>JAUMJM010000005.1:32317500-34717500 GCA_033558235.1 Neomorphus geoffroyi | reverse complement strand
AACAATTTTCTGGATGAAAATTCTCCCATAAGCTATGTCAGAGACATGGTGCTGTGCTGTAAATGGTGTTTGGCCATGGAAGAGGATACGTAACCCAGCACTTGTCTATGTTTGATATTCCTACCACTTTCCCATTTCAGTGACTACTGGTATTTTTTGTTTGTTTGTTTGTTTGTTTTTTCCTTTAATAGAGAAACATACTATTTTGAAAATTTAACACTAAATATGTGTATACATGTGCAGGTTGAGCTAAGTGGATCACTAATATATAAAGCATAAACAGGTGCTTACCCAGCACTTTTTGCACCACATTTTGTGTCACATTATAATACTGAAATATTGAATAACAATGCAATACAAAGCTACATGCCAGAAACACTGTATCTTACAACTCTAAGTATTTTCCTGGAACAATAAAAAAAAAACAACCCTCTATAAAGCCTGTTTTCATACAGGTGCATTCTGTACATCATTAGTGTCCATCACTCCCCCAGCACAGTAACCACAGTAACTCCAGTTTCCTACCATCTCTTTGTGAATCCCACTGTGCCTTGGAGAACCTCCCTAAAACCTGTGGGCCAGAAATACTTATTTCCTCCACTCCAGCTTTCTCCTTGGCTTTCTCCATGTCCACAGGCATCCCACTCCAGTTTTCCCATACTGAAATATCCTTCTCTCTATCAGACCAAGAAATACAGAACTGAAAACATATACTCTAGCTATACATATGGTGACTGGGAACTACTGCCAAAATGTACAAAAGCTTCATTCTGTCTGCCTGTCCCTCAGAGGATATACTCATTTGGATCACTCCCCTCTGCCAAGCTGTCATTTTCCAGAAAACTTGTGGAAATATTATGTCATTAGAACTTCTATCTCTCAGTAAGATTTGGTGGAAACTGCCAAATGGTTCATAAAATTACTAGCACCGTCATACTTGCAGATTGTAAATCATAAGCATTGTCACAATGATTTCTTCAGACAACTAGGCAAAAACCAGTTGGAATTTGACATATCTGTTGTTCTTCTTTAAAAGAATCAACACATTCTGTCAAAGTTTGCAATATACCATCGACTAAAAGATCCTTACCCAAAAAATAATGTCTAGTGTGTTCTAAGTGAATCAGAACCAAAACCTGTCTGTAGCTGGATGCAGAGCGTAACAGTGGTAATATTCTCACAGCAGCTTTACTTTCCACCTTCTTCTCTATTTTAACAGCCATTCTAATCCAGTTCATGTTGCAAGCAAAAACACTTTTCTAGTTCAGTAACATTCCCCTCTGTCAACTTTTATTTCTTAAACTTTCCTTCTGTCCTAATTTTCTTCAAAATCTCTCAAGAGTTTCTTAGATAAACCAGAGATTAAACATACTCCTCTTTCCTCTCCTTTTTTCCCATTTATATACTCTCTGTTTTATTATGGCATCTGTGCTATTTTTTCCAACTCTCATCTTCATACACTCCTTTTTAGAAAGAATACTCTCCTGGGCAAGTTCTCAGTTCTAAGCAAACCCTGCTTATCTCAGTGATAAGTACCTGATGTGACTCACTTTATTACATTCATTGTGATACAGCAAGCCAGCACTCATTTGAAATGAATCATCTAAATAACTCTATTAAAGAATATAAGGATGCATAACAAACTCTTAGCTTCTTCTGCAAATCATGCTGTGTGAATCTGTAAAATTCTTTACTAAAAAAGATGCATCTTAAAGATACAAAAAGGTCACAGAGATCCTTCTCAGAAATTACAGATTTTTTTCAGAAACCAGTATATCTTTTTTTTTTTTTTTTTTTTTAATCATAACCACTGAATAGCATTTAATTTTCTTCGATCCAGAACACAGATCTGTATTATAGCTGAAAGTGTTTGAATACCAGGAGGTAAAATGTTCTCTAAAAGAAATGAGTACCTGGAAGACTAGTAACAAGTTGCCCTCTAATAAAATCATCCACTTCTTCAGGTTTTAAGTGATACTGTCCATCTGGTTTTGCTTTACGAGTTGCCATTCTGGCCAGCAGAATATTGGAACCTGTGAAAACAACAAATTAAAGTACGTCTGTGTTATATTCTATTTTCTCAAGCAGAACGCTGCAGTTCAACAGTTGAAGAAAATATGCAGAAAGTACAGTCAAATCCTTTATCTTTTACCAAGAATTTAATGAAATATATTCTAATATATTTGCAGTATCTACTTCCAAATCAGCAGTTAACACTGCTGTAAACACAGATGCTGCTAACTGTAGTGGTACCTGCAATTGCAAAGTTAAAACCAACCAACAAACGATTAAAACCCCCCTAAAAAAACAGCAAGTAAATGTGGAACACTTCACTAAGAACACTGAATTTATTTGTTTTGGTTATGTTCTACACATGTAGAGGTACAAACAAACCATTAAGTGCAAATGGCTACAAAATTTATTTTAACACTGCAGAACTTCAAAAAACCCACTGTGGTCAATGGAAATAATACTTAGGTGACAATTCTATCAAGTATATTACATAAGAAATACTGGAATTAAGCTATTATTTGGCCCTGAGTATTCACCACAAAAATCAAATTTCTGTATATAATTATAATATGCACTTACAAAGTTTGGTGGTAGCAAGACCTATTCCAGCATTTTTCTCCCTGTTTATAGACCTATTCATGCCAAACAAATATGAAATGCTACACAAAGACACTCACCATTGCCACTCAAACATCTTGCTCTAACTAATACAAGTTCAGGGGAACTCACAACTCACAGCACTGTGTGTTGCCATTGCTCTTCTCCTCCCATCTATGTTCACATTCTTTGTCTATTCTAAAATTTTAGTCAATAAGAACAGTAATGGAGTTTTACTTGCACTGTTTCTCCTGAGAGGTTAAATTGATGAAGCAGTCAACAACAGATTCCTCATTCAATTTCCTATTTAACTTCGGGGATCCATGTTTTGTCTAAACACTATTGAAGATTTCTGATCCTCTTACCTATCAAACATATCAACATAGCCTCTAACACCATGAAATCTCAGTGATTTACCTTCTGCAATATTTTATTCCCACAACACTGAAGTAAAGTAGGAAAACCAAATAACTTGCTCAACAAATAGGAAACCAAGATATAGGATGTTCATAGATGAGTGCTTAATCTTTCACTGGTATTGTTTAAATCAATTTAATTTAGCCACTAAAATCTCTAGGGAAAAAAAAATAAATATATTCAACCGGAATAAGCACATCCTTCTTTAATTTATCTCTAATCAGTCAGCAGCGATGGGTGGAGATCTCAATAGTATAACAGTATGTTCAAATTTACATTTTGTTATATTGGTACAACTTTCCCATTGGACAACATATAAATCATACAGGACGTATGCTTCTGGCAGACTGTTTTTGAAATAAGGTCTCTACATTCATTTAATAGTACAATTGTTTCCTCTGATTTATTCACTTAGCAATGAATTATGAGCAGAGTCATGTACCTACCATATTTATTTCTAGAAAGGATATCAATTATTTTCCAACATCACAAATAAATTAATTAAGGAAAAAAATTGCTCATAGGTATTTCCCTCTTTCAATCAGTAAGAGAACTATGATATCAGATTAGAAAACAACACTTCAAAAACTAATTTTGCTCTTTCTATAGAAAAAATACACTAAATAAGTATATAAAAAAGAGACTACAAATGTGTCTCAAGTCAAAATAAGTAACAAACAGCAATCTAGGGAATTACAGTTTCTGTACTACGATATCACAAGAAATAAAGGATTTCTGCTTACAGTAATGAATTATATACTTATATACACTCAGTATATTTATTTACAGATCCTCAACTCTAGTATTAATTAGTGACAAAAACAGGTGAAAGGAAGGAGCAAAGACCTCAAGGAGGTCTTTTGAGATGTGTGATTTCATATACAAACCCTATACAAATGACAGAAATCTTTGCTTTCAGTACCTTCTAATAATTATGCTAATTCATGCCACCCTGTAAACTCTTACTGCAACCTCCAATAAGGAAGGGAATCTGTGCTCATTATTCTATTTACTGGAAAAATATACTAGCATTTCCTAAAAATCAGTGTAAGAATATCATACAGATAGAATTTCAGTGTAGTGTTTAGATAACACAGGAAAAGTGATAGCAATTTAACAAATTTCTGCTTAAAACTTTCCACTTATGAAGATTTTGTTATATTTTTATTTACACTAATGTAATGTAAATGGCAACATACCCAATATCACACACAAACGTAGGAGTTTTAGCAGTCTTACATAGCTTTGATACACCTAACAATAGCAGGCACTGCTTGTAAACAGAAATGAAACGAAGTTAAACTCACCCATCCCAACAGAGGCAGTGCATTTAGTTTGGGCTTTGATTTCAGTGCGGATAGCATTTGCAAGTTCATCAGGAGTCAGTCTGGTCTCTGTAAGGATTTCAGTGATATCTACTAGTGCTTCATCACAACTGACTGCTTCGATGTTATGAGTATAGCTATCAACACAAAGTAAAGGAGGTGAAACACCAGCAACAGCTCACCATCTGTTAAAACAAATATGTAGCAAATAAAGTCTTCCTTTTGTGGTGGCATTTCCCTGCTTATTTTGTATCATACATCACTTAAACATTAAAAACTAAAAACTGGCATATTACAGTAACATTACTAATGTGGGACTAATTTCAACATGCATCATGATTTCAAAGGAACAGCTGGAGAAGGAGTTGAATACTTATTTTTCATTGACAATAATAAACTTCCAGGTTTGTTCAAGTGCATTTTAAACCAGAAAGTAGTGTCCAATAGCTGTTATTCCAATAACCCATTTTTAAGTTACCCCCGAAAAACCACTTCAAAGAATCTCACTGCTAGGCAGGGATCTCCTTCTCATACTGTAATCCATAAAAAAATTAACACCTACTCCTTTGGAAGTCAGATGTTGACTGTTAACATGATTGGCTTCAAGAATGCTCAGAAGCAGTATAGTGCTCAAAATAACAAAAATACTACAAAAGGAAGACCTCAAGTAAGAATGGCTTTTCCGAAGCTGAAGAGTAACATGGAGGTAAAAACACTAAAACCAAAGAATAGTATTCAGCAGAGGCCAGGAACATTTTCCATAACTTCACCACGAAAGATCATGTAAACAAACAGATCACGTTACCTTGCTAATATTTCATATACTGTCCGTGCAACTTCTTTGTACGCATCAAAGTCATATGAAACTGCTTGAAGATTTGGACACAACTTTTTCGCTTGGCCAAAAAACATTCCATTTTTTATGCCAACTTGTCTAAAATTAAATAGTAAACAACACCAAATAAACACAGTGTGAACTTTTCCACAAGTTAATACGCATTATTTCCAAAAGAAGTGTGTCTTTTCCCATAATAATGAACTATCAATAAAAAGGAATTTAGTCCAACTGCTAGCAATTTAATCAGTAAGAAAAATAACTGCAAATAGAGTATCTGAATTAGCAGTATAATATTCAGGTACACAGCACAGCCAGCCTGCCTTTGAGAACATGCTTAAGACAAAGAAAAATTTCTCCAGAGAGCGCAACTTGCTATCTTCTGTTTCAAATTAAAAACACACATCTACTACAGTGACTAAGATAACTAGATCCTATATTCTACTGCGCAAGCTTACAAATTATGCTCCCAAAATAAAGTTAAACTTTGAGATATACATATAAGCCTGCATATCCCAACATGCATGAAGGAATAATTTCTGGAGTATAAAACTGTATTCCTATGAAATGTTGTAACAAGTTGTTTCATGCTCTGAACATTTACAAGCTAAGTTATTGGGGAGACTCAGCACGCTCTGTGCAAGGAATAGTTTTAGGTCTAGTAATCACAGTTACTGTTTGATTTAAACTAAAACCTTCAGTTAATTAAGTGTTCTTAATTCCACAGGAAGTGCAATTTTGAATAAAAAAAGCAAACATAACATGAAATCAACAATATCACAGTGAATGGCGTAAGGTTCTCCTTAACAGACATTGTTTCAAGTAACACGTAAGTTAGGTTGAGAGCTATTAAGCAGCGTTTAAAAAGCATCAATATCTACAGGAAATACCTTGTGTTAAATTCTAATCACCTAAATAACTACCACTTCTGAAAAAAAAAAAAAAAATTCTTCTCCAGCTAAAATTAAGAAACTGACTTAACAACTGCTATTTTTTGGATGTTTTATGCTTATTTGCATGAGATTTTCAAGCAACCTGATGGGTAACTTCTACCTACCTGGCTTCGTAACTACAAGAAGCTATTTCAGCCATGGACAGAACAGTGAGATCAAAGTCAGATCCATTCGCACGTGTGGAGTCCGGATGCTCCCAGACTGATGAGTCCAGCTTATCAGGTACTTTAATTTCTGCTTGGAAAATAATATTTATATTTGGTTTAATGTTATTTTTCTGAAGAGTTCAACAGAATAAATGTGAATCAAATAAAAACCATGCTGGTTGTTTGTTATCTTGGGGTTTTTTGTTGGTTTTGTTTTGGATTTTTGTGGGTTTTTTTTTTTAAACATAATTTCAGTACTGCTACCTGCTGACGAAGAGGTTCTTAACACTACATTGATTCATATCATGGTCCAGAAAAGAAGACACCTTGCCTCCTACCCCCATAATCTCTCTCTGCATACAGGTCTGTACAGATTACTGAGAATAATACTGAGCAACAGAAAAATTCTATTTTCTCCCAAATTACTAGACAGCAGCTTGTCAGTGACCATGTACAACATACTGCAAAATAAGGCTAATCTCAGTTAGCTTTAACGACAATAAAAATGACCAAACACGTGAGACTAACTACTACAACCACATCCTGCAAACAAATAAAAGACATTCAAAACTTGACAAACTGCCTGGCTGTAAAAGGAGACACTTAGCTACACTCCTTTTTGAAAAAAACAAAACTATCAGCAGAACACAAAAACTGCATTCAGAATACAAACCCACTTTTTATCAGACTTACAATCTCTTAATTAAAACTATCTTTCTAGCAATCCAGATAACCAAAAAAGTGATTTTTAAGAAGAGAAATAATCAGAATGCTAATTAGCTCAAATTAAAAAAAGATGAGGTAGGAACCTTTATTTCCTTTGACACTCTTACGAAGATATTAATTGACAAAACTTCTGCTGTTACTTCCTAATAATTCTCTTATTAGGATATGTCATCTTCCCTCAAATATCACCATCAAGTTATCATGGATCAAAATGATACAATTACAAATATTGCAACCCTGGACTTAAAATGAGAGACTAATTTTATAAAACTTTACTGCATGCTGTTAGATACATTTTAGAGTCCTCCACGCCAGCTGCATAGTGGGTACTAGAAGAGAATTCCATTACACTGAATAGTAGAATCAAGTGAAGCATTTTCTATTCCTTTCTATTTGAGTTTTCACAACATGTAAACCTTGAAAGATAGCATGCCCATACTCTTAATATAGATCAGCCTGAAAAAATGGTTAGATGCAAAAACTAAACCCTCCCAAACTCCCCATCAGAATCAAACCAACAAGGTACCATACACACAAAAAGCTTCTATTTACTTAAAATAAAACCCAATACATATGTTATAGTTCTTTTTCATTACTGTAGTCTATTTAATGCCACACACCTTTGTAATATAATAAAGAGGGAGTTTTCTTCAGAGTGCCACAATGCCTTTCATGGTACTAACAACTTATACACTGACAATGTGACTGGAATGAAACACGGTGCTATGTGCACATACCAGAGAAAGTGTTGTCATGAACGACTGGAGACAGCAGGGGTAGAGCCTGACTCATGCAAAAGCCTGATTTTATTCAGAATTTCTGCTAAATTTGCACATCTTTTTATGTCTTAAATATTTTAATGTATGATGAGCTCAGTAAGTTACCTAGGATGTCTGCAACTGACAATTAGAGCAAAATTGTGCCCCAAATAAACATAAGAGTGACAAGAACATTTTTTTAGTCCATGCCTTCCTGTGCCCTGGCCTGAGATGATGCTGTCATCTTGTCTATCTTCATTGGACTCGTCGACTTTTTCCACATCGCAGCAGAGTAGATCCCCCCATGAGCTGATGGAGTCACTTCATGTGAAATTCAGGGCAATGCAGAACACATTGTCCTCAATGGAAGGCAAGGTAGAGAACCTCTCATCAAAAGCTGGGAAACTAGACAGGCACATGGTGAATGTGGAGCAACGGATGGAGAAATCAGAGGCCAGGACCCAAGTCTGTGAAAAAGAAATCGCTGAGAATAAATCTGTGACTAATATGATGGTTAAAATCTGCTGCTCTTTAGAATGAAAAAGGGAGATACTAGGGTTGAGGGAAAGGAAGCCTAGAAAACATTCACATCTTAGGCATCCTGGCCACAGAAAAGAGACCCCAAACTATGAATCCTGATTAACATACGTTGATCTTCTATTTTTAGAAAATGAATGTTAAAGATGGCATGTATGTAGAGAAGTAATTTCTACTGCCCAGGAAGGTCATCTCCAATTTGGAGATTTAGGGCGAGAACGATAGCAAGCTTTTAAATTTATAAGTTAAACGTTTTGGGATGATTCAAACAAGAAAAAGAAAGTTTTTCACAAGGGATTCAAGATTCTATTGACACTAGGTATTTGTCTAGAAATATAGATCAAAGGCAGGAACCAGTATCACTAAAGAAGTAATTTGGAAAAAAAGAAGTAGCTGAGGCAGCAGAATTCAGTATTTGGTCAAAAGTGATTCATAACGGCCTGGGTTTGTGTGTTTTTCATTTTGTATGTTAGTGAGGGTTTTTAAAAATAAAAAAATTGAAACTTTTTTTCTAATAAGCAAGATCTGGAGAAGGCAAAAAAAAAAAAAAAAAAAAAAATCAGAGAACAGCTTGGAAAGCATGAAGCATCAAAAAGTGAAGTGGGTTCCATGTTGAAGCATGGATGTAAAAACAAGCTCACGTTCAAAGTTTGTCCCAACTACCTTTTTATTTCATTTATATAACATATCCCCAAACAGAATTGTGCAAGTTTAACAGCATAATTTAGTATTCTGTATTTCTGATATTTCAGAAAACCTACTGTCTATGTGATACCTTTGCCTATTGGACCACATTTACCTCTGGTATGGCACAATTAAACACACGCTGCGAAGTGTTTCACATACACTTTCTAAGATACTGTGATGTTAGGAAAGCCTAACTCTCAATTCCACCTTTTCACCTAAGACCATAACTAATTTCTTTGCCCCAAAAAGAAGACAAGCCACGTACTTACGAGAATGCAAGCAGAATCAGGTGGTATTTTTTGTTGATAAAAAACATTGTACATGGAGATAAAAATTACTAAAGAGACTAAAAAATATTATGAACCACAGGTAATGACATAGAGACTATAAAAAGTGTTAGGAAAAAATCCTTTCACCAAAACAATAGGTTACACAATCAGACTAAGTATCAAGAAAGAAAGAGCTAGTTGCCTGCCCACTGCAAGCTAGTGACACTTGAAGTTAAATGAACGTGTGGGTATCTAGAAAAAGCAACTGCAGTAAGAAACAGTTTGTTCTACAATGAGTTTGAAATTTGCTGCACCCTTAAGCAATAAATACTGTAGAAGAGACACTATGGAATTTGTGAATCAGAAAGAACATGCTAGACAGCAGCTAAACTTTCATAATTTAGCTGCCTCACTCTCCCAACATCACTTGATCGTGAACTCACATTTATCCAGTTTAAGGTCCAAATAAAAGTTCTGAAATCACTTTATAAAAATGAACCACCAATAAATGCTTCATATGCAAGCTATACTACAGGAAAACCAACTCAAAAAAACCACAGCTATATCTTTGTAACACACTTCTATATGGCACTGCAAACAACAAAGCAGAAGCTAAGTCTAGAGAGTTCTTAAAAGTCCTTAAGGGCCAGTAGGTTCCACAAAAATAGCCTAAATTTTGAACTGTTCTTAAACTACAGCAAAACAACAAATAAAATAGCATCACTTAATGCAATACCTCATTTCCAAATGTCTTTGGAAACTGGCAGAATTTATTAGGCTTTTTTTTTTTTTTTTTTTTTTTTTAAGTACTAACACTTCAGAAACAACCATGGAAGAACAATCTATCTTTCTCCACCTCTTGTATCAACAAAATAACACACTCACTGAGATGTAAACTTTAACAACAGTATTTGCTACCACAAGGTTGGTAAAAAGTGCATATATAAGGGGAAAAGAAGAAACTGAACTTCCAAATCTAACCAGAAATTAAATAACACCTTCCCCTTGTATATGAATCTTTACCAACCTTGCGGTAAAACTAAGTTTCAAGCTGATTAAGCAGATTGTTGGAGAAAAGAGAAAAGCAAATTGCCAATGTTTAATAATATACTTCCTCATACTAAATGCAGTTTAGGCAGTATAATACTAATAATAAAACTTGTTAATAAAAAGAATGTTTTGTTTACATTAGTATACTACTACTTGAGGACACAGAAAGTAACATATTTCTGAATTACTGCAGGCAAGTAAGGAATTCTCAAACTATGAGAGATGCCTTGGTTTTGAGTAAGTACTGAAGAGACAGAACCCACGGAAGTTGCACAGACTTTCCAGAAACCTAAAATGCTCTAAAGACCACAGCAATTAACTCATTGTACACAGCTATTGTACACACAATTCAAAAGCCAACTTCAAACAATCAGTTTCTCACTGGCCATGTGCTGTCATTTCTACTTCTGCAGTACAAAAAAAACCAAACCAAACCAAAACAAACTCAGCAGCCTTTTAAAGGTTTATTTTGTACTTCTTTTCTCTACAATAGACTTACTCAGAACTAAGTGATTCTGGGCAATATATATTTACTTCTTATTTTAAATAATTACTAAACATTATATTTTATACTCAATTTCAATGAAAGCAAGAAAAACCTGAAATTACTGTTTCACACATCCTGAGCAAAGGTAACTAACAAGAAGTCACAGTGGCATGCTATTACTAAGGTTACAGAGCACTGAGTCGTCTAAAGATACTTCTTTTCTGAAATTCCTCACATGAAAAAAACAAGACATTTATCCCCTGTGCACTTTATTAATAATTTAAATATTAAATAACAAAAGTTAAAAACATACAGACAAATGACCAAACAGACAGACTTAGCTGTACCTGCTTTGCCATTCAATAGCTTATGCTGGTAATACTGCTGTTCAAGCTGCGGGTTCGCACCAGGGCGCAGTGGCGCCTTTCCTGCACCTCTGTTACTTGTAACAGCTACTGGTTTTCCTGTGGAGAAGAAATGCCTGTCAACATCTACAATAGTTTACATTTTAATAATGGCACAATTAAGGTAAGATAATAAAGATGTCTTCTATAATTTCTTTCAAGATTACAAACTCTTACAGCATTAAGGAGGAAACAGCTATCAAAGTGACTTTGCATTGTGACTATCAATTTACCATCTTGATTGCATTCACATGTAAAGAAGAAAAACTTTTAAAGAGTGAAACGCAGCCACACTAGTTTGTCTTCAAAAATAAGTGTAAGCGGAAGCTGTGAAACTTCAACATCCTAATGATTAGTTTAAGACAAAGCAAATGCTGTACCAATTTTACATACTTCATCATGTTTATTAGCTTGGGTAAACCAGAAGAGTATACAAAGACCAATATACTCTGTTCCACTTGTTTAATTAGCTGTACAAAATCAAATCTTTTGACTTTTTAGTAACATCAACACCTTCAAAATTTTTCTACAGAAAGATAATTTATGCCCTGAATGTTCTGGCAGACTTCTGTGGAACAGAAATTATTTGCAGAAAAGTCCTAGGTTCTTTTTATTCCAGTTAATGGAATCTGAAACTTGGCAGGAAATTAAGTTTTAAAGACCCAAACATACTAGAGTTATTTTTAATGCAGTTGGTCTTGCCTTTGGACAGAAGAGAGCAAAGGAATTGTATATACAGCTTACTCTTGTCTCCCAAGGCCAACGACAGCCAGGTGTCAGATGGTCAGCACTGCACTGAATCTTTAGACTTGTGCATTACCCAAGTTTTTGCACCAAAAAACTAGCATCTCCACTTCTGAATGGTACAATTGCAAAAACCCCACCAAAACTTGCTGAGGAACTCCATTAACTAATCCTATGCCCTAGGGATGGTCACACAACTCAGACTTCTAAATGCCAACTCAGCTGTTCATTCTCCAGGTCTTATAATACTTCATGTGCATGACCTTAGATAAAAAAAGTAAAGGAGAAGTACATCTTCCTCCAAAAAAAAAATGAATCAGTCAGAGACAACTAATTCTCAGCCTTGACCTTTCTCCTCCTCTAGTGAGATAAAGCTCCTTACATTACTTCAGGAAAATTATTAGGATATTCCAGTCCTAATCCCAAACCCTACTTCTGGTACAACTAGAATTTGACCTCTGATGTCTAACATGGCAGATTTAAGTCTCAATACGATTTGTGCAATGTTAAAGAGAATGGTTACTCCAGATTTTACTTCTCTCTTCTTACTTTAGACAATGAGAGAAGACAGCAAGGAGAATTCCAGTTCTCTCTTCTACTTGCTTTTTGATTATGAGAGAGCAAGCAGGAATATAAAAGTTGCATAGTCTGACAATCAAAGATGCCAAAAAAAAAGATCAATATGCAAAGTTAAATTTGTAAGCATGCAAGTTTGGTTTTGTTTTTAAAGGCTTAACTGAGTAAGCTGTAACACATAGAATTAAATACTGACCTTTGAGATCTGGTCTATTTCGGATAGCCACAGATACAAAGAAGCAATCCATGTCCACGTGCATTATACAGCTCTGTGGCTTGGCTGAACTCGCAACAGACACATTACCTAGTATGAAGATACACCAACAGAAGACTTGAACCCTAATTTATACACTTTGGTACTACTCACAGTAGTCACCAAGGACCATCATCAAGTTTTTACCACCATAAATTATAAAGATTTGTTTCTGTCCAAGACGACATTTATAAAATTCTCAGAAAAATGTAAAACAAACAGTAGACAAAATGTCTAAACAATGCATCAACTTACAGTTTCTATTTTATTTTCTCATAATTAACACCTTCTACCTAAGAAGTTCCCCCAATCCAAGGAGATTAATGCACACTGTGGGAACAGGATCCTAAGTTTTGCTATGTTATCACTGAATCTGGAACAGAGTACTTTACTTTTTTTTCACCAATCAAACAACACTGTTCCAAAAGATAAAAAAAAGCTCAGCTGCACTAACAGCTGTCATTAATTCTTCATGAAGCACACCAAAATTAAGTTTTACCCTTCCCCATGCAACTGTATTTAGTTGCTACTGTATCTACGCTCACACAAATGTTCAGCAAAGATGAGCAAGACAGCTAGACTGGAAAAACACTGCTGAAGCGTTAGAAATACTTGATGTCAAGAACTACAGATGTTCAAGTCTGTGTGCCTATGTTGCTGACCTACCACGAGGCCATATCTAACAAAATACCTCTTAATTTGAACTATGCATAAAATGTAACAGTGGAAAACATACTTAAATACATCAAGTGAACTGTTCTGCTTAACACCTGAGTTAACTACTGTGTAATCAGAAAAACATTTTCCTGTTTTTAATAGTTTACCATTTGAACTCTTTCTTTGAAAAATAAGGACAGTTTCATAAAGGGCCTATTTACAAATCAAGTAATCGAGTTAATGCTCAAGAAGCTGCTACTTATGAACTGAAACAGACATTAACTATTTAAACACTCTAGGCCAAATCAAAAAGAAAATAAAAATATATTAGCTTATACCATATTTTGATGGAAAAAATACAGATGAAGGTAATTCATAAGCTAACATGCTTTACCACTAGGGTGTCCTAGCACAAACACAGAATCAGTTGATTTATTTATCTAACAATAATCGTTTTAGGATGTAGTAATTTATCATCAAGCATATTTTCATATGATTACAAGTGAATACTTACAGTACTCTGATGGTACAGACCTAGATTTTTAATTGAATAAGACTGTAAATGAGAGATTCTAAAGATGCAATATACTTCATCTATACTTGTAACACTTTACCTGTCAGGAATTACACATTTTTTTTTCATTTTGGCCCCCAATATAAAGACATAAAACATTTCTCTTCTGTCACAAGCTACGTTCAGTAGTCTCATGAGACACTGCTGCCCACTTAAGCAGACCAGAGGTAGATAAAACTCTCACTAACAACAAAGATTAAGTTTTAGTTCACTTCTAAATGTTACTCATCTTTTAAATTTTCCCACTGAACTATAAGCAGCAAAGTTTTTTCTTCTGGGATTTTCACACAGCAATAACAGACTTGTGTATTTAAATACATAGAGAATATTTTTTCCCCTTGATCAATCCACATAACTTGGTAAATTCAGGAATATTATTTCTACAAGGAGGAACTGAATATAGACCAGAGTATCACATTAAGTCACATTTTAAGTTAAAAAAACCCCATAAAACCCAAAGCAATTTGATGCTTTAGTTTTCACTGCATCAAAGTCACCAAGCTTTTCCTAACTGCAATGCGATCATTGAATACAAACCTACTTCATATCAGTTAAACAGTCAATGTACAAACAAAGAAAGATAAGGCAACTACTCAACATAAACCTTCGCAAACAAGTATCTACCTGTGTCAGTTTTAAGTGCAGACCTGCCTGCTTTCCATTTTTTTAATTTTTCCCTTCCTGGAAAGACACCGCTGTTTTTTCTCTGCAGGCTGTTGACAAATTCTGTCAATTCACACTTCCATGTTGATATATGATGCAGTCTTGAACGTGAATAAAAGTCAGAAATAAAACTACAATCTGAAGGTTTGGACACAGGTAAGGAAGCTGCCTTGCTAGCAGTAGGTACAGAAGTGCTTTTTGTGCTTGAAGGCCCCTGAACAGTGGAGTGGTGAGCACCATTTATTTTAGTGTTACTGTGCAAAGATGAAGATGAGGATGAATTACTCATAGTCCTATGTGGATTCCACAGAAAGTCTGTACGTTTGTTGCTTTGCTGCAACTGCTGCATTCTGCAGTCTCTAAAGTCAACCATGCCTTTTTCAGTCTTCCCCTCTTCCTGCACAGGGCCTGGAGAGAACCTACTTGCAACATCATTGCCAGAGGGCACCAAGCAATCCTGTGTCTTTAAGGCACTGGTAGAAGTGTGTGTGTGTCCGTTAAAAATGGCAGTGTTGTCTTTGTGAGACTGAATTCCATTTTGTTTCCGTCTAGGAAGGACCTCCTCAGGCTCCATAAATCCAAAATCATCAGTTTCTTCTTCCTCTTCTTCATTCCAGCTACTTATTCCATTGGGTGTGATCTCATTTTCCATCTCACACTTTCTAATATGATTTCTGAAACAGATATAAAAAACCCACATACTTACAGGTCATTTCAAGTGCTATGTATTGATCTTCCTGAATGATCAGTATATACTTGAGTACTTTTTACATTCTCAAGACAACTACCTCAAACTCTGAGCCATGTCCTCTCAATGTCACAAAACACTGTATGGCTGTACAAAACATCTCACAGATTTGATGTATTATAAAAGCAGCGCTACCAGGAATTTACAGAGTAACTAAAATCATGCTCATACTAGAAAAGCTATTTCCAAGGCCTTTCATTTGACCAGTAGTCTTAACCAATAAATAATCACTGTAATTGATTGAAGAGAACTGTACTACCATGAACAGCATGAATGGTGCAGGAATATGCAAACCATCAAAAGGAGTTATATATTTATCAAAGAGCTTCCTTGTCTAGTTAGAAACAAACAAAAGAGGACAAAATAAAGTATACATAGAAAACTATTATTTAGAGAATTATTTCAGGTTAATGTGTTAGATTTATTTTCTCTAAAGGAAAAATCTTTTCAAGCTCTATAAATCAAAAATATTCTTAGCTTTTGATAAAACCCCAAACAAACGACATTTCATCTTTTAAGCATATAAAACAAAGTATTCTGCCACAAGTGCACTGGCAATTTATATTTACTTTGACAGTACAGAGGCAAAGCATTTAATCAAAACATTAACCCTGTAACAAACCCTAAGTGGAATTAAAATCAAACCCTTTAAGAGCTGTGCATATTCTTGATCCACTGAAAAACATCCATCACTCCCAACTCCCAAAGCTACTAATTTAAGTACACCAAAAAACAGGTGGGAAATATCTAGCTATCCAGCATATAAGAGAATACAGAAAGCCAATTAACTGGTTAGAATTATCACAATCATAAATTATACTCAGTATAATATTATTGAGGAGTTGCATGGTTGAAAGTGGTATGTCCCGTGGTACGTATTTAGTGTCAGTGGACAGGGCATGCTTTTAAACTCATGCTTTTCAGAATAAATTGATGGTTTTCGAAGTCTGATCATTCTCATTTAAAAACATTAACAATGCAATAATAAGAGGCAATGTCGATTGTATCGCTCATTGTTTAAAATTTTATTAAGAAATACTGCTAAGGATATTCATTTTGTGGCACTGTTTTTTTTTCTTAAATACAGACAAATCCCACTGATGTGGTAAAGTTTCTTCAGCAATATGCAGAACTGGATTTCAAATAACTCAGCACACTGTGGAAGAACACAGATCACCATTACAAATTGGGAAGTTTGTTAATCCATCTTCTCTCTCAAACGTGACTTAAACCTTGGTGTTAGCATGTATGCTGTGACTTTTTTTTTTTTTTTTGAAAGAACTAGTATGCATTTACATTTGTTCCTAAACAGCTCTAGCAAAAGTAATCAAATCACACCAGCTTTTTGGTTTTGAAATAAAGACCTATTTTTCAGTGCCACAAGTCAGAATCCTTTAATGCATGCTTGTTGCTTCCATCCAGATTTGCTACATTCTAGGACCCCTAGGTCAAGTTATCAAGTGAAGCGTGGTCCAAAGACCAGAGAAGGCTTTAAGTCAAGCTAATTGTCATTCTGTCCTCAATTATTTATAGCTATAACTTATTTTTAAATTTCAGTGCCTCAGAAATTCCCTCTTATAAAACTAAAATGAATTTAAAAAATGCTATATATTTATAAATGGAAACCCATTATGGGTGAATGATTAACATCACAAGATCAGAAACACTTACACCCTGTTGAGATCTTTAGCTATATTGCTTGGACCTGGCATGGCATCTTCAGGTTTGCATATGCTATTAAAGTTGAGACCTTTTTGAACACTTGACTGCTTTGTGTAAAGCTGGTACGGAATGTACGAGAGGAGACGTCCAGCTTTAATGCTGAAACAAAGAAGAAAAAAAAAGGAACGGGTTACTACTAAAAACATTTTTAAAAACACAACCTTTTATGCTAAAAAATACTTCATGTACAACAAACTACTACTTCGGTCATTACCTTTTTGCTGTACTGCTACATGTATTTGCAGTCCCTTCCACAACCTCCTTCCCACAACTAATTGGAATGAACTGTAAAGTAATTTCTGAAGTGGTGACCGGTACTACAACAGATATTTGCAGTGTTGTGTTGCTCAGTTGTCTATATCCATTCATCTTCTCCATCTGGCACACAAACTCCAAATATTTAATTTCAAAATTTCAAGAACAAAATAAACAATGCCCAGTCAAACAAACAAAAACAAGGTGGCAACTGGTCCAGGTTATTCAAACTTAACAATTCTGAGTGAGCTCTTTACCTTAGGAGAATGTAAATGCATGTGTTCTAAGCAAAAATGGGTAGAATTTGAAGGAGGTCAGCTAAGATGTGGTTCGCTATTAAAGAGGAACTACTTCTTTCCATTCCAAAAGCATAATTACCCTTCTTGTGAGAAAGTGAACTGAATAAAGCTAGACATGGGAATAATTTCCAAACGGATCTTCCTTGAATATCCACTACTATAACTCCAGTTCTGTCCTGTGTTCCACTGCATCTCCTTCCTCCTTTCCTTCTTCCACTGAAACTACAATTATACTTGAATAACCGCTGAAGAAGGGAGTCATGGACTTTAAAGTGGAATCCTCACAGACTAATTTCATCTCTCCACCACACCTGTTGCTGGCAGTAGATATAAGAGTCTTTCCAGGCTGGACTTCACCTGTTTTTCACATACATTTCTTCATATTGAACATTAGGTCAAAGACGCTGAAACTTCTTAGAGGAGAGGAACCTCCCTCATATCAAAGCAGCTTAATATTAGCATTCAGTTTTGAAGATACTATTGAATTCAAATTTTTAGAGATATTGTAGCTCAACAGCAGATAACTGGGTTTTTATACTTCAAAATCTGAATGCTTTCTCTTGGAGATGTGCTTTTTAACTAGCTCAGATCTGTACTACTGTCAAGGGAGCTGGACAGTGGAAAAGCCCTTAGGAGTTTTCTTGTTGCAATTAGAGAAGCATATAGTGGGGGATCACATTTCCCAATTAGATAAATTAAAAACTAGTTAGGCATATACATAGAGACCTGGTAAGGTTTCCATGGGAATGAGACCCAACCCTAAAAATATAACAATATTGTTTGATATATAAATGAATATCATCCATAAAGGAACATTGTTTACATTAAACATTGCCAAACAGAGTTAAAAATACACATGGTAGACTTCCAAAGCTTTCCTTCACAGAAAGTGATGATGCAGAAACTAAGCTTTTATGATGCTTGGTTAGACTGTTTCTCACACTACTGTGTGAGTCTGGGGGCATAACCACCCAGCTAATATTGCTAAATCATTACTGCAATTTCAAGACAGTAAAAACCCACACTTATTTAAGAACTTGTTCATACTAAGATTTTGGCTACTGGAATAGCTGAATTACTAGATCAACACACAGTTGTTCTTGGTTTTGGTTTTTTTTGTTTGTTTTTTTTGGTTTGGTTTGTTTTGTTTTGTTTTTTTTTTTAAAAACCGTATTAAGGTGCAGCAATAGGAATTCTATTTTAGCTGCATCATTCAACAACTTTCCCCATTCCACACTCCCTGGATCACAGAATTCATAATCACTAAAAAATTTTGATTGAAAAGGACCTCTGGAGGTCTCTAGTCCAAATACTGCTCAAGGCAGGATTGTCTTTAAAGTTAGATCAAGTTGCTTAGGGCTGAGTCCACCCAGATTTTTAGTATCTTCAAAGATAAAGATTCCACCTCTGGACACTTGTTCCACTGCTTACTCTTCCATTGTGAAAAATCTTTTCCTTATACTCAGTCAAAATTGTCTTTGCTGCAACTTGCAACTATTGCCTCTTGTCTTCTTGCTAGGCATCTTGAAGAAAAGTCTGGCTCCATACTCTCTGTAACGTCCACATAGGTAACGAAAGACAACAATTAGATTCTCCTAGTCTTCTCTCCAAGCAGAACAAAACCAACTTCCTCAATTTCTCATCACATATTGTATGTCCCAGGCCCTCACTCACATAGGCGGTTCTCCTCTGAACTCACTACCAGTTCGTCAGTACCTTTCTTGTACTAAGCCCAAAACAAGACAGAGAACTCCAGATGTAGCTTCAAAAGAGATAAATAGATTGGCACTTTCCTTGACCTGCCGGGTACAGTCTTGCTAATGCAACCTAGTATGCTGTCAACCAGGGCATAACTGCTGGTGCATGGTCAACTTGTGATCTACCAGGACCCTCAAATCCTCCTGTACAAAAGCGTGTCTTAGCCAATGAGTTCTCAGCCTGTTTTGGCTGCATGGAATTAATTCTGTCCCATATGCAGGACTCCACATTTGACTTGTCTGAATTTCATCAAGTTTGTGACATCCCATTTGCCCAGTCCGTTGAGATTCTCCAAAGGGCAGCCCTGCTCTCCAGTGTTATCAACTGGTCCCTTATATTTACTGTGATCCACAGTCTTGATGAAGGTACTTACCACTGCATCACCAATGTCCCCATTGTTAATGAAGACATTAAACTACATCTGCCTCAGTATTGATCCCTCAGAAATGCGACTTGTACCAGGTCAACTCCGAACTGCTGACTGCTACTGTTTCAGTCAGGCAGTTAAGCTAGTTCTTTACCCAGCTTGTAGTGCACCATCCAATCTGTAACTCCTCAGTTTGATTAAAAGACTGCAATGGAGGACTGTGTCAAAGCCATGCTGTAGTCAAAGCAAGTGGTATCTACTGCTCTCCCATTGTCCAGTTACCTCACCACAGAAAACAACCAGGCTGGTCACGCACTACTTGTCACCCTAGATACAGTTTCCTGGAAGGTATCTTCCATAGCCTTCAGTGACTGTGGTGAAGCTGATCAGTGTGGTTGCCTGGATCCTTCTTTTCTTCTCTGAAGACAGGCATGACATTTGCCTTCCATCCAGTCTTCTGGAAAATCTCAACGGATTGCCACTGACTTTCAAAGATGAGAGAGTGGTGTAGCACTACAATTAGACAGCTTCTTGGGTGCATTCTACCCTGTACTGTAGAGTTGTATATGTCTTCGTTTTCTTAAGTGAACCACAATTTACACTTCCTATAACTTTGGTAACATTTCTTTTTTCCAGACTCTCCAACTAGGCATACAGGCTTTCAAGGCATGAAAGCAGACCTTGCTGCTAAACACTTTAAAAGACAGACAGTATTGAGTACGTCAAGTTTCTCCGTATCTTTTGTCATGAGGTTGCCCCACCTTCCAACAGCAGGTCTCCTCTGCTTGCTTCCAGTATAGCTATAATAGTCATCTTCCTCCCCTTCAACGTTTAGCTAGTTTCCAAAAATGTTACTGTGTGAAACAAATGTGGTATCTCTTCTGAAAGCTGTATCGTTTCAAGACTGGTAGTTTCTATTTATTCAAATAGAAGGAAATTAAGTGTGATGTACTAGATGATTTTTTTTTTTGGCCTGGGGAAATTAAACTGTCTTCTTCACATTTGTGTTACATTAACATAGATCTTTAAGAAACAGGTCCGTTTAATATGAAAAATCAGAATAAGTAATCCACAAGTTCTACTGGTAGCTCATTTTAGTGCTTAGTTATCCTCAATTTATGAAAGTGATTTTATTATAAATGTTGAAGAAGGTTTGTCAAAGGAACATTCAAACTCGAAAGTCAAGCTCTCAGATCACCTTAATTTGGCTTCCATTGAACATGGCACAAGCAGCTGCATAATTGTGTTGTGTAAAGGCAGAAAGGTTTAGAAATGAGGTCTGCCTACAAGTCTCCTCCCTCATTTGTTGCAGAAAGAGACAACAAAAACAAAGGGATGGCTAAAGCACCCACACATTACTCTGCAATACTGGATTTTGGAACTACTGTTACCAAAGGACCTCTACGTGATACTAATTAAACCAAAATTCTACAGCTACTTGCATTTAACAACAGACTAATGACAGTCTGATTTTGGGCCATAGTTCAAAATGTTCACAGTTCAGAATATGCAAAGACTTAAATGCAACGATAAACTTCAACATATGCCTTACCACCCTTGTATATTTAACTCTGAAAAACCTTATCTTACATAGTTCACATGGAATATTCCAAATTGACATTTTTGGTGGTTTACCTTAATGTCTTTATGATGAATCCCAAATGAAAAATCAAAATAATAGCCACTGTAATACATGCCATAAGTTCATTAACCTCTGGAAAGCAGACAGTTGCCATACAGATAAGCACCAATAAAAGACAAGAATTATTTATTCCATTATCAGCAAAGAATTTGAGTGAAATGCAGTAAGGAACAGAGTTACAGAGACAAGAACCAAAAAACAAGACACTGAGTAAGTAATTTGCAACCTGAATTCCATCTTTTCTGTGCAGAGAATGTGCAAAGTACCATAGTGAAAAAAGATGGCACGTGACCCTGTAATTAAGTACAAGATCACAATG
Source organism: Neomorphus geoffroyi (assembly GCA_033558235.1). NCBI lineage: Eukaryota > Metazoa > Chordata > Aves > Cuculiformes > Neomorphidae > Neomorphus > Neomorphus geoffroyi. The sequence continues at coordinate 34,695,719 of JAUMJM010000005.1, read as the reverse complement.
TGTGCACACAAAGAAATAAATCAAAGCCCCACAAACAAACAACCTTTTCATTCTGCAATCTTGGATGACATGACTGAAGATCTAATACCGCTGCTTTACCAGAAAGTAACATTTTACCTTTACAAACCTTTACAAACACTGCACTGACTTTCACAAGCTGATGTACTGAGGAGAACATAATTTGATATTCCATACACAAATATGGAGTATTCAACCGATCAGTGTTCTTCAGTACTGCTGAGAGGAGGGAAAAAAACCTGAGTTGTTGTGAAATTAGCTTCTATTCCAGATTCTAACACGAACCCTGTTCTACTGAAACGAGTTCCCCATCTCCTTGTGCCCAACCCCATATACTCAGTCTATACTCAGTTCTTCTGACTCATTTTACAGTACAGCCTTCCAGAATCAGAAGATGAACTTGAATGCAAGACACCAAAAAAAAAAAAAAAAAAAATTATAGGAGATTTCATACCTTAGTTTCTAGCAGGTCTCTACTGAAAGTATACAAATTGATTTTACCAACTTGGTTAAAATCATAATGAGCTTCAAAGGCATTAATGAAACCAGTTATATCTTTCAAATAAAAACACACCTACCACCAGCTTTCCAAGCCCTTAAACTCATAGTTGACGCCCTAAAACTGCTTAAAAAAATATACTTGAAAGTCTTTTCCAAACTGAGGAACCTATCATTTATGACTTAAGATTTAAAAAATTTTCCTTAAAGATATATGGATATGAAACAGCTGAATCCAAAGGACAGGAAATCTGCAATCTGGAAAGAGGAACAGTAAATAGGATTTTACAGTTGGGTATACAGAAAAGTTCTTTGCCTGCTTCTGTTGGTCATCTAGGAAAGACGCTAGTTAACAACAGCATGACACTGACAGAACGATTTCCAGAACATATTCCTGCCTGTTCTATTTCCCATGGGTTCCTCAGAGGGAAGGACAGAGGTGCAATCCAAATTAACTGCTCTGAGTCTGGCTATCATCTTTTTCAAGGATTTGAGGACAATTTTAGTTGATCCTGCATATTCTGGTGCATGGAGGAACCAAAGAACACAAATTGTTTGCAAATAAAACTTCAAAAGCAGTAGACCTAAACTTACCTTTCCATGATCCACTCTGGCCGAACTACTTTTTCTCCTTTCAGTTCTTTTATTTTGGCATTTGGAAGATTTGTGGCAATGATGTGAGTTGTTTTTGATCTGGAATAATACACATGGTATTGGCCTCCATGCAACATCATTAGCCGTCTTAATTCATCAGCTGAGGGATCTATAAAATTAAAACCAGAAATATTCCTGTTTTGTGTCAGCAAACACAGTAAGAAAAACAACTCTAAGAAATATGATGCCGTGATCAGAAAGAGTGCAAACCATTTTTTTTTCTGAAAAAACTTACAAGTTCTTCAAAGAACAAATCAGAAAAGCATTTCTGAAGAAATGTAGAAAACTTCATGAAGAGACTGCTTCAAAATGTAAACATTCTACTTGTTACAGAGATCCTTCCACAACATGTATGGGGGCGGCAGGGAAAAAAACTGAAGTAAAAACTTTACATCAACATAACACAAAATTACATTAACTCATCTTTTCACCAGAGCAATTTATACCCAAAAGTAACAGAAAATAATTAATATCAAAAGCGTTTAGCAATAGCACGTAATTCCTACTACACAACTTCCGATTTACTGAAGCAGTTTTTTATTTAAGCCCTGCACTCAAACCAGCACTGCTCCATGTCACAGAAGCTATACATTTCCATTACATGATAGTCACAACATTCCTGGCATATGTCCCTGAAAAAGGCCTCTGGGAAGTTTCAAAAAAGGTTAAGCTGTTTAACAAAAGCCAGGAGAAATATGAACATTAAGTATGGTAGACAAACTCTTACTCTAGTTAACATGCACCGTAAGTCCACAACAGAAAATGCATGTGTCGTCTTCTCTCATTCCTCCTGCCACTATTAAAGGGTTCAGTGTCTAAAACATTACACGACTGTGAGCAAGAAAACCCCAACGTATCCATCCAAAGATAAATTTCATGTGTGCACTCCAAGTCCAATGCAACCATCAATAGTTTGGAAAATTAAAAACTGAATATATGTAAGAGTATAGAGGAAGTTAAGAGGTTTTGCCTCAAATAATAAGACTGTTGAAAGGTAGAAAAATTTATTCCTATTTGTATCAGCGACCATTCATGTAAATCACAGGTAGCAAACACAAGGCCTGCAGGCCGAATCCGGCCCTCTACCTCATTTTATCCAGCTCAGCATCTTGTTTCTACCTGGCAGTGGTGCCGAGCTCCTTGCCCCTATGTTCCTGCCAGTGCACCAGTCATATGTGCAGTGTGTGTGATGCACATTATGCTGCAGAAGCAGGCTGATGTGGGCCTCGGTGAAAATAAGCTTGACACCCCTGATGTAAATGATTTACTAAAGTAATATTTATATTCATAACCTAAATCTGATTTTATATTGAAAACTTAAACCATGAACTACAAAGGAATATAAGATATAGAACATATACGGTAATTGTTATGTATTCACTTAGCTGCAAACATGTGTTTTAGAGTTCTTTACTCCACTTAGGATTGTAAACAGACATTAAAATAAAACAAAACAGATCCTTAAAAAAATAAAAGCTTCACCTGTAAAGCCATTGACATAGATGGCAACTCCACTAAAGATACTTGATGAATTTCCATCCTTCTGGTGCTGCACAGCTGAATCTGACCGGAACTGATCCTCCAATTTCTTAACTTTTGCCGACATGTACCCACCCTAATTTTTATGTTAAAACAAAACAAAAAACCCATCATGATAGTAGACTTATTTTCTAACTTTCACAGACAGAAAATGGTCAATTATAAGATTACTGGAAAGGTAAGCAGCACTCCTTCAAATTGATTTTGGTTCACATACAAGAGACAAATTCTTTTTCCAAATGAAAAATAGTAAATCTTCAACCCTAAATTTTTATCTACAAGATAACTGCATCTTGTTACCAACACGGCAGGATTTATGTCATACTTTTATCTTATTCTATAAGAAAAAGATTCTATCTATATAAAAACTGTCATAGAATAAAAAGAAAGAAGAAAAAAAGAAATAAGGGCAGGATGCAAGTTTGGATGCTAAATTGGAAGCTTATTCTTTAAAGAAACAATGTAGCAAATATGCATTAAGCTCCATGCATTTTCAGATCTTAAATATACATGAGACAATAGTAGTAATGTAAATACTTATGTAAATTAGATGCCTCAGTTATTGTTTATCCAACCATACAGAATATGGTGGACAACCATGAATACTTTTAAGATTATTTGGTTTAGTTTTTAAATGGTGATTTAAAGCTATTCAAGGGTCTGCACTTATTAATAATGCAAATGTAGTTATTGTGAACTAAAACTTCAAAACCTGTTAAATTTAAGAATTTCCTTTGAACTTAATTATTTGTCTTCAATTGAAGCAAAAGGGTATGATCTGTAGCACACCTTTAGTATATAAACAAAACTGTAAACCCTTTTTAGTCAAGTAAAAAAAAAAAAAAAGCCACTTGGTTTTGAACATACCCATATTCCCCAGCCATCGCCTTCAGCAGCCCGTTTCCGCCATCCACCCCGCCTCATAGTGAAGCTTCTGCATAAGAAGGAAAATGCTTGATCAATTAGATGTTTAGTAATATTAGTGGCATTTCAATGATGTGTTACAGGCCATCTAAAGATTATCAAAAGATTACATTTTTCAGTGGGCTTCACTGAATTATATGAGTTACACAGTTAACCTAGAAAAGAAAAACGCATAAAAACCTAGTTACTGTTTTGTAGTAATGCAAACGGTAACTCCTGCTATGTATCAAAAGATGCACACACACATTTTGTTCTATTCACCCAGAACACAAAAAACTTATTACAACATTCAGTTTCCCTTACAATTTATTAAATTCTTCCTGTAATGGAAGATTCGCAGAATCAGAGAATTACCCGAGTTGGAAAGGACCCAAAAGGATCATCAAGTCCAACTCCTGTCTCTGCATAGGACAACCCCAACATTCACACTATGCGACTGAGGGCCTTGTCCAAATGCTTCTTGAATGCTGGCAGACTCGGTGCCATGACTCCTTCCCTGGGGAGCTGTTCCAGTGCTCCACCACCCACTCGGTGAAGAACCTTTTCCTAATATCCAATTTAAAACTCCCCTGGCACATCTTTCTGCCATTACTTCTAGTGCTATCACAGGTCACAAGAGAGATCAGTCCGTTTCACCTCTCTCTCTTGTGAGAAGGCAGTAAACAGCTAGGAGATCCCCTCAGTCTCCTCTTCTCCAGGCTGAAAAGACCAAGTGACTTCAGCTGCTCCTCATACGACTTTCCTTCTTGACCGTTCACCAGCTTTGTGGCCTCCTCTGGACACTCTCCAGCAGTTTAATGTCCATTTTATACTGTGGCACCCAAAACTGCACACAGTACTTGAGGTGGGGCCGCACCAGTGCAGAGTAGAGTGGGACAATTATCTCCCTCAACCAGCTGGCAATGCTATGCTTGGTACGCCCCAGGACACAATTGGCCCTCTTCACGGCCAGGGCACATTGTTGGCTCATGTTCAACTTGCCATCGACCAGAATGCCCAGGTCCCTCTCCGCAGGGCTTCTCTCCAGTATTTCAGACCCCTATGTGTATCCGGGGTTGCTGTGTCCCAGGTGCAGAACTCAGCACTTGCTCTTGTTAAATTTCATAGATCTAAATAAAACTACTGCTGTTCATTCAAAACAGTGACCAAGTCAGGAACAAACTTCTGTTTCCTGTCTGATACTATCTACATGGTAGGTGGGTTGCAGGAAAACACCTCCTGGTAATATACATTGGATCCATTTCACCCAAATGGATTTACAGCTAATCATAAAAGGTCCAAACACTTGTTGCTCTAATGTAATACATCCCAGAAAAGCAAAATAACCCAAAGGCCATCTTATAGTCAATGAAAAGCCAGTTGTTTAAATGTTCCATACATAGGTTTGTGATTTGTTTCTTTGGGAGTTTTTGTTTGGTTTTGTTGCTTAACAATAAGCAAATACACTCAACAAACCAAATTGCTGTTTTCCTTTATGCAAGACACTTATTCCTGGACCCTAAGCTGTACCCAGCAGAATTCTCAGATGAGCTATTAGTTGGCTAGAACAAAACTGGTGGAGAGAAAAAGCAATGTTTTGGACTGTGGCCAATTGTTCACTGCACCTAAGCGATTCACATTAACTACAGCTGTTTTAACACTGATTTTAAAACATTGATTAATGACGTAGAAAGATCATGAGGTCACTGCCTGCCATTACATCTCTCACTGTCTACTCTAACCCATTCCCTAAATAAAAACACTATTTTGTCTTTTAGCTCTTAGAGTATGAGGACAGGACACAAAACAATGAGGGAGAAGATTTAAGCCAGCCACCATTATTTTATTAAATATTTAATTGATATTCCTTTATCCTCCATGAAAGTGTACAAAACTACAGTTAATATACAGAAGCATGTCAACCAGTTTTCTTCATCCTTGTCTGCTTTTGAGAAGATATCTATTTTCTGGACTATCCATAGCATCATCCTGTAACAGAGCACGGAAGCTCCACTCCGTCTCCAGTGTACCAGAAAGCACACAGAGCTGTGGATGAAGATAACAATCCATTTTGGTCATCTTCCTATCCAGGCCTTCTACTGTGCTGTTCTGGAGACCATCTCATTTACCACAACAAAATTTTGTTTCCTCTGAATCTGGCTGAAAGCTGAATTCTAGCTATCATCTCTTAAATCCCTTTTGTTCTAGAGCTACCAAGTAGGCATACTGGTGAAATTCTTAAAACTACCTCGGATCGCAGGCAAGTTCTTCCAGTTGTGAGAACAAGAACAAGACACAGCTATGGCAAAGTTTTCACAAATATGCTCATTTTCGTGGAATACTGCAAATGCACCGAATTAGGTAATCATAGAATTAGATTCAAAACAGGCATAACTACCTTGAAAAGACAAACTTCAGTTGTGTGTTTCAGGACCTCTCTGCAAACACAGGAAGATCATGATGCACCTGGTTTCTATTCTTCCTATAGCTGCTGTAATTGATACATATACACATATATACAATTATGACGATTACATGTCAAGGAGATGAGCTCTAAACCAACAACCAAAACAGCAACCCCTCATCAGCATGTTGTATTTTCTCTCTAGGTAACTGCATTTCTTACTCAGAGACCAACTTCCAAGACATTGGGCTTTCTGAAATTAAATTTTTAGTGGTTTGGATTACATCTAAACCTATCACTTCTAGCTAAGAACTTCTTGTAGAAAACAAAAGAGAATGTTCAAGGAAAAAACCCAATCCATTTATTCATGAAAACATCATCTAGTGGGTTTAGATACTCTAAGTATCAGAGTATGAGCTTGTACAAGAAGAATTTTAAACTACTGATTACCTGTTTTGCTTTTTTATAAAAAGGATGACAAAGGTTTAAAGGGGGATTACAAAAAGCACAGAGGCTCTCTCTTCACAAGGGGCCATATGGAGGAGAAAAGAAGCAATGATTAAAATGTGCACCAGGAGAGGTTTCATCTTGATATAAGAAAGAAATTTTTTATTGTGAGAACAACCAGTCACTGGAGCAACCTTCCCAGGGACATGGTCAAGAGTACTTGGGACTGGAGGTTTTAAAGTTGCAATTGGACAGAGTACTAGATAATCTCATACAGGTGTCCCTACCCATGAGAGGTTGGAATACATAAGTCTTTCAAGGTCCCTTCCAGTCTGGGCTATTCTATGTCTATCAAAAAGAAAATCTCATAGGAAAAAAAACATGAACTGTGAAAAAAAACCAAAGCCTCTTCAAGACTGTACGAAATGCACGTTATATGTCACCACAACATCAGTCTAGCAAGGATATTCTTCATTGCAATCACCAAGTTCTAGAGAACATAGGATTTGATAGGTAGTTACTTCAACATCTATAAATTTAAGCAAGAGGCTGTCTTTAAGTATCTAATACCTGATAAATAGAAGAACTGCCTTCCTGAGGGAAAGCTTTTCTGAAACTTCAAAACATATTTAATTTTTCTTCAGGACATTGGGACATGAGGAAGGAAAGATCTCTAGTCTAAAAGCTACTGGATCTGAACACCACAACCAGTAAGGCAACTAAAATCAGAATCATGGGTACATGCCTAGTTTGATTAAAACTAAAAATCAGAAAACCAAAACTACTTGAGGTAGGAGTGTTAAAAATACAACATATCAACTGCTCAAAATTTGCCTTCCTACAGCCTGCAAAACTAGACAAACTAGGCTGTAATGCCTACTTGCAACATCTGATGATGATTCCCCTATTTCCTTGGCAGATGTGATTTTTGACTCAGCCAGTCCACTTAAATTCTAAACACAAGAGTTAGGAACATAGTCCTTCAGTGACTACTAGATGCCTCTGGCCCAAATCCTGAGAGTCATGGGTTATTTTCTTAATGCTGATATGTAAACATGGGAGACTAGTTTCTCTCCTTGTAGTTGCAGGAACTGAATGATGAACCCAAGTTTCCGAATTATGTAGAATCCCCATTGCTGAAGACTTGTGCTTGAATTTTCCCTGAGAATCAAGATAACCTCTACCAACTGCCTTGCTGAAACCTAAGGAACAAACGAGGGCCAGAGACCTCTTGCACAGGATAAACTAAATCAGAGGAAAAGTTAAGCAAGACTTGAAACATGCTCACTGGTTCACGAAACAAGAAATCTAAGGATGGTATTATGCTCTCTCTATAGGAATCATGATCAGCCGATGAGTATGAGAAATGCTTTGTAAAGAACCCTTGAAGTGGTGGTGGGGGATCAAGTCAGGAAACAGGTCAGTTTCAGACAAGAGTTCATCCTTCTTGTGATTATGGTAACTAACTTGTTTTCGAACAGTCTTCTCTGTTTTCACAGCTTGAAGAGCACAAATGCAGTGACTCAGTGAAAGTGAACTACCAGAGTTACTAGTTTTCAGGGTATGTCTAGAACCTGAAGGACAAAATACAGTGACCTTTCACCCAGAAAAATTATTCAGTTTTATTTAACTGAAATGTTCATATTCTGGACCTGTGAATACAAAGAAATCTTCAGCATTTAAAAAACAAATACCAACAAAACTGCACAGAAGCCTGCAAGGTTAGAAGCAGTATTTCTAGGAACAGAAGTTTTCAGTGCAAAAGAAATGACCTTTCAAGAAAAAAAGTCACGTTAAGAACTCCTGTGATCAAAATCAACCTAATGTGGCCCTGCACCTCTTTCTAGAACACATACAAATTGTAAAGTCTTTCTGTTCTACAAATAAGGGTTCCATAAGTAAAATTCAAATTTCTCTTGGGCAACCCTTTTCAAAACTGAAGTTAGAAGAGCAACTAAGTTTTGATGCGTTGCGTGACTGGCAGCTCAGAAATACTCAATAGAGCCCACTGGGAAAAGACATATAACATACCTTTGTGCACTGCTTCATAGGCCTATCATTACTGCTTCCCAATCCACAGCCACTTAATCCTATTATTAAAGGCTGTTAAAGTCTACAGATTGAGTAACAGAATAAAATGTTAAGTCTACATTTTATGAATTCTATAAACATGTCTGTGTTTACAGATATGTTACACAGATGTGAATGTTGATGTTAAGTTAGTGTTTGTTTTAATCTGATCCACAGCACCCACAGTCTGATACAGAAAAGTTATTGCTTTAAAATACAACTACACCATCTGGAATTTAAAGTAAGACAAGTGGCTTGCCATTATCTGGGGCAGTTGGGATAACACTGGTAACAGACAAACCCAGACCAAACACACAGGTATTACAAGGAAAAATTCTTCGGAGCACAGGATGATCTAAATGACTATAAAAAAAGTGACCATAGATCCTCATAAGCATTTTAATTTCAGTTCAATACTAGTCCTGCCTAAACTTGAGTTGTCTCTGACATAATATTCGGTACCTCCTTTTCCAGGTGTATGGTGCAGATAGATATCTCTGCTGCCTCTTCAAGTAGCCAACTTAAATCTGGCAGAATATAAATGTTAAGCCTTTGCACTACAGGAAAACACATGAACTAGCTCCAACGACAAAATGAGGCTGCATTGAACAAATAACGCTGTCACACTTACATCTAAATGCAAAAGAAACTTCTAACCCAGGTAATCCAATGTCAGATAACTGAAACCTAAGTGGAAGTATAACATGCAGTAACAGCTATTTTGCTTTTCTAACCAGAATGAACATCCTGGTAATGTCCTCTAATGCAGAGGAACTTGATGTAATTAACGTATTAAAACAACACAAGCCTCAATTCTTGAAGGTGTAACTAATGTGAATGGAAGTATGGATAGCTCGGGACATTGCTAATAAGTATCAAAATCCTTCACTTGGACTGTAGATTGAATCCATCCCAGCTCATCATGGCTTAAAAGTTGTTTCCATCAAGTGGGTATTTTGTGGCCTGTTTGATTTCCATGCATCTACATTACAGCTCCCACATCAAACTCACCACTGCACTTGGCACTAGTATCTAAGCTCTTTGAGGGAAGAACTGTCTTACATGTTTACACATTTCTCAGCATAAGAGTCCTATTCTTGGCTGAGTCTACTGGAAAAGAGCTGCCGCTACTGGGCCTAAAACGGATTTCTACTACCTATTGAAAAGTTCAGAGTCCAGCAAGAAAATAAAAAAGACAGTTCAAAAGGGTTTATTGAAGACACAGTATTTCTAAATCCCTGTGATTTTAGGCACTTCAGAGCTAAGAATACTGTTCCATATTAATACAAACTAACTAGTAAGTTGCAAAGCAATTGAATTTTACTCTAGGCATGAGATAAACTCTCACAGCGAAGTTTCACAAGACGGTCGAGTCAACTTGATGGCTGACTGCCACCAGAACGGACAGTTCTGCTCTCCAACCTCTGCTAGCCTAACAGGCTTTATCCTTTCCTCCCAACCTCTATACTACCTCCAAACTCATGTGATTCCTGTCTTCATACTGGTGCTATATGCAATTCAGCTCAGTAAAACAACAGAAAATTGATATAATTTTACAGGTTAGTTTCCTGCCAGTACAGCAAGCTCAACTGACTCGCAAAAGCATCAGACAAAGCCAAAGCAGACAGGGCAGAAAAGACAAATAGGTGGCACTGATGCTTTCATTGCCAGTGGGACCTTGAGATTATCTTGGCCATTTCTAGAAATCAGCTTTTAGGGTCACGGCTATAACCAACTAACTGTGGTGTAAATGTGGGTACAGAGTTGCAATGACCTAGCTACTCTTCACTAACTAGTCCTTCTTGTGTTTTCTTCTCCCCAATAAACAAGTGAGGTAGGCTACCTCACCTTTTCACAGGGTAAGGATTTTCAAACAAAGTTACAGTTGAACAGCTAAGAAGTGGTAAGTCCACTCCCCATCTTAAGCCACATATGCCCACACTATAATCACTTCTAACTACAAGCACCTGATATTACAGGGTCAAAGAGCAAGTTCTGTTTTGCAATTAAATTCCTGATGGTATTCTAAAGCAATAGAACTTATATTAACTGAAGGACATTTGAAAAAATATCTGTTCCCCCAAAAGCCCACCACCCCCTCATGTCCTGTGATAACAACTTAGGAAAGAAAAGCCATCAAAATCTTGGGCAAATTAAATATTAAACACAAAACTGCTACTCAGTATGAGAAATTTAGAATTAGTATTTTTCTAAAATATGAACATCCATGGCATTTGCTAGAAAGGTGGAATACCATACAACCCACAAAAAGCATGGAAAAAACCCAAGTCCTTCAGAATCAGCTTCTTATGGAGTTGATGGCTACTCTAAAATTGTGTTCCATGCATACTTTCATTTGAGCTTGACAGCAAAGAAATTATACTCTGACCTTCAGTTCAATCACTCTCCCAGAAAGAGATACAGCACCTCTTTGATGAATTAATCCAGTTGCCAAACTGACTATTTTTGCAACTCAAAATGGTCTGTATTTCAGATCAGCTTACTTTAACATCAAGGACTACATACTTTACACACAAGTAACAACTACAAAATATATGTTTCTTTTGCTGGCCTATCATCACAAATACCTAAAGCAGTTGTACAGCAGCTAACTATTCATGCAAGAGCTGTACAGAACAAAAGTGTTTAGATCTTTTCACAACTTACTTTGAGTCCAAGATAGACAATTGTTTTAATTGTCGCAACTTAAGGAACCATGAGCATGCGCTGCAGAAACCAGCATCGCTGCACAGTCTGCTCTGAGCAATCTGTTTTCAAGAAGATACTCTTTCTGCTTTTAAACACGGCATGCAAGATGGTTAGTTCTTTGAAATATAGCAAGCCAGATTCAATTTGAGACCAACTGTCAATGTTTCATTCCCCTCTAGGAATAACACCAAGTAGCAGCTACAGTCCATTTACAGCTTGTCACAAGTAGCAGCTTAACTCGGTTGAATTTTTCTTCTGCTCACAGAAGACCGTTGCTTCAGTTTCAACATTTCTGCATTCTAGAATGAACTCTATTATGTAAAATGAGAATAAGAAGCATAGCTTGTGGAATTAGGACTTTCAATGGCAACAAAATGAAGGGATTGTAAACCATCAAAAGGAAATTCTCTTTCTCTCTTGGACTTGAGTATCTGAAACAATAAGAGATGAGTGTACAAGTTTGGTATTCTTCCTTTAAGCCCCTGTGTTTAGCTGTCTTCAGCATTTGACAACAGAGAACTGTGTTTTACTTTTCAAAGAAAAGAGTGGGGTGTTCATTTTTTTACCTAGAAAAAAAAAGAATTCATTTAGGAAGTTTTAAGTTTGTGCACTCCTCAGTCTGATGACAATCCTGTCCCACAACTCAAGTCTTACACCAGAAGCCTATGCTGAGGTGTAGGTCGACCAGTCAGGAAGTAAAACCTCCCCCACATAATGAGTTGCTCCTGCTGAATGTACTTCCCAAGACTTCCTAGGCACAACTGAAGAAGTGTACTTGTAAAGCTAAAGAAAAACTAAACAAGGCAGGAAAAGTGGGCAAGTGGAGGTATAATGGTTCAAAATAAATAACTGGAAAATTTTAATGAGATAATCAAAGCAAAGAATCTGTGAACACTGAATTTGTCAAAATCAAATTCAGAGGAACTGTGCTGACAAAAACCTCTAATATATACGATCTGCAGCTTCTCCAGACTTCCTAGAGTTCAGGCCAGCAGACTGGTGAAATCCTGTCAAGACATACTAAATATTTTTGATTGATTTTATGTAACTATTTGGATATATGTATGTTTGTATATGTCCATGTGCACATGCATGGGTACACGTGTACACACACAACAAATTTACCTTTGTTGCTGACCAATTTGATTGCTCATTACCCAGAATTAACCACTTTGGCTATAGAGAATGGCATGGAAACAAACCTACTCTCTGGGCCAATGCTCTAACCTTCATAATGAGTAATGAGAAGGCACCACTTCTCCTCCAAAAAAAAAAACAAAACACCAAACCCACAACAAAATTGTAGAGAAGTGCCCAGGGCAGTTGTGCTTTATACTCAACTCAATGTTATCAGTGTACACTGAGCAGGTGCTGATCAGGCCAGCCTTTTCAGGGGAAAAAGAAGAGATAAGACCTTGCAAATCTCAGAGGGTAGCCCACATCGCATATTAAGGAGGACCATCTCTCTACTCACATACAGGCAGCACCAAACACAGACAACAGCAAAACTCCTGAATTCAAGGAACTACTAGCATAAAATTGATGACTACAGATTCAGTAATTAGATAGGTAGCTCTTCTGTTTACAGCAGTTTCTGAATAACATCACTTAATTCCAATTGACATTGCATATGCAGGTTACCAAATGTTTTTCTGAATTTGCCTTTGAACCTGTCAAACTGCAAAATCTTTTTTGAAGTAAAATCTTCGCCAAGATACAGCCTCTATGCTTGGTCTTGAAGTTTTAAGTTTCTACTCAAGTTTTCTGCATCTTTCATGAGTCCATATTACTTTTATCATCAACTCAGACCAATAAAACTAGGAGGAATCAGATGAAACAAGGAAACAGATCAAAACAAATGGACTTATTTTTTCATCACTTGCCTAGTTTATTTGTGGATTCACTGACACAGGGCACCAAGGACACCTGAAGTCCATGTGGGTCGAAAACATGAATTATTGGAATAAAAACCCTTTTTTCTTTTGTAGAAAACACAACAAACTACAGGAACTCAGAATATAAAGGTGAAGTATCTCAGTATGTCTCTTTCTTTACTATTACCTAGGTGAATGTTTGATCTGATCAAATACACGCTTCAAGTTTACTCCTAGATTTAGAGGAAAGTAAGAAGATCAAGCATAGTGTTTCTATGTTTTCCTGGAAAACCACAGTTCTAAGTTCTGAGGACAAGACAAAAATGCTCTAATTCTTTAGAATCTCTAAATAAAATTCAAATCTGAATTACATTCTTGTCCTGAGGTGGTTTTAAGCAGGTATTTTAAGTACCTGAGACATTGAAACAGTGCTACACTGCTACTTAGTGGAGATACATCCATACAAAAAGGCCACGGGGGAAAAAACAGGCTAAGTTTGGAGAACTTTGGTTGAAAATCAACATAGAAATTATAGGCATCACTCTAGAGTGGTATTATACACAATTCCAAATTCCTGATCAGCCAGAAATAAGACTGAAAAATCATTATCACTTCCCTCTCCTCATATTGTTTTATAAGAGGATTCTAGGAACTGCTTACCAAATAACACAATTTCAGCTTGGAAATCTAGGAAATAGGAGACTGAAAAGCCACTCTTTCCGGTTTTCCAATGCTCTAACATTTCCTGAAAATAACAAGCAGATTCAGAAACCAGAAACAGTATCCTGTCAATACAGACCATTATTTTATTTCTTTAGTTCAACTGGGAGTTGCATTCAAAAGCATAAAATGGTAAAATAGATTTACTCTACTTGGTAGACTGCACTAACCTTACATGCCATGGAGCTGTGGGCTTTCCCATTTGTAAGAACTGTCAGCAACTTTGTGATCTCCTTTGAACAGCAACAGCTCCTACATCTCCAAAATTATGTCAGTGGAGAACAACCACTTGTCCAAGATGCTGACTCATCATGCCTTGGACTAAGAGTTGCTCTGAGTCACCTCAAAAAGATGAAGTCACAGTGGACAGAACTTCACTTTGGTTATTCACTGACATCTAGAATCTGGCCAAAAATGTTAGCAACAGTCCCCAGGATCCTCCCAAAATACACCACATGCCTCACCCTGCTAGAATCTCTAAGCCAACATGGAAAAAAACCTTAGAGCAATTCTCCACCCTGCTCTGGGGAGCTTCAGCACTGCTTTCACATTTTGGCATTCAAAGCAATCCACCTGCGTCTGCAAGAATGACTCTGCAAGGTATCCAAACAGTGTCTTCTCCTGAGTGAAATCAGTTTTCCTTCTTCAGGATTATTTACTTTCATAAATCAAGAAGCTGAAAAGGCCTACATGAATTCAAGCAGACCAAATAAGGAGGTTAGAGCTGGTAGCTTCCTTTATGTTTGTATTTGGTTAAAGTATTTACAGACAGTAGAAAACAAGAGAGCAAAAACAACACAAAAGAGTTGACCACAATATGGCAAAGCTTTACTTATGCAAGCAACTAACTTCAAACCACCAGCTACAGCACTATTAAATAGGTACAATACCAACTGGGAAACCCAAAGCCTTAAGAAATTAGTTTGGAAAAAAAAAAAAAAATAAAATATTACTTTCCTGAAAAGCTAACACTGAAATTCAGCAACTATGGTCTGCTGAGGCATTTGCAACAAAGAGTATGGAAGCATCCTTTCTACTGGTATACCAAACAAAGTATGTCCTAGATCATTTTAATGGTCACAGATTCCTTAACTGCAGTAGTAGCAGTCCTTTGTTTAGTTTTGAAAATACAAGCCACAGGAACAGAAGCTCCCATCACAGCCCAGCACTTAAAGCTGTTCTACACACTCACCTCTCTTCCACTGAAGAGCAAGAAAGATGAAGCGTTTCCTAATTCTGACTTCTATCTTATGATTCTATCTTAAGAGCACCAGTTACTCCACATGAAATACAGAACTAGAGGGGGGAAGCACAGACGTGGGAGGCTCTCCTCCCTAAAACCATACGTGTCTCCCAATTAAAATCCTGCCTAGTTTCCACAACAGAGCAGAAAGCTGCTCTCTGGGAGATGCACTACACAAATCTAAAAAAAGACAACTCCATAAGTACACTATATCACATGTTTCAGAATTCCTCATGCTCTTTTGCATCCACTTAAGATTTGCTCTCTTACTTTCAACTGTCTTTATAAGTCCATGGCCAATCACATTTATATTTGCTTCTAGTTCTTTCTCACTTTGCTATGCTTAGGTAAACAAATAGCACTATCACCAAATTAATCCAGTTGTATTCCTGAGGGAGAGTTTCAACATTTGTATATTTAGGTCCCTTATTATACCTATAGCAGGCAAACATACTGCTAAGAGCTGACAGATCTCAATGGTAGTAATATAAACGTTTAATTAAAACAGAAAAATGTTCAATATTAAACAAAAATAAATATCATTCTTCATGAATTAAACAATAGCTAACAAATTAAATGGGGAAAGAACATGACAGGGTCAGGCAAGTTATTCTTTTCCCGCCTGTCCAGAACAACTGATTTATTAAAAAAATACTGAATTTTTCTACCTTTTTTTTGTGTTTGAATCATTCTTACTTTTTTATCCCTCTAGTAACTGAAAGGGATGGTAGAAAGATTGAAAATTTGCCATGAAACATCTTTTTTAAAAAGATATGTGGGTCAAGGGATCCAAAAAAACCAATCAAAGTCAGCACTCAGTTATAAGACACTATCGCTACATCAGAACAGGCTGTATCAAAGTATGTACATAATATCCAGAAAGATAGACTGGTGCTATATTTGAAAGGCTTCTTATGGAATAATGCATCAGACACATATATGGCACACAAAAAAATCAGTTTACTATTGAAGCTTCAAATATGTTAATATGTTTTTCCTGTTAGTTTTATTTTTAAAACAATCTCTCTTCAAGTAGGTAAACACCAGTGAGTTACAAGGCAGGTGTCCACACTGTGCCTCTACCAATACTGTCCTACCAATGACCTCCAGTCTGACAGTTTGGGATTATTTACTAACAGGGATTTGGTACATCGTCCAGCAGAAGAAATGAACAGAATGAAAAGACCAATATGGTGGGAATGGCTAATAACTACACACTTGAGACAAGATGGCAAGGAATTTGCCAGAGATTTGGATTTCTATGTTAAATGTCATAAATCTTGGTAAGACAGAACTATTCCAGAAACAAATTTCATCTATAACCTCCTGCAATTAATGGTTATTAGGTGACTGTTTAAAACAGTTCTACATGAGCAACAATAGCATCTAAATGAACACAGAACTCAGATCACGAAATTACAATCCCTTGGTTTTGCTCCTTTGGACTACAGCACCAAATTTGAGATTGGACCTGGATTTTTACATCAAGATGCAGAAATAACATCAACTCATCTTTTCACGAAGAAAATCTCTCATTAACTCAACCACAGTATTCACAGCTCTGTCATTTTGAAGACTGACACAAATTTTAAAGCATCAGAAATAATGGAACATTACAGCATACGACACAGACTTGCTACCAAAAAAATTATGTACTTGTGATATTACCTTTCCCTCCCTTCTTAAGGTTAACATGCCATCACTGTGCACCTCCCATCAGGGAGTGTCACAGGTCAAGTCAATGGTAATTGTATAGCAAAACGCATTGTAGACTCATAGAATGACCTGAATTGGAAGGGACCCACAATGATCATCGAGTTCAACTCCTGTCCATGCATAGGACAATCCCAACATTCACACTACGTGTTTGAGAGCACTGTCCAAATGCTTCTGGAATACTGTCATGCTTGGCACCGTGACTGCTTCCCTGGGGAGCTATTCCAGTGCTTCACCACCCTCTGAGTCAACATTAGATGGGGAAGGGATGAGAAGAAGCATCAGTGAACACGGGGTTTGTAAGCACAGCTCTCTTCCTCCCTTTCAGCACACAGCTTCTATACCCACCACTATTGCTCAGCAAACACAACCCGTGACAAACACACCAGTAAAAAAAAAAAAACCAAACCCGCAGACAACATCCGCGCTGCTACAGCGTTCGAGAGGGGCAAGGCTTGCAACCACCAGCTTGGGCTTCCCTTCCCCTCCTCCTCCAACCCATTTCCCTGCAATGACCCCTTAGCTGGCAGAAACCACCAGCTCCCACTCTGCCTTGCGGGGGGGGAGGGGGGAGCCGTGTTGTGTCTGCAGCGCAGGGCCCCATGTGACACACGGGATGAGGCGGCAGGAGGACGGGGAGATAGCAGGAAAGGGGGGTAGAAGGAAGTGGCGGGGGCGGAGAAGAAAGCGGAGATGGGGGTACGGGCCCCTGGGCGCTCAGGGCCCCGACCCCCCCGACCCCGCTTCTTCCTCCTCCTCTCCCCCTCTCCTTCGCGCGCGCGCGCGCAGCGCGGGGGAGGCACCGGTTACATAACGCGCGCGCCACCTTCCTCCTCTTCCCCCTCCCACCCCCTCAGCCCCACGCGCCCCAGGGAGGGGCTGCGGGCCCCGCCGCCGCCTCAGGCGCCTTCCTGTCCCCCGCCCCCTCCATAGGCTCGAGAGCGCTGGGCGGCCATGAAGGAAGAGGGCGGGGGTGAGAGGTGTGGGTAGAGCTCCCGCTCTGGCAGCCCCCGCGCCGCCGCCGCCGCTTACCTTTCGCCGCGTCCCAGGCGCGCATTCCCGGCGGCGTCGCCGCCGCCCGCCCTGTGGGGAGGTGGGGGTTTCACATGGCGGCTCTTCCCCTCACTGCAGAGAACCACCGCCTCCTTCTTCCTCCTTTTCCTCCTCCTCCACAGCTCTCAGCCCCGGCCGCGCTCTCCCTTCCTCTCTCTCTCTTCCCGTTCCTCCCTCCTTCCTTTCCCTTCCCTTCCTTTCCTTCCCTCCCTTCCCCCCCCCTCGGTGTCCCCAGCAGCTCCTCCTCCTTCTTTCCCCCCCTCCCGCCCTTCACTGCGATCGCGTCACGAGAGGGAGTCTCGCGCCACCCAACCACTGCTCGGTCAACAAGCGGCGCGCACGCCGGGCAGAGCAGCCCGGCCAATTGGCTCAGCCCGCCCGCCCCACGAGGGGGGAATGTCAGGCGCGCGCCCCCTACTGGTTCGCGCCCCGCGCAGTGTCGCGTGCGCGGTACCGCAGCCGCCGGGAGCGGCTGGGGGAAAAGCACTCGCGACCGGCACGTGACGGCGGGGAGGGGAGGGGCGGGGCGGGCGCGAGCAGCCGGCGCGCCTCTACGGCTTCTTTCCCTCTACCCACATCCCCGCCCGCCACACGTTGCGCGCGTGGCGGCGGCGCCCCCTGGCGGCCCTGCGGAAGCGCTGCAAGCGCGGGGGCTGCGGCGGGCAGAGGCATTTCACAGAGCCAGAGTGACCCCAGTTGGACGAGACCCACAAGGACCATGGAGTCCAACTCCTGTCCCTGCACAGGACAACCCCAACATGCAGACCGTGTGTCTGACTGCATTGTTCATGTGCTTCCTGACTGTTGTCAGGCTTGGTGCCGTGACTGCTTCCCCGGGGAGCTGTTCCAGTGCTCCACCACCCTCTGGATGAAGAACCATTTCCTAATGTCCAGCCTAACCCTCCCCTGGCACATCTTCCTGCCATTGCCTCGGGTCCTGTCAGTGGTGACCAGGGAGAAGAGCTCAGTGCCTGCTCCTCCTCCTCCCCTTTGTGAGGAAGCAGTGAAGTGCTATGCGGTCCCCCGTCAGTCTCGTCCAGGCTGAACAGACCAAGTGACTTCAGGCGCTCCTCATACCCCTTTCATTCTGGACTCTTCACCAGCTTTGTGGCTTCCTCTGGTTGCTCTCTTGTAGTCTCATCCAACCTGACCTTGAACACCTCCAGGCTCTAAATTAGCCAGGTTTCTAAAGGAAGCACAACAATGCTACCTGCTCTTCTCTGGTAACTTGAAAACCAAGTGGCCATTTCAGCCCAGTTTGAGGAAGAGATTTCAGCCTCAACAACATGAAGCTTTACAAGTTTCATTAGGAAGAGCAGCAGTGCAGTAGAATGAGAGCCGAAGGCAACATGCACTGAGCTTTCCAGTGCTAGCCAGAACTCTCCCATGCCAAACCAGCAATAGCACGCACGGGCCCTTCTACAGTTCTCCCCCACTTAGTCTGTAGGAGAGCACTGGAGATACTGTGAAGTGTGTCTGTACGGAGGCTGGGAAGAAGGAAAGACCAGTTGTGGGGGAAGATATAGGCTATGCGGGGATCCCTGTCTAGGAAAGTGGGTGCTATTGTAGTATGGTAATGTAGGGGAAATAAGACAAATCCTTAGGAAAACAGGCCTGTTAGTTATGCTATTTATATAAAACTTGTTTGATAATAAGTTGCCTGTTCCAATTCTGTTATATGCAGTTTGTTTTATAAGCAGCAAATGGCCTCAGTCCTACAATTGTATACACTTAGATAGATCTGCTAGTGGTCCCCACTGATACTGGGCAGAACTCCAATTTAGCTTAGAAGCACATCAATCTACCCATGTGGACTCAGTTTCAGGGATGAGACCTCACATGTCTCTCTCTGTAAGACAAGGCCTTATGTGGAAGCTTCTTTTTTTCCACTTGCATTGCCAGAGCAGAGGAACGGTTGCTCTGTTCTGTGAAAAATGTTATAATATTTCAAGTGTTTTCCACATTATGCGATAAAACCAAGACCTTTATTAATGTCCAGACTTTCCCCCATAGCTATGTGCATACTGCTCATGGTGACCAGGTAGTATTAGGAAAAGTCATGTTCAAGTGTACCTAGATCAGTTGACCATCAGCTATTTTAGCCACAGTGAGGTTTCTTCATCTCACTTAGAAAAATATTTATAGGAAACCTCCTATCACCTTCATGAGAAACCCACAAATTTTTGGCTTTCTCTCGGTATTTTAATGAAATTCCTCTTCAAAATGTGGGTATTCTCTGCTAGAGGGAAGTACTAACAAGAGTTTTGACCAACTTTAACCTGTCAAATTTTGGAGGCATTTCTGTCTTAATTTTCATCAGCAATTATGTTACCTTAAAAAAAAGGTTCTGAAAAATACTTTGTTCAGAGAAGTTATATTATCTAAATAATACCCATTTCACTGGGCCAGCATTTTCCAGTTTTGCTGAGAAATGCCCCTACCAATCTCAGTTTTCTCTGCCAGTCTGGAGCAAACTAACTGTTAAAAGTACTGCATGACTGGATGTGTGTATTATTTTTTCCTTACAGAGCTATTTCTCTAGAGAGCAATTGTGGAGCAGAAAGGCAGAAAGACAAGTGGAATAGGGATTAATTTGGGTTAGCAAGAACAGCTTTAAAATGGTTAGTCAATGATTATATTTTATTTTTTAAATAGAAGCTGGCATATAAGCAAATTGTAAGAGGAACCAACAACTATTTAGAGAGGCATACGGGGACAACTCTTTCGTGAAGTATAGCTGGGGCAAGAGCTAACAGTGAAAAAGCTGAAGGTAGCCATACAATACTTTCAGGAAATATTAGTTAAAATAGGCCAATATTAGTTTAAGAAGAAACAGAAAAAGGGAAGGAATTCATGTTAAAAAGAGTGTAAATATAGGAAAGTTTAGGAAGAGGGCCAAATATTAACAGTAATAAGTGATCTGTATCTTGTAAAGCCCTCATGTTGCGATGTATCTGCACCATCAGGCTCTTGAGCTGACAGAGAAACATCTTGGGTTGTAATAGCCAGAATGGGAACCAGGTCATATACTTATTTGTTGGTAAACATTTACAAAGTGAAGCCTGGGTCAAAGCATGCTGAATTCAGTAAAAGCATTTTTGGTGTCTCCACTGAGTTTCAAATCAAGTCTGGGGCTGGGGAGAGAGGCACTGTACCTACAGGCCTCAGTTCAACAGGACTGCGGTCCTAGCTGGGGAGTCTTGATGAGGTAAACGTTATTGTTGAGCAACCTTTACCTATAAATCCCACTTTCTGAGTCAAAATCTGCTGTAGCTTACAGAAAGAAAGTCTGATGTAATTTCAGTTACTTCAGCACAAAGGAATTTCCAGGTGAAATACGAGAGGCGCAGCGTCATGCTGCTTGCAGCCTAATATGGAAGACGTGACCAAGCAGTGATTGTGGCTGCTATGGCCTCTGAAGGCATAAATATAGAACAGCTCTGGGTCTTTTATTGTCAGAAAAGGCATGTAAAGCCACTGACAGAAGATCTCTCCCTGTGGTGATGTTTGTCTGTGTTCCTTCTACTCTGACATATTTCCCAGAGTGATCTTGGGCTGTCACAGTACATATAAACACAAGGGCCAACAGACAACCAAATCTTTTGCTATTCTAGAGTGAAAGCAGAAAAAATAGCATTGGCTATTCTGTTACTTGCTATTTTGCTGGTCTGTAGGTAGTTATGTTTAAGGGGAAAGCACTGCCAATTGCTTGAGCTGATCCTTTGTCGTATGGTAGGTATATCCATACTTCTCACTCTGTGGTTCTCCTGGTCAAGGAGCTCTTGGAAGAGTCACCTGTGTTAAATTTATGTTGTATGGGGAACTCCCCAACTCAAGTTCAGTTTTTAGCAGTAAAAGCGGAAGTACTTTCTATTCAGGCAGCATGGAGATGAGAATAGAGAACACTGTGTTCACCTCAAGGTGTTGGCTGGACTCTGTGTGCCAATAAACTCAGTCCCTTAATTCAGCAGTTTGATACAGCGTATCGGCCCCCAGATATTTTTCTAGACAACAGGACACCAGCCCTGGAGCATTGTTCTGTACAGATGTGCAAAGTCCTGGGTTGGGCCAATCCCAAGCACAATTACAGGCTGGGCAGAGAATGGATTAAGAGTATCCCTGAAGGGAAGGACTTGGGGGTGCTGATGGATGCAAAACTCAGTATTACCCAGCAATGTGTGCTTGCAGCCCAGAAAGCCAACCTTATCCCAGGCTACATCAAAAGAAGTGTGAGCGGCAGGTTGAGGGAGGTGATTCTGCCCCTCTGCTCTCGTGAGACGCCACTGGGAGTACTGTGTTTAGTTCTAGAGTTCTCAGCACAGGAAGGACATGGATCTATTGAAGCAGTCCAGAGAAGGGCCATAAAGATGACCCGAGGGCTGGAGCACTTTCTATACAACAAGGACAAGCTGAGAGAGCTGGATTTATTCAGCCTGGAGAAGAGAAGGCTTCAGGGAGACCTTACAGCAGCCTTCCAGTACTTGAAAGGAGCCTACAGGAGAGTTGGGGAAGAGAACTTTATCAGGGAGTGCAGGCATGGGACAAGGGGTAATGCTTTTAAGCTGAAAAAGAAGAGGTTTAGAGTCCATATTAGGAAGAAATTCCTTACTGTAAGGGTGGTGAGGCACTGGCACAGGTTGCCCAGAGAAGCTGTGGATGTCCCCTCCCTTGAGATGTTCAAGGCCAGGTTGGATGAGGCTTTGAGCAACTTGATCTAATGGGAGGTGTCCCTGCCCATGGCAGGGGAGTTGGAACTGGATGATATTTAGGGTCCCTTCCAAACCAAACCATTCTATGGTTCTCCTCAAACACACCCAATACAACAAAGAGCCCTGTGCGTTGGTGAGGCTGTGGTCATCAAGGTGGTGCTATTCTATGCACAGACACACATGTACACGTGCCCCTCCTGCAGCTGGAGGGATTCACCCCGGGATTCATCCTGGTAACTCACACCTGCCAGACACCGGCAGGGAGCACCCCATTTTCCCTGCCTTGCACCCCCTGCTTCCCGCCTTGTACCCCCCCTCCCCACCTTGAACCCCTTTTCCTGGTTTGCACCCCCTCCTCTCTGCTTTGCACCCCTCCTCCCTGCCTTGCACCCCTCCTCCCTGCCTTGCACCCCCCCTCCCTGCCTTGCACCCCCCTTTCCCTCCTTGCATCCCTCCTGCGCCTTGCACCCCCGCCTCCACGCCTTGCACTCCCTCCTTGCTGCCTCACACCCCTTCCTTCCTAACTTACGCTTCCCTTCCTCACCTTGCACCCCTCTGCCCCACCCTGCGACCCCCTCCCAGTCTTGCACCTCCTTCCCCCCACCTTGCACCCGTTCCTCCCAACTTGCACCCCTCTTCCTCACATTGCACCCCCTCGTCCGCGCCTGTCACCCCTCTTCTCTCGTCTTACACCCCCTCCTCCCTGCCTTGCACCCCTTCCTCCCCATCTTGCATCCCCTTCTTCCCACCTTGCACGTATTTTCCCCTGCCTTGCACTCCTTCCTTCCTGCCCTGCACCCCTGTTCCCCCGCCTTGCACCCCCGTTCCCCCGCCTTGCACCCTCTCCTTCCCACGTTGCACCCCCCCTCCGCGCCTTTCACTCCCTCCTCCCCATTTTGCACCCCCCCTCCTCTCAGCCTTGCAACCCTTCCTCCCCGCCTTGCACCGCCTCCTCACCTCCTCCCCGCCCTGCGGTTCCCCTGGTGCCCTTTCGGGATGCTGCGGGGTTGAACAGCCCCGATGGCAACCCCGTGGTCCGACCCCCCCCGCCAGGGAATCATCAGCCAGAGGGAAAGGAGGGTACGTGCTTCTCTGCGGTCTCTCGCCGTGTAGGGGTAATTACGAACGGCAGGGACACGTTTCACAGCTCCTGCAGTGCTGTAGTAACACAGCCTGCAGTAGTGATGCCCTAAATATTGACATGTAAAAGCTGCAGGATGATTGCAGTAGTTTCCTGACCAAGCACTATTGTTTCATGGTAACCAGTGAAAATGCTGTTGTAAAATCTCATTTGCAGCGTTGAGTCCTGCATAAGCCCTGCCACACGCACTTTTTTAACCACAATGTCAATTTTCCTTAGCTCCTAAAACACAATGCAGTTAGATATTTTTAAGTAGAATATGTTTTATTACAATTATAATTAATTAGTTCTGCTAAACAGAGCTGATCTTGCTCTTTTAGGAGTGAAAGAAGCTAAGGAAGAAGCTGGGTATAGAAATCTGTCTCTCTTGCACAGTTTTTAAATATCACACACAAAAAGAAACCTCTGTAGAAAAATCTACACTTGCGAACAGTCTTTTTTTTTCTTTTTTGAGAATATTGCTAAGAACAGTTAAGAAAGGATAAAACAACCTAAGGCCAAAACTTGCAGAGAGCAGCAGTCTACTTTTAGGCCTGGCAGAAATGGTGATGGGGCTTTTTTGCAGAGAAGGTTCTCTCAGGACAAGAACAAAGGTGAAAGTAAAAAATGGTGGGAAGCAAAACAATTGTGAAAACCAGACAAACTTGGAAAGGCTATTGGAAGGAATTAAAGCCAACAGTTATCTCCAGGTGTTTTGCTAATGATGGAGCAACGTGGCTGTTACATTACAGCTACAGTCCACAAAACCAGTGGCTGAAAGGAAACGTGTCACCAATGGATATTTCTCCTGTGTATTCAACCTGCCCAACTAAGAAGAGGAAAAATGCTGGCAGCACAGGCCTGTTCTGATGGCTTTATTTCACCAACCTACTTTACCCCCAGTAGTAATTTTGGAGCAATGCAAGAGTGTCCAGAATAGACCAGTGCATCAGGCCTGTTTCGCACATAGAATGGATTTACTGGAGAGTCTAAAAACCCCTCAGTCCTCTTCTCCTCTTGCTTATTACCACTGATGGGTTCAACAGTCTTAACTGGTTCAGACTCTGTGGTCGCAGCTGAATGATGAAGAGTCCTCCCTGAATCATATATCAGGGATGTGTCCGCCCTAGGAACTGGGAAGACTACACAAAAATAAGTTTTATTTTGGTTAATTTTATGCTGAAGCAGTCTAGTTCCACTGCAGTGGAACTTATTTTAGATGAAAATTGCACATCTGCAAAGATTTCTACATTATCCTGATAGTGCTCTGGCATCTCCATTTCAGCAGCTCCCTTGATGCAGAATTGGTTTTGTGAAGTGCGAATATATGAGTGGATTGCCACCTGCAGTCCCATTTTCAATGAATCTGAAACCATGACTCAGTACTCAAAGATATTGTTAGGTAATAATATGCCAGCTATATATAGCTACAACACAATGAGTGCCTTTATGCCATTGAAGTTTTCTTTTCATAGTCTTCCTAGGCTAATACTCACTTACTGATCATAAGTTCTGTGTCTCCACTTCAAAGAGACATTGAGATGAAGTGCTTGATTTCAATTGCCATGTTTCTTCCTATTGTTCCTTCATAACTTCCAACTGAGCCTGGAGCATTGCTGGACACATATGTTCTTATGGAGTTTTGCCAAAAGCAGCTGCTTGCTACAACACAGGACGGTCTTATTAAGAAAAAACAAAGTCACTGCTAGGCAACTGGAAAAAACCCAAACAACAACAAAACGCCAGGTAGGGGTCACTGTAATAAAACTATGTCTCCCACCTAACTCTCCAGTTTCTCTGCATTCAGAAACATGGATCTCTCAGTGACTAAGCAGATGGACTCCCTGCTGACTTCAAGACTTTGCATACCCTTGTTGGCCTGTTTGCGTGTTGCATGGGAGGAGTGTTCTCACTCTCTGAGATGTTAACTCTCTACTGTAAACTCCAGGTAGCCTGTATTTGTGTTAAGGCAGGGGAAGGATTTTTCTATTACAAGGTCAGTTACTCCCAGTCCTTTTTGCTCCTTTTTCTACTTAGTATTTTCCTTCTCCACAGAATTGTCTGAAATCTCAGTTATATGGAAATCTGTATGTTTCACTTCCATTCAGTGCTGCCAAGGGTTTGGGGTTTTTTTTGCATTGTGATCAGGGATTTAACGTGTGTCATTGGCAGCATTCAAACAGGATTTCATATTCTCTCTGCACAGATGGCAAGGTGTCATTGCTGGGGTTCTTTCTCTGTAAAGCCATAGAAAAGCTCAGCTTTTCAGTGGTAGAAATTAGCCAATACACTTGTTCTATCTCTCAGGGTATGAGGTACCTGAACAATGGTGAGTGCCATATCTGGAAAAACTAGTTACATACATTCTATTGCAACTTCCAGTTAACAGCCATGGAGGATCCTGAGGCAATTTGGAAGACAGAGTTGCACTTTGGCATATTTTTGCGTGACACGTCTTGTGGTTTATCCAAGAAAGTGAGTGTTGAAAAATGCCATTGACATCAGTGAAGTGGATGTAGTGGATTTCGTGAAGATGCAATTTGAACCAGAAATGAAGGACTGAATTGATTTCTCCTAATTTAGATACCTACAGCTGAGCTAGCCTTGAACGTACCTGTCTCCACTGACTGTAAAGGGTCTCTAGGGTAACTAGCTCATTTGTAAAGGTCTATGTTCTAGAATGTTTGATGTAAACTAAGATGAATCTTACTCATAAAAGTCAGTCTCATATTTTTCTCACTCTTCTGCCATGCATCACAATCTTCTTATGTGAGGTCAGGTTATGGGCTTACAGGATCAGAACCTACCTCTTTTTTTGTTTGCAGAACATATGAGATGGCAAAGAGTTAGGGAGAAAAGAAACAACTGGATAAGGCAAAATGAATGTCTTTGCTGCAAATCCAAGTATCACATATAATGGCTACCTGGGAAGTAAGACAACATCTTCAAACTTATCTCTGAACACTCCTATGAATCCTATGAGTCTCAGTGCGTCAAAAGTGCTTTAAGGGCAATAGGGACCACTTTATCCTTCAGCTGCTCCGGGCTGTTGGGAAACCCACTGACCGCTCCTGAGACAACAGTCTCTTGAATTGATCTGCTCTGTTCTGGCTCTCAGCCCAGTGTGGAGTCCCAGAGAGAAAAAGAATTGCCACACTCATGAAAGGGATAAACAAGTAGAATGTGGATGGTAACATAGGGAAAAGAGGACAGTATGTCTGCAGGATGAAATGGCTTGAGTGTTACCAATGAACTTGCGCTGAGGCTAGAGGTGGGAAAAGATCTGGATGGTGTTTGTGAGACAGAGGAAGAAACTGATCAATATGGAGTTGGTTTTTGCATGTATTCAGAGGCCTCTGCAGTGCTCTTGGAGAGAGTTTCAGTTGCTTTGGATGATGAGATAGGGAAAATTGTACTTTCATTGAAGGAACATTAGAATCCTTCTGTTTTTTGCAAGGTTCCTGTCGCACTACTGAATTCCAGGCAGTGCTATGCACAAATCATACAACTACAATGTACAGGAACAGATCTAAAACACATCACAGGAGTTTTATTGTTAAAAAGGCTGAATATTGGCTGCCACTGTTCTCCAGGAATGCAAAGTCTTCAGATGTGAAACTAAGTGGAATTTGACTTGAAGCTTGATTCTCTTCTTAGAGACTTGAGACTAAGAGGAGGACTGAAAATTCCACTCATGCCTGTGATGAATTCCTCTGACTTACGTATTAATAAAGAACAACAGAATGCTGCCATGAATTAGAAAAACTCTTTTGTAGGTGTGTGTCCTAGCAGAACAGATGATAGTACAGAATGAATGCTGATTTTTCCATGCTCACATAGAGGTAAAAATTGTCTTTCAGAAGTGCTAAGCACCTAAAACTCCAGCTGATTTTAAGTGTATGGAAAGTTTGGGATAAAATGTAGTGTCTCCAATCACAATTATAGCCAAGGGCAAGTTAATTAGTCCAGATATGTTGGTTTCCTGCCTGAGGGAAACACAGCACAAATTATTTCCTCTGTTGTTTGTAGCTTATTAAAGATTTATCCTTGTTTTGTGCTCCTAACTCAATTCACCATGTAAGAACACTGTAAATATGAGTAGCAAATGTTGTTTGAGATCAGATCCAGTCTATCTGAACTTGGCATTCAGAAAATGCTCTTTAAAGGAAAAAAAAAAAAAGATCTTTTTACATGTGGACCATAAACCAGATGCAAAATCTTAATTTTCTGAAATGACCACTCTGTGGTCATTTTCCACAGAAATAAATGATTAACAAATTTGCAAAACAATGCACAGTTTGCTCGATTCTTCTCTTACCTGAGCATACTTTGGATAGACAACTAGTAACACCTGAAGTACATGTAATACTTTCAAGGGAAGACCGGAAAAGATCATCCAAAAGATTACTCACTCTGGGCAATCAGAGACAAATTCTCCTTAAATGACAAATGAAAGAAGGATGGGCAAGTCAGGCTTGCTGTTGCTAAGACAGGAAAAAATTTCCAAGAGAATGCCATGTGGCACATGCATCAGCACAGCATAAGACTTGCCCATAAACCCTGCTTTAAAAGCATCAGTAATTAGCCCACACTATTCTAGTGCTCAGAGCTGGGAAAAGAGTGTGTGTCTCCACCTCAACTCTGCTTTTTCTGCACACATCTGATCTTCTATGCATGGGGCATCTCCTGAGGGTATTCAGAATAAGTTCTTTGTGTTGGATTTTCAGAAATTGCACTGTTGGGCTGAGAATACATTTATATTTTTGCATATGGGGCCATAGCAGTGCTGGTTTATATATGGCTGAAGTCTCATTTTGTTTCCATGTCCCTGTTTCCTTTTTTCCTTTCCTCATGGGCACACACATACACACACACCCAGAGGACATAGTGCAAGGAGAAGATGTGGCATGTGCCTCTCCTTTCAGTACTATAGTGAGAACTGTGAGCTGGGGAGTGGAGTACATGCTGTATCTTGGTGTGGACACATCAGATGGGGTCTCTGAAAGATACAGCAGCCTATTCACAATCTTCAGGAATCCTGGTGTAAGACACTGCCTTATACTGTCCTCCAGCACAGGGCCTGGGCTTAAAGCCATCCTTTATCTCAAGCAGCCTGAAGCATATGTGAGCCTAATTTTTGCCAAAGCCAACGCTTCTTTTCTATATGAATGCAGCAAGTGGCAAATTCCAGAGGGATGCTCTGCCCAAGTTATGAGGAGATCCTGTGGATCTGCTTCCCATGTCTCTGCTTCTGTGCCTCAGCTGAGCTCTGTGTGTGTGAAATCTCTGCTGGTTGGACAGTAGAATTGGAATCACGGAGAAGCGATAAGGAATAATGCAAGCAGATTCAAAAGGGATTTGGATCATTTAGTTGATGAGCCAGCAGATGGCAAATGCTGCTTGGTGTAGAAAATGAAAAGTAATTAGTCTGGGAACAAAGAGCAAATGTAGGGAATGGGTGTTACATCCAGCACACTGATCAGAGAGAGAAAAGGGTTACTGTGGAAAAAAATCATAGAAACCATCACTTCAGTGCACAGCTGTGATAAAAAAGGCAAACAAGACACTAGACCGATGGAACAGTGAGCTATAATGCACCACGAAAGAGGCAATACAGTCCTCTGGAAAATGGTTATTAGGCCCCTCCAGAATACTGCATAGAGCCTGGGTCACTGTCTCAGGAAGGTTATGTTTGGAGAAAGGTGCATTATAAGGCAACTAAACTGTAATGGTTTCGATCATTTCAGTTCTGAGGCAAAAGTTAAGGGGCTCATTCTGAGGAGTCAAAGAGACCTTAAAGAGATTTTAAAATTATAGTGATGATGAATACAGTTACCAGACAATACTCATAGTGCTATGAGATCATAAAAATTAAGGAAGTGGTACTGAGCAGAGAGCAGAAACCTCACAAACTGTTGCTCAAAATAAGATGTTGGTTTTCTCACTTCATTGAGTTAGCTAAGGGTAAATACAGCTTCAGGAACATATAACTCAGTCAAGTGGCTGATGCACAATTAACAGTACATGAAACTATCCTGTAGAACAAGCAGGAGGACAGTAAAGATCCAGATGAAAATAGCAAAATGGTTTAGGGGAAGAATCCCTCCCTAGAATTTCAGGGTTTGTTTTCAGTTTGTGCAGGTTCCTAAACTGTATCTGTCTGCTGATAGAAAGACCAGCCTTTCCACATGAGCTTTAATGCATGTGGGTTCCCCGACTCATATTCAAAGAGGAGAAAGACAGAGAGGGAAGTAAATGTTGCTCTGCCCTCTTGGTCCTGCTCAGGATCATACAATGTGAAAAAAAGCTAGCTTCAGTCAGAGAAAAGTTGTTGGGCTGCTGCATATGAGAAGATGGGACAGCAACAGGCTGAATTTGAGCTCAGCAGGTAGTTTACAAGGCTAGGACAGATGGCAAAATTGGAAGCACATTTACCTGCAAAAAGGGATGTAAACATTTAAACTGCAATCATTATAAATAGTTTTCAGGCACCTAAGCCTACCAGAACTATGCAGAAAATCTGTGCTTGGTTGTGTAGGCATCAGAGAGGCATATGAAGTAAGTTTACAGACATGTGCTGTGGTACAGAAACAGACATGTCCTGTGGTGCAGATACAGACATGCTGCCACTGCAACTGGACTGACCTGGATGGACCCCATATCTCCTGCCTGGCCCTGAGGTTATGAAGCTGATAGATATGGTTTTGAGCATATGGATTAACTATATGGACCTTTACAAAAAACTTGGGCACCTTTAATTTAACGCCATGGCCAGAGAAGACAGTATGCCACTTAGAAAAGTTTAGTTCTTAGGAGGAGATCAGGAAAGAGGAGGTTCGTATGCACAAGCCTCCTAAGAGAGCTATTTGCTGTGGAATAAGCTTAGGTCATGGTCAAGCCTTGCTTTCTGTAAAAGGGAGGGCAAGACAGTGAAAAGGAGCAGGCAAGACTGAGTTTGACTCTGGGGTGAGGTGGAGAAGATAGTGAACTCTTTCTCTCTCAGTCTACGTGGCTGCAGGTCCACAGTCATAGCCACCCTATGTTAAAGGAAATTATGTTGTAATAAAAATGCCTTGTGCTGATTTACTACGGGTGGTACCATAGCTGTATCACTAGTGGAAAAATGCAGGTTTGAATTTGCTGACACTTGCAGCAAGACAAAGCTTTTCACTGTCTCTGAAGCTGATGTGGAAGTGGGAAAACAGAAATTGTATAGTTCATGTAGACCAATGATCTAGCCTTAAAGAGACAAGCATCAGCTGTTTCAAAGAAAACAGAAGGACCTTAGAGAAAGATGTGGTGTAATCTACTCCTATAGAAGCCTAATTTTAATTTTTCCATAGTCGGCTACTGGCTTAAACTCTGAAAGCCTGTCTTTTTACTTCTTCCAAAGTTTAACATAATTGTTCTGACTGGATATTCTTGTGATACACGTAGCCATCCAATCCTTCTTTGAGTCCTGACCTTAGTGCTTGCTGTTGTGATATCTCCCACTGTTCAATTACACATTTTGTGAAAAAGAATTTCATTTGATCAACTTTGAATAAGTGAGCTCTTCATTTCACTAAATGATCCTTTATTCTTGTGTTAATCAGCAAGGTAAAGTGTCAGACTCTTCTTCTCTAGAATATTTGGTATTTTGTCTTACTGTATCCCTTCTTATCTGTCTCCTTCCTGAGATAAACAAATCTTATTCCTTCCAATCTCTTCCTGTGATAGTCTGTGCCTCTGCCTCCATCTCACACTTGCTTACTCTCTTTCTTACTGGTTGACCCCCACCTCTTTCTGCAGGATCTTTTAGAACTTCGGGAGGGACATGGACAGTATACCAGAGGAAAATTCAGTACTAATTGGTATAAAGGAAGAATATTTTCTGTGTTATTCACCATCTCATTCACTGAGTAACCGAACATCTTGTTAGCTCTTTGGATTGCAGCTGCACCCTAAGCAGATGTCTTTGTTAGGCTGTCTGAAATGTTTTTAGGCAGTTGGTGCTGAGCTTATCACCTCACACCTTAATTACTCTAACCAGCTCCTCTCTGGCATCTAACATTCATGCTCTCTTACTTCATTTGATAGATATCCTGCTACTTAGAAAGTCTGCATTTCCCAGTAACCTGACCTTATCTCACCTTCCTGAATCCTTTTTTCTACCACGTCAAGAAGAAAGATCTTATCATTATTTTAAAAAGGCCTTTTTAATGCTTATTTTTGTTATTTGTCTGCTTTTATGCCACCCTTAAGTTATTTGTGGCTTCCCTTTCATGTATTAATAGATTTTGACATTGCCTATGCACAATGGCAAGAGGTTTTTTTGTGCCAATCACAAGATTTCTTATTATTACCACTTTGTAGTTCTTCAGATTGTCCTTAAAATCTACTTTTCTGGTAATAACTCCAAGATGCAGTGAAGGGCGGTAATGCAGAGTCATCTGGAATTCCACAGTATGCCTATAAGATAGATGTGGAAGTATGTGCAGCACAATAAAGGTGGAGCTCCCCTCAATATTTAGCAGTAGGTGTATGCCTTCTAAACCTCTGAGCTCAGGTTGATACATGGAGTTGTAACACAAGCAAAGCCAATTTGTGCCTTTCATGTCAAAAAGAGCCACCAAGGTGTCTTTTCCATGCGGGTCTTGTGGGCTGTGTTTCTGTATGGGAGGCCTGTTTGCAAAGTCCTGTCTTCTAGAACTAAAATCCCGAACATTCTTGAAGTTGACTTTCAAGTGTTTCTTGTTTTTTAAGCCTCCTTCATACTAGAGTGTCTTTCATATTAGTATGTAATGTTGGAAATGGGTAAATTCTCAAAAGTAGTAAGTTGGAGTGAGTTAGGAGTTGACTGAGTGAAGTTTAGGAGATACCTGAAGGATATTACCTGGGAAAGTGCCACCACGAGGATTTAGTTAGTGCTAAGGTTGTGATACCTTGTACTGAAATCCACAAAGCACTTGTTTCTGCAGTCTTACTCGAAAAGGAGCAGTAGGGATATTAAGATCTGTCCAGTAAATTTTGGAGAGGGCAACTAGGATGGTGAACAATTTGCAACGCTATTTAAAATTAGGAAGACACTGATTAGTGGAGTCTTTTTATGACTTTAATAAATGCAATGTAGTCTGAATGTCATCTCTTCATTATGAGCCAGTTGTGACTGACATACATTTTAAATTGGCACTTGTAAGGCAAATAGAAAGGTGAATAGAATAGCAGAGCTGAAGAAGCAAACTCAGTTGGGTCACTTCTATTTCTTTAGTGTAAAATTTTCAGAACACACACACAATAAAGGTAAAATCAAAAGTGAATTTTGGATTGCTTTCAGGGTTCCAGCTGCCTTCCATCTTCTCAAAGCACCTATTCATGCTTTCACAGGAGCTTTATGAAAGCATGTGAAGTGAGTATCAATTTACTCCTATCTTATGCTTGGAGACAGACAATACAGCTTTATCCTCTTCTTGTGGCTTTGTCTGTACGACGATGAGGAGTGTTGTGAAAATGACCTAAAGCAGCAAGACAAGAAAAAACAACTTTTTTTGCATATACCTTATTCACTGACTTTAATCTTAAATCTTCTACTCTTGCGGTGTTTTAACTCAAACAACTTAATGCACAGCAGACGATACCTTACCTTGTTTTGATTAGAAACTATTAGCTCAAGCTAGATCACAGGACCTAAGATCCTTAAATCCCTCCCTAGTCAAAATATATGTTCTAATGAAACAAGAACAAATTATATCTGCTCCATCTAAATGTTTTTGAAGATTTTACTCCATGCAGTATCATGAAGAGAGTTATGAAAACAATCCACTGAGTCCATATTTGCCAAGTTAATTTACAGTCAAGATGATATTTTGTTTATTGTTTTGTGCCCTTGAAATCTAAGGAACTTCTATCACTCTTATCTTCCTCTGTTTTCAGTTTATCAGTGAGTTCAGGATGCCAGTAAGAACTACTCTATTGATCCCATAAAAAGACCATTTAGCCTAATGAAGTTTTTTTTCTGACTGCTGCCAGTGTGGGATGTGCAAGAATGGATTTAAGGATGGAGCATGTGTGCTGTGGCAGTATATGTCCCTTGGCAAAGAGTGCTCTGTGACTGGTGCTGGGAACAGATCAGAAACCAGACTTCTCTCAGAATCTTTCCTTGGCTGTTAAGACTCAGAATCAATCCCTCACTTTTTCTCTCATTCTGTCCTCTTGAGTCTTGCATTCCAGGCTTCACAGCTTCAGTCAGAATGGTCACATGTGTTGGTCACAACGTGCAGCTTGAAGTAGGGTCTCTTCCTGAGAGAAGGCCTGTTTATGTTAAGAAGGACTTGCTTCCAGATTGTAACAAATAACCCGCGATACCGATCTGCAAATAAAACCCCAACCCAAAACCTGGGACTGTTGCCTCTTGGCTCACTCATTTCCTAAAATGTTTTCTCAGTATCCTGAAAAATGCATGTAGGGGCGTACTTTACCTAGATCTGTCTGGGTAGAAGGGATTGTCTGTGGCTTTGCATCAGGTTCTGATACTTCAGAAGGGACTAAAGTTAATTGCCCTGCTCAGGCACTGCTTCTTGCCTGGATCCAGGAACTCTGTCCTCAAGTGGAGGATTTTAGTTGTTCATCCAGATCATCCATGTCCCTCCATACAGCGCATGGGATGGCCTTGGGCCTGACACAGGTACTCTGTTTGGGGCCCAGCACCTAAAATGATGTATCTTGTTACAATGCATAAACCCTCAAGTAGCCATAGCTGCAAAAGCTTGCTTTTAGTACTTTTTGAGAAGCAAGTTGGCAGTGAGCAGGCTGGGGATATCTCTCAAGGCAACCTTTCAAAGATGTGCACCCTTTTCCCACTTGCTTTTCCAAATGGATGTACTCCTTGTGTGTAGTGTCCACACTCTATATTTTACCTGGAGGGCTTTTAAAATTGTAAGCTGTCCATAGCACTGCGGGAAATTCCTTTCTGGGGAACAGGAAAAATAAAAGGATTGTGTTTTTCATTATTTTATACTACCTGTAGGCAGATGTGCTATCAAGTCATAGTTCTTGACATATGGAAACTTAGCTTCTTATTGCTGATTTGTAATACTTGTGTTTGAAAAATGATTGTAGAAAATCAAATCAGTATGAACTCACTCTGTCAGGAGTTGCATAAATGGTCCTAGGAGACACTGTAACAGTACATCTCTAATGATTTGTAATTCCCTATAGCACAGGAGCTTTCAAGCTAATAATGCCTTTCCAGGCAGTCAGATAGCCTGGGTTTTGTTTTAAGAAACATCCACACACACTGCTGGTTCCTATTCTTAATTTTAAGAAAAAGTAAGAGTCACATCATTATGAATGTGAGCTTGACACAAATGCAAAAGGACCACAACAGCGTCTGTGTTTCAGCAATACTTGTTGCAATGCTTCCTTGTGTGTTTTGTCTGTGGGATTGCATGTTTAGTGAAAAAAATCACAGCCTATTGTATTTCAAAACAGGAAATACTACTGTCTATAAATACTTTCCTCAAATTAAGAGCAGCATCTGTCCTAAAATGCAAAGATTCCCCATATTTTTGCCATTTTTTTTTTTTTTCTTTCAGCACACATATTCCATCGTCTGGTTTAGAGTTTTCTTTTTTTCTGTTTGGCTTTGCAGTTAGCTTTGATACCATTCAAAGGGAAGCCCTGGGGCAGAATTTTTAGCAAATAGCAGTCCAAGAACTGCAGTCAATTCTTCATTGCTCTGTGTCTTTAAATCAAGATTGGGTGCCTTAATAAAAGGTTAGGCTTCTCTTCATCGAGTTATTAGCCTTTGATAAAGGAATCCCTTGATGAAATGTTATGGTCTGGGTTTTCCTGGGAAGTACAGCTAGATCATTGTAATGGGCCCTCCAGGTCGTCAGCTCAATGATGCTTGATTTCTTTCTTGACCTTGAATTACACTGAGAAGAGGAGGTTTTCGAGGAACAAGTCAGGAAATAAAGTTCTTTGTGAATATTTTGCAGGGTTACCAACAAACTATCAAGGCGTTCAGGGAGCGAGGCAGTGCTGAAGCAAGCATGACTGACTTGGCAGAAGTCAATGGAGCTGTGTGTGGTGTGTAGGACTGACCCGGCACTGGTGTGGGACGTGGCAGTGGGCTCACTGGGCCCCAGTTGTCTCAGAAATACAGCTACATATAACTGTCCCTCTGGTGCATGGTACGTCATCTCCTCAGACATGCTGCAGGCAATGCCAGGGGAAGCTGTCTCCATCCTTCAATGAAGGCAGTGCCTGAAGAGACCATTCTTTGCCTGTTTTCCTATCTCAACAGGAGAATCCTGGCGGTGATGGGGACCAGCAATATTTTGTGTCAGCTCATCATGAATCTTTGCAGGTCATAAGCCAGAGTTTGTTCCTGAAATACATTCCTTGCCCTCTATAGCAAAAGCTCTCCAATTGTGTGCTTCAATATGCGATGGTTACAGTCCATTAAAGGCACGTGTTTGGGTATGGTGGTGAGTCACGGAAGTGCAGAACAAGGGATAATGGATTTAAGCTGAGTGAGGGGAGATCTAGATTAGCTATTAGGAAGAAATTTTTTATTGTGAGGGTGGTGAGGCACTGGAACAGATTGTCCACAGAAGTCGTGGATGCCCCATCCCTGGAGGTATTCAAGGCCAGGATGAATGAGGCTCTGAGCAACTGGATCTAGTGGAAAGTGTCCTTGTCCATGGCTGAGTGGCTGGAACTGGATGATCTTTAAGGTGTCTTCCAACCCAAACTATTCTATGATTCTATGATTTCTTCTGGCCTGCCCCAAGATGTTCAGCCAGTATCTGCCCTGGCTGTCAGATGCTACTTGGGAAAACATGATTTCCCCAGTAAGAAGCAGGAAAATATCCAACCTCCTCACCCCCAAGCTATTGATCAAGCAGAAAAGAACCACCAGAAGCTACAATTTACAAAATGGTCCTGTTAAACCAGCAGCATTTAGGTTTTGGCCCAAAAAAGCACACTAGAATAAATACTTCTGAGACATGGTAATCCTATGTGAGAAGACGCTGTAGGAATTGGGAAATAATTGGTGAAAAGTGTATGTGTGTGTGTGAACAGGGGAAGGCAGAGTGGATAATGGCTCGATACTTTATTTTGGGGGATTTTATCACAATACTGGTGAACTGTTGCTCTGCAGCTGTGGAGGTCATGGCTTTCTTGGCACTACTTACAGACGTCAGTGGTCTTGAGGTACAAGGGCTTGTCTTCTGAATATAAATAAAGAAAATATGGGCTGGTTATGTACTTATCCTGTGCCTCACTGAAAAGCACCACTGACTTCGTTCTCTTCCCCCAGAGAGCTGCCTCTTCTCACATCTTCGGTTTTGTCAGACACCCCAGTTAAATCTGGTGCTTTGCTAATGAGATCTGCTTTGACAAGCAAACCTTTCCTCCTTCCTTGTACAAAGGTTTCAAATGAGCTTACCCATGAATGCAATGTGTAGCAGGGTAGGTGTCTCAGGCAGGAGCACCAATGTTGCGATGAAAGCCGTAACACAAAACTAGGCAATTTTTTCCCTCAGGAAAGGGTTTAAAAAAGAGACAGATGAGGTGTAATTGAGACAGAAGGATGTTGATTTCATGGTTTATTGTCACATTAAAAAAGTAATCTTACTGATGAATTAATATTTGCTTTTTAATATAAAAGTGCTTATTCTTACAAATCCTTAAGGCTCATTCTGTTACATTACAGTAGGATTTTTCACCATCCCAGAAACTGTGCTACATGAGTTTTATATGAACTGTGGACATAGCAAAATCTCCAAACAGTAAAACAAGTCATTAATAATTTCATTGCCTTTGTACGCATGAACCTGTTTAATTGTGTAACATAATTTAACATGAAAACAAACAAAACCAAAACAATTTTGTTTTTCTAGTTTGACTTGGAACTGATCCCCAAAAGATTTCTATTTTGCTTGAGTGAATGGAACAAGTACAATTGGTTTGGAATCTCAATTTTTCACTCATACAGCAAACAGGAAGGAGCAAGACAGAGGAGCGTTACAGACGCAGTATTTGCCTTATGTTTCTCACTGAAGAGAAAAAGAATGACGACCAAGCACAAGTACTGTTCATATGCATTATATTTATTTTTGCAATGTCCCTATGTTGTACTTTTACTTAGGTAAAGCTCCCATTGAAGCCAATGTGAGTTTTGCCTGAGGGAGGAATAAGACCAGGGCTCTCATGGGGAACATTTTAGATTAAGTAGTTCATTATTCTTTTGTTTCACAATGGAAGCATGAAAAAGGTGAAAGTTACTAAAGCTCTTGTTTGTGTTGATCATAAGTGGAATATGATTTCTGGCATTTACTATCATACACAGATAACAGTATACCATATTTAATCATAAACAGAGCTATATTACTTGGATGGGCAGTGAATTTGCTATTTCTATTTAAATTTTAGATATCCATGTACTGTAAAACCAATTTTGGGGGTTTTTTTTGTCAATAATTGGGTCAAAATGCAGTAACTAAAAAAAACCTAATGCAAAAGATAAAAATAATTTAAAGCATTCTGGAGCAAGGGGGAAAATGCTAACCGATCTAGTAAATAAGGCAATTTAAAGCATTTGTGACTGCTACTGTGATATATGTACATACTTAAAGCATAAATTACTGTACAGAATACTTTGTTTATTAACCTGTGTAAACAATATTGCCTGTTGTATGGGGACATATTGTGGCATTATGTTCATTGGAAAGATAAGCTGCTATAGCTTTGGCTGGGTTGGAGAGGCCTTGAGTAGCAACGCCCTCAGAGAGAAACATGAGCGATATTTTATGAGCTGCAAATAAAGCCATTCTGATGAATAATTTTACAAAAAATCTGCTGACACTCGTTGCTATAAACAAAATATGGAAATGAATCTCTGCAGTTTGTTACAAAAATAAGTCTGGTCATAAGCTGATCTTTGCCTACCTCATCCGGTCAGGGACTCTCGCTTAGAAGTTCATTGTGTGAAAAGGGGAGGTGGAGAAGAATCACAACATGGCAGTATTTTTCTGTGCACCATCTGCACTGTGAGTGCGCTTGTCAGGAGTACAGTTGGTGGCTGGACCCCAGACTGGGACTGCTGCATTGCCTTTTCAGCATGGAAAGGGACAAGTCTCTGCAGGACAACTGTCCATGGCCAGCTCTCTGTGGCAGACAACTCTCTGTGGGACGAACCTCCACAGTGAAAACTCCACAGGGAGGGTTAAGGTTAGGGGCTCTCCATGTGGTGTTGTCCATGTAGAGAGTTACCTGTGTAGAGCTGTCCCACAGAGAGCTGGCTGCACAGAGTTGTCCTAGACCCTTTTCAGCCACTAGTGCTATGTGCAGCATGGGAAACGGTGAGGGAATTAGGACTGCTGCAATTATTGCTACTGGCTTAAGAAGTAATGACAAATCTAAGCATCCTGTTATTTTCACTGCCCTGCACTGTCTTCCCCACCTGTTTTTTTCCTTCACCCACCTGCAGCGTGGTTCGGTTTTAGCTGCTGCATGGTGGCAACTCCATGGAAGAGAGTCTCTATAGAATGCTTACCACAACATGGCCCTGGCCAGTGGACACCACAGCAGTCCATGTTTCCATTAATAACATGCCTAGGAAGGCAGGGAGCTGCCCTAAGTGAAGTGTGTGT
This sequence comes from Neomorphus geoffroyi, assembly GCA_033558235.1. NCBI lineage: Eukaryota > Metazoa > Chordata > Aves > Cuculiformes > Neomorphidae > Neomorphus > Neomorphus geoffroyi. The sequence continues at coordinate 34,656,401 of JAUMJM010000005.1, read as the reverse complement.
GTGTGTGTGTGCAGCCATGATTTGTTACACCAATTATCATTTCCATCTGTCACGGTCAGCATGGAGCAATGTCCCTGTGCAGGAGGACCAGGGCTTGGGCTGCCCAGAAAGCAGCTCTCACACTGCCTGGCTCCTCTGCTTTGGCTCCCGCCCCTCCTCGTGCCATCTGTGGAAAGAGACAGCCTACCAATGGCATTGCCATACACACCTTAACCTGGCTGCCCGGAAGCTCTCAACACACTACCACTCTTTCTGCCTCCACCAACAGCAAGGGATGCTGCCTGGCCAGCTCTAGAAGCTACTGTGAGACTGCTGATCTGCAGGCAGGCCATGACCTTTAAGTGGCTGTGGGTGGCCTACAGGCTGTTCATCATGGATACAATTGCCTTTTCACATAATGAATTTAAAAATACTGTTGAATTTGAATAAATTTGGATTTCCATAAAAAAGAGCAATATTGGCCTCAGGTGATCTCCCAGCCAATCTCATCTCTTTCACCATCTACAGAGAAACTGTTTCTTCTGTTTAAAGGAAGCCAGATTTACTTCCAGATAACATATGGAAAAAAGTTGTTTTGAGTGTTTACTAAACTGTAAAATATATTTTTGTGGTATTTCAGTAATCTTAATAGAAAAAAGGTGCACATTCAGTCTTTGAGGAACTACTTACTTCTTTGGATTTGGGTGCAGATTAGATAATGGGCAAGGGATGGTCCAAGTCTAAAACATATGCTTTAAATATTGCATAAATAAATGTATTTACCACATACCTATTTTTCTGCATATCTGCTCCTTTACAACCTCATCTCAGCCTCATCCTGCATCAGTGCATTCTAAGATATTTATGAATTTCAGCAGGCACTCTCGTTAGCAATAGGTACAGTTGTAAACCTGAGGTGGGATTTTTATCACCTCTATATCTGAGCTCATCACCTAAATACCCTTTGTAGCCAGTGGACAGAAACAAACTCTTCTAGAGTGTGATTCATTGTGCATATTTTATACCTGCATTAAAAGATGAAGTGAATCCCAACTTCTGTGTTTAAATCAGGACCTTTCTTCACTCCCATCCCACCTTCTTTTGCTATTTAAATCCAGTGAATCGGTACAAGGCTGACTGCAAGTCCTCAATGGTCTGAAAAAGGTCCTTGCACAGGTGTAGGGCCACCATTGCCTGCTGGTTCCACTGCAAGGCCATAAAGTGGCAATGCTCATTCAAGCAGATCAGTAACACCATGTCAGGTAATGAAGCTGGGCCATAAGACACTGCTGTAACCCCTGCAGCTACACCAGTGTTTCACATGGATATTTGAGTCATCAGCAGTAAGGGCTTTTGGTCCCCCAGATTAGTGGTCTCAACCATCCACCTTCTGACACAGAGAAGAGAAGCTAAACAGAAATTATGCATGGAAGCATCAGCACTCACTGTCCCTTCCTCGTGAGGAAAATGAAATTTCTAGCTAAGAATAATGAGAAAAGGTAGGTGCCAGTCCCATAGGTGGAGTGGGAAGGAGAAGAAAGGTCCTGAGCTGCTTGGAGCTGCTCTGCACTGTCCTCTGCCTTTTCTTCTGTCAGTAATGTCAGCTCTCCCTTGTCCTGTACATTACAAGCCCACACTGGGAAATGGAGTTAGGGAAGAAAATGTCTAGAGCTGCAGGAAGAAGAGCTGACTCTGAAACCAGGAAGGCAAGAATAAAGGCTGAGGAGACAAAAAAAAAAATTTATATTGATCATGACACTAATTAACCATGTGTGATTTGCTGGAGGAAGCCAGAAGTCTCTCTACTTGCATGCAGCACCTTACGCAAACAGAAGACAGACTTACTTGTCATGGATGAAGGCAAGAGACCACATCCAGAGCCACCTTGACAGACTTGAGAAGTGGGCCTGTGCAAACCCCATGAAGTTCAACAAGGCCAAGTGCAGGGTCCTGCACCTGGGTTGGGGCAACCCCTGGTATCAATACAGGCCAGAAGATGAACGGATGGAAAGCAGCCCTGCAGAGAAGGACTTGGGAGTACTGGTGGATGAAAAGCTGTATATGATCCAGCAATGTGTACTCACATTGCAGAAAGCCAACAATATCCTTGGCCACATAACAAGAAGCATGGATGGCAGGTCGAGGGAGGTGATTCTCCCCCTCTACCCTACTCTTGTAAGACCCCAACTGGAGTCTTGTATCTAGTTTTGGAGTACCCAGCACAGGAAAGACCTGTTGGAGCAGGTCCAGAGGAGGGCCACAGAAATTGTCAGGTGGCTGGAATACCTCTCCTATGAAGAAAGGCTGAGAGGGTTGGGATTCTTCAGCCTGGAGAAGAGAAGGTTCGAAGGAGACCTTATTTCAGCCTTTCAACTTGAAGAGGACTCATAAAAAAGGTAGAGGACCTTTTACTAGGGTCTGTAGTGACAGGACAAGGGGCAACAGTTCTTGATTGAAAGAGGCTAGATTTAGATTGGACATAAGGAAGACATTTTTTTGTAGTGATGGGGATGAGACACTGAAACAGGTTTCCCAGAGAAGTTGTGGATGTCCCCTCCCTGAAAGTGTTCAAAGTCAGGTTGGACAGGTTTTTGAGCAACCTGGTCTCATGAATGACATCCCTGACCATGGTGGAGGGGTAGGACTAGATGATTTTAAAGGTCCCTTCCAACTTGAAACCATTCTGTGATTCTATGATAAATCTAAACTGCAAATGAAAATATCCTTTTTCAATACAAATATTTTCTGAAATGGAAGTAAGACAAAGACTAAGAAAGGCCCATCCTTTGGTAAATGTTATCAATGTCTAGTGTGTTCCCGCAGGAAGTGTTTCCTTTCATGTCTGTTGGTAGAGAAAGAATTCCATATCTAAGAATGTCAAGCGGAGGAGAAAAGGATTATTAGTGCTAAGGAAGGAAGGATTTGTTAGTATTGCCTGAATAACGTGAACAGCAGTAGAAACATTTTGTTGATGTGACTGGTGTTCAGTTCTTCGTGAAGTATCACAGTATCACAGTATCGTAAGGTTGGAAAAGACCTTTGAGATCATCGAGTCCAACCTGTGACCCAACACCTACACCTACTCCTACTTGTCAACTACACTGCTTTCCTGGTTACTTCTAGAAGTAATGTGTCAGAGCAGAGCTGGGACTTTGAACCTGGGATGATGGCTAATGACGGTGTGATTTGGGAAGATAAATCCCTGAACATTGTACTCCCATCATATATCTGACTTCCCAGCTCAGTTACTGGTAACGTGCATCAGAGACACGTATTTTGTTATGAGAGAAGCATTTTGTTAATGTTAAGCGGCTAGACCTCTGCAATGCACTACTCTAAAAGAAAATATCCATTGACTTGAAGTTATTTGAAGCTGGATTTGGAATAACAAATGATTTGAATATTTCTGGGACTGTTATGAGAAACACTCTTGGTACAACTGAGGAAGCAAATTTCTTTCACAGAAGTACAAATTGGCTCAAAGACATAAAAACATTTGAAACTCTTAGGATGGCTACACAGCATTTGGTTAACCTATGCAGTTTGTCCTGGTATGGATTGTTGTGATTCTTGCTCTCTGCCAGGATCAGTGTTATAGATACTCTGGGAACAGCAATTTCACCTAGGCTGTGACTCCTCTCAGCGCTAAGCACAAGTTTTATATACTCTGGCGCTTACATTGAGGGCTTACATGGTATTTAAGGATTTTGAGGGTCTTGTAGCTCTGGACTCGTGGGTGAAATTCATCCAGTGTACTTAGCAGTTTTTTCCATAGCTCTTCTGCAGCACTTTCCTTCTGAGGATACAAAGTGATTTGCAAACATTAATTAATTCTCATAAAACCCTACGAGGCCGATAAGTGTTAACTATCCCTGTGTTAGTACATACGAGCAACATGAGATCTGAGTGCCTTATGATCTGTGTTGTTCTCTATATTCACTCCCAAAAAGGAATACGTGCCTTGGGAAAGGGGAAATCCCCGTTTTTTTCATCATTCTCTTGTTTTCCTTGGACCCTCTGGAGTCTTTCAAGGGGAGTAGGGATAAGACTGGAATTCAAACTACAGCATGCAAGATTCAAGCTGCACAGACTGGAAAAGAGAGGGAGCCTTCCTGTATTTGCCTCCGGTTTTGTGGGGGAAACAAGGCCCATCATGCCACTAGTGGGTTACTTGCTCCATGCTCCAGCACCTCGTTTGAAAGGCAGCTTGGACTGCAAAACACCCCTGGAAGTGCAGCCATTCTTGTGGACTACCAAGAGCAATAGAGCCAGACAGCATGTGGAAGCAGAGGAATTACTTGAAGAAATAGATCGACCTGAATCCCACCCATCTCACTGAGGAAAACCATACTCTTCTGAAACAATGATGGAGCCTTGGACACTCCAAATCTTAGTGTTTTTCCTCTATGTAGCTTTTATGAGGTAAGCACAAACAGGGGCTAAAGTAACTTTCCCAGTTTGTTAATGAACCTTAAGAACAATTTTCAGCATGGCAACCAGTAATGCTGGAAATGGAGTCTTGGCCTTATTAAGCACAAATGGCAATGTTATGAGAGACATTAAATAGTCAAATTTTCATGCTAACAACATTGGGTGAGAGACATTTTTCTCCATTTTTTGAGACAGACCAGACATAAGATCAACTAAGCGCTTTTCTGAATGCATTCTGACAAATTTATCTACAGTTACATGCCTTCCCAGCCCTCGGTGCACAGCACATAAGCTAATTATAATTATGATAGTGATCAGACCTAACAGGCCTTTTTAAGACATGAAAATCAGACTAATTCTCTGGTTTCAAACACAATGAGTTCAAATATGTGATGTAAATGCTAACAAAAAGATACTCAAATGAGAGGCATGTCAGGTCTGCACCAGCTAAACTTCTATTGTTATCTTAACAAGTCCATATTCTTCAGGCATTGTTTGTATTTCTATTGTGACAGGAGATTTTTTTCTTTAGTTTGAGGATTCTCCCTGAAAGGAGGAGGGAAACGTTGCTATCGCCATGAAAAAGAAACATTTCTAACGTATTACGCATTAAGAGGATTATGTGAAGGCAAGGCATATTCCAGAAGGAGATGTTCTTAATATAGCTTTGACCATGAACCCATGACCCTCCAGAAAATTTAGGAGAGTTAAAAAACCCTATTGCTTTGACAATCTTTTTATTTAAAAAAAATCTCCTTGTGAAAAGATCAAGGAATTCATCCACTGCTATTTACATAAAATTCAATCTTTCCTGCTTAAAATCATGAATCGTTTAATGTCACATCTGCAGGATATCTGAGGCAGATGCCATTAATCCAAGTCATTTCACAAATTCCAATTTCATTTGGATTAAAACCTACAACTAAGTCAGTAAATAGTATATACTGTACATGCGTTAAGGCTGGTGACTACTAAAGTCTCTTGGGTAGATAAACTAAGCAGAGATTAGCCAGGTCTAAGTATATGTCTTCATCTAGGGAAAAAAAAAGATATCCTGACATTTCAGTGATGTAGATTTGAATCAGTAGGCATGAAAAATGGTTGAACATTTGTATTACAAAAGAGATACTATGGCACAGTCCCAAAGGTGCATTCTTATAAATTAATTAGCTGCACAAATTATTTTGATAACAGTTACTGTACTTCTGAGGTGATATGGCTGCTCAGTGATGAGTACTTGATGAGCAATGGTAGGCACTAGTAATATCCTTCATGCAGAGTGACTTTTATTACAATTTAGATTTACAGTATATACATATGTGTTTGTATCTACACTTAGAGCTTGATCTTCTTAACCTCCTTTACCTGAAGTCCTCTGTTCACCATAATCTCTTCCTTTGGAGCCCTGTGATATTTGGATAAAATAAACAGGCAAACAAGAGGTTTGGGTACCCTGCCATGTGACAGGGAGGACTACACTTGGCTTTTGGCCACACTTGAACCTCTGCATGTGCTATTCTTACCTGTCTGTCACGCTACCATGGAGCAATATAAAGAATTGAGGCCAAGGGATCTATGTGATCTTGCTGTCTCTGAGTATCCTTTAGGCTGTTCTGCATTTGTAGCATCCACCTGCAATGCATGGTTCCTTTGAATGCATTTCCATTGCTTTACCAACCCTGAATGATTCAGAAACTTAGGTTTGTAAGCAAGCCTCTCCCTCCAGCCATAATCCCACTGGATTTATATAGAATGACTTCTTACTTTCACAAAACAAACCTGAACACTGCTGTGGTGTAAAGAACCCTGCATGTTCCTGGACTTTTACAACAGATTACCACAAGTGAGCATCTTTCATGGAACCCTAAAGAAGAACAGTCTCTGCTGGTCCCACCAGAACACACAAATCACCTTCAACTCATAGTGAAGTGCCTAAGACTATTCAGGTTCTTAATGTGAAACATGTTCTTAATTGGACCAGACCACATAAATTTTTCCAGATCAGGCCCTAAGTAGATGAAATGAAGTACTTGTTGTCACCATGGCACATTCAGTCATCTAAACAGCAGTAACCATATACAGCAAATAGTTTGCACAGAAGAGTATTCTAGTCTAAATAACCTCACCAAAATAGTAGAGCTGCAAGAAATCCTATGGAAAGAAGGCCAAAACTTCTAATCCATTTACACATCTAGTTGGTTTAAATGGCTGCTATTTCATCCTGTTGCACCACCAGAAGTTAAGGCTCAGTATGCTCATCAGACAACACAGATGATGCCAGCAGAAAAACTAAAAAGCAATGTGTTTTTCAATGTAAGCAATGGGTATTTTAGCTAGAATAATTCAATATAAGAACAATGTACAAGAAAGGACAATCATCCACAAGAGATCCTTGGTACTTGGAAATGTTACAACAGGACAGTATTAATTCTTGCATTTCTTTGAAGTTTCTTGACATATTACATCCATACAAAGAGTTCACTGTGGTTAAGAAAAATATCCCGATCTTAGTAAAATAAACATGCTTCAAAGTTCTGTACTTGAAACTCAAATGCCACATATGCAATAAAACTAAACTCCATTTAAGGCAAGTAATATATGTCACTTCTAAAATTTCTCAACATTAAATAGCAGTTAAGGGCTCCCAACTCCCCAAATGTATCTGAAGATAAACATCATAGGCACCGTCAAAGAAAACAGAAGCTAATCTAATCGGAATTTCACTTTCCTGATCTAAGGAGAAATCCCACAGTACCTTCATATGGTATTGAAGCAGCTGACAGAATCCGTTGCTACTAGTCTAGTAAATCACGACAGACTTCCACAGCCGGAGATCAGGCAAGTGGTAAACAGAAAGGCACCAATCGACTTATCCACGATACTTGTGACCAAACCAATTGTGTTCCTTCTGTGGTGGTTAACAGCCAGAGTTAAGAGTGATAAGAGGACTCAGAGGATGTGGATTTTGTCATTTAAAGGCAGGTCTGTGTTCACTCTTAAAGCCAGCCACATGATAACACTCAAGTCCACGCTAAGAGGACTTCTCCTGGGGGGAAGCATCTTACCACCAATGGGCACATAAATAGTTGCCCAAGATGGCTTGGAGCTGAGCAGTCCCTCGGTAGCTACCCAACTGAGCTGCTTCTGAGAACAAGCTGAATGCTCTGAGTCTGAGCAATAACTGGAGTTCTGGTAAGCAGCTCTGACAAAACAATGCAGGTATGTGGGGCTCAGTATGCTCTCAAGCCCGCTTTTTACCACAGATTACATACAGCCTGTATTACCAAAGATGTTTTACTGAAAAGAATTGTTTGATATCTTTTTTTCAAAATGCAGCTCTTCAAAAACGAGGGAGGAAAAAAAAGGCAGCAAGGATCAATCAATCAACCATTGATATCAGTGGCTACTTCTATTTGTATCTTGTATTGAAAGAGTCTTTTGAACACACATTTCCTTAATATGTAAGAAAATCAGATTAGAAAACAACAATCAAAAGATCTAACCAATGTCTCAGATAAGAACAGTCCATTGAACATAGCCAGAGCTGCTGACTTGAGTAAAGGTCGCAAATCTTACTGCAAAAATCTTGTATTTCCAATGCAGAAAAAGAAAACTAAATGTGTGAAAATGAACAAAACCGCACTGAATGCAAGCACAGTTGATATGAACTGGCCTTGACCTCATCTGACCCAAATTAAACTCCAATTATTGTGGGATTAATTCTTCTGGCATGAAAAATGCAGCCTGTCAACAGGAACCGAAAACATCCTATAAATCAAGAAATGTTAAAGCCTAGTTGAGGATTATGCATGAAGAGTGAGAGGATTATGATAGGAAACAGTTCTTAGCCTGACGAGCGGCAAACTCAGCTTCCCAGATAAAGGAAATTGCATGTAATGCTCCCATACAGCCTAGATGAAAATGCTGCCAGCTTCAGCAAGATGAAAAAGATATGATAGTCAAAATTTGTGGGATGAGGACTTCCCATGCAAAGCCAACAACTGTTATAGACATCTCTCTGTCTCTTGGTGTGTATGCAGCTGAAATCAACATGTTTTCTTTACCTAGTTGATTGCAGTTTTCCATATTTTATCTATTTACTGTCAGTAACAGAATGCAATTTTCCACCATCTCTTTCAAGTTCTTGCTATCAGCATATCTATTTTCAGGCTTTTTGCTTGGTACTGTAGGTTATACTGTTTGTGAGAAGCCGAACAAGAGGTAAAGTTACTTTTAAAAAGACAGGAGAGAAAGAAATGCATGCAATTTGTTGAAACTTATTGCACATGAAGGAATGCTGTCTTTCTCCAACTTAATGCGGAGTACATAACTCCTCTGTGTGCCCCAGTGAGGAAGTAACACAGAGGTAGCACATGAATATAGAAACTTCTGTGACGTGTCCATGCTCGCAGTAAAAGTTCTCCATGCCTATGATTTGCCCTCAGTCGTTCCAGTTCAGGAAAGCCCTTGTGTATGTGCTTAGGCTTTGCTGAAGTCTACTGGATTTCAGTACAAGCTTAAAGTTACAAATCTATTTGGGAGCTTTCCCAAATAGGGATCTGTGCTTATTGCACTTGGTTCAATCAACCCATGAGATTTTGGTTTCTGAGTTTTTCAGCACAAGAATAGAAAGGGTATGTTTTGTGCATTACGATCAGTTATTTCTAGTATTTCTAGTGTATGAAAATGTTTGGAGAGTGGTTTGGAGAGAAATTCATTCTGAAGAGACATCATTGTATATTGTACATATGCACACATACATGTCTACACTCAGAAAAATTTTGCTTAATATTGAAGAACTGTTCACCTTTGTTTGGATCAATGCTGTGGTTGACTATTTCTGTAGCACAGTGTCCAGAATAACTGAATTATCCACGAAAAGTATACTGTCCGTGTTAATGGCACACAGTCATTATGACAAGTGAGTGCTATTCCGCACCCAGTGAAGTCCTTGTTGAGTGTACTGAACTAAATGCTCCATACTGCTGTGCAAGGTGATAGGTCCCATCAACGCATCCAAGTCGTTAAAAAAATCTACAGGGAAAGAAAGATTCGGCATCAAAAGAGTGCAGCTGTATTTGCTATTTGTCACCCTTTAATAGATTTTATTCTCTTGCAAATTGAGTCAGGCTGAACATTTCATGGGAATGAAAGTTTAGTGCTGGTGAGATTCATTTTAAAGCCCTGTGGTTCATGATGTTACAGGCTGATGCACAACAATTTTCTTTTTAAAGAACAAAACAGTGAGTTCTTTGGCTTTGCTTTTCATTAATTTCCATTGAGTCTTGATAAAGCAAACAGATGCTGGGCAAGATTTATTTTGAGATTAAGGACAACTAAATCGAAACATCTGCACATGAATGTCTATCTATATATATGCTAGGTATTTAAAATACAATGAAAGAGAAACAGAAGCCTGTACAACACGGTCAACCCAGCTTAAAGGGTAATCTGGCTAACTAGCCACTACGGACTTAATTCAGTTGCCTACTCAGAGGAAGATAGTGCCTTTCTGAGATGCTCTCAGGCAGTTGATACAGCCTTGACTGGCAGATCTATCATAACAAAGGACATACAGGAGACTTCTGGAGTGACAGTGTAGGTAAGGATACTTCAAACAGCATTTGGAAGCTATGGTTAGGTAACTGAATTGGATCCCTGCCTCCCGTTTAGGGTGAACTGAACAGTTCTCTGAATTCTGCTGCTTGTATTGACCAAAGCTCTATCAACTGCAATGGGATGTGAGCTCTGATATATATAGACATCTGCACTTAGGTGTTCTCATTGCCATTTGAATCCTGCCCATGCCCCTGCCTTAAATACATAAATTAGCCTGAAAGCCAAGTAATACTTCATCAACAAGTCAGATACTGAGGCACTTGCTCATGGAAACCAGTTCAGCTGAGAGAAGTTTGTGTGCTCTGCTTTTTTACATGATCTGGTTATCTCGCCTACAGCTTTGGGAGGCAGGAGGCTGCCTTGTCTCCCTCAAGTCTTTTTCTGCAGAATGACACAAATGGCAGTGAATGCTACCCACAGCTGTCTCTGTGACCTGCCTGTTACCAGCCCTGACCACCCAAATAAAGGAAACAATTAGGTGCTTCTGAGTGAGACAGCTATCAAAATTGCTTCTCTGGGTCATTTTGGAACAGACTAGGAGCAGACTGAAGAAAAAATCACCTCTGCAATCCTACTTTGCAGACAAGATTCCTACCAAAATAGTTATTTTCCTGATCAAAATCATGTGACAGTCTTCTAGAATAGTCTGTTGCCTTGACTTGCTCACCTCTGTTTTCCTTGGCCAGGTTGTCAGCCATCTCCCAGTAGTCATAGCTGTGCAGGATGCTGTTGGTGATGCTGACGTGATTGGCAGCCATCTGATGAATGCGCTGAGGGATGCTGATGATAGGAGATGGGGAAGGGGCCCCTGTGCTCCCCTGGGATCCTACAGAGCTGACTGGAGAAGGGCTAGGGGACATGGGTGATGGAGTTCCTGTGCTCCTAGAAACAGATGTTAAAACAGTTACTTAAAAGGTGCTGAGATTAAAAATATGAGAGTATCAGAATATACTGCAGGTAAGAAAATACAATTTATGACTGCCAATCTGATGCAAGTTTCTGTGTGACTTACTTTCCACTGGCACCCCAGGGAGATGGGTTCTGGGCAGCTTTTGATGAATTCTGTGAAGGAAAAAAATAATTCACAATGCATATACTTTATATAAGACGATGAAATGAAGAATATTAAGCAGTATAAACTCAAAGAAATGTAAAGAAAGAATTGTGCACATAGACATATTCAAGTCTCATGATGCAATAAATGCACTCAGCCTAGTTTGGTGTTGTGAAGAAGCGGTGCTGTGGCACAGATTTAAATCATAGCCTATTAAACACCGTGGGATGGGAGCTGATTAGGAAAACATGTCAGTTGAAACTGAAACTTCCACAGAAATCCTAGAAGTCCAGAAGAAAGTGCTGCCAGAACTCTTTGTGACGTTTAGTCTGTAATTTCTTGTGACAGAGAAAATCAGATGGATTTCCTTCCACTCCCCTGCCCCTAAAGGTAAATATAATTCCTCTAGGACCTGCGAGACTGTGCAAGTCTGCTCAGCCTGGCTGACCAAAGGGATGTGAGTCTGAGGCTTCCTCAGCTTGGGTGGGTGTTTTAGCCACCAGGCTCAATAATCTCTCTCACAATTGGTCCTCTTGGGGCTCTTCCCTTGATCTGAATACGGTAGCATTTGCAGGGTCAGAAAGGATGCCCTTGTTGACTGGTGGTTTTTCTACCTGAAGGGTTCCCCAGAAGCCCCCAGAAGAGGATATTAGATCATTTAATGTGATCTCTTGTATACCTGAAGTCATTAAGACTATTACTTGTATGCTGTGCTTAGGCTAATGAATTTTATAGCTTGAGGAGAGACTGCCTTGTACATGTACTGCCTTTACTGAGCAGGAGAAACTCAACTGTCTGCAATAATAGAAACTGAATAGCTACAATTACACTAGTAGTTAATCTGCAAGAGCAGGTGGGAATTTACTGGCATGTTCCCTACAACTTGGCCTGTGAAAAAACTCCTTCCCTCTCCCAAATGTAGTGACTCATTGAATCCTAGGCCCATGAGAAAGAAGGATGTATAAAACAGAAGTCTAAGAAACAAAACTTTTGTGGACCATCCCATCTACATCCTCATCTTTAGTGACAGCCAGCTGGTTGTGGAGTCTCCTCTGGAGATACTCAAAACCTGCCTGGACACGTTCCTTTGCAACCTGCTGTAGGTGAAGCTGCTTTACTAGGGGGGGTTAGACTGGATAATCTCCAGAGGTCCCTTCCAAACTCGACCATTCTGTGATTCTCGCTCTTCAGAGGAAAGTGAGTTCCTCACACTCTCCCCTGAAATTGTACATCCAGATTATTGTGTGCTGGAGAAAACCCTCTCTTCTTCACAACCACGAGAGACAAAGTGAAGTCCTGCAGCTCGACATCTGTTTATGGATATTGTTTAAATGCAGGGCTGCAGGTGCTGCAAGCTGCAGGTGTTACAAGTGTTAATAGCAGTACAAAAACTCTTAGTGTCCCATGGCTTAGGAAGGAAAAATGGCAAACAAGGGGCTTCAGAGCTTCATGGATTTCAAGGTCAGGAGTAATCCCTCAGGACACTCAATCTGCAATTTCCCTCTTCCACCAATCACAGAACTTTTACCAGACGCTAAATTACTTTTAAATTTTATTTTATTTTAATTTATTTTATTTTAAAAAGTATAGCTAGTCATCTAGAAATCATATGACACTATTTATCCTCCTTGTTCTCCTGTGTCTAACCCTTACTAGGCCTCACAGTTACGAAAACACATTCTGATTCAGGATTTCAGGACTGAATTTTCTTAACTTCGGTGCTAGTTTCTGAATTTTGCCGGTCCAGTGCCAACAAAACTGTTTGCTACCTGGTATTATCAGCTCTTTTACCATAAACACAATGTTCTCTCTTGACTTGTACTGCAGAGGCTGGACACACCTTCCGAGCCTCTCTTTATAAAAGGCTTTTGTCTTATATTTTACGTGTCCTCTGAACTGCCTCTTGTGTTCCCGTATCTTTCATACATGCACCAACACTGACTGTATTTTAGCAGTGATCATCTGTGCCATGTTCTGGCATTCTTCCTGCATTTTGCTACTGGGCCTTCTGCGTCCCAGGTAAGTGGCTTTGGAGTTTAGTCTAGAGAAGAGAAGGCTTCAGGGAGACCTTACAGCAGCCTTCTGGTACTTAATGCGGGCCTACAGGAAAGCCAAGGAGGGGCTTTTAATCAGGGACTGCAGTGATAGGATAAGGGGTAATGGTTTTAAGCTGAAAGAGGAAGACATTTAGATATGAAGAAGTAGTTCCTTACTGTGAGGGTGGTGAGGCACTGGAACAGGTTTCCCTGAGAAGTCAGGGATGCCCCATCCCTGGAGGTGTTCAAAGGCCAGGCTGGATGAGGCTTTGAGCAACCTGATCCAGTGGGAGGTGTCCCTGCCCATGGCACGGGGGGAGTGGAACTGGATGATCTTTAAGGTCCCTTCCAATCCAAATCATTCTATGATTCTGTGAGTGACCCGCAGGGGGTTCTTCCTTCAATGGGGTTTCTTTTTTTACTTTTTTTTTTTTTTGGCAGGAAGGGCTAAGGCTTGAAAGGTAAAAAAATGAAAAGTTCTCATTTACCATCCTAAATAGAACCAAGCAGGGAGTCCTTCGCATTTACTCTCCTCTTACAGAATAGTTACTTTTTTTTTTTACTTTTTCTGATCTTTATAGTGTAATGGAAACTACGTACATGTTATTTACTGAGAGTTGGAGGTAGAAAATATGAATATTGATATGAAGTCAAGGATACTTGCACTGCAAATTTAACTAGCCTCTGCCTTACTGTACAACTTCCCACACCTTTTATTCTCATGCTTTAGGTATATTACTCTAGCCTCTTGCACCAGAAAGGTGGGGGTAAGAATTCTGAACAGTGTAATGTTGTAAGGGACCATCTCTTATCCCACTTTGCTTGCTGCTACTCATTCTTCTGTTTTTTTCATGCTCTCAAAATGTGTCTGGTCCCTGAATATCTGTGGAGTCTTTTTAATTCTCTGCTGTATTAATTTTTTTTATAATGGAAATAAAATACTTAAAAAGATATTTAAATAAATATTTTTTCTTTTCTGAAAGAAAAGTGTGCCAAATTTTCCCTGCAAATGTGCGTGACAAGGTTTAAAATCTTGCTTTGATTGAAAATATATGTGGAAGTTCTTAATGCAGTCAGCATTTCATGTCACTTGGTTTTGAAAGCTTTTAGATACCAAATATGAAATGAGTGGAGAATTGGCTTGTTTTTCACTGAATATTATAGAAAATGGATTTTTTTTTCCATTTTTACTTTCAAAGGTGAGAATACTTTCCAATGTGAAACTACACTATCGTTATATCAGCAGGCGCTCTGCAAAAAACCCAAGCTCATCTTGGCTGTAGCAGAGTATAAGTCCATTTTATGTTTGCTGTGGAACAGTTTCTATCTGCTAGTAGGAGACATTTTACATGGTTGAGAGCTGGACCATCCTTTCCTTAATGTAGGTATCCTCTGAACTGGTAAAGGAAAATAAAGTACTCTAATAGGCACATATTTCTTTCCCCTGAAATCAAGTCATTGTTAGAGAAACATAACGTGTTGAATTATATATTGCTAAATTTTTCAAAGCAATTACAGTAACTTCAATTTCAGTTTGACAATAACAGATCTGACAGTTTTCTTCACTGTCTTCATGTGCTCAGAATCTGGTCATGAGCATTCATACTTGTATTTGGCATTTTTTATTAACAAAATGTCAAAGGATGGATGTTTCTCATTTCAAGGTACCTCCCTCTGCAAAAAAAACCCCTAAAGCAGAGAAGCTCTCTGTTCAAAGACAAATGGCTGTTCAGGCCCCCCAGAGCAGTTGGTCTTGAAGAATTTGTACGGTCATATTATTTTTTTTTTAATTAGAAAGATAAAGGCTAATTTTATATTTGTAGATCAAATGTAGATCAGCAGGCACTGATCTCTTCTCTCTGGTGACCAATGACAGGACTCAAGGGAATGGCAGGAAGATGTGCCAGGAGGGTTTTGATTAGATATTAGGAAAAGGTTCTTCACCCAGAGGGTGGTGGAGCACTGGAACAGCTCCCCAGGGAAGCAGTCACAGCACCAAGCCTGACAATAGTCAAGAAGCATTTGGACAAGGTCCCTCAGACACAAGGTGTGAATGTTGGGGTTGTCCTACGCAGGGTTAGGAGTTGGACTCCATAGTCCTTGTGGGTCCCTTCCAACTCGGGTCATTCTATTATTCTATGATTCTGAATGCTGGATGGATTGACTGCTAGGTAAGCTCCACCTGAAAGGTTTTCTTCTTGAGGTACTTTGCAGAGAAACGTTGTCTGTCAAATAAAATACATTGAAATTCAGACTTCCTGTCTTATTCAAAATAACCAGGGTTTGGGTCTGGCAGAGCAGAAAACAGAAGCAATAGCCGGCAAAGCAAAGCAAGAAGAGGAAGGCAGGAGTTCTGTGTCAAATACATAACAGGCAATGCTTTTGTGCAACTCCCACTGAAGTCAGCATGGGCTGTTTGCTAGTTCCTTGGATAAGAACATGTCCCACTGCACTGTCCCACCTAACAGTGC
This sequence comes from Neomorphus geoffroyi, assembly GCA_033558235.1. Classification (NCBI taxonomy): domain Eukaryota; kingdom Metazoa; phylum Chordata; class Aves; order Cuculiformes; family Neomorphidae; genus Neomorphus; species Neomorphus geoffroyi. Next base: position 34,640,811 of record JAUMJM010000005.1, on the reverse strand, counting down.
TGCTAAGTGGAAGCCCTGGAGCTGAGGACTAATCTGGACCAAAGTCTTCAAATCTTAGGTAGTCTAGTGGGAAGTATAATCCTGGAGGGGATTCTTAGAGGAAAATCTGCAAAACCTTTTCACAACAGAGCTGGATAAAACAAGATGATTGATTGAGAACAACCTAATCTGAAAATACCTGTTTGTTAGTACAATAAATTTCTAATCCTTCATAAAGGGACATGATGTATATATTGCAAGGAGAAGCCCTTGCGAAGACAACAGACCTTACCAGAGATCAGGAATTGCCCTGAGAGTCTATGGTAAAACTCCCGCTGACTTCACAGGGGAAGAACTAAGCCCACCGCAGCTACTGTTTTAGTAAGAAGCTGTATTTCCTGTAATAACACACTGATTTTAAGACATGTAATAAAAAATGCACCTTGAAATACTCAATAAGCGCTTTTGAATACTTGACTGCATGGTCTCTCTTGAGTCGAAACATCCTCCAGTACAGAAGGGCCAGGCAGCGGTAACTAGAACAAAAAGGAGAACAGAAGGTGAAGTTGCCCCTGAACAGTAATCTCAATTAATTATCTTAAATTCCCAAATTAACACGCAATGAAAGGCTGACAGCACCTTGCTTACTGTTATTATCACCATTTGTTTACAGTACTTCACACTGCGCCATGGATTCACAAGCAAGACTAGGTATTACAGCTGGGATGGGTCACACTGACAAATGCAACCAGTGAGGTACTAAACAAACTATACCTAGAAGGGTTTGCATGATCCCAGGCCTTGACTCTGACTTGAAGTTTGCACGATTATTCAAAGACCTCTCTCATGAAAAGGTTATTACAAGCCTGGAACCCAACATAAGCTGCTTTTTAATTTTCTTTTCATTCTCGTTGTAAATGCAAAGGCAGCCTTTTTGGGTACCTCATTCTGGGAATTTATTACAACAGCCTGGAACCTGCATAACCAATTAGAGTCATCCTGGGTGTATTGTCCTCAGCACTGGTGAGGCCACACCTTGAATCCTGTGTTCAGTGTTGGGGCCCTCACTACAAGAAGGTTGCTGAGGTGCTGGAGTGTGTCCAAGGAAGGGCAATGAACCTGGTGAAGGGTCTGCAGCACAAGTTTTATGAGGAGCCGCTGAGGGAACTGGGTTTGTTTAGACAGGAGAAGAGAAGTCTGAGGGGAAACCTTATTGCTCTCTACAACTACCTGAAAGGAGGTTGTAGTGAGGTGGGTGTTGGTCAAGAGGAAACAGCCTCAAGTTGTGCCAGGGGAGGTTTAGATTGGATGTTAGGAAATATTACTTCACTGAAAGTGTTGTCAAGCACTGGAACAGGCTGCCTAGGGAAGTGGTTGAGTTCATAGAGGTATTACAGGGTATGTAGATGTGGTGCTTAGATGTAGTTTAGTCGTGGGTTTGGCAGTCCTAGGTTAAGGGTTGGACTTGATGATCTTAAAGGTCTTTTTGAACCTAAATGATTCTGTGATTCTGTATTTTGTGTACAGCCAGTAATCTTTTCCAGAAGCTGGAGACAGCTGGGCAATAGGGAAACCTCAGAGTGGCCCAGATTTCACTGGCCAAGTTTCTTTTGTGGGACACCAGAACGGAGATTGTGTTGGAGCCTGGAGACTGTTCCTAGGCCATCTGCCTGATTTGCTCCTCAGAGGAAACCAGCAGTGGGCTGAAAAACTTGACGTGCTGTACTGGAACTGTCTGCCCTTGTGCTCCTCGTTAGTCTGCAGAGTGCCGCACACCTTTAATGCCATGTAATTATATGAGAGTAATAACTATTAACTATAATTATACATCACAATAACTGATGATCAGCATTCAGGACACACCGAGTCTTTCCTTTGCTGTTGGCTTCAGGTACACCGGTCTATTCTCTGAAGCAAGATTCACGATGACCTCTTCCTAGCCAGCTTTTTGATTGGCAATGTGGAATTGCCCCACATTAATGCAGCTTTCAAAGCAAAAATCTAGTGTGTTTTGCTTTTCCTTTGGCAGAAGAGGCCTTATTTTTAAAAGCAGTATTTAGTCTTGGAGCCAACCTGAAGCATCGGAAGGTGGCTTGAGTTTGGAAGTGCGGAGCATTCCCCGTCTCCCTGTGTGCAGGATCTGCCCCAAACCACAGCAAACCCCCTCGAATTTACCAATTGCTCTTGAAAAAAGAAAGCCTAGCCAAAGGTTTCTCAGCCTGTCCGCCTCCTGAAGGCAGGTGGTGAATTCCTGCCTTTGGCCGCTGGAGGACAGTCTCTCCTTAGGAGAAGCAGGGCCGGGTGAGCCAGCTGCCTGGCACTGGAACAGCCAGGGGCTGCGGCGGCCTCGCAGCCACCTTAACTCTCCCCCTGTCACCTTCACAGGTAGAGCACAGATGCAAATGGTGGCAGCTCAGCTGCTGCCTGGCAGACGGTGAGTTAAGATCGCTATTCATCGCCCGGAGAAGGCACCGTCTGCTTTCCCTCGCCCTGACCTTTTCTGCTGGAACAGATGCAGCGGCTCCGTGAATCTGGATTTTGGTTCTGCATACAACAAAGCGCTCCGGCGGTTCTGAGCAACCCTTCAAAATATGGCGTTTATTTTTTAATTTTTTTTTTTTATTTTTTTTTTAACCATTCTTTAGGCCTTTTTTTTCCCACCTAAGCGTTTTCAAAGCAATTGCCATTAATGCATTCTGTGCTCCTCCCGATGGCACAGTAAAACGGGTGACAAAGAAAGGGCATTTAAAAGAAATTTGCATCTCTGAATTTTTTTTATTTTTTTTTTTACAGATATAATTAATTAGGGCTCCTTATTTATGGAGGCTAAAGATGCATTTAATTTGGATTTTTAGCAGATGGTTAATAGATGTTAAAAACACACTTGCTGATTGTAAATGTCCACTTACTGAGAATCAGTAACCATGTAATAGGTATTTTATGTATCAGCTACACAGATATTAAATTAAAATTTGATTTTAATAACATTTTAGTATTTTACTAGCAATCAGCAACTATCCTATAGAATCCAAGGTGTGTGCCTATACAGCTAGAAATCCCAATTTAGGATGTAATTCAAAGAGCTTAATTATCACCATCACTGTATCTCCCTTCATATAATGTAATTTATGATTATCGAGTCTAAAATGTCAGTCACAAAAGAAATTACTGAGCTATTGGTACAAAAGTACATCACTCATAAAAACAACAAACCATCAGGCATTTAAAAATTAATTACGCTGACACAGGATAGCTGACCCGTCACAGTCAATAAGTATGAATCGCTTATTTACAGGGACAGAATACAGACCTGGTACAGTGATACAAGGGCTGGACCTTCCCAGAGCAGAAACTACTCTCTTAATTTCTAAAGACATCATAATCCTATCTGGCTGTGTCTAGCATCTGATTTTCAAGAACTGGCTCTCTGCAGAAAAGAAGCCTTTTGAGGAAATCTTGATCTACTAACCATAATGCTGCCAGCTGTTTGTCTTCTGGTGTGGCGTTCGGGCCTGAGTGGGTTTTTAGTCTCACTGCATACCTTAAGGAAAAGGGAAAAAAGCCAATGTGAGTTAACTGAGACAGCTTTATATTACTGATCAGAAAGCTAAACTGGCTAATGTTATTTGATCTGCTCTCTAATACATATTTACTCAAGTTACCAAACATACATATGCTTTTCTGGCTGTGTTTTGGAGCTCGTTTGCCAGTAACAGTGCCTCCCTGCACTCTTTAAAAACAGCAGTAACTCCCTCGGACATTCGTCCGTCCAGAGGGCAGCCTGGCTGGCAGGGTCATGCTGTCCTACCAAAATAACCTCCGCTGCTGCGGAGACCCAGTTACACAGAGTTCATGCAGAAAGGTTATTGCAGCGTTTGAAGGCACAGAGCCTGCCTTGAAGCTGGTGCTGCCCTCACCCTGCCAGTTCTGAGTACGTCTACCCAGATTTGCTCCTCCAAGCAGAGTGCAGCAGAGGGGGAACATGTAGCTCAGAGCTATTTTTGCTCATATGACATTACATTCAAATTCTATAAATATTAAACATCCACAGAGGTAGCACTGCTGTTTCAAGAGTGTTATGTGCTATGCAATCACAAATTAGTTTCTGGAAATCTCAGCTTCCAGCTGAATACTTGAACAATGGACAAGGTTAGGACAACACACAGCATTTCTGGGCTGGCTTCCAGAAAAATACCTGTTCCCCATAATTAGCAGCTTGTGGTTTTTCTTATCTTTGCTTTCAAACTTTAATCCTGGGCAATGATTCAGTATGAACATTTTGCTTCAACAAGCGTACCTAGAAAACTACTTATTTTTCTGGGCTGCAGCAGCAAGTGAAATCAACAGCAATTCACACCACAACAGAACCACAGCTACACACATTATTGAAGGCTATGGATCTGCAAGCAAAATTCATTTCCAGAGTTAGGATTATGTATTTACTATCATGAGAATAGAAAGAACTTCCCACCTTTTGAAAAAAACAGAAGGGAAGAATTGCAGAGATGGGATGTACTATTCTCTTACTAAAAAAAATATTATTTTGTTTAATAACCTTCCAGTTAGAAGGCTGGCCTCAATCCACTAAAATACATAAGAAGACGGCCCTAAGTGGAAAAAACATGCCAACGGAATTGTATACTTGCAAGAAAATCTTCACATCAACACTAAGTCCAAAAGAATGCAATCATTTTAGAAGCTTTGCTCCATTATGAATATGATTAAAATTAAAATGTTTTATTTCCTGTGAACTTAGCCCTGATGAGAGCTGCATGGTTGACTGTCCTGAGGAAGGATGCCATGGTCACTAACAGTGTAGCTTTCTATGTTAGTGTGGCTGGGCTCACTCTCTTGCGGAGAGTCACACAGCTGCTGGATGATTTTGATCTTTGTGTTCCCTATCAACACTGTCAATGATGTTTAACTGTTAGTACTAATGCTAAAGGAATAAAGGACTAAAGAGACAAGCTTTCTTCATAGGGACTGAGGGTGAGACTGAATTCTGGACTGTCCTGCGTGGAAAGCTATGAAGGTAACTAAATATAGGGGTCTGCTGGACTGCTTTTGAGACTCTACTAGCTACAGCAGGAGCATAAACACCAAATGGACCTTGACTGTCCATTTTTCTATCACTGTTCATATCTTCTCTGATGTAACCATTAAACTCTAGTCTTAAATACATTGCAACATTTTGCAAACTACCACTCCATGTTTTGGTATTACATATTATTAGTTTTCCCTTTTGAGTAGCATGGGACTTACGCCATGAAACTCTTAAAATAATTTGTAATTCAAGTAACAGGAAAAGCTTTCAGATTTTTTTTTTTTTTAATTCTCCACAGTTTTCTCATTTAATTTCCACAGCAATCACAGATAACACAAACATATTACATATGACTGACGAGGCACTTGGGAGGACCTCACTTCTCCCCTTTTACTGCACCTAGGGAATTACCTAATAATGTAGATGAACGTGCACAAACAGAGTAACCCCTGAAGTCACCTCTTCCTACCTGATGAGTTCAACCGTTTCTGAATACATAGTGTAAGGGGATTTAGATTCCATTGGGCCTTGTTCCATTGCATTTCCACACTCAATAAACGATAGCGCTGCTTCTGCATAATTCAGTGCCTTTCCAAACTTTTCCACCTAGAGGGAAAAATAAGGACACAGAGAAATAGTGTAATCCTCAAGATATGGTTACATTTGAAGGGATTTTCTCAATACCAATTGTAAACATGACACAAGTTGGTATATGTTCAGATTTACAAATTTTCCTATGAGAAAGCTAAAGCTCATCAAACTCTGTGCATCAGTGAAAATCATAAGATACCGAAAGCAGAGCTAAAAATGGCTACAGAATGTTATTTGGTCCACTTTATGGTGTTCAAAGAAGGCTCAAGTATGCCCAGGACATTCCTGACAGATCTTTTACAAAACTCTTCCTGTGCTGGAAACTCCAGAAACTAATCAGGCCTTTTATTCCAGCTTTCATTAAAAAGGGTTTCACATATGTTTACAAATGTAGTTTTTAATCTCTCTACAAAGAAAGGCAAAGATTATGGTGAATGAAGAGAATCAGAAATAATATTTTGACTGTTAACTCTTTCTTATTCAAAGACTTATCTCTGTTTTCACATCTTCTTCATCCCTAGCATTTTCAGCACTGCTTGACCCCACTCCCTTCCTGTCAGGAATTTGCTTTTTATATCTTCTGCTTCTTTCAGAGACTGATCTTTCAGCTTCTCCTGCCATCTTTCTTCCTTGTCTCCTTTGTTTGCCTATTTACAGTACTTCTTTGACTCTCTGTATGTGTGTTTGTGTAGTTAAACAGATATACACACGTGTAAGTCCTCAACGACGGTGTATATGCAAATGTGCATATATTGTTCATATGTGTACATGTACATATGTCCTATATGCTCTCAGAACTTCATTTTTTATGTGGACAGAGATGAATCATACTAATACCAGTCTGTCCTGACTTCTGTTTCCTTCAGTCAGAACTCCTGTGGTACATAAAGCCCATTAATGGACTAGATGCATTTGGTTGAAATCTGATGCACATAGTGAAAGGTTAATGGACCTTATTCTTTTCCAAGGCATAAAGATTTTAAATAATAACTTCGGAATGGCACACTGGCTTCAATCTATTTTAGGTTCTTATATGACTCCCATTGCGATCATACTAGAGAACTTTACAAACTTTTTATTATATTTCTCTCCCCAATGCTCTTGTGCAGGTGGAAGTGCTATTATCCCAATTTCACAGATGGGGGACTAAGGAGCAGAGAGACTTAGAGTAATTTTCAGGCTGCTCACTCTAAGTGCCCATGTTAGGTATTGCAGTGCCAAAATAGGAGGTATCGAGCCCAGCAGCAAGGTGATTCAAAATTCCTGGAGGCACGCTGGCAGTATGGCAATTCCTGCAGGATCCCTACACAGTCAATCACAGGGAGAGGAAGTACCTGCAAAGAGTGATTCACGAGGTGTAAGTAAGGTGCTGGTTCACAGTGTACAGAAGCTGAATGTGAAGGATGTTTCAATCACCTAAGACTGATAGGAGGCTATTTAAACAGTCCCTAAGTGACTCTCATGAACAAAACTTGTGGCAGAGCAGAGAATAATGCTTACACTTCCTCTTTCTGGGAGACTACCATAAAAACCCATTTCTCTTCAGGCTAAGAATTTCCTTTGCATATTAAGTGATTTTTTTTTTCCATTCTGTTTAAAGCAACATACTAAAATGCACCATTTGTACTTCACAGTATTTTTTGATTTAAGACTCACTTTAGAGTAATATGGAACTGAATAAACTACGGAAATTTGTGCTAATAAACTCAGGTAGATTGTAAAACTCAATGTTAGTGCCCTAGATTAAGGGTCTGCTTCTGCTTCCTTGGCCTTTTTGCATTCTGCACAGCTGAGAAAAAGAGGTGAAGGAAAAGAAGCTCCAAACTACTTTTTTTCTTTCCTGCTGCTGCGACAACAAAATGTCTGTCTGACAGAGCAAGCCAGGACTGCAAATTCTCTCATCTGCAAGACAGGCATTTATAATGCAGGGTCACAGATCTTCTAGTAGGCATGGTGATGTTGGGCTGATGGTTGGACTTGATGATCTTAGCGGTCTTTTCCAACCTTAATGATTCTATATATTGTGTCTGCCATTTCAGAGGCATAAAGTTTTTGAGGCTGTGCTAGCTTATTCATAGTGTAGGACAAAGGTGGCCTTGGAGAAGGCTGAGAGATGGCTAAATGGAGCTTTCCTGGAGGACTAAGTACTTCATTGCACCCATTTGTTTGGAAAGATAAGCGTCTCTTTAGTGCTCCATATAACCACAAATTCTCCTCTTTCTTACTTAGACTGGTCAAAGCAAGGCCAAGAATCTGTTTGCTGCATCGATCTTTGTGTGCAGGGTGTTCCTCTAGGGTTATACAGATTCCTTTTGTACTTCTTATGATGTTAGGAGAGGTCTGTCATGAAACCATGGTTCTTTTGGCACTGAAGAGCAATAGCTCTTTAAAAAAGTACAAACACCTCAGACACTAGAGCAAATTTGGGGATACAATTATAGGACCTAGCCAACTAGTTAAACTGAGAAGAGAGGTACGTGGATCCCTCACACAGCTTCCATTACTATAGTTACTAATTAAAGCAAAGGAATAAATGGAAAGTTTTATTTATCCCAGTATTTATCTCAGTAAGTCATTATTTGTTAAGTCATAGTTTATTGGGCTATGAACATTTGATTATATAAACATTTCTTAATTTAACAAGCCTAGCCATCCTTATAATAGATTTTATAATTACCCCAGCAATACTGCACTGATGAAGAAATTGCATTGCAAAAATAATTTGGAGCAACATAACTGGAAAGAAAATGTTCTCACCATTGCATCGGCTTTATGCTTCTTCCGTTTAGCTTCCTGCATAAAGTAATCTGCATTGCGTGGCCTACCGGGGAAAAATAAGAAGACATTTTATTATTTTCTGAAGTGCAGAATATTTTCAAGTTATTTTGCCCTTATTTTAAACCTGATTTGCAAACATTTTTTATGAAGAAAATACACTTATCAAGTAACCATGCATCTTCTATTTCCAAATTTCTGCCTGTGGAGACAATAGCATTTATGGCTGTTCTCATTCTTTAGAAGTCAGTGATTCAAAGCAAAAAAAAAAGCTAATAAAATGTGTTTTTATGGATTATATAAACTGCTTCCCAAATTAGTGCAGTTTTGATCTGCAAAGCCGATGCAAGTGTTAAGTGAAACAAGTTATTCCTTCTTCTCCTCTCCCTGATGCTTGTTTACCTCTTTCTCTACTCCTTTCTGTACAATGTCATTTGCTTTGGCTTCTCCCTCTCAAAACAAGTGTGTGTTTAATCTCTCCACTTTGAAAACACACATTGAACCGGCTTGCCTTCACAATTACTATCTCCCCCGCCACCCTGGTCCCTCTCTTATCTGTGAGCATGCTGAGAGTGCTGTTTACTTTTGCTGCCTGGAGTTCATGTCTGGCTCAGTGCTGGGCTGCCTGCTGCAATTTCTCTGGTGTTGCTCGTGCCAGTTTCTCCATCGATTTCTCCTGAAACAGATCTCAGAGACTCCATTCCTTCCTTAAGCTACCTGACCTACTGACTGCAGGGCACAAATTCAGCTGCTGTCTCTGTGCCAAAATTGACAATTCCATTTCTGATCCAGGCTTACCCACTTCCATTCAAACTGAAAATACAAACCGATGACTCCTTGGCAATGTCTGGTCACCACCTCAGTGAGCTCCTCACAGCTGAGGCAAATTTCCCTCTCATAAAAGTGTGTTCAGATTTCCTGACCCAGCTTTTATATATGTGACAGATGGGTGCCTTCTTTCTCTACTGAGCTAAAACTTGTTCTGGTTCTTCTCAGCATATACTGAGATTACTGCCAAATCCTCATCTCTCTCTGAGAAGGAAGTTTTGCCTTGCAAAATAGCTTTCTTAGTATTGGTTAGAGTGTTGTTCCTTTGCCCTTGTTGGTTAGAGTGTTGTTCCTTGCCTATCTCAGGAAAATGAGATATTCCTGAGCAGTCCTAGCACGAATTCGGATGTTCTTACCATTCATGCTTTTAAGTGCTTGATGCTGTAAACAACATGGCACTATTGTCACTCAGCAATCTGTTGTAGATTAACCCCAGTAGGCAGCTCGACCCCAGCAAGAAGGGGGAGAGAATCAGAAGACTAAAAGTGAGACAACTAGTGCTTTGAGATAAAGACAGACTAATAGGTAAAGCAAAGCAGAATGAGGAATTCATTCACTGCTTCCCATCGACAAGCAAGTGTTCAGCTGTCTTCTGGAAATCAGGGTTCCATCATGCTTAATGGTGACTTGGGAAGACAAATGTTGTCACTCCGAACATCTCCCCATTCTCCTCCTTCCCTCAGATTTTATTGCTGAGAACAATGTCCCATGGTGTGGGATATCCCTCTGGTGATTTGGGGTCAGCTCTCCGGGCTGTGCCCTCTCCCAAATTCTGCACCTCCAGGGTACTCACTCACGGAGCAGGGTGGGAAACAGAAAAGGCCTCAAGGCTGTGCGAGCGCTGCTCAGCAATAACCGAAACATCTCTGTGTTATCAAGACTGTTGTGGTCACAGATCCAAAACACAGCACCACACAAGCTGCTATGAAGAAAACTAACTCTATCCCAGCCCAACCCAGTATACAATCCTATCTAGTTCTTCTGAAAATGGGACTTGTCAGCACGTGTTTAAAAAAATGTTTTGTGTGAGTCACAGAAGATATAAATCTAAAAACTGAAGTCAGTGGGATGGATGAGTAAAATATTTTTGCAGTAAAAACATCCTGAGATCCATAATAGATCAGTGGGAGCAAAGGGCAGCCTCTTGAGAGGACAGCCGTATATACTTCCTTAAGAACATAAAGCTATTTGGCAGTGTATTTACTTAGTCCATTTCCTTCTACTTATATACACACAATTTCAAGGACATTTAATTGCATCACAGAAGGTTAATCACCCTTATTTTGAAGAAAAGGAAGGCTGAATATCAGTAGATGGAGATAAAATGTGAGGTCTGGGTAATTTTGAATGACTTTGGCCCTAAAAAGCTTGTTGATAGGAAGAAAAACAGTTCCTTCACTCCAACATTCTTTAAAGCATTCTTCGCCTTCAGAATGGAATTTCTCTGCAGATTTCTCTAGCCGGTAGATCAGAAAGGAGACTAAAGACAGGTTTGTGTCCCAGTACCTCATAACCTACTGTAGCTGCAAATAACTTCCTATGCACAGCAAGATACCAACATTATCTTAATAATATAAACCATCTGGATTTGGTCTTGGTCAATTCTGAAATATTAGACATTGAAACAGTGGTAGCTTGATGTAGAAAAATAGCTATGTTTTCAGACCCATTAAAAGAATTCTTAAAAGAACGTAAGTCAGTTCTATTTCTCCTCATCTTGTGGAATGACCTAGGAATGATGGTTCACTATGAAGTGCCAAAAACTAAACCAAAGCAGAGCAGAGCAAATCAACAAAATGTGGTCTCATCTCTCTGAAATGATTGGAGTGATGAACCTTTACATGATCCTTTGAAACTCAGGTCATTAAAATATGTCCTTTTTAATATCCCTGACCATACATCACCCAGCATTATATGTCTAATTTGCTTGTTTGAAGCATGGTAAGAGGCTGTAAAACCAAAGTGAGATAACACAATATAATTATGGTCTACTTATTTATAAGTTAATTGTAAAATGGTTTTCAACTAGCAGGATTTATCCTTCCAAGTTGTGATTAGCAATGAGGATATTACTGAACCAAGAAGCTTGCTTTGAGGGCCCTGCTATTGGGTGGCTAACCATAATGCAACATGCAAAATCCAAAGTCATTGGTTTCTACCAAGTCCAACTGTTTTTTGAGAAGCCTAATATAAAAAAGAAGCTTTATTAAGAGGCCATTTTAAGGCAAAGCATATATATTCTCAATGTGAATCTTTAGGTATTTCCACGGAAATATACAAGGGAAAATAAAAGATTGATTTACAAATCAGGAGAAACCTAACAGAAATTAAGATTAATTGGGGAAAAATGGATAGGATGTGTTTTCTTCTAGTTCCTTAAACAGTGCTTCTTCAACAGTGTTAACAAACAGGCCAAGTCAAATACTGGTCCCTTTATGCCATCTATGAAATACATCACTACCTGTTAATAAACTCTCTAGTCAGATTACTAATGTGCATATTGGGTGAAAATGGAAAGCTAAAATGTTCTATAGATTTAATGCATGTTTATGTACATTACATACATTTCCCATACAATTTCAGTAACAAAATAAGGATGTGCTTCGATTTAATTATTTTCTGATTTTTTAAACGAAAAAGGAACGTATAAAATTCAGGGGTTTTTAGGTTCCCACTGCACACAAACACCATTTGCCTTTTTAAATCCAGTATACTTGTTTACATTATTATATTATGAAGTAAAAAACCCCAAACCAAACCAAATCCCTCTTCTATAGGCTCCTTGAAGATAACAGGTTACTTCAGCTTATGGACATATGAAGACACATGAGAAAGAGGATGCATAAATTCATTACTCGGGATCATTCTTTTGCATACTGCACATTTCATATCCATAAAGTTCACAAAAAATTTTTAATCATATTCTGATTTTATAATGGTTGACAACCTTGTTGCAAACTTTAAGGTTCATCCAAATTTCCTCTGTAACTTGTTCTTTTCAGTGAAATTAGTGATAATATCAGACTGGACAATTTGCAGGTAATCTCATTGTGTGCTAACTTCAGATACTATATGCTACTGTTCAGAGACATCTTGAGAAGAAGCAAATCTGTTTTCTCATTGATGAAATTCAGAAAGGTCTGTGGTTAAACGTTTTAGGTCTTTGGTTTAAGGTTTGCTATCCCTCTGCAGATCACAGCCTTGCTACACCCTGAGGAGCCAGGGAACAGGGAAAATTTCTGCGCAGTTAAAATGGTACCAGGTTACCAGTTGAACTGGAGTGGATGTGCCTATTAGAAGAAGCACTGCAGTTTATTTGTTAGGCTAAAAATAGTACTGGTCATGAATGTAAACTGAAGTCCCTTGGCAAGTTATTCAGTGACTTGTGGTTTTTGGACAATTGAGTCAGATTCTCCTCTTAAGTTATTTACAACTGTATGTATGCATCTATTGGTATCAGCACTGTCATTCCAGATTTACAAACAGGATTCAGGCCTCTTAAAAAAAAAATTATATATATATATATATATATATATATATATTAAAAGGAAGCCCACAATCAAATTAACAGGTACAAACAAGTGTTTTATCTCTATTAACAAATCTTGACTGCATGAGAAAGTCTTTGTTTCTGAATATCTGATTGTTGGTACTTTTAGAAATATAGTCATCTTCAACAAAGCCAAAAAGGAGTTCTAATACACTGCTCTAATGCATCTCATATATCTCTTTGAAAGGCAAGAGAAAGAGCGTACAGCATCAGTGCCAACTAAGTCAGGCTGCTGGTGAATTCTCCCTGGGATCAAGTGTCATTATGTGAAACTGGCGGCTCTCGAGGAGAATTTACCATACTGTGTTGATTGGGGAAAGCAATCAAGTACGGTTGGAACCAGTTCAACACATTCTCAGTCAACACTAGCCAGTCACCTAGGCACTGCAACAGAATCCAGCCTTTTACAGAATAACCCCCCCATGGCTAGATCTGATAGTACAAACAAGGCCAGGCTTCCTTTTCAGCAGTGGTATTCAAACCATTTATGACTTTGACAAGGGCAGCCTGAGTAGTATGGCTGTGGCTGAATCCAAGATGACATTTATCAAACAATCCGCTACTGTCCAGAATTTCTCTCACTTGCCTTGCCACCACTTTCTCTGGGAGCCTGTCGCAAACCAGCAGGAAAGACAGCATTTCCATTGCTTGTTATGTTGCGCAGGGTCTCAGCATGAGGTGAGATGGCTGTGGGCATTGTAATTACTCCCCTTCCAGAAGCAGCCTTTCAGAATTTCCAGGCTGTTGAGCTCCTAAGAGTGGTGTTAGCATTACCCAGGTGAAATGCCTGTGTGTGTATATGTTTCTATCTCATCCTATTTAGCTCTATGCTATTATAGCGCGTTTCTGCCACCTTTGCCTTTTGCTGCCTTCTATGAATGTAATTTACTCCAGTTTAGCAGATAATTGCAAAAATGTAAACTCATGTAGTAAAAAAAAGGGAAGAGAATCCAACAAAGTGAATCAATAAAAGCCTTACTTCGTCCAGTAATTTATCAGCATCTACTGCAACATAATCTCCTTGGAAGTCAGCTCAACTGCTGGTATTTACAGAGTACATTGCAGCTGAGACTCCAATATACAATTTTAATTATAACTGCATTCAAAACCACATTTTTCATCTAATTTTTATATTTTATATCAACTAAATACTAAACTATAGCATTTTCTGCTTCATTTACATAATCTACCACTTGTACGTTATTTCTTACTGTGGTATGGTGCTTTATGAGGATACACTAAAAAAAACTAATAAAAGTTCAATTAAACATCATAAATGTAGCCAAGTGCATATTTGAATACCCTTCAGAGATAATGCTGCTGAAGTGTTATAAAAAAACAAAGTAGTGCTTCCTCAGTGTACAGCAATTGCATGTAATAAAAGCAACTTAAATCATAATTCTAAATATAGGACCAATTTCACAACTTCAGTAATCTAGACCCTAAAAAAGTGAATGTGCTGGAAAGGAGTAGAACAGCAAAATGAGTGACTTTAAGATCTGATCACAGCTAGGGGCAAATCAGAAGCAACTGCCGTAGTCAGGGTTAGCTCATGTCCAATTTTGAAGCTGTGAACTTTCAGTCCAAGAAGAGAAGAAAATCCTATAAGAGCCAGAAAAATTGTAAAGTGAAAGGTATGTGTATAGAGCCCTGCCTATTTGCTGTTCCATACCAGGACATATGTCAGGAGCATGTCTGACAAGTCGGTCATCCTAGGAGTAAAGGATAGACCTGAGCAGGTATTACTGCACAAACCAGTGTTGTCCCCTGATGTATCATGGCCTATTGGCCATTCCACAACTTAAAATAAATGCTGGTTTATGGGACATGGCACCACTGTGTCTAGGGCATGGCACACAGTGTCGGGGAGAGCCCGTCACACACTGTGAAACGTGGGTATCCAGTTATGGGAGTCTTATGATCACTGTGGCAGACCCAGCAGGTCTGGAAAGTTCAGCAGAGGAGCAGAAAAGTGGAGAGAGCAGAGAGAGTATTTGTGACGCATTTAAGTGATAGTGCTACAGACATTTCAGGAAGAAAGGAACAAATGACCTGATCTGAGTCCAGCAGAATGTAAGAAAATTTTACTCGATCACACAACTACACAACTACAGTCTTGCTGGGCTTAGTGTAACAAGGTCAATAGCTTACATTAGATGAACAGATGAATGGTACCGATACCTAGAGAGGTAGTTACTCTAGCAAAAAATAGCAGACAAAATTGAAGCCTGTCACCTTATTTTAATTAAATGGAGAAGGATAAAAAAAAAAAGCAGATTACTATTTTGGCAAAAATGCAAAATCCCCCACACTAACTATGTTAAAGTAGTGAAATACAAGAGATCACGAGAAAGAGTTAAAATCTACTACAAATTCCTGGCATGACCCAGATTCATGACTTAAAGATATCCATGTGAAATCAATATCTAGACTAAAACATGCAAGGGCAAAGTGTACAAGTGAAGAGAGGGGATTGAAAGAAGTATTAGCGATAGGGACTTGAGCTGCTGTATTAAAAGCAGAGGGAGAAAACATTACATCTTGCAGATAAACTGCAATTGTGTCTCTTTCGATGTATATTAAATAGATATTCTGAAATCAATTAATTCCAGTCCAAAGTGAGGTGAAAGCTTTAACAGTCAGACTTAGGGAGAGAGGGCAGGACCACAGCAATCAGATCTATACTGTTTGAAAATACCATGGAATCACACCTTGAATTCTCAAGAGGCAGTTGAAAACCAAAGGCAGAATGATCTCTCTGGGAGAGGGACTACTCAGCAGCCAGCTCTGATGTTTCCAGCTTTGATGAGTGAGAAGCCAAGGTGTGTGTGAAACTGTTGAGTGGTAGTACATGTGAAACTTGAGTCAATGAATGGGGTTTCCACACTGAAAGAAACAGGGGAGCCTGAAACAAAGCTCCACCCAGGACTCCTGTCCTGCAATGCCTGTCTAAGAAACTTCAGTAATCACAGGATTTGAAAGAAGTTATAACCAGACACTAGGAAAGCATCTGATAGGGATTTTTGGAACTCGTATTCCTTGTGTGCGTTATGTCATTACAGACCCTCTTCAGCTCATTGACTCATTGTTGGCTCTCAAGATGAACAGGGTACTCCCAGGCTAAAAATTAGTTTCAACAGTCTACCTGTGATTGTCTAGGCTAAAGTGGTCACGATTGTTTGCTGGTATGGTTTGTTTTTACCCGAAGATTAAAATGTCCTTTATATGTTGAAGAAATGATTGGGAAAGCTCCCAGGTTTCCTTGGGGGATCACAGCCTTAGCACCCTAGGGCCATTACCGTGAGCTGTCTAGTCCAAAAGTGAAACTTCTGGGTGACTATATTGTGGAAAATGGACTTGAAGCACATTCTTCTAACATATGTAAAGATATTTTCCACTGACTTAGAAATTAAGCTGCAAATGGAGGCATTAAAATATCTCACACACCACACCTCTGAATCCTGGTGTGGAGGATGATGAAAATCCACACTGGTCTGTGATCCAGCACAATAAGACAAACATTGAGATGGTATTTTAGCTCTTCAAGAAGAAACCAATGTTTGCTACCAAACCCGAGGAAAACAAACTCTGTCAACAATCAGAGGTGTGATAGAACAGTGAACACCAAGGGAAGTTAGATGAAAATTAACATGATCTTGCACAGAACAGGCAGCTTAATTCTCTAGTCTTGGGAGGCATTGTCTGCTGTCTAATAGTCAAATGTTTTTTTCTCCTGGACAGTGTACACATGAGAAAATTCAGTGCCACAAGAAAGAAGGGAAGCAGATGAATTTGTAAGGAACTTAGTATGGTAGATTTTGGTCTATCTGACCAGTGGCTTTTTTAGATTGCTGATGAGAAGAAAAAGGAGCCAAACTCTTTTCCTTAACTGTGCTCCTGAGGATGTGTTCAGGACTACAAAAATCACTCTAAATGCTTTAGAAAACCAGAAGTCCTGGAGGCATTTTGAGAAATGCAAAGTGAAATGACTTCCAGATGTTGTACGGGAGTCACAACCCAAGAACATCTTTTCCTTTCCACTCTGATGTAGAATAAGGGAGAGAAGACTGAAAATGTGAGACTTGGGATTCAAGCCAAAACAAAGAAATGCATCAAGAAGTTATCTTTTGAACTTTTTATAAGCTCTATGCATAACACCTGTACAGGTTAAATATTTTCTGGGAGTATGGTTTACTGGTTGAAAAACACACAGAGGAAACCTATCTTACAGCAGGATATGTCCCTTCAACAACGTAAAGTTGGTGGGTGTGTGTAGCACCCAAATCCATAAAGGTGGAACAAATATTCAACAAAATATGAATAAAAAAAAGCTGAAGAAGATGTATTATCTTGCTCCTATAAGGCCAGATAAGCATGACTGGAAAGCTGCCTAGCAGAAAAGAACCTGGGAGTGCTGGTTGAAAACCACTGAACATGAGCCAGCAGAGTGCTCAGGTGGCCAAAAAGGCCAACAGCATCCCGGCTTGTATCAAAAATGCTGGAGCCAGCAGGACGAAGAAAGAGATCGTGCCCCTGTACCCAGTGCTGGTGAGGCTGTGCATCAAATATTGTGTTCAGTTTTGGGACCCTCACTACAAGAAGGACATTTTGGTGCTGAACATGTCCAGAGAGGGGCAAGGAAGGTGGTGAAGGGTCTGGAGCACAAGTCTTAGGAGGAACAGCTGAGGGAACTGGAGTTGTTTAGTCTGGAGAAGAGGAGGCTGACGGGAGACTTTATCACTGTCTACAACTGCCTGAAAGGAGATTGTAGCAACATGGATGTTGGTCTTTGCTCCCAAGTAACAAATGACAGGATGAGAGGAAATGGCCTCAAGTTGTGTCAGGGGAGGTTTACACTGGATACTACAAAAGAGCTCTTTACTGAAAAGGGGTTTTTACTGAAAAGGACATTATCACAGGCTGCCCAGGGAAGTGGTGGAATTTCCATCCCTGGAGGTGTTCAAGAAGGATGCAGTTGCGGCACTTCAGGACATGATTTAGTGGGTATGGTGGTGTTGGGCTGACAGTTGGACTCAATGGTTTTTAGAGGTCTTTTCCAACCCCAGTGGCTGATGATTCTATGATTTTGTGAGAAAAGGAAAAGATATGTAAGTGAAGAAGATCACACCCCAAGCTTGAAAGTATAACCTACAATGCAAGTGAGAAAATAATCTTGAGGAGCAAGTTCTGACCTAGCCACAAGAAGAAATGGGAAGCTGGGTATGCACTGCTCTTTTTATATCACACATGCAGTATTTTGATGGGGGTGTGGGACTGTGCCCTCGGGCACCCACAGCACGTCTGTGCTTATCACTTCAAGGACAACAGACTTTGTTGCTAAATGTGGTTATTGGGAACTCTATCATTCAGTTAAATTACAGCAGGACTGAATTTGGCTTGAAGCATTATTTATGTAGCCTTGCAAAGGTTCTCTTCATAGAGTCAGAAATGGCCTCGAATCCAGGAAATCTCGTTAAGAATTAATACTGGAAACAGTATTGATGTCACTTATACATGTGTCACGCTAGGTATCTCGAAGCATACTTAGAACAAGCAGTAAACAATGGCAAAACAGGGGAAGGAGGATTTGGCCTGCCTTTTGAAGACTGTTAGCTATATTTACTTCTATATTGTGATGTATGTGTATACAGCACTCTGCCAAGCAAGATATACTTTTTATTGACCTACTTGTGTTCCAATTTATTGCTAGTGACAGCTGTTGTCAATGATCTGGAGAAAATAAATTGAGAATAAAGCAAAGAGACACTGATTGGTCAGAAAATTAGGTTTTTTTTAAATCAAATATAAAGGATTTAGTCTTTTAAAAACTATAGAGTCTGATTAAAGTGAAGACTTTAAAGGCATAGCTGAATTACAGTAATTCAGAACTTCACGGATTATGAGATTAAATACTTCATAGGCATCATTTTGGAGAAAATGCTACCATTAGGATTACTACATAATTTTAGACTTACTGTATTGCATTTCTTCAAATCCTCTTGTGTGGTACTATACAAATTTGAAAGACACTGGCTGCCATGTTTAATTTGATACTTCTAACATGTGAGTCAAATTTGTTGACATTTAACATTTGTAGCCAGTCTAATCTGCCACATTTCAGTGCACAGTAATTTCAGAATCAAGGTCTAGTATAGCTGGTATTCTGGTGGTGTTTCCTAGGTACAGGTTGTGGATGACAGTCGTAGTACATGAAAATCTCCTTCTTCTAGTTAGCACAACAGACATATAACCGTTTCTGGTTTTTAAGGGCCAATTAGGACGTGTTTCATTCTGTGTTTTATCTTTTTTGGCCTTTCAGATTGCTTTTTTTTAATGGGCTGCTTGTTGCTTGGGGACATTCTACATGGAGGCACTACACATGAACAGTTTAACTGTATCTCTCTCTGAAAAGGTGAAACAGTTTTATTGAAGATGCCTGTCAGAGAAATCACATGTATCACTAATGGCAAAAGGGAGTGATAAAAGCCTCTTAGATGATAGAGATAGTGAAAAAAGCAGTTTCCCTTTGACACTATTCTAGGGGAAATACAAAACAAACCAACTCCCCTGTTTTTTTGTCAGTATCTTGAGAGAAAATTGGATGAAGATACAGTAGTTGTGTTGTTGCTGTTTCTGATTGTCTTTTTTCTAACCCAAACAAATGAGCACATCCTACAATTTTCATAGAATCATAGAATGATTTGGGTTGGAAAGGACCTTAAGGATCATCCAGTTCCAACCTCCCCCACCATGGGGAGGGGTCCCACCAGCCCAGGCTGCTCAAGGCCCCATCCAGTCTGACCTTGAACACTTCCAGGGAGGGGACATCCACAGCTTCCCTGGGCAACCTGTGCCAGTGCCTCACTGCCCTCACCGTGAAGAATTTCTTCCTAAGGCCTAACCTAAACCTTCAAATTTAAAGCCATTTCCCCTCATCCTATCACTACATGGCCCTGTAAAAAGTTGCTCCCCAGCTTTCTTGTAAGCCCCCTTCGGGTACTGGAAGACCTGATTTGGACTTTTATCAGGCACACTGATATCTCTTTGCATTGTATGTACATATTTAACTGCAGAAAAACTAAACAGTTGGAAGTAAATTATACATAATGAAGTATTTCAAAATTTCAGATTTTCTTATTGGTTATTGTTGAATAAATGTTAAAAAAATGGAGGGAGAAGGAGGGAAAATAAGGACATATGCACAAGGGAAAGTCTTCTCCAAAATGGGCAGAAAACCTGATTATACTTATTCAACTTACATCTCCTTATGACTGCCATGAATACAAACATACATTATTCTCATCAGCCTTCTTTTCTTGACGTACAAAACAATTACATTCTTTTGAAGTCTATGGAAATTATTTATATTTTATAGTAGGAAACTTGGATTTTCTTTATGAGACACTGCTGTCCCTCTAATCACCCCTGAAACCAGGCATTGTGAATAAACCTTACAAGTAGTACAATTATTATTATTATTTATTAAAAATCCCAGTTCTGGTTCCCAGTTTTTGAGGAAATTGTTATTGCAGGGTTTCCCTTGATGTAAAAGAGTTAGAAATGTTGTAGGTGAAAGTGTGGGCATATGAAAGGCATGTGAAGGTCAAAGCTTACGCAGCTATATTTGCTCCAGGCACTCTGAGGCACAGCTTGAACAGAACCTCTTCTACGCTAGACAGAAAAATCAGTATTTTCAGGCCAGAACATTACCAGTCAAAATGAATCTGGATTTTCTAGATACTAAAATTTCAAACTTCAGTTTCACCTTTATACCTTACCTAAATAATACCACATCTAAATGACTGTGGGAAACAAACCAGCAATTGTGATTTACCAAAAAGAAAAGAAACACAACTATGAGCTGAAATTATTTTCAGAGGAGGAGAGCACAGGATGTTTGAAAAATGCAATGGAGGTGGGGAGAGCTATGTATCCCTCCAGGTACTCGTGCCAATCACTGCTGCTTCCTACTCACCCTGCCTTTGTGGTACCATTTTCTCAGCAGCAGCAGCAATGACAGCAGCATCTGTCAAGGCTCAGGGATGCAAGACTCCCATATGTCCTCTCCTCTTGCTCCAAAGGCTGCTTAAGAAGTGTGTCCCTGTCACCCTGCCTTGCTAAAGAAAGACATTTAAGCTCAGGCCTTAGCCTTCACTCCCTGTCCAACTCATTTTAAGTCTGCCTGTCTTCAACTGTTTCACAGCTTGTGCCTGGCCACAGCCCCAGCTGATCCGCACCCTGACCTGGGGACCGTCTTCCTGGCTGGACCTCAGAGCTGCCTCATCACCATCCATGTCTGGCAGTCACTGGGCTGTGCCTGACAGTCACCAGACCTGATCCTGACCTGACTTTGGACCTGTCTCATCACCATGGACTTGTCTGAGGATCGAGGCTCTTGGTTCAACTTGCCTGCCACACCTGGGCCTGCCCTGCTCACCTTGCTTGGGTACCTTGGAACTGGACCCCTGGCTGGCACAGCCCCCGCCCTGCTAGCTGTGTTCTGCCCCTTGGCTTCTGGGTCCCTGCGCCACAGGGAACAGCCAGTCCTCACTGCTCCCTGATGATTAGAGGCTTAATTTCTGATGAAAAAGTAAAGAATTTACAGAGTGTGTCTCATTCATTGTTCAATGTACAGCATTACTGTAATAATTCCGGACCGTGTTTCAGCTCCTGTTGGACAAAATGTATTTTTCTGTCTTTTAATGAGGGAAATGACATTGCTTTCTTTATTTTAAAGTCAGCTATACTTACATATCATCAAAGATAAGCTTTGTCCTTCTGCAGTCCCTGGGTGTGCTGGACAGAGGTGACCAAGGCTCTGTTTGGGACTGTGGCTTATTGCAGAGAAGAACATTTTCTGAATTGATGTGAATTGTTTTCTAGACAAAAAACAGCACAGACAACATTGAGTAATTGACTACTAACTTCAAAAAAAGCAACTAATAAACAACACGGCGTCTTTGCACTGCGCTGCAAATTGGCATTTAGTTTTTCTACTATTTCAGCAGGGATAACTGTATTGTCAAACTGTACTGTACTGTAACTGTATAACTACTGTCACTGATTGCCACAAAGTCACAGACATTGCTCAGAGCACTTTATAAAGAACCCAAGTTTCAATGTGTTATACAGAAGAAATTGAGCTGAACTATTAGCAAATATCAAAACACTCTGAAACACAGTAAGTGAAATTTTTAAAGAATAGATCTGTTGTGGTCATTTGGAAGATCAAGTTATATCTCTAGTCTTCATATTTCAAAGTAGCATTGTACCTTGGTTTGGGAGAGCAAGGCTTGCTTGTTTGACTTGTTTCACACTGCACTGCTGATGTGCCTGTGCAGTATAAATTTGTAGCCCAAGGTCCAGGTTTCTTTCTGCTCTGGGTCCCTGATCAGCTTGGAAAACCACTGCTCTGTGCCACAGCAGAACCACATGTCTTTTGGCAGGGTCCCATGTGTTCCCTCAGCTGCAGCCCTGTTCTTCATGCGCTCTCATGAGCTCTTTGTCCCATCAAGTGATCTGCTATGTGAGCTACCACGCACTGATACAGTGCAAACCAGAGAGCATCGGGTTAGTTTTGGTTGATAACGACTGCCAGAAAACCCTGCTCCTTCTCCATCTGGTCACAGATGGAAATGCAATAGGGAAATGGACAACAAACTCAAGCAGATAAAAGCCACTCCCTGGTCTGCAGTCTCTGACAGAAATTCGAAGGACCACTTGGGCATTCCAGTTAGATGCTGGATGAGAAGACAGGATAAAACGAAGATAACATTTATAGTTCATGAGCTCTCATCTGCTACCTGGCACATCCAGACTGGTTCAGCAGGCTAAGTTTTCAGATGAATAACCAGATACATAAGAATTTTATTGCAAATGTTGTTAAAATGTTGACCAAATGGTGCATTGCTAGGCTATGCAGAAAATTTCAGTGAAATGCATTTGCTAAAGGTGTGGAACATAAAGCAATCACCTTCTACTTTTGATTTCCAGTACATTTGGTCATAAAGGAATTTAAATTGTTTTCAAGATACCCAGTGAAGAATTGTATCATTATAATTCTGAATGGGTTATAAACCTATAAACTTATGTTTTATAAGTTAAAATGTTTAAAAATTTACATCTAATTAATGACAAAAATTAAATTAATGACTATGATATTTTAAAATGCCTTTTTATTGGAATATTTTTATGTAATTAACTTTATTTCAATTTACCATCTGTGTGATATTCTGGAAACATAGAATTTATGATAACTTGTTTTTTAAAAAGTATCCAAACCCAAGATTATAGTTATCAGTTCCCTTCGCTCTCAAAAAATAAGTATATTTAAGTATATACATAGATACTTAATATATACTGTGGGGCCAGTTACCCCCACAGCAAAAGTAGCTGGAAAAGACGACTGCTACAGCAGTTTGTTTTCTGAAAGTTACTTAGGAACTTATACTTAGGCTTTCGAAGCCTCTTATCTATCAAAGGATAAAATATATAAATGGCTTTTGTAGCAAAGAGAGGAGCATGTGCCTTTCTAGCAGCAGCAGAGTGCCATAGCAGCTTGACTAGATGCTCCAGCAGTGGACATCAATACAATGGTACTCAAATTGCTTCTTCTAGATATTTCACACAAAGCAGAACAGCTTCAAGGGGATGATGTGACAATATTCTGCCCTTGATCTTCTATACACAGTGTCCCGTACGCGGGAGGGTTGGGTAGTATTTTGAAAGGTGAGAGAGATACGCGAGTTCCTTCAACCAGAAGTGCTCAGAGGCCCTTTACTCCAGCATTCTTATCACAGAGCTCGTTCATAAATGGCAGCAGCATCCACTCATCCTGCTCCGTGCTCTGAAGGCAGTGGCTGCCACCCGATGTAGTAAAACGGCCTTATCTGGAAAAGCGTTCTGGACACACTTCGAGTGATCACATTGGATTTAATGTGAGCCTGGTGCTAAGATGTGCACTGGAGTCCAGAGTAAGCAGAAGCATCTCAGAAAGCTGGTTTTAAGACACGTAGGAGAACTTGTCTGCAGGCACACTCAGGGTTAGTCAGTGGCTGAGACCTTATACAGCAGAGACCTTATGCACCACACTTTTGGATGCAGGGAGCTTGCAACGTGCCCAAGCGACACTCTGGAAGCCTAAAGCCATTTGTTTCAGGCCATTAACTTTTACCTTTTGCTTATGTAGCCTTTGGTATTTGCCTGCTTTACAGCCTGCCCTCTTAACATTCTTCTGTGCCTCGCTAAACTCCAAATCAGAAAAACCGAACTTACAACACAACGTTCATTATTACAATTTTTTGCATAACATTCTGCAAAACTATCATGGACTGCAATACAAAGTGAAAAATGTACAGCTAGGCTTTAAATTGTGAACAACAGCATAAACTTACATTGAAGTCTCCGGGATGTGGCTGTGACTGGATTTCAGCCTTATGTTTTTTGCTGGAGGAGATGGAAGGTAATAGACTGCTGCCATTAGGTCTGCTGGAGGAAGTTAAATCATCGTTGGAGTATTTGTGTTTTGATGCATCCGAGAGGGGAGAGACGGGTGACCGAAGCATTTTCTCATTTTTATTTATTGGTATTGCCAAGCTGGAAATGGAAATTACAGTAATGGAGTGTCACAAAGCTGGCTTTGAGAAAGGTAAATGTTTTATATATTACCAAAACTTTGAATTTAAAACCTGCTGGCAGGATAAAGTCTATTGGTATCTGGAAACAAGCTTACAGTATTGGGACCAAGAGTTCATTTACAAATTTGTATCATGTTTCTCCTCTTTCCCTTCGAGGCAAATTGTAATTCTGGAGTTAATACAAAGTCTGTATCAGAGTACTTGGAAAAAAAATACAGAGATAAATGGCCACTTGCTCACCATTTCTTAAGGGATAGCTGGAGACGAAGATTAGGCTCTGTAGTGTAAGTTCAGGTTATGGAGCCCTATTTCACCATTACAGGTGGCAATTTATAAGCCATGGCAATAAAACCATATGTGAACTAAAACAGGAAATGTGTTTAAAGATGACTGACTTGTCTTTGTGCTCGAAGCCCAGCCTTTGGTAGCACTGTTTATACTAATCTAATACAGATTTTGCAGACAAAGAAAGATAGGCTGATACTGCAGACAAAAGGAAACATGCAAACAGTAGACACAGAGAAATCTGAGCTGTAACACAGTATTTTCAACTTTCATTTACTTGTGAAAAGCTTTGGATGAGACGTCAGAGAGACCATAAAAATATGCCCTGAAATAAACATCAGATGCACTAATTTAAAGAAAATATTTAGTTGAAAATCAGAAAGTGACACAAACAAAATAAATTTTTTTTTAAGGTGACAGCTTGCATTAAGACTAAAACTGTGATTAAGGTCAGATAGATTATTTTAGCACAATACTTTTCCCTGCCGCATTCCCCTTTATTCAGCCTATTACTCTTTATGGATAATTCTCACTTCTTTATAGTTCCTGTATCAGACACTATACACTTAATGGAATCGCAAAAAAGAATATGGTACAAACTCGACTTTATTTCTGAACATCATTTCAGGGAACAGAGCTAATTAAACGCGCTCTTACCATACATTTGTTCATTTATCTAGCAGTCTTTAAAAACTAGCTGTGAGAGAAGCCATGAATCATAATTCAAACCTTTCCTGCTTCTCGCAGTGTAGCACCTTTAACACACAACGCAAACTGTTTAATGACCAAAGCTGTTTACAAAACCCAGATTTGAGGTGCGTAAGATAAACAACTATGCATTTCTTTTCTCACTAAGAAAAATAAGATCTTTAGTGCTATTTTGAATATGCAGGCTGATGCTGTCATTTATTTTCCTCTTTTCAAACATAAATCCATGCCTTGACTCACCATATTTATACATTACTGTCAAAGTGCAAGCCTAATGCATCCAAGAGAAGTCAGGGCTCTTTGGAAGTGTACCCAAGCCTCAAAAGTTTGGCCCAGAGCTTATGAGGAGTACCTGCAATTTCCAGTTGTGCTGCAGATTTTCTACATGGCCTTTGGCACGTTGTGTAGGGCCCACCTAAGCGTATTGTGAGCAAACTACAGCAGCATAATCATCTTGTACTGAGAAGCTGTGCAGAATCATAGAATCACAGAATCATAGAATGTCCTGAGCTGGAAGGGACCCACATGGACCATGGAGTCCAACTCCTGTCCCTGCACAGAACAACCCCAACACTCACACCCTGTGTCTGAGGGACCTTGGACAAATGGTTCTTGACTATTGTCAGGCTTGGCACCCTGACTGCTTCCCTGGGGAGCTGTTCCAGTGCTCCACCACCCTCTGGGTGAAGAACCTTTTCCTAATATCCAGCCTAACCCTCCCCTGGCACATCTTCCTGCTACTCCCTCGAGTCCTGTCACTGGTCACCAGAGACAAGAGCTCAGCACCTGCTCCTTTTGCTTCCCTTGTGAGGAAACAGTGAGCTGAGATGAGGTCTCCCCTCAGTCTCCTCCAGGCTGAACAGACCAAGTGGCTTCAGCCACTCCCCATATAGCTTTCTCTCTAGATCCTTCACCAGCCTTGTGGCCTCCTCTGGACACTCTCCAGTAGCTTAATATCCTTTTTTATACTGCGGCACCTGCAGTGAGCTCTGGTCAACTGGGAGTGGGCAGATTGTGGTACCCGACATCAGGTGCAATATATTTGGGGTTTTGATGTTTTGATGGTGAGGCTTTTCTTGTCAAACTAGCCTTTGCTTAGTCTCAGACTGTAATTCCACAGTTGAAAATACTCATATCTGAAAGTGGTTTTCCTCCTCTCTCTGCTATTAGCTGTTTGTGTGGCTCTGCCGGGAACTGAATAACAACAGCCTGGACCCCCCAAAGAAAGATTTCTAGTTTCAAACAAGTTTCTTGACTGAATTTACAGGAGAGCCTCACAAGCAGCTATGGTGGTGTAACTGGAGGGAGGATGTGCCCGCATGAGCAGCTGCTGGTTGCAAAAGGGACAGGATGCCCCGACGTATGCACTGCTGGTTTAGCTACAGTCTCAGTAGCCCATCGTCAGTTACGGGACTGTTAGCATTTGGGATCATGTCCTACAGTAGCATAAACCACAGGAACTTCTTGGAAGCAGGGCAGACCAGGGAAGAATTAGGTGGCAAATAGACACGGAAGAACTACTTTTTTTGTTTCTTTACAGTTGCTACCAGGGCTATTGACTATCATGTCAAGCAAAACACAAATTATTGTCCTGCTTCCAGGAAGCACAGGATTAACCCTGTGACATAGCAAGCTATGACAGCCACACTGCTCTCTGAAAATGAATGCGACGTAAAACATATGACACTGCAGTAACAGGAGTGGCATGCATGCATGCATGCAATCACCCCTAACAAAATGAACTGCTCTGTGTATCGTTTTCACTTTATGAAACATATGCGACATGTCAGGACAAAGAAATTGAATGCATATTTTTGAATAAGCACTATATATATTAGTTTTCTCCATGATTTTTTCCAGTATTCATGACAAGAATTGCGTAAACTCATCAGTGATATGTAGAATAGAGAAGCCTACTGCAATAAATATAACTGTTCTCTAACGTTAGCAGTTCCACCCCAAGAGATACCCTGACACTACCAGAAAAATGATTTTTTTTTTCAAATACTCATGACCAGCATGTACTTCGCAGCACGCAGCTGAACTCCAAAAAGATGCATGTATAAGTTCGACTGCTGGAAGCCTTCAGAGAATCTCAGTATGATGGATCTGACATTGATAGGTTTCTGTGCGCATAAACCGTACCAGTAAATGCTAAATATTCATTATTTGTTTCTTGCCCTGCATCCTTTAAAAATCTCATTGTTTTTAACATCTGAGTTCCTTGTCTTAAAGAACCTACTAATTACACAGACTAGATTGCTTGCAAATTCAAAAATATTGGACCTCAAATGGATTCTAGAACTGAGTATTGTAGCCCTTATTATGAGTATTTTTCTTTTTCCACAGACTTTATAGATTTACGCAGTCAAAATTCAAGTTTGAAACTCATAACACTGTAAGAAAAGAAAGGGCTATAAGATGGTTGCCTGTGTGAGTTGGTACCTACAATACAGTGTTTGGGAATATGTCTCGGATGATTGTACTGCTTTACTCACTCCATGAGCCTCACACTTCTTTGTGCAATGGCACAAAAATGCAAGTATATAAATGTGTCGGGAGGTGCTAACTTGTTCATTAAACCAGAAGAAAGGAGAACACAGTGGGTAATTTTTCAACATAAAATGTAGTAATTAAAAAGTAAATCCTATTAGAGGAAAACATAATACATGGCATTAAACTGCAACTAGTTGTATGACTTAGGGGTAAATAAGAAGGAAAATGCTTACCTATTTTCATTCATATTGCAGTGATTTGCTGTTGTGATGCTGTGAGCAGAGGCAGCTAATCGTGAAGAATTCTCCCGCTCTAAGTGAGTCTTCTTAATGTCTCTGCACTCTTCCTCATTCTCACACTGAATGAAGAGAAAAATAATAGTCTTGTAGGTTTTGGATTTACTTCAGATCCAAAAGTATTTAGAAAACTCAGGGGCTGGCATTTTCTGGATTTTGGTATTAAAGACAGCATTATTTTTGAGGATACACCTAACACAGATCAAAGACAACTGGTCCATATCTTTAAAAAAACTCCAGCTCAACAGGCAGTTAACAAAAGGGTAGACTATAAAGCCTGAATTGTTTCAACCACTTCCCCACTTGCACCTTGGGATATTTTTAGTTTATATTGCCCTCTTTGCCCATTTCCTGTGCCCTTCTTCTCTTGCCTAGCCCTCAACCTTACACCTTTTTTTTCCTCTCCCTCTCTTTTCCTGGCATTAGTGACTATGCCTAAACTAGGAAACACAACAGAATAGCAGCTGATCCTGAGCCTAACCAGTATCTCAGAGCTCACACCCATGCACTCATCTCACTCCTTCTCCAAACCAGGGTATGCCGCATTCAGATTGCCTTTGGAGAAGGGACCATAGTCTGGTTCTGAGTGAGGGCCAGGCACTGTTTGGAAGAACAGAAGCTGATCCAGGCCAAAGCCATGTTAGCAAGTCTGTTAACAGTTAAACACAGTGGGTGACTGAGTGCCACTGCTTGGCACTGCACCCTGCCCTATCTGGCTTACTAGTATGACACAGCCTATATTTCCTGCAGCTATTTAATACCATGTTATGTTCCTTAGGTTCTATCATTGGCTCCCAAAGGCTCTGTTTTCCAAATCTCTTGCAAAGACCACAACTCTTTCCATTTCTAATGCTTCTCCAATTTCCAGTGCTGGCTGACTTCTACTTGTGATCTGTTAATTCTGCTGTATTTATTGCCTTGCTGCATGGTAGCAACATTTTCTGTGTTATCCACTCCCACTGTGGCTGCTAAAATAGGGTTGAGGTTGTAGCTTACACTCCATAGGACTTCTAACCTCAGCGCTTAACCATTCTCCTCTGCCTCACTTTGCCCTTCTTCTTGAGATCATGACAGAAGTAGAAGTTAAAAGGACCTCTTTCTAATTTCGCAGTTATGCCTGATAATCCAGTCCTATTAGTCTTATTCATAAAGTCTTTTGGAGAGGGGATCACATATTGTAATTTTGCATAGCAGCAGTCCTATTGAGGGTCTTATTCTAGGCTGCAAGGCAATTTGGTACTCCAGGAATCCTTTTTATTTCTTCCATCACTAAAACCACCACCACCAGCACTGCCTTATGACAGAAAAGTAAAAGAAAATATGTACCACAGAAAGCTGGATTAAGCATTTCTGGAATGACTACATTTGTTTTCCTCTTCTATCATGTTCTCCTGTTTCCTTTTGGTTGTTCAGCCTGACACTATCACACTGGCATATCCTATGGCCTAAAACATAAATATTTTGCTTCTTCCACTCTTTCTTGACCTGTTTCACATAATTTTGTACTGTGCAATTGCTTCCTGCTACTTCCTAAAGAAATTTCAGACAAACACATCTCAAAGCTTGTCAAGGCTCTCTGTTATGGCTCTACCAGCGGCCAGAACAGGGTTACCACCTTTCAGATAGTAAAAACTAAAAATGAAAGAAGTTAAAAAAGGAGAGACTACTTTAGATAAATGGTTCTCAAAAATATACCAATTAATCTGTGCACATACAGTAGCTCAGAGGGCAACAGATGACTACACAGTAAAAATCTCCGAAAATTGGGCAGATGATGATTCCAGTTCAGAGTGACTTTTGTGGTCAGACTGGTACAAGTAGACCAGAGAGTGTCCTCGGTGGACAACCGTGGCCATAGGGTGGAGGGGACTTTCTTCCTGGCACTACTGGTGGCTCGGAAAGAGTGATACAGGGGGATGCAGGGCAGAGGGGTGGATGTGACCAGAGGCTTGTGCCCTCCTGGCTGCTGTGATAGTGCTGTTGGGGAAAGGGCAGCTAATGGGCTGTACTTCTGCTTCTTACAGTTGTGGGAAAGCCCAGAGATAAAAGTGGGCTGCAGAGACAAAAAGGAGGCAGGTTGGAGAGCAAGGCAGATCCCAGGACTCTGCAAGTGCATCCCCATAAGAAACAGGGGCTCCCTGCTGGGAATGAAGGGCTTGCCTCTTGTTGACAATCTGAGGGGAAAAAAAGATGCTTCCTCTCACTTTTCCACATACTCAGTGATACTGTGCAGACAATGACAAGAGAGCTGCTTATATTCCCTTTGCCAACCTAAGCATCACCTACAAATGCTCAGGTTTTCAGTGAAGCCTCAGGAGAGAAAACTATCCTACTGAGAAGGCAGTGCTATTGTGGAAAGCATATGCCAGTACTGAACACCATCTCCAAGGGCCTGTCATCCCTTGTGTCCAGGACTTTCAGCACCTCCTGGAATGGCATTTCCCTTGGGTCTTGGCTGGTTCCTACATGGCAAGTGGGGATAAATCCCAGCTCTGAAGAGCACCCAAATTAGTCCCCTTGAAGCTCACCTTGCGTTTCCTTCTAGATTTCGGTAAACCCTTCTCTGCGGGGGGGTCCGCACTACTACCCTGCGAGAGGCTGGCCGCCTGGTTTGCTCCTGTACTCATGGCCAGCGGCTCTTCGGGCAAACGCTCCGGAATCCTGGACAAAAGAGCCAAGTCAATGTTGACCCACAGTGACTTTACCTCATCACTGTCTTTCAGAGGAGACAGGAGCTCATTCCTACCGAAAGGAACCAGGGTGTAAAATTGTTCCTCCAGCTCCTTTGCTATTTCACTACTAGTCCTGGCATTAATGGAGCCAAAGGCACTGCAGCCACCGTGGGGTTTGCTGGTGGCACCGGTCCCCGTGTCCTTGGCACGTGGCTCAGCACTGGCCACTGCCTGCGCCTTGGGTGGCGGGCGCTCCTCCTGCTCCGACTCAGAACCAGAGTCAGAGGAGGATGATGAGGACGAAGATTCAGTCTCAATGAACTCCTTGGATTTGGGTGCCGTTTTGCTCGGCCCCCTTGCCCGACGCTTCTCGCCGGCTGTGGCTGAGCGGGGCTCCCGGCGATGCCCTGCTTTGCATCCACCACTGCTACTGCTGCTGCTGCCGCTGCCAGGTCGGGCCCTTGGTGCCTCACCACCAGTACTTTCTGGAAAGATGTGGCTCTCGGGGGGTTCCTCTGTCCCGTGGCAGTGGGGAACGTCCCCAGCAGAGGTCCTTTCTGCCCGCCGCGGTGCCTTCTTTCCTGCTGCTCGTCTTGGAGGACCACTGTCGGCAGCAGGGGGTGACTTTTGCCGGCCACTTTTGCTGCCTGGTGCTTTGTTGGCGGTCCTGGGTCGTGGTCCGTCCCCAACGGTGGTGGTGGTGGCAGCGGTGCGGCTCTCCCCGCTGCGGTGCTCAACTGGGCTGGCAACGGGGGTCTTCTCACTTTCCTGCTGCTCCACCTTCACGCAGCCGTAGTAGGGATGAGCTTCCAGTGCTGGGCCATCATGGTGGGTTAGGATGGGTGCTTTGTGCGGGGTGACTTTATTCAGCCACTTGTCCAGCTGCCACTTGTTGGATGAGGGTGGCTCAGGCTGAAAAGGAAACAGATGGCAACAAGCTTAGTGCTGAGACCCTACAGCACTCACCTCGAGGCTCCCTTAGGGACACTGAAACACCAGACCCACCCTGGTACTGCTGAGATTTTCCTCTGGTCAAGGAGCCACTCTCAAGCCATGGCAACCCCATGACCCTGTGTGACAGGATGGGAAATGTGGGACATGCTGCACAAGTGGGGATATTTTTGGTTTCTGAATGAGGTTGGGAAGGAGGATGGCTTCTGTCATTCATCATTTCTACAAATGATTCATGTAGCGCTACTGGCATTGGCTTTACTGGGAAATGCTCCCAAGTATTGAAAGGCGATAGGAGGGAAGGAAAACAAGGTAGGAGTACAGCTGAGGCTAAGGGAGAAGAACTAGTAATAATGTTAGGGGTATGTATTTTGTGTCCTCTGCCACCGCATTAAATACAACAAGTATTTAAAAAGCATACAAGCAGGCATGTAGTGAGGAGAGGGCTAGCCAGGTGGTTCGTATAATCTGTCTGGCATTGACGTTATAATCCTGTGAGATCCCACAAACATTTGTTGTGTCGTGGTACAGTCAAGTGCTCATTTTGTGAGTATTGTGAAACTGTTAGTTTTTCGCTTTGTTCCTGTCACAACATGATCAAATTATAAGACAGCATCTAAAACATAATTGTATTTGGACAGTGAAGAAGTAGGATAATTATGATTTCAAATATAACCACAGCTCAGACAATGTTATTTCAGAACAATGTGCAAGTGTTTTCTAGTGCTTCTTGGCATCAGTAATTTGAATGTAATAAAATGAATAGGAAAGGCAAAAAAAATGAAAAGAAATAAATGATGGAGTAGATGGCCAGTCATAACCTATCCCTGCAGAAGGTAATGTGAAAAGTCTCCTAATTTCCTTAACTGGAATGAAAATTTGATCCACTAGGCTACTGCACATGAATAATCAAAAAGTGTGTCATGAGTCTAATATGAAAATCATCAATGCTCTGCAAGAAAGTTTGCTCGAGAGAATATCCACAGTCTCTAACCTACAAGAGTCTCTTACTTAACTCCTTATTTAAAGAAGGTGCCTGAGGGCAACACAGGTTTCCTGCATAGGCAATGGTGTCTCCAGAATCCCCCACTGAGAGTCACTTTCATTCAAACAAGGAGCAAAGGCTACTAAAATAAGCAAAGAAGTTAGACATTGGAATTCATATGATACAAATATTCCCTATCACAAAAATGTCTAATTTACTCCTTAATGAGCTAGCCAATACCTATGGGAAGTTTACTGGATTGCCTCATGCTCATTTTTTCTTAAGCGTACATCCAAATATCTTACATGAGGAATTTCTTTCCTTAGCTGTAAATCTTGAAAATGAATGGGCAGCATTTCTCTAGGATGAAGATATATTTTTATAACTCTTAACTCTTTATCTAAAATAAACAGCCTTTTGTTGATTGCTGCTGAAAATACCAATAGATTTTTTTGGTGCCATTCATTGTACAGTCACTGAATTTACTAGATAGATAATAAAAAGTTCACAATGCATGGAAGTCTTTCCACTATTCAGGTGTGCTTAAGAAAAGGACGTACCTCAAAAGCATGTGGGGAAAAATATACCTCTGCCCATAAGCATGGGGCAGAATGAAGGCAGCTTGGAAGTTAAAAAAAAAATTCAGTTTTTCTGTTTCATCCACGTCTGTCTCTGTACATATCTCACAATACTTGAAAAAAATGGTTCACAAATTACAGATTTCAGTGGATTACAGTAAACCAGCAGAAAACAGTGATTAACTTCTTCAGTGTCATAACTTGGCAACGTGGTACTTTCCTACAGTGATATGTCTGCTACTCAGGCAGAATAACTACAGTCCTACCAACCTATAACCAACTATGAAGTCTAACAAAACAGTCAGCAATGTTGCCATCTTCACTAACTTTGTCAAGAGTTTCAGGACACTCGTTATTTTTTCTTAAAGCCTCAGCTGTCAGAATCATGGGATTAAACGCACATCAGGGGCTTATTTAAAGAAAAAAACAAAACCTTGTGGCTGCTGAAAAAAACCTTAAGATGTGTGTGCTAAAACACACCTTTAAGATGCAGCTGCTAAAAGTAGAAAGCCTGCAGCCTATAAGGTAGACTGAAAGAATCCAAATCTAAAAAGAATCAGAATTTACAAACTTTTCTCACTGTTTTTGGGCCCTGATACAGTTTTGGAATATTTGAGATTGTCAGCTACATAAGCGACACCAATTCACTTTTGGAAGTAATTAATTAAATTGCTTGCTCTAACTGAAAAGTATTGTGCTTTGAAATCACTTAAAAAACCAAGATACCTTGCAAGACAACAAAATCATGACAGCCAAGCATGAACAGCAGGGCTGGTAAGAAAAGGCATTGGGAAAATTTGCTTGGAAGTTTTTGACAGTCCACTTCACATAGCTAACTGCAAGTATTTGTGGAAGAAAAAGAAAATCCTTAACTCTACAGCCCACACTGCCTCCCTGAACAGGTCATATACCATTCTTGGAAGAAAAGTTGGTTTGCTCTAAGTGGAACAGTTTCAGCAGCATGTAAGGATGGAAATACATATGAATATATATCCAGAGTGATCAAGTAGCAGAATGGTTTCTGTCACTTAGTTTTTTATGTCATGGAAATACGCTGACCCCAAGGCCTTTAAGAGCAATGGGCAGCTTTTAACTGGGGTAAAGCTGGTGCTGTGCTGATGGGCAGCAGCAACAGGAGTAACAGTCTATGATGAAGCTGACTTGCAATGAAATGCAGGTTTTGCACGAAAACCCAGACCAGGAAACTTCACCAAAGATAGTTCCAGGGACCAATGCACCATAGACACACACATGTGCCAGGCTTCATCGAGAAACAGAAGGATGAGATACTCTTCCTTAAAAATTGTAGGTGGATTCATCTGTAAAGCATAGACACCTATAACTGAGTTAGTCAACGAGTTCCTTCTGCAGTCAGTGGACTACTCTTCTAGGGTGCGAAATATTCCTTCTTGAAATAGACGTCTGAAATAGGCCAGATGAGCCCAGCCCTAAAAATGACTATTCCCCTCCACCGACTGTAAAGGGGTGCCTGAGGTGATGAGCAGATGTAGGTATATACAGTAAAAGTGTCCACATTTAGGTGGGATGACTCCCACACAGCATGTCTATATATCTCAGATCTCTTCAAGGTTACAAGTGCAACTAAAGGCACAGGAGGCATGTATCCAAAAGAAACCTTTGTCAAAACATTATTCAGAAACACTTTCTAGGGTGAAGGGCTGTTAAACATTGTAAGTTTGTCATGGGGTCACTCCATGCTTGTTATTAAAAGAAGGGACCGAAGGTGTACATAATACTCCAGTAAACTTGAAGCACAACACCACTTTCATTGAGACAGTAGACAGCCTGTAACATGTGCATGGACTTAGCCCACCGTGGGATAGGACTGAGCTATCCCTGTGGTACGTTCAACCTGTTGTAAATCCACCCACTAATTCACCCTTATGATAACTTGCTTGTGCTGCCGTGCTATCAAAGATTGGGTTCAGGGTAATCTCCATACAACTGAGGTGCCTTTTCATTGTGTTTAAGGCAAAGGTGATGATGATATTGATCGCGATGATTATTACTTTGTTGCTACTTATATTAGTGCTGCTGCTAGAACTTAATCAAACTAGAACTGGGGTTTCCTGTGTGTTAGGCATGTGCACACATACTATAAGAGACGCCTTCTCCCACAAAAAGTTTCCTGTAGGAAAGGAGAATTCAGTTTGGAATCTTTGTCAAAAATAGTCCACGGGGCAGCTAAAGCCCATGAATCCTATTTGCAAGGGTAAAAATAGCGTGTACAGTTGGTCTAGAAAATCCTCTTCTATTCTGAATGTACAAACAAGGGAATCAAATCATGGCTCTACTTAAGATGGGAAGCAAAAGTTTTTTGCAAAGCAAGACTGGTATAGAAAACATACCTTGCAACCCCACAGCCCTAAAACTACAACTCTTCTTCCCCTACTTCCCTAATGAAATGTATCAGTGAAGAAATGTTGGTGAGGTGACAAAAGCACACTCACCAGTTAGCTAATCTGTAGATACTCACATTCTTTCTGTTTTACTGAGCTAAAGAGAAGAGAGGGAACAGCAGGGATTCACAGGCAGTGGCTCCTCAGCCACTGGAACTGATATCCAGGCACTTGGAGGACTTGATGCACAGTGCTCTGTGCAGACTTGATACAGTTGGCTCTCTGCTGATGAGAGAAGAGGATGAGGAAGAGCATAACCCTACAAATCAGTTCAGCTTTGACCTGATCAGTCAGAACACGGGGACCTGAGACCAAAGAGTATATCTTTATGATGATGGAATAAGTACAGCCAAAAAGTATATGCGAATCCTTGAGAAAGAGGAAAAAAATTTAATGGTTGTGAACTAGCCGTACCAGCTGATGCTGTAAAGGACATTGCATCTGGTGCGTGGGGCTGGCAGGGCCCAGGACTGGCCTGGTTACTGTTGATTAGCCACTGACACTCTGTCCTTTGCTTCCCTCTAGTCCTCCCTGCATAGTGGGAATTCCCGATTGTCTAACCAGGGTCAGCCTTATTAAAGGTCTGCAGGATAATTTAATGGAACAAAGAACAAACAGACCAAATTCTTAGTTTTTGAAATGTAGCTCTTCCTATGGACTTGACACGCAAGGTTTTTTTTAGTACCATCTGAAATAATTGCAAGGACAAGACGTCATTGTTTTCCGGAGTTGTCATTTATGACATTAATTAAGGCCATGCAAAGAATTCATGACTTCAGCAAAGAAACAGGAGATAGAAGTTCCTTGTTCATAATTTCAGGTTTGGCAGTACACAAAACTGTAACTACTCACATTAATGTCTGAGGCACCTTAATTTGTCCACATCACTGAAACCAGTCTGAATGTTGTCTCCTGTTCTAGCTCAGCCATTATTCTTAGTTTACTGCAGTCATAAAGCGTAGACAGCTGAGCTAGTCACTACAGGCTCTAAATAGTCAATGGAAAGAAACAGACACTTTTAGGGTGCGATTCATCTAATCTATTTTATATGTATACTTTACAATGAGCTGCTTTTACACTTTAGGCAACTGTGTTTAGACACCTGAGAACAACTCAAAGATCTCACAATGAGATGAGGAAAAAAATGCGGATGAAATGAAACAGTAATTTAATTTCTATATGCCCTCAAATGCAGAAGACACACTGTCCTGGAAATAAAAATATTTGAGTATATTCATATAATATTTCAGATTATGGGGAAAAAAAAGAATGAAGGCCTCATAATAGTCTGAAGATTTTCAGATTAAGTTCCTTCCAACCTGGAAATATGGATTTCCTGCCTAGTATTGTGCTTGAGTTCATTGTACCTGAATTTATCAGTTGATGCTAAAGCAAAAGCAAAGATGTATTTGCTTTTTTTATCTTATCCAATAGATGAAATTTGATTTAAGACTAGCACTGGAATTGAGTCCACTGCTTAAATTTAGGTGGACAGGGTCTCCCTCTAAAGAGCTTCAAAGGACCGATCTCCATTTACCGGGTAAGAACACGGCACATACTTCAGAAAGATGGATTCACTGGGTGCATAAATGTAAGTTAAAGCATTGTTGCAAAGTTGACAAGACTTCCAGTCAGAGACATCACATAAGTGCTTTTTGAACTGGTACCATCAGTCACACAATGGGCCTGGGAAAGCACTGGACCTTGAGGAAAGCACAGGTATCTTACTTCCTTGGGACACTCTGATCCTATCCACGTGTGGCCTCTTCAATATGCCATCAAGGCACGATCTATGAAAACAACTGCAGCCGTTGCATGTTTTGAGTCATTTACATTTTTGTATAAGCATGTTTCATACAGCATGTCCTAGAAGGCAAACCACACAAATATAATGCAAAGAGACAAGCACTCTGTTGGAGCAGTGCAGCTGTTGCGTGACAATGATCACTGGTAACTCAGGCTCTGTACAAAAGTAGTTCCTCAGATCTCAAGGGTATAAAATGCTTAAGAAGAGGCACTTCCTCCACATTTCCGTGACTCTCAGCCCACCGCTTGACTTTATGAAATCCACAATCTGCCTCAGTTAATTAACTTCCCTCATTCCCTGAGGAACTGCTGCTCTCGGGTCCGAGTAGTAAGGGCATCTGCCTCAATAGTAAACACTCCTTCCTTCCTTTGGGTACTGTGCTTCTCCTCCTTTTATCTCATATTTCTTTCTACCCACAATGTTTCCTTCTCTTTCTTCTCTTTGTCCCTTTTTTTCCACCTTCTGAGAACCCACAGGGAAAGGAGAGACCAAGTGTGAGATCTCTGCACAACTTCCAACAGGGAACTAGACAGAGAGAGAACAAGGTCTTAATGGGTTGGATGAGAGAGCTCAGAATGGGAAATAAGACATAGGTAGCACAAGGAGGGCAACAGGGAAAGAGAGACTCCACGGAAGAGAACACAGATGAAAAGAAAGAAAACCACAAATCAAGATTTAGGAAAGTGATAAAATGAGAGGAAAATTAACTGCAAGTGGATCTGAAAGTACTGTGAAGGAAAGAGAGAAAGGAAGATAAGTGTTAAACAAGGAACAAAAGTGACAGAACCTGAGAAAAATATATTAAGGGTGTTTGTGAGTGCTGCATTTTGCCTTATAGGAAACATGGCCCCAAATACTGACTAAAAGCTGAGGAAAAATTGCTGGTTCTAAGAGAATAGGTGAGGCACAGTTTCTGGGGGAGGAGTGCAGTGATTGGATGCTTATCGTGGAGCAGGAAAATACACTAAGTGTATTTTGTGTGTATATACAATCTTGCCATTATATTTTGAATATTTTTACATACATTAATGTGTGTGATGTGGCTGTGGAGCTTATGGTTTTATACTAAAGGTGTGTACTGAGTAAAACATGTAAAAACGTCAATCCTGGTAGAAGCAGAGCAGAGAAAGCAGCCTCGTAGTGTCTATCAAGCACTCTGCTGAGGCGAAAGCAGAAGGTGGCATAGCATTGGCAGCTTAATTGTAATTTGGCTAGGGCTTGTCTACATGTGGAAATTTTCAGTACTAGCTTTCCAGATGACAACTTTGGGCTTAACGTTTTGCACCACGAGTTATTCAGTTTAGCCCATTTTGGAGGTGGATTAAAATAAATCACA
Source organism: Neomorphus geoffroyi (assembly GCA_033558235.1). Lineage (NCBI taxonomy): Eukaryota > Metazoa > Chordata > Aves > Cuculiformes > Neomorphidae > Neomorphus > Neomorphus geoffroyi. The sequence goes on along the minus strand of JAUMJM010000005.1, from coordinate 34,601,874 downwards.
CAAAGGCAGCAGTAGCAGAGAATAATTCACTTAGAGAGTGAAGTGAGGGAAGTGAATGAGTGAGTGAAAACCAACTGTTTTGCTTTAAAAATCCACCCTCAAACTGATTTTATAATAGCTTCCCTGTATAGAGAAGCCTTTAGTTCCCTTGCACATCAGGACTTATGCACTAAGGAAACTATTGCTATGGAGGCTGAGTTGCATAAAAGTTCAAGCAAGCTGTGAGCCTTGCAAGGCGTTCCACTCATCTCCAATTTGAGGAAAATATCACAAGGTTATTTCTTTCTCAATGTTTTTTTTCCAAATGCTTTACCCTGCCCCAGGATCCCTTGCCACTTGCATTTCACAGCATGCCAGGAGGAGGACCCCTGGGCCTTTCCCTTTCATTTTTTTATGCAGCTCCCTGCAGCCTCTGTCTGTTGGCTTGTCTGGAAAATGTCTGAGTGGGTGTAATAACGGATTGCCACCCTTAAATCATAAAGAGCAAAAGCCCTTACCTCTGGGCTGGAGTAATGCGAGGCCTTGCTGCCGTCACTTTCGCTGGAGCTGCTTTCACTCTCTGAGTCAGACTCTGAGCTGGTCTCAGATTCACTGGAGCTGCTGCTGCTCGACCCCTTGCTGGAGAGTCCCGAGGCTCGAGTGTTGGATTGCGGCACCACCAGACTGCTAGCCCCACATACAGCCCATTTGTGAGAGAGGAGGGAAGAGAAGAAAACAAGAACATAAAAACCACACACATAAAATCCATGGTGTTTTAGGGAATATACCTATCTCAATGCCTGTGAGCTTGTCTCTACTCCTAATGAATGGTGAAGTGAGTTCAACATTACATTACTATAACCGGGGAGAAAATATGGGTTTAACCTCATATCCTTTTAAATACATAGCCTTTGCCGTATTTTATTAATCTGAGGGAGGATCATATTTTCATTTTGGCTTGTCTCTTTTCTCATTCAGCAGACATTTTTGGATATATTAAGAATAAAATGTTAAAAAACAGAGTATAAAAAGCAGTCTTACACTGTCTAATGAACACAGGTGAAAGCAGGAGATGAAAAAGGTGAATAGTTAAGAAATGGAGTTGAACTCTGCAGTACCAGTCATTTATAAGTAGCAATAGCAATAACAGTAATAATAAAATGATAATAATAACAACAGTAATAATACATCCTCACTGGATTATCCGACCCCCATCTTTTGTTTGCCTGCTCCATCACCTGCCCTTAAGTGATGTGGTTACCTGTATATACGGTCTTGATACTGACAACTGCAAGATCTAAGACTCTGATCCTGCAAAACTCTTGAAGAGCTCAGGCTTGTATTTTTGCACATCAGTTGTACAGTGCTGTCAGCAGAGCTCCCTGCCTTCTTAAGAGTTACGTTTGCATGCAAGTGTTTGCATTATCAGGCCTGACAGCAAAAGAAATGTATACTTTCCTGAAATAGTTGACCATGCATATTAAAAATATCACAGTCATAAAGACTTGAGTGTGAAATGTCCTATTAAGTCATCCAGCTTATTCCCCAGGCAATGGAAGATTGTTCCTTATAGCAGGGTGCATTTTCTAGTGAGTTGTCCATTTTGATTTTAAATGACTTGAATGCAGCTTTTACTTTTACCCCTGGGAAACTTCTCTGCAAACTAACCCAAATTCCACCGTCAGAAATGTCTCCCTACATTCAACCTGAAGTTGCCCTTTTAAAATTTATTGTTGTTACTTATTATTTCATCCTATTACTAATAGTTGCTATGATAAATTATCCTCCTCCCTTTTTACTTTCACATATTTGCAGACTGCTTTCCTGCCCCACTCCTGTAATCTTTCAGACAAGTCCTTACACATTTACTTCTTCTGATCTTTCTTCATAAGTCATTATCTCCAGGGATATGGGATCATTTTTATGTCTCTTTTCTGAACTCATTCCTATTTTTCTATATTTCTTCCCAAAACAGACTGCAGTATTATAGATGGATTCTCACTAGAGCCCTACAATGAAGGGCTATTACCTTCCTGCTCCTTGATGCGTTGCTTCTGTAAACAAATACCCAAGCTGTGATGGAATAGATAGTCCATTAACACTCCTATATCTCTTTCAACACTGCTTTCTCCAGAATTCCTCCACTGATAGCTACATTTTAGATTATTTGCTTCCAGAGAGATTAGCTTGCCTTTTTTTCATCATACCAGATCTCATTTTCTTCTTTACTGCACATGCTTCTAGCTCCTTTTGATTTATTTCTCTGTCCTCGGAGGTGTCTGCAGCAGCTTCTAATTTAGTATCAAATGCAAACTTAATTAAATGGTTATTCACTTCCTTTTCCAGATCATTAATGAGGCTGTTAAATAAACCCCACATGAAACACACCAGTACCCTAATAACCCTCTCCTCCCAACTCCATTCATGGGTGTTTATCATTACCCTTGTTTATGGTCCATCAGTCCAATATTGTGGCTAATGCAATGTGATATTGGATGCATTTTGCGAGAAATAATATCTAATAATTAATTACAGTTCTGCTATGTTGCACCTAATGAATTTTCTTCACCTGCTAATGGTGCATTTCATTCTAGAAAACCGGTACCTGACACCTGACACAAGCCATATATGACAGGCAATTTCTGGGGCTTTGAAAAGAGGCCAGGCCATCAGAGACACAGTTTCGAGTCCATGATTCCCCACAGCTGCACGCTTCCTGGCCCTATCCCCACCTCCCCTAACATATGCTAACCTTTCCTCATTGGACCACCTGTCATGCATAAGCCAGTACTTGCACTGCATCACCTTTACTTACAGCGTCCCTCTTGTCTTTTGCTGGGACCTTGCACAGGTGTCCGTGGCTTTCTTGCTACAGAGAATATCTGATTGCTTGAGGAATTGTGCTGCTATTGGATGCCTTCTGCATCCTTCAAGGCACAGTGGGGCCAGGCTGCGCAGAAAACCTCACCTATGATCTCACCTTACTAATTAAAGCAAGTAAAATAAACAGGAGAAGGAGGAGCTGACATCCATTTATATTTTTGACTTTTATTTCCATCCTTGTAACCAGTAGGCTGGAGAGAGAGAGGCAACAGCAAATGCTCATGGTCTGGGAGGACACTTTGTGCTACACGCATATTCGCAGAAGTGCCTGCCAGCTCTCAGGAGGCAAGAGGTCTGTCATCGTGCACAGGCATTAAATGTACCAATTACAATGAGTGCCTTTAAAAACTCGCTCCCTGCTATTTTTGTTGTTATTTGTGATGTCTCTTTGTCTAGCCAGGTAGGTGTGGTAAACACGAGATTTTCAGACAGCCATTTGTATAACAGCATTAAGGCACAGTGGTGCCTGAAACAGAAAGAGCTTATAAGCTTGTAAAAATTTTCCTTCCCAGAGAAGGAAAATTGATGTTTTGTGCACTGCTTTGGGACAATGCAGTTTTCCACTTGTACAGACTGCCCAGTAAACTCTAGATATAAGTTGATCACTTATATTAACAGATTACAGTCGATCCCTTGCTAATAAAATAGTGAGAGCTATATAAAGGCCATTGTGAGTGAGTTTTCTGGTCTTTTTTTTTTTCTTCTTTTCTTAAGGGAATATGAAAAGGTAACTGCCTTTCTGACAGTGCAGCTTAGGGAATGCTTTTGACAGTGTCCGACTGATGGATTTCCAGTCCTCTCCACAGCAGCATTGTGACTGTTGCCTGAAAAGTTCTTCAGCATCACAAAACATCTGCACATTTATGTCCTGCCCCTAGTGACTGTGGTTTTAATTTTTAAACCATCATTTTTGTTTGGCATTGACTGAAGTATTCAGAATTGCTATATAGGGGATGAGGGAGAAAACCTCCCCACAGTAATATTTCTTTCCTGTTGTGACATGAAATGTTTTTCTAGGCTGCTGAATAGAAATTGTTACTACAGCCATAGATATAAAATATAACTGTTGGACTCTTTGCGAACATCTGGAAATCTATGTTTGCTGCTCTAATGGTAGCCAATATACTACAAAACTTTAACATTACAATATTTTCCCATTTATGCTGATACTGTTGAAGTCTCTGGTTCCCCTTTACCTTTTCTATTTTTAAATATAGCATATTCTTATAAAGATCCTCATTATATTATTGTGACCAGGTGAAAACAGTTGCGTGTTTCTTTACACATTCTTATTAAAAATGACCATTATTTTAAGTAGGCAACTTCCATTTTGGACTGTTCTTCCTAAAGTACATAAGCAAGATTGTGCAGTCAAAATAAAAGACCTATTTACATTTTAATGACTGGCACAAAACATTCATGCATATTTTGCTACTGGCTTATGCCCCAGAATTAATTACAACATCACAGAAATGATATTTTCATTTTAAGCAATTAAACATCAGTTTGGGTAAGAATCACTTTTCTTTAAAGCCCTTGATCAGAACACGCACTCTCTGACTTGAGAGACCAAATATCTTGTAAAGTTGTCAGAAGTTCAGTAATAAGACAATTTAAGAACCAACTCATCATCTGAAGTTTCTGATTAGATATCTCCCATTGTTCCAGCTACATGGGACTTGGGCATCTGAACACCACGTAAGCCTCCACAACCTATTTTCCTGCACCACTTAGTGGACAAGTCACCCTTTTCAGAAAACTGCCAGATACTCTGTAGTCTCAATTTTTCCCAGATGTGCAGGTTCAGAAACACAGTGATTTGGGGAGATTAATACCTCTTCCCCACTTAAATTAATTTGTGAACCAAGTTGAGAGGTGGAGCCGTCTCAATCCCTGGAGAAGCTTCAGAGGTCAGTTGTGGTGGGACCAGTTATTAGCTACATCAGAGTGCATGGCCATGGCCAGCCTTTGAACAACACCAAGGTGGTTTAAACAGTTGTGCAGGAAGGTGCAGGCATTTGCTACTGAGTCAATAGAGAGTCAGTTTGCCTCGGTGGCTGCAGGAATTCAGTGCCAATACTTCAAAGGCAGACAGCATGGATGACTGGTCAAGGTACAAGTAAAACAGATGCAGATGTTTAGCAAACTGCAATTATTTGGTGACAATTTTAAATGGATTCAAAACACAAACATCACTCCTATCCTGCAGAACTTGTGATCCCAGGTCTTCATTGCACTGCAGTGTGAAGGCACTTTATACACACTTTACACAGGTATGAATATCAAGAATGCAAGGAAAGGAAGAATCAGACCTTGAAGAAAGGACTGTGCCAAGAAAACATCAGAGTGAGCTTCTGAAATACTTTTTCAGCCACAGCAGAGGATATGCAAATGCTCATGCTTCACATTTTGTAGTCCAAATCTGTGTAATTTCACTTTGCAAGTATTGTATCCAGGGCCACCTTCTCCAAAAACCCATAACACCATCAGACTCTCTGCTGTACTTGTTGTCATGTCTGGAGACGGAACAATATGTAGCCAGCGTCATCTGCATAGCTGTGACCATCTAAACTATGTTCCTTCTAAATCTCACCCTACAGTTCCATCCACCAAGCACTGTGCAACTACCCAGTGGCCCAGACTCCCAACAGGAAAGAGAAATGCAACAATTAGTGTGAAGAGCTGACTTGAACAAACAAATGACACTATTAGGGATCATGTTGTCAACACTGAGAGGTAAACACAGGAGGTGAATTTGTAGATGCCATGAACATTGAAGAAAATCCTAAGAAAGTCTGTATGAACGCTTGCAATATTTGAAATACACAGCAAATCTATCACTGTCTGGAAGATCAAGGCCAAATGTGGGAAAATAGAACTCTGAAACAGACACCAGTCCCTTGGCTGATATAAACTGTCATAGCTCCATTGACTTCAATTAGGCTACACTGATTTAAATCAAGCAGTAAATCTGACCAAGACTCTGAAATGATATTTCAAACTCAGTGATGAAAACATATTCCGTGGTTCAAAGGAGCTCTGTTGTTAGTCTTGGGTTTTATTCCAAAGTATCCAAAACACCACTTCCTTCTTCCCTGAAGCCAACCTAAAACACAGCAAAGGTCTTTTATGGAAAAGTCTTTATCCCTTTGTTGCAAGAAGTGAATTCCACATGGTGCTTCCTCAAAGTACCAACTCCGAACATCGTGCCAAGATCTGTATAATTATCTCTGCTGCCTGGCACTGAAGATATTGCACGTCTCCCATGCACACAGTAGGGAATTCCTGTGTCGATAATTGTGAATGAATCACAGATGCAAGGGAAATGCCCACTTCTTGCTGCCGCCTCTCTGTATTTTTCAAATTCTGTTTAAGCGAAGATATTAGACACATGCTTACCATGGGGGTCTACCTGGACTTGTAGATCAGGCCATCCCAATGTTGTAACAGAACATATGGGGATATTTTCTGAGGTAACTGTAGAATGCCAAGAAATAGCACCATAAGGATAGCCTACAGAATGAATGTGGATGTCGTTCATTCATTTCAGGCCAAAACCAGGCTGAGAAAAGGGATATGATAACATAAACTCTAGAATATACACTGGCTTGAGGACAGCCAAATATGTTCATGGTTTAAAATACGAAGGCTGGTTCTGCACTTCACATACAAACCTGAGTATAAAGATCTGCTCTTGTTTTAGCTCTGCCATGTCAAGTCTCAATGACCAGATCAGTCAGCACTTCCAGGGCTCTGATCACCATCCTAGCCATCCGTGGGGATGACCAAACTTGCCTACCTTCAGTGCATTAGGAGATGTCCTTTCTTATTCTTTAAAAAGGACTTGGATATTGCTGTTCTGAACACAGTATGGCAGTGACACAAATTTATGTTTTTGTACCTTTGCTAACCACGGGCATGAAACCAATTAACTGAGTTTTTTACAGTTACAGATTGTCAAAACCTATCATTCACTAACAAAAAAAAGCAGCTAGTCCTGCCGTGGTTGGCTGTTTGGGCCTTAACACAAAAAAATGAGGCTAGGCACTTCCCTTTCTCCAGGTAAACGATTTCCCAGGAGTCTGTTAATATCTTTAGGAAACAGAGAAATGTTTTCATACCTCATTCCTGTAATGGATGAGGTATGAAATGGGAGCCATGATGAGTGAAAGTCCTGGAGGTTGTTCGGCTTGTCACAATATATAATGCTTCTGTGAAAGCACTGCATTACCTTAGCCGCATCACCTTCGTGCAGAACAACTAATAAAGCACAGCTGCCAAGAACGGAGTTCATAGACTCTACCTATATTTTAACACTGTCCTTGGGAGTTGCTTGTGCTGACAAAACTACACGTATCATCTGATAATGCAAACCTAAGGTAAATCAGGTCTCTTCAGAGAGTCAGGTGTGCCCTCTGCGACTGCAGCTTAACTGCCAGAATAGTCACCAAAGAAAAACAAATTGATAGGCAAGGCTGATTAGAAAAACAAGCTATGAAGCTCATGCACACAGACATACAAAAAAAACCTCCAGAAAATTCAGTCTGGCAAGGGGGTATCTATTTAAGGCCTGGTTGATACTGGAAGCACAATTATAGCTCTCACATGGAAGGAATATGGTAGGAAAGGGAAAATCACTGAAAAAAACCCTTGGATAAAAAACCCCTTCTAAAATAAATGCTACATAACAATTATGAGTGACATATCTATATAAATAGCTCTATCAGAGGGAGCACGTGCTGGGGTATCTGAGATGAAAAGGTCCAGCAGACCTGGAGGAGCATTAGTGTGGGGATGAAGTGATTAGTCAGCAGGCTGACAGCTGTGCTAGGAGCCTGGTGCCAGATTCCAGTGTATGCTTTCCACTGCTGCCAAGTGTTTGCTTGTCGCTCCAGATAAATGGAGCATCAGCAGTGTTTTATTTGACCTGCTCACAAGAAAAATAAAGCAACTCTGACTTCCTCAGTGTGTTTGTCGTTGACCTTGCATCAGCTGAATATGAGCAGAGAGATTCCCTGATCCAGGAAAGTTAACTCTTTAGTAGAAAACGAATGATAGAGTCTTTTTACCTTGGTAATATAATTAGTCTCTTAATGACTTGAAGTTCAATGACTTCAAAAGAAAAAGTGACAGGCACAGCCTACGTGTCCTATACTGTCCTTGGAACATGCCCTCAGAGCAATGGCCTGGAGAATGATGAATGGCTTTAAGAACAGTCCATGAACAGCCACCTTCCTGCCCCCAGTGTGAAATCAGAAAACCATTTCTGCAGAGACTTTTTGGGGAATCGGAGGTGGTAAAAGTAAATTGTAAGTAGATGAACTCGTGGAGAAGATTTTGATTTCCCCCTGAGACCAAGGATAATGGCTTTTGTGTATTTTCCTTCCTATGTACCCCAGAAGTTTTATTTTCCTTTCTTCTCTTCATCAGTTCGGTTGTGTTAGGAACTTCCTATGTAAGATGCCCTCTGTTTTATGATCAAGGCCAGCTTCTGATGTTGGGTGGAAATTAGACACAATGCCTTTGAAACACTGAAATGAAATGCAGAACACCCACTTTTTTGACCTTTAACGTCCTCAGTGTGTGAAGGTTCCCCATTATGGTGGCTAAGAGCAAACATCATACTTGGGAAGCAGTTACTCAAAGGACTCTCTTGGGAGTAATTTCTTCTTCATAATTTCTTCTTCTTCTGTAGAGATCTAGCCCTCAATCAGATCTTGTTTTTCATTCCAAAAGGCCCAGGAAAGGGGTGAAAAATCTAGATGGACTGCGCAAGAAGAAAAAAGAACACCTTTGAGCACTTGTAAATATGTGGTGCTAGTGGGCGAGACTGTGATCAGGCATGATTTCTCCACATCCATTAATACTGAAGCTTTGGATGTCATTCTGGCACTTAATGATCCCTTCTAATAACAAAGTGCTTTCTTCTGGACACTGCTACTTTCCATTCTTCCCTCTTTTCTAGCTGTCTCTCCTTCCCTCCTCATTTTGAGGAAATTCTTTTCCCGGCAGCATCAGGAGTTGCTCCACACAATTGCCAGCAGTCTCCAGAGAGCATACGTTCATTTGCCCAGGGAAGAACAGATCGTTTAGGTTCATTGAAGAAGGTAAATATCACTAGAGATGACCTTGGTACTCATGACATAAGTAAAAAATATGCATGCATTTCACTGATTTGCATGATAAGCCAGATATGGAATTGGAGCTCAGGGCCTGGCTGTCGGAAGGTCTCATTAGAGTGGGCTAATGTGAAAGTAAAGATGTTACGAGGCTCCACACAGGTTCTTTTGGTCAGAGGGAAGCTTTGAAATGCTGAATCCTACCGTCTGAAGAATGACTTCTAGACTGATGGTCCTTCAAGAGAGAGGGGGAGCTCCATAGGATTCCCTTCTTCACGAGATCTCAGTGTCAAATGTGACAGTAGGAAGGGAGATCCTTGGACTTCAGTAAAATAAGAAATTAGGAAGTTACATCTGAAATCAATGACAATAGGAAGAAAGGCTCTAATTTAGTGAGGGGTGAATGAAAATACAGAGTGTAAAAAGTGACGATGACTAGGATGGTTTGTAAGTGAGCTGGCAGGAAGTCACCTGAACACTTCATCCAAGCCAATTCTCTAATTTTGTGAACAAATAAGTTGTGACTCATACATTCAAGCCTTCACGTATTGTGCAGAGGCTTAAAAAGATGACTCAGAAATAATGTAGCTGCGTTAAATCAAGATGGAATTGGACCCTCTTTGTCAGGTACTGATATAGCTGGCCAGTGAGGTATAGGATAGCAGGTTTGTTGGTATCCAGGTTTTCCTGCTGTTAACTTACAAAGAGACCCAACTACTGCCTAACTTCACCCCTCAAAAATGCTTTCTGGATATTTCTACCTCTTTTGATTGACTAGAGGAATACGGAATCATAAGGACTGCTTAAACAGTATGCCTGGTAATCCCAACACCATGTCCATTGTGATCTGGATGAGAAGCAAGGGAGGTTTAGTTCAGACTCCTCTTCATAGTTTCCCCTTCAGGGATTAGTTAGCCCTTTCCACTTGTCCTAAAGACTGGAGGTGTTATGCAATATGAAGATCTAGATCCACGCCCAATTTGGTACTCCACTGTTTCATTAGGGCACTATTAAAAGCTGATCCCCTGTCAGACTCAATTATATCAGTACTACCCATCTCAAGAACAGATCCTCTACTAACGTTTTGAAGGTGATTCCAGTGACTTGGTCTTTGGTGGGACAGACTTCAATCCACTGTTGCAAAGGTGATGGTAATTAAGCATTGGAACAGATGATCAGTGAAGATATGAAAAATCAGCCACTTCAGAAACTAGGTTAGGCAAAGGTGCAATGCAAAATGTTCTGTAGAGTGGCATTAATCCACCATTTTCAAAATGTCTCATTAGGAGAATTTGATACCACTTCTCTGGAAATTAGCCTGGGTGTTGCTTTTCCAGTCTCCTTTATTTCCTAACAAACGAAGTATAGAAGTACTACCATCCAAGAAAAAAAGCAATTTTTGCTTGTGAGTGACAGCTTCATCAAGGCACAGAAGACAACCACCGCAGTGCAGACAAGGAAAATCCTTGTTTACATTGGCCTATCATCACCTTATTTCAGAGTTACTGTTAACATAACTCATGTTGTGGCTAGCCATCTAAACGGACAGCTTTTTGTAATATCCAGACTGAGCTGCACCTTGCTTCAGCATGGCAGCCTTTTGCCTCAGTCAGCAGGGCCCTGGGTATGGTTCTGCCTTGCAAGATCTCTCGCTAAGCTCTGAGACTCCAAATACAGATGAACTTGTGCAGATAAAATTACTAACTACCATAATGGCTGTCCAAATGGGTGCAATAAATTTCAGCGTGAGACCAACTCTCTCAGGTTTTACTGACTCTTAATGCTGCTGCTGCCAGCTTTAGTGTTACTCTTTGACTCAAGACATATTCTGTTGTCTCCCAAAGGTCTTTTCGGCCCGTCAGCTCTAATCAATATGCTGCCTTGAGAAGGAGCTTGCTTTAAGTAGGTTTGCTCACCATAAAGAACCATATAAAGAAAATTTGACTTCTACTCCTTGTCAGCATATATCACTCCCTATGCAGAGCAGCATTTGGATGGTCTGTTAGTTGATTCCAAGTGCTCTCTTTTATACGTTTCAAGAAATGACAAATGCCTGGAAAAAATGCAAAGTTGTTCTACAGAAGACATTAGGCAGACTCAGGAATGGCAAGCAGAACAGCTAATACAGCCCAGAATTGTAGCAGAGAGGATGTTAAAAGCTAATTAGTTTGAGATTATTTGGAGATTTGTAAAAGGTTCTTCTGTTCCTCTTTTTGATGTAAGTACAGCCTGTTTTCCAGCAACATGCAAAACTATTTTAATATGTTTTTAGGAAGAGTTGTCCAGGATATGCTATTTACCTATTATTGACATACTAGCTCAAAATAAACCAATTTTCAGTTGCCGAATATTTGCCTGTGGTGTAGCCTTACATTTTCAGGGGCCTGAACCACTGGGAAAAAAAATCTTCTCCCATTCTGACCAGGCTCAGATTCTTGACCTCTTATTCTGGCTTAGTAGCATTGCACCTTACTGCTCGGATTGGAGTGCTTGGAAGTGCTTGTTCCAACAGGAATGTTCTGACTAGTTAGGGTATCAGGATCTGCCCCATTGTAACCCAGCAACACAGCGAGCACATAGTCGAGGAGGGATTTTAAAATAGAGAGAAGCCCCTACTAGCAACCTTTGCTGTGCCTGCCTCAGTTATAATGCGAAAAACAATGAATAAGTATGATAAGCACAGATATATAAATCTATGTTAAGAAAGAGTTATATAAATTGCCCTTTAAAATTCAAAGGAAAAATCAAATGTGAATTGCACCCTTTTGTTGGATTTCATCCTTGGAAAGTGAACTTGAGGATTATTCATGCACACACAGATGATGAGGGGAGGCAGAAATAAATTACAAAGCAAATATAATTTTGTTTTCTTTATTAATCTAGAATGTGGTACCAATGTGTCTGGACTCAGTGGCTCCCCAGCTGCACTCTCCTGCAGGATGTTATCAATCCTTTATGTCTGTGAAATGTGCTACCAACTCGTAGGAAAAGCACTAGAACTGTATGACATTTTAATAAAAAAAAAATCGGTCTTGCTCCATGCTGTGTGCTGATATTTTTAAACTTATATCTTCCAATATACCTTTCAATCCACATCTCATATGTTTTGCTTAACTGCCATGTATCTTTTTAGATTTCTTCTGTTACTACATTATTACTAAGGCATGCCTAGGTGCCTTTGCCTGTTCTTCACTGTATCTTTTGTTCTCCCTGCCTCTCCCAGGGAGGTAGAAAGGAAATACACACAGACACCATGGAGAGGGCACAGGAACAGGCAGAAATATTGCTCATCAGTGCTGCTTCTACCTCCCAGTGCCACAACAAGCTGTTGCTGCCACCTTCTTCTCTCTGCCCTTAGGCTAATAGTCCCTTTCTGGCACTCTGGTCTTACCACAGTATCTCACCCTTCTGCCTGCCTGAGGTCCTGCACTGTCTAGGATGTGCTGTGAAGTGGTGGGCCTCTTCACAGCATGAATTTATGTTAAGCAGCGCGATCCAGCAGGGAGACTGTTAAAGGTGTAGGAGTCAACATCTCGCCTCTAGGAGTTCAGTGCCCAGCTGTGAGGGTATACATTCAATATTTCTTTAAAAGTGTATCTGGTCACCTACCTGCAGCTGGGAAACAGCCAGGGGAAAGCTGAAGATGTTGCACAAGAGCTTTGCTTCTGATGAGACAGACAGATAGATTTCCAGGACAGTATGGCTTTCCATAGTCAGTGCAGCAAGAAAGTAACTCTTCAGGATTTTTTTTTTTACCAGCTTGACATGAACCTAAACCCTGCTAGACAAGCCCCAGCTTGGGGAAAAAGATCAAGTGTTGGGTCTCTGCCATTCGCTTAGACACTAGGGAAAGGGTTAGATGACTTTGTCGATAACTAGCTAGAAGACCCCAGCAGGCTTTCAGACAGTTTTATTAATCATAAAAATCATTAAAAATAGCCAGTTCCTCAGGGGCAAAGTAAAAACAAAACCTCAGAAGAATGAATCAGGGCAGGAATCTCTCATTCCTAAGAGCACTCTGTTCACATTCTGTGCAGGAAAATGAAAGGGCATACTTAGGAGTGAAACTTCCAAGCAATATAACCAAATGGTTTCTCAGGGAAAGCACAAGCACTTTCTTATGGACTTAGATTGCAAGAGGGGCAGATATAGATGGGCTTTGTGTATGGCTCAGAGGCACTGAATTTTCAGACAGGCTTGCATGTCACATCTAGAAGCAGCAAAACAGTTTTCCCCTTTGCCTTTGTGCTTGGCCTTACCTTTCACATTTTTTTACTTTTCTCTCGCTTCTCTCCTTCCACCTTATCATTCGCTTTTCCCCTTGCATTACCTTGCCTTTTATTAAAAAAAAAAAGGATAGACAGAACCTCTAGTTGCATCTATGCCACCATCCAGTGCCTGTGCTCTATCTCAGCAGTCTTTAGCTGCCTTAGCAGCTGTTAGGAACCTAAAGGTGTCTTACATATCTCAGGGCTTCTCAAGTGACTTTAGATGCCTGTGTTCAGGTGCCTGAATTCCATCTTAACTTTGTCACCTCACAGTTGAGAAGAAATCCTTCCAAAGCAACCCAAGTGTAAAAGAAAGCATTGCTATCTTCCTGGATCTGCAGACAGCAAGAATAAAAGAAAAGGTATAAAGTTCCCCACAAAAATTAGCGTTATAGGGCTGTTGACTGCAGAACACAATGGTAGTTTAAATAAAAATATTCATTTCTCTTAATTGGAAAGGTTTCAATAGCAAAAAAACCAATGTGGATGAAGACCTATGACATAAGGTAGACAAAAAAAAGGATGGAGGAGAATTGTGAGTGGTGGGAAGGAGAGGAAGCTTGCAGAGCCAGTTTTTGTGTGCTCTGTGAGGCCGGTGACTAAAACAGGCACAGTAGGTGAATGATGCATATTTTCTGCCCGGAAGATCTGTTGCCTTCCTGCAACACTAAACACAATTTTTGGGCTTCTGTGGCATGGGCTTGGGAAGACCCAGATGAGACTCAATGTACCAGTCTAAGCAAAGGGGATCAACTGTCTGGAAAGCAGCTTTGCAGACAAGGCTTTGAGGATCGTCCTGATGGACAACGTTTACCATGAGCTAGCAATGTTCCCTCACAGCAAAGCCAGCCAACAGCACCCCAGTCTGCAGCAGGAAGAGCACTGCCATCAGGTGGAGGGAGGTGATCCTTTCTCTCTACTTATTCCGGGTGAAGCATCTGAAGTACTGGATCCAGGTCTGGGATCCTCAGTAAAAGAGAGACATGAAGCAACTCCAGCAAAGTGTCATGAAGATTCGTAAGGGATTGGAGCATCTTTCACATGAGGAGACGTTGAAAAAACTGTGAGGGATAAATAAGATACTGGAGGGAATAAAGAACACAGAGCCAGGCTCTTCACTGTGGTGCCCAGTGGCACGACAAGATGCAATGGGCACAAACTGAAATAGAGGCAGTTCACTTTAAACATAACAAAACCCCATGTTTTTTTCTGTGAGGATGGTCAAACACTGGAACAGGTTGCCCAGTCAGGCTGTGAAGTCTCCATCCTAAGAGGTACTGAAGACCTATCTGGACATAGCCCTTGTCAACTGCTTTAGCTGACCCTGCTCTGAGCAAGGGTTGAACTGGATGATCCCCAGAGATGCCTTCCAGCCTCAGCCATCCTATGACTCTGTGGGACTAGCTCAGGTACCACAAAGCACGGTGTCCTCTGGGAACACAAAGCTCAGTGGGTTATGAAGATCACCCAAGAAGCTGGATAACTATGTGGGCACTGAATTGTCCCCGAGCAACATTTGGCTCTAAGTGTCCTCCTGTTGTGTGTTTAAAGCTCATTTAAATGTCTACATAAGTCATTGTCCCAATTTAACTGAAGTGTTGACTTAGCCTCAGACACCAACACCACAGCTGAAATCGTGTGCCAGCTGCACATCACACGTTGGCAGTTTTACCCACTGCCCCTATCCTTTTGTATGCCACTCCATGCCTGTCAGAGTAAAATGGGCTCTAGGGGTGTTATTAGGTTCATTTGCTGCATTTAGTATATTTTACAGCAAGTGGAAGGTGCAGCAGCAGCCGCAGGCTGAAAAATGTCCTTCTCCTTCAAACCTTTCTGAATGTGTTTCTGAATGTGGTCGGCAGTGTCTGAAGCAGCCCACCAGGTCATGCTTTATTTATTTAACTGTACTTTACAGCACCTCCCTCGCTCTATAAAACCTTACTGTTAGAAGACTTCTTTGCATTTTTTTTTAGATATTTCTCAAGTGCTGCCCAGAGCAGCTGCTGACAATGCCAATGCACCAAGACCTGCAAAATCCTTCCTTTTTGAAATCAAGAGTAGAAAAGATCATCATGAAATGTGGACTTATGTGGTCATTTTATCTATGCTGCTCATAAATTAGATTTTGAACCTGGCAATTGCAGGGTAATTAGGAGGAGAGTAGCTTTCCTGCAGGAACATATATTTCCTCTTCTGCCTGCCTGACACACTCCAGTTTAATTTTTCCTTTGTTCACTCAGCTCAGAGAACAGCAATTACCAAAGGTTCTCCCTAGTGGCAGTTTTTGAATCATGAAGAGACTTAGCACAGAAATGAGGAAAAATAATAATAAAATAAAGGACAGGTATCACTAGTAATTAAAATAATTTTGAATTAAAGAGACCATTTCAATAATTGCTCTTGTACTATAATCGTCACCATGTAACGTATCTTTATGAATTACTCATACAATGAAATAACACTGCTGTGGAGAATGAGCTTAAAAATACAGCTTTTTAAACATGTAACCTCATCAGCGAGACATAAGTAACGTTTGGGCAGACATTTTGGAATGGTAGGTGATGCCACGGCTCTGATCACTAACAGCCATGTGATTTTTAATCCCTTCATCCCCCTCTGGCCCTGCCAGAGAGGCACAGGAAACAGAGCAGGAATTCCCATCTCGAGTGGCCAGAAAAAGGTTTCGCATTATTAAAATAGATGATTTCCTTCATCTAAGAGCCTCTGAGGAGCATAAATTACAAACAACATCAAAGCAAGAGAAAAGTTGTAGAGCTGACTGTCAAAGAGACTGCTGGGGTTTCCTTGGTAGATTTCCATTTTAAGGAGTCTCAGCAATTTGCTTTCTTTCTCAAAACAATTCCATATGTCTGTGGATTATTTACGATTGTTTTGATTTTTGTTGTCAAGGGTTTTAAAGAAACAATATCGCAATTATTTAACACGGGGAAATAAAGTTAGACAGACAGTGCCTGGAGTAACAAATTACTGGGATGATCTCATGGACTAAAACTTTGCAGACTTGCTCTATGGTCTCCAGGGTTCGACAGCATGAGTCTAGATACAAAGAAAAGCAGTATAGCTGACTGGAAATAAGTATAGGTCCGATGCCCTACAAATTCAGCAACTAATTATTCAAGTTGCTGTAACTGATTTTACACCATGAAATACCATGGCAAGTGTGTGGCACAAGAATGAAGACTGTGAGATACGTTGGCCCAGATTTGAAGTAGATCTGACAAAAAATTTGTTTAATGATTATTGGATTTCACCTGATAAAAAGTGCAAAGACCAGCTGTGGTTTCAGATTAAACGTCATCAAGGCAAGCTGTGAACGAATTTATATTAGCTTCCTAACTTAGGGTAAAGAGGTGACTATTATTAGAAAAGCCATGGAGAGACCATGTGCTGAAGAGGTTATTAGCAAGTTCTGAGGAGGTGGCTCCTGCTGAGTGTGGGTTTTAAGTGCTTTCCCTGCAGGGAAAGGTTATCATTAGTCTCTGGGACACGGACTGTGCAGAAGACTGGTTTGTCAGCCTGTAGTTCCTGCCTGCAAGGCCATGGGTATACCCAGCAGTAACCTATAAACTAGATACCAGGCTGCATGGACCACATCCATCTATGCAGTGAAGTAAGCAGGAACAAGGATGGGGCTGTGAGAAGCACTGCCATGTCTCTGGATCACCAAGGAGGAGATGCCAGTTTTAAGATCTGTCAGTATGTCAGCCTAAGCTTCTATTGTGTTTTGCTGGCACCCAGCAATCATGTGAAATAAAGATCCTTAGGAAGAAAGCACGAGTCTGAACACTTTATTTTCCTTCAAGGGAAGGATCCCTTCTTATTTCACGTGTGCATAAGATGTAAGTGTTTGGCCAAAGAAAGAAAAAGGGGAAAAGCTCTATATTAATTGTTTCCAAGTCTAGCAGCAAATGTCAGATTCTTAAATCTGTCATTTACTGCTGGTGAATTATTCAAAAAGTTATTCATAGTTCCTATCTAGTAATTCTTCAAAAACTATTTTCATAAATGTTGCATCAATAATTTAAAAGCTGCAACAGCATACGATTTTCAGAATGACCTCTGATTCAAGAAAAGAATAAGAGCAGAAGACTAATCATACGTGATAATCACATGACATGAGTAAGAAATGCTAAACTGTGCATCACTAATATTTTTCCTCTGATGGATGTACTTCCCTCTGCTGAACTATAACAGCACCGGTCCTCCACACACCACAGACCGAGGACTGAAGAACACAGTCTTTGATTGACTTACTCAATGCCTTGCATTGACTTGAATGTTTGTGAGGAGCTTGGTTGAAACATGAGCTGGTTTCTCTGCCTTTTTACCTGATACAAAACTAATTGGATGTAGTTCCATCTCATGTGCAGCTTATAATTTAAAGCTGATTACTTTCCACATTGAATGTATTTGTTTGATAACTCAGAGCTCTGATTGATTGGTTCAGGTCTTGATTGTGACTTTGTTTTGATGACTGTGTTGTCCATCATTAATTAGCCTGTTGGGGTTCTGCTAATATGACAATGTGTTTTACATTTGTTTGCTTATTTATAGCATACAGGGCTGTCTTATTCAGTCGAATTGTAACATGAGTCAAGTTAACCAAAGATGTATGTAACTTAAATAAGAAACTTCCCAGCCATGTGGCCCTGCAACTGAACAAGTAACTCTACTCCCCACAAGATGGTATCAGGATTAAAACAAAGCTATTAAAATGCTGTCCTAGTTAGCAATTAAACTAAAAAACACTCAAGATTGCAATGATATCTTTAACAAGCTCTTTATCAGGTGCAAGATAAACCTAAGGCAATCACTTCTTAACTAAACAAACCCTGTTTACCTCTCAGCTTTGGAAACATATGTTGTTAATGTTAGAATTGCAGTTGCCATGTGAGCTGGGTGTCACTTCTAAAAGAAAAGAAGAGTGCAGGTTTTGGGGATAATTATCTCTTCACCACAGGTGCAGAAAGTGCATTTTAGTGTCCTAAACATTCACACAAGCTAAACTTTGACTCAGTCAAACTGCAGCGTATCGCAGCCTGAAAACAGTGTCATAAAAACTGGTCTTTCAGGCATGGTACGTCCTTAATAAAAAGCAGTGCAGAATTTAGCTTAAGAGAGACTCATCTTCTCTCTGACCAGATTTTACCTTCACTCAATGATCTCTCTTTGATCTCCCTTGGCTAGACTAACCACATGTTTCTCGACTTCTTCATCCTTACAGCTCTTGGATTAACTGGAGAAGTGACTGGTGGGTCCATGCAGTTACGGAGTTTGCAGTTACCAGTGCCTTCAAGCTAACCTCTCAGTTCAACAGCTGAACAGTGGTGCGTGATACCCCTGTGGAGCTCAATCCCAACCCAACCAAGAAGTGTGTCACGACACTGCAGTATGTCTTCTCTTGTAGGGCAGTGGGAATTCATTTACCATACATTCTCTCATTTAACCAGAGAAGGTATTCATAGATTTTACTGTGATATATTTAAAAGGCTGATGTGGTAAATTACTGACATACGAGCAATTCAAACCAGATCCCCAATTTACTGCTGCCGCACAGTGATACCAGACTTCTGGTCATAAAAACAATAATTTGAGTAGGGCAACTTTGCTGTAATTGCCTAGGCTAATCAACCTGGGAGACCTTACACAGGCAGAGGAGGACAGCAATGTACAGTGGTCAATACAGAAAATGATCATGTCTTTTGTAAATCTAAGAAATGGTTAATGCTACATTTCGGTTTTGATTTGGAAGAAAAGAATAAAATACATTTCTTAGAAAATAATGTGTTGGCTCAGATTGGCTAACTACATCGACTGCTAAGGCACTCGTCAGCTTTAACTGTGCCCTTTGTCTGCATGGATAAAGAATATGCATGGGAATAATGCAAGGCTGCAGGAGGGGGGCAGATATCTCTGCAATAGAAGGGAGAAATTCCCGTATAATCAAGTGTAAACCTGGCGCTTTTCACCAGCATCAAAGCCCTTCCTTATAATTATTTAGGAAAATGCATACATTTTTACACAATGCTCAGAAAACATCAGCAGTATGAGGTTAAAATTTGGTGGCAGCTGACAAGCAGATAACATGCTAATACAGAAAATGATAAAAAAAGAGAAGTTGAACCAGAGGTCAAAGTACGTCTCTGTATCAGAAAGTGATAATATCAGAGGAGTGTTCAGGTTTTGCTGTCTTCTCAAACCGTTATCTGGGTTTGCACAATCAGTTTTTCAGTTGTTGCTTTCCTCTTCAGCTTTAACAGAGAGAGGTGCTGTGCTGTGGAATCCCTCCAGCAGGAGGAGAAAAGCTGAGGGTGACCCCGCAGCTGCAGGAGCCCCAAATTAAGTTCTTTTGAGAGCTCCACCTTTCGACATCTCTATTTCAAAAACATGGGCTACAGCTTTCACCTTGGAAACACAGTACTCCTCTATACACTGTCTCTCTTCCTGCGAGTCCTGGGTGGTGTTTGCATGAGGAAGGTTTGTACCAAAAAGTTTCAAACTGGAAAAATGAGTGGGCTTGTTATTAGATTTAGCAGACTGGGAACCTGCCAGGCTTTTACAAAACTGCTCATTTTCTCAGTCTTCGCTCTTTTAGCTATTTTTGTTTTTATTGAGTGGAGGACAAGCTCTATCTTATTAAGAGAAAACAATAGAGTGAGAAGCTGGAAATTGCCAGGAAGCCTGGGAAAGACCGATGCTCAGCTGAGATTTCATTCCCTGTTTTCCTGTTGACCTCACAGGCTCTCGACACAAGAGCTCTGAGTACATTAAAGAAAGGCCACAGTCTCATTTGGTCCTGTGAACATTGGCAATATGTTATGGGGACAATATACAAGCTTGAAAAGGAAAAACCGCAGCAATGTCCTCATGCCCTGGAGGTTTTGTCTGGTGCAATGCTGTTTAACCAGAGCACTGTGAGGTTTTAAATGGCCATATGAGATTTATAGTAGGTCATGACCAGATCTCTTTTCAGGGCAAAGTTTGAAAAGTCCATTTGTCTCAAAATTTAAAAAAAAAAGAGTCTGGTAATTCTCCAAGGTTTTTCCTCTTCCTTCAGGCAACTATTTTTGCCTGGCTGGAGTTCCTAAACGCTCCCCAAATGCCCTTTTAATGTGGGAAATTTTGTCCTAGTATCTGCTATCAAAGGAATAATACCTAAGATACAAATACTTACAAACCCACTCTAACTCCACATGGTCAGTATCAAGCTTATTAAGTTTTAGAAAAAGAGACATCATGACCTTAAAAGACGTGGTTTCAGGAAATCAGGATTTGAGGGCATTATTAGCAGGGAAGGGTGATGTTTATTGCAGGGAACTGAATGGAAAAGATTCAAGGTGCAGGCAGAAATTCCCTGTGTCCAGGTGATGGCATGGCCACCTCACTCGGTGTCTGGCAGCTAAGGGGCAGCCCCAGCTGGGTGGGTGGCAGTGCCAGCCCTCCACTGCTCCCCAGCTGGGCTACGTCCTCCCACGTGCCAGCAAAATCCTGCAAAATGAGACAATGGGCTGGTTGTCCCGCAGCAGGAAGAGCGGTTGTCTCTCTCCAGTGATGGGGGCCACGTCAACCTTTCAGCAGTGGCTGGTGCTCATGTAGCCTCTGCCAGGCTTTCTGAATGATGCCGCAAGCCAGAGTGACTTGTCTCCCACTGTGTGGCCCTGAGATTGGGGCCAGCTGTAGGAGGCTGGTGGGAGATGGGGTCCTAGGAGAGGGCTCCAGGCATCCCGGTTGGTTTTAAAGAACAGGGAAAGGGCAGATGAAGCAAGCAAGGTGGCAAATGGCAAGAGCCCCTGGGACAAGGTCCCCCCAGGAAACATGGAGAGCCAAAATCATGGATACCTGAGGCCAAGTGCGGTAAATTGCCTGTGGCAGAGGCTCTGTATCTAGTTTTCCTCTTTTCCTTCTAAAGGAGCTGTAGGAATGAAGAAAAGGAAGATGGGAATGGCAAGTGAGGTCCTGCAGGGCTGCTGAGAGCCAGACACTGGCTGCTCCCTCACCAGCACCTGCACCACCAACAGCCATCACCTGCCTGGCTATGAAACAAAACAGACCTCCCTGGGTACACGCAACGCCAGGGCCAAAGCAGATCTTCGCAGAGGCACATTAAAGTGTCTTAAAGGATCATTGCAAAGCAAGAAATTCACTTGGCAGGTCTCTGTGACTTTTCTGGGGTGATTTTAGTCTGTTGCGTAAATCAGAATCATGGATTCTTTAACTCCTCCTCCCCTGTTTTTTTTATTTGATAAACTGCTTGTTCATTTAGAGCAGTTATGCTTGATTGTGCCAGTAAATAATAAGTGAGAGCTGTTTGTGAATTATTTGGCTGCTAGATTTCCATAGAGAAAAGCCTTCAGTGTGAATGTCTGTGTGAGAGGCAGTCCCTCAGCATGAAGAAAAGTTATGCATCTGACTCAAGAATGAAAAAGGCCCTTAAAATCTTTATAGCAATCCAATACAGAAGACACAGTGGTATGCAAAATAAACTTCATTAGGTATAAAATACCTACCTTTAAAATAAATAATTTTCTTTTTATGCTAGAACGCCAGAAGATTGCAGAATATATTAAAGATAGCTCGTGTCTCATTTAAATCATACCCCATGGAAAAATACCTTATTTAATTTAAGTAATTTCAATTTATTTCTGCCTTTAAAAGTAACACCATTTTCAGGTTATAAAAATGTAATGTCTGAACTTAGATTCTTCACACCTAGTTTCAAACCAGACCTGATTTTACATCTAAGTTAAAAAAAGAAAAGAGCACACAGTCATAACATAATCTGGCCCCTCTCTGACTGCAAAAAGGGCAACTTACTATAAATAAAGTCCTTGAGAGAAGGAAGATCTTCCATCTTGAGGAGGATTTTGAAATTTTATGCCATTCCAATTTGGAACAAAGCTCTCCAATTCTGAACTTCCCTATGAAACAGAACCTCGAAAGGAAGCAATAATACTGAAAAATAAAGCAGAAAGTTTTTGTTCTGATAATTTGTAAAGAAAATTTCACAAGAGAGACCTCCAGAAAATGCTGGCTGAGCAAAAAAACCCTTGCAACTTTGGAAAATGAGCCATTTGAGATTTTGGTGTCTTGGTTTGCATCAAAAAACCCTCTCATGTTTAAGAATCCTGTATGCCTTCCCTGCAACTCTGCTTATCAGGTTGCCAGTGAGGGTGCTGGGGAGGAGCTGGTAAATAGTTAGACTGAGTTGAAGTGGAATTGTAACTGGATTCTGATGTCTGACTTGAATGCCACGTGCGTTCATTTAAAATAATTCGCTTGTGCAATCTTCAGAAGAACAAATAGGCAGTGATGTCATTTTTGAAAACTGGAAATATTTCCAAAGTGCTGAGGTCAAATCCTCAGTGGGTGAAACATTACTGAAATCAGTGAAGCTGTTTCATTTTGTACCATCTAGTCACTGAAGTTGAAAACTGAGTTCAAAGACTACAATCAGTGTAAAGTAAGAATAATTGCTAGTGTGCACCGACCAGAGCCACTGATGAACCACAAAGAGAATTACTGTGGGACTCAAAACGTTAAAAACAATTACATGATTTAAACTTTTGTTTAATGCAGAAAAAAAAATCTCAATCAAACTAATTAGAAACTTGTCATTTTTTTATTTACTTTTCACATTTGCCATGAAAAAATACCGCCTGCTGCCATAAACTACATGGGTAAACCAAAAGTTTTGCACGCAAAGGTCATTTGTCAGTGTTGGCTGAGAAGCGTATAAACATACCTCCTTCTCTTCATGTCTGCATAAAAGACTTTTCTCACATATAGAAAAAGTATTCCTCCTTTACCAGCTCGAGCCCTACAGCGAGGTATAACATTCCTAGCTTGCCAAAAATTCCCAAGAATTTTAATTTGGCTTTTGGTTATATCAGGAATGTGGGGTCAGATCCCTACTTTGGAAGCTCTGCAGAGCATAGAAGTTCTCTCAATGTGGTCTTGCTTCAGTGTCCAGATTTCCATGTCTTTCACAGAAAGAAAGGAGTTGAGATTTTTATGTTTGTTTGGTTTCAGGTTTTTAAGGATGAAGAAAAAAAGCAATTTCTTGGATGAGAAGAGACTTTTGCAGTCACTAGGCTCTTCAGGATTCTGGGAGTAAGACCAGTGGAGGTCCGTAACGGGGCTGTGGAGCAGAAACCCCTTCATAGACTTTTCAATAGGTATTCATTTGCATTGAGAGATGGTGGTTCTCAGGAGACTTAGATGGCATCTTTTTGGCCCCAAATCACCTGTAGCCATGTGATGGCCTGCATGTATCACCAGCATGCACTGATTCTTTCTGATAAGGGAGGAAGATGAAAGCATTGACAAATGGAGTTTGGGAGGAGACAAAAATTGTTTTGTGAATCTGATCCTTCTCTCAGGTCTGGATGTGAGTCTTTCCCAAGGCTTTCTTAGCCAAGGACCTCTCTATAGGTGCTGCCAACCAGGCTTGAAACTTTTCAGCTGAGTATTTTTCAAGGTAAAGTATTTGTATGAGATTGGGTGAATCATACTAAGCTGTAGAACCCTACTGGACTGCTGCTGTACCTTCACACCAGCGTATGTGAAATAGCTAAGTGGGAAACTTCTCTTCCATTCTAAGAGTGCTGTCAGATTTCACAGATGTTCCATTTTTTCTCTGGGAGGAAACCTAGGATGTTCAAAGATCACCCTTACATTTTATTTCACTGAAATGCAAGAAACGTAGAACAGTGCAAACTTTTCCTCGATGGCAGAATAAATCCAACTTTTCTTCAAGAGGAGAGGAAAGAATAAACGTTTCCCTCCAACTGACATCAAAATTTAGGCAGTTATGAAGGAGGAAGGGACTTCATGGCAGAGCAAAGCATCTCAGCCCATGACATTTTGATGTCCTTGCAGGAACATCTGGGGCCTGATCCAGCCACACACTAATCCCCATGGGGAAATCCCATAGCACTTCTCTCTTTGTATATAATTTTTTTCCTTTTTGGCCTGCAAAGACGCTGGCCTTGATTCTACTTCTGTGTACTGTTCTCTTAAACCATCAAAGAGCAAAGGGCAAGCCAAGGTAGAGACTCTGTCTTGTCTCCGCTGGGGCCACATGATGCTGTTCTGAGGATTTCCTTGCCCACCCTGAGCACAAGCACAAGTCTTTCGTGGGACTGGGCTCCTGCAGAATGTGACAGCCCTACCCCAGGCAAACCAGGGCTCCCCTTTCCTTTTTGCCTCTGTTGTTGTCAGGGTCAGAACAAAACAAAGTGCAAGGAGAAAATGCTCTCGAAGTTTAAAAATACAGAGGGCAGTAGACAGGTAACCTTACCAGTGACAAAGACAAACCCAGAAGACCAGCTGGGATTTCTAATCTACCTTTGCAAGAGGTAGGAAAAACCAACTGGATTCAGCATGTCATCCATGCAGCTGATGCCAGAACACCCTGTTGTGCCTGGCTGATTACTAAGTGATTAAAGCTTGAAGGGGGGAATCTCCTTCCATCTGGTGCATGGACTGGTTCACTGAAAGGGAAGTGAAATTTCTCCTTTGCATTGCTGCACCGGCTCTGGAGGCTCCCTGAGCTACAGCTAGGACATGATTCACAAAAATGCAAGAGCCAAAAGCCCCAAGTCAATGTCCTGTAACTGGACCAGGCTGAAGTGCTGCTGCTTGCTGCTAATTATCAGGTTTTCTTAATATAAGGTGGTAATGAAAGTGTAGTGATTTGTGTGAATAGAGTGGTCCCCAGTTTCCTGCTCTTGGTCCTGTATAAACCTGAGTTCTCTTTCTTCATACTGCCAGGAAATAGATACAAATGTATTTATAAGATTTCACTTTTGCAGCATAGCCCTAAAAATAGCACAATACATAATTCATAGTACAGGTCTCTCTATTCTCTTATCCCACTGCTGAAGAAAGAAAGGTATAATGTTATCAACTAACTGTCCTCCTACCTCTTCCAATAAAGCAAGTTTCAGCTACTGGAGTTACTATCAAGGTTAAAATCCCCTTTGTTTTACATCATGTTCACAGCCGAGGGGGACTGTCATTGCTCAAAGGGAGCATAACGTTCACGTCTTACTGAAATATCGTAAGTTATGTCAATAATAAGGAAAACATAGAATTCATTAACAAATTCACTGCCTATAGCTATGTACTCGTGATATATGGGAGTGGTGTTCACAGCATCAATTCAACAATACTTTAAGTCAGTGCTCCTTTGACCCACGCTGATGAAGATGGACAGACAGGTTAGACAAGATTATGCCTCCAAGGGTCATAAAAATGTAGATGTTTCCCAACTGAAAACTGATTTTTCAAAGACATTTACCTGCACAAGTTAACTGAACGGCCATTTATGCCTTCCAGGTTTCATATCATTAATGTTTCCTCTTGGATTTTTGCCGTTTCTCCTATTCTTGCTCTTCTCCTGTTCTTGCCTTTTTTTTTTTTTCTCAGATGCACACATTAAAAAAACACTCTCACACTTCTAGTCCTATGTGATTTATTCCCAAGAAATTAAATTACATTTTTATAAGCCTGTGTTACCACAAATGATAGCTGAAGATTTGCTGAAAAAATTAATTCCTGATCTGTTGCCGTGAAGCGTCCTCTCTGGCACTGTACTGACTCTGTCTTTCAAAACCAGATGGAAACAGTCCAATGGTATGATTAACTTCTTAGTCCCTGCAATTTCCTATTGCTCTACTTGCCCTAGATTTCAGGATTGACCTCCTGCTTCACTGCAAAATGCACAGTTGCTCAGTTTGATAAATCACATGAATACTTTTTTGATCACAGTTATCTACTATTTACTACATACCCAGTGAGGTTAATCATATGCTGAGGCACTTCATATGCTGTACACATATACACTCTTCTTCCCAATAGCATTTTGCATATTCTTCATGCTGCCAGCCAGCAATGGGACCTGCTTTCTCCTTACCAACATGCAAAAGACCACAGACCCGCACCTTTTCTCTTCCTTCTCGACATTAATTCTGTAATCATTCACACAATGATTCTTAAAAGATCTAGCAAGCCAAAAAAAAATCTATGAGAAATTACTAGTCAGACATAGAAGGGATTGTCTCCTCTTAAGCATCTTAAAGGAGCTATTGAGAATGCATGGGGTTGCCCATAGGGAGGTGGGAAATGTTTGGCTGTTACGATAGCAAACCACAATAATTTCCTTGAATTAAAACCACATCTTAACTTTTCTTTTTCTTTCTCTAAACACCAAAGGAATTTCAGTATCCAGTATAGCTAACTAGGTCTCAAAATTGCTAAAATTCTATGGCACAGCTCTTCTCCACCTTCTCATCCAGCTCTGCAATATATCCAAATCACACCTCTGGTGCTATGATAGAACAACTCTTAACCAAATACCAGCAACGGTAAAGGTATGGGAAAACATCCAATAGTGAACAGATCAGTGCTACAGATCTTGATCACAAGTTAAATAAAGAGAAACAGAGTCCCAGCTTTACAGAGCTATCGATTCCTTTTCAGTCCAAACCTTTCACACAGGCTCTTCTTTTAAAGCTCCTTTTCACTAATTCACAACAGTCTCCAGTACTGGAAATAGTGTCCTATAAACAATACATATCATTATTCTTCCTCTTTCAAGTTCTCTAGCTAGGAGGGTTAAGAAACCCTAGACTATTTCCACCACAAAATGTAGCAGCAGTTGCCCTTTGCTACCCTGTACCATGTGGGAGGGCTGAATCGTGGAACACCAGTGTTTCCAAGCAGCCAAGCTTTCACATATGGTATAAATGATAAATCCATACCCTCTGTCGGAGGTATTCTCTTTTCCCTCACAAAGATAATCCAGAAAGTTTAAGCAATGTGCTAACGCTGTGAGAGCTGTGTGTTTGTTTCTGTGGCAGTGAACACTGGCTCCTGCCAACCTTCACCTCCTGCAGAGCCCATGATCTCAGTTCCGTCATTCTCTGCCGGGACCCAGATCAGCTGTCCCGAGCCAAGGCTTCCCCGTGGCTGTCACTGATTACACAGAAGCCTTTCTGACCAGCCAGCCAGTTCAGTCACTCTGCTGATAAGCTGACCATGTAGCTTCTCATGCGGAAGACTCTCACGGTGTGAAAGGTGATGTTATCGAAAAACTCAGTCCAACACAAACCTAAGCATGTGAGTGACACAAAGCACATGAGTATTTTTGCTAGCTGACACTGGACTACTTACTCACTTCAGGGTATCACAAGTTTAACTGCTTTGCTTAATCACAGCTCAAGCAGATACTTGAGAACAAGAAATCTTTGGCTCCATCCACTGAAAGTTTTAAGGCTGCTTGGCCAGCTGCCTTCTCTGCTTTAAGTGACCTATTAAAAGTCTAAATTGCCTCTTATTGTTGCCTTGATACTTTACAGGCAGTCCCTCCCCAGGCCTCCTTACCCAAATGGTGCATCTCAATGCAGCTTTATCTGAAGGAGAAGAGCCACGCTACAGATCCCACTGGGCTAATCATTGATCCTGTGGCTGTTTACAATATGAGGAGAAGGGACTGGACTGCTCCAGGTCAGCCTCTTCCATTCGAGTTTCATTGCAGCTGAGTGCTAAATGAGCGCACGCACCCGTGAGAGGCAGTGCTGCAGCACCTCTGCTTGCAAACATCTCTCTCCACGCAGATGTGGGTTTCTGTTGCTTCTCATGACCTGTCACTCATCTCCCCAGAGCCTTCACCGCTCCCGGCAGACAAGGAGGAGCATTTGTTTGCTCTACATGATCTTGAGAGTAACTGACCAGTCCCATTAGGGTAAACCAGCTCATGCCTGGCACAGCTTGCATTTTGCTGTCCTAACTGCAATCAGACACAGACAGATAAGGCATGGTTACACAGAAATGCAAAGCACTATCCCTTCCACTCAACAAAAAGGCAGACTGAAGCTCAGACAGGCTGTAAAGCTCATCAGCCACCAAGAATGGGGCTTGCCAGTGCCAAAGGGAAGTTAGTGTTGAGATGCCTTGACTGTCAACAGCACAAGGCAATAAATCAAAAGGGTTTATCATAGCCTCTACTTAGCAATTCAGGTCTGGATGACACGTATATATTAACCAGATGCTGAGCATAAGCTTGTGAGTTGGACCATTTACAGGACTTATCAGCTGGTACGGGCAGGCTTGCCAGCACAGCCATATGGCTGCTGGGCTGAGCGGGTTCCGCTCTCCCTCTGCCCTACGCTCCTGCACTGAGGTTCTGAGGTGTGCCCCTGCATACCGGCAGAGCTAGCAGGGTCTGCGTAAGTCCTCCAGAGTAACTACACAGAAAGGAGAATAGACCACAATTGGGAATTAAGCATCTCTCCTAAGTACCACCCAAGCGCTGTGGTGAATGAGCTATCTTTCCTCTATAACAACGAGAGAGAAAACTCACTGGTGCTACAATGCTTTCCTCTAAGCGTTCAAAACTCTTCAGCAGACCCACTTGGCCTATTCTACAGCACATAGAAATAAAAGCAGCTAGGGGAATAAAAGTGCCCTAGGACCACTGTAAATCTTTACTTCATGGAAATCTTATCTTACACATGAATATAAGCTGTGAGTAAATTTAATGTGTGGATTAAGTACTGTGCGGTCTCCCTCATGGTGGGCTTTTTGGCCTAAAAAGAACAAAAGAATAATAATGATGTTGTGTTTGGATATGATTACAAACAGCTGTAATTTACAGCTGGACATTCTTCGTTGCAAATGTATTCAGCAAGCCAGTGCTTCTGGGTTAGTGGAACAGACTGCAAAAAATTAGCTTTTAACTTCAGCCTTAAGGTCAGAGTTCTGGGACCATGGGAGTCAATAATAAAATCTATTTAACTCAGCAGGATTAAGCAGGTTTAAGCCCAGGCTTAACCACATTGCTTACTGTTAAATAACAACAGAACACACTGAATATTTTAGTTACAGACATTTTTCTTCATTTGAAAACTATTCATGCAGTGGATATGAGAGTCGCACAATTGAAGATACGCTAGCACTACACCATTAAGGTATATGAGTTAAGCTTTTGCTCTTCTCTGTCCCACAAACTGAGCAATCTGTATAGTTAAACCACTTTACTGAAGAACACAATAAAATTAAAACCAAGCCGTGCTGTATAAACACCAAGGATTTTTCATGAAAGAATGAAAAGCTAATGGGGCCATTGCATCTTTCCTGACAAAATAGTCAGTGCATGTGCAGAGTAACCTGTCTTCTGGAAGCAGAAAAGCTGTTTCACTCAAGCTTCTGGGTCACTAATCTTTGTGTTTGCACATAAATCTGCTGGGGGTTACTGTGTCATTCTGAAAACAAGACTGAGTGCAATACACTGAAGAAATCAATGGCTATAAGTTTAAAACTCTCTTTCTTTTTTACCCCCCCTTCTTTCAGTTTAGCCAGCTGTTACCTTTTTAACAGATCCTAAAAGCAAAAACCGTGATAAGAAATGCTGGAGAATATTTTTCAAAAAAACCCCAACCCAAACAAGAAGGGCAAAATTACTGAGAGTTTTATTTAAGCTTCCACATCGCTTGATGCTGGGAAGTGCTGGTGTGTGACTGGGAACTCTTAGTTGCTTCCAGGACACAAGTAATTAGCAGCGATACTACAGGCATCCTCACTTCAGCCAAGACTAGTTAGAAACTGCTGTCACAGTGTGGGTTTGGGGGCCCCTGCCCTCCAGTTTGCTGATTGCAGTGAGGTTATGGGCAGCAGGGAGGCAGCGAGGCAGGGTGCACCCGCAGCCTTCCCAGCACTCCCCACCAGAAGGAGGGTGGCCAAGCGTTTGCAGAGCAGGTGGGAAAGCTGTAGGCATGTTTTTAGGGGCAGAGGGGGGGAATATCTGATCATAAATACTAAATCTGGGATGTGACAGGCAACATTTCAGCCCTTTTGCCCTGAGAACGGGGGGGGGGCTCTCTCATCACCTCCGATGAGGAAGGGACCATCTATCCATCACCACCACTTTTCTTGCCAGGGGAGACAGAAAGCACAGTGTGGGGTTTGCGACTTGTTAACTACCTCCAGGGGCACGTCTGAAAGAATGTTCCTCATTCAACCCAGGGGAAGGATGCTGAGAGAAAATCTCCACCTTTTCTTTGGTCATGTATTGTCCCCACCAAGTGTAAAAGCTGCTTTGCCTGGGGGGGTGAGCTTGCACACCTCCGGGGAGAGGGGCATAATGCTGACAT
Organism: Neomorphus geoffroyi; assembly: GCA_033558235.1. Classification (NCBI taxonomy): domain Eukaryota; kingdom Metazoa; phylum Chordata; class Aves; order Cuculiformes; family Neomorphidae; genus Neomorphus; species Neomorphus geoffroyi. The sequence continues at coordinate 34,571,451 of JAUMJM010000005.1, read as the reverse complement.
AATGACTTCTTTCTCTTTTTTTGCTTTCGTCCCAGCTACAGCAAATACTTGTGTGCCCTACAACCGCGCCAGTGATTTCACCCACATCCCATACATTTCACTTGGAAGTTTTTTTCCTTAAGCAGGGGGGAAAAATTCTAAACAAAACAGTGTTTATAAACTTAGAGGGGGGGAGTGGATAATTTTGGCGGTCTTAACCTCCAAGCAGAGAGAAATGTTATTCATCCATGCACAACATATAATTCAGCCTAAGTGACAGGCTCTGCTCTGGAGAAATCCTGGCCTGAGCTGGCTTCCAGAGTCAATTACCACTTATTCCCAGGGAGGCGGGGGGTGGGGGGCCAGACGGAGCAGAGGGGGCTGCCAACAAGGCATGGGGAAATTTACTCTGTGTCAGCCTGCATGACACAGTACCTCATTTGTGGATAAATGTAAATCTGCTAGCTCTTTTTCACAGGCACTAAAATGTACAGTCTCTCCTCCCCCCTCCCTCCCCCTGTTCCCAAAACTGGAAAAGAAATCAGGATCGTCTTAGAAAGCTACCTTATATTTCAATCAATCCTCTTTCATAAAAGTCATTTAAGGTAAATACCTGCACAGACCCGTGGCCCAACTATAATATTTACTATGGCCCAAATCTTGAATTCCTCACTTGGGCAAGTTTCCCATTGAAATTAATGGATTTTCGCTTGAAAAAGAGCTGAGTAAAACCTGAATGCTGTCTAAGGATTTGGTCCCCTGCTTATCTGCCTGGAGCTCTAACGTAGTTCTAGAAGCTGTGAAAAAATTAATTCAATTCCTCCAAAATACCAGTCCCTCAAAACTTAAAGGGCAAAAAAGGGCATTGTTTTTGTGCATAAAACGTACAGAAAATCTCATCAAAAGAAGAGTAATTCCCAGGGAAAGGATTTGGAAAAAGTCAAAAGAGAACATCTCGGAATAAATGAAGTACTTATTGCTGAAAAATGAGCTCAGATATATCTCAACAAACTCTAAAGCTCAAAATTTACTGCATCATTCATGCCTTCTCCAGTAAGTTTCTTATCTCTCGTTTGGTATCACAACAAGGGATTCTGCATACTCTGTATGAAATACAACAAGACTGTGATTTTTGCAGTAATAAACTCTACACATGCATGACAAATCCGAGCATGCAAAATGTTTAACATCCCAGTTCACAGATACTTTGGGGACAAAATCCGATTATGAGTTATATGCCACAATAAATAGGGCTCAACGTTTCATAAAGCAATTTATAGTTCATAAAAATGACAAAATGTACCTGTCAGATAGAACGCGGAGAGCAGATCTCTGTGCTGCCTGCTGGAAGAAAGGGCAGAGATGTTTATTTTATATACTGACTTGAAAATTACGAGCACAATCAACACTTCAAAAAATGCGTTACACACATTTTTGTCAGGTGTCCAAAGTGTTAAAGTACGAGCAAAGTAGCAGAGAGTCTATAGTCAAATGGACATTCCAGCCTAGTAAATGTAAGAACACTTTGTTAAGTACGCCATAAACCAGAAGATTGTCAAAGCACTGCACGGTATGTGAGGTCTGAACTACTCTATTTAGACAATTTTTTCTGCGGGTCCCTGAAAACTCGCCAGGGCTCAGTTCTCTGCCTTCCCCTCTTCCCCACTTCCGCACTCCCACTCCCTCTCCTTTACCATTAGTCTCCTCCCATTCTTCCACAGAAACAAACATCACATATTTGGTTCCTTTTGCGATGAAGCCCGTAGCTATAATTATAAATTTCGCAAAGCTTGCCAGAGCTGCTGCAGGAATTTCATGAGCGCTGCCATGTTAACCTGCTGGCAACTCTTGACTACACAGCACAGGATTGACCTGTTGCTGATTTGCTCCTCAGTTTTTTGCCTAGTAGAACTCTTTGGATGGGGTGGGGAAGCATGGTGCTTGCTCTTGTGTTAATCAGCAGTTCTGGGAATAGAAAATGTAGCCTCTCAAGTTTAACAGGACTCCCAAGCCTATCCCTGAGCTAGTTTACCACTTCATTATTATTATTCTTTCCCCTCCTTCAATCACTTCGAGTGGTGTGATTCATGGCTTCGGCACAGTAACCAGCTGCTAAGCAAAGATGAAATCCATAATGTTTTGAAAACCTACTTTCAAGACTGCATTCTTCTTGGAGCTTCCCAGAGCATCCCCTTCCCAGCCATACCTGTCCAGGCTGTGCCTCAGCTTTGTGTCAAAAAGGACACAAAGCTAAGCAGTATGGAGAGTCAAGGAACAAGGAATTAAATGTTGATTTTCTCTTTGCAGTCATCAGTAAGTACGTTTTAGAAACCATTCTCCCTGACTTCTCGGACTGCTGGGGGTTACATCCCTATCCCTGAACAAGCTGCATGGCTTGCAGGCACCCTGCTCAGCACTGGAGAGCACGGAGGTAACCTTCCTGCCACGTCAAAATGCTGCTGACAGGCTGCAAAGAAAAACTTGACAAACTCTTGACTTGCAGTTGTAGTTGCAGAAAATCTCAGAGAAAGGTGTGAAAAGATCCCCTGAGTAGATCCTTGCTGATCTGACAGGAGTATAGAAATGCTTTGGGAAAGGTTTCTACTTGATTTTGGGAGTGAGATTTTGGCTCAGGGAACTTCCTAGAAGAACTTGGCCTCCTGGATTCCTTGTTCGGTGTGTACCACATATGAAATTATCAGGAGACAAGGGCTATGCCACTTCCCCTGTGGGTAGCATGGCTTGCAAGATGGGTTTTTCCTTAGCATTGACTTTCCACAGTGGGAGTGTGTCCACGGCATGAACACGCTGGTTTTAGTGTTAGGAAAATAATACGAGGATTCTGGTATTTTTCACTGTCTCCAGTAGGTCATCCTATGCGCAAGCACTTTGGATATAACTCTGTCCATGCCACCCAGGCCAATCTCCAGTTCAGCGGTCTGGCACCATTTTTACTCCCTCTTCTGCAAGGGGCTTGTTATGACAATTTCATCCCACTTCTTGTACACAAATGCAGGAGAGACACAAAATGTTGGTCTTATGACTTAATCTCTTATTTAATGTCCTGGACCAAGGCAAGTTCATCTCCTCCCATGTCTAATCACGTCACTAGCACAAAACTATGTCCATTTTAAGATTCAAGCTGCCCAGCTTTAATGCTAACTCCTGCAACTGTGTTTGCCTGCAAAACTCAGGAGAGTCTTTTCACTATCTGGGTCCTTTCCATGGCCAAGTTGTATAGACACCATTCAGGTCACCTCTCCTTCTTCTCTCCTGCCAGCAGCCAGGGCTAGTCTGTCCCTCACAAGGAGCCACTACATGGCAGTGCTATTTAAGCTACTTTTAATGTTTCCCACTCTTGGCTTAGCAAACCACAGGTGCCCATGTGGCTGTGCATTGCAACAGGTTGGAAAACTGATCCAGCTTAAAAATAACTTTCCTTTCTTTTTTTTTTTTTCTTTTTCCCTGGGTTCTTTGCAAACTGGCTCTCTCCTCTGAGCTGCTTCCCCAGGGAGAGGGTATCACATTGCAGGTGCCGTGTGAGAATAGGAATGGCACTGTGATGGCAGTGTGCAGCAGAGACCCTTGTGGCTGAGGTAAGGGCATGTCTGCCAGTGAGGCTGCTTTCACCTGACATTGCTCTCACTCCCTTCTGGGGAGCTGCAGAGCACTCCTGGAGCAAGATATGTGGTGGTTGCAGTAGCCAAAGGCCTCAGGGACCTCAAGAAAGCAAACATGGACTTCGATGACACTAGAAGCCCCCAATATGGGGATATGGGGTGCATAACATTTTTGTATTTCCTTAGAACTGCCCCTAATTTTGAGACAGAATAGCTGGATACTTTCTCTTCCAATTTTGATGAAAGCTGCTCTCAGGAGGGAAGAGGAGAGGACTCTCGTCTTGACCTGTTTCCCATACTAATTGAGCCAGACCACGTGGTGATGGACTGCAGCCTTAAGCGCCAATCGTCAGGTTCCATCTTGGTACATCCAGTTGTTGACAGCTTTGAAAAGGTGATCCCTTCTGGGCAAGAAAGAAGGTTCAGATGACAGGCAGGGCAGCAGAGAGAAATGTACAAGTGCTTTTCAGTGAGATCATTCTACTTTTTCAATTAGCCTCTCATTTTAAGTCCTCTAATAAATGTCTTTCCTCACCAGGATGCAATGTAGATTGCATGGGGCACCTCACTCTTTGCTTGGTGGTCACACATTCTATAAATGAGACTATTGATTTCTTTCTCACATGGTTTGAAAATACAGCCATGTTTGATTGCATATTTGTGTGACCTCCTGAGCTGGTAACAGCCCCATTTCTTAAATAATGGGGAAATAAGATCCAGTCTCAAGTTTATTCTTTCTCCCTGGAGAAACAGATCTATTGCCTACAATGAAAGGCAGTTAGCAACTATCCAGCAATTTTAATTCTAGCCTATATTGCTCCCCTCTCCTGCAGAAAGTGAGCTGTTGTAATTAAAGGTAGTTAGCAGTTCCCGAGCAAGTATAAATACTTGCAGTCACTAATTACAGTCTGCTCCCTTGTTCCCCTGCTACGGAACTGTGATGCTCAACTTAGGGGGAAATATATGCCCTTGCTTCTCACTGACAGCTTTTTTGTGACCCCATTCAAACTCATTCATGAATCCCCATGGAGGGTCATGACCCACAGTTCGAGAAAATCCCTCCTGGAGAAACAGCTTTCTGTGATTTGTTATGTTTCAAATACGCTGGTATTATCTATACAACAATGTAAGCAAAAGGGTGGTACTTAGTATCATCTACTGCCTGCATGACTATTTTTTTAATAGCTTGATTTTGATTGTGCTATTTAATTTGCATTTTATTTTACATCATTAACAACTTTACTGAGGCCAACTCATCATCCATCAAGAAAAATGAGAGTATGTTCTACAGTCTTTATTATTCCTGGAAGTAAGTGACTATGCTGGTTGCAGAAATTAGGGATAAGAAATAATTTTGCAGTTTGATATTGCTGACAGAATATAAAGATCTCCAAGACTTACCACTAAAAAGTGCTTTATGGGAAGCTTAGTATTGTGTTGATAAGTGACTGAGTGTGTTCAACAGTAAAGAGTACAATCCTCAATTTTCAGTGCTTGGAATCAGTGGGGTTACCGATGGAGGAAGGTTCTGCTCAATACGAACATGGATTTGGAGGCCAACCCACCAATAATAACTTCAATGCTGAGTAGGAAGCAGGGAAGGGAAAAAAATCACTTACATGACTCAGGTACTTAGGCTAGAGAAACCAGCCACAGTAAATGAGATGAATTACTCCATTCCACTACATCAAGAGTTGTAAATTACAGGATACTAGCTGGTTAGACTTCTTTAACTCCCACCTGAGTTGGCAACAGATACATTTGGAGCAGAGTTTCATTGATCTGTATATAGGCCTTTAATTTTTCATGAAAGAGTCAAGCTGTACCCCAAGACTATTGGGCCAAAACAAGTCTTCAGGCAGCAGTAATCATGTTCAGGTTCTCAGTCTCCAGAGATTGTATCCCCTTTCTTCATCCTTTATTGCAATGAGCCAGAGCTTGGGAACACAATCAGCAGATATTCAGGTTTCAGTGTGTGTTAAATGAGCTACCAAAATTACTTGAAGTGTCACAAGTTGCAGTCTGTTGTTGAAGGGAAATCAAAGAGGAAATTAAATACCTGCATTGTAATTGGGACTGAGCAGAGAGCTGGTTCATTGTAATTGGGACTGAGCAGTGAGCAGAACGGGTTGAACAGAGCTATTGAGCTGGAGATACAGGAGTATTAAGAGTAGTCTCCAGAAATCCTTAAATCTGTTTTTTTCTTTTTTTTTTTTTCTTCATAAACTGCTGGTCTTGCAGGGATTTTTGGATAAGAAGCAAATAAGAACTACTACAGAATATTCTGCTTCGCTTGGAGAAGTCTCTTGGAGGCAGGCACTGCAGGTTGACTATGGATGCAATTTCCTGTACCTCACTCACAGCACACTTTGGCAAATAAAAGCCAATAAATTAACTATTTGCAGTTTCAGGCATTTTGCTTTCCATTTTTCCTGTCTTGTGGATTTATTGCTGTTATCATAAGACAGCTCAGTTACAGCAATTGTGTGGAGTTACACCAGTTAGACCAGAGACTGAGATGACACAAGTGCGTAGCAGGTGAGAATTTGAATGACTTCTTTCATGACAGTGTAACAATTCGTACTACCTGTGCATGAGTAAATTGTGTTGCTTCCCGATCACCTTATTTGTCTTCTTCAGGTGGCAGACATGGCCCTAGAACTGTGCAGTGAACCATTTATGCTCTAAGTCAGCATCTCCCACACTAGCAGACACCCAGACTGCTGGAAGTCACCGTGTATTGGACTGCAGTTAGTGAACTTAGATGCACTTTTTCCAGGGAAAGATGTCATTACTACATAGTGCCATTTGGGAACCACACCAGCACAAACACTTTTATATCTGTCTTCTTTCGCATTTAAATCTTCGTATGCCTTTCATGTTGATTCTATTTTAATTTCCTAAGGTTTTGTTTGTAGCTTAAATGGAGTTTATTCCTAAACTACTGAAGCCAGGAAGATAGAAGTTTCGTGAATGGCAGAACCTGACTGCATGCCATAGCAGGGGTCACAGGACTCTAAACCTTCTTCCCTGCTTCAGATTTGGGAGCTGTTGCACACCTAGAGCAAAACTGCCAGACAATCGTCTTACAGTGAATCCACCTCAGGCCACCAACACGTGTTTTTTCACCTTCTGTGTTAAGATGCAAGTTTAGTCCAATTCTGTTTATAGGCACCTTTGTGCACTGGAAGTTACACCTTTGCGTGTGAGATGGTGCTGCCCTCCAGCCTCTCAGCTCTGCTCCCTGTGCAGGTATTTATAATAGACTGCAATCAAGCCAGCCACCAGCCCTGCTTCAGACAAGCTTAGTTCATTGTGCGGATCCCTTTCACTCCAAAGCATGTTTTCTGAACGTGTTAGACATCCCTCTTGTTCATCTTGAAACCCTCTTCAGTTTTCAATGCTCTCCTTGAAGAGTGCAGAGAGCTTCACAGTGTCGAAATGATACTGTCATCAGGGCTCAAAACAGAGGCAATGAAATCCTCTCACACCTATGGGCTTGCCCTATTTAAATGCCCATGAGTGCTTTGTGGCCATAAGTGTTGCCTGAGGAACTCAGGTCAGGCAATTTATTGTAAGGGATTCCTAATGTGCCTTTTCTCACTGTATTATTCTGTACTCCTCGCTGCTCCTAGGGGCTTTGTTTGAGGATTGCTTTCTACTGTGTATTTCTGAGGGATTTAAAACCACTTGTGAACCACAGCTCAAGAGTTTCTCTGTAAAGTTGCAATATAAATGTGTGACTGTTATTTTCACTGTCCAGTTGATACTTATTTAAGATTTACAGGCTGTAAGACTTAAAAGGGTCTCCCTTCCTTCTTCTTTTGGAATTGGTTATCATCAGAGCCACTTGTTTTAAGAAACTATGAGATCCTTTCTGGATTTCATGATTTCTCCAGGCCTTTCAACACCTTGGTATTAATTTTTCACCCTGGTTTTATTATTATATTTCTGGCCTACACTGTTCTTTCTCCTCTGCTTTGCCCACTAATCCTTATTAATCTTCAGAGGCAGCACAGTCTAGTGACTTGAACACGGCACCTGGGATTAAAAGACCCAAGCACTAATCCTGGTTTTGCAGCTGACTTGCTATGTGGCTTCAAACAAGCCACATCTCAGCCTCAGCCTCCCTGTCAGTTCTACAGAGATAATAATTCTTCCTTAACTCTACCTAAATATGTCTCAGGGGCATTGTATTAAGTAGTTAATACTTGTTAAGTGATTCAGATCTCCAAATTACTGTATAGTCAGCGTATTAACCATACAGAGAGCTTTATACATCTGTCCATGTTGAGTCTTCTGTCCTGCATCTGTTCAGATTTCTCCTGCAGTCTGGCCCTAACGGCCATGTGGGGTTTCAACTCAGACGAGCCAACTTCAATCTTTTTTAGTGGAGATGAGCAGAAGGAAAGTCCTTTGTACTTTACATTAGTAAAATGGATAATTTTCAATGCCATGGGAGGAAGTTCTCAGTCACTGCAAAAGACATAGCGCTCATCTGGGAAAACCTCCTTGCCTCCACAGAAGCGGCCTCCTTATCCAGGAAAAGGTAACTTGGAAGTGATGCTTACTCTTAGGATATTGCAGGCAAAAAACGTCAGTGGTGTACAACAGGCTTTACAAGATTCACTGGGAACTCTGAAACCTCAGAAATTAAATTACCATTTTTCTAAAGCCCATATATGTGAAAACTGGGGAAACAGAAGCCTGAATTCCCCAAATGGTGATAACTTACTCCAGGGAGATGCTATGTCAATCAACTTATCTGCTTGGATTGTGGTAGAAATCAAAAAAGAAGATGGAGGATAAGATCCTAAGTTGATTGAAATCAGTGGCTAAACTCCTGATGACTTCAGAGAAGAGCGATTTTGTCCTAGGTGCAGCAGAAATTGTAGCAGTGGTTCTCTGGTCCCTTTTCTTAAATGTTAGTTTTGATGGCTTGGCTGCTGGCTCTCTTTGCGTATTTCTCATCATGTGCTAATATAACTGCTACTCCCTTTAAAATGTCCTCTTTCTTTCCAATTTATTTTCTTCATTCATTTCTCTTTTATTCCCTTAATCCCTTAATCCCTTTTCACGTTCCTTTTGTTTTCTGACATCCTCTCAGCTTTTTTTTATCTCCGTTTCTGCTGTCATCCATCTCTGTGCACCACATCTTCACTCAGCTCCTCATGGTGACACCAGCCCAGCCTGAGCTGAATGGCAAAGGGGAGTGAAGTCAGCTTGGCCTTCTGCCTTGCAGAGAGCAACAGGCAGCTCCTAGAGAGGCTGGGACTCTGTGTTGGTATGCGTGCATGGGTGTGTGCACGCATCTGTGAGAGAGATACAGGTGGAGTCCCTACAGCATCCCTCATTGCATTCTGCTTCTCTTGCACAGGAACAAAAATAGGCCGATACTAAAACCATACAAGTTGAGAACCATATACAGGTATACTGACATAAAAATAATTGAGCAGGGTAAGACAGCGTGTGTTCTGTGAGATTTTGAATATGTTGGGGGTATGTCATCCTCTTACAGCTTGTAATAGCTGCAATATTAAAAATGACGCTAATTTGTGCTCCAAATTCACACAGTATCACAGTATCATAAGGTTGGAAAAGACCTTTGAGATCAAGTCCAACCTGTGACCCAACACCTACACCTACTCCTACCTGTCAACTACACCATGGCACTAAGTGCCTCATCCAATCTCTCCTTAAACACCTCCAGGGACGGTGCCTCCACCACCTCCCCGGGCAGCGCATTCCAATGGCCAATCACCCTCTCAGTAAAGAACTTCTTCCTAATATCAAGCCTAAACCTCCCCTGGCGAAGCTTGAGACTATTATTATGATCTGATATCAATATGGACAAATTATTTGTGACTGCTGATTATTTTACTGTTCTTTTACAAGCACACTGGAATGAGTTTGCCCAAAGGCCAACAAATGCTTTGTGGCTGTGCTTGAGTGGGGCAAAGGCTCAGGCACGAGAGCTGGCTTCAGCAAGGGCTCTCTGCAGTTGGAGGTGCGGTGTGCAGGGTGATTGGCTCACAAGAGACAGGGATAAGGGAAAGCCAGCCTGGAGATGAGGGAACTAATCCATCTTTATGCCCTAAATCAGCTGGCATTGCTGAACTGATTGCGTCAGGATATGTTCTCGCACCAGTCAAGCCAGATGTTTGTACAGTAATTCCAGTTCCCACGGGGGAAAAAAACTAACCAAAAATTTCAGGAAGATGGGTTAAGAAAGTTTACAGTGGATACAGAGAGAAACTGTTAGACTTGGAAAAGGGTGATACCAGTGGAAAAGGGCAGGCTTTGTAGACTTACTAGAGCTAAAACTTAGCCTAGTCATGCCATCCACATGAAGGGGCAAGGAAGATGCCCTTGTATTTTAAGGTTTTTTTGTATTTTCCTTTATATTTTTAGAGGTTTGTACCGAGGAGCACAGAGATCAGAGTGCTGTGTTTCAATTTCCCTAAATTTTGTGCCTGTCCAAGAGCCAAGCTGATCTGTAACCTTTTTCACTGTCATTCAGGGTGGTGGCATTCAAATTTAGAGCTTGATGCTGCCTGCCAGTGCATGACAGACATTGAATCTGATTTTGTAAGATAGGCAGTGATGAAAGCCAAGTTTGGCAGGACAAGACCGGGCTCTTATTTTGTTTCATCTGACAGTTTCAGTGAGGCAATCTTGGTCTTCTTGTCATGCCTTGTGGAAGTGCAAATTTAGATGTCACAGAGATTTTAAAATCAGAGCTGGCAAACCACAAAAAAAAGGGCTTGGCTCAGCTGACTTAAATCTGACTCTGGATTTTAGTTAAGTTGGATACTGAAAGGATGGCTTCTCTAATACACAGGAAATAATGGACTTACTCAAGTTAAGCAAGGCTGTCACAGTGGCTATTTCTCCAGTCTAAAAATGCACTCATGTTGTAGTGACAGAGGGCTGAGCAGAGCATTTGGATTAAGTATAAAACCACCTGGGGTTCCAGGCATTCCTTAACCCAAAACTTAATTTTTCCACTTATGCTTATCTCTGCTTTGTGTTGTTTTGGTTGCTGTCATATTCATGCATGGCCAGACTTCCTGAAATAAGTTTCCTGTGCTCAGTGGAGTGAAAAACTTCTCATCAGAAAGATACTTTTTTTCCCGAGTTTATCAAAGCACTTTTTGAGAGAGAAATTCATTTACAGTGATGATGCAGGCGCTGTGCTTTTTTTCTCCAGAGTTGAGTCTTCTGATCTCCTTTCTCACTCATTTTCCCATCTGATCAAGCATCAAGTATTGCAGTGATAAAGAGGTGAATAAAAGGGAGCAGAACACTAAAATGACTTAATGTGGTTAAAATACTCGGACATGGCATATATGAATGCAATTAGCACTGCCTTAAAAACGGTTCTATTGATGAACAGGGCTATGCAGTGTCGTGTTATAATTTGCCCAATATAACTCTTCTCTCTAGATGTACCTGACTCTGTGCTCTGCTTGGCTGATCTTCAATTTCAGAAAGTGCCTTCCTAACAGAGGAGGTCTTATGGAAAGAAAGCTTGTAGCCACTTTGCCCCTTTTTCAGTTTGTTTCAAAATTCAGTACAGAATGCTTCAAATTACCTGGAATATTACATTTCATATGCAGAAGTAGTGCTTATACAGACTCTACTAAAAATTATTCTTTCTGAAAGAAGTGAGAGAGAAAAGTCCTGCGCATTATTAAAAAGATTGTCTTTATATATATTCATTCTCTTTCTGGTTTTGGCTACCATTTAAAAAATGAAGCACAAGTCTGTGAGTTAAAATAAAAAATTTCCTACTGCTATTCATGTAGGGACATGGCCATATCAATTGCCATTGGCCAGGTAGATGGACTTTTGTCCTGTTGCAATGACAGGATGCATTTGTCTGGTTCTAAATTTCTGTGCTGCAGACAATCCTGCCATAAAGATGCATTTCCAGCGCTGAGCCCTGGCATCCCTCAGTGCCTATGTGAGAAGGAGGAAACATAAGCACATATGTCCCTGCAGAAGCTGTGGGTGCAACTCGAATTAGCCTCAAGCTTTCTGTCTCAGCCACGGCCAGAGTGATACTGGAGCATAGGTCCTCTGGGGCCAGCAGCCCACCCTGGCTGTCCCCAGGCTGCCAGGGGTAGGGGGCAGCCCTGGGACCCCCAGGAGTGTGCCAAACTGGGTGGGCTGACGTTTCCCTGTGGAACTCTGGGTGGCGAGCCAGAGCAGGCAGCCAAGACTTTTACTTGGTTGTGCTGAAGCTGTTCCTGGTCAACATTCTTAAGACTGCTTTTCCCTGAGGTCTCCTGTAAAGTGACATGGCTTTCTGTTTGTCTTGGCTTGCCTGTGAAGAGGTCAGTTTTGCACAGACCACTCAGAGCCTGCAGGGCCATCCTGTCCCCATCCATTCTTACAGAGGGCAGCAACCTGCAGGTTAAATCTGCCTTCCCTCTTCCTGTGCTGCAGGGTGCACGAGCAAAATTAATGAACCCAAGAGGAGTGTTTGCTGCCTCCCTGTGCACTGTGCATGGTGGGTGTCTTCAGCCCCCGCATTAACCTGCTGCTGCAGGGGAATAGTCATACAAGATTTTTTTTTTTTAAATAAAAGGAGTATTAAAGTTGGGTCTTTCCTTTCAAGATACAGCAGTGACTGGAGTGCAGAGCCATGTCCCTAGGAGTGTGTTCTGATTGCTTCTTCAACTTCTGTTTATACAATTTTACAAAAGTTTGGCAGGAATCATGAGCACATACCAGGGTGTTGGCTTTTATGAATCCCATGGGATGTGAAAGCCAAGCTGACTGGATGAACTTTGGTTACATATTCCAGACAAGCACAATGACTCTATTTATTCAGACTTGGCAGCCAGAACGCAGATTGACTCTGTGGTAATAAATTTTCACAGCCACAAAACTTCAGCGGCAACCAACCTCATCCTGCGCAGAAAAAATGCATACAAGAAAGCAGATTTGGGCTGCAAAAATATGCTAGATTATTATTCCATGTATGCGTACCAGTCAGTTAATTTATTTGGCTATTGATTGACATGAATTGCACAAATGATGCCAGGGATCTTTTTGCCCTTAAAGGAACTACTTTCTATCACAAAATTTTCATATTGTAAAAGGACAAGTAGGGGGAAAAGAAGAGAATTGTTCATACTACAATTGACAATCTCCTTTTAATATTTCACCCAAGACTGATTTAAGTTATCCAGTGACCTCTATAGAGAAGAGCAGGGTATTATAATGGGGACTGTTTCATGTGCTATGCCACACTTCAAGGAACCAAAAGGCAATAACCACTACAATTCGGTACTCTGAACAATCTTAAGTATAATTTCAACATCTTCATGCTACAAAGCTTCAGATGCTTTCTAGAAGAGATGATGATGAAATTATTACTCTCTGTGTTATAAATCAAAATGAATTGGCTCTTTAACTTGCAGATTTATGTTAACTACCTTGGTATCTGTTAATTGCACGCTCTTCAGATATTGATTGGGGATTAAAAAGTATATTTTCTTCAATCTGTGTGATGTAATAATATACCAACAGGAAATTTTCCCTCTGCATATTAGATCCTATGATCACTGCCTGTAAAATTAAAATGATCAGTTTAAATGGATAAACTATGCTCATTAAAGAGGAAAAATACATTTATGTAATTAAAATTAAGAGACTAATATGTGTGGATAATGTAATTACTGAGAGCATATACACATTCAGCTCAAACCCAGCCTCTTTTGCCTCTCCTGGGTCTGTGAATCTCACTACCTTAATTGCTGATGCAGAGGAATGAATTGGGAATGCCTTACTGTGGGTCCTGAAGCTCTTAATCATGCCTGTCTCTTGCATTTGGCCTCCCTCATCCACGGCTCACATTCCCTCGGTCAGTCACAGCCCTCCAAATACCAGCCCTGGGAGCTCAGGAGCAGCCTTCCCCCTTTGCACTGCTTCAGAAACTTTCTGTTCACTGCTCAGTGATTTCAGATGCAAATAAAAAATCTCTGAAGTTTTCAAAGTCTTTCCCCTAAACTTCCCTGTTTATAAATCATCAAAATGAAAAGCCTCACAGTCCTTTTATCACTCACCTTTGGCTCTTTGAGAAACTGGACTACTTAATTGAGTCTGATTGCTTAAAGGTTAATTAATTATGTAAAGAATATGTGGCAATCACTGTTCCTATCCCTTTATCTTTGATTTCTTTCTTTCCTGTTCCCAAGCTCAGGAGGAGATCTGAGATTAAAGAGCCTCAGAATTAGGAAGTAAAAGGAAACAGGTTTTCCCACTGACTCCTAGACACAGATCCATGTTGTAATCTGTGCATTTATTGGCAAGGGGAGTCTATGTTATTCTTTTTTCAGCCTATTTCCTGCTAGGTAGATGGAAATGTAGTGTTTTGTTTATCCAGCAGCCGTATGTATTTAAGACTGTTTGTTAAGCAAACCTGCAGGCCCCATCTGAGATTCTGCAAAGCATTGCACGCAGCAAGACCCAGCCTGTGCCTCCAGGGGATTTTTATCTGTACAGTCAAGTTAGAAAAAAACTTGTGACAAGGAAAGAGGACCAAGTCACAAAGTAATTGCCAAAGGTTGCTCATGCAGGAGCCCGTGATGATTAGAAATGAATAATGGCATCTCAGCCCTGCATTTTCCCGCATGGGTGGCAAACTCTGTCTTGTTTGAGAACTCCTAGTCTGCCAGCATTCAAGAAGCATTTGGACAAGGCTCTCAGTCACACGGTGTGAATGTTGGGAGTGTCCTATGCAGGGACAGGAGTTGGACTCAACGATGATCCTTTTGGGTCCCTTCCAACTCAGGTAGTTCTATGATTCTATGACTCTATGATTGTTTGAATACCAGGGTGAAAGAACCAGGCTACATCAGCTGTACCTTAAAGCTCTGGTTACTGAGCAAAGGCCTTGCATAGCACAAATAATGCTGAGTAATCCAGTCACATGAAAGATACTAGTAATTTTAAGTGATCCTGCCAAACTGAATGTACCATGTGTGCTTGTCCGAAAAGCAGTACTTTTCCACTATCCTTACTCTGACTAAATCTACTCATGTTCTTCCATTTCTTGCACAATGCACACTTTCACATGTATTTTTCTGCTTGCTATGAAGCAAACCACAATATAAGCGCTCAGGCTCTACCAGCCTGTTCCATACTGATACCCATTCCGCAGGATCCCATCTCCTTATTCAAAGCCATCTCTCCTGACCTCTGGCTCTCCCCTTGACCACTACCCAACCCCTCATTGCAAGCACCATGGCGCCTTGGTGTGCTATTGTTATTCTTCAGACATCCCTTCCGTCCTTCTCTTTACTTTGCCCTACACTGTCTATGTGCTGTATTTTAAACTATCTAGACAAGCAGGAAGAGTAATTAAATGTGAAGAGTTCAGGATGAAATACATTAAACAAAAAGAAATTGTATAAATATGTAAATAATTGATCCATCTGCTGAATCTTCTTAAAACCAAGAAGCTTTGCTCAAAATAGATGAAATGATGTTTTAGTATAAATATTAAATTATTTTGATTTACCTGCTGTAATATATTGTAAAATACAAACTTTAATAATAAGAGCTAAAAAAACCTCTGGAAAACCTTCATGCCTACATACCTAGAATTATTTGTCTGAGATCTTAAATTTCAGAAGTCTAGATAGCTCCAGTTATCCTTGAATGAAATAATCACATTTGAAACCCGTACAATATCCAGGTCTGGATCCACCTGTGAGATGCACCCAGAGACAGTACTGCCCTCATATGCTCTGGTGAGGGCACGGGACATGCATTTTCATGCAAGAACGAAGGGAAGTGGCTTTTGCTCTCTCAGTACCAAAAAAATTACCCATGCCAGTATAAAGAGAAGGAGAGAGCGTACAATAAACTGCTTGGCAACAAGATACTCAGCTGGCCATAGGAAAGTCAAGATCCTGACCTATTACAGTGAGTACTTAAACACTGAGACAAATGCAGCAATGATTTAAGGAAAAACTGGGAGGCACAACAAAACCCTTGCACCTGGAAAACTTTGGCTGATGTATCTGCTCCCAGTCAGGTAGTTTGGGGTCATTAAAACCCAGGCAAGTGCCCTAATTGCTGCCTTATGGAGTGAACCAAACACAGAGCCAAGGCTTTCTCTCAGCTGTCGTTAGCTTTCTTAGCAGTGAGCTACACAGAGAAAGCACTGAAGATGCTCAGCGGAGAAGCGAGGGCTGGGATGCCAGTGAGGTACTAGGCAGGTAAGAGACGAGAAGCCCAGTGGCTAATCCCCGGGACCAGTTCATGGCTGCAAAGTTTAGCCTGAACCTTTAGTCCAGAGTTTCTGTTTCTCCCCTCCTTGGCCAATTTTTAAAACAAAACAAATTCAAATCAGAAGGAGACCAATAGAAAAACCTTCTGGATCGCATCAGGGTAATAAATCAAGAGCACTGCAGACCGTTCCCCACCAATGCAGCAGTTTGCACACACGGGTTGGCTCTGGGCAGCAACATCTGTTACTCCAGTTACAGTACTGCCATGTATTTTGATAACCTTCACGTATATTTTGAAAAAGCATTAGCAAAATATTTGAGGCAGCTCAGTCTCCACATGAAACATGCTACAAGTGACAACTTAGTTGTCTGGTTCTTACCTGGTCATTCTCTTCTTCATCGCTGCTTAACTTGAGGTCATCTTCTAGCATTCTGGAAAGCAAGCAGTAGAATAAATTATATTTCAATAAAATGCTTTAAATCTGATGTTTTCTCTGAGCTACTGTAAACATTTAATAATTTAAATAGAAAGAAAATATTTTTTATCCACTAACTGTGTAGATGTGACACTTTCCTTATAATTTTTTCTTATCCAGTTGCTATCAACTAACTTCTTAATTTATTTCCTACTATTACTGCCTAAGGGAAAAATGTTTACTATAGTAATAATGGATTTTGCAAAGATTCTTGTTATTACATTCACTGACAAACAATTTTTATATGCTAAAAATAATATTTTTGATGCTGACAGGTCAGTAGTCTGTCTGAAAGGAAAATTTTGCTCCATTTGGCTTAGAGCTTACAAAATAGAAGTAGATATTTACACTGGCAGTACTGCAGCACAAAATAAGATTCAGCGATGTTTCCCAAAGGCCATTTTTACTTTATTGCATGCTTGATGTAAAATTGACATTGACTGAAACAATTAAAACTAAAATATATTGTCTCAGTGCAAAAGAGTATCCACAAGGATTTCGCTGTCATATAAGCATAGAAAATAATGCATCTTTCCTAATGGGAATTTCATCCTCCTTTCCCATATCCTTTTCTCAACTTGCTTAAGCTGGTTCACAAAGAAGAGGAGTTTGATTTTTCTCCATGTATTCTTTTTACAAGCTAGGGTTAAGTAACCAGTGGTTAGAGGAGTTGAAGAGGTGCAAAGATTTCCCCCAGTGGTAGAAATGTCTTCAAGAATGGGACCTATTTTTAAAAAATGCCTTTGTAATAATAACAATAATTCAGAAAGTTGCTAATTTTTCTTGCGTTCTGGGAAAAGAGAATCTGTAATTTCATCTCAATTCCAGAAGAAACCTTGGTGAGCAATTCAAACACATCCTGTGACGTGGGTGGTCCCTGGAGTGTAAATATATCAAGAAGACATATGTAGTAATTTCAAACCACCTCCTTGTACTTGTGCCTAGATCTTCCAAGAGCGTGCCTGAAAAGCGTGATTCTTACACAGGCAACATGGAGTGCCATGTCTTAAAAGAGTACCGAGCCTACAGTTCCTGCCTCTTGCTGCCATCACAGCTGCTTCCCTGTTTCTCCACGGCACCTTTTGGGGAATGTAGGTGTATAAGAACCGAATCGAGGGTCAGAGCAGAAAACTCCCACTAGTTCACCTCTTAAATACTCTTGTCTTGCATTTTTCTCACATTTTTCCTCTGTAAAACCAACATATCCAATTTAGGAAAATCTCACTGCAGTGCAGATGCCTCAAATATATAGGGCATCCATTGAGCCAGAGGGACTTGAAAATCTCACAGCAAGACTTGCCTATGTTTTACCCCAAAATATGTCCACAGGAAGGAAAAACCTTGCTCTGCCATCTCCTGAGTCAGCAAAAACTCTGGTGACCATATTGACGCAGCTACCAGCCATCCTAGCAGCGCCCTGCTGAGAAGCCAGCAAATGGGACAGGTACAAATGACATGGGATACAGTTAAAATATTTCACAGAGGCAAAGGTATCTGTAAACACTGCAAGATCCACATTGGCTATGGATCTCACCATTAACAGGGATCCAAAGAGTCTCATAATTTTTTTTAATTAGATCTGTTTAGGGCATCCCTGAGAAAACAGTGCTTGAAAATAGAAAGCTCAGATCTGGGATTGGGCACTATGTAATTAAATGTGAAGAAATCTGCCCTGATAGTGATTTAACCAGAGAGATATGTGCTTATTGTATGAAAAGCAGAGCACCCAGGGTGTCACTGCCTACTCTGCCTTGAGCGTGAATTTCTGCTAGTGAGGTGGTAGTTAGGCACATTACTTAATGTTTAGCAATTTAAATAGAAGTTTGAAAATCAAAAGCATAGCTCTATGTACTTATTAGTGTCTTGGCTTTTTGTATCAACATAAAAAAAAAAGTGATTAGAAGCAACTACGACGCTTTGTCACAGCCTTCGGGGTGTGAGTAAGAACCAGGAGTGCAAGCCGGAACCATCCACACAAAAGGAACAAGAAAGCACAGTGCTGGCCCATTCACCTCTCCTTGCTTGCATGTCCATCTTTATTTTCCCTATCTGTTTCTCATTTCAGAAGCGCTGCTCTCCAAGAAAAGCACTGCCTGCCCAGGGTTTGCGGCCCCTTTTGGAACTACCGTCAGTGTACAGATTCAGCACAGAATGAGCTTTAGTACATCCTACGTTAGCAGAGCACTTCAGATCATGTTTAAATCAACCCCTGCTCGGAGTGAAATTTCTTTACGTATTCTGGTAAACTAGTACAGGAATGAACAGACAAACACATAGAAGCTCACATGTGCAAACACAGCCTTTTCAGCGCAGCCTATCTATAGCTACTCTCTACACCACTTTTTTCAGAATACACAAAATCCAAGCCAGTAAGTGACATCATCCATGGGCTTTAAGATTTTTCAAAATAGACTTGGCTTTGATGTGCTTGGGCACTGATAAAGAGATAAGTAAATATAATTTCGTAAACAAAAGCTAGAAAAAAGAAGTGGCACTTGAAGCAGCCTGAAAAACACACACCACCACTCAGGGCTCCCGCATATGGTCAGGAAGTCACTTTGCAGAGGCTAATTAAACATTTTTAGTGAAATCTCCGTGAGGTTGTGGAGGCAGTGAGGGGATGGGAGGCTTGGGCAGGAGTGCTCCCTGCATTCTAATTAATGCATTTGTTCCTTTCTCCACAAAGAACATGGCAGGTAGAGACATAATAAAAGGAAATGAGGATGAGCTTGGGATACTGAGAAATGCCTCAGCAAGCCAGCTGGTTTCTTTCTTTAGTAACCAATTAAGGGGTTGCAGGATGGGGTGCTGGGCCACTCAGTTACGGCAGTAAAGGTAGAGGGTGAGGAGTTACACACAATGGCAAAGAAACAGAAAGTCTTCTGGGGATCATCGATATCCAGAATCTGTCAATGTGACTGTGTCTCCAAATCTCCTACATAGCTTATCAGAAAGACAGACACGTTTTGTGTGGAGCCTGCTCACTGCACTGGTTTAGCAGGTTTCTGGGCGGCCGACCACGTGGAGCACTGCACAGGGACCCTGGAGGACTTCTGCTCATCCCAACAGGATGATGCTTCTGGTCAAAATTACATGGGGTTTGGGACGGGAAGCCATTTCAGGCTGCCTGGGAACAACCTTCCTCAAAGGAAACTGTTACATTGAGACGTGCAGCTTCACTGTTTTGTCTTTTTTCTTAATTTGTTGTTGCTGGAAAGTCAAATCCCAAGCAAGGATTATGTTCAGCCCCAGTCAGAGTCCATCGGATAGCAGGAAGACTTATAGTTCCAATTTGGGATGTAACACCAAAGCAACATCAAGTTTCAAGTGTGAGAGTAGAGACAGGGCCTAAGTCTGTGATTGGGGGGTTTGAAAGAACTGGACAAGAATGGGCGGCAGGAGAAGTTAAGGTTTCGATGGTGCAGTTTCTGGAGGAGGTGATCTTCAACAGCCAGTTGGGAAACAGTTGCAACTTTTAATGTCTGGAGCCAGCCTGAGACTCTTCCAGCATAACCCTACTTAGGAGGATATCTATTTTCTTCCAGGGCGAAGATACAGTTCCAACTGAGAATTATTGTTCAATCTGTTGGTACACACAAAAGAAGCAGTAGGCATCACACTTTGCTTTTACTTTAACCTCTGACACATTTCACATTCCTTAGCCTAATGAATTTTTTCTTTCTCCCCTGAAAATTATTTAATGAGGCATAAAACTCAAAAAATGCCTCTGTGGTTTTGTTTTGTGATTAGAGAGAATCCCTTTCAGCACGTAAATCAAAGGACAAGAGGAGAGACCCCGAAGATTTCCAGAGAGATTATGAAAATGGGTGGGAAAACTCTCCTTGTGTGCTCTGGCGGTCTAGGCTACTATAGTAGATATGGTCTTCATGACAATTTTGATAGTAAGAAATAAAAAAAATCAAGATGGGAAAGGAAAAATATTGATAGTAATTAAACCATTAGCACTAATGCTTTAGGAGAGAACATGCCAATGGTTTGCATGCCTGCGGCACAAACATATGTATGTTGCAATTGTCATTTAAATAAATTCAGAAGTCACCATCTTTGCAATTTGTAAAAGAACTCATGAATGTGTTAATCTGATCAAGTATATTGTTCCATTTTAATGCTAGGCAGCATCTCAGTCAGAATACTGTGTTTATTACAGACTTTTGTGATCTCTGCTCATTATGTAAGAAAGGAGCTTCAGTAGTGGAAAAATACTTTGATTTTAGCTGAAGAGGAACCCCACAAAGCAAAAGGTTGTGATGAAATTTGAAAATCAGATAACAGAGCACCTTCGAGTTTGTGTCACCACACTGTTTCATTTGAATTAGACTGCTTTGGGAAAATCATCTTATTTTTTAATGTACAATATTGACATTTTATTTTCTTTCTCATAAATGCATAGCGTCAAGAACTGGACGTTAGTTTCAATATTGTCAACACTAGTGTCAATATTACCAGCAACCCAGAAAGAAAACAGATATTATTCCAAAAAGCAGTATGCTAGAAGGCTCTCAGGCTGGTTCCAGATGTTTAAAGTTTCAACCAATACGCTGATACAGGAGAAGAAAAGTACTGCTTCACTTTGTAGAAAAAAACAAAAGAAAACCTTCCTGGAGGCACAACACAGTGCAAGACCTTTAACTCTTGTTCAAGCAAAATGAGAGAGAACACCAGGTGGGAGTCTGCCATTCTTGACCAGACTGTGCCCTTATGTTACTGGGATTATTTCAGCTACGAGTGTTCGCATAAGTAATATGACTTAAGCTCCAATAAGAGAAATGTACCTTTGGTTTCTGGCTGTCTTTGGTTGCTTTCTAAAACAGAAATGCAAGGAAAAATATGGCTGTTAAGAAGTATGGAGAATTCATAAGAAACAGATGAACACATTCCTTCCTTAAAAAAAACCCAAAACCAAACAAAACCACGAAGAAAACTGAAAAAGGAAACCAACATTGCTACTACCTTGATTACTTGCACATAACAGATGGCCAGCTTTATTTGCTACTTACTGACAGCCAAATCAGGTATTTCAAATAGCTTTGTTTACTAATCCTAAATATAGGAATAGCTGTTTTTATACAGTAGTAATTTTTAATTAATTAGATTCTGATTGCTGAAATTATTTTTTACTTTAGTGCTATAACTGATGCAAATGTTTCACTTTAAAAAAGCTCATGCATTTATATTATCTGAAAAGTGTTGTATTTATTTTTGTTTGATATGAAAAAAAGTCAAAAGATTATGGATTGAGGTAAACATCCAGATCAAGAGGATCTTTTATAAATGCTGTAATAGAGCTTTCAGCAGGCTTGTAAGACCTCTACAAGCACTGCTTACAGCATTTAAAAATTCACTCTGAATATATGATGCTTAAGTTGTAAAAACCCCTCAACAAACAGTTTGTGCAAGTTCTGCTACACAGAAACACATAGGAAAACATGATTATATAGAATAGTGTCAAATCTAATTAAAAACAGAGGAAGAAGGCCAGTAAAATCAGGCTGGTGAAATATTAATGTACTTAATGCTGGAATGAAGCATATATATCAATGTGAGATTTAATTCCAGAGCGTAGAATTTAAATGCCTGAAAACCCAACTCAGTCTATAGAAATAGAATTAGCAATTCCAATAAAAAATAGATGCTCTGAAGGAAAAGTTTTGTGTCCTTGGCTTGAATCCATCTAAGCTGGTCTACACAACTCTCCAAAACCATTTAAAGTGGCTTAATGCTCTGCTAAATTCCCATTATGCTGACGGCCTCATTACAAATGCAAGGCAGTCCTCTCCGAGTGATACAGCCATTACTCTCTCCCACGAGCAGAAGCTGAAATGTTTCCTCTGCACCAGCTACCAAGGAGAGCAACTGCATTTGGCCCAGTGATGTTTTCAACCTTTAAAGAAAGGGAGAACAAAGGCAGCTGAATCATACCCTAAGTTTTCAAACTCCTTGACAGGGTGGCCAGAGTCCACAGAGAATGATGTTTGGGCAGAAGGACCCAGAATATTGCCTTAAAAAATGAGACAAATTCTTCAGAAAAGCAGGAAAACAAACCCAAGTGAGCCTACTCCCCCAGCAAGGAAGCCTCTTAAAAATGCACGAATACTCAGAGAGTGGGGAGGGTGATGAGTGACCTACTGGCAGCTCATGCCTAAGTACCTGCCTAAGTAGTCCAGTCACTCTGAGGACTTAGCAGAGTTTCATGGCTAATCACACTCTGTGTGACAGGAAGAAACACATCTGGGGAAAAAAGGTTTTGAATGCACCGCTCACAATTTTCCAATCCATTTCTTGCTGCCATGCTCCTGCTCCCCCCAGGCTGTGGATGTGATTAGCAGTTATTTACTAACACTTTCCCTCTGATTTCCTAGCAATTGCTGATGCTGCCATCTACAAAATATTCATTTCAAATGCGAAATGAAGTGAGTGCATGAACTGCACTACCGCCTTGTGTGTCAGCTGTTGTGGCAGAAATCTTGGAAAATTTTATGTGTCTGAGATGGAACTGCGCTGTCAAGTCTCCCCGCTTAAGGTGCAGTATCTGATTTTGTACTGAGTGATTATTTCCTTAAAAATAGCCTCTTTCTGCCTAATCCTCAGCATTATAAGCATCTGTCCTTGTGTCGGTGTCATCATCCCACACATTTTTGTTCTCGTGTTCCCTCACAGATGACTGTGTTCATCTGTATAATGCTGACCATTCATTTAGCAACGTGCATACCCAAGGCTGTGGTCATGGTTATCCCTGTCTTGCTGCCTGGGACAGGGAAACGAGCTCAGTTTAGGCTAGAGGTTCTCAAACTTCGCTGTGTTGAAACAAGAAGTTTCTTGTGTCATCAAAGTGATGGGGAAAGCAGCAGCTCCGTATCCCTGTGTGATCCCCTGGGCTCTGCCCTGCCTGTCAGAGGCTCAGGCCACCTCTCCGTGCCAGGGCATCCTGCTGGCACTGACTCGGAGTTGCCTGCTCACCTCCATCTCTCAAGCGCTTTCAGAGTTGCAGCTTCACAGGGTAGGGTCCTCACATAAAAATGGAGTCAAGAAGACATTCCTTGTTCTGGGATATACAAATTCATGTTGGTTTCTTTCAAGCCTCCTTTGTTTAAATGAGGCTGAATTATTAAATTATTTGGACATTGATAACTGCTCCATCCTCACTGTTTCTTTCTCTGTTATCCTCCACAAAGTTTTACCATCAATGAATATAATTTCCTACCATGTCCTATTTGTCAACTTCTCACAGAATAAAATCAGCTTTCCTTGAAAGTTAAACACTGATTGCCAATAATTATGCTATTATTCTCCAGTTCCTTAGTGGTATTAAAGGAACCCATGTTTGGGCTCCCTCCAAACTTTGTGTTCAGTAGGAGGTGCCAGGTGACCTGTCCTTAAAACCACCTTCCTTGGCCTTTTAGCATATTGCACAGCATTATCTGTCTCCTGGGGTTTACTCCACATTACAAGGTACATCACAAATGACCCTCAGATTTTGCTAGCCAGTGGCCTTCACGGCTATATGGCAGCACAGAAGATCTGAGCCTTACAAATGCTTGTATCTAGGGTAAATGATTTTAAGTAACTTAGTGTCTCTAGACACTGTTCAGCTTCCAGCCTGTCTCTTATACACTTTGCTTTTTCTCATATAAAAATAAACTTTATTAACAGGTTTAACATTTCCGGCTAAAAGGGGCTATTGTTAGAATTTCTTTATTATTGTCCTCTATATACCTCCAGAAAACTCTTATTCTCTTTGTCCTTGAACTTTCCTCTGGTATTCTCCACTCCTTTCATCCATCTTCAGTGTTTTATAATTTGTCTTTTAGATTGATTGTTGTCGTCCCCTTTCATGTTATGTTGATTTTGTATTTCTTCTCTATTGCACAGATTGCTTTTTCATTTATAATTGCTAGTTTTACTTCAGCACCAAAGCTGAGCTAGTTTTCAGCAAAGTTATGTTTTTGCTTGATTGTGGAAATGTAGCCTTTTGCTAACCTAACAAGCTCTGCTTAAAAATTTCAAAACTTCCTTATTTATAGTTTTTTCTACCCCCCTCAATTTTTGGTCAACATTTTCTTCCGCTTTGGGACACCAGCCTTTCCTTGTTGGAACGGTTCTTTATTTGTCTAGCTTGGACATGACAAAATCACGATCTAGTTCCCAGGTGACCCTGTGCTTCTCATCCAACGGCCAATTTATCTTTATTCAAAACAGGGGTATGTCCTTAGTCCTAGAAAAGTACAACAAAGACCATCCACAATTTTTATTTTAATTTTGTGGCTTGCTGCGCTGGACCTCTGGTGATACCTGCAAAAACAAGACCTCTAGTATCCACCTGATGAACCTGCCTTTGCTTTACAGTTTGATTCCGATGCAGCAGCTTCATCCCCTCCTGTAACTGGAGTTTATATTCAATGATATTCTGGCTCTGGGATAAAGAAAAAATTATTCGATATCTACAGCTGGAGCTTTTCATGTCGATAAAGGCTAGAGGAGGGGAGGAACAGGCTAATTTGGCCCCTCCCAGTGGCACATGGCTGGCAGGCAGACACAGAGAGGCTATTGAAGAATACAGATATGGCACTGAGCAGAAGGACGGGCACATGTGGGAACTATACCTCCTCCATCACTTCCTGAGCTCCAGCCAGCAGAAGCATGGCTGTGAAAGACACACCACGACCCCCAAAGTTTTCAGCATTTCCTTTTAAATACTTTTTCCTAGCTGTTTCCTGGAAAGCCACTATATGTATTTTACTCAGTCCCATCTGCAATACTTATAGCTTCATTTAGTTTTAATACAGTTATAAATGGGCTGTAGCGGCCTGCTTCTTTTAATAACTAAGTAAATGAAACCCTGTCTGTAATAATAAATGAACCATCCATCTGGGAGGCCTCCAGTAAAAATTTCAACAGGTATTTATTGCTCCTTTACGTAAACAGTTCTCTGGACAATACAAGTGATTATACTCTCTGTCAGCACTGTCAGGAAGGAGACAGTATAGTTTTGGATGAGGTTCCACAGTGTACACACTGAATTTACAGGTTTATTTGACTTGATGGAGGAAAAATGATTAAAACAAGCGAATAAACAGACAAGAACCTAGTTGGCTTCTGTGAAAGGGAGCATACAATTTAATTTAAAGATATGGGCTGAGAGGATAAAATATAGGAGATTGACAGGTCTGTGGTGCAAACAGACTCCTCACAAACCCAGATGCTTCACAGACACCCCCTCTAAACCAAACCACTCCCCCCCTAGCAGAAGTTGAAGGAGTTTCACTGTAAAATCAGCATTTAATAGAGACTTTAAAATATATTGTGCCCTGGTAGGTTCCCATGGTACAGAAGAGCTTGGGAGAATCCCCAGCTGGGGCATAAGGAGTGGCAAGCCAGCCTACCCATCCCCAGGGGTCATCCCTTTCACTCACGGACACTGTTGCTCACACATTAGAAAGGGCAACAGCACAACACTTTCGCAGTAATGAAATTTTAATTAAAAAAACTCTCATTGCCAAAATCATCTCCATAACACTATTATATTCCGCTTCCTAATTACATACCATTACATTCTGCTATTGTTGAAACAATAAAAATGTCAGAATATATTGTCAAATAATTAATTCAATGTGTGGCAAGAGGGAAAAGAAAAGCAACAAGAGGCAGAAAGATTTGAAAGCTCATGTATGGCCAGATCGATGTGCCATCGCTTGATGCTGAGGAGTAGGCAGTAGAATTCTGTGCATTAAATTTGTAGGGGTAGCTTTGAATTTTGTCAAAATTTCCAGCCTTCAAATTTCTGCAGGAATGGGCTTAAACTTCTCCCATGTGCAGGTTTCTCAATGCTTTTCATTTGCAGCCAAGTCAGGCATAGGGAAAACCAGATTTTTCTCCTTATGAGGCAGACTACAAAAGGAACCCAAAACTTTCTGTCAAAACACCAGGCAGCATTCTGCCCCACGGAGCGAACTGATCACTGCTCATTTTGGAGACCTGCACCCTGTGTGCTTAGCTCAGAGAAAGGCCATCATGACTCCTGAAGGGGCTACCTCCATGGCCAGGGCTTTTCCAACATTTTTACTAAGCTCAGTGCACTAACACACTTATTAGGAGATGACACAGTAGTGGCAGTACTCTCTTTTCTCCTCTCTGCTTCTCTCCTCTCTTCAGGTGCTGAAAAGGGAGAAGATAATCACAAGAAGGAGAAAGGGGAGAAAACAATCCCAAGGCAAACATCTCTGAACTGACAGCAGAGTTGTCAGGCTTTCTTGTGGGTGGGCTGAGGGATGGAAGGGGCTGCTCAGGGAGTGCCGGGGCTCAGGGCACAGGGGCTGCAGGGACAGGGGAGTTGGGGGCAGGGGATCTGGAGGCAGGTGCTGTCACTTGGAACCAGCACGTCCCCATGCACTTCCCTGCTGGGGGGAGAAAAATGTGTGCAATCTGTGGCAGCAGTGGTCAGGTAATTCCTTTGCTTCACATCGAGCTGCACTGAAGGGATGGTTGCTCACATGGAATTCCATTAATTCAAATTTCATTTTGAAGCTCTAGTCAAGGTGTGCACTCAGGTTGTCTGTGGGCTTCCTGGCACAGACCTTCAGCTGCCCTGGGGCCTGACAGCACTATGCACTTTGGGCCTGCTTGGGTCACTTTGAGTTAACTCCTTCTAGGAGTCAAAATAGGAAATTCCTCTTCCTTAGAAATAATCTCCTTTGGACTTTGCAACAGCAGTTGAGGGCTGCTTGCTCAGAGAGGGGAAGCGCTTTACTCCCGGCATTCAGACCCCATGCATGCTGCTGTGCAGAAATACACCACCTGGACTGCAATATATATTTAAAAAAAAAAAAAAAGGCATGCATTTTTTCTTTAAAAACAGTTTTTGGACAAAATTACAAAGTTAGCTCTTGAGCAGTAAACCACGCTATATCTCCTTTCTAATGTCTCTTTCTAAATATACACGAGGGAACAACTCTCATAACTCACTCGACATACGCTGTCTTATGAGTTATAGGTCAGTCTTCTAAGCACAGAGTGTGTGTTGCACTTCTCCACACTATTATGAATTTTCCATCCCTCATCATTCATATCATGCCAGAATATCTATTACAAACCCCTGTTTGCAGGAAGGGCTTCTATTTTCCCCTTCCATTTTATCACTAGTCTTAAATTTTCTCCTGGACACTAGCTTGGCATGCTGGCAGTACCATGCTGGCAGTTTCTGAGAAAAAGTCATATTCAAAAATCATATGTCAGGGCTTAATGTCACTTCCAAAGAAATATCCTTTCTTAACTAATAGAAGTGGTGTATAAAAATGAATTAGACACAGTCTCATTCTGATTGCCAAATACTACCACCCAGGCTGCTAACTACTGCAATCAGCTTGTGAAAAATAATAATCTGGAAGTCTTAAATGATGTCTGATAATGCTTTCTGCCACCCTAAATCTTTGGAAGTGTTGAGTCATCTTGAGAAAAATGTCGAAAATCATTTTTCACAAAGGCTTGAGTGTGGATGAGGCTCTAACTGCAGTCTTGTGTGAGGGATTTAGAGCTGAAGGGAATTTTCTGACAAATAGCTCAGCCATCAAGAACAGTCTGAGGACTGGCCAAATGCTTGGTAACTGCTAGATTTGAGAAATGCATTTCCCTAAGCAAATAAAAAAGTTTAATTTCTGCATAAAATAATTCATTTCAACGTTTCTGAAATGCTATGCTGTCATTTCCTTCTTTCAAAAACACTATTTCAAAATACGCTTGTACCTAATGTTGTAATAAGGCTGCCCGAGTGCTTTTTGGAGTGAGGTAAGTTAAATGAAACAATTAGCCCTGAGTGTATTTTTTTTCAGTTTCCTGAGAAAATGAACACAGCTATATTTTTTTTTTCAGTTGACCCATATGATTTTTTTATTGTATCAAATAAAATATCAACTACCCACACTGATTCAGAAGTTAATTTAATTCAGTTTGCAAAGTACTGAAACCAGCCTTGGTTTGCGTTTCATCTGCATCCACAAAATATACTGGCTTCTTTCATTTTTTTCCCACTCATTGGCTACTAATCGAAGCTTTCTGGGAAATATTTTTTCTGTCATAAGCTGTCAGACTGTCATCCATAGCAGCAAACTTCTGCACCACAGCAGTGTTGTAAGCAAGTGTTGGTAGAATCAAGCATGCAGAAAATGGATTGTCAGGTTGTTATGTGATTGAAATCTAAGGATTTGATTCATTGTTTTTGTTTTGTTTTGTTTTTACAAAATCAGATTGAAATTGGGACAACTTGCTCAAATCTGCTCCATTATACAACTGGTTAGTTGGTTGGTTTATATCACAGTATCACAGTATCGTAAGGTTGGAAAAGACCTCTGAGATCATCGAGTCCATGTTTCAAATTTATGTTTATCATATACTGAGTTCCCAGGAACTGAATTCTACAGTCTCCTACAGGATATACATGTGGCCTCCACTTTTGAGAAAATGGCATTAAGTATCATTTAACTTGTCGTTATTTGACGTCAGATCAAGTCAAATCAAAACAATCGTTGTTATTTCAGAAGTACTTTTGGGTGTGGAAATAAAATATGCAAGACAATATTGACAGAGCTGTGGGTAATTCTCTGTTTGGTATTTAAGTAAGAATAAACCCTATAGATAATAACATATTAATTTTGTACAACTCCAAAGAAAATCTGAGCAGACATTGTGTCTATATTATGCAATATATTTTCTAAAAGTCATAAATACAAGGGATGAGACTTGATTTCTATAGAATTCAATTTAGTAGCAAAAATGTTAAAAGTGGATCTCTTAAACTAAATATATTGGGTTAGTTTCATCATCAGTGTCACTCTAGTAAAACCACTTTAATCAGCAATTAACTTAGCCTACTGTATTACCTTCAAGGCAAATGATTTTTTTACTGATAAAATACTTTGGTTGCACATGGTTTATCAGGCACTAAATATTTAATCAGATGGCTGATGAAAATACTGAATAAAATAGGCAAAAACGTAGAAGGCTTACAATAAAGACCTCTTTCCAGAGGTTTAATAAACCTTTAGACTGTATCTCCAGCAGAGTATTTATTAGTCTAAAGAAATTATTCTGTATTTTTCAGTGTACTATTATTCTCCCACTCATAGCAGAAAAGTTTTTACTGTTCAAAAGATGCAGCAAACAGTCCTCGCTGCATATTTTTATAAATGTCTTGTGCTTGAAGTCTATATGCAGTGTAAAACTGTGTGAGGGAAGAATCTGGAGTGAACGAAAGGTCTGCTGGAATTTTCATATCGATACCTTCTAGCTGAACACCAAAGCACAAGGACTCGGTCTCCTTACAGGTAGGATCGTTAACTAGTACGAAACACAACTCATTCTATCAAGACAGGAACCAATTTATCATTGGGCTGCATTCTATCACACTGTTTTCTAGCGAGAAATCTCTATATAGGTACATTCCCCAGCAACCTGCGAGGTCAAAAGGAAACAAATCCACGATCATTCTCATTCAGTCGGAAAGAGGAACGGAGGCAAAAAAGATTCACTGTTTTTTTTCCAAAGTCACACTGTTCAACCAGATCCAGAAATGGGGAAGGAAACTCTGATCCCAGCTGGGAACACACGGGCATCACCTCAGACATAACTGTGACCCAACATGTTCTGCTGTTCAGCCTCTACTTCACCTTTGGAGCCTGTGCTAGAAGTTATTTTAAGTGAAAGAAGGCTGAAGACAAGGTGAGAAGGTGAAGAGGTGCTGAAATGGTCTGTTTCTATGTACAACAATATCTCTTCTATCAGAGCACAGCAGAGCTACTGGAGCAGAATATGTCAACATTTAAGAGTCTGTAATTCTCTGGCTATGGGTATGTGTGAATACCTGAAATCAGGCAAATGGGTTTTACATAAAAATGAATTTATTCATCTGTAAGATGTTACAAATAAAAAATAAAATTGGACCAGACTATCTGAATTTTGTCCACAAGAACCTATAACATTTGACCTATTTTGATATTTTAAATCAAAATTTGATTATTTTAAGCGACATGTGAAGGATCATTCATTCCTTACAAGAATTTGTTATATTGCTTGTTTGGAGTAGGATTAAATAAACTTTTGTCATGCTGGGACTGTTAACTCTTCTTTACCTCCTTTACCATTTCTTTACCGCTTCTTTACTGCTACACTCACCTAGTTCTTAACTCCTAACAGTCTTTGGTTTGAGCTGCAGTTGCTCCTTCCATTTGTCCTTATGAGATCTGAAAATGCACTTAGAAGTGCCCTTTAAATGGTTGGGGTTTGGTAGAGTTTTTCCCCCCATCCTTGTAAAAGTACTGATGATTCACTGCTAATTATTCTCACAGGCTGTTAAAAAATATATTTGAGCAGATGTATGAAGCAATGGCATACCGATGCCTTCTGCACCCGTGCTTGGGGTTCCAGGGGCTGTGTGTGGGTTGCTGACTGCTGCTGGGGTGACAGTGCCTGACCACCTCTCAGCCAGGGCAAGGGTCCAGGGCTGGCACAGAGCTCCATGTGGGGACCAGACAAGCGGGCAGGTTCATCCCAAATCAGCCAAAGCTCAGTGCTGGGCTGAGAGGAATGCTTTGTCACGCTGAGAAGGGGTAGCTGAAAAATGGCTTGGAGGGGTGCCTGTGCCCTCTGGGCTGCTCTGGGATCTGGTGGCTTGGGGATGAGGGGGAGCAGTGCCCACAGCTTGCAACAGCCACCCTGCCTGGGTCTTGGGGCTGCTTTGGTTCCTGAAGAGGACGTAACACCAAATATGGAGACTTTTCCCTGCAGTCCCAGCTCTGAGGCTGACAAAGAGTTAAAGAAGGATGTGCGAGGAGGTGCCCTTCTGCAGCAGCTTGCAGTCTGGCTCCATCCCTGAGGACTGCCCAGTGGTGCTCAGGGATGGGGCAAGGGACATGGTCACATATGGCCCAAAGAGCAAGTGGCAACCACACCAGGGCTTGAAAAGGTTGAAACCTGGGTGAAGGCACACTGAAATGAGTCCCCAGCTATTAAACAACAAACATGGATATTCAGGACTGAAACTCAGGCCATAGCATCATTTGAGGGGTTCAGGCACAACACAACTTTGCTCGGACACCACTCTTAAGGTGTGAAAGCCTTCTGAAACCTGACAGCAAGAAGAGATAGGTGAGCAGGGGCTGGCACACCCTGCAAGGCACCATCCCTGCATGCTGGCAGAGTGACAGCAACCATACTGGTGCCAAGCTGCTCTCCATCCTCTGAGGACTCTGCCTCACGTGCTGTTCAAAGACCGAAAGCTGGGAAGGAGTAAGGAGGAAAGTACTAGCGAGAGCACACTTTGTGTTTTTAATTATTGGCATCTTTGGTGCTCTTCAAAGACGGTGAGGCTGCTGAATCACATTAGCTCCCTGTATAGGTAATGAATGGAAGCTGCACACACATTTTGAGCATTAGAGCATCAGCCTCAAAGAGATTTAGGGGGAAAAAAACATTCTTCACATTGAAGAATAAATATATGCAGCCTGGCACATTCAAGAGTATCTCTTCTTCAGAATGCTGATTAATGTTGCATCAAATCACAATAAAAATAGTCCGTAGGGATAATTTTCCTATTTGTAAAAAAAGTAATAAAGATTAGCTTTACCAAAGTTTGAAGCAGGCTTCGAGGTGGGTTGTGTGTTCAAAAGAAATACTAACGACCTGAGGAGGTCATTAGTTGGGGGATACTCTGCTGGGCCAGCACCAAATCCCTTATGACACTTTCTGCCTAACAAATCATACAGCAAAGAGTGGACTTACGTCTGTGTGAGCCTCAGGCATATTTGAAACTACTTGAATTAATGTAATTGCAAAGTAATTTTATTCCACTGTTTTATAGCAGTTTCCATGCTCTGCCAAAGGCAAGACTGGGGAACTCTTGAAGCACAGAAGGTGGCTCAGAGGGTTATGTTTTATCAGGCCTTCTCCACTTTCCTGCGCAAGAGGACTTGCATCATGACAGCAAACTTCCCATCACAGGAAACCACCACAAGTCCCACCAGCAGGCAGTGAACCCCTAATTTATACCACTGGCACTTGGTCTCAGAACCTGATGAGGTGCTAACTATAGCAGGTCTGTGTGACAGGACTATAGTCCTAGAGGTAATTTCCTACACCTTATTACCACATAATAATGGCCTCTTAACAACCAGGCTAATCAAGAATTAATGAGGCACTAAAACATTTCAAGGAACAATGAAGGATTTAAAAATTTCTCTTATGTGTTTTATTTAAAAAGCAATTCGTTTAACAGTTACTGCCCTTACTTGGAGTCACATAAAAAGTCTTGGTATTTATCGAATGTATCACCTGAAAAGTCCTATTCATTTATCAGTTATTTACTTGTGTGGGGCTGCACATAACTACGGAACTGAAGGAAACCTAAAGGGAGCAGAACCAGATTTGGGTCCCATCCACCTCCCTCAAGTCTGCCTGTCCGTCTGCTCAAGTGCTCCCCTGTCCTCACAGGGGAAGCTTGTGCATTTGAGGGTGAAGTGCAACACCAAAACCAGAATGAAGTTAGGCCAAATTGACACGACTGACAAAAGGGGATTTTGTATTATCTGCAGAAAGCTATTATTGTCTTTTTTTTCTTTTTTTCAGGAAGGGAGGGTGCACTTTAATTGGGGAGCCATCCTTGATAGAAGTGTTTGAGAAACTTAGAGGGAAAACAAGTGGGAAAAAAAGGTAGGGATAATTTACACTGGTAAAGGATTTCATATCAGTGACTCAATGTTGAATTAAAGCTTGAAAAGATGTGCCTTTATCATCAGCCTGGAAGGGATAATCAAAACAAAAACATGTTCAAATTTGACTTATTTTTTAAAGCTTCCTTCTCTGGTGGAAGGGTGGGGAATATATCCTAGTTTGCTGAGAAAATCCCCAAATAGATCATTCTGTGACAGATAACTGTTATGATTATTAATTCCACTGCTGACATTGAAATTAAACTGATTCCCAACATAATGGATGAGTAAATAGCACACTAGAAATTCTCAAATGCTTCCACATTTCCGATGCAATCAAAAAAAAGAACTCCCTCATTAAATAATACTCTGACAGAAAAGGCAATCTGATTAAATAAACGTATATGTCAATCATGATGTAAGATATAAAAGGAAAGCATTTTGTAGCTAAGTAAAACTTTTCTCCATATTAATATCTCTCTCTCTTTTTGTAATTCTTAAAAGAGAAGTAATGGAAAACTATGTACCCCAAGGAAAGATTGGGGCAACGCCCGGGCACCTGACGAAAGAGTTAAAAGTTAGTCATCAGCCCAGTGATTTACCATGAAGCAAAGATGATGGAGGAATCAAGGAAAAAATCAGAAAGCAGCAGGGGATGAGTCATATACACTAATCCAGGAACTCAAGCTGCTATGGACATATTTGTGTACCCCTTGTTACATATATCTCTTTATTCCTCTTGTTTTTCAGGAGACATGGGGACATGTTTTGAGTGGCAAAAGTGGAGAAGGGGAGGGCCAGAAGAAATGGAAAGCAAGGAGAAATGAAACTGCAGGTGATGAACCTGACAAAACCAGGGATGGGACGGGAACAAAGCAGCAGAAAGTGTGCAGCAAGAAAGAAAAAGGAAGGAAAGAAAAGAAGAAAGAGTGGTAGATGGCATGAACAGCAGGCAACAAGACAGGGAAAGAGAAAGGAGAAACCATGCTGTGCAGAGTTAGAGGTGCCGGAGGATATTGAGAGACTGGGCAGGGATGTGGGGCTGCAGAGGTTCTCCCCAGGGTTTGTGCTAGCAGGTTCCCCTCAGCCCCATGCACAGAGTCCCCACTACCAAAGCAGCAAACGCTTATTCTCCTGTAGCCACAAATTAGGCCACGCATTACCCAGAAGCATTGCAGTAACAGTGGGGTTAATTTTTCGTACTATTTAATTTCACCAACTCTGTGGGCCTGGGAGAGGGCAAGAGTTATGTAACTCAGTGTGATGGGTGGAAAGTCTCTGAACGTCACTGTGTCTGGTGGCCAAAGATGGGAATGGGGCCTGGCAGCTCCCTCTCCTTGGCTTTGGGAGGCAGCAGTTTCTTAGGACATCAAATACTTCCTTAACTGAGCTGCAGAACTGCAGGATAACATTCATGCAGTTGCTTCTCTGTTGGAAACCAAGAGTGTCAGCCTGGACCACTCTGTTCCTGGTGAGTCTTTAAACCTAATGCAACTCATATGGAAGATGTTCTTTGAGAAGAACCAGAGATTTATTTGGATAAAACTCTGCGTGGATGACAAGTGCATGCAAAGAAATAAGATGAATATTTCTCAATTAGAAAAACATAAGCTGCTTGAACAAGAGATATTTGCTTTCCAGCTCGAGACCAAGGCTTTTGTGTTCTTCAGGGCATAGAAAGTGTTGTTCTTCTCATGGTGAATTCATAGCTCTGCAAAGTCATTGTGCCAAATGGGATCATTTTAAAGATGCACTTTGCCACTTCTATTAGATAAAAATAAATCAAAATAATTTTGCTTTTTAAAATCTTTCCATAATGCCTGGGAATGATGGTTATTAAGTTATCCACTAACTGTGGTCTTAAGGAAATATATGTAAGTTGGGAATCATAACAATACGTTAGGTCCTTCTACCAATCTAACCTGCACCAACTGTCTTTGTGCCCATCTCTCATTGTTCGTATATTAGAAATGAAACTCCTAAAATCCTATCTGGCTGACAAGTCTACTGTTATACTTCTAATCTTCCCCTTTCTCTGTTTATTC
Source organism: Neomorphus geoffroyi (assembly GCA_033558235.1). Classification (NCBI taxonomy): domain Eukaryota; kingdom Metazoa; phylum Chordata; class Aves; order Cuculiformes; family Neomorphidae; genus Neomorphus; species Neomorphus geoffroyi. The sequence continues at coordinate 34,536,371 of JAUMJM010000005.1, read as the reverse complement.
CGCTATCTCCCAGGCTTCAGAGCTGGAAATTTGGTTCCTTACTCCTGGATACTCAGCATCAATCACAGGAGGATGTTGTGGGCGCTGCAGGCTAAGATTGGTGTCAGCCAACCAGTCTTGGACAGCAATGAAACCTATGGGAAAGACTCAGGGAGAAGTTTCTTTCTCTTGAATACAAAACCTGAAAGAGTAAAGCTCTTCAGAGGAGGAAAGGACGCTCCTCCCGAGTGACCATCTGTTTCCTGACCTGGGTGCTGGACTGCTTGCTGACCAGAGCTGTGCTGGGATATTGTGTGGCAGGATGCGATGGCCAGTGTGCTCCTGGCAGCTGTGAGGGATGGGGAGAAGAAGCAGAACTCTGCCCTGACAAACACATGTTCCTCTTTTCTTTCTTTGTTTTTAACATGTGCAGGCACTCAGCAGCAGGCCACTTTTTCGACACACGTAAGTCATCCTGCTTTACTGAGACTGCTCATGGGGAAATGTTTTTTAACTGAACTGGAGATGGGCAGCACAGCATAAATATGAGTCTAGGTGCCCACAGGAACTCTTGGTCTTTTAAACAATTATGCTGAAAGAAGTTCTGCTGGAAAGCATCGTGCCTGTCTATAATTATTTGAGAGATCAGAACTTTACTCCATGACAGAGGAATATCCCAGGGTTTTTTTACAGTTTCTTCCACAGAAGTCTGCAGAATCTTCTGTTGCTTACGGTGATTGCAAGTATTAAAATTTGTGTCTCATATTACATTTGTTGCTTAAGTTATGGGGAAAACATGAATTTTACAATAGAAGCCAAATGATTTTTTTCCTTAAGTCCAACAGTTAAAACCAGTACAAACCAGAGTGATGACAAATTAATTTTCAGGTTACACTCTATGATGTTGTGGGTTTTCCCAACCAGACCTATTCCTCGCTCGTTGCTGTGCTGGTCCTCTGCCTGAAGTGCTTCAAGGCAGGCTGCGTATCTAGGTTGCCTGTCTCATCTCCCCAGGGGCCTTCAGGACAGAAGGCTCCCTCCTCTCCCCTAAACTCCAGCCATTATAAATGGCAAAACAATTGGTCATGAAACAAAGAACAAAAGGGCAATTTGCTCATCCTTGGTCTGTATCATGCTACTAAATACTTTTAAGAGATTATTTGTGCTGATTTGTCTGCTTTGCTTTGATAGTAGGAAAGTTGATGGTGAGTGTAGAGGATTTTCACCCGTAATTGCTCTAATTTCTAGTACACTTAAGTACATAGTAAGCCCACATGCTTATCAGGTAACAGATCAGTTCTGTTTTAATTTGGTGTACCCAATCTATTGCACCTCCTGGAGTATTTCTCTGAAGAAATGTGTCAAGAGATTTCTTCTCTTTACCTACAGTTGCTTATAGTTTATGCCATGAAAGGGGAATCAGCACAAATGAATCCTGACAAAATATCTTACAAAACTAATAAAAATCAGCATGCAGAATTGCCAGCTGTAATTGCACTATTTTGTCATAAAAGGTCTGTGGGCCAATCAAACCATTTTTTTTTTAAAAAAATCTTAGCTGTTATCTTTATAAGCCAGTGGTACAGTTGCCTTGATTTTGGAATTCTTTGTAAGTATAACTCTTTTGAATCTCAGGAACAATATACCTCATCCAAACCTTTGTCCTGATTCATCTCTAGCTTTGATAGTTTCAGTGTGTCACCCTGCTTGCTTGTCGAATCTATCATCAAATCTAAATTGCCAATAAATATATTCCACATCTCTTCTGGGAGATGAAGCTTGTCTGCATGCTAAACAAAGAACAGAATGCACAGAGCCGAGATACACACCGAGATAGAATATTCTCCCTCTTAAAATACTGCAGGTGAAATGATAATGTGGAAATATTCTTACCCTGAGGAAGGCAGACTCCAGTTGCAGCTTAGCAAATCAAAGACCAGAAAACTTGCTTGCAATAACATCCTAACAAATCCAAAGAGATATTTTTTTCCCCCGGTTAAAAAATATCCACACTCTTGACATTTAATCCAAATCCAGAGATTAAGGCAGAAGAACTTCAATAATTTGTTTAGTTAGGTATGAAAGTAATTTGTCATGAAACTGTCAGCTTGCTACTGTAAGGTTTTAAAAAATCATAGCTATTCACGGATGAACAGTAGGACTTTTCCTCACAGGAAAATCATCATAATTTCAGGTTTCAGTATCTTTTTGTATTTTGCACGGCAAATAAGAAGTTGTCCACCAAACTTGAAAAGTCCCCTTTTTTTTCTGAGTTGGTCACACTGTGGGAGAAAGAGGCATTTCTTTAGATTCCCTTAATTTGGTCTTCATACTTGTAAAATTAGTTAAAAGCAAAATGAAGGAGCTTCTCATTCAAAACCTTGCTTTCTTGTAATTAAAAAAATATATCTGTGTACCAACAAAGTAGAAAACTAAGGCACTTCAAATTCCAAAATCTTCCCATTCCTGGACGAGCTTTAGTGTTCAAATGTTAATAGGATGTCTGCATTAAAAAAAATAAAACCACCCATAAAAAAACTTGGCCCATATTCAGGCTCAAGAGTCTGTGAAACAGACTTTTTCCATACCATGACCTCAGTCTTAGGATTTCTCTTTTGCAAAACGTTAGTTATTTTTCTTGGCAGGTGGCCAGAACCTCATATCTCTCTTTCTCCCCTTCTCGCCCTCCTCTTCTCCCCACCCTCCGGGCGCGCACACACCTCTCTTCTTTCCATCATCCAGCCATTCAGCCCCGAGACGAAGCAACCCTCCCACCCTTTGGCTGACGGGACATGGCGATGGTGTGGGAAAAAAAATCAGGTTATAAGAGCCTGGAAGTATCAAATGCTCCTGATTGCCCTTCTGTTATTTTGGAATAATTTTATTTTGTTTCCCTGCCTAAAACCTCTCAGCGAAGCCAGCAGCCCCCCACACCCAGCAGTGCTGGTACCCCCACCAAGCATCAGCCTCAGAAGGTTTCAAGTTGCAGCGGCTTTCGCCCAGGGTAGAGGATTTCCAAAACATGTTACCCTGGCAACCAGGAATTTTAACCCGGCAAAAACACCACCATGCACATCACAACTCCAACGTGCGAGACTCTGAGCTTCATTTATCATTTTCTTCAGAGAAAAAATACAGAGTGAGGGCAATGGTGCCTGCCTTCTTGGCAGGATTTCTGATGAAATCGACTTCTTCCCAGGTACTCGCATCTCCTGATTTTCCTGGCAACCCTGCTTTAACCACCACATTCACAGCTAACATACAAGAGATTTAAAATTCCCAATTAGTCCTTTACAAATGACAAAGTCCAAGGAAAACAGTGCCTAAGAGAAAAATAATATGCTTTCAGTGCAATGCAGGAAAACATTTCCTCAAGCACGACAATATTTTAGGCAGTTAAATTAGTCAGTTCTATTCTAAATGATGTTAAATGTTACAGAAACATTTTTTACTTGGTATAAAATTAGAAATAATGCCTAGCACTATGGTAATTTTTCCAGTGGGACAAAAGCTGCTGTTTTGAAGTGAGGGCATCTCTTGCATTAAACCACTCCCCTTCAGGTTTGAGTTTTATCAAAATGAGAGGACCTTCCTGTGGCTAATTATTTTTCTCTCCAGCATGCGTAGAACAGGTAGACCATAAAGGTGAAGATGCTAAACAAGAGGTCCTGGATCAAGAGGACTTTATAAATAAAACTGTGCTGAGCCCTACAGCGATAAGGTTGGTTATCTCAAGCTATTGGATATATCTGGTAAAAAAGAGGGCTAGAATTGAAAAATAGGACAGAAAAGGCCCTATCTCACCCCATGTAAGTCAATCACAAAACTTCCCCAGACCTTAGTGGTGCTATTATTTAGCATTCATCTATCCCTGTCCCTGCTGACATCTCAGAGAAAGCTTTTTTTGTGGAACTTGAACTCAACAGAAGCTAAGTTTCATCCCATGAGAACCACAGTTGCAATTCAGACTGGGTTCCTAGGTATTTTCTTCTTAAATCGAACAAATAATCCCCATCTCATCTGCTTTCATGAACAACATGTTTTTAAGATCTTCTTCCGTGACTTTATATGTTATTTGTTTTAACTTGTATGATCTTCAGCTGCTATACATCTATAACTTTCACACGGCAAAAAAAAATTCACAAATAATACTCCTCCTTAACTTTGCTAACCCTCAAAGACAGATTCAATCAAGACTTGCATGAGCAAATGTCTTCCAAGAAAATGTCTTTATAGCATTTGAAGAAGCAATTTTGAAGATTTGTTAGTATCAACTTACAGTGGCTTTTTGTGAAGGATCAGCAGCATTGTACACTGCAAATCCAAAAAAATCCATGCTCAGAAAAGGTTAGGAATTGGCAGGCAAGCTTCACATCAGCATTGTGACAATACAGCAGTGTGATGCATCCCACAGGTGAAATCAGTTTGTTTCTTGGATTCAGAAGTGACGGTGGAATTGTATTTTTAACGGTCTATATATTTAATATACAGAGAAATGCTCTGTACATGGGCTGAGGGTAATTCTTCAGGGGAGAGGGCAGAAAAAAGAGCCTTTCCACGGGAATTTGAGCTGAAGAATGTTTTTTATAGTTTTAGCTCTTCTTGCTGGACTGACTGAGCAGAGTGACAGTCCAGCAGTGTTAGGGGTTAGCTCCGTGAGCTGAAGATCAAGTAAACAGGTGGAATAGTGCAATGAAGCCAGCCTTCTTCTTCTGCCAGTGACTTGGTTCATGGATAAACACCAGACTTTTACTTCTACAGTTTTCAAGACCTCCATTGCTCTGAAAAACACTGCCTTTATTCATCATAGTAAAGTTTTTTTTTTCCCCTTCTTTTTTTTTTAGCATGGTCTGCAAGAATTCTCTCAGAAACATCGCAGAGGCACATTAAAACTGCTGATGATACAATGCACTGTTCTTTTCAGAAAGAATCTATTTTAAAAAGTTAACATAAAATATATAATCTCCTATTGTTTATCACCCATTGGAATGTGTGTTTCTGGGCAGAGGAGGCCCATCTGTGATTCACAAGTAGGTTGATACGCGCATGACAGCCCTCAACGGAACCCACGGAGTCACTAAAAAAGGCATCACCAAATCACTGTCCAATATGTGTCTGCTGCAAGTGTCCTTGCCCTCTACAACGCCCAGAACTTGAGCTGTGAAAGACTTCGTGAATTTGCCTTGGTATCTTAATCTGAAAGCTAGAAGTGGAATACACTCCACACAAGTTTGGTCAGCCCTATTCTTGGAACTGACTTCCACAGTTGCATGGATTTCACCTTTTCTATTGTCCTCCAGATCCATCTGTGAGCTATTTTCTGGTTCAATTGACTTAAGCCTTCATGGTCCTTTTGGCAAACTACCAGAAGGTTACCTAAGATGAAGGGACCTTTTCCCTCTGCAGCTTGCATGCTTTGCCTCTTCCCTGCTTGCCATCTCTCCCTCCCGTTCGGTGAGACAAAAGCTGTATTTGGATGGTCACTGTCCCATGAAACTAAGACTGAAACTCTGGAGAGAGGATAGGAGTGTGGTGATGGGGCAGGGTCTGCTTGTGCTCACCAGCTCTTGCAGGCACCTGGAAGAGGCAGCAGCTCCCACCCTCCCCTTATCTGGCACTCCTCAGGACATTTACCACTTATTATCCAAGTCTGTCTTTAAAAACTTAAACTACTCATTTCCTTTACTGTTCTGGGTGAATAATCCTTAGCCATTTTTACAGAACATTACATTTTTCAACACCTTGTACAAATACCACAAGATTATAGTCTTCATGGCAGTCTAATTGTTATTTTAGATGGGGGAATGCCAAGGCTAACTTTAAACAACTTGCACCAGGCCTTTTGGTGCAGTGAGGTGGGATTAAGGCTCCTCTTCCAGCTCCAGTGCTCAATCAGGTTGCAATTGTTCCCTGAGAGACTTAAGGTCTTGGCTCAAGACCACTTGTCAGCCAGATGTGAGAGGCCAAGCTCTCTGGGGCCTGAGAGGGGGACAGTGTGTTGGCAACACTTGCTCAAGCTGATCTCCTGCATTTGAGACTGATGCTCTCTGCTCTCTGGAGGAACCTTGTAAGCCCTCTGCCTCGGTCTTCCATGTGCGGAAAGGGAAACCAGCAGGAGTTTTTAGCTGTTGAATAACTATTAGTATCTGCGAGCCATTCTGAAGGTACAAGGGCCAAGACAGAAGAGAGGAAGAAAAGGCAAGGAACCAAAAGGCATTGCTCATGCCAATACAGACGTAGGTCACATCAAGCAAGGACAGCAGACATCGCTCTAAGAGCTCATTGCCTCTTTCCTTCCTCAAGGGGAACCAGGGTGATGAGAACAATGAGCAGCTGCTGATGGGCAAGAGACTGTAGCACTAATATGTGCAAATGGGCAGCTTGGAAGCTGCCGAATTCAGCACTGTAATTGAAAATCCCCCTGAGCAAACCAAGTGATACTGGGGAACAGTGCAGGGAAGGAACAGAGCCAACATCTGTTTCTGCCTGGCAAAAGCAAACAAGCAAGCACACACACCCCGAGATCACCGCGATTCTCAGAGAGTATTAGCAAAGGACAAAACTTGCGTAACTGCCATAAATTATAAAAGCCTCCCTCAATCTTGTTTAATTCTCTTGTAAAAAGGGAGGGGAATATCTGGAGCAACTCAGCATGAAAACAATTGTGGGAGGGATAATAAAGAGACAGTACCGAGGTATCTAGTTGCTAGCCCTGCTATCATTAGGTAAGTGCACTAGAAATGTCGAGGTAAATGCATAGCAGTGAATCACAGTCAGGCATGATTAACCTTGGGTAGTTTGAACTGGAAATCATTTACAAACACAAAGGTATTGAAGAACAGCACAACAGACAGTGCATCGAAAGTCATCCCAAGAGCAGGAGTCTTGCTGAGCGCTTTGTGTATTTGTGCCATTTTTGAATTATTGTCATCTTCTGCACGTGGGAGGATGGAAGAGCGCAGACCTCGGCATGGGGAGGAGTTTTTATGGCACTGCAAAGTCCTCTGAAACATGTGTGATGGTTGGAATCACATTTCCTTGCACAGAAGTTTTATAAAATTAAAAGTTTTAATTGCAATGTTTCAGGGTTTACTGAAGGTTCCAGTTTTTGCCAAAGACTAAAATCCTGAATCTGAAAGTATTAAAGACCAAAAGAGCAGTCTTTCTTCATCCCTCCCCCACTCCTTAATGCAGCCCTTCAGACTATAACTGGTAAAAGCAGGAAAAGAAAGGATTTTAATAAAAATTAGGTGTTTTTAACAAAATCTGTGAAAGTTTTCTTACTACTGAAACCCAAATCTTCTATCACAAAACCAAAAGAAATAAACCTTACCGGACATTTCTGAACAGTCCTAAAAGTTTAGAAATGCTCAGTGAAGCTGTAACCAGATGACCAATAGAGAGCTACATATATGAGTATATATTAAGAGTAATATGTATAATATATATATATATAGTATATATATATTAAAAGTACAACAACAACAAATCTGTTTATTGCAATTCTTCAGTGCCAGTTCAGGTGATCATTGTGTCTGCCGAGGAGGTGAAGGTCATAGGAATATCGTGCAAAATGCTACAGCTCTGCTCACACTTCCTCCCTGCTTTCACATCATTCTCCTTCTCCTGCATCTATCTCAGTTATTTCTGGCATTGTAATAACTGCCCTTATTTATCTGCTTCATTAGGATGTTGCATCAATTAATGTATATCATCTAATGCATACCAGTTTCCTAGTGTTTAATATTATTATCTGTGAAGGGCTCTGTCATACCAAGTCTATCCAGGGAGTTAAATGCATACAAGAAAAAAACCCCTGATGTGTAATGCTATTCAGAATTATGCATTTACCATACCCAAACCCCTCTGAACAGACCACCATGGGTTCTCTGATCTAGATTTCTATACTCTCGGAGGTTATGGGTGTCACCTTTGGCCCTGGGGCTCCAGGTCACAGTGTAATATCTGTTTTTGAGGACCTGTAGCCCAGTGTACGAGGCAGGAGGAATGTCTTGAGGGGAGAATTCATATAAATGCTTGGTTCACAAGCGCCACACTGCCTGATTCAGGAGGGTAATCAACCTGTCCTTTGAAGCTCCATAAATAATGTTTGGATGGAGGTTGTAAATCTGCGCCAAGGATGAATTAACTGCCATTGAGTCATACAAGCTTGGCTTGAGTGTATGGCTTGTAATATGCCTGAGGAAAATAAAAAAGACATTTGCAAGAAAGAAACATTAATTTGCTCCTCCCTATCTTTTCTGTTATTTTTGTGTAGGCCAACTGACTTGCTTTCTGGGGTTTTTTTCATTGCTGTTTTTCCATTTTCACAAGGGAACACTGATTTACATGCAGTCACGCATCTGTCTGTATGTGTGCACCATGGTCCTTCTGGTTGTGCATCTTGTGCACAGGAGTGATCTGCTACATCCCCAAAAGGACAGAGAGAGTCTGTATTCATGACTGCCTGAGAACCAGGGATAAAAGCCTGTCCTAGAAGAAGGTGGAAATAAGAAGAAACCTAGGGAAGGCCAACCAGCATAGCAGAAATAGAACAGGGATGTCAGTGTGCACCTACAGATCAACATGGGTTAATTTACTTCACTGTTAATACTTAAGCATCCAGCTTTCCGTTCCATAACACATAGATTTTAGTTTAATAATAGCTTTTGCTCCTATTGCTCCCCCTTCTTTCTTGTTTCCGATATTTGACCTCTGGTTTTCTCTTCCACTGCTCTCTTTCTGAAAACTTGGCATTTGCAGTTTCTTTTCCTCCTTCTTAGCTGTATCCCTCTCATTTTCTTCTCCTCTTTTGGCACAGCATTTCCTGGTTCCCTTCCTCTCATGTCCTCCTTTCTCTTTTGCCTCCTATTCCACACAAACAATTTCCCTAACCAGAGCGGCCTCTGCTTCTTGAACACAGCCATTTATCAGTGGTGACCAGTTGTTTCTACTTCTAAAAATCACCCTGGGAACCACTATCTGCTGTGGGGTAGACTTCCCATATAGGAACAAATTAAAGATAAGCGATATAAATATACTATATCTAGTAGACAGCACAGTTTCAGAAGGTTACACTAAGATCTCCTATTAGGTCAGTAACTTTTCACACCTAACCAGATTCTGAAGTCGGCTGTATCTAATACAGCACACTATATGACACAGTGTGTAGTCTCAACCCAAAACCTTAAACACATCGGGACATATCTCTGAACCCATATTCAGAGATATCCATATTCTGGTTTCAGAGAACTTAATCCAATGAGGAAGAAGAAAGGAAAGTAAGGAACACTCATCAATAAAATAGCATCTTACTACAGAAACCACTTTGGAGGATGGTTTATGTTTTGCATATTTCTAAATATCAGCAAAAATAAATGCGTTCATTTCTCCAAAATACCTCCAGATGGCATTAAAACCCTTTTCTTTTCTTCTTTATTGCAATAATATTTTTTAAAATTATAATTATTGGAATCATTCTATTAACCATTCCCAGCAATCATACTATCAGAAGGCATAAGGCTGCTAATGCTTAATTCATTTAATGTGTTTGGCTAAATATGCTCACATACTGTAATTACTTTCCACAACACAATCTGCAGGACAAGCCATTTCTTACACCATGTCAAATCTTTTTCTAGGTTCATTTCCAGAAGATTTTTAATGCGTATTTGCAGCAGAAATCAAAACATCCCACAATAAATCACTGTTATTGTACCTCCTTCTGTGACTACTTTTGGCCATGTAACAAATGATGACACCTTGAGAGATTTACATGATATAATACTCTGAATTTAAATAACAGGAATCAGAAAACATAAATTATGGGCAAGATGCACTCTAAAATTCACATGGCTGACTGTTACAAGAACTTCCCTCCCTCAACTGGGATTAAAAAGGTGAATGGTTTTGCAGAAATTCATAATGCTCCTGCCTGGTAGTTATTAAAGGAATTCACTTATCTAGCTCAGTTTGGGAGACTGATGCTATTTATTTATTTTTTTAACTTGCAGCCCATCTGTTTCATAGACTGGTTTATGTTGGCAAAACAATTCATTCCTTAGTATACTAGAGCTAAAAATGGTAAAAGATTCTACTGTTGCACTAGAGTGAAGGTGAACACTGATATATTACAAGTGCCTGTTCCTATCTATTTCTTGACTTCTTTTGTTAATTCAAAAACATCAACAAAATCGTGAGAGACCAGAGATAGCTGTAATTGGATTTCAAGTAATTCAGAGGTGAAGCTGCAGACTGCAGTCTTTTAAAATTACATCAGTACATCAAAGGCATATGTGACATGATGTTTTTTAGCAAGTGTGACAAACTCCAGCAGCATTAAAGTAATGTTGAAGTTAGGCTATAAAGGCCAGCCTCACACCCCCACAAAAATCATCTCATATCCATTCAGTGTGATATGGACCCCTTTCACTTGCAAAGTCCCTTGATTTACTAGCATGCAAAATTTCTAGGAATAATTAATGTTTAGTCATTATCTAAAAAGCCTTTTTAAGAAAAGCACCAGTGAAAGAGCTTTACCTTAATGAAAACAAATTCTGTTTTGCCCAACCAATCTGATAGAACCACAGCTGCCTTCTCAGACCTTAAACACAAAAGTGACTTACGATGTATGGGTTGCGCTTGTCTCTGGACTCTTTGGCTCTACATCACTTTTCCCTTTAAAAGAGAAGAAAAAAATGACATCAGAAATGGGTCAATATGGAAACTGCTCAGAAGTGACACATCAACGCTTCACTCATTGCTAACGCTGACCACTCCTGCCACACATGCAGACTGCTGCCAAGGCAATCACAGGGCTGTGGGGGCACTGCTGGAGCATTTGCAAGCAGAGGCCCAACCCTAATTTGACTTTTCTTGTCACTGCCGCATATCCTCTGGAAATGTCAGGCAAGGAGACTCCACAAGAAAGACTGCTTAGAGGACACAAGCTTTACCAGGAATGGCAGACCTTGGACCAATGAAAAGGATTTCTCTGGAGCCCTAGCTCCGCTATCGAGAGTGTACTCCATCCAATATGCACATGCTCCAAAATCCTACTCCAGGAGGTGTAATTATTTCACACAAAGCAAAACAGCATCAGCGACAGCTAGTAAGGCAGTGATTAGGACACAATTCTGTCAATGTGGTTTTTTTGGTTCATATTCTTTTTTTAAAGATTATGGATCCAATCTTCAGCTCCTGTAAGTGGGAATGCACTTTGCACTGTTCTATATTTTGACTTAGGCACTCAACCCCAGGAGAAGTCTGGTACCCAAGTGCTTCAGAAGCATCAGAGGCCATGGGGATGTCTCTTGACATTTCCTTACAACTCACATGGATGCTGGCATAGCATGTTGGTTTGTGGTAAACCCCTTCTTGGGTCCAAAATCCTACATCTGCCCAACACAACCTAGTTTCACAGCACAGACACCAGGGAAGCAAGGCTGCTAGCTGATGGGTGGTATTGCTTCTGCTAACTGAGGCCAAGGCCTTCTTCCCACTTTCTTCCCCTCCCCGCCTCTCTCCCCCAAAAGAAAATAAGTAAGACTTGATGTTGTTTGCTGTGATTAATGTTCTTGAAGTAACTTGAGGGAACTGCACTTCAGGGTAAGATTTTTATTTAGCTCTACCATGGATGTACAGGGTGTGCCACTCCACTTGAATCATCTTGAACTTGAATTCTGGACCTAGTGATTGTGCAGCTGCTGCTCTTCTAGTGTGTTGCTGTATGCTAATAGCTGTCTACGTGTGAGTTTATGTTGCCTTGCAGACAAGGAGGCACAGAGGTTGAGTGTGACTGGTTTACTGATGGATATGTTTTTCTCCATTACTTTTTAATGAGCTTTGTTAAACCAAAATCCACCTGTGCCTTCTGAAAAAAATGGGAGAAGTGCTTATTTTAGTCAGGCTATTTTGGTGTTGTCTGATCTTCTATTCATTGACTTGAGTTGAGTGGGTTTTAGATTGTCCCCCAGCCTATTCCATGCACATGTGTATTATGGATCATCCATTTGCTTCCGATAAAATCCTCATCTTCACTTTCCATACCGCACTGGGTGCCAGCAATGGCTGGAAGGAGCACCTCTGAACACTTGCTGTTGCCTTGAGAAGAGGCAGGGTTTTGCTACCAATGTCCTCCTACTGCCATACAGAAGAAAGATGAAGAGCTTACTCTAGATAACCAACTCCTGAAAGCAGGTGTCTTGTAGAAGATGTTCTAGGTATTGCAGACACCTTGCTGTGGTGCTCTTCGATCACGTCCTCCCCTCTGGAAGGATTTGTGTCCACTTAGGTGCTTAAACTTTAGTGAATAGGATGAGGGAAGCTCCAGATGACTTAAAACCCACTGATGTCTCTCTATAGACCTCTAGGGAAGCTATGATCTTACTGTAGGAAGACAGCTAAAGCTACCTAAAATTTAGGTATGAGTGGGGCATCCACTCCATAATCTCTACCTCACTTCTCACTTTTAGCAGAGACCTCAGAAAGTATATTCAGATGATTTACTTGGTGGCTAGAAAGCTGTTGCTACAGCATACGTTTGTCAGCCTTAGGGTGCCTGGAGCCCTGGAGCTCATCTGCATTATGGTAATTTGGAACGAGAAACCAACAGTAACAGTTGGCGTATATTCAAAGATTTTCTATTCGTAACTTAGGCTTTTTATAAGTGATGAATTATTACCATGAACACTGGTTTGTTTGAGTGTGAGAGGGAATATGGATTCCTGAGTGCTTTGCCAGCAGAGTTCATATCAGTTCTACTTTCAGCAATGTATGTTAATGCAGCAACAAGGGAAACAGCGTAAGTACTGTGAGGAGAGAGAAAAGGGAATCTGTGATTTACCCAAACTGGATATTAATGAATTACCCTACAGTAAGCATTTGCAGCTGCTTTTATGCTAATCATCACTTAACACACTTCTGTGCAGAGGGGGAGGATGAAGCCTATACAGATGGTAGAAACACATTAGTCCAGCCTATCAGAGTAGAAAATCTGGCCATTAATGCTTTATCCGTTCATGCTAACTTTGTTCTTACTTGACTGAATCATAGCAATTTTAGAAATGTGTATAGACTAAGCATAGTTGAATGTTACACATGCAGTGCACATAAGATTTTTGGATAAGTGTATTTAAAAGGGAGTTACCTGTCAGAACAATTTGGGTTTTTTCACACTCAGCCTTGGCCAGACTAAGATTTGTTTTCCATTTTCCATGTAACCTGCCAAATGCACGCAGGTATTATTGTGGGAGGCTGGCACTTGCCAAATTGCTAGGTGGTCTCTAGCTCTGGCTTCTTATGGGCAAATTTTTGTGAGCCTTTGCTTTCCACAGTCTTTTTGGAATTGACAAAGAATACGCTACCCACCTTGCTATGGGAATGCTGTTAGTACACTTTATTTCAGGTGCTGAGCCCTGTGTATGTCTCTTGAAATGGGTGAGGACGTATGTGTGTGCGTGCGCCTGTGTGTTGGTGTGCGTATGCATACACACACGTCCAGAAGCACTTGGTAGAAATCATCAATCCTCAGATCCCTAGCCACAGAGCCAGGTGTTCTTTGCTAGTTTCTACCTCACCTCATACAACTCCCTTCTAAATCTTTTTAGGTACAACCCCTGAGGAGATGTGTCCAGATCTCTCCCATCTCAAAATAAATTTCAAATGAACTTCTTTAAGACTTCCTCATTGAAGAGGAAGTGGCCAGAGAAGGAATTCTCTCTTCTGAGTTGGAATATGGGTGAAACACTCAACCTAAACAGGTCAAGTATTCTTTTCTGGGTAACAGGGATAAATAATATTTACTGTGACAAAGCAGTATAACTTCAGCCATTCTGGGTTTATAAATGCTTTGATTTCCTTATGGGGGAAGGATGAGAGAAATGCAAATGGTATCCATGAGAAAGACAATGTTTGCAGTTGGAGTAAAATCATTGCAAATGACAGGCTCGAGAGCCACTCCGAAGAAGACATGGTGCAATGGGAAATAACAACTAATTGGAACACTGAAGATGTGCGTTTGGATAACACAGTACATAGACCATTACATTTCTTTCCCACATAGAGTCATTTGCTAGCATTTCTTCACACCCAACTCCCTTTTTTTTTCCTGAATTTCCTTTGAGTTTGATGTACAGGACTGCTAAAGTCTATGTCTCATTATAACTGTGTCTTATTTGCTGTCTTATTCCTGCACCTCGACAGGAATCCTCACAGATACAGGTCTCAGAGGTAGTCAAGTTCCCTGTGCCACATTAGAAAAAGTGTCTGGGTGTTTGACAGCATTCCTAACTTTTGCCACCAATGAAGGAAATGTTTCTGCATGGGTTAAGCTGTTCTTTGGTCACTGTCCACAACTACCTGAAAGGAGGCTGTGACAGGGTGGGTGCTGGTCTCTTCTCACAAGTGACAAGAGAGACGATGAGAGGAAATGGCTGCAAGTTGCACCAGGGGAGGTTTAGACTGGACATTAGGAAGGATTTCTTCACTGAAAGGGTGGTCAGGGATTGGAACAGGCTGCCCAGGGAGGTGGTGGAGTCGCCATTCCTGGAGGTGTTTAAAAGAAGGGCGGATGAGTTCCTTAGGGACATGGTTAAGTGGGGAGACAGTTATGGTTGGACTCAATGACCTCGGAGGTCTCTTCCAACCTTATGATTCTATGATTCTAATTGCTATCAGCCAGGCAGCACAAAGTGAAAATATATTCTGATTTTGCTCAGCAGGATGAATGAGGAGAAAAGAAGAAGCTGGAGGTACTGTGGTGTGGATGGGCAGATGGCAGAGTGGAAGTTAGAGACTACTGGAGTAAGGAAGAGGGAAGTTGTAAGGAGGGAGGACCAATTCCCTAATCCACAGGGATGTAGGTTTCATTAGCTCTGCAGAACAACCTATTGTATTCAAGTGTTGAAAGAAGGAAATACTCAAAATGAAAATAGAACAAAAGTTGGACAAATACTGCAGCCTCTGATGGCACTGCTAAACTCTCAGCTGCAGTGTTTGTCATGCTTGAGACTCTGCATGTGTTTGCATACTCCTCTCTATTATGGCCCTTTCGTGCTTCCTTCTCTCATTACTGTAGTCATTATTTTCTGACAGAACCTCATCGCCTTTGCCTTTTATTATTTCCTTAGTGCTGGTACTTACAGCAATATCAAACCAATGCCAGCAATTAAGTGACACCACTGCATGTTTCTTCACGACATTGTCTTCCACATGCTGACCTTTCCCCAGCAAAGTTCCACATCATTTTAATAGCCTACATCTCCCAGCCTTGTCTCTTTGGATGTCTTCTCCCTCACGCAGTGGGTGACCAGCCACTTTCAAAGCCCTACCTACCAGTTCAGGGCATTTTTCATCTTCAGTCACAGTCATGTAATTTGCAAACAGGGCTCTGTGCTGGCTGACAGGTCAGGAAGCAAGCAAAATAGTCCTTTTGGTTAAAATGATTTTCTGTTGGGAGTAGGATAGGATCATGTATTTTTAATATGCAAGACAACATTAACAACAGAGGTGTCAGGGGAGAGGATTAATATTTTGTTTCGCAAGAACAATTCAATCTTTCCTTTCAATACAGCTGCTAAGTTTTTTACCGTAACTAAATGGAATTAAAATGCTGCTGATCTGCACCATGATTTGTAAATTGGAGTCCACCGAAAAGCCCCAACCAGGATCCACAAAAACACACATCACGCCCCTGCCCACACTGCTAGCCAAAAGAGCTCGCGGCCATATGGTCTTTCAGACATTATCTGGTGTTTGGCAGGACTTACATAGCTTATTACTGTGCAATACCCACGAAATATATCTATTTTGCCTATGAAAGAGAAATGATAACACGTCTTCCTACAGAAGACTTCCTTGCCTTTCATACTGCCCATGAAAGACAAAGGATAACAAGTCTTCCTGCAGAATCCTCTGGCACTCTGGATCTGGCCATGCAACTAGGTCAGCTCTTTTCTGGCTTTCTAAAAAAAAAATCACCCTTTTGCCCTTCCAGTCTTTCCCATCTGCACAGTGAAATGACCATAACAAAATGAATCCTTTTTGTTCTTCCCAGTCCACCAAAAAAGCCGACATTTTGATGGTCGCTCTCCATTTTGGCCACAGACAAGTAGTGCCTGCTTGAGGCTCTGTGCTGTCCCAGTCTGCTACTGGTTCTTTACTCAATCAGTCACTTTCGCAGTCATTGTCATCCCCTCCATCCAATGCAGCCACAAAATGAGTTGATACTTACTTGTATTGCTGTGTCCTGTAGATCCCTGTTGTAACTCCTACAGAAATAATAGGAAAAGGGTACAGTGTGTTACTTTACAGCAACTTTCAGCTGCAACACTTGCTTGAGCATTACCTTAACAATACAGTGTTCTTAATTGTTCATTCAGTTTCAAAGTAATTTTCAATTACAAGGATAAATTCAATATTTCTTTGAAAATCCATTAAGTCTAAGGGTTGTAAACTTATTTCACAACAACCCTTTAATGGCGCAATTCCTTGTATAGCTATTATGACTCTCCTGCTCCCTATTCATTTATTGATCAGCCAAAACTAGTCTATTATCTTCTACAAGTTTAGATGAGAAGACAGAGGGAAGGCCAATATTGTTTCATGGACCACTGGATTCCTGAGATAGTAGCAGAGGTGGTCTTTCCTTTTTATATGTTGATATTGACAGCACCAGAGAATGGAAATACAGACTTTAGTTCTGGGTCCCCAAGATTATAAGGTCAACCTTGTATCACCACTGCAATATCTTAGAATACAGTGCAATAAATCAAGCCAATTTTTTCCTGATGTGCAAATGTACACATATTACTCACAGAATTTGTTTGCATTCATGAAAATATAAAATAAGCCTATAAACAGAAGGGAAATACAAATATAAACTATAACAAAAAGATGTTTAAATTAAGGGAAAAAAGAAGACTTTGCTATGGATGACAGCAGAGAAGGTATCAGACTGCTCAGAGAGGCCAGGCACCCACAGCGACACACCCCATCATTTTCGGTGAAGAAACGGGCACTGGATCAGATCCCTGGTCCACACAGGCTGAGCGATGAGCCAAAGGCACAGCACATCATGAAATGAATGGCAAGTCCCCAGAGAGCTCAAGAATGCTCTGACTTGGCTGAGCTGAGATGTTGCTGTTGATTCACTTAGAAGCATGTCTCAGGATTCAGGGCCCCAAGACTTTCTTGTCATCTGTAAAGGGAGGTTGGTTGGACCACAGGCGCTGGAGTCTTGAGGGCTCGGCTAGTCAAATCCCCTCAATCTGCACCATTTGCTCTAGAGTCAAGGCTCTCCAGACTGCACGACTTTGCTCTGTAATTTTTATGCTATAAAACACAGCTGCAATTCACTGCCATCCTACATATCTAAAATGAAAGACAGCAAATTTTTGGGCAAGCTCGAAGAGTTTCTACCTTCAGCTACAGTATGAAAAGATCTGTACTGTGTTTCACATGACAACAATAATTTCTCAATAATTTGAAATTGTCTACTTTTGACAAATTGTGTCAGCTTTTTGTGAATGCTTCTGATGAAGGGCTATTAAAGACTTTTTTTCTGGTGACTGAAAATAATCTTAAGAAGTCAGGATCAGCTTGCAGTGATGATATAGTGACATATACACTTGAATTTAAGTGCTATTCTAGTAGCCAGTCACGCTGCCAGTGAAAGTAGATTAGACCATGTTCAGTTCCCAGAATAGTGACTTTATGTACCTAGAGAAGTTCTGGGGAATACAATCATTTTGACGGAAATATCCACAAGTTTGAAACCACTAAACAAGGATCTTGCTCACTCTTTTACGTTTTCATCAGCATCAGGAAGAATGCACCCTCCCATTTAATTGCCTAGTGCAGTATCTTACTCTGCATAGTCTCAAATCTGACACCAGAAAAACACACGAGCTGTAACATTTTCACTTCTCCTTTTAATTGATTCTTTAAAATAAGTGTCTGGATTCTCAACAAATTATTCTTAATAATAAAGCCTAATACAAGAATCTCATAGTGAAATAGAGAATGTTCCCACCGAGGTAAGAAAAAAATGTCTTTATACAATTTAAAAAACAAAGGTGAAGTCTTCACTTCTAGGGATTATTTTCTGGTGCATTTGCTCCAGCTTGTTAAAATCAACAGGAAAGAAAAAATTAAATGAATTGAGCATGTAAAGAATAACATCACTAAAGTAAATGAAATGAGCATGTAAAGAATAACATCGTTATGACAACTTAGCTTCTGCTGAGAATAATCACCCAATAGCTTTTTGACAAGACGCCAGTTTTCCTGGAGTGGGTAAATTAATTCTCAAATAAAAAAATGATGATCACATATACATAACTAGAAATCAAACATCTGATCAAACTTTCAAGACATGAAATCACAATAAAAATGAAGAAAGAAAGGAAAGCAGGCAGGAGAATTAACAGCATTTTCTCCCCTACAAGAGTAGAGAATTAATGCCTGAACATGAAAGCTCATTCACACAAGCATCAAGTGAGCTCTTATTTACCAAATTTAATTATTCATTTAAAGTTTATTTATTAAGATGTTTTTAATAAAATTACAATCAAATAATGCCTGATCATTTGTATGTAACAAAGTGTGACAGAGATAGGATAGAGGGAAACACACACAGCCTGTCACATCACACACTGATTTAATTATCCTTAAGCTTTGAAAAACCAGAAATAAAGAAACTGTCATTGCCTCTTCCTAGTAAATTCAAGAGTATAAATTAATTCCACAGAGAAAGAAAATTCAAAGTTAAGGATGAAATGTAACTTTATGCCCTCTATTACCTAAAGGACAGTTCCTTGAATGTGCTCTCCCAGCAGCAATGTGCTGGGAAACCTACTGGGTGCTGCCTGTCGCATGTGTCGAACCTGACTTGGACTTTCCTACCATTCTTGTGCATTAATGCAGACCTCCCATGTTAATGAGGTCTGATCTCACATACAGGTATAGCATATGCACATACATAGCCCCATCCACCTACCATATATTTATCTAGGTGGACACATCCTCACATGCAGTTTCAAATATGGCATTCTGTTGTATTTGTGACATATAAACCTCAGCTATTTAGCTTTTATTGCTAGACTGATTTCAAAACCAGTCCAGCTACAGTTGCTGTGGCCTTTGCAACTTTAATAGCCTAATTAATAATTTTCAAGTTTCCAGCTGTCATATCACTTATTACTTAAGTTGGAGGTTAAAAGCAGTTTGGCATGTACAGGAACTAATGATGCTGACACTCAGTTTTTATAGACAGAAAAGTAAGGATGATTTACATCATTGCAACAGGGCAGGAGTTCTATGAGCTTCTCTTTTTCTCATTCCCAAAATGATGAGTACCTTTAAGCTGGGAATTGTCTTCTATTAAAAAAAGAATTGCAGCCCACTTGCTTCTCTGGAGTCGAATTAGCTGGAAGAGGCATTGCAAGTGAACTGAACTGATCTCTCAACACTGCCACAAAGACTGAAAATGTATTTATGGTACCTTACACCACTTGGAACTAACAGATGAAGCCAATGCCCTGAATGTAGACTTTTAGAGTCTTTGCTGGCCTTGACTATTACTTGACTGACAGGCCCATTTCTTTGAATAAAGTGTGATCTGCAAGAGTCTGATATAGTCTTTAGGTTTTAACAAGTTGGGACAGCTACATAGCTTATCTGTGGCAAAGATAAGAGTTATGGAGACACCACCTATGAGATCCAATGAAGATTTTATACCACACTTGGTGAAAAGCAATAGCTAGCTTTTAAATGTTTCAAAAATGTTTGAAAAATTAGGAAACCAGTCTTTGCACTTTGGAGCCTGAAAAGCAGATGCCTTCTCAAGTTTGTGACTGTACAGATTCAGAGTAACCCACAGGAGTTGCTTTTAATTATTTTAAAATATTTTGAAGTAGAGGTGGTGTCTAAAAGTAACATGATCTGTGGGCAGTAATGCAGGAATTTTCCAGGACTCTGGTGAGTTTTGTTAGGCACTTCTTCCCCATCTCACACAAAGCACTTTAAATTCTGACCATGTAGACTAACCAGGTCACAATGCAGTTGTGATGTTATCATACATACAAAAGTATGCTCACATATTATTAGCTGAATGATTGTTCATCCTAAGCTTAAATAAAACGGAAATTTTACTTTGCTAAAAGAAAAGGAAACCAACTAGAAAAGGCTCTTTACAAATGAATGGCAGATCTCTGCAACGGTTCTGCAGTTCAAACTGTTAGAATATTTCCCAGAGAGATGGATGAACAGGCAGAGAGAAGATGAGAAAGTCAATATTAACCATTATTCACATATCCTTTGCCCTGTGGTCTGTGGTTCTCCTATTCCTATATCTACCACAATACTTTTACTTGTGAGGAATGGCATCCATGATGCCCACATGGATATGCTGACAGGTGCATACCTGGCCCATGCACGTCTGCATGCACGCCATGCAAGGACATCATGTGGTGATAATATATGGCAGAAACTGCAGAGCTGCAAGCACTACTTCATTTTTGTCACCCATATCTGGGCATTTTCACCTGCTTGTAAGCGGCTGATCCATTTATCTCCCTTTGGACTTTAACGTACCAAGCCTCTAGCTCGCCTACCATCTTCACTCAGCTGTCTGCCTTCAACAAGCAAATAGACAGTGAGGTATTTCCTTCTTTTTCTTTCATAACGTGCCAGGGATGTTTTGGTTTACACCCAGGGTACTTCAAAATCATGACAATCTCATTCACGGAAAAGCTGCTTTACTGTAGGCAAATCTTGAAGTTTTCTTGGCTTTGTGGTTATAACTATTCTCTGCACTAAATTTTGCAGAATAGACTTAAATGTTACAAAAGTAGCTTACTTTAACAGGAGAAAGACTATAAACAGCATCAATACCATCATTCAAGCTTGAACACTTCATGAAATATGCTTATAATACAATGTGAAATTTTTATTGGATCTTGCATAAGATAGCTGATTTCATTCCCTCCTGACTTACCAAGTATAAATAATGTGGTTTCTTCAAGCTCATGCCAATGAGCTTTATCATGCTGCACTACATCTTCCCTGTCACACACACACAATAGTGGAACTAGTTTCAAGGGACCATCAGTAGGACCAGTGGTTTTGGTCCCTTGAGGCTTGCCTGGAAAATACTTCTGTGGCCCATCTGGGCATAATGGCACTGGGTTTCCTGCCTCTCTAGCAAAGCTGCCCCTGAAGCCAGATTGGTGGCAGGGGATATATGCCCACTCCTCAGCCCCCAATTCCGGAGGCCAGTGTATTAGTAAAGCCCACTTCAGACCTCAGTGGTTTCAACAAATATCTTGGCTGGCAAAGCCAAATGAAGCAGGAACAATGGACACTAGCTGGAGTTTCCTGATTTGCAATGGCTGTATGTGCCCTGATGTATCAGTCAGGAGCCTTAGCAGGTGGCCTGCAGAAGGCACCACATCTCAACACCCTACGAGGGGCACCTGCAGTTTTGCCTTGCAGTGAGGAACCTGTGACTCACACACCAGCATCAATGTTGCTGCCAGCAGACATGCAAACAAGATCGTGTAGCCCTGTGAAGCTGTAAGCAGGGAAAACGGAGAAGGTCACTAACCTGAGCCCAGAGACCTCACATGCTCATTCAGGGCTCAGATAGGACATATTCTGAGGTGCAGGAAGCAAGGTTCTACATGATGCTTCGTGTCTTACCTTGTTTGGGAAGGCAAACTTGCTTTGTTCTGCTTTTCCTGGTGTGTGAATAGCTGACAGTGGCGGAGGCCATGAATGGGTCATCTCCTGAAAAACAATATTGTACAGCAAATTGTGTTTAGAGATTCAATGGAATAGGAGACAATGATAGTGTATCAATAGCAAGAGTGCCTGGATAGTGGAATATTTAAGTTACTGTAGCTTCTAGGAAATGCCCAGTTTACATATAATCTAGACAATACATGAGCTACATTGATCTTTATCACAGACTCTTGAGAGCTGTTCTTAAGCATCGTTTCATTTTCCCAAATAGTTAATGCATCTTAAGTGCAAGAATTTTGATTTTTCTGACAATCTAAAACTATATTTTAATGAAATGCATTCTGGCTGGTGAGACTAACAGAAGAATATATTTTTGTAGTATGGGAACAAAAATTTCAGTTCATGATGAAGTTATGGTGTACACACTATGGACTAATCACAAAATAGATTTCCTAGATAAGGTCAGAATGATGTTTAACACTTTCTCAATGATTAAGTCCTAAAATTGTCTTTATCACTGCAAAGGAGTCAAATAAATTCATAACTGCATTTTTGTGCCTTGCAGGACACAGTTATGTGGCAAGCCCTAAATGAGATGTGCTGCACTCCACCATCATCTCGTCCATGTGTTAGTTTTAAGGACATATTTTAATAGCTAAAAGACATACTTAGCCTGACCTAACATCTATGCAGTAATCCTTGACACAACTTCAGGTAGCAGGTAGACACGCGTTCAATGCCGTTACCATT
The DNA here is from genome assembly GCA_033558235.1 of Neomorphus geoffroyi. NCBI lineage: Eukaryota > Metazoa > Chordata > Aves > Cuculiformes > Neomorphidae > Neomorphus > Neomorphus geoffroyi. The sequence goes on along the minus strand of JAUMJM010000005.1, from coordinate 34,513,901 downwards.
AAAACCTGAATAAGTTGGTCTCCAAAGCAACGCCACTTTGGTGGAGGTGTAAATTAAACACTTCAGGCAAGGAGTTTGTAAAGAGAGAGGTTTCATATTCCTCTCTAGTGCAGGCCGTTAAAGGATGGATATGGCTTTTGACATGTTCAGCACCAACAGCCATAGTGTTTGGTACACAGTAACTTAACAGAGAAGTAGCATGGAGCGTGACAGCCCTGAAGAGTCAGCCCTTAAGTTTTAAGACCTGAAGAGCAAATAATATCCTGCCTAAGCGCAGGCCTCAGTGACAGCATCAAGGGTTTGCCTGGCAGATGCTTTGCTGGGTTTTGATACCATTAACTGACAGTGGAATTATTTCTCAGTGATATTCCAAGGTGTCATGCTGAGATCCACGATCACTCCCAAAATAACACTGGAGTTTTATTTCCATGACTCATTCCCTTTTAAACAGAAAAGAAAATGTTCTTGTTTAAAAAAAGATGCAGGTAAGTCTCTTGCCCATCCTTCATTAGTGCTGATGGAAGTGCTTCCTGACCCAGCACGGACTGAACTGGGACATTTTCTACATAGAGGAAAGTCTCCGGCTGTTCTGCCAATGAAAGGATCAGCCCTTTCAACATAGTTTATTAGTAATAAATGTCACCTTTAAAGCATTCTTGAGAAACAGTTTATTTCCTAATAAAAACTGCATTCTTTTATTTTATTTGAGGCTAAAACATTACATGATTTATTATACTTCTGTAATCTACGTGCCTCTAATCAGAGCATCATCTGGTTTGCAGTTTCAGTATCAGAATTGCTTTGCTTTTCACTTCTTTGAGGCAGTCTGTTCATCTCATTACTTCCTTATCTGATAAGTGCCAGTAATAGCAGTGTATAGTAATTTTTAATATAGAGTAAGTTCTTTAAACTCAGGCAATAAAAAACACAGGCAACCACATCACTGTTTGCCACACGTACCTGGAAATGTGTGCTATTGTTTTCAAAATACTAAGGAATTACACATTGAGAAATATTCTGACAATAAAGGTTTATGAGAATCAATTGCCGAAAAGGACATTTGCAATGTGGACATTTAACCCTAAGGCTTTGATCTGAAACGGTATTGCTTTCTCACCTGCTTTTGTCTGCCTTTCCCTTTGCTTACCATTTGCTTACTTTCTAGAAAATGGGATGCTGTGCATATAGACTAAAGGTGTTTCCATGGGTAAAAACCCATTCCCAAACCAATGAAGTATTTTTCCCAACAAGTGCAAGTGCTGAGCCCAAAAGTACGCATAGGAACAAACTATGTGTTCCTTCCTTCTGAAGGGCAGTGCTTTATGTTATCTCTGTCAATTGAAGAACTGATGCAGCCAGACTGGGAACATCTGGTGGCTTTGACCTAAAGTTATTCCACTTGTGAAATATGCTATTCTGTAGTTCTGATTTCCATTTGCCCAAGAAGCAGTTCCTCCAGGTTATACGGTGGCTGACCCTCACTGTCACCTTCAGGGAAACATCTTCTGAGAAGTCTGCTACATGCCATGCAGAAACCAATCTGTTAACGCAGGAGAGCTCTTCCCTCCCACCTTGCCTGCCCGAGTCTGACAATGATGCCTTCACCCAGGGAAAGGACCAGAGGGCTGATTAAAAATAAGGGTGACCTTTTTTTTGACATGTCAAAGTCTTTCGTTTCTTCTTTTCCCCAAGATTATTTCTCATCCACACTTCAATGAAAAACTGCCTTAATGGTCTTTTTTTTCAGCCACCTTCTCTTTTCCCTTTTTTCCTTTGAGTTGTGGTACATAATAAAGCTTTCTACATAATTTAAATTTGACATAACCCTTTTCTGACACAAGGCTTTAGTAAGACCACTGATATTTGCCAGGGTTAATAATTGCCATTATCATGAATATCTGAATGTGAATTTACTGGAATAATATTTTGAGTTGTGATCATACGGTGTATTTATCACTACTCTTTGGAATTCAGAAAACTATAAAATGAAATCAAATTACAAAAAAAAAGGCCAGAAAACTAACATGAAAATACCCCAAACTACAGGTTGTCACCACTGAGGAGTGGCAACATTTAAATTTAATGAAATATTTAAAAGAGAAACACTAAACCATGTACACATTTTCCTTCTGGCTGCCACGAACAGGATGTCAAAAATCAGCAGAAAGGATTTAGGTGTCCAACAAGTGTCAATGCTTTGCACAGTCAAGCAGAAACAAATACAGAATATGTTCCTGTGTGCCAGATCTCATGATTTGAGACATCATATGAAGGTATCTGAGACAGAGTAAAAGAACCAGAGGTGACATATGATTATTATTGATCAAGATCTTTTTTAGTACATGGTGTGAAATTTTGAAAATGGCAACTGTGTAACAAATACAAAGGACTCAACTTTTGTTGTTAAAATAAAGCTTCATGCATAGCTTCTCTTTTCTGCTCAACTAACTTGATTTTCTTTCAGGTTTTGGATTGGCAGTATTGGCATAAGGTACCCACTGGAGTGAAAACAATGTTTCAAATGGGCTAATGAAAATTTAAAGGTACTTAAACTCCTTCACACTTTCAAGTTGGTGTTAGAACACTGATTGTCACAAAGATTTTTGAAACTAGAAAGAGATAAAACCAGGGATTTATTTTAGCATAAATCAAACAAGAAATGAGTTCAAAACACTTGACACCCAGAAGTGTTTGGCCACTACAAGTTAATGGCTTATTTTAAAACCAGTTTAGATCTTTCCCCAAACTTGATTAAGTTAACATTAAAGTCCTGAACAACATTAATTAAAGGAAGCACTGAGAAGCCATATGGGATCCAGAAGTGGGAAAACCAAGTATTTCTGGATCAAAGAAGGAAACCCTTACCAGACAGCTTAAAAATGCATGTGGACAAGCACGCATGCCCAGTTGCCGGACAGCTTGTTTGAGATAAAGACGACTGCCCTCCTGCTGCCAGATGCACAAGACCGAGGGGTGGCTCTGAGATTCCCTTTCTTTGTAACACACAGTTCTCCTTGTGAGTGTTATAGTGATGCGGTTTCACACTTACGTCTTGGTGATGGTGGTGATGGCGGTGACGGCATGTCTCATTCACATGCATATTGTAACTACAACTCTATTCATCTCCACCTGTAGTAAATCAGTTTTCAGCAGTTATACATAAATATCCAGTTGTACAAGCTATAAAGGTCCAAGCCTAGTTAATCTTAGTCAATGTGCCAACTTGGCTTTTCTTCTTACCAAAGGGAAAACCTTCAAAGAAATCTATAGTATTGCATAGCCTTGCTCCAAATTCAGTTTCTGCAGCAACAATTAAGTAATGAGACATTTCTTGTGAATTAATGACTGCTTGGCAGCGTTTTGTTTGGGGCTTTTAACCCTAGCTTGTAGGTAATTTTTCAGAAAAAGCACTATGCAGAGGTAAATAATAGTATTCACTGTAGGCTTGAGGCAATTCTATTTATCTAATGCCATCGATCTTGCTGTGTGGCACATGATACCAGGAATGGTTGAACTGATTCAGAAAAATTGTAATTAATAAAAAGTAGGCAGATCAATATCATCTAGATTTAAAGTCTAGTCACATGTGTTATCTTGCTGTTTATTCACTGCCAAAACCAGATCTTATAATCGGGCCATTAAGAAAATTGACTGTTTAATCCTCCTCTTTGCTTGTGCTCACCTAGCCAATTTTTGATTCATGATATTTTGTCTCTCCACAGATGATGATTTAAGAAAAGTTTGTAGCGTCTCAAAAAGGACCCTGTCAAACACCTTTTGAAAATCATTCATTTCAGCTCAGCTTCATCCACTGCTCTACTGACATGTCTCAGGAATTATAGGAGCTTAGTGAGACACAATTTTCCTTTGCAAACACTCTGCTGGTTAGCTCATGGGGACCACAGAGGCTGTCTCTTTATAGTTACCTACACTAAAATGCAGATTTTGGGGAAGCTTTAGATATATTTATTCAGCTGGAAGTCAAGGTAACACAAAACTAAAGCAGAGCTTTCCAAGATCCTTTAGCAGTGATCACAGGACACAGTTTGAGAACCTCTAATCCAGTTACTCTCCTGTCTTCATAAAATACATATATTTTTTTTAAACACAGGAGACTCTCTCTTTAACTGCTGTCAGTTGGCAAAGATCCCTTTCAGTTCAGCAAAGCTACACTGGCACTAGCTGACAATGTCTATGATTTTAGTGTCAAACATCCACAGCAAAGAGTCTGGCTCTGAAACTTTGGGAGACTGTGTTGAAGCTGACAGCACTTCACTATAATAAGGTTTCCATGATGTGAAAAGCAAATTTTCTAAAAGAAATTGATTCCTCTAGTATCTGTTACTGCTGCAACTTTTTAAATCCAAACCTCAAATACACACCTGCAAAATACAAAGACAAAGCTGTTTCCTCTTGTTTTTTTCTGATGTCACTAACCCAAACTACAGGTACTTAACCCTTTTTCTTCTTCCTTGTAAGCCCTGTAGTTTACTTTAAGCACTTGATAATTTTCCTCTTTCCATTTGAACACCTTTTATTTTGTCCTTTGGCAACATATTATTCAGAACCACCCAACAAAATATCTTGCCATTTTACAGCTCCTGTTGTTTCCTTTTTTTGCTTCTTTTCCACTCACTTATTGGGCAAGTTTTAACTTACTGTTAATATTTATGTCATGTTAGATGCAAAATGCTTTCTAAACTTGAGATAAGTGACAAATGTGGTTTCATCCACCCACTAACTGAAGGATGAAATAAGGGAACTACTACAAGCTCCCTGTCATGGAGCTGAAATAGCCATAAGGACACTATTTATGCAAAGCTGGGTGTTGTTTCAGCACTGAACCTCAGTTTGCAGTTCTGTCTCCCCTAGTCCTGCTAAAATGATTTCAAGGGATCACTTTTGTTTTCACAGCAATCTCCCGCAAAACACACTCTACCACATTTCTCCTTTGGCTCCAGTCCCAATACCCTTCAAGTACTCTGTTCCTTTCTGTAATACGAATTTCTTTCAATAGGGTTCATTGGTGTAACATCCAAAGATAGATGACAATTCAGGCGGGAGTGCTTGTCAAAGAATCTTTTTGTTCTAAGCAAAGAAATAAAGGTAATTGTGTAGCTTGTGACTGTGTCATTTGTGCATTTGGCTGTGCTTGGTTCTTCAGACCTGCACTGATGGGCATCAGTTGAAATTGCTTGATAGAATAAGGACTCTGTGTATGTGCATGTGCCTGTGTGCTGGAGAAGGAAAGAAAAAAAAAGAGAAATTAGGCCCTTGGAAAGGGAGAAGGTCAGAGGTTTTGCAGACTGCAGCACTAAAGAATGTGTTCGGCATTAAATCTCCAGATGTTTGGTATCTACAGAACTAACCCATTCCAAATCATGAACATTTGCAACGTGATCTGTGCATCAATTCACTCTATGGCAAATCACAAATATCAGTGCAATAAGTTTCTGTTTGGAATACATTATCTCCGCTTTAGTGGAACCATCCTGCACATAACCTGCAACATTTAGTCATGGTTCAGTGATCTAGGAGAGATAAATGTAAAAGGGGGTTTCCTTAAAAACTTCTAAAAATTCTTCACTGAAAAAAACATACGGACAAAATCACTCCTTTATTCACGGTGATGTATATCTGTTCTGAGTTAAGCTAGGTTTTTAGGGGAATGCATTGGGCCATATGATATGACAAACTGAAAAACAGTCTTGCCTCGGCAAGCTGAGATGATGTGGTTAATCAAGGTACAATCTTTATTAGTGCATTAACCTCCTGCACCCAAGGACTGTGGATTCTAATCCCTGAATTGCCATGCAAAACTGATGCAGCTAGTTTTCTAGTTTCAGTTGACAGCAAGCTAACAGAAGTGGCTAATGAAGATGAATAGCTGCCTCTTGGGAGTGGGGGGAGGAGAAGAGGAAAGGAAAAGACCTAGGATACTTCAAGGTCCAACTCTGCATGATTTCAGATAATAATGAAAAAGTGCACACAGTTGACATTTTCAGAGGTTATAACAAGCATGTTAATTCTGATGTCTGCTAACAAAGCAATGGTAGTGGCCTCAGTATTGCTCTAGAGACATTTCAAGAAGCTAAAACAAACGCTATTGAAAATAAAGACCAGGACAGTGGTCAGGATCTTACCCTGGTTTTGATGGATGATTTTATTAATATGGACAAAGGAGCAGGCAAAAATATGCCCAAAGCTAAAAACCAGAAACATTTACTAAGGAAAACATCTGTGGTTTGGAGAAGACAAAAATACCACCACAGTAAATATTTAGCAATACCACAGTATCTTTGCCACAAATGCATGTGATGTTTGAGTAGAAAAATCCTTTTTTTTTCCCAGAGAAAAATACACTTCTAAATGCAAGGCGTTCATTGAAAGAAGACTTGTGAGGAAAAAAACAACCTACTTTTTTTTTCAACTAGATAAATTTTTCAAATTACTTATTTTGTTGGAGACTGGGAGCTTGCTGACGAGTACATTAGTGGTCCTGGCTCACCCCCTGGACAGAAGATGAAATAGCAGATCATTTGTTTGGCCCAATTTGTTCTTAATTCTTGTCTTTCATATTCCTGAAGCCAATTTAAGAAGACTGGAGATACAATAAAGACTTACTCTGCTTCTGTGAACCCAAGGACTTGTACAAAGTGCTCCTTTGTGCATCTACAATGGAGATTGACCAGTGGGTATGAATTGATAATTTTAGTTTGATTTGTGCAGCCAACTGATGGAGTATTTCAAGCTTCAAGAACTTACGGATAACATAGTTGCTCTGTGCACAAATTATGGGCAGACATTACTGAAGTCAATATCTTGTGCTCTGAGTTAAGGTGCAACCGGAACGCCTCTTGGCCAATGTACCTGCGAAGGCTGCCAACCATAACAAGAAGAAAGCTTCTGTTCTGTGCTACTACAATAAACTTCTTTGTCAGTGTGAAAAGATGATAGAGGAGGTAAGAAAAAACCACAGGAAGAAAAAATTCGGAATTAGTATTAGAAGTTAAAGTGATGTCAATTGTTGCTCTAAAAAGCATAGCTCCAAGAGGTTTTACACTTCTAGTTTCTCAATGACATTAGATGAAATTTGCTTAATTCACAGGTAAAAATTACACTGGGCTGGGACCTCAGACTGTGAAGCTGAGTATCAGGGCAGGAGCTCTCCTTCCCTTTTCCCTGCTGTAGCACAGAATGGTTCTGCAAGGCAAAGCAGCTTGTAAATCCTTCCCGGACAGCCTTGCAAGGATGTGGCTGACTGCAATTAGCAAACTATTTTGTTTATGATGCTCTGACAACTTGGGGAATCTGTTCATATACAAGTCATTTATTCTGAATGAGATTAAGAAATCAGTGTAGCACTGCGTGCTTCAGTGTATGTGAATTCAACCATCTGTTCTCAAGGCTGCATTGTGTGCCTCCTAGATTTGAATTGACAGAAAGATGTTATATCTTGATGGTTTGTATTCTAGAAGAAGCACAGTGGCACAATGTGGCAGCTGAAGCCAATAAAGACTAGTTCAGCTAAGATTTAGAGGTGTATAGAGTCGAACACTGAAAAATTCAGGTCCACAAATGAAGAAGGCCATATATATGAGATACTGGATCTGGAAAGGAGTTAGAGATCACCAGAGGACAAGCATCTGAAAATAATTTCCCAGCATCTCATGTTGTTGCCCAAAGAGCTCATTCCATCATTGTGTATTTGAAAATCGAGAAGTATGCAGCACAGTAAAACTGGCGAGGTCAGTGCTGGAATAGCCTATTTCTTTGTTCATGTTTCTTCAGAAATGATGGAAATTCAGAGATGCTGAAAAAAAAAAGAACAAAGATCCTAGATATCTACAGAGGTTAGCCCTGTTAGAAGAAGGGGGCATGATGCTTGATCTGCATAGTCATCTTCACAGGAGGAAAAGAACCCCTCTATTATGACTTCTAAGAAACCTATAGGTAGCCAGCTGTCAAGTGTACCAAGGTAAAAGGCAGAACCTCTGCTGAACACTTTCAACAGGATTCACATGACTAAAAGAAATCAAGGTTGTGCATGCTTAACAGGAGTCCAGGTATACAAATTTCCAAATAGGTCTCAGTGGAAAATGTTTTCAGTTCACAATGACAGAAAAAGATGAAACCTACTAACTTCCTGTGTCACGAGCCAATGGATAGAAGGACAAAAAGACAAACAGAATTTAGGAAAAAGGAACAACTTCTCATGAGCTGGTGGCTCACTGCTGGGAAGAAGTGCTTATGGAAATGGCTGTCTTAGTCTCTTGAAGTCTTAAGATCAAGAAAGGATGATTTTCTGAATGTTATGCTGCAGCCAAATACAAGATTGTGGACTTAAAGCAAGTGACAGCGGCTGCAGCTACCTGGCTTGTTACACAGGTCAGAATGCTTGTCAGACTGGGTGGCAAAATATATCATTCAGACTCACATCTAAAATATCCCTAAGTGGGATTCTAATTCTTTATTTTGGAGCTTCTTTTTCAGTCTTCCAAAGTCCTTACCGTTTACGACTCTCAATACAGGCTTTATAAATTAAGAAAACACATGAACCATTTGTATTCACATGTGTATGTCAGGTACTGACCACAAAAACAGTGATTAAGAGAGAGGGATGTTGCATTGTGTTTCAGGAAAGATAGAAGCTAAAGTTTTTTCTTTCTTTATGTATCAGTAATCTATCACTTGTAGCTAATCCCTGCTGCTTTTGATTATATAAGGTCTCGGTGCACCACAAATAACTTTGATGATTTCACTAAGGTGTCAACAGAATAAGGGTATCTGTCTGATGCTCTTGCTACAGTCAGTGGAAAAGATGGAGACACCAGCACCCGGCATATCAGCTATCTAAGATCTGGAGCATCCTCTGGAAGTGACTTTCTGTATTGACTAGAGATGGACTCTAGGCTGCTGAACTCATTCCTAAAGTGCCTTGGAATGGTTGCGTGTGTGTGTGTTAGACAGCCTGTCCAGGTCCCTTAGAATTATAGAATCATAAGGTTGGAAGAGACCTCTGAGATCATCAAGTCCAACCGTGCCCGTCTCCCCACTAAACCATGTCCCTAACAAACTCATCTACCCATCTTTTAAACACCTCCAGGGATGGCAACCTCCACCACCTCCCTGGGCAGCCTCTTCTAATCCATGACCACTCTTTCAATGAAGAAATTCTTCCTAATGTCCAGTCTAAATCTCCCTGGTGCAACTTGCGGCCATTTCCTATTGTCCTGTCGCTTGTCACTTGTGAGAAGAGCCCAGCACCCACCCCGTCAAAACCTCCTTTCAGGCAGATGTAGACAGTGATGAGGTCTCCCCTCACCTCCTCTTCTCCAAGCTAAAAAACCCTAATTCCCTCAGTCGCTCCTTGTAGGGCTTATTCTCCAGTCCCCTCACCAGTCTCGTTGCCCTTCTCTGGACGCGCTCCAGCACCTCAATGTTCTTCTTTTAGTGAGGGGCCCAGAACTGATCCCAGCACTCAAGGTGTGGCCTCACCAGTGCTGAGTACAGGGGCACAATCACCTCCCTGCTCCTGCTGGCCACGCTGTGTCTGACACAGGCCAAGATGCCAATGGCCCTCTTGGCCACCTGGGCACACTGCTGGCTCATGTTCAGCCGGCTGTCAACCAACACTCCCAGGTCCTTCTCTGCCAGGCAGCTCTCCAGCCACTCTGCCCCAAGCCCGTAACACTGCATGGGGTTGTTGTGACCCAAATGGAGGGCTCTGCACTTGGCCTTGTTGAACCTCATCCCCTTGGCCTCAGCCCATCGATCCAGCCTGTCCAGATCCCTCTGCAGAGCCTCCCTTCCTTCAAGCAGATCCACACTTGCACCCAGCTTGGTGTCATCTGCAAACTTGCTAAGGGTGCACTCGATCCCTTCATCGAGATCATTGATAAAGATGTTAAACAGGACTGGACCCAGCACTGAACCCTGGGGAACACCACTTGTGACCGTTTTCCAACTGGATTTAATTCCATTTACCACAACCTTTTGGGCCCGGCCATCCAGCCAGTTTTTAACCCAGCAGAGGGGGGATCCTTGTAGCAAAGCTTTATTTCTTACATGTTTACATAGCACCTAGCAGAGATTTTGACCAGTGCTGCAACTCTCTCCTTGCTACAATAACATAAAAATCGAGGGAGAATTCAGAGGTGACTGAATTGCACTGGCAGTAATGTAATTTCAGCTAGGCTACCCCAACACTTTTTCTTAGACCATATCATAGGTTATGTATCTATCTCCAAATCTGAGAGCATTAACACGTTTCTGTATCTTGATCATCTGCATATCGGTATGAGAGCTAAGCATGCATAAGGCTCCTCTTCCCTACCCTGTTTTTCTTAGAAACATAAATACTCCACATGACCTTTTAATACCTTTACATTAAGAAGACATTGCTATTTCAGAAAGGTCATCTGTGATCATCTAAAATGTCTTCCTTAAGTATATAGACAACTCAGTTTCAGGTTTTCCAATTCAAAGATTGTGGGAAGTGAGAAGGTTAGCTGGCTGGCAATCAACATTTTCTTCTAAAAAGTTACATGAGGATTCTGTCTCAGCCTTGGAGTGCAATTGGATGGCAGAGGAGAGCTGAGGTGCTCCCCATGAGGCACCCAGCTTTGATCCCTGGAGTTAAGACCAAGGTGTGCAGAATACTATTCCAGCAGATGCATGTAGGCACAGCTACTACCCAGGGTGGCTCTTAGAGGGTTGGCTCAGGAGATTGCAGCAAGGTGGGCGTTGGTCTCTTCTCCCAAGTAACAAGTGATAGGATAAAAGAAAATGGCCTCAATCTGTGCCAGGGGAGCTTTAGATTCGATATTAAGAAAAACTATTTCACCAAAAAGGGTTGTCAAGCATTGGAGCAAGCTGTCCAGGAAGTGGTGGAGTGACCATTCCTGGAAGCATTTAAAAGCCGTGTTGATGTGGTGCTTAGGGACATGGTTTAGTGGTGAACTTGGCAGTGCTAGGTTTATGGCTGGAGTTGATGATCTTAAAGGTCTATTCTAACCTAAACAATTATATCATTCTTTGTGTTCAGTAATGCACATGCCCTCCTTTCTGGGATAGGTGCAGAGGAAAGACAGCTTCCATACTACCAACCTCCCACTCTGGAGCCTAGGAAATGAGTCCTGGCCAGAAGTGGAGGTCAGGTGCAAACATCCTCCTTCTTTGTCCAGGGCTCCCCGGGGCAAACAACCTAGATTCCCCTGGAGAATTAGAAACTCATGCTGGAAAAAACGCAGTGAGGTGGCAGAGTGGGTCTTGGTGCTGGAGCCAGAGGCTGGTGGGCCTGCTACAAGACTAGCTAGATCCTGCTACACTTGGAAAAGTGAGTTAATAGCATTTCCATTTTCACCATGTATAGTCCAGTGGCTACATGTATATGTAGGTTACAATCATTCCGGGATGAGCAATATCTTGTAGCATGTACATGGCACTTCACATACTTAAGCTGTGATTTTGTTTAGAAGTCAACAGGAACAGCAGGTTTTGTTGACTTTTACAGTGGTAAAAATGCCAGTACAAGTGGTCAGAGATTCAGAGGATCATGATAGTTCCTCTTAGATGAAGTACTGGATAACTTTGGGACTTAATCGGCAGTAAAAAATTAATAGACAGACAAAACTTGCACAGTGTAATGGTAGAGGTACTGTACCAAGGATATTTTACCCTCTACCACAGATAAAAAATGTAGATGAACCTTCTCAAAACTACTATTGCACTACGAACTGCTAAATTTAGTGATTTGTGATTGACAGAAACCTTTGTGGACAAGATCATCTGTTTTAGATGGGTGAAGTATTTTGATGGTTGACGGTGTTGATGTTTGACCGATTTTATCCAAAAAGTGTGCCTAAAGCACATGGGCTAGGAAACGTGGAAGAAAATATGTACTGGAAGACTCCTCAAAATAGCTGAAGAATTCAGTAGAAAAGTCCCAGTGGATGCACTCTCCATCCAAAGTTCTTCAAGCACTTCTGAGAGCCCCATCCATGCATGCCACGAATCCTGGCCAATCCAAAACCTGAACCCAACAAGGTTGGAGGTTTCCTTGTTGAGACTAGAGACAAAATTAAAATATGGAAAGTGACAAGACCCAAGTCCTGCTGTTTTGTTCCAGTTTTTGTGTGGCTTATTGAGGCAAAAGAAGATAATCAGAGTCTTTTGCATCACACTAAGGATTTTGGTAAGCAGGGCAGACTGGTGTGCTGTTAAAATAATTTTTACCTGTTTCACAGACGCAAAGCAAGAAATCAGCAGGTACAAACAGATTGGTTTTTTACATTAGTCTACAGGTTGTTTTGGTTGTTTAGGAGAGAAGTCTTGTGATGGACCCCATCAGAGGGTGAGAACACAGGACACTCCCCCTTCTTGCAGAGCTGGCACAATCACAGCCCTTGCACTTCGGAGGCTGCAGGTTCCTACTGAGGCAGCCTTAGAAAAAAGATGCAGACTTGCACCCTGAAAAGAGTGGGAAGAGGGCTTGAGGCCAGCCTACTGTTGTTGTGTAGAAAAGATGTTAGGCTTGCCAGCAGCATGGTGTTTCTGGGAGCCCTTGCGAGGGCATTATGCGCAGGCAGGAAGCTTGCCTGGGCTACTGCTACTCACTATCATGTTCTCAGGAGCCAGCACCAGGAGCACAAAACAGCACTCGCCACTCCTCCCCACTACACATAAGCTGGCATTTGGGAAACTGTTAGAGGCAGGGAAAGCCCCCTTGCTTGCCCCAGTTTTCCCTAAGCAATCGGGAATTTCTTGTTAAAACTGATTTTAAATTGTGCTTCTGTCTATCTGCAAATATACCCATGGAACAGTGAAGGAGACTGTTCTTTAGCTGTGCGATTCACACTTATCTAGTGTTTATATTAAGTGGGTTCTTCAAAGCTATCATTGTCTCAAGCTCTGTCTGCTTTAAGCCCTGAAACAAGATTTAGTGCTTATTGTACACATTGGCTTTCATTTGCAGGGTATTCTGCAAACCTGAATTAAGCATCTCAGCACCCTTGTAATCTTTGTAAGTACCATACTATTATTCTGAGGGAAGACACTACAAAATGAAATTATGGTTGAATGAATCTTGAGTCAGAAAATCCCTTAAGAAAATCTCTGTCCTAGCACAAACGGTACCGAGGCCGACAACACCATTTTGTGACTCCATTTGGAAAAAATAGTAGAAAGTATGAAGATACACACTGAAGCCTTAAGTCCGCTCCTGAAGTGTTTGTTCTGGTTTCATTCATGATACACTTTATTTCATTAAGAAGGAGAGTAACACTAATATCTTAGCCATTATTGTAGGCATCGTCTGCATAAGAAATTTACATGTATTAAAAAAAAGCAATGATTTTAAAACACTAACTGAAACCAAACACATTTAGATTTATCTAAATTGTTTAGAACCAATTTAAATGAATGGAAAGAAAAATAAATAGATGTTTCAAACAGTTCATAAGCAGGATAGCTATGAAACAATTAAACTTGAACTGATGAAACAATTGTACGCACAGAAAGCCTACACAGATGAGCATATTATGCTGCCTCATCATTTCTAGGTATTCTTCACTGGTGGCGTACCGTATTCTCAGTACAAAGACAGCTTGGTTTTACAGCCAGAATGTTATGAAAAATTCTGCTAACAAAAGTTTCTACAACTCTGTAAAACATTCCTCAAGATGTTTACCAGCAAACAGTAGGTGATTATGAAACTACAGGCTGCACCACGACAGAGGCACACAAGGAAGTAAGATGGCTACAAATGCTTATTTTAGAGCTTTTAACTACACGTGATTTACTCATCCACTTTAGAGCAAAATTAACATTCTTTTGCTGTCATTTAAAAAAATGAGGCTGTATGTATTTTCTTCTTTTTTAACCTCATAGAAATCATGTAGGAAAAATTAAAGTAATACATAAAGAAAAAGGAAACAGGACATACATTACCACTTTTTAATTATACTACCTATTTTTTACAGAGCAGGGAATCATGAACAGCTGCCTTCTTAGCATTGGAAATTTAAAATATTATAAGTCATGAAAGGTTGTTTTGTGGCAGCAAATGTTAGTTTATTTGACTTCTCTTCATGAGAACCATCAAACCGCAATTCACTGCAATAAGGTCCGCATGATGTCTACATATCAATTAGTTCCCACTTAAGCCTTCATTGATTTTCCTACCCAGTGAAGGATTTCACCCCTGTTGATTAAAGTAGTCCTTTATCTAATTTTTTTTTTTTTACTTTGAAAAAGTTTCTAAGTAAAACAAAGCAGTGGATATATCTTTCAAAGCTTTAGTATAGGTAAAATCCCATGAGAAGAAAGATCACAATATAGAGCCTTTTCCCTACCAGCAATGAACACACAAATAAGGAATACCCTCAAAATGAAATGAAGAAAGTTGGAGATTACTATGATGGTAAGAGAGTCATCATGAACATTTCTTGCTTTTTGTGGGAGAAACGTGAGATCCTAGAATTATGCCAGGCTGTATAAAATAATCTGCATGGGCAAGGCAATTGTAGCAAAAGGGTGTACGTTTAGAGGAGAAACTATGATCTATAAGTGACTCAACCAACGCAACTCTGTGTTCAGAATACCAGACATAAAAACTACCAGAAGTACAAAACCTCTCCGTCCTCAGTGCTGAATTAAATCAACTAAAGGGAATTCTGGTCACAGCAAGGCAAAGCAGAGCAGCCTGCAAGGTGTTTTGCCGATTGTTCAGCAAACAGAAACATTCATAATACCTGTGTGCAAGACAGACTGAAGTTTTAAGACATAGTATGTTATGAAGTGAGATGAGAAAAGATAAAAAGTGTACTTTCAAATTAATCCTTTAATGTCAACTAGCAGTAAAGCTTTTAGTAGAGTCTGTTTGGTTTTATTGATAGATTCAATGTGTTGAATCTCTATACATATTTTAGTCCCAGTGCCTAGATTCACATCACCATTGGTTTCTGATGCTTAATCTCATTAGTACAGCTATTTGTATTGATATACCCAATACGGTTGCTAATACTACCTTAGCTAAGTGTTATTTATTGTATCTGTATATACAACAATATTAACACAGTCAAGCATCAGCATCGGCACTTGAGGGCACCATTAAATTCACCCAGTGTTCAGCGAGAGATTTAATGATGGATTTAATAGTATTAAATAGGAAAAAATGCCCTTGGCCTTTACATTCTCATTTAAAAACATATAAAACAGAAGTAATTCAGGCAGTTATACTTCTTTCAAAGATTTTGCTTTAAATCACGCTCAGCAATATAAGATCAACTGTACTTTGGCTGTTATTATATCTTGACCAAAGACAGCAGCAGCTCTTGGCCTATCAGAATTACCAAACTGTTGGCAAATTTAGCTCAAGTTCCTATACCAAATTTGGATAAATTTACTGCTAAAACAATACAAATGTGTTGCCTCTGTGCTACATTACAGAGACTTCTATTAACAAAACATGTAAGCAGAGCAGTGAAATAACTGGACATTAGATTTTTATGCTGGGTTTTTTTCAGGGAATATTAAGAGTTTGGCTTCTTTGTGTGTGTGCGTGTGCAGTAGTGTGCTTACTGAATTTTCCCATAGCTTTTAGCTGCATTTACCTTGCTCTTTCAGTCTCCAGATGTCTGTTACTGAATGGACCTACCAATGTTCTCTAGCCCACCAATGAGAGGATTTCACCCAAGAAGGGCATGTGAACAGGTTTTTTTCTGTCTCTGAAGCAAAGGCACCCTTTAGGTCAAAGGAGCTAAGGCTCAGTCTGACACCGGAAACTTTCTTCAAACACTGCCCAGCCACGTCTGTCTCCTTACATTCAGTTTGAAAACACCAAACGAGTGGAAGAAAAATGTTGGAAGACAAAGATGCTCTTTACATGACCCCTACCAGTGATTAGAAGGTCACCTAAGCCCCTGTGACTTCTTCTTAAGCTTGGAAACTGTGGGCCATATGTGCAGGCTCTTGGTGACTTCCATATGTAGAACTGAATTTATATCACCATGATAGAGCAACTATTCAGCTGTAGGATTTTTTTTTAATATATTTTCAGTATCTATCATGGAAAAGATTACACAAACAATTATACTAGCAATATGAATACTGGCAATTAAAAGATAACAGTTAAAACCATCATATTTGATTTTGAAACCAAATTAAAAAAAAGTTTTTTCAGCAATTTTGGCATTAAATAGAATATGGATGAAATCAAAATTATACTTCCACACATATGGGTAATAATACTTAAAACTAGATCCTTAACAGCAAACCATGCAAAAAACAAACAACAACAATAAAGCACAAAAAGCTTATCAGGGAACATTCACATTTTCCTCTGAAATTTTCCTGTTTGTAAATAGTTCTACAGACACAGCTACTGGGGCATTTTGAACAAACTCACTGTATAACATCTTGCAAGATAATGCACCCAGTTTGAAGCATGAGTTATGCAACAGAGACAAAGAAAAGGACAGGGCATTCTTATTTCCTCACACATTCAGACATGTTGGATTAATTATAGAGCATTATATAAATGTGGATGTGTTTGACTCCAGAGTGCTTTCCAAACAAGGGTAAAATATCACTGACAATCAGCCACATTCCTGGTGGGAAAAAGCCATACAGGGTACACAGTTCACTGCACAACAGTGAGGGGACGGAGAGTAGGTTAAAGGAAATATTATCCAAGGATGAGAAGAAATCCCATTTCTCATCAGATAAGCCCCCAAGTCTCTTGCATCTTTTCAGAACATGGATCTCTGGCTGTTAGAGATAGAGCTAACAACCTCATACAATGAAATACATGCTTCTTGGTTTATTTATTTCACAAAATGAGCCAATACAGAGAACTAGATTCCAATTCTTACCATTAGAGCCAGTACTCCGGCATTCACCTGCACATTCTTGTGATTTTGGTGCGTGAGACCTTGGGTGGATCCACAGCTAAGGCTTAGGCTATATGTCTATTAAGTGTGGTGCATACGTAATATGCAGATTTTGTACACATATTTTGAATAATGATGAAGTAATTTTTAATTGTTTTTTTTAAAAAGGATCTTAAGCGGTAAGGTTTGCTGAGAAAGTATCAGTACAGGTACCAGAGAGCTGTCTTCACTTGCAATTGATAATAAGCATTACTTTTTTTTTTTTTTAATCATCTTTCACAGCAGCCAATCCAGTATTAGGCATTCCTGGAATGACTTCGTACTATCTTTGGATGAGATACTTGTGGTGAGCCTTTCAGAGGCTCTAAGCTTTACTTCTGTCTAGGGGTGCTCAGAGACAGCTCCCACTGAAGTCAATGGAAGCTGAATGTTCATAAATAGGAAAAACTTCTAATTTTACTAGTGGTAGTAAGGATTTAAAAATGCTTGAGCTGGCAAAATCTCTTCCCCAAGCTGGCAGCTACAATGATATACTTTTAAGAGCTTAAAAAGGTTCATGTAGAATTTGCTCTGTTGGTTAAATAATACTCACACAGGTTTTTGCATGCCGATTATGTACCAATTATTGTGTAATTACATCATTATTTTAATTAGATTAAACTATATAAGTGGGATGTCTAATTACAGAATGAGGGGGAAAAAAAAGGTAACTTACCCGACATTAACTGTGGCTCTTGAAAAGGGGCTGTCCACACAGATTTTACTCCAGGGGCAAGTTTCTGGTGCATGAGACACTGGTTTCCTCTACAGCAGCAACATGTGAGGTGGCCTCAGGTGCACCATCTCCATCCAGACCCTTTCAGGAGCACCAGCAGTAAGGTTGTTATGGGGAAACCTTTTACCACTCGGTATATCACCAGTGAGGTATTCCAGAGCATGGGGCTCCAAGTCAGCATGGGGAGGGGATGGTGGATTGTGGAGTCTGTGTGGAAAACTCTTCGTGAAAAACCACAGTTAGTGCCAAGGAAGCTGCTCCTTTTCTCAAAGTGCCAGTCCACAGAGACACCATTCTTGGTAAAGAATAAGATAATTTTAAATCCAGATGTGGGAGGAGAAATCTTACCCAAAGAGTAACGGGGGACAACTTTATCAGCATCGGCCTCTCGTTTACTAACTGGAATCGAGGACTTGGAGAAGTAAATGAGTAAATGAAGCATTAGGAAGTACATCTGAGTACCTCGGCAGATGGAAGACAAGGGGCTCTCTCTGGAGGACGCTCTTTCGTAACCCACAGGAAACAAGAATACAATACAAAATTTACCTGGACAAGCCTGTGTTTATTCAAATTGGCTTCTAACCATTTCAGACTGGACACCTTAGCAGTTTTAGGGGATCAGCTGAATGTGCCCATCCCAGACACATTAAATGCCATCCTACTGTCTTACTTTGTTGTAAGTAAACCCAGATGTTGGGGAAAAAGCAGAAGGCTAAACTCATGGAATTGCAGATTGAGGTGAGGTCTGCGAAGTCTCCACAACTATCTGCAGGTTGTGAAAAACCTAAACACATTTCTAATGTTGAACTTGCATTGTGTCTGGTCATTACTGAAAGCTCTCAGAAGAATGAATGCTGTAGAGTCTTGAAGTGACTTTAATTTTTTTCCCCGGATATACAAGTTTTAAAGATTCACTTCTGTACCTTCAGAAGACACAAGATCCTGAGATGAACTTCATGTTGAAGCTGGAATGGCCTGCTAAGGTGGGGAGACTCCTGTGGGGACAAACGCTTCATAGAAGTGAAGCTACAGCTACATAGTTTTTGGCAAAGAGACCTAAGATTTGGGAACTTTCAGAACTTTTTGAACTTAGAAAACAATTTCAGATGAGGTTGAAACTTATCCTTCAAGGGATGAGGCAAGGTGTGGGCAAGCCAAAAGGGTCCTGGATGTCTCCACCACTCTCTGGCAAAGGCTCCTTTCAGGCTGTTGCAAGCCATGTTGAAATGCCAAGATGAAGGGTCCCTCCCAGCTAGGAACACAAGGTCTCTGCAATTAATCTGACTTTCATATGTGAGAATATGTGGTAATTGTGAATGGGGGTGTAAATGTCTAGTTACGGTCTAGACTCATGGTCTGCACCCATTCAGCAAGGTGCCCCATGCAGACACAGGAGGAGCAGTTCCTGCCTCAAAACACTGGCGAAGTACATGAGATGAAACTCAAGACAGATGCAGACAGAGGAAGCAATACAAGAAAACAATTACTCAATTTTGACTAGGAAAATAGTCTTAATCTGATTAGGATTATGTAACAGTATTTTGGCAGCCCAGCTGCTACTAGGCATATTTGCTATTTTCACTTTTTTTTCCCAGAGGTATCACAGCACATTTAACAAGTGGGCTGATTGGAGCATCATCCACCTCTGCATCCTAACCAAGAGACGATAAGTAAGTTTGGGGCAAACCCAGCAAAGGTATGTTTGACAATATAGGCTGCAGGTTGGCTCAGCATTCCGTCTTTTATTTTCTTCTGGCAATTTGGACTGAAATGAAAGTGGCAAGACCAAAAACATCGTGACATGAGCTGGTGAAATCCTGCTGTTGGGCTCCTGATAGCTGTGTTCTGACTGAGTTGATCAGAGAGCTGCTGAGAAGCAATCCA
Organism: Neomorphus geoffroyi; assembly: GCA_033558235.1. Lineage (NCBI taxonomy): Eukaryota > Metazoa > Chordata > Aves > Cuculiformes > Neomorphidae > Neomorphus > Neomorphus geoffroyi. The sequence continues at coordinate 34,494,350 of JAUMJM010000005.1, read as the reverse complement.
GTACGCACACTTTTTACGTTCATCTTTGTAGAGGGTTCTGTGCTTGGCACTAAGATGTTTTGAACAGTGTTGGCCAAAAAAGCTTGGACTATCAGGTGTCAGCTGGCACAAGGTGTCAAATTTGGCTCTGCTTCTGGGAGACTAAGATTTCACAGAAAGACAACAGACAGGGTTAGCAGATTGATTGTGCTGCAGAAACAAAATTACACTGATCCTGCATACTTGAGTTTTCTAAGAATTATGGGCACCCAGAGAGTTAGTGCGGAAGTAGAAAATTTATTGGAGTAAAACATCCAGGTATTTTAATGAAAAGCATTGTAAATAGAATTTGGTAACTTGGCTTTTCCTGGTCACAGATATTTTTTCATCCGCAAATCCCTGTAGAGTCCTGAAAAGCTGAATTGATGGGGTAGGGCATTTTACAGACCACGCCAGTGGCTGGCAGCCAGAAATATGCATATGTCTCTTTGACAATATGGAAAAAACCCCCTCATTCCCCAGGACCCAGGTAAAGTGTTTTGTGGCTGTAACGGCACAGGGCTAAGGTTGCCTGTTAGCACCTAAACAGTCCTGGAGTGGGGACTGGACAGACTGCAGTTTTGTGACTACTGGTGAGTTTCAGAGGGAGGCTGTCCCTTCACCTCCTGAGCTGACTACCTGGAGATGAGCATGAGGAGGGATACTGTGGTAGCTGGGAGAGGAGGTTGATGGGGAATCCTGCTGTACATCTGGCCTACTGGCCAGCAAGTACAGCCTTTCCGAAGCAATGAGAGCAAATGGATCTACAGTCCATTTGGAAATCACTGCTGATTTTTTTATAAACCAGTGAAATCATGCACAATGTAGGTATGGGATGTGATGTGGCATGTGAATTGAAGGCTCATTTTCTGTTTTGTTCTGAGGTATCTTCCATTTTTTTTCGGGAGTTGTCAGGTCAGAAGTAACAGAGCTTTTATGGTGCTCACAGATGTGTGTCTGCTGTTCTGTGGTTAATTCTTTAATTTAAACACAGATTAAGAGAGAACTTCTCTCTTGCACAGACAAATAACAAGTGATGAACTGAGCCAACTCACCTACCAAGAGCAGAAATTTCCTGTGAATTAAAAAATCATCCAGTTAAGCTGATTCTGACTATCAGCTCATCGGACAACCGAGTTCATTGGCATGAGGGAATGCAATCACCTTTGCAGGGGTTTCCATATATATTTCAAAGCAGCTATCACGAGATGAGTTGGCAAAACTGCTCAAACAAAATACAACTTTATGGATAAACAGATACTGAAAGAGAGGCTGATTCCCCAAACTCCATTCTTCTCTGAAATAGAAAGAAGGTTCCTCTGGACATTGGCAACACTTCTTGCACTTCAGTCAGTTACATCCATTTGAACAGTGTCTCCCGAGAGAGATCAGAGATGGGGGGATGGGGGAAAGGAAAGCTGGTCAGATTGGATATTCATCACTCACTATTATCAGGGTCAGCCAGAGATTATCTTCTCTTGAACATCCTGAGGAAGAAAAAGATAGTTTCCAACAGAAGCAATCAAAGGAAAAGGATTTAGAGACAGTCTGATCCGACCTCTCAGAGGTACCAGAATTGTTTCCATGCCATAGCCCAGTGGTGCGGAGCACAGGAATTGCTAGTGGGAAAACAGCGCTAATGCTTTTACTAATTATTGCCTCAGTAGTGTTAGACCAACAGAGCTAAAGCTGTTGTACGATCCAGGGGCCCAAATGTTAAAGGCAAATTGTGTGGTTAGAAGCAATGGAAGAGTAGTATGAGTACCCTATCCCTTCCCTTGCAAGTTACAGTGAAGCAGGGAGGATGCTAATAGAGCCACATGGTTATTCAGGAATAGTCCAGTGCATTCCAGGGCTGAAATCTGTGTAGGCACTTGTTCAAGAGAGAGCAGGTAACTACGAGTTTTAAAATGTTGTCAAAATTATTTGCAGACATTTTTTAGGAAAGAACATTGACTGATTGTGAAGTTAAACGTTCTGGCCTTCACAATTACTTTTCTTTCATTTACATCTTCATCTATTAAAATTTTGCAGAATTAATTAGTCCCATTATAAATTAATTACTCACACATTTTTCCTTAAAAAATAGGCTTTAGAGCATAACAGTCTTAAATCTATTTTTAACTCTTCTACAGCTTATAAAACAAAAGCATGAACTTCTTTCGTGTTTTTTTCACTCCTTCCCTCCTCTGGAGCACAAGCCTTTAGAAATAACTGCCCTGATGCCACATGCCAAATTATATTTTCCAAGTGAGAGGTTAGACAAAATCCCATTGATTTACTGGTTGTTGTTGTGTGGGTGTGTTCTGAGGAACAGCATTTTTAAAGGCTTTTAGCGTGTCAGCTTTTATCCAAAACAGCTTAATTAAAACCTGATATTATAAGAGTACCATTTGCCCCAAAATGAACAGTAGCTATACCGACCACCACTGCATTATGTCTGGTTAATGAAAGTAATTATAATATGCTGGTAACAAAGGTATGAGCGATGAGGATAATAAAGAGCCATTTGCTGCACACGGAGGTCTACAGAAGCCCCTCATTCCCCCCTTGCCTGGTGCTGGCAGCCCCTTCACGTGCCCTGGTTCCACGTGAGCTTGCAGAGGCATCTGGGGGGAACACGTGCCAGAGCCACCCCTGCCTCTGGGGAACACATATGGCCCCGGCAGACAGCTCTCCAAATCAAGGAAGCTTGGGAGGGGAGGTAATGAAGGGAATAAATGCTGGCACTCAGGAAAAAAAAATGTTATTTTGTTGTGTGGAAGACACTCGCGAGTGATGCTGCCTGTTATTACCAACTGCATTTTTCTGAAATAGATTTGCCTTCTCCAGGCGAGAATGAAGTGAGGCGATGAAGTCAGCTCAGTCCTGTAAAGCCCCAAATCTCGCACAGCCTGACCCAAGCTGAGGCAGATTTGGGAATACCAATATAGCAGGAGTTTGCAACAGAACCATGCTGAAGCAGGAACCACGGATTATTTTGAAGAGAAACGGCAGTTAGTTTTAAAAGGAATTTTTAGATCTTTCCCAGAGCACACTAGGTAGCCCCTACTTTTTGTTGTTGCTGTTTTTTTAAGCCTAGATGTTGTAGGCCATATTAAATACACCACCACTCAAATTACTTCTCTGATTTTGAATCCCAAGCGCATGGAAATGCACGGCTCCCTGCTTGAAAACAAATTGTAATAAAGGGGGACACTAAAGATTAGAGCACATGCTTTAGGTTTCAACCCCAAATTCAGTTAATATAAAACTATTCTATTTCTCCAAAACCTAATGGAAGAAACCTCAATCAATAGACATCTGAGGTAGCAGAATGAGATCAATAACAGAGCTAATTTTGCAGAATTAAGGAGCAACATGAAAATTTTTAACGAGGAAGCAGACACCTTTGCAATAACTGCACTATGACATGTTGCCTAGCAACAAGATATAAAAATGATGTATAACACCAGTAACTTCTTTCACATATGAAAACAGCACCCTACCAAGACAGCTTCATAATGTACTCTTACAAACTAAAAATCCATAGAGACCATTAAAGCCTCCATCTTCTGTAATATACTCTGTTAAACAATCATGTGTTTTTGTTAATGCAGTAAAACAGTGAATTTATTTAATGATTACCCAATGATACATCAGCAGCAGCAAGTAGGAATGTTTCTATTTTAAGCTTGCAGAATCCATCCCAAGAATATCGTACTTTGACGGAGAACAAACGCAATGAGCCAGACCCGTGCAATGCCTGGGATGGCCACGGAGGGAGATGCACTGCAGATGCTTATGGGGACAAATTAAAATCACCCACTGTCTGATAAAAATAGCATTATTGGAATGCATGTAAATGTATTTACTACTTTTAACCACATTTTTCTGGGGCTTGTAGCTTAGCATAATATTGTTTATGGAATGCCTTCTGCTTTCCATCTCCTGAATGGAAGGGAAAGGCAACGGGGGTGGCAGGGTCTGCCAAAGAGCAGGTCATTACTGAATAACATCTACTAAAAGTAGTACTGTAAAGAGGGTTCAGCAGGACAGGGTGAAGGAGAGGACCATTGGAGACGCGAGCTGCCGGGTGCTACTTGGGCCATCTGCAGCCCAGGCGGTGGAGGGAGCAGCTGGCACCGGCAGCCCCAGCCCAGAGTGGGAGCAGAGGCAATGCTCGCCAGCCCAATTACGAAGGATGGTCTGCAGCCAAAACGCAAGCCCTGCAGCCAGACAGCCGTGCCAAGACACCGGGTTCTTGTCTCTAGGAGGGCTTGTGGGGGAACAGAGCAAGTGGGGAAGTGCTTCGCACCCTAGGGAGGCTCTGGCACGTTCTGAGGGATTGCACCCAGCAAGGAAACGGGAAGAACAGCCTTACTCAGAGAGGAAAAAAGAGAATTTTCTTATTTGCTGGGGAGCAGGCACTTGGCTCAGGTTATCACTTTGTGTTGGTCCCGAGTACTCATGGTAGCAGGTTAGTTATGAAACAGCCCTGCAACCCAGTAGCAGTATGGCTCCTGTGGGAGAAGTCCCCCTCCCACCCACTGGTCCATCCCTCCATATGGTCCTTAGAGAGTCCCCCTGTGTCTTCTTCTTGAGAGTTACGTGCTGAGTATTTCCAAACCTGCAGATTATCTGAGGTACATGTTATATATGTCTGGAAATGAAGCAGATGAACACGGCACTTAATCTGTTGCTGATCTCATGCCTTGAATTTTAATCTTTGCTCTTCCCACTGACTTGCTTTTTTACCTTGAGCAAACCACATCAGCTCTCTGTACCTCAGCCCACCCATCTGTTCAAACGTATCTGGCGATGTGACCCTCTCTGGCTGACCTACATTTTATTGGATGGCTGAGAATATGCATTAACACGTGATTAGATACTAGGACACTTTTGGATGAAAACAATAATGATGTTGCACCTAATAAGCTTCAATCATTCTTGCATTGAACTGTTGAAAGCGTTACATACACATGACCGATCATATATTCCACAAACACAGCAATGTCAAACGGACCTGAAACCCTAATCATTGGGATTCCAGTGGTGTGAGTGTGGTGAATTATAGAATCCCAGGTTTTGTTATGAGCAGACAACAGAGACTGAGCAATTGAACCTGGGTGCTGCGTAAGTAGAGAGAGGGTAACATAGAGGGGAGCAGAAATGGGTACAATCTTATCCAACTGCCAGGGTAATTTCTGCTGCAAACCTTTGGAGGTGGAGCGCTGAGAGAAATTAAGAAGTCCCATTCTTCATGTAGTACCAGGGACCTGCAAAAGTCCAGTATCAGGAGACATATACGTTCAAAGAGAAGCTTGTGTAGTTTTCTTTAATCTAAGTGAAGGCCAACTTTCAAACTCCAACAGACAATTTAACTGTAAAACATATTATTCGAGGCAGTTATGTGGATTAAAAGTAACGGGAAAGATGGAGACATTGGCAAGATATGGAAAAATATATAAATATGTAAATGCATGAAGGGAAGTCAAGTGTGACTCCCTTTCCTAATTGCCTAACATGATTCCCACTAGATGCATAAATTACAGCTCCTATTAACAGCACTATGAATAATAATCAGTTTACTTTCTGGCTTGTATCTAAATATACTTTCTATATGATTTCATCTTTTATTCAGCTGTTTAAAAGCAGAACATCTAATTACAGTTCCTATTAGTCTACATTAATTTTTTTTTTGCCACAGAGCATGTGTGATGACTGATTTTCTAAAAACAGACAGAATTTTTTAGCATATGGAAAAATCATGTTATTATTAATACATTCCCACATGACTCTACATTTCAATTCCCTTAATTATTTAGTCATTGCTGATTATGTCTTTTCACAATTCATTATCCCATTTCCTGCAATGTGGGCATTTTATTCATTAAGTGTCAAAATGAAGGGCCTGACCTCCAGGAAGATAATCAGGAAATAAGTGGCACATATAAAAGGTCTGGGTTTCCCTTAAGTGCTCACTTATTTCAGTAGCTATGCCATGTTTTTAGTAAGCGGTGACAGAAATGAACTGTTATTGGTAATTGCAGAAAGGCGCGGTGCTGCCAGTCTGCACGAGCTCTGTTTTTCCCCACGCGTGCCACTCATCAGCTGATGGTTTCTGCTGTGCAGTGACAAGAATGGGATGGTGTGACGACAAAGGGGTACCACTTATTGTGTAATGGCACAGATTAACGCCCCCTTTCAAGTATGTAGCTCCGGAGAGTGTGGAGCACAGAAAGGCTGGGTGGTGCTCTCCTGGCTCAGGCTGACCTCAGGAGTGGAGACTTTGCAGGCTTTTGTCAGCCTCAGGTGGTTCCTGCTCCACAGGAGACCTTGAGACCACGCTAAGTTTTAGGATGGAACACTACTCAGTCCCTCCTGAGGAAGCTGGGCCTCTGGCAAGGCAGAAAAGCCCTTGCCAGCAGCTTAGAAGGCATGGTGAAGGGTTAAGTTTCCAGCCTTAGGGTTAGAGCATGGTGTTGGAAAGGGACAGCCCTGGGATTTCAGGTCAGACGCTGTGCTTCAGGCTTCCACTGAATTAAAAGTAGGTCCATGCTGCACGCAGACACAGAAGCACGTGCCTCCAGACTTCTGCACGAGCCCAGCCTCAGTCACCGATGAGCACAGCAGTGTCTTAAAAACTGTGTAAGCATCGCTCCCCTGGCTTCCCACGGCTGCTGCTGAGGTGACCCGTCCAAAGCTGAATGAGCTCAGCAGCCAAGTGTGTCCCCTTGTAGAAGCTGACAATGTAGCCCCTGAGAAACTTGAATGTTGCATCCATGCACCTCTCTTCCTTCTCCCATGGATTTTTGGCAAATTCTGTCACAGCAAAAATAGTATCATAGCACAACCGAGTAACAATTATTCAGCACACACTCACACAGAGTAATAATTAAAATGAGAATGTGAAGAGGATTTAATTAGCCTCAATAGTTGCTAATAACACATGTTAATTCCGCAAAGTTGCGACTAAATATTTGCGGTATTTATAATATATAATGCACACATATGGATATCCCCATATGTATGCATGCATATTATAAAATGGACATCCCATGTTTTATTTATAGAGTTTCTATCAGCAAAAATTGATTTGGAAAACTTTAATAGACATTACATTAATAGACAGCAGTTTCCTAAATAGCCTCATAACTATACAAATGCTTTGCCTAATGCCATTTCATTTTCTGCCAGCTCCATCTGATTTGCTTTTGATCTGGCACGCGCTTCATTATACATTATTAAAGGGCCAATCAGCATGCCCCTGGAGTTAGCATCCTGCCCCCTGCTTATTTTTTAACAAATTTCCTTTTTGCTTTGGTACCACAGTGATTAATCATATCAGCTAACGGCGGTTCTGTTTATGATCTGAGTCAGTGACTTCAGACCGTCTTAATCTCCTGTTAGGCAGGTTTTAATGTGCTGGGAATTACTTACAAGCTTTTATTTATAGCACAGTATGCTCTTAATTTCATACAACAACAAAAACAAAACCTGAAAATAGCACTCTATTTCTGCTTTTAATGTTTCTGATGAACTTTTAGGGAAGAAAAAAGCACAACCAAACCATAAAACAGAAACTAAAAAGGCAGCATGATAAATGCTTATTTTTCAAAACTGTCTCGATTTTTATTCAGTTGCCTAGAGAGAACCTGTTGCCTCCCAATGTCTCTCTGCAGTCAAATTGTTTCTAGTCTGAGTTATTTTGTACCCTCTGGTTGTCTGCAACAGTGCTTTTAGATGACATGCTTATTAAAGCAGAATCCTCTGGGGCTTCTAAAGTCCTTATTTGCAGCATCCTTATTTGCAGCATGGTTGGCAAAGAAGCAGCTTTGATTCTTCTGTTAATATTACAAATATTTCCAGCTAACTTTAAGATCTCTGCTGAAATGACTGACCTCTTTTTTATGTTATAATAGCAGTTCAAAAGACTCTTTTATTAAGCCAAGTGCCTGACCATTATTGTTTTTTATTGTGCTGTAGTTTTGGCTAATATTAAGGGAAAACGATTTGAGGGTAGAGATAAAGCATCAAATAGATTTAGTTATCAAAAACTTTATGATACCTTAGCTTGCTGCAGGAGTAGTCTGAATAGATTTTTTGGGGAGGATTTTTATTCTTTTCTAAGCAAAAAATTATATACCCATTACAATGCTCTCCATCACATGGGTAGTGCCAAGGACTACAGGCTGGAGATCTAATGAGGTCACAGAACCAGAATCTGCTGTGCCACTTTCCCAGAGCACCGCCTTTAGGGCCACCCTGTGGAATTCTACATTCCTAATGCTTCCACATTTTGTCTTTTGGTTCCCCTTTGCATCATAATAATGAACCAAACCTCAGACTTTTCTACATGGGGGAAATAATAGGTGAAATCTACAGTTTGGCACAGGGGAGGGCACAGCAGCAAAGGCTGCATGGATAGTTTAAGAGATCTGTCACTGATCACACAGGGAGAAAACTCTGCACTGTTCTGGGAAGTGAGGAGACTGAGCTCCTCCTGGTCCTCTAGGATGCAGAAGAGATAGGTAGGAATCAGGATCCATGTGCTTCCTCCCACTGCTATGTCCTTCTTGCACCTATCTTTAACCTCATAATTTTTCATTTTTCACTCTCACTCATGTCTGTCCACATTTATTCTTTTTTCTAAAGCCACACTGAGAATCTCATTATGGCTCCTGAGCTTGTCTATCTCATGCTGCAGTTTGGATATCAATGACTCACTTTAATAGACAATTTTTCATGTTCTTGAGGTGTTCACAAAGGCAGATGATCAGTACAGACTCTATGCTTGTGTTCTCCAACTGTCTCCTTCCAAGCATTGCCACTCAAACAGCCGGTGGGCCGATCATAACCTCACAATACTATTACTTGTTTCTGGCTTTTTTCTTGTTGAAGTTTGCTACAACAAACTTTAACCCATCTGTTTTAGTGACAAAAAATTTCATTTTCCATTTCAGCTAATTGATACGGATGCCTCGGTAGTCACTGAGGAGAAAGACATCTTCAGAGGACAATTTGTCCCATCCTCTCTCCCATGGCTACCTAGGGAGATTAAATTTATAACTTAGATTAGATACATATCTTCAAATAACTGCAACAAGGTGAGATAAATTCCATCTCAACTCATCATGTAACATTCATGCAGTAAAAACCGTATTATTTTAAATGCTCCAATTTAATTTAGACTGTGGTAAACCTGTATAATTTAACACATTATGTTTAGAACAAGGAACATGTTAGTGAATTCACTTTTACAAATTTAATAGCAAACTATCAACTTGTGTAGAACAAGCAAGATGAGTAATAAATGTTACAAGAACAGCTCTAGGCATTGCATATTAATAGCTGTGGTAGGATTGACTCATGGTGCCTTGGTTCTATGATCAGCAACAAGATAATTAGTAAAATTATCCTGCAAATTCATTATCTTGATTCCTTCCACTTGTGCGTTTTATTCATTACATATCAAAATGAGGAGGTTTGCCTCCAGACAGATAATCAGAACCTAAGTGTCAGATACAAAAGGTCTGAACTTTCTTTAAATATGCTTTGGTAGATGTGACCTCAAATAGTCTCCGTGATACTAAGGAATTTACAGTCATTATTCCAAACGCAAGAAACCCTGTAATTTTGCAGAGAAATGCAGCTGTACATTTTATAGGCTTTCTCACACCTTAATTCTATTTTGAGATAAATTACTTCAACATTGGACAATTCTGTAACATAATGATTTCTTTCTGGCTTAGTATAAATTCACCTGTAATGCTGTGCATCGCTTTCCGTGGTCCTTGTCCTCCCACTACCCAGGTGCAAGAACCAGCTGAACTATATTGGAACCCCCTTCAACCCATGTATCTAGGATGCTCTGGGGCTCAAGCTAGGATGCAGGGAAGTTGCGTGAACCGATTGATGTGTGGAGGTGTGCTGCCCTAGTGTACAGTTAGGACATGTGAGATTAGAAGTTTTGGGCACCACTAGTTTAGATAGAGTCAGATAGACGGACAGTATTCTCTTAAGCACAGTATTTAATTTTGCAGATCCTTATTAAATGTTTCACTTTTTAGATCTGCCAGGAGCTTCATGCATCCCTCCTTGTTGGAACTAATGCAAAGAGTTTAGCTGTCAATGCTGTGTCTCTTCTGCAAGGGGTGTTCAAACAGGCTGACTCAAACATTGAACTCAGGGCTAGGTGCCTGCTCCTTCTAGGACTCAGTGAAAGAGATCAGTAAGCAGCATGAAGGTCATCCACAGAGGAGTCTGACTTCTTGCACACCAGAAAAGTAGTGCAGTGCTTGGCTGGTCTGAGCCTGCAGCCATCTAGATTCAGAAACAGCAACAGAGCAGAGGAGCAAAGAGCAGACATGAGCTGAAGAGGAATGGCCAGGGTAGATGAGTGTATGATCAGCTACATTTTCCCTTCTACCTATGCTGGCTTCAGCATTTAATTCCCTTTGTCTTTGCTTCACAGAATGCTCCCTTTTCATACACTTTAGCACACTTTAAGTGGTAGGATTCTTAAAGTGCTTTTCTTTTGGGATATGAGCTTTGTAAAAATGCATCTGCCAAGCCAGCAATACTTTAAAATCCTTGCTTTGTATTTTAAAGTAATCTAAGTTTCTACTTGTAAGACTTGATTCTATCATTGCTGCAGGAAAACTCCTGGGTACCGTGAGATACACCCTTAAATATGCCTGAAAGAGTGGTATCTTTCAGGCAAAAGTTGACGACACAGTGCAATGGTTTCACCATAATTAGGTACCTCCTGCTGGTCCCAAATCCTGCACGCTTCCTAGGTACCACTGCACAGCATATGCAACCAGTATAATATTGCATACACTTTGCAATGATTACCAATCTGATGGCTATTGGCCAAAACACAGGCACTGGCACAGACAGAACAAAATGCTTCATGGATCAGCCCATTTCTGCATGTGTTTAGCTTGCTAACACTCATACACTGTTTAGCTAGCACAGCTTTTTCAGTGTCACATGAATTTTGAATTATCTTCTGTCAAGTGAAGTGTGTGAGAAGGGGCACTCTCAAGCTGGATTTGCAGCCTTGCACATCTACAAAGCTACTGTGGCCAGAAACACTTCCAGGGGCTAAGTGAGAGTACCCAAAGCACAGGCATCCCTGGGAAGGCTGGCTCTTTCCCTGACATCATGGGTTCAAGAGACGTGACATAGATATCAAAGACTCAACTCCGTGTCTGTCTCAGCTCATAACTCATTCCACTTGCCTGCCTAACCTGTGTGGTTTCTGCTGGCAAAGACAGACAAATAAGAAGCCAGACTCCTGTGGGTTGTTTTAAATCAGAACTCACTGAAATTGAAAAAAAGGATAAAGAAAAGAAGGAAAAAGAAAATCCATGAAAGCTTAGATGACAAAATATGGAAAGGTACACACACCACAGAAACAATAAATGGTAGGGAACTTCCTTTACAGAAGGAAATGTTTGATGATTTGGGGCATCTGTCTATGTATAATTTATGAATTCCTTATGGCTATTTTTTACAGTGTAATGCTTTATACTCTGTGTGCTAAGAAGACAAGGAAAAGAAGTTAATGCCTGCCCATGAAAAGGTCGATAGCTAAAGATTATCAGCACCTGAATAGATCTTACCCAAGGAAAACAAAAGGTTAAGTGCCATTATTTTTTCCCCTGCCTCTCCACTGAGGTCTAGATTTGGATAGTGGAAAATCCCAGACTAGGGAAAAAAGCTATCAGATATTAATCCTAGGTCTTAAAGAAAAATCACAGTGCCTAAGTGACTCCTGTGAGACTCCAAGGGTCCAGAGACAAAGGCAGCTTGTTTAAGAGAAGACAGCCCGGGGGCAGCTCTCTGAGCACGGGAGACACCAGGGAGGATGAAAAACGCTGCTGCCCTTGAGGGGAGCGAAAGGGAAAGCCAGGCTGAGCTTGGAAGACAGGGTGGAAATGTCATCTTCAGATGCAAGGAAGCTGAGGAGTGACAGCAAAAAATGATGGGGAAATTTAGATGAGGCAAAGAGTGCAGATTTTTTTATTGCTTTGTCTAGAGATGTACACTGCTTCTCCAGCTAATGGGGAAAAGCCTCAATCATATATTTTTTGGGAACAACTGTAGAATCTGCAATGGAGACAGCCTGGAAAACGTGACGCAAATGGCAAATTTGGGTAGCATGCTCACGCTAAGGGAAGCTTGCATGCCTGTCGGTCCTACGTAGGGGGCCCAAACACAGCAGGCTGAAGACTGCCCATCCACACCTGGGAAAAGTCTGCAGTGCCTGCAGGCACAAAATTGAGCTCCCACCTCTGATCCTAGGACAAAAAATTTCTTCAAGCATTTTCCTTACATCGTGAGGCTGCTGCAGCTTCCAGTTTCCCCATCGGATGAACGAGAGGGAACCAGCTGCCACGGCAGCAACTATATTTAGCAGTCTGTTATGCTATTGCTGCATATATACCTGGTTCCTACTGACTATAATGAGAATTATTCTGACAAACCACAAGGAGAATAGGTCTTTTAGGATTCAGTTCATACTAACGAAACGTGTAAGGAAAATTACCCTCTTTTTGTCCATGCTAAATTATTCCAGCTTTTCATTAATACTCATTAAGTTTCTAAAGGTTGGCATTTTTAGGAAAAAAACAGTTTTCACTGACAGAAAAAAGCCACCCAGATAAATGAAGAAAATGTTTACTCAATTTAATAGGCATAATTTTCTCTTTTGGGGCTCAATTCAGCATCAGGATCTGAAGTCAACAAAGGTTGGATCAGGGTCTACAATTTTTTTAATTGGGCTCTTCTCATTTACACTGGAATATGTTGAAAAATCAGAGCTATAATGATCCATTACATATGCGTACATGCAATGCTAAGAAAATCAACAATGTCTTGAATTTGCTCAGTATTTATTCAGCATTCATGAGTAAATAACAAATAAGTTGATAACATTAATGAAAAAAAGCCTGTGGAAAACCTAAACAGCTGGAAAGAAACTTTTTTACTGCGTGAAGCCCACTTTCCCTCCCACTAAGCTATTGTCATTACTCTGAATAACTTTTTTTTTTCTCCAAGGGTAAAGTGACAGGTTTGCAATTTCTATGTAGAATTGCATGTTCATGTTTTTTAACTGAAGTTTGTGTGCAAGCCCTTTTATGTCTGCATGACTTTAAGTGTAGTCAATATTATTGTAAAGAATATATATTTTTAATTAAATTAATTCTGTTGGCAAAAATTAAGTTTTCAGAAACTGTCAAAAATATGATCGTTTATCATCACCTTCGCTATAAGCTGTACAGTGGAACTGTTTGGTGAGCTGAGTACAAATCCCATAATTTAAGGCAACATCAATAATTTCTGCATGAAATAATTGGATCTTTTCCACTTTTGAAGTACACTTGATAGCATTTTACTTCCTAAGCTACTAAATCCAAAATAACTCTAAGAATGATACAATGCACCATACGCAGTAAATGGCATTTAGCGCTAATCATAAAGGACAGATACTACGACATTTTGGTAGGTGAAAACATGATCACTATTCAGTCAATCTCTCTTAAAATATTCTATTAACAGCACTTTATGTCCTGTAGACAAATGACTGTGTATGCTCTCGTCATTCCTTCAAAAACAGTTTTTACCTTTCACATGTTCAAAGAGAGAACCAACCCAATGTGTCCCAAAGGCAACGGACTATAATGGCAAAAAGATGCCAAAATATGTAGAATTAAAAATGTTAGAGATTTTCAATCACAATTTTTGCAGTGTGACTATTACTGTATTCTTCAAGGCCTTTGGATTTGTGCACAAGGCAGGAGGAAGCCCAGCACACTGTACATAAACGCTAGATGTGATTGAGTACACATGGTGGTGTTGGACTTGGTAATCTTATAGGTCTTTTCCAATCTTAGTGATTCTAGGATTCCAGACCGCACGTCTCCCAGCACGCCAACAGGGCCACATACGTGAGCACTGGCCCACAAATGTGCGTATCATTAAATCACTGACACCAGCACCATTTTGTCTGGAGCCCCCTCTTGCAGAGAAAATTCCTGCATGACCAGGGGCCTCTCCCAGCAAGCACCATGGGTGAAACCACTCTGCTTTGTGGCTGTAAGAGAGTTTAGCTCTTTGGACACCTGCCATTGTACGTTGATTGACCTCAGAGTAAGGGAACAGTTATTAGTCCATTTTACTTATTAGTATAGACATTGCAATGGAACATTCTTGAACACAATTTAATTTCCTTTTAGTAGACTCCTCTTTTTTCCCCTAATTTCCTTGAAGTTTTTCTGCCAAGCGAAGCTAACTCATGTGTTGCTCCTAGATGCTATTAAATAAAATTGACAAATGAATATTTGCCTCAGCTCCCAGCTGAGGAAAGCTGCCTCTCTCAGACATAAACAGAGAGCTCACACTTCCTACGTCAGACCAAAATGTGACAGAGTGATGGGACTGTTCCCACTGATCTTCTCCAGTTGTGGAAAATCAGGCACCACCGAGGAATTTTCTAGATGTAAGCGTGACTGCTAAAAATATTAGTGTAGGAGACAGGAAAAGGTGCACGGATGAAGTACATGTGGAACGTCAGCCACTTAAATGCACAAATCAATCTAATGAGAGTTTTCAGACACACACCTTAAGATGTAGATGGCAGTGGGTCTGACACCCTGCAGGCCCACAGGGCAAATCAGAGCTGTGCCCTTAGGTGTCGGGGGTTGGTGGCAATGGTTGCTTGGCTCTGCAGTCATAGCTGTACTCTACAGTCCAGAACACATGCACAGTATGGAAACCCCTCCATCTTTTCTTCCCCTACTCTACAGCTATCCACGGAAACGTGGCAAAGAACACGGAAACAATAACCTGAATGGAAAATACATCATATGACAGCATCTAGTTGCATTGTCTGATGAGTTTACTTCCTTAATGCCCATTTAATTAAGGAAGAAACCAAACTATTTTCCAAATAATATAGGGGAAAATACACATTGCAGGAAAAATTCATTGTAATTATAAGGTCTGCTGGAAGATGCTGTCATCTCAAGTCACACCTCCTTTGTGGTCTCACTTTGTATCGATTGAATCTAACCAAGGGGGTAGAAAGTAGGCTGCTCTCTTAAGGTGGCAGCTGAAGTCATCAAACCGCAGGCTTGCAGCAGTGTGGATACCTGCTATTACCCAAAGTTTATTTTACTTTCATTAGGACTGGCAGCACATATTCTTTCTGGTATTAATATGCGTAATTCTGTTGGCCTCAGAGGAGCTGTGGCAGGGATATACAAAATGAGTACCTATCTGGCGCTTTGCCATTAATAACAAGGAATCATTTCTCTGTATTTGAACAAGCGGTGATTGTGCCTCTTTTTGAGCTTTGTGAAACACTCCAAACAGAGGGAAAAATTAGTAAGTATTTTACTGTATTATTTTTGTATAGCAGAGAGGCTGCATAATTCATTCAGGAGTCTCTCTTGCCTTGTCAAATAACAGGGTGCATACACTCAGTACAAAACAGCAATTTTGAAAATTAATTCCACCATGTTAGCACGATAGTGTTTCACCAGCTCTTTTATACTGGCCTGCCTTTTCCCAACACAAAGCCTTTGCACATCGGCTACTTCTGCTCTACGAAGAATACGTGTTTCTTTCCCCTGTACTACCATATTTGATCCAAACCAGACCAGCTTTTGCTGCATTTGAAAGTTTCAGTGGCCCAGCATAAGTGACCAATGCCACAGGAAGTACTCCCATGTTCTGCATTGGGACCTGCAAGACTGAAAGGCAGATTATCTTTGAGTGGTATTTGTTGCAAGTCTTAATTCCACCATAAGAGTTTATAGGTTAATCTCCTATTTCCTCTAAACTATTTATAGTTTTTGTCTTTTTAGGGTGATATTAATTGACACTGAGATTTATTAAGTTCAAATTTTAAATACACAGCATACTTCTAACCTCAGACTGCTTTGAGACGCTACTTTCAACAACAACAGCGACAGTGGCAAAAATCCAAGTGTGACAATTCAAGGGAGCTGTTGATGTTTCACTAATTAATGGATGGTTGACATTATCACTGTTAGTATAGTATTTTAAAGCCATTTTACGTGATGTTCTGTACCTCAGACTCTATGCTAAGAGCCAGGGAACCAATGTTTACATATCTGGGTTTAATGCGTTGGCTGTGAAGGTTTATTGACAATTGAAAACCACAATGTAGGCAATAAAAAGGATGTGCCATGCATGGAGCCCAAACCAGGAACAATTCTGTTCAGATGAGCTGACAACAAGCTACAGATCACCTGGAGAGAGATTCTGATCTGAGAAAGCTCCAAAAGGTACAAAAGCTGTGGAAAGTCAGGTATCACCCCCTAGCCTTTTGGCTGGAGAAAGACGTAATAAAGAGACCCTGGCTGAGGTGGATACACAAAGTCCAAGGCACCACACACATGGTGCATTGTGAAAGCTGCCAAAGTGTGAGGAGTCAGGGAGATGATGGGGTACACAGGTATGCCTACTCTGCAGTCACTGCAGCTTACGTGGACAATGCCAAAATATCTTTTGCTAGCTCTAGTACTGCTGCTAATTTTGCTCTAGCAGCACAGTGTACTGTACAGACTGCTAATTCTCACCGAGAAGCTGGAGAAGCTCCAAGTAGAGCTTGCTGAAGCTCCACAATGTTGCCATCCACGCTGCTAGTGGTACGCAGGGTGGCTGGAGGGAACCTGCCCCAGGTAAATCACTGCAGACAGTGGCTGCTGTAAAAAGAAGCTGGATGTCATGGTGTGGTAAGAGGGGCAATGTTAATAGGCAAATATTGGAGGTTGTATTAGATGACTTGAACTATGGCTAAAGGTTCCACAATTTAGTGCCTTGGGTGAAATGGCGTGTTTTCCAAACACTCTTGGGTATGCTTTCGTATTTATTTGAGTGAGAAAGACAAAAAGAATAATATTGAAGAAAGCAATGAACAGCATACATCAGCCAAAACAATGCTTTGATTGCTCTGAAATTTAGGATACTGAAAGCAAAGCAGTGCTGTGAAAGTTCTTCTGAAAGGCTGTAAGGAAAACAAATTATAGTTTATACCTCTGATACATTTTTAATATGATTCTGACACTTTCGAGTACCTCTGTATTCTATGAGACCAAGCAAGTAAGGAAGTGTAAGCAAACTGGGGCTGTTTCTAAGCCTCCATATCTTTCTCCCCTACATTGCCTCTCTTTTACCTTAAGTTGCTGCATTTCTGCTGAAATTTTCCCAGGAGATTGCTACTGGACCCAGGCACAAAAACCAATCTGAATTTCCCTGTGAAGGTACCATGCTGACGGTGGCCTTCTCACTTCCCTCCCAAAATTGTCCAGCAATTTCTTTCCAGAAAGGAGGCTGCGCTGAAGTATTCTGCTAGTGCAGAGGTAGCTATTGCACAAGCACCATGCAGCAAAGTGGGTCTCATTCCACCTGTAGGTTTTTCCATTCGCTTTGGAAAGCAAGAGGAATGTTTAGAAATATACTGCTGATTACCATATTTGTGTTCAGCAATTCTTCACATGTCAGACTCCACCAGGAGCTTAACTGCAACCAGTGGGATCTTACAGTCATTAACATTTACAAGGCAGCAGTTCACAGTTGTTGAACTAACAACCTACCTCTAAGAAACTGATTTTTCTCCCCTCTAAGTATTGACACGTGCTCCACTGACTGTGATGCTTATTCACAGTGACAGTGTGTTTGGTAGGATTTCATGTTTTCACAGGATTTGTCTTGTGCAGACAGTTTCTAATTTACCTCTGCTCTTGTTTTAATTCCATCAGCTGATGGAGTGCAGCTGATCTCACAGCACATATGGCTGTTCATGTTTGAAAAAAACCTTGAATATTTGATGGGTTGATCCTTAATGCTTTCTGCTACAGAATTAGCAAGCCTGCTAATGAGCCAAGGGATCCCAAGTGGGGAAAGGGAAAAATACAGAATTTGATTCTGTTTTCATTCAGATTTTATGTTGCTTGAAGAATGACTGTGCTTTACACACTCTGATCAGTTTTACAGGTAGAGAAATTCAAGTAAATTACTCATTAAAGCCATCACACTTAAAATGTCACGTTTTCATAAGTGGATGTCCTGTGGCCATGGGCAGTCAAAACCTATTTGCAAGGGCACCTGTGGGTGCTCATCCCTAGGCAGAAGGCTCACTGCACCAAGCTGAGTTATACTTTACCTGGAGGGATGTTTGCCACTGGAGTCTCAGTCCTTTCACTGCCTACTCTAACTCTTTTTCTATTTTCCCTACAATTAAAATATTTGTCCTCCACTCAACATCCCATCCTACCTCCCCACTGTTCTATACCTTCCCAAAGGAGGTGACTTCTTCCTTGTTAACTGACTGTGCTTGGTTTTCCTCCAGCCCTTTCTCTGCATACCTGTTGCTCCATCAGCTTCCTACTGCCTCCACATCCTGTGGCCAAACATTGTTTGCAGGCCAGACACTCAAAATATGTCCATCTCTACCCAGTTCAACAACATCTCTCATGTCAATATAAAAAAAACTTAGAGAATTCACAACAAACATCTTCAGTAATTAAAAGCTCAGCTCGCTTGTGGGTTATCTTTCAACAAAGCTACTGCAACTCTAGGAAATCCCAGTTAAGACTGTAAGAATAGCCAGATCAATCTCTCACCACTTATCTTACAAACCAAGAACTGCCTGCACTCCACACACTCCCTTTCTCCTTAAATCCATAGCAAATATACTCAGAGAGCATCCAGTATTGGTTGCAACAGTTAACTTAGTGGCGAGGCAGGACTCTTGCTGCTTCCATTTTTCACAGCTACAACAGCAAAATAAATGCGTACTCCAAACCCCGACACTCATAACAAAATACACAGTTGCACACACACTAATAAAATTAAATAGAAATCAGCCAAAATTACTAAACTTGCTTAGCAAGCCTGTGTTTTAGTGAGGAAGTTAATAGGTTGGCTTTGACAGTGTCTCAGGAACTCAGGTAGCAACGGCTTTGGGTATGGTGGAATTAAAGCTATTTGTGTGGTCTTAACTCTTATTTTCTGTTTCAAAGTCTTCTATCATATCTTCCAAGAACAATGCAAAAGCTTATAATGAATTGCCTTTTACAGCTACTGTCAAATAATGAGGCTTTTCTGTCTTGATTTGACATCACATCTGTAACTTGGTCTTACTGGAGTTATTTACATCGAACACACTCTTAGAAGTTTCTCTGCACTTGATGTGCGTGCCTGCAGCTGGACAGAGAAGTCACTACACTTTGAAGAAGCTGCTATAAATCAGTCCATGGGGTTAGATGAGGTTCAGGACTCCTGCAGTGATTATAAACTCAGCAGAAGTCCTTACAACAGCTCCGATCTCAACAGGGTTACTGTCTTGTTAATCAACCTCCTTCAGGACTGGAGGCGGTTCTGCGTCTCAGTTATTGGGGGCTTTCTTGGGAAGCTGCAGTTTCATGCAGAATGATCTGTCAGTTTACAAACTCTACAGAGCTCCAATACATTTGGTAAAACAACAACAAAAAAGGCTAGACTTAAGCTGTGGCACTCTGTGTTGCATCAGCACAAAGTCTACAAATTCTTGTCACAGTTAGTGCAAAATAAGATCTAGTGATTCAAAAGCTGTGCCTCAACTGATTTTCCATCCCAAGTCCAGATGTTGGCTCTGGTCATGTCCTGACACCAGATGATGACAAGATATGTGCAGAAACCAGGACTTGCTTCCTCTCACCTGCTGGGGGAAGAAGACAGAAGAAAGCAGATGGAACAGACTTGGAGAACATTTTCTACTGCCCTTGGTCTTGACAGGGGAAACACGGACATGCTGTGGAAATACCTATCCCTTGGAAGATCCACAGGCCAACATGTGCAGGGGACACATTGTCTAGAAAGAGAGGATGTTTTGTTTTGTGTTGTGTAACAGGCAGCTAAACCAAGAGTCAATGTTCCTTAAAAAGATAAATTTTAAGCGTCTTCTTCCTTTTGCTGATGCTTTTACAGTAAAGTAGCCCTTCCTGTAATAAATACATTTCAGTGTGCCAGCAAAGAGTCATATTTTGTGAGGGCAATACAAGGATTGCAGGTCCTGCACCTTTTCGTTCTTCTGCCTCTGGGCACCCATACAGGAACTGAATAAATTCCATCCAAATAGAAACTAAACTTTGGCTTTACTATGTAAATAGCACCTCCAACAAAACCATGGAAATGGCATGCCTTACAAATAGTCTGATTCAGAAAAATAGAGGAATCTGTGTTAAAACTGAATGGATCTGTTCAGCACAAAAAGAAGGCATGAAGAGGGCTGGAAAAGTCCGGATGCCAATAATTTACAAAGGGAGTAGCAATGGCATGTTTTTAGTGTTCCTGCTTTCATTAATTATGAGTAACAGCTACCACTCCTAATATGGATTTGTACTGCGAGAGTACCTAAGCTTTTGTACTATACAATGGTTCTTGATACAGAAAGTTCACTTCTCAGGACAAAAGAGAGCAGATAGATGCCTCTGGCCTGACCAGGCACTACAAGGGAAAAGTGGGACACAAATGTTCAAGCATGAGAAACAGCGCTATAGCCCTGACTCCACCTTTTTTTCCTTGTGAAAAAGGAGGCTCCTCAGAGATGGTATGAAAGTTGGTATGGAGCCGAAAAGTGTTCCAGGGTCTTCCCAGATCTGATGGAAAGCCTGGGAGAAACCAACTGAGGTAAAACTTAGTGACAAGTTGACGAAAGCTGGCATCACCAGGTGAGCTAAAGTGGGAGCAAATATGACAGCAAAGACTGGCAGACTTGAGGCTTTAAAATCAGAGACAAATATCTCTACTTGATATGATAGAGAAGGAGATGACACTGGTGAAATGTAAAGACAAATGTCTTTGGGCAATATGTCAAGCTAGGAAAATGAACTGTGCAGCAGCATGAATGGAGGTGGGTAACATGGCATTTGTCGAAACTAAGGAAAGGATGTTGCAGCAATCAAATTATGTAATGAGAATTTGAACCAGAGACTTATTCCTTTGTGAATATAGAGCCTCAGATAGAAATGCTGTAAAGTAACAGCCTGCAAGGTTTACGTGTGGTCTTAGACACAGAGACAGAGGGGAAGTTCAAAACAGAAAGTGAAGTCCAGGCTGCAGACCTGAAGAATGAACAAATTAGAGATGTTACCCACGATGACTGACTATTCATGTGAGGACAAGAGCTAGGGGATGAAAACAGTGTGCTATTTTAACCACACTCATCACTCAGCAGATAGTGAGAAACAGATGTGGTGTGGCTTTTGAGCTGTGCGTTGTTTTATTCAGTTTTTAAGCAAAGTGGAAGAATTTGTGAATGAATCCTCACAAATAAAAGTGTACTAGCCATCCAAGGATGTTTTGAACACTTCATCAGGAAGCTTTGTAAAAATATTTCTTGAGGAAGGCTCCCAAGGGAAAAAAAAAAACCCAGAGAGCAGCAGCTGTGTTCACTGGTTTGAAAACGCACCTTATCATCCCGAGCCATACAATGCATTTTTCTTCTCAGCTGGGATGTCTTACATATCCATGTTCCTCGCTCTGGAAGGAACTATGTCTCTTCTACATTTTTTTTGCCTAATTGCACAATTCAGATTGCACAACCTAAGGAGGAAGAAGAGCTTCTTTGCTCATTTTAAAAGCTTTGCATAAAAAAGGGGTGAATGAGCCTCACATCACATCATATACTTAGTTCATAGTGAAAAATGTAAAAAAGTCTCATGAATTATATTTTCTGATACTAATTTGTAACAAAACAGCAGGGACTGAGGCTAGGGCTTGTTGAATATATGGTTTATTCCTACAAAAGACTACTTTGTAAATGTTAGCTAAGTAAAAGCTCTGCCAGTGAAGTCACAAGCAATCCATCATCATCACCCTTCGATAAGCTCTTTGTTCAGTTTCAGAATTAAAAGCTGTATTTAACATATTCAGGGAGAATGGAGAAATACCTTTAGAAAAAACAGGCTTAATGCACTACTAAGCTCTAAACCAAATATTTATAGCCCTGTAATTTATAAACAATCTGATATATTTTGGTACTGGATATCAAAGAGGTGGAAGTGCACCCAGTAATAGAAAGGTTTTATCATTCTATCTACCTTGTTTGGTGTTTCACTTACTATTATATCAGAACTATAAGCATTGCAAATTATTGAATTATCATTTTAGAAAAAGAACTGAAAAAAACACTAGTTAAAATATATGGAAATGTTTAATTGTTTATAAATTTGTCTGCCTCAGAAAACAATCAATACCAAAGTTGATTCAAGCCCAGATCTATCTGGATGTGTTTTAATTTGTTTCATGAAAATAAACTAGAAATTACTAAGATAAAAGAAATAATAATGAAATATGGAAATAACTACGCATTTTGCACACTGTCATTATATAATGGACATAATGGACATAATGACATTACATAATGGATTCTAATTAAATCCAGGTGGAATATGACCTTCCTAGACCTCCCTTCAAAATTAAGACTTTTGACAGTCATGATTAATGGAAACATGCACTTTGCATGGTTTGTAAACCTGAAACATCATTGTACATTTCAGTTTATAATTTATCCCATTATCTGCTTCTGCATGCATGAAGGTCAGCTGTACTGGTGCAAAGTAGCAGTGAAATCTAGAGGCTCTGGAAGGTTGTTTTCACAGAATTTTCAATTATATTTCATAAGGAAATAATTTTGCCTACTTTTTCCTTAGAAAGATGATACAAAGGAATAGTATTTTTAACAGCAGTAATTGCAATATTCTTGTTATTCTCTTGTCTTTTTAATGTAAACAAAACGGCAGTGGAAGAAAATGTTTTTTTAAGCATTCCTACCCGCAGTATTTCTTCAATGCAGCTGTTATCTCCTGTTCCACTGTCCTGAAAACAAAAAGAGAAAATAGTTTGTTTGTGTTTTAAAAAGAAACATCAAGTAGCAGATTTGAAGATATTGTTGTCACATGAAATATATTCCAAACTCTATCACAGTTTCAAAATGAAGCCAAGTGTTTCTAGCATCTGAAAAGTTGCGTTGCTTAAAATTCTCAAATTATTCCCCATCAGCACCACAGGATAAGATCTGCAATGTTTACATATAATTGCAACATATTTGTACAAATTCATAGGATTTAGTTTAGTTTTGGGTTGAGATTCCTGCTGTTTTGGATATACTGCCTATGAGTAAGCACTAGCAAAACTGTTATCGCATGTACATAGATTCAATATGTTCATTGACTTGTATTAAATAAACATCTCTCCTCATCCCTGGTGCAGATTCTGCAGTGACACTGCCTATGCGAAGCCCAACGACTGATAGCACAGAGGCAGCTGTGACGCTGAAGGAAAAGCTGAGGAGATTGCAACACAGGCAACAACACTGAGCAGGGGATAGGCAGCACAGCAGTCCTGAGAAGGCTACAGTTTCTGAAAATGCTGACCCTAAACCCTCCTGTACATTGTGGGACTGAGGGTGCAGAGGAATTCAGCTCTCCTCGATTCCATGGCTTCCTCCAGAGCCAATCTGGAAAGGGGAAGTAAGAGATCTGGCAGAGAACCTACTCTCCTATAGGAACTATGCAGCCAATGGCTCACCTACGTGGCCAACTTGGTTGTTTGTTGGGACCTAAACTGCTGCCACCCAAGACGGAGCTGTATGAGACACCAGCATGCCATATACTTACGCCCTTCTTGTCCTACCTGCCCCTGCCCACAGTTCCCTTGCACTGCCCAGCATGACTGGGAAGAGAGGGCACACTATGGCTGAGGGGCTGCCTGTCTCCTGCAGCTCTCCACAAGATACAGGTGGCCGTTATATTAAGCAAATTTTGGGGGGATTTACTTCACCACACTAAATTCTTTCTTTTACAGAATGGAACTAACTCAGGAGGTAGAAGATTGGAGCTTGAGGTCTTCCCATGGAAACAAAACCAATACAATTGATTACTGTCCCCAAAGAGCAAGTAGGGAGGTAAGCTTGGTCATTGCCTCTCATTTTTGAAAAGCACTTGGAGGTTCTGAGTTTTCAGGTGTCCACCTGGAAAAATATCAAAGCAATTCGATTTTCAAATTGCTGAACTCTCGTCACCTGAAAATCAGACTTCTTTACCACGTCTGCATTTGGGCAGCCAAAAAGTCAGAAGGCACTTTCAAAAGTGGATACCTCTGTTCCCACTAGAATCATGATACCACTAGCCAGTGTGAGTAAGTCCCACTCCTAGACACTGTCACCATGACTCTCTAGCCTGAGCCGAGTCACTGCGGAGGTATGGATCTGTAGCCACTTGTAGCCTAACAGCTGTAACCAAGGTCAGAAGTACAACAGTGATGCATATGCAAGAATAAAATTTATGTTTCATCATGCTTTGTGGCTGTTATTTCATAGAAAGTCATAAGTGCTTTATTGTCAGCACTCCTGCTAAATCTTTGCTGAATATGGCCCTTGATTGCTGAACAAATGAATTGCATTAACTCTTTTTGGAGCAACATAGTCCATCAGCTTTATAGTCACTGGGAGTTATGCCACTGACTTCAAAGGGAAAGCAACTAAGTATGCTATAAAGTCAGGCTTTGGAGAATTACTCATATCTGATGTAGTGATGCTGAAGAGAAGCTGCAGCCCTGTGCAGATAACCCTGTTGTGATCTCAGTCCCGTCCCTGAGGAGTCACACAACTCCATGTGTGACCTTCCTGCTACTGGAGAAGGAGTGCAAGTGCAAAAGTTCACATTGCTAATGAAGGTAAGAAGACAGATAGAAACACTACAATAATCCCTGAATATTTAAGAATTTAAAAAATCTTAGTAGCTAATTTTTATTTCTTTCTTTCATGTGGGTTGCCCTCCATTTCCTCCTTTTCCTTCCCCAGCTCCCGGTCTATGTCTTGTTATCCCACTAACAACAGTGGAGAGCGTAAAGCCCTCATCATAAAAACCTTGTTTACACAGTAATGAATTTACTGCCTGACCTCATGTTTACTATTCTAGTCCATTATCACCTCAAAGGAAGAATGAGATGACCTATCATCTCAGGCTGTATGCAATACATTGAACATACAGAAAAATGATGCCCCTTATTTTTGTGTAAAGGCAAAACTACTGAAGGTAAATATGGCAATAGGCTATTTCAGAATAGGTTTAGAAACAAGATTCTGTTTCAAAATCAAATATCCCTCCTAGAAGTGTAACGAAAAAAGTCTGCAAATACTCATCAGCAAGAAATTATACTTTCCATTACCACAGAACTAAAACTTTAGATGTTTTCCCTAGCACATCGTATCTCTGGGCAGGCAGTGAAAAAACTTCTCACGTCTCTCTCAGTATCATCACACTGCCTTTCAAAAGGCAAGGAAAAAAAGGCAGGAAACACAAACCGAAAGACATGACCACAAGGAATGTTTGGAAAAAACCCCTCAATTTCTATATTATCCTCTTTGAATGCCAGATATAAATTTCTTCATTTATTTTTGCTTTGAATACTTGTAAGGATCTTACATTGCTGTTGATATCAAACTTTCTAGGATTAGGGAAGAGAAGTTATGACGCCATACTCTAACCACAGCAAGCTTCAATTTCATATGGTCTGGGGTCATATTTTCTTTTCTTCATCATATCCTATAATACAATGCAGAGTGTTATTGTGGGACCTAAGGTTCATTTAAAAAGTGTCCGTAGGTTTTGGTCTGGAAAAGTTTCCCCTTTCTTATTCTAAAAGCTTGTTCTCTGCTACACCTGCTACATCTGCTTGTTCTCTGCTACATCTCTACTCATGTTACAGAGGAACTCTGCCCATGAATCTGGCACCCTGAATTTAACTTTGTGGCCATATTTTAATTTAAAAAAAAAAAAAAAGCTGGTAAGTGTTTCCTGATCTCTGAATTAAAAGACACAATTGCATTACCTGCAGACCGCAAACAGCACAGAGCACTCCACACACTATTTGCATCAGTGGATTTGCCTGATCCAAACAATAGTGTGTTGGTCCTGGCCGCATGACGCAGCACCTGCGTAAGGCTGATGTCAGATATGCCGACAATCTGCACAAAGTAATCTCTCCACCCTCTTGATAGCCTGCATGCCACAGCACGCTTGTGCAATAAATGTTCTAATTAGTTTAAAAAAAATAAAATCAAATGAAGGTTTTGAGGCTGCTATTCCCAACTAAGCAGAGGAGCTGCCACTCTGTATTTATCCTGACATTGATGAACCCAGCTCATTTTCCTCCCTTTGCATTTTGTGATCTGTCATAACAAACTCGCCTCACTGAACCTCCAATGAACCATCAGCGAAATACTGGCAAGGGGAGCTGTCAGGGGAAGTGGGCTCCAGCCTCTTCCCTCTACAGTGCTGTGCCCATTACCTTCATTCCTCAGTCAGCACAGACAGAAGAACGCCAAGCATCTTTGCACACGTGCGGCTGGCATACAGTCTGGCAGGAGGATGAGAGGAGCTGCCACCAAGGATAACGGCAGTTGCTGCTGAAGAAATAGCCGGGAGCATCGTACCACTGATAACACAAGCAGCTAATTATCATGCGAAGCACAGAGAACTGTAAGAAACAAGGCTGACTACATAGAATTCTTGAGAAATGAGATGTCATTTCAAAAATAAGCTACATATGTACAAATTTTATTTCAGAGCATTACCTTATTTTTTCTTCCTTTAGCAAGAGCTTTCATATAGAGATATATACAGAAACCTCTCTCAAAATGTATTGCCTGTGATACTTCTCCTTCCTTTCAACTATTTCTGTTAAAGAAAGAAAGAAAAACCTTCTGCAAGTATCTATTTCCATTTTAACCTAAGAGATTTTCATGGTGGGAGTTTTTGGTGCTGATATTATTTGGTCTGTCCTGAGTGTTTTCAAACTCTCCAGAAGTTATTGGATTTTGTCTTTAGAATAAACTAGGCATGATTAAGATCTTCATAAGGCTGAGATACACACTCAGACTCTTCCACTTGGCAGGAGCCAGACTAGCTGTGTCGGCAGTTGAACACCAGTCATCTGCAATGAGTGGCATGGAAATGTCCACCACACCCCCACCCTTTCTGCCTGCAGGGCAGCTCCCACCCCTATGCTGCACAAGCACTGCACAGCGCTGCCTAAAATGGGCAGCAGGATTTCCACTGGGGCCTGAAGTGAAGCTTCAGGCAGTAAATGTTGGCAGACAATAACCTAAATCCATGAAATAAAAAAAACAGGAAAAAAGCCCACACTGATGGGCCTTGAACTGAAAACGTATTGCGAATGCTTCTTTGCCAGGCAAGACCACAAAAGCACGTAGAGATACATATGTATGCATGCACATACGTATATATAACTTTATCTATATAATCCATTTGCTAGAAAGGAATTTCCAGTATGAAAAAAGATAAGTAAAGTTCTTATCTTTTTACTTACTCATACGTTAGGCCTTTGCATGGCTGTGGAGAACTGTTACCCTCATATTTCTCTTTGATCTTTCCTCTGAAGAGATCTCAGCACCTTCAAGCCATGAAGTAAAATGTTTGAATTTAACAAGGAGATGTGCCTGAGACCAGAGAGGTGACTTCTGGAGTTTCTGTGGAAATACAGCCAGGCTGTATATAGGAATTTTTGGGGAAAGTTCATTTGCAGACGCCCAGGAAGATATTTTAGACATTCAGGGTTTAACTTGCTGTTGACTTCCTTACATGCGCTACATCCTCCAAAAAGCGTTTTATGGGATAGCTGTGCTGAACCACACTGCTCTGGAGAGAAAAGCCTGGATTTCAGACCTCAGTAAAGGTGGATTGGTTAAAAGATTAGATCTCAACCCAGTTAAAATCTCACTCTTTTTGTCCCTCGGGAAACGCCTACTTTTTGGAACACATTTTCATTCTGAACTAGGGGAGAGCAAGCACTTACATGTAGATTTTATCCTATCAGTTATGCTCCCACTAAAAATGTAATAGCATGACGTTGTCTTCAAAATTAAATTTTAAGAAGTATTCTTCAGTTCAGTCAAGAAATGAAGATTTGATCAAATCAAAACACTTCAGCATCAAATTTTAAGAAATGTAAATAAAATTTATAGTTGCGGAATCAGATATAGACTAAATCAAGAAGTCTTTAACACCGAATATTGAAATGTTTCACTCCAACTCTAAATTTGGTAATTGTCTCCTTTAAGAAAATATTTTCTTCAAACAAGAATGAAAATATGTTTAGTCAAAATCAACATAGATGTAGACATTTTCAGTTCTGATAAACTGGAACATCCATAACACGCTGAGTAGGCAAACCCTCTGACCAGAACAGAATTAAAACCACTATTTCTGATTGCTGTTTTTTTCTCTGACTAACAAGGATGGCATTTCCATCTTGATGAGTGATATGACACCTACCAGCAATGTTTCCATTTATTTTAACATGAAGGAGCTATGGCATACTGCAGTTCCCCTTATTTCACCAACAGGTGTTAGTAACGCTGGGTGCTTCACAGTTCTTAAACAGAGAAGACTCCTCGTCTCTCCCTGAGGAGGCAAGCAAGTAGGGTTGAACTGGGTAGGATTATGCCAAGGAAAAAAGAAATTAAGATACTGTTGAGGAAGTTGTTCCTGATATTTGAAAGCTTTGCTTTGCACTCGTGTTGTTCCTTACTACTAATTTGGAGTGCTAATGGCCACAGTCTGTTGATACAGTAGTTTTCTCCTGTGCTCTGCACGGCTGCGAGATGCTGCTGCTTCCTTAGACACAGAGATGTACAGGAGGGAGATGGGGATGAACAGCTGAATTCTCCTCAAGTTCTGTGTCAGAAAGTGTTGTGCTAATTAAAGTTATTAAATTCATCTAATTTACAGTGACTGTTATTAAACTGTTACCCTTAATAAGCCCGTTCTCTTTTGAAATGGAGCCTTCATATTTATTATGGGGATTATTTTTCCTACCATGGGATCTTGCAACATTGTTCTTGGTTCAAAAGGGAAGAGGAGAAAGGTTAACAAAGATTGTATTTCAATAAAAAAATGAATAAAGAGCAAGTGATGAAAGCCACTTTGCTTTGCTTTAATGAAAGTATCTGGCTATACTAATTGGGAGTCTCAGTGCAACTGGAATATCATGATGCCCCCATCTTGTACCAGGAACAAGGAGATGTTCTGGCTAATGAAAGAAGATGAATCAAAAATATCTGTAGACAAAACCACCAAATGATCCGATAGACTTGCCATTCACACTAGAAAGGAGCTGCTAATTGGACAAGAGGACATCTTGTTCTTGATGAGCAATATTCACTCAGAACAGCCTGCTCAGCAGCTCCCCCTCATCCAAAGCAGGAAAGCAGCTTTTGGAGAGCGCAGCCTCCAAGAAGGAAGACTGGAGGAGTTTATATCCAGTGTATCGCCAGTCTTAGGCTGTGCTGGCCAGACCTGAGTGCGGAAAGGATCGTGCCTTTGAGGTTAAGGCTGATGCTTAGTTGAAGATGGATTTGCTGTGACTGTATAAGTAAAGGCATTCAATCTACTGTTGGGTATTTTGGGGGTTTTGTTTGTTCGGGGTTTTTTGTTTGTTTTGGTTTGGTTTGGTTTTGTTTTTTAAATAGCAGGGAGATGAAGTTATCTGCAGCTCCTGGAAAGGAGGCTAGAGCAAGGTGGGTGCTGGTGTCTTCTTCCAAGTAACAAGTGAGAGAAAAAGGGAAAATGGCCTCAAGTTGCACCAGGGCAGGTTTAGATTGGATATTAGGAAACACTTCTTTACTGAAAGAGAGGTGAAGCCCTGGCAGAGGCTGTCCAGGGAAGTGGTGGGGTCTCCATCCCTGGAGGGGTTCAAGGAACGTGTGGCCGTGGCACTTGGGGACACGGATTAGTAGGCATGGTTGTGTTGGGATGACAGTTGGACTGGAAGATCTTAGAGATCTTTTCCAACCTTAATGACTCCTTCAGTTGGTGCCCATGACCTGCCCCAGAGCTTGAAGCACCTCCTGCCTATGTAGCACCTGACATGAAATACATATTAAAAGCCTGGGGTGAGAAAGTGAGGTGATGCTGAAAGACTGCAGTCTGGATGGCTGCTGGGAGCTTCACTAGAGCTTAAGAACCTCCAGCCCAGTTCAGAGATGATTTAGAAGTGCTGGGTCTAGCCCTGTATTGTCTTTAAACTGATGAGATGGTCTGAATCCAAGTCTCAGTATTGACATCACAGAAAAAAATCAAGAGAATTAAAGACCAAGAACCCTTCTGAAACCTCCACACCCTTAAGGGCCATGGAACAATCAATGACTGGAGCTGCACTGGTAACATTTCATCTAATAAAAGATGCTTTGGAGCCTCAATGAAACCTACTGGCAGATTGCTGGAGCAATTTTACAGGCTTTTACATTGTATTCATAAAAATAAAAAACCAAACACACCAGAATTACACTGTGACCCAGAACAATAAAAGGGAGCTGTAATGGAGAACTGTTCTATTAATAAAATATAAAGGTTTTATTGTTATTGGGAAAGATTGATTGTATCAGATCAATACCATGTCACAGTATATTAATGTTTTTCTTCACTAATGAAAAAACAAGGTCTGATGTGATTACACTCTCTTTCTACCCATTTGAAAAATATAATGGGATGGTAATAACGAAGATAGTAACTTGAAATTTTATACTCCTTGATACATTCTCGATCCTGGGAGGTGCTGAATAAGTGACCTCAGCTCTCAGTGAAGTCAACAGGGGCTGAAGGTAACTAGCATTCACCAAAGTGCTGTCAAAAAAATCCTGAATGAACTCCACAGCCCCTTATTACCACCAAAAAAATTGGATAAAGACAGTGGGGTCCTCTGGAAATGCCTTCAGCATGCTACATTTTCTGCGGCACTGCATGCATGCTCTGAATGTATTAAGTGACTGGTTGCTTGACACAGCAGCCTATTTTTTGGAAAGTTTCCATTAATGGAGACCAGAGTCTTCTGGTCTTGCAGCAGGAAAGGCTTTTTAGTCAAGATATGGGCTTCTATCCTCAGCTCACGCAGTCCTTCAACAGTTGACCCAGGGACCGTGCCCTGGGAGCAATAGCGATCAGCTTTTCTCCCCATTAGATGCCTGTTCTCCCTGCTACACAGATGGCCAATTAGTGTCAACTGGAATGTGGTATTTTTAGTGATGTGGACACTTGTCCGCTAGGACTTGGACTAAGACCAATCAATTGTATTTAATGTATGGTCTATTTTGGTTTGGGGAGAATATATGACATCTGTAAAGCAGCAACAGTTGGAAAAACACCTATTATGGAACTGTTCATCTTTTTGTGACATTTTAATATGAATATGCCATCAGCTAATATAATATTCAATAAATGAAATGGATTATTTTGCCAAGAGATCCTTTAAAAATGTTAATTAACAATAAATCAATAAAAACTATTCAACATGAAAATCAATTACATCCCTGTTTACATTATTTAACTCCAAACATTTCTGTTTGTGTGCTTGCAATTAGCAAGCTATAAAAGATGCCATAAATAGGTGCATAATGAGAGGAACTGTTTATAAATGATAATTGGTATTCATTCCCACTGAGCTAAAGGTTATGTGATTATAAACTATCATGCAGAAAGAGTTAAACCTCTTACAGACAGAAGGTTTTACAGTAAACAACTCCACAGAAATCCCTCCCACAAAAGCCCCGGATGGAAGGAAGTCCCTGTACACAACTGTTCGATGGAAAGAGTAACATCTACCAGGTGTTCCTTGAAGTCTCTCTACATCCATTTAAAAACAGTTCTTGGGGAAAAATCTTCCCTTTGGGCACTGGTGGAGGGAATAAGAAATGGAGCCTGCCATGCAGAATTCAATATTGACAAAACATCAACATCTGAATAGTATCTCTACCAAGTGAAAAGGAAAGATATTAACATTGAAATGCTATTAAAAATATTGGTGACCATCCTGTTAACAAATCTCAGCACGGGATAAAGGAAACAAGGGTGTTTTCTGTCATGATGGGTAATGAAGATGAATACCTCACTCAAAGATTAGGATCAAAGAGGGTCTGGCTTCCACAGAGGGCTAGAAGAGGATTAAACAATTTTCATGTGGCAGCTGAGAGCTGAAAACATTGAGCAGCAGCCTATATCTCCAGAAGGTAACACCAGACTATTTCTCATGATAGGCTGCTACACAGAGCTAAAAAAACTGTTTCCTAGGGAGAAACAACCTCTCATTAATCCCTATTGCTGAAAACGGCCTTCTCAATTTTAGAGACTGAGACCTTATCTAGACTTAACAGGTAAAAATCCCTACTATCTAGAGACCAGAGTAACATTTGGTTTTCTACTAAAGCCTTTTGCCAGTCCAAGGCTGTCACTAACATCTCACAATTTCGGCTTTGACAATGTCTCCTCTCCAGTAAAATGCAGCTCATTCTTTCATTGTAGTTGCTTTTGTGGGGGCAACAATTAAGAACCCTTGATGAAGTAAGTCTGAAACATGGGCAGACCAATGAGCATCTAGTGATAAAACCAGCAGAGTATAGCAACCTATTTGCAAATCCAGAGAGAAACAACTTTTTCTATCATGTCTGGGCACAGCTGATGTATATTTCCCATTTTTTTCTGGATCGTGAATTAATTTTGGACTGAAACACTTAAATTGCACTGCTTTCCTTGACTTGCAAAAATTACAATTGCCTCATGGAAAATATGGATCAGGTTTGGGAGTTTTTTGGAAAAAAAAAGTCTATTAGGTATAAGGAACAGAGCATCATATGCATTGGTTGGAGAACGACTGCTTAGTCTCATTGCTAAGGCTTCAAAAACATATTCTGGTCATGGCACCTATTTTCACAAGAGGGTTATAATTTGCTAGTGGATATGCAAAGGTTTATCAATGAAGATGAACCACTGTGCGCATCTGCATCTTTAAATCAATTCCTCAATGCCTCTGGTCAGCTTAGATGGGTTCTCTTAAAATCCACACAGAAGCTGATAAATAGCACAATTCTCCAAGCTGCAGTGAAAATCTCAGCAGAGCTTTGTTGTGCTCTCAGCATTCCCCTGAAAGCCAAAAGAAAAATCCAGCCATACTTTGGTCACTGACAGACAGACAAAACACAAGGCTACTGAAAATAGTACTCTGTAAAGGTTTTGCAGAGTTAATAGGGCACATAAAATTGAAAATAAAATGTCGGTGCTACAATGTCTTAGGGGTCAGACATGTAAATTCCTTCCAGTGAAGAATGTACATGACACCATATAAATATCAAGGTACACATATATGTATGTATGTATACACCATACAAAACTCATCTGCAAAAGTTTCCTGACAATGCCCAAACCAATCGTCAGATCTTATCAACTGTAGCCTTAATATGGGAATCAAATTCAGCAAATCTATGAAGTTGCAGAGTAGACAAATACCTTATTTTTCCTGTTCTCTCTTTCCCAAATCCCATTGAAAGTTTTATTTTCCCATTAATTCATCACAGGTCCATATCAGTACTTTCTGACAGAGGACAGAAACCCCTTTGGCCAGCTGGACAGGAACCAGGCACTGCTGTGCCACCTTCAGAGAACTTACCTCAAGAAGTCAGGATACCTCCACATCTTTAAAACCATCTGTCCCAAGGAGCTGCCCAGCATTTGTCCTTGCTTTCCTGTGGGCTCCATTCCAGCACTCTACTGTTTGGGCAATCACAAGCCCAGAAGCAGGAGAACAAATAAAGTCCTAAGTTTGGGGAAAGTTCTAGGTAGCTCCCAAGGAGTCGTATGCTACTAGTTAACATTCTTTGATGGAAGTTGCATTGGTCCCCCAAGCTTGGAGGACAAAGACTGGCTTAAAATGATCTTAGTCCATTCTCTTTTGACTTTCACTTTTCTTTCCATATATTCTCAGGTTATCCCCTTTCAAAGGGGGATATTCAAAAAGGGGATATTGCATCTGAAAGTCACAACGCTTTTCTTTTTGCCTGTCGCTGTTACAAGTAACTGTGAAATACAGAAAGAGGGGAGAAATCAAAAATGGTCTCAGCTTTTCCGGGTTTCGTGTCTTTGAAACAGTTTGCTTGTCCTTCCAGTAGAGTAGACATTTGCCAGTTCCCAGCTGTTTTCACTGAGCTCTCCCACACAGGTAAGGGCTAATGGAGCACCACTTATAAAACCCAAAAATACAAAACTGTACAAATCACTACTATGGGCCATGTTACTCATGGCTTTTCACTGTCACATTAACAGTTTTCTTTTTAATACAAAAAACAAGCAACAAGTTATTTTATAACACCGCAGTGCCATGGAGCGTGACTGGTGTATGGTTTGCAAAGCTTTGGCTGGCGCTTGCAGAGAAGTGATTTCCCAGAAGCCTTACTGACAAAAAACTATTTAAAATCATGTGTGCACCAGCATTTGCACACACACAACACACAATACCATGGTGGGGAAAAAAAAGGAAGATACTCGCAGTTATAGTAAAGTTTCACTTTCACGGGGTTGCAGACCAAAATCAGTATTGCACTCTACACTAGAGTGGTTTGTGAATTTTCTCAGAAAGGTTAGGTTGCCCTTAGATGGTTTAGGATTTATTTGGAAAGGCAAGCTAACTCTTGGATTTCTATTTTTATTTTTTTGAACTGATGAGGCAATCTTCCACTTAAAAACAGGTTATTTTGTCTCTAGAGGAAGAATTTTCAATGTAGCCCCAATTCATTTTAAATGTAAGCTAAATGGAGAGAAAATCTCTAATACTGCTACAGATCACAGACTTTTTTCCATCTAGGTCAAGTACAACAAATCTGCATTTTCTAAGCTGCAGAGCCAGTTCCCTGTCCCTGTAAAAACTAGAAGGTCTTGTGGCACCCCAAATTATAACATGTGCAGAAAACAGGAGTACAGTTGGAAAGCCTTTGAGCCAAGAAGTCACGTGCTTCCCTTTGCTTATGTGATCTTGATGAATTTATTTCTGTGGCTTTTATTCATTTTTCAGATGCTGAATCCTTAAAGCTTGTTAGTATTTTCCTATTTCATTGTTCTCTGCTGTCTTTCCCTGTTTTATTTTACTCTTTTTCCCCTCAGTGTAACTGAAGGTAAAGCAGTCCTGGGCCTGTTACCCCCTCATCTCTTTGATCTGGCAGTGGATATCAACAAAGAAGTTATTTGTTCTCAACACATTAAACCCTTCTGTGTGGCTTTTTACAAATTCTGTTACGCAACTTTGATATGGCCTGGAATGAGTTGTCAGGTACCGAAAGCAGCACAAAGACCTCTCCAAAAGTCAAGCTATGAATGGTGTCATTTTGTTGTTTCACTTTCAAAGGTGGCTCATACAGGTTTGCTGAATAGGAGTCATTTGACAGCAGACATCTGAATTTGTATCGCAGACTCTAAGACACCTTTATAAGAACCTTGAATATCTTACTTGAGTCCTGAGGATCAAAGCTTCCTATGTAATAAATCTATCACGGGTTACCCAGGGAGATTTTCAGCATGGGTAACAAAGGCAGCTGATTTGCCTTGCATAACAAGGTACCGATAGAATATAAGGGTTGCGATCAATACTTTAACTAGCACGATAAAAATGTAACTGAAACTCAGGAATTCTATTTAGGTGTCATAACTCACTTTATAAACCATCTTCTATAATTTTAAGACACGCATGCATCAAGTGTTGCTTGAAATATATTAAATTTTGATTTTTCAAATCACAATACTAGAATAGTAAGTAGAACTGGCAGCATAAATGAATATAATGCATAAAACACAAACAGCTTTTGGCTGGCTTTTGTATACAGCATTAGAAACACAGAAATGCACACTGTTTCTCAGTGATCTCCATTAAATATATTTGTTATGGGTTTGAAATACTCCAAACTATTTGTTTTGGATGAGAGAGGACGCTCTGTATTTACGATATATGATACCACATTGTCATCAATTGTCAGGCTTTGTTTATAGGACTGAATAATTTGTAATCATCCGATTACTATGTTTAGTCTGCACTCTGGTCTTCAGAGAATGTGTATTAAACAAATCAAATCCTTGTATCCTTTATTTATTTGTTTGTTTATGAAAGGAATGATGAGCTGCTCATTCCCGTGAGAATTAACTATTCAGTGAAGGGTTTGGAGTTTCAGGTGCAGGATGCTCTTGGAGAGGAGAGAAGGGTGAAGCTGCTCTTGGGCTCTGATTTTTAATCTTGTGCCCATATTGCCATGTAGGGACAGTAGGTAAAAACACAGGGAAAAATGAAAAAGGTGCAAAAGGCAATGCATACTCTAAGGCCTTCCTTCAGCTTTCCGCTTCCCTTTCCGCAGCCATACTTCCAGCAGCATTTCCTGCATGTTTTCTCTGCAGATGTCACTCTAAACCACCTGCAGCCCAACAAAATATTTGGTCAGGTAGAGGATGAGGAAGCCCCACCAAAACACAGGTGTTCCTGTACCATTTGCACCAACAGGTATTTCGTGAGGAACAGAATGAAATGTCCTTGATAAAGTCCTTTCTTTATCATGATCCTTTTTCTGCTGGAGAAATGCAACTATGAAACAAGATATCCTAGGAAGGGTTACAAGCAAAGACTTTTAGCTGTTTCTGTGTAGGGGAAGGAGCAGTTCTGGCATGTAGGAACTGGCCAGTCACTGTTGACTCTGCTGTAGGGCTGGTGGAAAAATCCACACTAAAGAGCAATTCCCACCTTATTTTAATTTTATACACATTTATACTATAAACACAACAGGATTTTAAATACCTGCAGATGGGAAATCAGTCATCAGCTATGGGCTGAATAACTGTAACACTTATCCCTGGGGACTGTAAAGGCACAGCAGCCCATCTGCACAAATCACCTATGCAGGTCTGTGCTTTGTCTCTCAGGCACAGGAGAGTAACAGTTATCGCTCACTCACTGCCCAAGCTACCTTGTTGATGACGCTATTATATAAACTCAAGATACAAGGAAACAACAGGATTACTCATTCCTAGAAAATAATTACGAAGCCAAGCCATCTCCTTTGCAAAAGCGTGATATTGGATCATTTGCCACCCAGAATATCTCTACCTCTAAGCAAAAGAAGAAAAAAAATCAGCAAGAATGAGACAGAAGCCAAGCTTACATTTCCATCCTTATCTCTCTGTACCGATACTCTCTTGGAGGTCCCTGCTTGCATAGCAGCTGCTGAACTGCTATGGTTTACAGTCTGGCATATTAAAATACACTAGCACTGATTTTGGCAATTTGCAGTCATGCAGTTGCTGCTGCTGCATGAACAGATGATGGATCCCTACAGCAGAGGCAGGAGCTCTTCATTTGTGCCCATTTGTGTGTCAGACCGCTCAGTCTACACAAGCACTAACCACAGCAGAGACTGACATGTGAACGTAGCCAGCCACCCATTATTTGCTTCTCATTGCAGTCTAGAGCTCGATCAATGCTACAAATGCTTAAGATGCTGCATATCCTGCCTTTTGATGAGATGGAAAGAATTAAATGGAGATATCTTGATCAAAAATAGTCTCCAGCAATCTGCATTTTCCATGCATATGTAATATAGTACATCTAGATATATAGCAGCATTTCTAACTTTATATACTGAATAAGGCAACAATTCTATATGGGCAAGACTATATATTTTTAGGCAGGATAACAAAACCCGTACATTCAGTAATCTAAAGGGTTGGAAGCATTTTAGGGAGGCAGAATGCAATTCCCCCAGAAAATCAGGATATCAACTTAAAAAAAAATTCCTAACAAACCCTGCCTTCCTCTCCCCCCCCCCCCCCCCCCCCCCCCCCCGGCTCCAAACCTAAAACGAGTATTCTGAAAACAAACAGGCCTGTCCTCAAGACACCTGCTTTTCCAAATCAAGTCAGCAGACTTTAAGCTAGCTTCTCAGGCTCAGTCTTTCACGAGACAGCAGTCAGGGCACGGTGCATGCTGGAGCACTATTCCCAGGGCTTTCACTCACAGCAGGTCGGTCTGGCCAACAAGAAGAGGTCCACAGGGATTCAGCACCAGCCCTCCAAAGAGCAGTTTGCCATCGGTGCCCAGAAATATCTCTTTGGAAAGAAAAGTAACAAATGTTCCTGTCTGCCCACAGATTACCTGGGCACAGTCAGGTCACAGTTTTACAATATGTCCCCATTATTTTCTTCTATGCATGTCCACTCACGAAATATGAAACTGCAACAATCCACAAACAATATTGCTGGCTGACTAGCAATTTCTTCAGAAATCGAAAAGGTAACTAAAATTTGGATCTCATGCTCCAGACAATCAGCACCCCCTTGCACATGGAAAAATCCATATGAGGCTCTACAGAATCAGAAGTAAGGAAATATGTTTTCCTGCATGCCACTACCTGCTTTACTCCTAACTGGACTTCTTGAAAGGAGTGGAGCATGGGTTTGGCAAGGGGAAGGAAAACAATATCAAATATTCCCACCTTATGCCACAATGAACAAAGCAAAGTTGTATACGATCCTGTTTTACATGCTGTCACAAAAAGCTAACTGAGCAACTGATGTGCTCCTCCAGCAAGGAAAACAAAATCTTTGATTTAAGGTGATATCACTACTTAAGGTCAGATATCAGCGATAACCTGGCTGCCCAGGGGAGTGGTTAAATCATCGTGCCTGGAGGTATTTTTAAAAGACATGTAGATGCGGTACTTAGGGACATGGTTTAGTGCTTGAGTTGGCAGTGTTAGGCTTATGGTTGGGCTCAATGATCTTAAAGGTCTTTTCCAATCTGTGATATCATTATTGCTGAGCAGATCTACTGCAGGAAGAGAGCAAGGATGAAGGTACGTTATACTATGGTTTGTGCTCAGTATGATTCTAACTCTAATGTTTGATACAAAAGCAGTGTCTTCTAACACAAACCATAAAAATACAATTACTATAATAGTGTATAATTTACCAAAATATTTTGACATTTCTCCAGAGATAGTCTGTTTTCCGGTATTTGCATACCTTTGACTTTAGAGTACAGGCATGTATAAGCACTGAAGAAGGCAAGACAGCAAGTTATTATTTACTGATTAAGGAGTGGATGGGCTTGAAGTTTGAAATATTAGCATTCCTATCTCACCCTCATCCTTCCCAAGGAGGAAGGAGGAGACATGAAATAGAAAGTTTTCAAGTCATACAGATTCCTAATTCAGGACATTAATGCCATAAATTCCTCCTCTTTGCTCTTTTGACTTACTGCTGTCTCCTGGTGTACCCAGGTCAGCCACGCTCAACTCACATTTACTTTGCTGAGACGGCAAAGGTTACACAACTCCAATTTTTTTCCGTTTCTAAGAGAAATGAATCCAAACTCAGCTAATTTGTATACAGCTGCAGGCAATATAAACATGGCTGGTTAGAATTCTTTATATAGTATAAGCCTTTGTACTCCATTCTTCATGGAAGTTAATAAGTAGGTGTCAAACTCTGAATTAAAATTCCCAGAAGAGGACACAGCACAAAGGACAATAAAAATGATTTTTAAATAATCATAGGGATAAATAGCATCCACTTCTGACAAATGTAAGTGCTGGCATAAAATGTTATTAGGCTACAGAGATTTTCTTTTGTTCAGGAAGTATGTTTTATTCTCCAGCAGTGTCATTCATCATCCTAATGAGCCCTCAAAATGTAAATTAAATAGCAAGGACTGATTCATTCAAAAACATCTTTGTGCTGTGTGTTAAACCATTTTTCTACTTTTATCCTTATATATTGGTTCATTCTTTCATTGCAAAATAACCCCTCAGCCCTTGTATACTTTAATGGCCAAGTTCAAGCAAAGCATTTTTTAGTAAACACTGTTTATTCATTGGTGCTTTTGGTACAGTAATTTTTTGTAAAAAAATAAACTAATTTAAAAGTATTGTGCCTCTTAAATTATATTTGATCTGGAAAATCTCAGAAACCTGTGCATGCATGTGGTTTTTGTTTTATTTAGTGTCACTTAGTCCAGGGAAACCCTCAATGGAAAAGGATTAGTAGAAATTTCAAGCAGCTCTAATTTAGTGAACTGAATACATTAACAACTAAGCAAACACCGTATTTTTGGTAATGGTAGAAAAAAAGAAAAGAACCCAGGGTCATGAGCTAAATTAGTTCAGATTTCTTGTTATCTGTTGACAAGGACATTACACATTCTTACCAGGAATGCAGAGAAGAGGTTTCATACTTGACCTGAATTTATGCATGAGCACACACACAACAACAAGAGCGACAAGGAACAGGGCTTCTCTGGAGCCAATCAAAAACAAAAAAAAAACAAGACTGGAAAAGCCAGCAAAAGCATGCCTGGTTTTGGTATGATTAGTCGATTAGTCTTCAGTTATCTTCTCTGTCTCTTCCCT
Organism: Neomorphus geoffroyi; assembly: GCA_033558235.1. Classification (NCBI taxonomy): domain Eukaryota; kingdom Metazoa; phylum Chordata; class Aves; order Cuculiformes; family Neomorphidae; genus Neomorphus; species Neomorphus geoffroyi. The sequence goes on along the minus strand of JAUMJM010000005.1, from coordinate 34,454,044 downwards.
TCTCTTTCCCTTTCACTAACGTTTCTGTAAATGATCTTCAGCTTTTTGTGTGTGTATATATGTTTATGTGTGTGCAAAATGAAGATGGAAATGTTAATAAAGAAAGCAAAGTTTCCCTGATGACAAGAATGCTGCTATTAAACTGCATATGGAAGATTTAAAAGCCACAATCTTCAGAATAAATTACATGAAACCTCAGCATTCAGTGACATTATGCTTTTATGAGGTCAAAATGCTGGAGAGAGACACCAGGGGTTACAGTGAAACCATCCAGCTGTGAAAGAGATAAGTACATGTATGGTGTCTTGATGCCAGGGATCCAAAAAATGTCCCTAGACCAATACTTCTTTTATTGTGAACCCAGAGAGAGATGAGTGATGCATTGGTGTAATTGAGTTAAGAGAACCTAAAGACAGGGTTAAGTGTTACAACTTTTAGCTAGAATATCTTTGATGACAGCTGACCTTTCAAAGGGTTTCTCCTAAAAAAGGTAAAATGGTGATTTATGGAAGTTCAGTGATGGCTCCACGCTGCAACTGTTAAAGAGACCATACATGTAATTAGGTTAAACTCCACTGAGCTGAAAGAAGAAAAGAAAGATCAGGATTATGCTATGAAATATTATCACTTAAGAAAATTAAGCATCATGAACTCTAGCTGAGAGAACTTAATAAACCGTCTATCATTTATCTTTTGAGTGCTGATTCAGAAATCAGACTGGCATTCAAAACTGCAGTGATTGATTAAAATAAATGCATACAGTATAGTAGTTTATAAATGAAGACAGTAATTTACAAATTAAGGACAGCCTTCATGCCTGCAGAATATGTTGCTGAAGCTGAAAATATATTTGAAGATACTTTAAATATATTCAACTTGTATGAAACAGTTGCATGATGCAAAATCTGAGTTTAGGCTTTGCTAGATGAAAGGCCTGTCTTTCACATGCTTGTGTGTATACAACACACCTAGGTACACTACCTAGATTTTGACTAATTATTCTTTTTCATGAACACTGATGTATTTCAGTACCTATTATTACCTCATTTTTATAACACTACAGTGGAAACACAGATCCGTGGACTTTATATAGACTGCTGCAAATGACAGTCTCTCAAGTCAGTTTAAATCCAAAGCACAAAGAACAAACAGAGGCTCTAGAAAATCTTCTCATTGGACCTTAGGTCACTTGAGAAGTCAGAAAAGAGAAAGTAAGAAATGGACACTATTTATTCTGACCCTCTAACAACCAGAAAACAGACATTTCAATGTGGTCTTGAAAGAATACTGTAGATTCACTATTTAAAAGTTTGTTCACATTACCACAGTTTCAAATGCATACTTAGAAATTAACAGGGCAAGGCATTACAGCTTTTTGACTTGTTTTGTTCGGTTGTTTTTGTTGGTGCTTTGTGGGGTTTTATCACTTTGCATTTCATTTTTAAAATATAGCAGAAATAGCCACAAAGGAAATGTTAATGGGACTGACTTGCCCTTGAGTCTTCCTGGCTTTCCTTAGCATCCCTGCATCCCGTGCTTCCTGCAGTGGATGGAGAGGCTACCTGAAGGTCAGTCATCCATGTCACACAGAATTTGCAATCTCTGCTCTTCCTTGGCGCCTGCAGCCATTTAAAATATACCCCAAAATAAATGCTGTCATTTGGGACCCAGGTATGGTCCAAACAGTGGACCGTTTTGCTTCTCACCTTGCACTTCCAGAAGCGAGGTATAAAGCAAGAAGTTGGTTGCTAAATTTGAAATGATGTGTGCTGTCGCTAATTCAGGCACCAAGAAAATCGCAGTCCACAGCTACAAAACAGTCTCCAGCTCCTGGCCGCATGCCACTAGTGCTAGCTTTGATGAGGATGGGCTGATGAGAGCTGGGATTACCCTCAAGTGGCAGTTGCCACCATCGTGTTTTGGACTGCTCAACGGTAAGGTGAAACCCAGAGGCATCATATTTTCCATGATGAGCCAGCAGCAACGAAATGCCGGGGCTAAGAAGCTGTCCTCTGGACAGCAGGAGGATGTTGTGCTGTAGTTCAATGCTTTCATCTATTGCTCCAAATTAAGGAGGTGGACAAAATCAGGAGTGATTTTGTCAGATTAGCCAATGTTTGTTAATGATTCTCCCCACAACCTCTGTCAAACCTGGTTCAGCTTCCCTGGTATTTGGCTGGTGGACAATCAATGTCTAATAAAGGACTGCTACATAGGGACACTCTGGAAGGGTTGGCAATCATCAAATCACTCCAGGCTTCAGCAGTGCTCCAAGATCACCAGTGACAGGTGCAGACAGACTTTTTTAAGGAAATGACAGGATGGGAGGCGGCTGGCACTGGGTCGACAAGGGGGCCATATCCTTACAGGATTCATCTCACTGACAGTGATAATGTTGGCAACAATGATGGAAGTGAGAAAGATGAAAACACAAAGGAAGTAGCAGAATTAAGCTCATCTGTGTGAAATGTTCTTGTCTCCCCTGAGCACATCATCCTGTTCCTCAGCTGGTTTCATTTGCTGCTGCTTGCTGCACGGGAGCTATTTGTGAGTCTAACTGGCAGCTTTAGCTAGGGTTTTCTAGATTGTACAGACTCAAAAAAATGACTAATACAGAGAGAACTGGGGGGAAAAGAAAGGGACTGAGAAGAAAAAATTTCTTAACATAGTGCAGTTTAGCGAGTTTTGATATACTGAAGTTACAAATCTTCTCCAAATATCCTTGTAGAGCACAAAGGAGTTACAAGCAAAATGCAATAAGAAAGGGTAAAACATGAATGCTGGAGAAGAAAAAGATCTTGAGAATGCTGCAGGATGCAAATGAACATTGGAGATCTCAGACATCTTTTTCCTCGGTGTTTTTCATCCTGTACTTAAAATTTTAGAAACAGAAAGAGCGCTCACAAGATTAAAACCAGAGCTTCTTCAAATAATGTTAATTCAGTGATAAATGATGTCTGATAATATATTCCTTGAAATAATTTTACCGTGTTTTCTGCCTATACACACCATATTAACTGTATTTATTCTGTATCTGTTGAAGATTTTTAGATAAGTTGAGTAACTGTATGATCACATACATGCATGGCATGCTTGTAAGATATTGCAAATACGTATCTTGTGGTTCTTTAGTTCAGCCAAAAATAATATGCTGCATTATTTCAGAAATAGTTCATGATCACATAAAGAAACACCAAATTACAATGCATAAATCTAATGAGAAAAAAATTAAGATTGTCTTTAAGATTGCTAAATTTGAGCTACAACATTACTTCTGAGAGCTTCATTTTCAACTAATGATGTTCTAACTGGAGAAGTAAGTAAGCAGAAGGCAAGGAGCAGTTTCTGTCCCCAGAACACTCCACCATTAAACACAGGGGACACCACGTGTGAAGAGGAATAAAACATACCAGAGAACTGAGTGGACTGGTGACTGGCTCGGATTTGTCAGCCTTTTTAGAGTTTACTTTTAGTGAATAAACATCTCTGGTGAGTGCTGTAGACCAGATGAATTCCATGGAGATCCTGAATAAGGATAGAGAGGTGATCCTGTGGGTCATTTCAGTGGAGATGCCCCAGTATCTGTGGTTGCAGGGAGAAGGGCAGGAGCAGAGCATTTAGCCCATTGGGGACAAAGCTGGAGAAGTGGGTGGAAACAGACTTATCAGTGGCTTTGAAGGGGAAAAGAAGAAATGTAAATTTGACCCGGTAGACAAGAAACAGCATGACATAGCCAAATGGAAGGTGAGCTTTGTCAGGCAGTTTTGTAGGAGCAGAATAAGCCAAGACACTGCCAGGGCTCGACATGCTCTGTGAAGGCGTGGCCATTCAAAAGCATGGATGAAAGAGAAGCAGTACCTGGGCATGCTCTCAGGTGCACAGGATGAGAGGAAGGAAAGAGTCAGGGTGGTGCTGCAATAACTCCAGCTTAAGCACATTGGAAATCTCTCATTTTTCCTGGCTGGCTTCCACTTACTGCCTGACAGATTGCCCAGGTTTCTGAAAACTAGTTAGAGGATTTAATAAAAATCACAGTTTTGCCACAGAATGATTAGCAGACCAAGTCCCTAATATCCCCACCTCTGTTGAGCTACTGGTCATTCACTCAGCAAACCCATTTTCCCCCAGACACGACAGTAAATGTGGCAGAATCTGGCCCTTTTTAAAGTAACAACACTGATAAAAGCAGTAGCGTTTCTAATGTTGGCTGTGACCCAGTCCTACAGTCATGCTCATATGTTCATGCATTTCATTAAAGGTGATACATGAAATCACTTAGTGTACTTGACTCCTCTAAATACCCTGACAGAGAGTTACGTAAATTATGGTTTGTTTCCTGTACAAGCAAGAGCCAAATTTGGATATACATATTCATGTGTATTAAATTAATATGCATGCAATTAAAAGTAATTGTTTTTGCAAATTTAATTATATGAATCTTGTACCCAATATTTTGCATGAAAAATAGGCAAGAGAATAAACAAAATGGTATTAAACAGCTTATTGCCAGAAGACTATGAAAAAGAATATGTATGGGAGCTTTTAAAAACAGGCAGTATTTTTGATAAAATTATGTTTTAGTTCAAGGGCCACTTTCTGCTTCAGCACACACAGTCAAGTCTTCTGGAATTCATGACCACTCAAAGCCTTTAATGAAAGCTGAGCACGTTAGTCAGAATAAACTAATCGGTCTGTCTTTGAAGATAAACTCAGTTTCTCTTGCTCATTCCCACATACACCGAAATGCAGGGACACTAGGAGTGTCATCATCGTGTAAGACACTTGCTATTAAATCTATTCTCGATACAAGGCTGACCTGAGGTATGTTTCAGAAATCTTTCTCTTTGTCTGCTCTAATCCATCAGAATCCTTTCAGCTAAAACTACCACGTTTATACATCAAAACTGTATTTTTTAAGTAAAGCTGTCACTTTTAAGGCATGCATCTTTTCAGGAAAATGTCAGGGATGTTATACTTGGGTGTCCTTCTGCCCAAGAGGCCAACAGAGCCTGAACAATGAAGCAAACAAGACAGCTAATCAATAGCAGTCACAGCACTATTTTTTATCCTCCAACATCTTCATTTTCAACTCGGTACACATCATTACAATAGGAAAACAGGACAGTCAATCTCCATTAGGTTCAAGCACTGCATGAAAAAATTAATTTGGCTGCCATAAAAATGATGATACAACTGCATGCCCTTAAACCTTCTAAATTTATTCTAAATTTACAGAAAATACTTGGATAGGCAGATTGCCTAGATATGAAAGCAGGAGCATATTGACTTGTTTTTTTCCTGTTGGCACAATGTATTTCTTACCATGATGATTTCCCTAAGCATTGGAATACATCCTGCAAATTTTTTGAAGGCTTTGGTATAAAGCAATTTCACAAGCACCTGTGTAACTAATCAGATTGAAGGTTCATGAGGCCAGTTTCTCAGAAGTATGTCAGTGGGACTGAGTCTCATTGCTAGCTCTAAAAAATATCCTTTAAATTTAGGATTTTCAAAGGAGCCAAGGGATTTATTTGTCCATAAGCCATTGAAATACGAGTGATGAGGACCGAACTCCCTTTGGCTATTTTGACAAATCCATTTCCAGTATCTACTCATTTTCACATTTAATTTGAGTTCAAAGGAGCCAAAGTTACGATTCTCCTCCTCCTCCATGCTGACTGCTTTCAGCATCTGACACTGAACACTGCCCTTATGTCATTTGCACGTGTATGCACACATGCATACAAATACACATGCAAACATATATAGGCAAAATCACCGAAGTGGGCTGGCATACGGAAGTGGGCCGGCATACGGCACGAGGCCTGGCTGGTGCTTCAAACAAGTATGTTGGCGCTTGTCACAGAGGGAAGGGGGTAGAAAAGGAAAGCATGCAGAGACTTCTAAGTCTCTCTCCAGTATAGCTGTTAGCATCCTTCTATTTTGTATATTTAAGAGGGGATGCATGCATAACAACATTTCAGCACCTGATATGCGAAAGTGCGAGGGGACGAAGTTCATGCAGCCAGCATTAAAATAATATCATTTCCAAAGGCATTTCAAAGTAAAAGTGCATAGTCTTACAGTTGCTAATTATGATGTGGTTCTGCTTGGTCAGACATGCTGATCTTCACTGAAACTGGAGAAATTAATTCATTTATAAATAGCCCCATGTTTCAAAACTTCTGCCAATTTTGAAACTATTGGTAAATGGATTATTTTTTTTGTCTTAGGGTAATAAGCAATCAATACTCAGTCTATAGGCACGAACTCTGAGAAATGGGACTTAAGTAAAAGAGAATATGTGAGGAATGTTCCTATCATAAAATTTATTCCATGTCTGCTATGTATGTGTTAATTTCCAGTGGTGCTTTACTTAAAAATTTCAAAATATACTTGATATTCAGCACATTTATAGCTATTTATATATGACATTAGAATACAGGACAGACAAACAAGACAGAACTTTTCAGTGCTTTAGTGTAGCACCACACCATGAAAGATCTCTAAGAAAAAGAGTATTGTAGCTTTTGGAGAGTAAAGCTCCAACATCTACCAGCCATTCTGAATGTTTTTTAGTCTATTTTCTCTCTTTTGTCCTCTTGCAAAATTTTTCTCAATGTTAGATTCAGCATGAAAATACTTGTAGGATAGCCACAGTCTTTTTTGTAAGTCCATGACATTACAATGATTGTCCCAGCGGTTTTGAAACTTCTGGAAATTTATCTATTCCCACACCTTGTTTCTGTAAGGCAGTTCTCTTTTAGCTATACGGCTTGAAATAGGTTTGTAGTTTTGTTTTGGTTTTAATATTATTTATCTCTGATTATGCAAAGAAATGAAGATCATGATTAATCTGTGGCCTACATGAAGCTTATGCAATGACTAACTTTAAAACTATGCATGAATTTTAGTTTTCATCTAGATCAGAACTTTTCCTGAAAACTTTTCTGGTTTTCATACGAATTCTGAAAATGTATTTTAATTTTACTGTCTTCTGAAGGAAAATGATTTTCTGGTTTACACAGATGTAATGAAGCTACAGAATTCCTTTTCTCTGGGGAAAATTAATCTTTTGGCAGGTCTTAAGAAGAAGGAAATGTACAGTGAGATAATTCTCTCTCTGGACGATTTAATGATTATCAAGGGATGCAGTTAGAAATGAATGGAAAAAAGCACAGAAAATGTATTTGTTTTTTATATTAGATGGGCTTGTTGAACACTTCAACACCAGGAAACAGGAAAGAGTGAAAAGCCCTTGGAGAGAATTGTATTCACAGAAGACCTGTGCTTTACTGAGGACTCATTGCAGTACCTACCAACCAATGCCTAGAGGTTGCGCTGGCTTTTCACATCTTTTGATCTACATCCTAAGTATGTACACAGCCTTTGCTTTTTCCTCTTAACAGGAATGTTGGAGTGAAGTACACTTCCATCAATGAACCATAAACATATATCATTAGTTCCTGTTGATGGCAGATTGTGTTTCTGTATGAGCGATGCCAACGGAAGCCAGAAGAAACCTATTTTAGATAAAAATTGAACAAAGTGACAGCTGAAAGCATGACAACCAAGTCAGAGCACTCACTATCAGTTATTTTTTTTGGCAAAATTTGGTAAAGTGTCCAAGATTTAAATCTAGCTGGGGCTTAGAACATAGAGGTAGTTCAGAAATGAGCATAGGTAGCAAAGGAACTGGCAAGAAATAGTAACTTTCCAAACTTCAAACTATGGCTTGTTTTTTGCCAGTTTCTACAATTTTTTGGAGGGGGGGTTGTTCAACTATTCTGCTACTGAAAAGGTCATTCTCCCTCCAAGATAACTTCCCTTAGGAGCTTCACTGTTTTAAAGAAACAGGCAGAAGCGGGCACACCTTGTATAAGCATTTCAAATTTATATTCCATTTTTATGCACAGGTGAGTAACATGGGTGGTGTTCAATAAGTGTCCAGGATGCAAAACAGTAAGAAAGCTGATTTATACCTTGAATTTTCCACTTATCCCTTTCATTCCACCTATCCTCTTCATCCTTGACCATCTGCTCAGAAAGGATAGCAGAATCACACAAAACCTTCCAAGCCACATAGTGACTATTAGTCCATCTTTGCCAGATTCTGTGACAACTACTCTACAACTCCGCTCAGATCAGCACAATGTGGCCAGGCTGGAATAGGTCCCTAACGGACCTCTCTTATCCTCCTGCCCACCTGGAATGAATTCACACTTCTTGACGCCTGCTAAACTTAGGCTTTCCTTATCATCTCTTACTCAAACAATAGACTGATTTAGGACTACCTATCTTCCAAATTTTGATAGAGTGAGCTCCTCTCAGTTTAGCATAACTGAGAAAATAAATTGTTCTCTGCTGTACTCTGTCCAAATGCTGTTTCAGTGAGATCCCACAACCTGGAAACTCCATGCTGCCCTCAGGAACTCCATTGAATGTTACCTTTCTCATCCAGTTTTTATGTGTTCAAAGCTTTCAAGGATAAGAGAGAAAATTTTCTTCCATACGTGTGTACAATTCCTGTTAATGCTTGCAGGAGTTACATCCATTTACTGGATGAAGCATGTAACCTGTTGCACATTTTTTCATTTTCTTTCAGGTCACTCATTTCTTCTATCCTTGTATCAAAATAATTGGCAGCAACGCAAGACTCAGAAATGTCTTAGCTGTTGCACAAAGTGGATGTCAGCAATATCAGTATAAAAAAAATTACATGTTACACTGTTTCAAATGCAGAGGTAGTATGAAAAAAACCACACAGTAGTGTGCTATGCATCATTTAAAACCAGACATACTCTTCTGCCAAGATCCTTGTCACTGACAGTGTTATATATGTGGGTTTTCCCCTTTTACTTTTTATGGGGTTTAAACTTAAGGCTTTTTGGTTTTCCTTTTGGGTTTTTTTTGAAACAAAGGTCACTTACTTAGCTACAAATAAATAAAAATTCAAGCACCCCCAGAAAAATCAATAAAGGTACTAAAAATCTAAGTTGATAATAAATTTTTGTCCCCCCTTCACATAGCTCAGGAATGTCAGTATTTACTGGAACCACTGTAATATCAGATATTTCAGAAGAGTATTGATTTTGCCACTGAAGTGTGACTAAAGGGATAAATAAACTGCTCTTGGGGTCAATCGATCCATTTATCTTTGCTGTTATTTTATAAAAAGTCAAAGCAGCAGAAGCTTTGATAAATAAATGTTATCATGAAAGAAATACTATTCATATGAAGATTTTGAGAACAATGTGAAAACCTCTAGTCTGCCAAAACTGAATTGCAAAATCAGGATTATATTTATGCTGCTTTAAGCACTAACAATGAGGAAAAAAACATGTCTTTTTACCAGTGATGCACAATGCAGAGTTTACAATTCTGAATGTGGCTCAGTGAATTAGGATGAGTGTTACCATATTTAAAGTAGAATGTTCTGCAATACACACATCATGGGGAAAGAAAAAGGTAAAGAACATTTATTTTGGTACTCGCAATGGATCTGAATCACAGTTGTACTGATGCATTCTGCTATTAAGAAAATAAAACATTTGGTAACAAGTGATGTATTCAAGTTGATAAGTAATGAGAAGGCTCTGAAGTAACTTCATGTAGCTTTAATTGTGAGCAGGATAATAGCTACTTCAAGAAGTCACAATGATATTATAAAGATTACAGTGCAGAAGTCATGCAGAGCCTGCCACAAAGTGATTATGATGTGAATTTAAGGTGGTAAGAGACCATTAAGACAAATATGAGGTTTCTGTAAGACATAAGAAATTGCTGTTATTGTGAGAAACCATGAGTCTATTTTGTAAAGCTGTATATGTAAATCAACAGAAAAAATGCAATGGCATCAAAATAAAATGACATAGAAGGTGTATAACCCTTTTTTATGTGACACCTAGGTAAAAGGTGGGTGTTATCCATTTGAATTTAAGTATTTAGAGAGTAGACACCAGCTTATGGCTCATCACTGCTCTGCTCACAGTCACCTTCTTTGAAGGTCCGTGCCTAAGAAAGACTGGATGAATTACCCTTTGCAGGTACCTGGTTTGGTCTTTTGACTAGAAAAGGAGTCTAGGCTAGACTTGCACATGCAGATTTTAAACATTGCAAGCGAAGAACAATGAATCTTACACAACATGTCAGTGACAAGAGAGACATTCTAACTTCACCAAAGCAAGAGATCAATAGGTAGTTTTCCAAAAAGCAAAGTTGCCTTTCCCATAAGTCATCAAATTTAAACAAACAAACAAACAGGGTTTTAAACATAACAAATGGTTTTAAACTTTAAGCAGTTTGAAATGGTTGCATGAGTTTGAATGAAGACATTGTTGTTGAAACTGGAACGAATCTCTTCTTGTCTTTTTTTTCTTAAAATCTGGGTTAATGACTCCTCAGCAGGCTCCTAAGAAACTCAGGGGACAGAGCTGCTGAAGAGACTACCACTCTTTGCCAGTGGAAAAGCACAGAGTGGCTGAGAACAATCAAGATCTTGATTTAACCTCAGCAGCCTGCTGAAACTTGCAAGCCAGTGCCCCACTCTCCCTGAAGAGCAAGCACTCAGAGTAGCGCCCCTTACCTGCAGCTAAAGGGGAGAGACTGGGAGACGGGCAGATGGAGAAATGAGGACAAGAAACTTTATGAAAACTTCACGATGAACAACCACAAAAATCTACAGGGAGAGGCAGAAATGCTTTCCTACAAAAGAAAGAGGTGACATGCAGAGGCTTTTGAAAGTCTGCAGGACTAAAAAAGCACAGCTAGCTAAATTAAAGCTACCTATTGGTAAAAAGGGACCATATTAGGTGGTTAATGGAAGGAAACTGAGGGGCAAGAAGAGGGCTAACAAAAGCTGACAGAACTTAATAAACAAGCAGGTTTGCTTTTGCTTCAGCATGTAAACTTCTGTTGAAAGAAACACATTGACACAGTTCAGGATTGTGCTTTTAATCTCCAGGAAACAACCTCTGCTTAGACATCTCAATTGATATCTCAGAAGTACCATCATACTCTGGTCCTGGAGATAGTCCCAGTCCCTGTGGCCTTCCTGGGTCCTTCCAGACCTGTTGTTCAAGGTCAAAATAATGTAGCCCTTATTTATCCTACAGTCTTACATAGCCATGCCACAGACAGGTCAGGGCAATGAGAGCTGACATCCAAGTTTCTTCTGATGACGTTAGGGCTCTACGCACCCACCTAGCTCTTCAGGTGACCATCTAGAGCCACGAGGTATACATCATTTGCCTTAGAGACCTAAGAGGAGAAGAATCTGGGAGTGGCTCACAAGGTAACTCTGTATTTTACTTCTGGCTTTGAAAAGTGAGGCTAGAAACCTTAACTACTCCATAGGCTTGAACAGTGACAGAGCCTTAATGAAAGCCAAGGAAAGCAGCTACTGCTTTTGGCTACCGAGTTACAAACTTCACTTGCACGCAAGCATCCTTCCTTCACAGAGCAGAGATACAGAGATGATTACCAGATGACTGTCATGCACAGTTTTCCTGCAGGGACACAGCTATACACAGGCTCCCGCACATGAACTCAGCCGGAGAACTCAGGAGTGAAAGACAACACTGAGCTTTTCAATAATGAGGAGCAGCCAGCTTTAGAGTCCATCTGAGGCACTCATTGTGACCCTTCTTGGTGAAACATGCTCCACGAAATTTGTTCACGTGTCTTGAGTGTATAATGTTAGCTTGTTGAATCAACGAGGGCTGGATGCTAAAGAAAACCAACTACAGCCAGCGCTTACATATTCATCTTGTTTAAAGACTAACAAAGAGCAACTTAACATCAGTCGGAAACACCTACCAGTACTTTATTTCATTTACAGAAAGAAAAGGAGACAGAAATATTGTGCACAGCATATGTGTGTTTTACTGTCTGTCCTGCCAGTAACAGCTGCCAAGTGGGGATCTATTTGCTTCAGCAAACCATTAATTTTCCAACAGTAGCTGGAAACAAAACAGTAGAGCTATAACATTTCCCACATTCCAGCAACAATATTCATGTATGATATACAAGCATTTTTCAGGTATCAGGGTATATATTCAGTGTAAATATATATCTAGTATAAACTGATTTCTTTCCCCCAATTTTTTTGCTGCCCATTGGTTCATATTTGACATGGTCCATGCTTCCCATGGCCTGGGATGCTGTTTTGGCTCATTACAAGTATACAATTCTTCCCTTTTTGTATTGCTGTTTTGTGAAGATCATACGTATGTTTGGGAAAGACAGCAAATCAGTCACACCTCTGAAAGGAAAAATCAGTCCCACAACTGCTATATGAGATACAACTTCACTTCTGTTCTTTGATATAAACCTGGCTTAACACCAACGGATTGTCAAATGGTTGTTGTTGCAAAGCTTTGAAGAAGCAGCATGTTTCTGAAGAAAAACATAAAGGACGGGGAAGGCAACTGAATCAAAAGAGGACAGAAATTCTATTACCGAGGGAGAAAAAGAGCCACTGCAGGGCAGAGCTCTGCAGATATGCCCGGGGAAAGTGGCAGAGGGGTGGCGGGGTGGGTTAAGGGCACAGGCAGGCTGCAGTGAGATCACCCACCCCCAGCAATTAGAGGTAAACCTCCCTCTCCGGCAAGGCAGAAAGCAAGCCTCTCCTGACTCCCACTGAAGAAGGAGCAGGGGCAGTGAAGCTGCCTCGCCTGGGTTGTTTTGACATATGCTATACCCATCAGATATTTTTAAATCATGTCATTTGACAAATCAGCTGAATTCATTCACAATTTCTGATTTGCAAGCTGAGTTTCTCTGTTACTTCTAGGAATCTATGCAAATGGTAACATGATGCATGCTGGTTTGCTCTCTGTTTTAAAATATCTACAGGTTGTCACTCTTTACTTATCTGTTCTATTTGCTGGCAATCGTTTTAAAGACTGCAATAAACAAACTAAATAATTAACTCATCCACTTTCTTACACTTTAAGCAATATATTATTTAAGAGCCCAGGCTTTAAAGTCTCAGTCCTGAAAACATGCCCTTGGGATCAGTTGCTTTGAAGTCATCTGGAAAGTTATGCAGGTGTATGAATGCTTGAAGGATCCTAAAAAAGGTTGTCTTTATTGTAATGGTGAGCAATAACCATAACGAATCTGTCTGGTATTCTATCATACATTAAAATATAGCACCTATTCAATTGCCATCACAAAAGTAATCATTTTTCAGTGTTTTTATTCTTTTCTTTCGATAAATGAGTTTGCTTTATGCATCTGCTTTATGCAGTGAAAGAATATTAAAATAGAGCTGGTTAACATCATGTTTGGAAGCGTAAGGGAATTCTTATTTGAGAAGTTTCACTCCTGTCAGTATTTAAGTATTACAAAAAGCCAAAATGAACATATGCTTAATCCAGTTTAAATGCACTTCTAACGAACAAAAGAACCCACTTAACTGCATCAGTTAAAAACCCAAAAATCGCCAGATCTTTCCTTTTAGCATTGTCTGGCCACATTAACATCATGAACATAAACTACATTATCAGCTTGATTTCTTATACCTCAAAAAGGAGAAAATCAATTAATTAGGAAGTCTACTGAATAATATATATTGTTTGAACAAATAATAAATAGCAGGTCAACGACGATCTGGTCCTGATTACCAGCAGAACAGCACAAAGCAGATTTTTGCTCTTGAATACACAGACCACAAAACCCATGGCAAGTATCTGAGCTATTTAGCAAGGATGAAATATGTCCTCAGATCCACTCTACTGGCCACACTGAGGGAGGGCTTATTGTGCTTCTTTCTTCCTTTGATATAGCTGACCCTAGTTTTCTTTTCATTAGTAGCAACATAAAGGCTGCTTAACTTTTTCAGAACATCTTCAGAAAATGAAGAGCTCTTCATTGCTTCTGGACATTCAGATAAACCCTTCCCTTCCCCTCCAAAGAATCACGATATCAGCATAAATTCCAGATAAAACTTAATTGTTACTGATTCAGTAAAAAACCAGCACGTTAAAGAAGCAGCAGATGTTACTCTGCTGAATGACAACTTGTTTTAAAATGTAAATATTCAAAGCACTATTTCCTCTTGGTCCAAAGCTGATTCTAGAAATCGGCTAAAGGGTCTTTAAACAATGAAATTTAGTGCCATGACTTCAAAGATTTGCACTTTGCACATAAACGTGTGGGCAACAGATGCACAACAGACTCTGTCTGGTCAAATCACAGTTAAATATTTCAAGGGAAGAATAATAAGAAAAGCAAAGCAGCTCCCTCCTCACACCCAAACCAGTCCAATAGAAGTTCAGCATGTAGTAATGGTTCTGAAATGTATATGTCTTCTGGAGCCAAGACGTATATAAGAAATACAGCAGGAAATTAATCATCAAAAGCCTGTTTTGTTCAGTAAGGGCTGTGATACCCTTACACCTGCGATTCTTCCCTCTCTCCCCGCTAAAGGGGAATTATCTTCCTCCTGCACTATGTCACTGGTAGGTGGTAAAGAATCACTTATGTTGAAATACCCACACTCACATCATCTTGACTCACGTGAGAGCCACCAGAGAGAAATGTGCACTGCGAACATGTCACTCATCTGGGCTATTTTAGCTGTCTGTCTGCCTTAAGTGAACTGAGACCAGTGAGTCCCTGTTTCTCTCCCGTGACAGTGAGGAGAGCCTAGACAATTAGCTCAGACGTCGACATTGAAAATACACATCTGATCAGATGAATCCCACCTTTACAAACCACAGTGGAAAAGGGAGATTAGGTTGGTTCTTTGTGTGGAAAGATTTGGGCAATAACTGTAAAAAGATAAGAAAACCAAGCCCCGACACTACCTAGGACAAGCCAGCTTACTGAACTACTGGCCACTGTTACTCCAAACCCCATCAAATCTGTATGGCATTGCAAGGCAATTCAGATTAAATAAAAATTATGAATAACTCTTGTTAAGAAATTGATTCTAAGCACACAAAACAGTATTAGTATACCTGTTTTAAGTGTTTTTGTTAAGATTTCATGGAAAAGGGAAGTTTACTGGGATCATTAGTGACTTAGCTTTGCATGCAGAAGGAAAAGGCTACAGAAGACCAAGCAGAAATTTGCCTTGACCAAGAAATGGAAAGCATGTCTATGTAAAACAAGGCCCAAAAGGTCTCCTGAGTATCACAGTTTATTAATCTGTCTTTTCTGGAGCATGGCTGCCCAAACTGTTCGCAGGCTGCAAGCTGCCCTCCTCAACAGCCACCCAGGATCCTGCTGTAAACTCGCAGCCTTCTAGCTGTGTCTGTTTGCAGGTGCCAACGTGTGAGCTAAAAACCTGTATTGTTGTGGATCTGAGAAACTCTGCCTCTCCTCTAGCTGAGGCTCCTCCTGTTTGGGCCTGTTTAGAAGATGGGCAGAGAAGACAGGAAATGAACTTTATCGATGAATCTAAGTACCCCAAACCATCTACATCAGTTAAGCAGATGCCACTGAAATGATAGTGTTTCGCTCAAGCGTTTAAGCTCTTCAAAGCACATCCAGTTCTCCTCTCTATGAACAGGCAGAGTGACAGTTCAGGAACTACTCATTAACCAGGTCAGCTGAACACCCTGGCCAACTGCGTGCAAGTCAGTCTGAGTTAACTGGATAATAATCATACCTTAGCTATATTTGCTGGCCTCAGATTTTATTTGGTCTGGTATTCACCTACAAACAACACAAATATCAAACAATAGAGCTTGGAAATATTGAAGTCTTAAGTAATATACTGTCAGTCTGAGCTGTTTTGGCTTAATACATATTGCAAATGATATTATGCTTAGGAACTGCCAAAAAGAATGGCAATTGAGCAGCACCACTGAAATAGTGATGTTATTAATGGGAGTCATACAGAAAGACAGTGGACAAGAAGAGGCCAAATTATTTAATTCCACCATCATAAATCTTAAGTGCAACTAATTTTTTCCTGTCTTAAGTTGGTCTTTTCCCTACCTTTTTAATAATTTGATAGATTAACCTAATTAACCTGGATTGATTTGTACATTTGAAAATAAGGTTTTGTTCATGTTGTCTGGCATGTTCTTTCCCCTCCACCTCTCTAAGGTCTCTGGTCTCTTTTGCTGCCTCTTCTTTTGTCTTCCCTGCTCTCTTTTGACTTTCTTATTTCATCTTTCAAATTCCCTCAAAACAGGCTTTCAGGTAGGTCTAACCTTTACTTGTAAAAACTGCTGAATCAATTGTTGTCAGGAATTTTTGATTTAGCTTTTCCACATTCTACGGAACAAGCAGAACTACTTACTGATACTGTAGCTGAAATGCCAAAATGATGGTATTTATGCCTCTATAAGCCATGATTCCCTAATTCAGATAATGTTATACTGTATTTTTATAATACAGTTTGTCTTCAGCAATGACAGTTATACAGTTTTGAATAATAATAATAGATATTTTTAGAGACCATACTAATCTCTTATCTTCCTATTTGTTATTTCCCTGTCCTGCCTGTTCCTGTAATATAATAGTCATGTATTATGGACATAAAAGGCTCTGTTCCATCGTGAGATGTGCACTGCAGATAGATTGTCTCCACCAACTATTGCCAAACAAATTAAGCAGAAGAAATGTGTCCAAGGCCATAAATCACTTATACTACCCCTTCAAATACTTCTAAAAATGTAACTTTCTTTCTGAACCACGTGGGACCATTTGACCCAGGCCGTATATTGCCTACTCCTGCTTGCAGAAGTAGACCAGACCAAGGAGGGCTAACAGCCTCGGGACAATGCTCTTGGACTTCAACATGAGCTAGGTGCAAAATGGATGCTGTTTGACATCTTTTGTTCATATAGCATTTACGCTGAGAAAATACAGTCTGGCTCCCCGAAGCACATTTTATTTCCAAGAGGCCTTGAATGGGACACCTGCATGGAGGCACCTGAGCTTATGCGGTCGGCTGGTAAGGGGAATAGTGGGCTCTTCAGTAAAAGGAGCAGGTTCTCACCTGAAAACGGCATGACCCATTCTACCATCAGCCATAGACAGGACCACAACAGCTCTAATGCAAATATTTTCTTCCAGGCTTACCTTGTGCTCTGTAACCTCTGCCCTGTCTACATCTCCCTAAATGTGCCCCTTTCCTACTCGACTGAAATGCCTGAATAATTACATTGGGGGCTGCATGGCACAATCCTAAGCCTCTGTAGCTGTTTCGAGTCCTCGTTTCTCTCCTATATCATGGATAATTAATTTTATATTACAAATCAGGCACTTCTAAAAGATACACTGAGGTTTAGATTAAATAAAAAAATCAGCCTCCTTCATGTGTCCTTGATAAAGACAATTTTATAGCCCTTATGGCAAACGTTTTTTGGCACCAAGTGTGCCTTTGGTAAATGAATTTGCAACACTTTGGGTTGGTTTTCTTTTTTGTTCCCTGTAAAATAACAAGTTCCCAGTGCCTGGATTTTATTTTCTTTCTTACCTTTATTGGACTATATTAGATACAAACAGACTCATTACTGTGAAGTGCACAAACTAGAAAAAATATTTCTAAGTTTAAATCCAATTATATGATGATTTTCTGAGCATACCATGAAGCCTATTAGAGGTAGGATAAAAAACATATAAATGCATAAGTTAACAAAGTGTAATAGAGCAAAACAAAGCACAATAACTGGGCAAATTAGAAGACACAAATACAGCCGATAAAACTAAGTGATCCAAGGAGGTCCCCATATTAAAACCAGAGAGAACCCAAACTGCCAGCAACCCACTAAGAGCAGTCTGCCACTTAGACCCAGTCTGTGCAGCCACAGACACCCTGGTCTCTTCACTACGTAGAAGCGTAGGGTCTTTACTGGGATCTTTTTGAACCCAAAACTGCCCTGCCCCTGCACACACAGCATCCTTTTCAAGCCTAGATACTCCAAGATGATCAAAACTGGGCTGCTGAGCTTCCTCTCTCCTCCCACCAGCATCACATGCGTTTCTGCACCCCTCACCTTGGGGAAAGGGGATGTTCTCTAGTTGGGAAAATGCTGGCGTGGTCTGTAATGGGATTTAGATACCGCCCAGTGTGGGCACCATGACTTTATTGAAGGGCTTAGGTATCTTCCCATTCAGGCTGTGGAGGAATAGGGTACCCCACAGCCTGCGCTGAAGTCTTACAATAGGCCTCCAGTCTACTTTTCATAGTCTGCTGGTCTCACCTAAAGAAGCCCTCATGTAACAAACCTGCAGACCTGACAGCAAAAAACACAGGACTTTGAGGAGTACAGGTGCTTCCTTTTAGCCAGCGCCTCCATAGTGAAGATGCTCTGCTAAGGTTAGGGAACATAGAGCCAGCAGTCTTAAGAGCCACTCTTAAAGACAAAAAAACCCAGTGGGGACAGATTCAGAGCCACCTACCCTCAGAGAAGACACAGTAGCTGTGAGCATCTAGCAGACAGATAACATTGATTTAAAAACATGCCAGGCCAAAGAGGGACTGGACTTTCCCTTTTCCAGGTTAGTGCTCTCACCATTGAGCTGCTGATGGAGAGGGAGTGAGGGAAGGGGAAAGATGACAACAGGAAGCTCCTCAGGAAGTTTTGCCTCAGTGAAGGAGCTTGCCAGAGTCTGCAGTAGCTCAAGAGAGTGAAATCTCGAGTAGACAGATACATCTTTTTGCAGCCCAGAGCTTGGCCACAAGCCCTGGGGAGGAGAACATCCCAAGACCAAAGCCCTGTTAGTAGGATTTTCATCTGGCTTGCTTTGGTAGGACTTCTGGACTACCTCTCACAGGCACATGTGTCTCTCCATGCATTGTGCCATCTAGATGTAATATATTGCTACTAACTTGGAAAGCCACACTGTAAAGCAACAGTTATTAGAAATGTAAAGTACAATGTATAAGAAATGCTGTGTTCTCCTTATTACAGTGAAGTAAACTTTCATTAGTGGAAGTGATTAGTCTATAAAATTTAACTTTCCATTTATTAACTTAACAACCTAACAACCTGGTGTTATTAAATAATCAGAGTGGGAACCACTGTGATCTGTGGAAAAATGTTTGCCTACAAAAGGGCGGATCAATAGTTCTACATTTAGCTGAAGTTTTACATATTATGCCAAATACAGTTCATAAATGTCACTTCATAATTTGCATTAGTACAAATTATTAGCAAAGAGTCACATCCCTGTCTTGCCACACCAAAATACATTATTAGTTGTTTCAGCAGGTCTTCTGGTTAATAGTTCTGCTTAACGATCCTGTTAAAAATACAATAAGTAACTTTTTTATTATAACAGTTTGGAGTCTTTATTTTTTTTAGATATCATCCAATGAAGCAAAAGTTTGCAACAGGCTGCAGTTTTGAATTGCTAGAAATGGTGGGGAGTATAGGAATATACAACAACCAAAATCCACCAAGAAACTGACTTTCTAGATATACAAGATAGCAGAATGAGTCTAAAAAGGAGACAGACTTAAAATACAAATTTGATTGATCTTGAAACAATGAAAGGTCATTTTCTATATATGCTTTTTAAAATTTATTACTTGAAAGAGAACTTTCTGAAAAATCTTATAGTGATATTTTACTATGCATCCAAGTGTACTACTCTAACTACTTCCCTTAATTATACTGAGGTTACAGATATTCTCCGTCTCTTATGCAGACAAAGAATTTAGGGCAGTAGCTTTTACAAGTTATGTATTGGAGATGCATCTGAACTTCAGACTTCAAATAGAATAGTGAGCACACCTTAACAATTTTAATTGGCCATGATATCACCAAGGGGTCATCAGTGAAATCTGTACCCTAAAGTTTATGGCTGTCATTTTATAGATTTTGATTTAGGGTTAGCGCTTGCACAGCAATTAATGATCAAACTGTGATATTTAAACTACCGGTCCCAAATGAAAGCTCAGCAATCAGAGACCGTGACAAAACCAAGCAGAAGGTCACAGATTGCTCCTTCATGCAGACGCTGTCCTCTCCTCGCAGCTGGAGGCTTTAATCCTCCCTATGTTTGTACTGGATGTGTGCAAACACAGATCACTCCTGTCCTCCACCCGCCTGCCTTGGTAAGGGCCAGATACATCACGGCCCAAGCCAGGTGTTAGAAATGGGGAGAGAGAGAGGAGCTAACTAGGGAAACCTTCAAAAGGTTATGTTCATGATGACAAATGTTGTGCAAAGGGTCATAAATGCACTTTCACGGTAACCTGCAGATAGAAGGGACGTTAGCCAGAGCTTCTTGGGATCGCGCATTCCCCATCACTTAATATCCATAATGGAACAGCGTCCTCGTATTTCTCATGACACTGTTATTCTTCTTAATGGGGATTAACAGCCTTTCATGTTATTTCCTGCCTAGATTTCTCATGAACTAACATCCCTACATCAGATACTATATTTGCCAATAATAAGAATAAATGACAGACTACTTAGTTTCTTGCCTGACAAGGGTGCTGCATTATCCCACCACACAAAGAGTACAAAGAAATTTCTGGGGTTTATTTATTGTTTTGGCTATTACATAAAAATATTACAGAAATAAAAACTCTGAAGAACTAGTATGGTGTGGTATTGCTCCAGTCATAATGTGCTAGTACACAATCAATTCTTATAAAAGCTTTTCTCTTTCAGAGTAGTTTAGTTGTCCAAAGGGAATAAATAATTTACTGCTTGTTCAATCCAGTACTTCTATTATTTTAAAAAATTTATTCTACTTTGCATTTACCACATAAAATGTTCTTTGTTTACATTTTGACCATTTTAAATTTGTTTCCTCTTTAAGCATATACAGGATACCCTTGGTAAGTGAACTCACCAACATGATGCCGATGGCTTGCAAAGAGCTTAGATGTATGTTTTAGTAGCCTTATTTCAGAAGTCAGTATGGACTAGTCGGATTTATTTTGAGTAAATTTTCATAATTTCTACATTTTCAAATGAAAACTTTACATAGCTTACAGATATAGGTATGTATTCTTAATAAATGTAAATACAAGTGGGTGATGTCACATCGGTTCACAGTTGGCTAGAAACTACCCTGCAGTAGACACAGTTTTCATGAAGCTTGACAGAGAAAGGCTGGAGCAGCCTGCCAACACTAGAGGTGACTGTGTCTACAGGAGGACTGAATGGTGTCAGCCAGCAAAGAACCTTGTGCGGTGCTACATCCACACTGCTCACACTCTACGTGCTTGCAGCTGCACAGAAGAGCTTTCTCATTTGTGGACAGAGCAACCCCAGCACCTTCCACAAACTAATGTTTCTTGGACAGGAACACTCAACACTCAGACACTCAAGTACCTCAGTTTTTTGAAGGATGAGATTATGCTCTAGGCATTTAGTTAATGCTTCCACCTAGCAGAGTTTTTTTCATATTTTCACCAATGAAGTACTCTTAGTAGTTCTTCTGAGAAAATTAGTGTTCCAGTTGGAGACAGGCCTTAATTTATCATTAAGAAAGAAAAAGACCCCAACTTGGACCTGTTTTCTACACTGTCTTCCCAAATGTTTGCAACTTTAAAGTGTTTGAGGAATAATCTTAAAAATCTGCAAAGTAAAATGAATGCATGAAATAACATAACACATGGCTGTAATGGTATCTTCAACTGAGAAACCCACTATTTAATTTTTACTTTTAAATTGTCTTTTTCAAACTGATCTACTAGTGGGTGAAAAGTCAGCATTTACTAGCAAAATGAACAGTGTTTTGAGGATCAGATTTCAAATTCAACTTTTCAATTTCACCTCCTCCCCAAATGGACAAGTAACAGTGAATCTAAAAACTCCTGAAGTGAACTGCATGACCCGTACAGCCTCCCTCTAAAAATCTTTCAAATGACAATGTCAAAGTCACCTATTTACTGTCTCTGGTATCACATAGGGATTCTGAACTGCATTTAAATCTCAGATGTCACAGTGTTTTACAACAGCACGACTACTCAATTATAAAACAGATCTATGCTAGTACATCACTTTGAAGCAGGCAAAAGGTGTATCAAACTCTCTGCTAAATATGTTGTCTATGTTGGCCTTGCTGCTGGTGTGATTCCTTCCTAACTTCTACTCCAGTGATCACTGGTGACTCTTGCAGTCATGGTAAGTAGTCTCTAGGTACATTTACAGTATTTGGAGTGTGATGAATACACAGTGACCTGTGAATGATTTTGAGGGCCGACACTTATCTATTGACCCTTAAAATGTTAAAATAACTGCAGAAAAACATCTAAAGACAGGAATGAAAGATAATTGCTCTCTAAAACACAATTTAAATGACTCCTGGATATTAAAAGCAACATGTGTTGCCATCCTAAACTACAGTGTCATTACTCTACCTCCAGATTAAATGTAGCAAACCCCTACAGCTAGTACTGGAATTATTATAATACTATATTTTCCTAATGATTTCCCTATTTCATTGCAAAATCCTTGCATAAGTGGATGAAATTCCTGATTAGTTTTATGGCCTGCTTATGAGACCGCTGTTCCAGGTCACACCGCTGACTGAACCTTTGAACTATTGCTTGTTTTGGATCTGGAGGTCAGTGAAGAGCATTTGAAATGGAGGTTGAATACACTGCCTTAAGAAGCACATTTTTCCTCTTTAAGAATAAAAATCTGGGCTTGATATCTGCAGCTTATTCACAGGAACATCATACTTAGATCATCAGCAACAGTGGGATTGAGGGCATCCTTGCAAAGTTTGCTGATGATACCAAGCTGTTGAGAAGCTCAATATGACTCAGCAATGTGTGCTTGCAGCCCAGAAAGCCACTGTATCCTGGGCTGCATCAAAAGCAGCACGGACAGCAGGTTGAGGGAGGTGATTCTGCCACTCCACTTTTGTGAATTCCCGCTTGGAGTACTGGGGGCCCTCAGCGTAAGAAGGACATGGACCTGTTGGAGAAAATCCAGAGAAGGGACGTAAAAATGATCAGAGGGCTACGAAGACAGGCTGAGAGAGCTGGGGTTGTTCAGCCTAGAGAAGAGAAGGCTCTGAGAAGATCTTATAGCAGCCTTCCAGAGCCTAAAAGCAAGCTGGGGAGGGCCTTTTTACAAGGGCAAGAAGTAACTGAACAAGGCATTAACGGTTTTTAACTGAAAGAGATTTAGATTAGATATTAGGAAGAAATTCTTCACTGTGAGGGTGGTGAGGCACTGGAACAGTTGTGGATGCTTCATCCCTGGAAGTGATTAAGGACAGACTGGATGAGGCTATGAGCTACCTGATCCAGTGGAAGGTGTCCCTGCCCATGGCAGGAGGGTTGGATCTAGATGATCTTTAAGGTCCCTTCCAATGCAAACCATTCTTTGATTTTATGATTCTTTGATACTGCCCAAGGGCTTATGGCTGCTTCTGCATGGAAATTCTGCAATTGAACTATGAAGTCCTAGACAGTCTGGGTCACATTCTCAAGACAAGAGATTGAAAAGTTTAGGACAGAAATTTTTGGCTTAAAGATTTAATGTTAGACTTCACAAAATTATTTATAAACTCACTAAATTGTTTCAGGTGAAAAAAAAGAGTCAGGCCTACGTTTACAAGACCATTAACAGCAATTTGTTTACCATTAGCCCCACTTCTAGCACATAGCATCTATGAGAACCGCATTCAAATCCACTTGCTGACTTGATAGACTGCAAGCAGGCATTTGAGCCCAGGTCATCAAATTTTTTATTTCCTGATTCCCTGCATGTTTAAGTAGGGTGAAAATATTGACTATCTCCCATGGAGTTAACTGGTTGATCCTGACTGTGCTGTGCACGTTGCATGTTGATTAGATGCTCATCAGGAAGACAGGAGAGCTACATTTAGATCCACTGTGGTCCAAGTAACTACAAAGCTGAACTCTCACTCAGCAATGTGGAGATGGGACTTGTGCAATTTCTCCTGTTAAAGCTGTTTCACTTTTTTCACTGAACACTTAATATTCAACAAGAGATGGAGCAAGTAAATAACTCCTTTGCTTAATGGGAAATTCAATCAGGACATAGGACGCCTGAGCTTTAATCTCTGTGCCCATGACCAGTTCGCAATAAGAAAGTAGAGCAGCATCAAAAGAAAGGCTGCTAAACCCTTCTTGGTCCTCTCTGGAGTATCCTACTGTTTTGTGATCACGACAGTCTTCCAAAGGCTTTCAGGTAAAAGAACCACTGCCATATCTTCCATGTCCCATTTTATCAATCTAATTTGATGCTGCCTTTGTTTTCAGCACAAGCGTGTTCTACAGCAATATTTTACCCCTGGGTTGGAGCAGAAGGTTTTGTTCCATTACAAATAATTCCTCTAATTTCTCATTTTGATGAGAAAAATATTTTCAATTTCAGCTAACTTTTAAACAGTTTTTAATATATTTTAATTTGGCTAGAAAAATGAAGCAAAGCTCATGCAATTTACTTAAGGCCCTGTACCTTTGGGAAATTTTGCTGCTGCTGCTAACTGTGGTAACAGTGGAAGTGAACCTTCTGAGTTTTAAGAAAAAGCAGAAAGCAGATCAGTTAATGGTTATTTCCCAAATCTGTTTCCTTTACTTCACTACAGCCATTGGCTAAAATTAGCCTGAGAGCATTACGTGTTTAGGGTGGGAGGAGGGAAGAGATCTAAACACTCCAGCAAGGTCTGCGCATCACCAGCAGGAGTTAACACTGGCTCCTCTGACAATCAAAAATAATTATAAGTTGTTATGCATATTCAAAAATGCCTGAGATCAAGCTTTTAGGCACACACATGCACAGGATCCTCTTGTCTCTGGGAAAAGAATGCCTTCCTGGAGGTTGATACCATCCCACTATAACCTCCCCGGATTTGATATTTATGTGCTCAGCTCTGGATAGATCCCAGCACTGTCAGTGATGCTTGACCTCCCCCAGAGAAAGTGGCTGACTGAGACACTTCCCTGGATGCTGGACTTTGTTTGCTTCTGCTTCTTTTCTGTATTTTAGGAACTTGAGAAAAATAATCTACCTGGCTGCTGTCAAATCTGAAATTCAGCTCTGTCACTGATGGTATGGGTATGGTAGAATGGGGACATTTGTGTTTGGAACTGAACAGAACTTCAAGATATACGTTGAATAGGCTGACACAGATATGCTGGTATGAACTATATCCTCATAAATATTAAATGCCTTTTCTTAGGCAAATTTCTTGTTCTCATCAAATGATGCCTGAGTGCAAAGGCAGGTGCTTACTCACCAAACATCTTATGATAAGACATCCACAAAGACAAAACCAGTAGTTCATGACAAGAGAATAACTGTGTGTCTTGGTGGTCACGGCATTCATCCAGGTGTGTAGACTTCTCATTTCTGGTTTCCTCTCCAATGAACAGTTAATAAATGGAGTGCGGGAAAGGATCAAAAGAAGAGACTGCAACCCCCCTTTTTGCTTTTTCCTCAGGTTTATTAAGTATATACAAGCATTTATGGATTGAGAATGGATTGCGAGAAGCCCTGAGGAGAAGGAATTGGTGTAGTTGACAAGTAGGAGTAGGTGTAGGTGTTGGGTCACAGGTTGGACTCGATGATCTCAAAGGTCTTTTCCAACCTTATGATACTGTGATACTGTGATATTGGAAGACGAAAAATTAGATTTGACCTTTGATGTGTGCTTTCATCCCAGGAAGCCAACCGTATCCTGGGATGCATTAAAAGCTGGGTGGCCAACAGATCTGCTCTGCTCTTGTAAGATTCTGCCTGGAGTCTGCAGGCAGTACAAGAAAGACACAGACCTGTTGGACCAGGTCCAGAGGAGTACCATAAAAATGACCAGAGGCATGGAAAACTTCCCCTATGAAGAAAGGCTGAGAGAGCTGGGGTTGTTCAGCCTGAAGAACAGAAGGCTCTAGGAAGACCTTACAGCAGCCTTTCAATACTTAGAGGGGACATATAAGAAAGATGAAGAGAGATATTTTACCAGGGCCTGTAGTGGTAGGACAATAGGTAATGGCTTTAAAGTGAGAGGATAGGTTTAGATTAGATATAAGAAGAAATTCCTTACTTTGAGGGTGATGAGGCACTGGAACAAGTTGTCCAGAAAGCTGAAGATGGGTCCATCCCTGGAATGGGATGGGGTTCTCTCTGAGTAACATGATCTAGAGAAAAATGTCCCTGCCCATGGCAGGGAGGTTGCACTAGATGATCTTCAAAGCTGTCTTCCAACCCAAGCCATTCTATGATTCTGTATCTATTTAAACACATACATACACATACACAGTTATGTATTCATACACATGTATATAAACTTACATTTGTACATGCACATACATGACTTTTGGAGTGATATACAAGGCATCTGTTTTTTAATTAGATCTGGATATAGAACTCTCTCACAACTTTTGCTATCTTGCAATAGAAATCAAATAGCTTTAATCAACTCTGCTCTTTCTGAAGCACCTAAGGCATACTCCGGCACTCCCCTCACAGATTTCTGTCTTACTATTGGTCATAGTTGCAGTTCCCAAGGATCACATACAGGCACAGAACAATGTGGCATGCAACAATGTGAAAGTCAGTGCCCGATTTCTTTTTAACAGCACTCACCTGGAAAGATTCACCTGCACCATCCCCAAGAGGATGATGGCTCACTAGGATTTCCTATGCCACACTGCATGAATGCTACTTTATGACCATAATGCTATACTCTTCAGAGAGGTCCTGGCCTTCTTTTTTTGTCATCAGATGTTGGTGGTAGCCTTATTAGATGCCTTTTCTGGTACTCAATGAGCATTTCTGTGTTTCCATTGCTGGCTTGCTGTTGCAGCTCTTTAATTCATCCTGTCACTTTCTCCACTATTATGGCTTTGAGAGTTTATTTGCTGCAGGCAATGGAGAGCTTGCACAACAGTGTGACATGAAATGTAGTGCCAGGCTGCTAGTACCTACTGTTGGTGTGCTGCTCCAGTCCAGCAGTACAGTCTGCATGTGTTTATCTCTTCAGTTTGCCTTTTCAATATATCTTCTTGGCAATCTTGACAGCTGCTTCTGCTTCACCATTAGACTGGGGGAGATGCTGAGAAGGCACAATACAGTTGAAGCCTGCTGACGCTGTACACTTCTGACATGCAAACTAAGGTCCATTATCCATAATAACTATTTCTGCAGCCCTCTCCCAGGCAAACTCAGCCTTATGGCCGTCAGTGATAGAAACTGCTGCTTTTTTATGTAAGGGATCCATTTCCCAGCCATCAACAAAAGCACTCTGCATTCATTAAGGCAGGAGAGTAAAAACAAAGATGAGATGAGCTGTGGGGTTTTGTTTAACCTTGTTCCTCAGGGACACTGGCTTCCTTACAGCCGCCATCCAGTAGACCAAGCGCTAAGTAGCTCAAAGCAAGATGGCTCCCTCAGGGAACTAATGGGGTATTTATACAATGAGGCTGCTGACAGCCTGTCTGTATTAATATTGGTTAAAACAAAACTTGAGACGCTCATAGAGCACAGGTTGGCATTTTAGAGGAGTGAGTTGTCAGTATGGGAAAATAAAGAGAAAACAGAGAAAAACAAGAGACGTGGTCTTGAAAACTTTGTTTTTGCTGAAATGCTGCTAAATATTGATAGATTTCAAGGCCCATGACAGAGTGAGAAAATGAACTTCTGAAAAATTACAGTTGTTCAAAAACCAGCTCGGGACCATCTCTTGCGTGAGGAAATCTATGTCCGTAACGGAGACCTAATGATGTGGTCATCGCCACTGCTAAAGGAAGAGTCCTTTTCACCTGTCAATAGATATTAGCCATAACCCTCATAACTGTCTTCACCACAGACGACTTTGCTGTGGGTGTGGGTGTGCATACTCTCCTGTCCTCACCTGTGCACCACCCTGGCCCTGGGACCAGCATCTCCCTGCCTCACTAAAGCCCTTCTGCAGCAAAGCACAAGAGGAAAACTTCCTCCTTCCTGGACACAGGCTGAATTAAATTGAGGTGATCACCCTGATTGCCACTCAAGAATACTCTCCTTTTTGATATTACGGTCAACATCTGCTTGAGGGGAAGCGGGATACATTTTAGAGAGCAGAGGACACATTTAGGCAAGGTGCATAAGTGAACAGCAATTTGAACAGCTCTGCTTGGAATATAGCAAAATCTCTGCTGTGCAACCACTCTGTTGTCTGCAGAAGAGGGAGGGATTTCCAGCAAGACACACCAATAGATGCCATTAGTTTGAGCAAACATATTTCCCTTGGGCTTCAGTTTAGTTACCAAGATTAGAAGAGGGATCAGCTTCAAGTGGGTATTTTTATCTGTTTAGATCCAAAATTGTTAAACTTACACTGAATGAAGAAAAGACAGAGCTTTAAGAAGCTTTTGTTTCAAATAAATGAACAACGCTATCAGAAATATGAAGTATGGCACTCTGAAGTATTGTATCCCACTTCCCCTGTTGGCTGGGGATCTTTCATGATGAAAAGTTGTTTATAAATTTAAGGCAATATGGAGACACTATTTTTCTTTTTTATCAAAAGGAAGGTAATATTTACATTTACTCTCTTTTACATGGTTACAAGTAAAAACAATGTAAATACTGTACAGGCTAAAGGGCCATAATTCTGCCATGCAGTTATCTTTCATTTTGCATGGTGATTTTCACGGGGTTCTTTCCCAAATGCTGCAAGTTATTTATTGGATTTTATGTTGCCTAGGTAATATTAAAGGTTTTAAACTTTTCATTTTCTGTTCTGCTTTAACATTGATCTTATTGTAATGACTTTTTTTCTTTTTGTTTTACATCTGAGTTATATGTGTCATATAGAATGTGTCATATCATTAGCTTGTTCATTCCAATCCCCATTCACTTGCTCAATACACCTAATAGAAAGTTACCATACTGTGAAGACAGCAAGATGACAGCACAAATCTACATTAAGTTTTGATCAGTTTTGAGTATGAGGACACAACTCATTAGACACAAGTAAAAGGTCACATCTAGTGAGACCCTTCAACTTCCATCCCTTCCATCCTCCCAACCAGATGGAATCAGGCTAATTCGCACAAAACTAATGACATGAAGAATTTGTGCTAGTCATGCTCCTCTTCCTAACACATGCTTGTATGAAGAACAAAGCAACAACTATTTCATTGAGATAGGAAGTGTGTTTCCTTACAATCTTGGTCATAATCCAGAACAAAATGCCACTTAAAAAAATAATCAAGGTTCTTAATAGATCTAAGTGTCAGTATGTCTAGAAAAAGTGTAATTAAGGAGTTTGGCTTTGAAATGCCATACTGACAGGCAAGAAAAACACGTCCTGCGAAGTGTCACCAGAACAACTTTGAAATAGGTCAGTGACATGCCCTTTCCAGAAATACTGTTTAGTTCATGCTGTCTGAGTTGTGTGAGAACTTTTCAGGTTGGAGGTCTTGACAGTTGTGTCTTGACTGGAGAAGACCTGTCAATGCCCAGTTGTGCAATACTTTTTGCTTACGTTTTTAGGTATAATCCAGGGCTTAGACTTCTAGTAGAAAATTAGGTATGTAGGCAAAAAGGAAGCCAAATATTCTCCAGAAAGCCCTCTGATAACTGAGAGATAAGGACTGTGAAGTGCCCTGAGGGACACAACTGCCATACAGTTAGGACAGAGACCAAATAAGGTTAGAGTGAAAATAAGAGTTGAAATCACTAGTAAAAATGATAAGAGGCATGGTTGGACTTCCAGATGAAGACAGATGGATAAGATTTGAATAGCTTAGTTGAGGGAAGAACAGGTGACGGATTATTGCAGCAAAAGTCAATTGAATGCTGCCATTTGCCTTTTCTTGCAATACTAACATAAGAGAACAGTTGATGATACTGAAGACAGATGTAACTTTTTTTAGGCGAAACATAATTAGATTGTGGCACTCACTGTCACAAAGTAATGAGACAAGCTTGGAGCTTATTTGCTTTAAAGAGGGACCAGACCTTTATATAGGTAATGAGAACATGTTCTGTTACCTTGCATGGCGCACAGTTTTCTTAATGAGAAATGGAAAACCTCACGTTTCAGTGCATAAAGCCATTAAAAATTTTGAGACTGGGGAGGCTGTGCTCCCGCCAGGCAGGTTATTTTGTACCTCAGTGCCTTGCCTTGCAGCCAGAGTCAGGATGCAGGAGCAGATGGACAGCTGGTCTTGCCTGGAATTTCTATTCCTACATTTCAGTGTTTATATGTAAAAAGTAACAGCTCAGTTATAACCAAAACAAATTTGAGTGAGATGAGTTGATAGAGCCAATCCAATCATAAAGAAGAAAGTATTATGTGTATGCAGTGAATTCTTGTACAGAAAGAAAATAAATAAAACTAGTTAAAGTAAATACAGCCCAGTAAAACTGAATAATGTCTAAAGTGCTCAGATATAATTCTCACAAATGAAGGTGTCTTTCTGTTCCAGCAGCCTGTGCTGAGGCACACAGAGTATAATATTTTCTCCCCAAGTAACAAGCAATTGTCACAAGACCATGAGGCATTTTTCTGTTCTTTCTAAAATTCTTAAAGCAGCAGGTCCGGATCAGGAAAAAAACTCTTAGCCACATAAGACTGCTTCCCCAGTCAGTGTAGATTGATGCAGAGCCTTTTACATCAGTGGAGCCATACCAGTTTATACCAGCTATGGATATTTCGGCTCAGTGAAAACCTTCAATTGGTGTGTCCCCAACTAACTGTATTAATTGTTATTTATTCTCAAGTCTGATGCTAGTGTTTGACTGTGAAAAGGTATTAATGAAATTTAATTTAACAGCTCTTAAAAACCATTTGCTCACATTCTCTGAGTGGTGAAATACGTTTTACTATGGTTCCTAGTCAGTTCAAACAAGTCTGGAAAAGAGTAGAACCATGTGTTGTTACACATATTTGCTGGTTTTCCTTGCTTCTTCTTATCAATTTATAACTAAGATAATAGCTTTATTCTCCACCTGCTTTAAAGTCAAATTTGCAAGTCACTTCTACAGAATGTAAGCTCAGTTCTTCAGGGATTCTACTTATATTTTCTTTATCATTATGAATATTTATTATTTGCTCTTTTTTACTAATGAATAGATTTAAATTAAATATGTTTGATAATTTTTACTGTCCATCTTTTCATCTTGTGACTACAGAGGTCATGGCCACAGGAATCCTCCACACGTTGCTGCTGTACATGTCTGAATAAAATTTCATAATCTAAACAATTAAATCTTGGGAAAGAACTCGAAACAAGGTGGTGAAATGATATAACTCTGCCTCTCCTTAACTAATGAAAGGCAACCTTTATAAGTTTATAGATCCCTTCTGAATACTCTCCTGTGTAACATTGAATGAGCAAGGTAAAATGGCTTTGTACAAAGAATGTTGAAAATACTGGTCTGTGTCTTGTGACAGCGATCTGCATCTACTGTTTCTCAGTGCTTGCTTTGAGTAAGTGTAGCCTTAGCTGTGAACAAATTACACTGCAGATTTGTAAATCCTTAGATAAATGGCTGTATACAGATGAAGGCAAGCGTTACCAAAATTAAAAAGAAATGGATTACAGCAGTTTGAATGCACAGAGCAACACTGCCAACAATTTAGTCCCATAAACCAGATTTAAACAGAGCAATCGATGACAAAACCAAAACCAGGCAGTGAAAGACGCAAGCCAAGCCAAACAGTTCCCATATTCAGAACAAAACCTCTGAGGTTTACAAGAAGCCTATCCCCACTGTCTGCCCAAACAGACCAGGGTGGGAGAGACCCTTTTTTCTCTCCTTCTTCCAAGAGGAGACTCTAAAATGCAAGTACGTGAGCAATTACTTTCCCTATGGCCTTCAGTCAGCTGTCAGCAACTCCAGGGTGACTCATTTCATGTCACTAGAGCTATGTCTATTCACAGTGATGCAACTCAAGTTCTCCATGTTACTGTACTTTTAATCCACAAGAGCTTTACAGTTGCTCATGACGCAACGTGAGCAAGTGTACTGCCCATGAGTATGCTCTGGAAGTGAAGGACTGTCTCATCCATAAATAGGCCTGCTTATTAGGATTCCAGTGCAGTTATGCCATACAAAGAAAAGTACAGAAATGTGGATAAAACGCGGGAAATCCCCCTATACCGAGTTCTACATGCTGGTCCTCTGAATGCTGCGTAATATGTTTGGCAGCTAGCTGGCAGACTGAAACATTTGGTCCCTCAAACACAGATTAGAGCCAAGAGCAATGATGGATGCTCTTGGCTCTACTGAGCCAGTCAAGAGGCAGTATGGTACCCACTGGCACTATGTGACAATTAGAGTGGAAGGAAAAGCCCCTCCAGTGTCTCTGTGTGCATTGTTCTCAGCAAAAAAAGAGTCCCAGTGATGAGGCTCTTTGCTGACTAAAAAGATGAGGAAGGAGATGTAAGAACAGGGGGTGAGAAGAGACTGCCATGGGGCTACCTGAAGTCACCTCAGTGGGGTAGATGAGCATGGACACCTGTGTTTGTAAAATCAGGGACCCAGTGACCAGTACCTAACACACTGCTGCTTGTCCTGTTGAGCATGTTCTCTTTTATTTGGGTAGTTAAATGGAGAATAAAGCTGTTCTAGAAAAGATACCAGAGATTTTCAGGCAGGAGCAATTATCCAAACCATGTCAAAAGTTGGTCTAGGCTCAGTTACAGATGATCAAGGACAATGTGCTACTTCACAAGTTCAAAAGCTTTGATTAATATTTGCAGCTACTATGCGGCTACAATGCAATACAAGTCTAGCCTTAGGGCTTTTGTGTTTCTTTAAAGCATTAGCCATTAATAGGCTAAGTTTACCACTGGGATACAGAGCACTGGTCCAGCAATACAGCTTGAATGTATTTATTTTCCAATCTATGGTTTTCAAGTACAGTGTATCATTTCTACAGCCTTTAATGAGAGCCAAGAGGTGTACATTATAAGCAACAAATTTCTACTTCTAATGGAGCTCAGATCAGATCAGAGTGATTTATTAGCTTTCCTCAGCTCTTATTCTATTTCGCTACAGAGATCAGAAATTTAGATTCAGATCTAAAATTCACAGGATAGCATCAAGAGCTTTGTTTTCAAAGTTAGGATTTTTTTAATCTTAATTTTACGAATGTTCCATTCTGCTTAAGGTCAATCATTCTGAGAACCAGTGAGTATCTGCCAGTTGCTCTGGACTGTCTCATTAAAATGAAAGCATTTAACTTGTAAAATAAAAAAAAAAAAAAGAATCCAATCAAAAGACATTTTTGAGAGCATACATATTTAGTGAAAAAGCAGAAGGAAGGACATTTGTCTAAATGAGTAACTCTTAGCAAGATATTTATTACTACAACTATTGTCAGTAATAAAAGAAACGGCAAGAACAATACTATTTGTCCCCAGCCAGTTAGCAAGGATTGCCGTCTGCAGCAGAACACATTGTCCACCTGTTTGCAACCCACAGGTTAGACATAAAGTATGATCTGTTCTAAGAGCCATGAAGCTTCACCATTAACTCCAGCATGTGGAGTCCCTAAGCAGTCAGATGGCAAATGTCCAGGAAAGGATGTCTATTAGGGTTATGATAAATGGCCTAAAATTATCACGGGTCCATTCAGAGATTAGCTCATGTGCTGAATGATATAGGGCCAACAGGCAGGAGGAAAACTAGAATAAATACGACAGAACCTAGGAAGAACGGTTTACTACTTGAACAATTTACAGAGCAGATGTTTCCTGGAGGTGGAATCAAAGAATGCTTCCCACAGATAACAAACACTGCTATTTCTGACATACTGAAGCGCTATAAAAAGGTTCCTAATGGAATCAAATTATTAATAAAACACTTAGAATAACATCAAAATCAAAATATTAGAACTATAATGCAACAATGTGGTCTGAATATCACAGTATCACAGTATCATAAGGTTGGAAAAGACCTTTGAGATCATCGAGTCCAACCTATGACCCAACACCTACAACTACTCCTACTCGTCAACTACACCATGGCACTAAGAGCCTCATCCAATCTCTCTTTAAACACCTCCAGGGATGGTGACTTCACCACCTCCCTAGGCAGCGAATTCCAATGAACAATTGCCCTCTCAGTGAAGTATTTCTTCCTAATGTCAATCCTAAACCTCCTCTGGCGAAGCTTGAGACCGTGTCCTCTCGTTCTGTCACTGGTCGCCTGAGAGAAGAGTCCAACTCCTGCCTCACTACAACCTCCCTTTAGGTAGTTGCAGAGAGCAATAAGGTCTCCCCTGAGCCTCCTCTTCTCAAGGCTAAACAACCCCAGCTCCCTCAGTCACTCCTCATAGGGCTTGTGCTCCAGCCCCTTCACCATCCTCGTTGCTCTCCTCTGGACACACTCCAGCATCTCAACATCCTTCTTAAACTGAGGGGCCCAGAACTGGACACAGTACTCAAGGTGCGGCCTGACCAGTGCCGAGTATAAGGGGATGATGACCTCTCTAGTCCTGCTGGCCACACCGTTCCTGATGCAGGCCAAGATACCATTGGCCTTCTTTGCCACTTGAGCGCACTGCTGGCTCATGTTGAGTTTCCTGTCCACCAGCACTCCCAATATCAATTAAAGCTGTGCTAAACCCCTACATAACCTCCTTTCTTACTATCTAACTGAACTGAATAAGGAACAAAAATATTAAAACAAATAGGACACTAACAAATAACGTATGCTTGCTGTGATAGAAATATTAATATACTATTTACCAGTGTCACTTATTTTATTGTGCCCCTGTACTCAGCACTGGTGAGGCCGCACCTTGAGCACAGTGTTCAGTACCGGGCCCCTCACTACCAGAAGGACATTGAGGGGCTGGAGCTTGTGCAGAGAAGGGCAACGAGGCTGGTGAGGGGGCTGAAGAATAAGCCCTACAAGGAGCAACTGAGGGAACTCGGGTTGTTTAGCTTAGAGAAGAGGAGGCTGAGGGGAGACCTCATCACTGTCTACAACTACCTGAAAGGAGGTTGTGATGGGATGGGTGCTGGTCTTTTCTCACAAGTGACAAGTGATAGGATGAGAGGAAATGGCCACAAGTTGCGCCAGAGGAGGTTTAGACGGGACATTAGGAAGAATTTCTTCACTGAAAGGGTGGTCGGGCATTGGAACAGCTGCCCAGGGAGGTGGTTAAGTCACCATCCCTGGAGGTGTTTAAAAAACAGGTGGATGAGTTCCTTAGGGACATGGTTTAGTAGACAGACAGGTACGGTTTGACTTGATGATCTCGGAGGTCTCTTCCAACCTTAAGATTCTATGATTCTTTGATTTGTGGTTGTTATTTTAGTACGACTAGACTTCAACATAGAAAAAAAAAAAAAGTAAATACGAGAGGCACATTTTCAGCTTATCCTCTTCCTATAACATCTCCTTAAGATGAGCATCCATTTCTGCTTATTCACAGCTCTGTTCTGTCACATAGACCTGTTTGTTCTCACTGGAAAATCTGAGGAAAGTAACAGCAGAGTGACTCAAGTTTACATGATCAGATGAATTTTTTCTTCCTCGAATGGACATTAACTCATCCCTTTCTTTATATAGATTTATTATTTCAATAACTGTCTCTTATTATTACTGTACATTGTAATCTATTTCTAATGAATCCCTCTTGGTTATGGTGAATCAAGTCTTGCATAATAAATTCTAATCTGTTAGTCATTATCTTTGTTAATATTTTACAGTCTACATTTATTACTAAAATTAAGAAATAGTTTGTAGAGTGCTTGGTATTTTTGCTATTTTTAAGTGCTATCTCTTCTAATTAGTGATCTCTTTAAATTTGCCTTTGCCTTCTTAGATTAGTACCAGTCACACTGGAAACATCAATGTTTTCAGTGTTTTTTAAAAGTCTTCTGCTGGGAAACACCAGTAACAAAATTCCCATGTATTTTTTAGAATGAGTGCTTCTTTACAAGCTGTATCAGTTCATCTGATTGATGCTGCTTGGGTTCAAGCCTGCAAGCGGATACATGGGACTGGAGTTGACAGGAGCAAAAGTGGTTGCACACAATCATATCTGGGCATTCTCCAGTGATTTCTCTTTCTCAGTTCTGGAAGACAAAGATTTCTTTGGGGGATGCAGTAAATTTTCTCAAGCTGAAAAGCTGCTTCCCATCTACTAGTTGGAAGGTTTTGGAGTGCATTCTCCAGTCTCCTCTTTGTAATACCTTTCACAGTTACAAATGTCTTGGCATAGAGATAATAACGGAGGAGCTATTATCAAGTCTTGTAATCTCATTACAAAACAGTCACCGCTGGCTTGACGCAAGTTAGCCATGGAAGAATCCATACTCTGCATTAAAACACTGAGGGATACCGCGATCAACCCCCATTTAATTAGATGCATCATAAGAGTTTGTTTAATGTCACGCCCATGAGCATTACTGCTGTGAAGCGAGGGAAGAGGCTATTTCAGTCAGCTGAGTAATTCCTGAACAGTATTATGTGCCTGAAGAACCCCCTCGAGTACTTCATTGCACATCCTTATGTGGTGGTGAACATTTCTGAACAGGCCGCCATTGGGCTTGGGCTCACTAGAAGGAACCGGCAGTGCCTTTGCCAAAGCTGTTTGTGCCCTCTGCAGTCTCTGTTCAGGCAAAAGGTTAAGGGTGGATGCGCGATGCTTGCTTTTAGTATCCTTACAAACGCTTACTGGTATTTGGCAATTAGGACTTTTGATGATAAGCAATGGAAAATGCCGATCTGTTCAAGCTTTTAATGGGAACATACTGGGTTTGATTAAGTGTTTTTGGAAACATTCCTTAGGGCACAATGGACTTGAGGTAAAAAATCGTAAGCTTTTGCAAGTAGATGAACAATTAGGTACTCACCCAAAGCCCCACTCTTCTTCACTGGGGCAGAATCTGAACTTTTATA
This sequence comes from Neomorphus geoffroyi, assembly GCA_033558235.1. Classification (NCBI taxonomy): domain Eukaryota; kingdom Metazoa; phylum Chordata; class Aves; order Cuculiformes; family Neomorphidae; genus Neomorphus; species Neomorphus geoffroyi. The sequence continues at coordinate 34,417,283 of JAUMJM010000005.1, read as the reverse complement.
TGTTGGGTAAATATCTGGTCTTATCTTACAATGTGTACCAGCAAAAGTGTTCTGCCTGGAGGGAAGCAAGGATCTTCCCATCACAGAAATCTTAAAAAAGTCTCACAGTGAACCTGTACCATCATCCTCCTGCAATAAGACAGCAGGACTGCTCTCTGTCTGCCTCTAGGAGCGCTTCAGTGAGTCCCACAGTCTATTTGTAATTTCTCCTGGATATCTTTCTGAGATGTGACCTGTTTTTCAGAGCCCTACCTTTTTGTGGCATTTGTCAATGCTTTTTATACTATTGAAAATAATTTTTGATTTATCCTTTCCTCATCTCTCAGAAGAGATCATTTTCTTCGTTTTCCATTGCTCTATGTAATACATTGTGTAGCATGACTTTCCTTTCATCAGTTCTAAAATGTTCTTTAATATGTGGTCAGTATATAACCATAACTATTATTAACTGATGCCCATTGAGGATTATTAAACCAGTGTGAGAAGGATTATATCGAATAGCTAACTCTACAGCAGCATCTTCCATGCTGGAGTGTGGAGTCTCTGTCAAAATTTTCATACAGCATTGCAAACGTTCACAGCAAAGTGGAAGGAAGCAGGGAATGGACAGCAGCCAGAGATGGCTGGGAAACACCAGCTGTCCTTCAACTCACAAAATATCCACCCCCAAAATCTGACGTCATCACTGGTTTAGCACGGTAACACCAATGAAGGGGAATTAATGAGTGAGATGACTCCGGTCCCTTCCCCTAACTCAATGGTGATTCTCATCCCTGATTTATGTTTAAAATTCACTGTGAACTTATTCATTACTGAAGGCAACAGAAAACACCTGACAGTGGAATGACAGCTTCAATAAGTTGTGTGCAGCTGCCTTTTGCTGCACTGTTGTAGGGGCAAATATCCTAGAAAGGTCTGCTTTGAAAACAGCATGCAGCATAACTTGCATTTCAGCCATTTAAGAAGCAGGTCCTCCAGCTGAAAGAGTTTTCTGTGAATGTACGACACCCACATTATGAAGCTCTGAGACTGATCAAGGCCTTTGGATACTGCTATAACATAAATGTTTACTCGGAACAAAACTAGCCTCAGCTGTTGTACTGATGGAAAAAGATGGACCATGGAAACCAGGAAAAACCAAACAAGAAAGAGAGCAGATAATACTGTGCATGTAGCCAGCAGATTTTCCCTAATTATGGAGCCTTCTCTGGGACTTGGGAATCATCCATAAGGTCACAAGTTTCCTGAACTTACTGGGAAATCATGCTTAATAGCCACAATTAAAATGGTGATAACTTCTCTTAAGAACAAAAAAATCCAGTAAATGATTACAGAGTTATTATCAGTCCTGTGGTACTATAGTCATCTCACAGGAAAACTGACAAACATATGAAGGGCACAGAGACTCAAAGAAAATTCAGAAATTAAAAAAATTAAAAAGCATGCATTTTTGAAAGAAAAAATGAAATACAGTTTTCAAATTTGAGAAGGAGGGGAGAAATAAAAGACACAAAACTTCATGGAGAAAGAGCGAGAGGAGGACAGAAGCACCACCCCAGACAGAGAAAGGGAAACAGAATAAAAAATAGTAGAGCTGTGTAGCTTTTGAGACAGGGTACACACCTGGTAGAGTGTGAGAGTTAGGAGAGAGACTTCAGAGAAAGACAGAGGTTTCCTGCTCCCTTTGAAGCAGGGAAGAAAGACAGGAAAGGAAAGGGAAAGACCACTGAAAGATTAGAGAAAAAGAAAGAAAAAGGAAGGAAGAGGGATCATAAATAAAGAGAAGAAAGAGTAGCAAAATTCATTCCTACGGAAAAGAGAAATGAAAAGGGAAGGAGGCAGAAAGTCAACAAAGAGGAGAAAGGAAAATCAAAAAGCATGAGAGGAAAAAAGTCATTCATACACATGCCTACTGAAAGCCATTGATAATACAGTTCTAAAGCCATCAGAAATATCTACCATGAGACATCAGATACATGTCTGTGTAGGAGAAAACTGGGAGAGTTGCTTGCAGTTGTGAGATAAGCAGGAGGGATATCATTGATAGCCATGGGAAAGAGGATAGCACATATGTTCTAAAGTCTGCTGAGATGAGTTTCATATTTCCCCCTCTGGGAGAATAATGCATTCACTGGTTGCATATATGGACATATGAAGAGTATGCAGATGTGTGCGCACATGCACACAGAAAAGTATAGCATTTAGAAACGTCTGGATTGGTTCCAAGGTAGTTGAACAAAATGAGGCTAATAAAATATAATTAAACATTAATTACTGTAACTATCAAAAATAATTGACTTGTACAAAGCACAGCACTCCTATTAAAAAGGGACCTAAGGGTAATAAAAAACATATACTATTCTGTAATGCAGACATAATAATTGCTAAGAAGCAATTAAATTTATAGACAACTGTTAAAATTCTTTTGTGACTATTTAAAAGTGTGAGCACTGGACAAATCTGATCCAAAATTGACAGTCTTGATATTAATAAGGAGTAAACATTGCCATTTAAAAAAGTCAAACCAAAGGTGTACTGCTGCTTGGAGTAAATTTGAAGTACTATAAGCTGTCATAAAAGTGGTGCTCTGTGTGTCCCAACAAGTCATCCTTTCTCCGTCAGGTTTTCTTTCTAAAAATCTTTGGCACATGAGAAAGCCAGAGCTGCAAGATGAAAGCAGGAGAGCCGAGATCTTCAGCTGGTGTGAAGCTACATCACTTCACTCACATCCTCATGCTTTATTTATTTTTAACAGTGAAGGAAAGAACTATCCTCTGTGCAGGCAGAACTAGGGGAGAAACACCAACTGGCTGAACCAAGGACACAGTAAGTGAAAGACAGCCCAAGTAAGGAAGAGTATTTCATCGGCAAGTGAGGCTGAAGTGGAGCTGTAGACTGAAACAGTTAGTGTTGAGGACCCCGTACTTGCATTTCAAGGTGTTTGACACCGAATCAGTGCTTAGTCTGCTCCTTAGCATATCCACTAGCGTCTGGAGTGCATTAGGTTTGTTTCTGGAATGAATTTTTAGTTTACTTTCATCAGAAAGGAATCTAATTTGCACACTTTAAGACTGCTCTGCAAGGTGAATAAAAACTCTGGTAAGCAGGTAGGATGAAGAGATTGAATCCAGATGCAACTCCTAATCCTAGGCACAAACCTAGATGCAGAAAATCAACATTATGCTTTTAGCTTTTAATGTATAGGATAGGTATTTCATTCTCTTGTGAAGAGCTTGTTCTCTTAGCTTGTTATCAAGAAAATAAATGTTAAGGATTGAAATGGAACATAGTCTTCTTGAGCTAGGGGCAGTGATAATGGCAAGGCACAATTACAAGCAGCAATGATAATGATGAAGATTGCCTGAATCCATTTTGCAAAGACAAGTGACAACACTACAGTACAGACAGCACTTCTGTGTGTTCTAACTCTAGGAGTCCTTATTTACTTCCTCTGCATTACTTTCTCTCCTCTTTTACACTGGCGGCAGCCAAAATTTACTGGTTATTTGACTGTTTATCTCTCATATTTCTCATTTAATCTTATATATTGTAATTACTTGGAAAAGTTTTGCAATAGTTCACATAGAATAAGAGTTGGAATGGAAATAGACAAAATGCAAGAACAAAAGTTCATTTTCCTGAGCCTATACTTAATCAAGGAAAACAGAAGCATTGAAGATTTTAGGAAGAGGAAAAAGAATACATGTCACATATTTCTTAGCCTCTACTCCTTTTCTGCTGCTACTGTGTTGGCAACAGCTTGATAAGTTAGTGACTTGACTCATTTTGAGAAAATGTTCGCATTCTTACATAAAACAACTACTAAAAAGGAGTCAAATTTTTAAGGCAGATGTACCACAGTGAGTTGGTGGAGATGCCATGACATAAAACATATTTGGCATGTGATACTTCTCTTGTACTTCAAGAAAAATATTAAATGTAGCAAGGTAAAGTCAGTTGAAATTGTGAAGGAATGACACTGCTGTCTGAGAAATTGTCATTACTATGAGACATTATCATCGCTATGTTCAATTTACTACAATCCACCAATCAAATTTATATCTACCACCAACTCTGCTTTTAGGACATTCATTGACTTATTCATTCAAAGAAAAATATGCCATCCCAAGAACAAACTGAAGCGGCTAAAAGGATCTTGACTTTGGTTGTGTCTCTTGGCTTCAATACTAAATCACATCATATCATATCGTATCATATCATATCATTAGAATGACAAGAAAGTACAGAACAGGCTTATTCATTTCAGTTCTTCTCTCAAAATTTTCCATGTCATGCTTTCTGGGCACGCAGCAGGTTGGGCTGCTGCTATACTATAAATATTTCTCTTACATAACCAATTAATCAGCTAAAAAGTCAAAGAACGCAACTATTTTTAGTATAATATTGCCAGTCATGCTTCTGGAGTGTTATTTTTTGCTTTTAAATAAAAGGACTCCTTCATTCTGCAGTTCTTTCCCACCAATGTGTGGGACTGTGCCAATTCAAGCAACATTTCTGTATAAAGAAAACTGATTAATGATCCAAAATTCCAGGCAAACTTTATTGTCTCAGTGTTGCTACTCAAACTGCTTGCAAAGTTTCTGCAAAAAGATTTAAGTTATTCTTACATAATACCTAAAGTATTTTTCAGGCTTCAGCTCTTTCAGACAAAAAGAAGAAATCAATTAAAGAACTCTGAAGAAATATTATAATGTTGGGCAAAAAATTGATTTTTCATCAAAAATGTTTTAAAGACCAATTTTTACAACCTTTCATTCCTACTGGGTATGGACTTGTTTTTTTAAATATCTTCCATCAGCTAACTAGAGATAAGAACAATTTCAAACTGGCCTATGGAATCAATCCTCAGTTACTTCAATCTGGAATGACACAGTTTTAATTCAAATTGAAGCTTTAATTTTTTATTTTGAAAATAATTTTTAGCATTATAAATGCAAACTGTATCCCCAAATCCTGTACTAAAAGCAAATCAAGGTTCTATATTATGAACTCAAAAGCTGTGGGAACTAAAAAGTGCTTTCTTTGCTGATGGAGGGGAGACAGAGTGGTAAAGAAAAATTAATCTTAAAAATTTGAAACCTAGAGTGAAAAATTTAGTGAGGCTTAAGTTCACGTAGCTCACTTAGTTTTAAAGCAGAAAAATCCTTTTGGATATTTTACACTTCTGCCTTAAAAAAGATCTAGTGGCAACTGCAGTACCTGGGCCAGTTAGCGCTGGATGTGGTTGACCACTAGTGGGGTCTGGTGCCATTTGAGGCCGGCTAAGCTTCTGACTCTCGCTCCAGACAAGTCTGGGTATCGTAGATCCTGTGTCATATCTGCCCTTCCTTTGAGGACACCTTGCTGTCTCACATTTCAAATGACTTAAGGGATACTTATGCGGCAGCACATTTTACTCCCACTAGATGCGAACAGCATGGAGCTGTGACTGGAGACAAGCTAAGCTCTGGATGACACAACAGGACCACTCTGGTACCCAGAGCATGGGTTTCTGACTCCAGGATCTTTTGGGTTCACACCAAAAATATCATGGTGCTTCACGCCTCTGAGAGATGCAAACTAGTGGAAGTGATGAGAGTATTCTATGTATCCTACAAAGGGGCACTAGGCTTAGAGAGCAGAACTCAACAAAACCAGGCCTACCTATGGGCAACATCTCCACATTAATAATATCCACGTGTATAAAAATGCCACAAAATGGAGAATTTCTTTTTTTTTTCCAAATTGCTTTGGTTTCTCCTCTAGGATCCAGATAATTTTTGAGTAAAGGTCTGTTTCTACAGAACATTGTGGTCAGGAAGGTATTGCAGCCTTTATTCATTCAATGAATGAGTCTCAGATTAAATGTGAACCTGTTTCATTCCCAAATGTTTATCTACTGAGTGACTTTTGGTTTTCATTAATTATTATCATACACAACCAAATGAAGAGAATTTTCCTGTATTTATTTACATGTAAGACTGGATTTAGATATGAGAGATTAAGCACACTGGGGAAAAAAGAACAATGGATGATGGTGGTGACGACAAGGGCAAAATAATTGTTTGCAACCACAGAGCAGTACTTGAAAAGCACGACCTCACTAAAGACAGCTTGCAGTTTTAAAGGGATCAAATGGCTCCTATTAGGTTAAGGGTAACTTTCATACAAAGCAAGATGCGAGTACCAATAGACTGTGCTGTCTGGCTGCCAAGATTTATTGAAGATAAAGGCAGCAAGCTAAATCATTTTCAGGGGAAATCTACCTCAGGATCTGGGAAGTTCTTGCTGTGCCTGTTGTGTTTTCTACATCAGAAGGAGAAAAGATGAGCCAGTCTCTGAAAAAGAGAGCAGGCTGTACAATACTGAGGAAGGTGAGCCGTGGGACACTGTGATAGCCCTGTCAAAACCAGAATTTTCTTGCTAATACAATTCCCCTCTCCTGGGCCAGGCATGTATGTCCTCTCATCCTGCTACAACCAACCAAGTCCACAGCTCAAAGACAATCATACCAGGCGATATGCGTATTTGTAATTAGTTTTATGGAAAAACCCAGCGATCAGAAATTCTGTCTTCTCGGTAGCAGTTGTTATTCTTTTCCCAGAGAAACTGGCGACAAATATCACTTTCAGCTATGCTAAGTTCTTAAAAGAAGAATGAGGAAATCCACAGAGTGCAATGAAAATATTTTAAAAATGCAAATAAGGAGTGATATACAACAGAGAAAAGGGAAAAGCTTTTTATCTGGGAACATCAACTCCATTATTGAATAGAATCCCAATACATTTATAATAAACCCATTTCCTCAAACAATTCCTCTTATTTTTGAATGACCCTTTAAAAATGGTTAGAGATCACAGCAGTACTATATTAACAACTGACTTCTCTATGTGATTAACCTAATTGTATCATTGAAATAAATTTAAATGTATATACTTCCCACAAAAACAGAAAACAATAAAAATCTGGTAATGTAAGGAAAGCCTTGCATCTTAATCTCACCAAATTTAAACCTGCTGAACCTAAATCTTTTTCTTCAAACTACACAAGTAATGAAGGAGATTTTTTAATTCCGCAATGAACAAGAAAATTATTTCTTCAAAACTAATTTATACAACACTGCTACTTATATTGAGCCAAGATAACTGCAAGTTAAATTTCAGCAGTGTGGTAAAAGTGATGTCAAGAAATAAGAAAAAATATCGTCATCATGCTCATTTAATGGATAAAACATGAAGTGAACAGCAGCGGAGATAAGCACCCCGGAGGCTGTTTGGTTTGTCACAATGTGCACACAGTAATCCCTGACAGTCCTTCTTGGTAAAGAGGGTGGGTTTTTTTCGCTTGCTTTTTGTTAATGCAGAGCAAAGCTGTGGTGATTGCTGCTTACTAATGCATTAGACTTTTAACAGTGTAAACACGAAGGCAGTAATTCAGGGAACACTAAACTTGAAAGATGTAGCAGACGTGTAAAGTTAATTTGATTTACAGTGCAATCAGGAGCAGAGCTCTCTTGCTTTTTCTTCCAGTCTAAATCCAAGCCCAAAAAATCAGATTTCTGCCTCCCCACAAATCCAAGCAGCTTCAACTCCCTTGACTTATGTGGATGTAAGAAGATCCAAATTTGACCCAGACCTTGATGTTCTTTGGGGGAACCAGTAATTTTGCTTCCTAACTTGTCTATATTACACTGCCATTATCATTGTCTTCATTTGTTTACTTGAAGAGCACTTCCAATACACCAGACACTTCCCAAACAAAAAGCAGATGCTGCCTGGATTTGAGACTCTTAAAGACTGAAGATAGAAGACAAATAAGAGGTGAGGTAGCAGGTAACACAATACAAGCATGCACTTGAAAACAACACAAATATTTTCACTTATGCAATGAGCATAATTAACCAGGTCCTTTCCTCATGTTAGGTGACGCCAGTACAATAAAAGTTCTGATTCTGCTTTTCTTATGACTATTGGCCAGTTTCAAGCTTGATAGCTTGGGCATCCTCCTCCTTTGCTACAAGAGGTGGACTCCATTTCCCACTCGGAGCACTTCTTGGTGGGGGTGGGAGGACACAGTCACTGCAGGTGATTTCTACGCCTCAGAGGGTTGCATTTGGTCTCCACTGAAGCGCAGGAGGCTGGATAGAGAGAGAAACACTTGGGGTTGGGAATGGAGACAACCTCTTGTAGTAGAGGAGGGGGCCTGAGCTATCCAGCTTGAATTTAGCTGACTGCTGTGAGGCCAAGCACACACAGAGCTGCAAGCTAGGGCTGAGTCTGAAGCATTTCCAAAGAGAACATTTCAAAATGACACAGCCCTTTGCCATGGGCCTAAATTCTTCCCAGTGGTCTGGAGAGAAGGCACAAGTAAGATATATGGTGCTACCGTGCACCTCCCAAGTGGTGCTTCAAGCTCATTGCCCAGGAGGGGCCTCATTGTGGTGGATACAGATTGATCAAAAAAGAGCTGGTGCCACTGATCCTGGACAACAGGAAGCCAATGTCAAGGGACAACTGAAACTCCGGAAATATAAAAATCACTGTCTTCCTGATCTTCTGGAGAGCATGCACACTATAGAAAGAAATTGTCTAGCATTTCTACTTTCCCCATTTACCGACCCAACATGTCTTTGACCCAAGTAAATAATTTGCCTGCACAAAGTTAAGCTTCTGTGGGGAAGATAGCATCAACATAGTGAGTGAGATATTGCTGAGATGGTTTACAGGTTGAGCTTCCACAACTTCTACAGGCAACATTTTGTGATCATTCCTGGGACAAAAGCTGACCCATCTCCTACTGCACCTGAGGCAAAAGGTAAACATAAATATAAATAAAGAAAAATGTACATCTGCACATGTGTCTGCTAATGATTAGGCCAGTATCTAAAGAAAACAGGTCTAAACCTGGAGGATTTTGCCACAGTCAGATGCATACACTACAGCATAGACCTATACAAGAGAAAAACACCAGAGAGCGAAGACCCTAAAATAGAAGGCTGTAAAACAGAAAAAGCAGATAGCTTTGTCTAATTCAGAAGCGTCATCATGGAGGACAATGACTGCTCCAAGGGGACTGTGAGAAGGACAGCCCTGCCACCACTGCCTCAGAGAAACATGAAGCCTATGCAGAGATACAAGGAACTGTCCTGAGATACAAAAATGAAACTGTTCGACATGCACGCTCTGTACGCAACAGAGATGTGGACCTTTGCGAAAGCTTCCAGGCAAGGACTCCCACCCTCTGAAATGAATTATTTACAGGCAGTCAATGAGATGGCATGAGAAATGAGACAATCAGGGAGAGGATCTGTGTGAAGAAGAGTCCCTGGCACGGTAATCAGGAGGAAGCGTGAGCTCTTAAGCATGCTTGCCAGACAAAGGACAAGCACTTGCAAAAAAAGACCACGTCCTTTGGCCAGAAAGATTTGATCTGTTAAGTGGTGAGATGACATGGCAGAACATTTGGGCAGCACTATTAAAATGTCACGTGCCAAAGCTGGAGCCAGAGCCTTGCTAAATGAAAGGCAGGAGCTCAATGCAATGCTCATTAAGCCGTGACAGTGCTATCAACCTCCCTGCCTTTCTGGGTCACCTACAAACCACTCCAGTGACCCACCAGGCAAGTATTACCCACTTCAGGAAGCTGCTGGGAGAGCCTTGCCTCTAGGCAGTAGGACTGGTGTGATTAAGTCCTCTGCCTTCTACCTGGCTGTGGTGGGGTAACTCTTGTGGTTACCTCTCGGCTCCCGTTACCTGCACCGCTTTGCGGGGCCACGCGTTGTACCCCAGCCTGGGAGCCATGTGCAAACTGCTTTGGAACTGCATGCAGCTCAGGAGCCACAATCAGCCAACTGTAGGGTGACATAAAGAAGGAACAGGAGTGCAAAACCCAAAGCCATGTATATCCTTTCACCTATATCAAGTGAGCTACAGAGAAATAGTACCCAGTCCCTCACATTGTCCAGCCCAGATGGCAGCTGGCCATGCTGGCAGGGTTAACTGTGTCAGGCAACAGTGCTGCCAGGCACTGGCAGCAGCGCAGTGAGACCACACCTCCTGCAGAAGTGGGATAGGGAGGCTGGGGACATGCTGTGCCCTTGCCTCACTGCAATTGGTGTTAGCAAGCTACTCGGGCAAATGCCCAAGCTGTACTTTCTCAGCATAGATCCCAGGTATGTACAGCCATCCCAAGTAGCCACTGGTTGGCTACATACACAGACACATGCAATGACGTGATTTCAGTGCAAAAAGTGTTTTCCAGCCTGAAAAGAAATGAGATCCCCTGCACTGCCCTACACGTTGCATTACACTCATCAGTTTTTCCAAATGGAAGACTTGTCATATAAACAAAAAGAGTGTGTATGTGTCATTTTACTGCTTCTGGATGCCCTGCAAGAGAAACACAGCAGAACGCACACTATTTATCAAAGTCCCAATGGGGAGGAAAGTATTTTTGTTGCATCCCCTAAATATTCTCCATTTCTGCTACATCGGCTGCTCTTAGTGACAGCAAACGTTGCTTGACAGAGACCAGAACATGCTTGCTGTTTTCCCATCTCCAATCCAACCTTTTTCTAAAAAAAAAAACATATATAGCTGAGATTTTCAAGACCACTTCTGCTGAATTCAGCCTCCCTCCACTCACATTTGAGTCAGCGGGAATTGAGACCAGCGCTGAACCTTTTAAAATTCTTACCATGTATTTACATTATTCTTTTACAGGTTTATTTTAAATAACAACCGTGTGCAACATGGTTTATACGCAAAGCACACTTTCACCTTTCCTGGCACTCAACTTTACAGATAATGAGTCTTCAAAATGCTTGCCTCTGTCAGATTGTCTGATATGTGGGGTTTATCTCCATTTCACAAAGAAAGGAAGTGAAGGAAAGGAACTGGACAGAAACCGCACTGTACTGTGGAAAAGGTGATCAGGAAAGGAAACAGACATTCTGAAGGGTATTGATGAATCTTTGGCTCATCTATAAAATGCAACGTTTTTTGAAAACACTACTCAAAATAATATACATTAAGACTTTCAGTGAAATTATCTCTTTCAACCACAGGTATCTGACACAATCATAACTATGTTTCAGATGACATTAATTCACTTAAGAGGAAGCTGTTAGAAGTACATTCATATTTGATAATAACTATGGAGCCAGTTTTATACATAGCAGCTGGAACAAGCCAACTTGAATTAATAATGTACATTTTGAGCTTCATCTACAATTCTGGCACTATCTGAAGAGGGACTGTGTTTTTTGAGTGCTGCAGTCTATCTTGCAACAGTACATTACTTCTGAAAAACACTGTGAACCTTAGACATATGTCTTCCAAGCAGGGGTCCACAGGTTTGCTTGAAGCTGGACTGGCTACCCACTAGACTATGTGGTCCCACAAAAGTTCAGCAGTATAGGGAATGATGCTGCTGGGCAGAGGAGCTGAGAGAAATTGCTACTGGGCCTCCAGATAAGCCAGGGACTTGGGAGCTGCCTGTATCCTGGTTGGAGGGGAAGGGATATGTTAAGAGAATATCTCTGTTATCAGGGTTTTAATAAATCTGTTTGAATAGGAGCACAACAATATTTTGAAACGTCAAAAATTACTGCAAACTGGAAACTCATTGTTCCACCTAGTCCTGTTATCAACCATGTACAGAATGTGACTTGAGATGGGGATTTCTGTTGTGCTCTGGAGGAGTGATTTGAAATTTCAAGACCTTATGCCAGTGGAATTAGAATCATAGAATCATAGAATGTCCTGAGTTGGAAGGGATCCACAAGGACCATGGAGTCCACCTCATGTCCCTGCACAGGACAACCCCAACATTCACACCGTGTGTCTGAGTGCATTGTCCAAATGCTTCTTGAATACTGTCAGGCTTGGTGCTGTGACTGCTTCCCTGGGGAGCTGTTCCAGTGCTCCACCAACCTCTGGATGAAGAAACTTTTCCTAATGTCCAACCTAACCCTCCCCGGCACATCTTCCTGCCATTCCCATCCCGTCACTGGTCACCAGAGAGAAGAGATCAGCATCTGCTCCTCCTTTTCACTTCGTGAGGAAGCAGTGAAGTGCTATGAGGTCTTCCCTCGGTCTCTTCTTCTCCAGGCTGAACAGACCAAGGGACTTCAGACACTCCTCATATGGTTTCCCCTCTAAACCCTTCACCAACTTTGCAGTCCTCTTTTGGACACTCTCCAGAAGCTTGGTATCCTTTTTATACTGTAGCGCCCACAACTGCACACAGTACTCAAGGTAGGGCAGCACCAGGGCCAAGCTAATCACATAAATTGCAATGAATAGAACAAGTGCTGCCACATAAGAAGTCAATAAGCCAACTGCAATTGCTTTGTAGCAACATATCAGCCCACCTGCACCATTATTCAGAAGTGGTAATGACTGTCATACTTGGCCTTAATATCATATCGAAATACACTCTGTGAAAAAGCAGAAAAAAAATCACATCAAGTCTATGTCTGCCCAGAAAATAGCCCAAAGAAAGACATACGGTTTGCAACCCCCTCAAGTTTTGTGACATACCTTATATATTTTTCAAACACCCTGAAGTTCCTTTGACCTTCAGATGCCATATATTGATTGCTCGGTGCAGTTAAACATGCTCTTCTCAGCATCCTCCACCCGCGCTCATTCCTGGCAGAACTTCTATCATCTCTTGTCATCAGCTACATGAGCCACACTTGAAAGTAAGCCCTATCCTCTGTTTTGCAGCTTATCTCTACATTAGTATTAACTGAATGCAAACACAGATAAAGGAAGGATTTTTATAGACGCCCTATTAACAGAAGCTACTTATTCAGAGTGCAAGCTTTCTTAAAACAAGCTCTGACAGGATCATTTCCCCCGTTTCACTCTGCTGAAGTGCTGCTAATACTGCTAATTCAGACTTGATGATTTTACTCTTTCTTGAATCCAGCACAAGTCTCATGTAGTTTTGCAGGGGGAATAAATAGGTTTAAAACTACCTTTAAAAGATCTTTTCACAATTCTGCTCAGGGAATGGTGAATTTCATCCACTACTTTTTTTTTTGGTCCTTGTTTATGTGTATATTCAAGCGTTTGGATCTTGTCAAGGTTCCTAGATTGCCTTTGCCAATTTTGTAGCGTTCAATATTTTTGGAAACATTACCTGGGGTAATATATATTGCAAACCCAGCACTCTCAGTCTTCTTCTCTCTGTCTTAATTTAAATGCAGTTTTGATGCAGTTTTGATTGAGGCTGGTCTTATGTGTTTTTAATTACAAATAAACATTTTGTTCTCTCCTTCAGATTTTTTTTTCTGCTTTGAAACTAGATGCTTCTTTTGTTTTCTATTTATGAAACCTTTCACAGAAAATGATTATTTCATGTATCGGTCTTCAGTGGCACATAGAGCTTCTGCAGATATTATTTTAATTAGGTGGCTTGGTTCCATTTCATTTTTAAATGGCTGTGGCAGGGACCTTGTGTTGTGATCTGTTGAATGGGAGGGAATGTCTGCTGAGGATTCTTGCCTTCTAGAAGTAGTGTATTAATGAGACATTTTCTTAATAAGAGCCTTGTGCCAAAGTCCTGTAATCAGAACACAAGAGACACCCAAACTAGTAGAAACGTTTATTAATTCCAGAAGCCACCATTTCTGCATTGCATTTAAATATTATTCTAAAAGGAATTTAAACTTAGTAGTGGTTTGGGATGAAAGCATGTTTATGTATTACAGTGAAAGGTACAGTTAATCACATTTATCGTGCCATATACTGATTGGTTTTCCTATCTCTAAGGCTAGTCTTTCTTTAGAAAAAAACCCAAAACCTGTTAGATACAGGGCTGCAGTGCCTCGGAGTAAAGAAGCAATTTAGAACAGGACTTTAAAACGGTTGCCTGATTATTCTTCAGTTTGCCATAACCAACACTGAGAAATTAACTGGTGCCTGACTTTATACAATAGATAGAAATCATTCTAATTTAACACCCGTGAAGCCATTATTACATCTTTCCGAGCAGAGAAATAACTGTATTATTCAACACTTCTGACACAGTGGTGCAATATGATGACACCAAGCTCTCTGGGATAAAAAGTCTGAACATATTAATTAAAACTAAACCCAGTCATACACCTCATCTTACTACTGTAACTGGAAGAAAAAAATCCTCCAGGGAGATCGAATGACTGATCTACGAACTTTTAATGCACGTTCTCCCTTTTTGTGTTCACCAATCAATTGTATTAGCACACTACATGGAATAAAAAGCAAGCAAAGAATGGACAGCCCGGAAAGGTATAACTTTTGGGGGTGGATCTACATGCCATTATTGGCAAAACAAAAAGAGCTTGATAACAGAAATACATTATACTAGTGCTATAACCAGCATTGGATTAGGTCACTGTATAGAGTTATATCTTTCAATCAGTGCTAGTGTGCATGCAATAGGTAAAGTAAAAATTCCATTAATTTTCCCCAATATATCATGAATGGGAGAAAAAAAATAGTTTTTTATCACCAGATTTCATAAGGGTCATCTACTTGCATCGATTCCAAAATAGTCATTATAGTAATTTCTTGCATTTGTGAGCTCACAGCTTTACAAAGTATTTACCATTTGGTCTCATATGGTTCATATTAGGCCCTTTCTGATAAGTTGCTTCAGTTAAACAACTTAAGCCATTTTTAAGCCATGAACAAAAGTGAGCAAATATAGTTTTCTACATTTTTTCTTTCTGAACAAGGAGAAAGTCCTTGAAACAATGATAAATACGGTGAGCATTCTTATGGGTGACAGAAAGTGCTCCCAACTTGAGGAAACTACAGTTAAAGTGGTCCAGAAGAGCACACTGAGGAACAAACTACAGTCTCTCCCAACCTGTATGGATATCCACGTTCAAATACTGTCTGTCAAATGTGCCCAGTAAAAAAGGGGGCTTAAAGTACAAGGGTAAGTATATGCAAACCCACTGGTAAAAAACATTTCTCAGATCTACAGGAGGCGTGAACAAGTCAATCAGCTGCAGAGCAAAGACTTATTTTCTGCAAACCAAGTCCTACCTGTCAGTCTCTCTTAGGCTTCTCTGCAGCCATCAAGGTTCATTTCAACAATTTGATTTGTGCTTGAGGCATTATAGATCAAATTTGCCAGTGGTACAGAGTCTCCTTTATTTATTCTTTACAGAATAAAATAACTACTGAAATGACCTAGAAGCTCCCTTTCTCTAACTCAAACAAAATGAATTTCTTGGGAATAATGGGCCTGATTCTCATTATCACTAAACCATGCCTCTCCTCCTTCATCCTGACAGTGAATCTCTTTATAGTGAATGTAATGGAATTTAAATTGCAATTTCTACACTAATTTTAGGGCTCTTTTATAATGCCAAAGCAAGATAAAGGGGTCTTACCATAAATAAGAATAGGGCCACATATAGTTCATATTGATCCACCTACTTCCCACTTTTGTTTTTTCAGTGCACTGTGCTTACGAAAATTATTTCACTGATATTTTAGTTTTTAAAGTCTGAGACAGGACTTTCAAAATTAGACCCTCATAGTATGCAAGGTCTGGTAGTTTTTGGGGTTGATCCTAGGCTCCCATTGGCGCCCTGAGCTCCTCCCCATCCCGGCTGCAGCACTACTTGGGCCAAGCTTCTTCAGAGCAGAAAAGTCAGTCTCAGGCCATGCTAGATCCGCTGTCTCCAGCCTACAAGTAACTAAAGCAGCAGCAAGAGTTGCCAAATTAACATAAAAAGCAGCAGTCTCCCAAACATGAGTCCTCTCAGTATTTCCTCCTCTTTGCAAAAACCACAAAAAGTTTCACTTCACGTCAGCAGTGCTCACTGGATGGGATAAGGAGTCAACCGAAGAGCATCAGGTCACTGCCTTCAAATTTAATAATGTGCAGCGGCAAGTGTTGCCAGTACTGATGCTGGTCCACCACTCTGTGCACCTCCCTCCAACCTCACAGAAAACTAACTAGAAACCCCATGAGTGAAGCCACCTTTCTCCAGCTTTTCAGAGCTGCTACAGGTGCTGGTACTAAGCTGGCTGGAATTGCTCCAGAGCATCGATACATCCAACAACACTTTCCCTGCGTCTGCAGCCTGACCCCCAGAGAGTGTTGAAATAATCATCTGAGCGGGAATGGGGCTGGTCAGTAATGTAGTAGTTGGCTTTTTTGTTTGTTTCAATCACTCCTGCTGCTTTGTCCTGTTCTCCTTCTTCCCTCCCATCGCTCCCTTAACAATACATAGAGTACACCTATGAATGCATTTTTTTGCAACCATTTTGGACTTTATTTACTGAATTTATTCCAGAAGATACTGCTGCCTCAAATAAAAACTATTCTTTTAAATGATGATTAAACATTGGTTTTTCCCCTAAAACTTAACCTAGGACTTAGGGAAGTGTGACCGCTTCTCTTGTTCGGCTCGTACCCCTCTTGACTTCAACAGCTTCAATAGCTTTAGGTCTCCTCTGCCTGTTGTGGTGCTTAGGACTATTGGCTCCAAGAAGCAATGCTCCACCTTGGCAAGAGAGTGCAGCCACTTTGATTCAGATGGAGGATTCCAAACATGATGAATTCTGCAGTCCTTATCTCAGTATTAAAGAAAATGACAATTACTGTCCACTCCACATAACGCAAATACTGTCCTGATGCTCATGGAAAGCTGCCAGTGGGTGTCCTCAGCACGAAGTTGGGCCCTTTTGTGTTAGCTTGTTCTTTATATAAAACACCTGTGTTTTTGGTTTACTGCAATGTTTTCTCAGCAAATGCTCAAGAAATTAATCACTTTGCAACTTCTCAATTATTTGTTTTCATTGTCACATTTTCTTTAGGAAAAAATGGATGCATTAAAGAAGGGAATGTCTCATACACACAATGCAGAACTCAAACACAGAGATGTATGAATATGGGAGATCACAGATGAAAAATACTCAAGTAAGAGTTTAACAATGGTACAGAGTTTAATACTGCAAGATCTCCTAGAGTTCTGATGGGAATACTTCACAAATGAAAAACACTTTTCAATTTCAATTAAATTAAATTTCCAATTAAGTCACAGAGAGCTGTACTCCAGCAGGAAAACCTACTAAAAAATCACGTATTTTTTGGCCATGAATTAAACATTTAGTATAGTTCAGTCTGCAGTGACCCAAGATAGAAAAGACAAAAAATACCTTCTGGGTCCCCCTTCATCCATTCTAAACCATATGTTTTATAATGAAATGCTTCTGACATCAGTTTAAGCAAGATTTTCTTCATTATACAGAGTTACATCTGTAAACTTTACTTCAGAAAACAAATCTGATAGTCAAGATACTTGTGTCATAGAGTTTGATATGTTCATAAATATTAAAGATATTTTATGCAAAATGCCCGTCAACTGACAGGCCAAAATAGCTTCTAAGACTTTACCATGAATTAAAAATGTGAAAGTAATGGATTTTCTGGGTTGGTAGCTGAAGTGAAAATTGTAAGGAAAACTGTTGTCTTTTGAGCTGAATATTTTTGGTTTGTTGTTTCTTCAAAAAGGAAAGAAGGTATAGTAGATTAATTCTACTACATCAATCAAAACAATTTATTTGATCTGAACCCAAATGTTCTGATTTTGTGATAATTTCATCCCTTAAAAGCAATAAATTAAGGAAAATTTGGAAATTAAGGAATTCTTTCACATTAAAATTTGAAATGTTTGATTTTGAAGTTTTGAAATGAATTCTTTCCACATTTTTCTTTTTTTATTTTCTCCAGTTAAAATGGTTGGTTCTGTTCATTTCTGCACCACTTGCTTTGGAGAATCTACTGATCCAAAAAATAAAATTAACATAGTTCTATCAAAAATATGCCAAGCTTTTTAAAAAAAGACCTTGAAGCTTATGAGAAATTTACCTTTGCCTTCAATGGAGCCCAGCCTCCTCCTCTTATCTTTTTCTACACAATAAAGATAATGCGCTTTATCTGAAAAGGATTGAGAGCAAACTTGGTATTCTGAATTTTTAAGCTACATTGATGTAGATTTTATGCATTATGCACTTTTCTATGATCAGTTATTTTTTGAACTGTAGCTCCAGGAGTCATGTAGTTGTGTGAACCATCTGGGAGGAAAAAACCTCATGTTATCCTAGGAAAAAAAATCCCTACAAACATTTTGCAGTGCCAATGGAGCTCACAAGATAACCAGTGTTTTACGAACAAGCACATGGAGTGGAATGCTGGAGGTGAGTCCCAGGGTATTTCTGTGTGTGCCTCCATCAGGGACACAGGGCTGCCTCCTTTATCCTTTAATGTGTCATATTTACGGGAATGTGAGGCAGTAGGGTGGAGAAGCACGACTGCAGAAGATGTCCCACTTTTTGTTCCTTAGGTCTGGGGGACCGTTACCAAGCTGCCACTCAGATCAACAGGGACCAGGCACGGTTTCCTCTTCAAATCCTTGACAGAACACATTTCTTAGCCACCTGGGTTTTGGGGTGTTGAATACAGGGTATCTATCTTTTCCTCTAACTTTGGCCGACAGTCAGTAAGCTACCAGACAGTAGGAGGTGACATCTACAATATATCTTTAAATCTTTTCTCTGCCTAACTGGGAAGACCATATCGCTCCTATTTTCACACCAAGTCATCTAGGGAAATTGAAGATTTTGCTGCCTCAAGTGCTTTAAAACCCCATGCACTGATCCACATGCAGCATCAGATCTTTGTTTTTATACGTAATATATGTGAAAACATTTGCCAACAGAAAAGTAAACATTTTTTTAAGTAATGGGAAAAAGGCATAAATGTTGGAACAGACGGCATCCCCGTGAAGATGTCTTTTAAGAAAACTTTGTCACTTTCAAGTGTGATTACTTGAAGTATTATTGCAGTGTGATTTCACAGCGTAATTAGTATTACAGGCACCTCTCTTCTATTAAAGTACCCTCTGTAACATATGCTGAAATCATAAGTCATAATTCAGTATATTCCCTTCTCAATTTACTGTGTCAGTGAATTTCAGTGACATAACGCTACAGAGCAACATTTCTGTATATTTATTACTGTAATCACGATACGAAAGTGTGAAGACACCTTGCTAAAACCTACAACCTCTTGTAAATGGTGTTTTTTTGAAGGGGAAAAAACCTCACTAAGTGAATAATATGCAATTTACAGCTACAGTCTCAGTGACTACTGTTGAAACGTATAGTAATTATTTAGGTATGTAACACGCTTGGCACAGCAGCAATAGAAAGCAGACACAGAAAGCAAGGGATTTATTTGACTAACTGTAGACATCTACATGTAAGCTAACTGCTCTGCAATCCCTTGCTAGTCGATGGAGACAGTTACATGCTTTTAAGGTTTTATCTTATTCTAAATGGACATTTGGGAAGGTCAGATTAATTGCACTTAAAATAGCCTATTTATTTCAACTGAGTGCAATGGGAGCCTTGAGTTACTAGTTCATGTGACCACGTGTGTGTCAGAAATATCTAATGCTAGGTCCATCTGGAAGACAAGAAACGTTAAAAACAAAAAGTCAGAGAAGACACATTTAAAATAAAATTTCAGTGGAAAATCCAGACCTTCCTCACTTCTTCAGTAACTTCATTATGGCTCTTGCTGCCCTCCCAAATCATCTTCTCATGAAAACAAGCATGTGACATGGAAACATGTATGTGACACAGACAAGAAGTCCAAACAATCCTTTTTATCTTCCAGTAGCAATAGCACCTGGGTTTCCTGACAGGAAATTATGTACCTTTGTGAAGGAAGTCATACTTAAAGGAAAATACAGGGAACTGGAGAAATTCATAGCTGAGTTTTAACACTCGGCCTAGCGGGAGGAATGTATGCAGCTCAAAAGGGTAAAACTGGCCATGCACAGGCATCTTAGAAAGCTCAGAAAAATAAAGTAAACTAGAAATTTGCAAACTGTAAGACATGCCATTCATTACAGTGACTCACCACAAAAGCAGCTGCACTGGTACCCTAAGGTGAGTGCCACCGCAGTACGCTTTACCCCATCACTGTATTAAGCACTATGTCTTCTTGCCCATCTACCACGTGTTTATACTCTTCTAGTTCCTCAAGAGAATCCACTGAATAAATAATTCTCTTTTCTCTTTTCTGTCCACTACTTGTGGACAGGATTTCCTGACAACTATCCCATCCCACCCATGCCCACACATCAATTCCCAGCGTGTCGATCCCCCCAGGATTTAAACATATTTTTCTACTCAGAAACAATCCATCAGTCAAGTCATTTTATATTTACATATTTATTAGTTCAGATAGCTTAAGTTTGAGGTATCATGCGTTTATAAGTAAGGTAAAGTTTACCTGCAGCCTCTCATTTTCTCAAGATCTTGCATTTCTTTTAGTTAAATGCAAGATTTAAAGGTCAAAATATAAAGAGGAATTACAGAAAATAAAGGAAGAAAGGAAGAATTCTTTCTTAAGTTATAAAATCCACTGCACTCTTTCTATTTGTGGAAGCAAAAGCAAACCGCTTCTCTCAATAAAGAAGGCAAAATTTTGTATATTCTTTTAAGACCTATACCTGCTCTCGCAATATTCTGGGGCCAAGTTTGCATTGGTTTCAGTGATGCAGGGTAAGACATCAAAAAGTTGACCAAAAAAAAGAGGCAGGGCTGAGATCTGTTTAAATTTAGTGCTGCCTAAATAAAAAAACACCTAAACCAAAACAACAAAAACCAAATCAAGGCATAAAATATTAGTGAAGAAACAATCCGGTGTGAAACAGACTATTAGTCTGTGATTGTAGGGAGACCATAAATGTTTCATTCAGTAGGCTGTTAGCACAGAAGTTTTAGTATCAATAACTTATGTCATCTTTTTATTCTGTTTTCATTTGCATTGCAATTTTTGGCCAATTTTTCATTATGCTATGAAGCATTCTTGGTCGTTTTCTGCGTTGATTTGCAACAGCATTGCCTCATTAACAAATTACTGTATGAGATCATGTATTCAGAAAGGAGTTTTTTATCATCCTTTTATAATCTTCCCACTCTTTCTCATTCTTCCTATTATCAAAATATTGAGGAAACAGAATATTAAACTCTCTGCCATTTACAAACTTCAATAATCTACTCAGTTCATATATGAAAATGAAATAATTGAGGAAGGAAAAATAAGCTTCCAAACTGTTTATCAACACATTATATTAATGCCATCTGTCCAACAGTTATGATGTCAAGACATTTTTTTCCCTCTTCATTAAGGCATAGTTCGTTTACATGAACTGCTGGTTAAGATACTTGCTGGAACACTTAAAAGCTCCCCCATTTGTTTGGTAGTTTTATAGGCCTCTTGCGCTGGAGCAGAGGTACAACAGCTTGCAATGCAGGAAAAGAAAAGATAAAACTACCCTGCTGTGCAGATTTAGTCAATTTTCACTGGCTCTCACACAGAAAACAAATTGCAACCCCTCACAAAGAGTTCTCTCTCTGCACTGGCAGCCCTGACAAATGCAGACAAAAATGAGTAAATCAGGCAACTTCACATCAGGAGGAAAAAAATGGCTACTGCTCCAACAGCTGCTATCATAATTAAGAACAGATTTCATCACTAAACTCTTGCTGGTTGTGTCTGCAGCAAAACAAATACACAGATGTGGCACATTTGCATACTGAAAAATGTGCGCCATGTAACTGAAACCAATTTGCATTTTCAGCTCTTAAATATTCACTTTTTAATATGAAACAATGGGGGTAGTTTGCATGCTAATCCTCTGTCTTTGCTCATCAAACTTATTCAGTCAGTATATGAAATATAATGCAACAGCAATACCTAGTAAGTCCACATTTCAGTCATGTAATCCAATACCAAAATTTGTTATCATGCTCAATAAACTACAATTTCAAATCACTTTCTGAACTCACCTTTAGCACTTCTATTTGTAAATTACATCCTTAAAAAAAGAAGATAAAAAAGGGGAAACAGGAGAGCAACTTATTTTAATCATGACATGCACTAAATTTATTGCTCCTTCATTTATCCACACATTTTAAAAGGTCACCTAGTATCAACTAATAAAGAAGAAATGCAACACTTCTATAGTAAAAAGGGTACAGCATCACACCCCGTGAAAGTAGAGTGCAACAGTGACTGAACAATTGCAACATGCTCATCAGAAGTTGCATGCAATATCTTGAAATATCCTCTCACAACACAAAAAAAGACCCTCTAGCTTCTCTTCGTCTCACTTCAAGGATACATGTTTCTGAGCTATGGCTATTTCATAGCTAAATAATCTAGCTAGTTTTATGCCAACTCTCTCGTAACAGTCTTTTGGAATTGTTTCTTGTCTGTAAATCCGTGATAATTAAAGAAAGAATGTGATTATCGAAATCCACATACTGTTTAAGAGCAAATCTGCAGATTTGCTGATAATTTGAAGAATGGTTTCACCTTAGATGTATTTTAAGCCATTCATTCATGCCACTATGCTTTCCCTAATGAATACATTTGTTCAATTTAAATCCCTCTGCAGAATTAATTTGTTTATTTTAAGTATTGTGCAAAACTAGATGATTACATTTGAGCATGGTTATTTTTCAGAGAGATGCACATCTGATCAAAGAAGCCTGAATGTAGCTCTTACTGTAGGTACTCAAACCCCCAAGTCCTCAGCCCTTCTTTCCTAGTAATCATTTCAGAAGCTGATACACTGTATATCACAGATGGCAGGATTTAATATCTGCATGTTTCAGTGATACGCACCTTTACATGGCGGTGTTTACATCTGTAAAGTGTTTCTGGAGATATTTGCATACAAGTTTTGGCATGCTTACAAAAGAAGGTTGCTGCTTGAGAACCAGTTTCTAGAAAGTGGTTACTTTTAGAAAGCCAATGCTTAATATCACTGCATCATCAGGGCTGTTTCACAGAAGTATGTTACTATCTCCAAATGGCAAATGTCAAGATTTTAAGGCCAAACTAGCGTGCAAAGAATTCAAACGAACTCTCCATTAACAAAGAGGGGGCTTCACAACCAAGAAAGCAGAGTGGTGCTGCTCTGTGTGCTTTTTTCCATGTATGATTTCTTCTTTTTTTGCAGTAAGGGTCTCCAGATAATACATGATACTGCCTTTTAACTTCCACTGCCTCTTCTACTGTCACCCAGTGTGGCAATACTGATGAGATGATTTTTGCAACCCCAAGGATATCCACTGAGCCTTTTCTATTGCTGTTCTCTGAAATTATAGAGTTGTCCGTGCCCTCCAGAGGCAGTGAGAGATACTCTCTAAAAGGTAGCAGACCCAGAAATGGAGCGCATGTCTCCTGAATCTAACAAGTACTGCAAGTTTGTGTCCTTTTGCACAGGACTACACTGAGCTTGCACCAATCAATCAGTTTATTTCTTATATTATTTGTTTATTCAGCAAGACACATGAGAGATATCACACTGTCCAGGTAACATTATGTTTGAAGACATCTGTGATGCCAGTCCTGGTGTGCAGGGTACTAGACCTCACCTGCTGATGATCTGTAACAAAATAAGTAGGCATCAGACTTGATGTACAGGTGCACAAGTGATTTGGTATCTGTAACTTTGTATGAACAGAAAAAGGAGGCCAAAATAGGACTTCTGCAATCAAGATTGAATCTGTTCTACAAGCAAAATTCTTCAGCATTTTAGAATAAGACCTGCGTTTGAACCACAAAATACTTTTGCAATGAAACTTGTTGGCTGGATGTCTTGAAAAACACAGCTTTCCAGATCTGTACATAACTTTACTATTTATTCTTTCATAATAATGTTTTCACCTTGAAGAATGCCTCTTAAAAGCTGATTCTTAAAAGGAAAAGGGTATAGAAAACTTTAGATATGAGGATGGGCCTTTCCAACCTAATGGCAATCAAGAAATGACAATAAACAAGTAACTCTGTGCTTTTGGGGAGTAAACAATATCAAAAGGGACTTGTGATATGAATCAACTACATTTTTGCATACCTCATAGCTGTACATGTGCAGTGCAAGTGACACAGGAAAAACAGCAAGAAGCCCATTTTTGTGGACATCTGGATTCTGTTTCAGTTACCAAGTCCTCATCTCTGTTTGTCTGGCAGACGTTGTGTGTACATTTTTAAGACAAGTTTGCAGAGGTTTCCAAGGGAACTCAGGGTCATGGTTTCTTTTATATTTTTTCATTTAGTCTGTGGTCCACTTTATCATAAAGGTGATACCAGTCAATTATTCAAACCTTTTGCAGTTCCTTTTCTTTATTGTTTTCTTTTTTTTTGGCAGTAAAAAAAAGATAAAGAAGTAGCAAGCAATCAGAGAGTGTATCAAAGGCTATATAATCAGTTTATTTGCTTTCCTTTATGCATTTAAAATTGTTACTTTCTTAGAAACCAGTAAAATAATCTCTGCAAAGCTCACTCAAGTACAGTATTTTCTGCTATATTAGAGCAAACAGGTCTCAGGAAAAACTGGTGAGTTGGTTTTAATATCAGAAATCAGATAATGAAGCTCAGCTCCAGGACAGTTGTGTGAGTATTCCCTGGTGCATGCTGCATCAACAACAGCCAGGGAATCATTTTGCTTTTGAAGGACACAAGCTTTGGGAGTTGTGATATGTACAGTCTAGATATATCGTTCCAATGCTGTTTGCATGAAAGTCAATGAAAGTTTCGTTCAGATGTAGTTTTACTCGACCTACCTATAAACTAAAATACTGTTGTTCTTAAAAATTGTAATATTTCTGAACTGTTGATCAGTGCCAAGTTTATTTTGTTTGTATGCAAAGAATTAAAGACTAGAGTGGAGGTATGGTCAGGTCAAATTTGGACATTTTTGTCAAGCCTCATATTTTACATGCATTTTGAAATCAGAAACAAATGCTTGATTGCAAGTTATTGGGTCAGAGGTAGCCTTCAGTTGCCAAGTATTGTTGTTATAATGGAAAAATGGCAGCATTAGTTTAATGTATTGTAATAGCACAGGGTAATGGTCCTTAGCTCAGTAGTACTGAAACACCTTGACAACAGCAGTTGAAGTCAATGGGAGCACTGCAAGTGCATATAGAAGTGCAGTCTGCAGACCATTAGGCATAATTTCATCAGGTCTTTATTGGAATAAAAATTGCGCTTAAGCTTCTGTTGTTGTGTTAGCAATTTAGAAATGCAGTATCTGTGTATATGAATTTTACAAAGACCCTCTGTTAAACCAGAGATTAAACTACTGTTAGGGAGCATGGACACTGGGAACTAATTTGGGTGACTTCTCTGCATCTCATAAAATATCAGCAACTAAAGAGGTAAACCTCTAGTGTTGGTGGCATGAGGACAATTTATATCTCCAGAGGCCTTGGTTTATGGTAGGTACAAATGCTACATACATCTATTTTGAGCTAGTCTAGATACTGCCTTTTCAGTCTCAGCATCGCCACACTGACAGAGCAGGGACATTTATAGAAATCTTCCTCCCCTTGAATAACTCCACAAGTCTGCTTATTAGGGGATAAATGAGGTCTACACATAAACAGTCCCCTTGCAAACCATGCCTCTAAGGGTATGCTATGTGTCTACCCACGTACTCTGTTTTTCAAAAAAGAAGGGTCCCAGAGCCTCCAAGCTGGCTACATAATAGCTCACCACTGCCTGGACTGCACAGGTAGCAGCGCCACCGGCCTGCTACCACCAGAGGTTGCAGACATCCCTGGGAACTGCCAGCTGGGGACCCGAGTGCATCCTGGTTTGCCTCTGAGGGCAGGCAGTGGCTGCTGCCAGACTTCCCTGCTCAGTCTTCCTTGCCGCAGAAACCAGTGTTTGTGGGCCGACGTAGACCCTGACCCAACTCTTGGCCTCCCAAAACCAACACAAGCTCTAAAGTTCATTATGCCTTTCCTGGTATTTGATTGGAAATGCTTGTTTTACTTGAAACAAAACAAGTCAGAGAAAAGCTTTAAGTAATTTAACATTTCTCTGAAGCCTGAGGGGAAATAATGGCTGCTAATTTACTGGCTGACTTCTGTGAGAGAAGAGAACATCATCCAAAAAAAGTCTTAACAAAAAAATACGGCTTCAAAGAAGCAATTCTTAACAAAATGCTTATATTACCAAAAGCCAAGAAGGCAAAGCGAATTCTTCTAGAAAATAGCCTCATGCCAATGTCAAAAGTCATGACAAGCCAGGAATAAAAGAAAATGAGAAAGTAAAAGGAGAGAGCTTAGCTTTGTGTGGTCTCTGGAGGATGGAGGAAATAATTGTCAACATCTTTATTGTCCGGACACAGCTATTTCAACTATGAAAGAAAGAGAGAGCCCAGTGACCCCAGTCTGAAATTAGCACAAGGCCATTATGCGTGTTCCCATTACTCGGTGGAACTACTTTCCATTTTTATCTTTCAGTAACACACTTGGGATTTTCAACACCTTGTTTTTTGAATCTCAGTCAAATGATGCCACCAGCCAGGAGTCTCTGCAGCCTGCATGGCAACGGCACCTGTAGCACTGCCAGCCTCGGCCAACACACTGCAGGAAGTGCACAGCCTTCAGTGAGCAATTACAGTTTCCAAGTCTGACATCAGCTCTGAAACAATTACATGCTTTTGCAATGGGTAAATTTTATTTAGGGAGAAACAACCCCAAACCCACACTGCAACTCTTCCTGGTTGATCTTGCCAAAATCAAAATAAATCCACCAGGAAAGGGTTGTTCAAGCCCCTGAGCAGGCTGCAGAGCACTACTGCAATACTCTTGTCACATATATGAGAAGAAAACCAACAAAACACTATCACAGGGTTGCCAGCTCCATGTCCTCAAAGTCGAAAGTAGGCTTAATTACATAGGGAGGCATCAGTTTCACAATATGTCATGCCAGTGGGGAAAAAAATTGCAATTAGCATGAGCTCCACATAAGTTGGTTTAGCACAGCTTACTCAACACAAATGTCTTCATTTATTTGCTGCCCCTATAAGGCCTCCAGCTCACACTGCTGGTTCCCTTCCTGTCTTATTCTGCACAGCTGTAGTATTTCTTCCCACCAATCTCACATATGTGCCCGAGCCATCCAGCTGGATTCCTTCAGCATCCTGCCCTTCTCTGGGACAGAAGTCTCCTTTCAGCTCCAAGACTGTCATTCATTGTCACTAAAGGAAATACAACAAGTCCTAACTATTGTCTGTCCATTTGCAGCCTTTTTGGAGTACCAGGCGCATGTCTCCCATATCAGTCACACTGCTCTTTCAGCCTCACCTTCTCCATCCTCTCTTCCTTGTCTCACTCTTCCTCCAAAGCGTGGTCTTTACTCACCCTGTTAAGACTTTCTTCTCCCAAATGCCATCTATGTTTTCCCATTTGGGTACTTCTCTCAGTATTGTCCCTATCTCCTTTCTCCAGGTGCGATAGGTTAATTTAGTTTCCAAGTTCCTGTTAACCTTTCCTGTGCCTTTCCAGGGCTGATAGGCTCTATCACAGGATACCTCTTGCTGTGTGCTTGTACAGCACCTTGCATAATGAATCCTGACCTCAAGCTTTTCAAAACCATTATCAGGAATTTAAGCTTCTAGTCAAGCCCAATAGAAAACTATCCCATGGTATGTTTGCTGAAGAATACCTGGAAAAGGAAGAATACATAGAGCTGAAACGTCCCCACAGTTTTTGGCACCAACCTGCAATTTCCCTCTGTTTCGTGCATTTAACCCTCAACAGCAGTCATGCACATCAAAAAGCCTACCTGAATCAACAGTCTAATTTTTAAGCTGAGCATATCAGTTCAATCAATAATTTTGTGTGTGTCTACTACTTGTTACTTAATCTATGAAATACAGTTCAGGGGTAAGGCGGGAAATCCAGTCTATAAAACCTGTTGGTGTAAAGATAAGCACTTTATTTAATATCCAATTAAATGTGGTCACCGGAGAAATCACAGCTTATGCAACTTTATCAGAAAAAGATTAATCTATTTCAGGCTTAACCCAAAATGTCATAAAAGAACTCATGAATTTAGATAGGAATCCACTTATTATCCAAAGACATTTTCCTATTGAGTAAGAACAGCTTAAATTGCTGCCTATATTTATACTTGGTTCAATCAAATTTCTGTACTCAGTAGCTGTCATTGATTTTTAGGACAATTATCAAACAAAAATGATGAACAAACTGAAGGAACATTATAGAGTTTTTTTCAGCTGCACAGTAATCATTAGAAAATGCACAGCCTGCTCATTGATAATGGTTTAACAGCTCACAGGGTGACATCATCGCATTTAAAAGACAGTCACACCCAGAAGGCAGAATTTTTTTATTAATAGCATTACAATTTGCCACTTTAAAGTTAATTGTATTTTGCTTGGTGTTTCAAACCACACAGGCTGCACCGAAGTTACTTTGTTCATAATATATGATCATGCCCAAAACCATGACTTTCAAATAAGGAGGAAAATAGTTGAATTTATTTATTTAAATTAAGCAGACTTTCTTGCCTGTCTAGAAACTGATACTCTTCAGTTCATTAGCTGAATTTCCCACAGGGCCTGCGCTGTTTATTTCTATACTGTTTGATTTGTCTAGTTGATTTATTTTAAAAAAAGTATTCTATATTGAAATGATTGAATAATAATTATTTGATTTCCTCTTTCCACATTAATTATTATATTTAGTAGGACATGCATTATACAGATAGTACACAAAACTTGTTTAAAACAAAAAAGCGCATAGGTGTATCTGTAGAACCAGCAAAGCAGCCACTGGCTGCTGAGGTGCAGCACTTTTGATTTCTGTGTGCCAGGTCAACCTAAGGCAAAGGGTTCAAGTGCAATGGCTAAAAATCAGTACTAAGCAGTGATGTTTAATGGCCTATTAAAATTAGTTCAGTGATCCGGCCCCATTCCACTGAGTGTAAAAACACCTATCTATAGCCAATGCATAAAAGGCACAATTTCAAAAAGCTACAAGAGTACAGCTCACACCTGGTCACACCTCTACACTGTAATTAATTTTGTGATGCTCCTCTACAAATATAGAGCTCATCTGCAAAGTTCAGCATGGATATCAATTTTGTACAAAGTTTGAAGGATCATTTATGTGGACAGCACCTTCTCAACGCTGAACGACAAACCTAAACTTCAAGGAAACAGATGTCCCAGATGACCAGCCCTTGCCCTCAAGACACAAAAATCCAGTGGAAGGAAAACAGCAGCTTTACTTTGAGAGCCATGCTTATAGACAAGAAGATGGGAGCAGGAAATGCAATCCAGTCCATTTCAAGAGAAAGAAATCAGGGCTGCATTTGAGTCTACTTTAGGACAGATGAGAACCCAGTCTAGGTATCATACCCAGGCAACAAAGAGCCGAGAAGGTGAGAACTGCTCCCATGCTGGTACCCTGCTGACCCACTGGCACCCTGATGCAAGCAGCAGCTTCCAGAGGCGGCAGACCCCTGCCTCAGCCCCTGTCTAGCTGTGGCACTGGCCTGCAGGGAGCTGCCAGTGCTGCTCCGTGCCTGAGCTCACTAAACTACAAAGGCTTTGCTCAGCGGAGCTCTGCCATGAAGTGGCAGCAGCAGGATTCGCTCCTCCATGAACCTTCAAAGGTTTGTGGAAGATACTTCTAGCTGAACTTCCTCTCTGTCAGCTCTTCATCCCATGCTCCTTATATAGCAGCAATTAGCATATCTGAGAAATCCCCATTCCACATGTTTTATGGTCTCCTCTCTGTGTATTGAGATAGTTCTGTAAGTTATGTGCAGGGATATGCCATAATTCCTAATGTACAACTGTCAGGAAATCATTCATGTAGATTTATTCACTGAAGAGTCGGTGAGGAAACCGATTTTGAACAGGGAGCTAGGAACTTTAATTACAAGAGAGAAAAAAATGACTCAAGCACCTCAGACTGGTCAAGAAGCTCCTTTGATACTCTTAAGAGATGTCCTGAAGTTAACAGATCAATGCAGCAGTGCATTTCTGAATACAAATGCCACCTTCTGCCACTGACGGTTATTCTGTATTACTATTGCTGACTTTCTTCAAAGTAATAACAATGTCAAAAAACAAGCATTACATGTCCATTTCTGGAACAAAACAAAGAAAGACTGAAGAAAAAAGACCATCTTCCCTCAAGCAATATCTTCTTGACAGAATGAAGATCATACCATGTAGGAAAGAAATATTCATCCTTGTGAAACCCTGATCTTGCTGTCACTGAATGAAATGGCAAAACTCCTACTAATTTATAGTGGAGCATGAACAGTGAATAACTCAGATGGAAGTGGTAAACCATAAGTGACATAATCATTCAGGAACTGTCTCTGCCTCAAATGACCTAAACGGTAGGAAGAAGTGCAGTGAGAAACATTAATTCAGAGTTTAGCAAGAAGATTTTACTTATACTTCTGTGTAACTTCCATTTCCAGCGCAAGGGTTATAGAAGATTTTCATGCACCACTCTGCTACATAGAGAGCTGTAGCACAAATATACAAGGACGGAGTAGGGATTCAGTCTCTTCAGTTTTGCTTTCTGCTTTGACACCGCATCACACTGGCGGTGCTTAGTCTGGACCCATGGCCAGTCATGAGTGTGCCCAGTCTTGGTCTGGGGGTAGGATAAGATGTGCTGTCTTGTCCTCTGCCCCCACCTGCTATATCATTTCCCAGCTGGTCCCTCAGCTCAGACCATCCACAAGCATGACCAAGGGGAGTGCACTTGATCTGCACTGTAGCTGCTGGTGGCACCATCAAGAACGGTGTCCCCATACTCCTGCACCTGAGGTAACTCCTCTGTAACCACTTTGGATATCTTCTTTTCTGAGTTGACATTAATGATTATGAAAAGCTATGAAACTCCTGAATGGAAGAGATTACAGCAGTAAAAGACACAGTGGTTTTGGTTTATTGAGGAGAATGCAACCAGGTATTATTAGAAGCTACAAAATCTTGGTGGCGGGACAAATACTTTATTTCAGAAGACATTAGCTCTGTGTTGAGGCTATTCACTGACAGTTGGTACTTCCTATGTGAGTGTGAGGTTTTGTCTCTTGCACTTCCACAGAAGTTACGACTACACCCAAGCCCAGCTTTGTGCCTACTGCCATACCACAGAGATGGGTAATGCATTGTCCTCCCAGAACAGTGATATCATGTCTGTGAAGAATGTGATGGCAACTGCATAAACTTTTGTTCTCATGGGAGAGGACATGTTTCATTAGAAATAACCACAATTGTGCAGTTTTATTCTTTGTCAGGGGTGCCCTCTAGACATTGGTCCATTCCTATCTGAGAGCGGGAACTGCATGGGAAGAAAGGGTGCTGCTTCCTCATGGGAACAAACACACTGCAGCAAAAAACCTGAAGTTTTGGGGCTTGCCCAGCCACCTCTAAGTTATTGGAAGATTTTATGCGCAGACTTTATCATAAATTATGACTGCTGCTTATGGTGTTCTTCAAACTGTCCATCTCCCATTGCACTTGATCCTCCATCTCCCATGAGGACAAAAAATTAAACTTGGACTATTCTCTGCTTTTTCATGTGTTTCTCAAAGTATAATCTCATTTTTCACTTTAAGCTTTCACATAATTCTTCTTTACTCAGACTCT
Source organism: Neomorphus geoffroyi (assembly GCA_033558235.1). NCBI lineage: Eukaryota > Metazoa > Chordata > Aves > Cuculiformes > Neomorphidae > Neomorphus > Neomorphus geoffroyi. The sequence continues at coordinate 34,385,746 of JAUMJM010000005.1, read as the reverse complement.
CATGTGCCCCAGCTCACTCTTACGTCCTCTCAATGTATGTATGACTTTTCCTGTATGCTAAACATTTAACAATTTGGTGCAAGAAAGACATTTATTACCTTCTTATAGTATTTTTCAAACTATCCATCTCACACTGTACACTGTCCTCCATCCCACGTGGTTTTTCTAGACAGGGTATTTTAGCTCTGGACTGGTACTTCCCTGAAATCATAAATTAAGTACCTAATATATTTTCTTCCATCGGATGTCCCTGCAATTGCAATTAAAACCAGAGAAGACCTCTTAGAAAATAACGCATAACTGCCAAATTATACACTTCAGCCATTCTATATACTTTGTATTAATATTGGTTTTGACTGTGTTTGTAATCAATAATCTCACAGCTATCTCTTGTCTATTCTACTTCAGCTACAGAAGTTGTAGCAGTCACATAAAGCTGTACCTGCCTCTGTATCTGAATGCAGCTGTATAACTAGCTTTAAATAAATGTAAAATTTGATTAACTACATTTGATTTGCTACACTGCTGGTATTTGAATACTAATAATCTCTAGCATGTACGTGAAAAAAAACATCATCTTCAACATCTAATTTCAAAATAGTTAAAAAGCAGAGAGCATTTTAAATCCCATCTCTTCTTGAACATGCGTTAATGATACGAGTTAACAAGTAATATTCTTGGTTTCCCTCTCTTTCCAGCCACACAAGCTTCCCTTATAGCCATTTGCTGTAAATGCAGGGAATATGAATAGCAATTTTTTGTTCTGAGAGAAAATATTGGATCTCAGTATTCTTTGCCCTGTGGCTCACTGGCCTGAATGCTTTTTGTATATTTATTTTCTGAATAAAATGTGGTGTAAAGCCATCTCATCTGAAACCTCCATCACGCAGAGAAACCTGCTGGTGGAGAGTGAAAAGAGTGGAACACGTATGAGGGGAATTCAGGAAAGGAAATGCTTATCCTGGACCCTGTTAGAAGCAACCTCAATCTTCCTGGCACGCCGCTTTTAACTTATGAAGTAAAAAAGGTACCATATTTCACAACATGTGATTGTTATATATAAAATACAATTAAGACATTTGGAACTACATGAATATGTAATGTACACATTTCTTTTCAGATGCATTTTTCTCCAGACAGGCCGGTGCCTGCTTTAATTTGGAAGCTATCCATTTTCATACAAAGTTAACCAAGAGTGACAGGAAATCAGACGCCTACATTATTTATCTTTTCAGAACTTAAAAAAAACCACCCCAAACCTTCTGTTAATTACTTTTCTAGGAAGCTATTTTGTGGTATCAGAGGGATAGATCTTCCATATCCAGAAGTGCTATGGAAATGACACCTTTACGATGTGCAAGGTGAATAAAATATGTTACATGCAGGTATTTAAGAGTATATTTGTCTTCATTTACTGTAAGCGAATGTGTGACCAACAATAAAGAATTTAACTGCTTCTGGCCTGGCTGGATGCATTTACAACAATTACTGGAGGTCTGACCTCTTTAACCTTATATATCAAGTGGCACACGTACATTATTTATTTTGCTGGAATTAACAATGATCTGTGAAGCTCGCTGTATTTTTCTTTGGTTCTCTTGATCATCAATCATAACTGACCCTTGTCAGTATGTTTGGTGGTGACAGTTTCATGTCACTTTGATTCATGATAGACTGGGAAAACCACAGAACAAAGCAGTAAAATATTTTCCATGGATGTGAAAAAAAAAAAATTACAAATACCCTAAACCACCTTTACAGCTTACATGATCCCTTGTAGACTTCTGTGAAAGTAAAGTAGAGAGAAATACTCTACCTTGCTCTAATTATTGGAAAGGAAAATGTGAGTTGGTATTAATAATGCTCTGCAGGAGCAATGAGGGCTTGGGCTCTACACCTAACTGCATACTCTAGTGTGGTACAATGTCAGGTCGGAGAAGCAGAGTACGTCTGAGTATTTCACTGGTAATCAGAAATCCCCAACGAGCCCATCCTTCCTCTCTGTCTGTACCCTAACCCCTTCTAAGCAGTCCTCTGTCTAAGGACCCACGATGTAGATGGTGAGGAGATGCTCAGCTAAAATGTAGTGCTGAGGACAGCTTCTTGTGTTCGTAGGAGTGTCATGCTGCTGCGCACAGCTCCTGTAGCCACATCCAGAAAAGGATTAGCTTCTCCAACTGCTGAACACCCATACGTGCCTGGGAGCAATCTACGTTAATAGGGCCAAAGGTGGAAAAGTGATAGCAATGCCATGTATCTTCTGAGATGCATTCCACAAAAGAGGTCTATTAGACTACTTTGTTTCTTGTAGGGAGCATTTTTATTACATTCAGTTATCATCATCATAAGCACTAAAAGGATTAAAAAAAAATCAGACAAAATGTGCAATTAAAAAAATTATTTTGTAGTTCTAAAATGTTATTTCCTTCATCAATAACTGTAGTGCTTACCAAAAGGAATTAAAGAAGCAATTATACAGGGTTGTGGACATTTTTATGCATGCACTTTTGTATTAGCTCCAGAGCTGATTCATAAACCAAACTATCCACTTAATTGGGGGGCGGGGAGGGGATAACACTGAAAGGAATATGCTTTTCTCACAATGATACATATTCTTACGTTCATTAAGCTCTCCTTATCACTTTATTGCAAAAATGGTTAGTCTTCCAAGTTGTAAAGAGATGGACAGACCAGTTTTATCAAAGATCTGACTTCTGAGAGACCCCAATGAACTGCTCAAAATATTTTTTTAATAACTGGGAAAAAACAGCCTTGGGGAAAACTTGCAAAAAGGCAGGTGTGTACATTAAGAAATTCCCTTAACAATCATAAGTTTATACCCATTTCAAGAGATTTTTCTCTGAGATTGTCACCCTACAATGAGGAATAACAATGGATTCACCATAGCAACAAATGCAGAGCGCATACCATATGGTAATCAATCCATATAGAAAACTTTAGGGTCTATGTAAATAAATTCTTTCTCTTCAAAAACCTATAGACAAGTTTATCTTATGCTTTCCCCAATAATTATTATTTTTGAATTATTTTGAATTATTTTTAATTCAAAAGGAAAAAGGGACTTGTTTCACTGAGGGTAGAAACAGTAAAACTAGAGAGCTTAAGAAGTCAGGTAAAGGTATCTAAGCAGTATTTTCCTTCTACAACAGCTGCTGTGTAAGAATAACTGGAAGATTAGGCCCCCTGTATTCAGTGAAACTGTCTGCACACACAGTCACTGCGTGCTTCAGCGATGGCAGAATGTGAGAAAAGCAGAGACTTGTGTCACAATTTGAGAACTATGCTGAAAATCCGTCTTTGCTCGTGATCTCCGCCTTGTTCAGAGCATTTTAATCACTACTCTGTCTATTTAATACACTCTTTCTTTGCAATCCTAGTCTGTCGAACTCTCCTACATAAGAAGAAGCCATCATGTACAGCCCTCCCACAGCCACACTCAAAGGTCCTGAATAACCTATGATTAGTGGGGATCTTTGCACCACACTGCTCTTGTTGTCCAGTTCTTCCCGCTTAACGTGGGAAAACATGCTTTATTTGTGGGGAAGGTCAGCAGTATGATTGAATGAATTGAGCTGTGTCTCCTTGTAAATGCAGCTCGCTAACTCGTTCCCATGAACATATGGGAAATAAAACATCCACAACTGGCTCATGCAGTACTTAAGAGTCCCCAAATGCTGTGATTGCTAACTGGCTTTTCAAGAACTGCAATTCTCCAACAAAGCTGATAAACAGCAGAGGAATACCAAAACACTCAATTCTGCAATTCTGTCTCCAGCCTCTTTGGGTGCATCTTAGAATAGTGCTGGAAGAACTCTGGACCTTTTTTGCTAATGCATTCATCCTCTCCCTCCCATTTAACCTAAAAGCATCTTCAACTGCTCTTCTCTTTTTATTCCAGCCTTTCTTGGACAGAACTGAAAACCCCAGGAAGCAGAGAAGAAAAACTTGGATTCAACTCCTAGTCCTGCAACAGTTCAACAGGCTCCATCAGAGCAAGGGAAGCTAGCATTGTGCATCTGGGGAAAAGTACTTACTCAGATCTCCTCCAAACCTTTTTCCCTTCTAATGGGATACTCTCTCCCCTTTGCTATCCTGTAAATCCAGATATGCAGTATTTCCAGGGGAAGCATGCACTGACCATGACAATCTTTCCAATTTAGTCTACACTGGAGCATCTGTTGTCTGATGAGACATCGCTGCACTTGTTCTTTCACATGTGAACTTCCACCTTCAATTTTAAACTGGAATGGAACTACTTATTACATGTGCTATGCACCAACACTCTCCTTAAAAGAATCTGATTTTGAACAAATTAGTTACATTAAGCCCATATTTCAGAGAGCTTTTTCAAAGGGAGGGAAGAAGAGGAGGAAAAAGTCGTGAGGGTTTTTTTTTCTTTCCATTAATATATGGGGATAGAACTGATAGGCGAGAAAAAGATTGCAGATCTAAAGAACACTAGCTAGCGCATGTGCCAGATGCTGATAGCTATATATAGCCACTTGAATAAGAATGACTGCAGAGAGTATCTTAGTCAGGCAAATACGAATTTGCCTGAGTAAGGCCAGGGCAAAAATGAAAAAAAAAAAAAAAGAAGATTCAACCAACATTTAATCTATTGTGCATTACTTCTACTGCAGAAGAAGTTGTGTAAGTACTCCATGAAGTGGAATAAGAACATGTCCTCACGATGACCTTATCTACATTTCACATAAATGTGTTCCCAAATTTAACGGAACCAAATCTATTGTTTTTACCCTTAGCGTGCTAGTCATTCTTGAATACAACCTCGATTTCCTTGCCTCATAACCCTTAGAGAAGTAAGAAAAGGACAACACATAAGGCTTTTTCAATGTAATAAAAAAAAAGCAGCATGCAGCCTATAAGATTAAATTAAAAAACAGAACCCATATATAAAAAAAAGTGATTTACCATCTTAGGTTTTTCTTACTATCTCACACCTAAAAAATTTTAGAAAAGAGGCACTTGATATCCCTGCCTTTTTTCCTCTGTAGCCTGGTATCACATTTCTATTCTCTTCTATCCAGTATAGTAGGTTTTTACCTACAGCAATATAATTTCTAAGTAGTTCAAAACGTGAAACAGCAGTACTTGAGATGATGAGCTATCATTTCTACAGAGTAGTATGATAATTTTGGAAGGACCTGGAGGTTGCGTATGGATTCTAATTAACACTGATGAACCTGGCTCCTAAAGATTAAATTCCCAAATGAGTAACTGCTACCTTTCTACACACAGGTCTATCCAAGTTATTCTCATTAAAACAATTAAAAAAAAAAATTATAATCTTCAGTCTGTTTCAAGATACTGAAGGCTTTCCAAAACTGATTAAAAATATTAAATGAGGTATTGAACTACATTAAAAATCAACCCTTTTCATATATTGAAAAGTAATGGTCTATAATTTGTATTCAAGTGATTTTATTTCCAGTGAATAATAATTGTACTGCAGACAATTTTGTGCCCTGTTTCTTTGAAAATGTCAAGGGATGTACAGAAGAGGATTTTGTATCCTACTGAAAACACACACATTTTGCATGGCATTGCTTTTTAATTCTTCAGTTCTTACAGGAAGACAACTTAGCTTTATTATGTGTTTATTTTCCCACTGATGATTCCTTCAAACTGATAAACACAAATGAAAGTGCATAGATATTAGATATACTGATGAACTCTAGAAAGCACTATAAGCAAAATGCAAGTGCATGGAAGAAGAAGACTCAATCTGAATTCATCAATAAGTGGACTTGCAAAGCAGGAGATTTATAACAATATGTTCTTCTTTCCCAGATTCCCCTGTGGAACTCGATGCTGTCAATAGCTATGTGATGTTTAAAATAAAACTGGAACATCACACAGAAGTGCTCATCACTTCATGTGCTCCTTAAAAGAAAATCTCTTCTGAAGGCATTGGGACAACAGTAATTTCTTAGCATTCATTTCTCTATTTTGTCAAGCTAGACAGCTTTTCCTCTGCCCCTTGTCCCCCAATTTTTCCTTTTACCTTGCATCTACACCCTGCACTCACATCTTGCTCCTTCTTCTTGCATCTTTTTCTTTCACAGCTTCCTGCAGTTGACTTTCCAGTTCAGTCAAGCAGCTGCAGAACTTGTCTAGGCCAAGTTGAAAAGTATAGGGGTTTGACCATGGTATTACTATAAACACATTTTAAAAGTTGAAAGTAGAAAAAAAAAAAAAAAAATTGCAAAATTAGGCCTGCAGACAGAAAGCAAAGGCTATAAAAGCTGTCTAGAGGGAGGTGAGGCCAGTTGCTAGTGGTGTAACCCCACAGTTAACACTGGGGCCAATACTGTTTAGCATCTTCTTTAATGGTCTGGATGACGGGATGGGGTGCACCCTCGGCAAGTCTGGAGATGATACAAAACTGGAAGGAGTGGGTGATACACCAGAAGGTTGTACTGCCACCCAGAGTGTCTTTGACAGGCTGGAGAAATGGGCTGGCAGGGACCTCAGGAAGTTCAACAAAGAAAAATGTAAAATCCTGAACATGGGGAAGAATAATCCCAGCAGCGGTACAGGCCAGGGGTTGACTGGCTGTAAATCTGCTCTGCAGAGCAAGACCTGAGGGTCCTGATGGACAACAAACTGGCCATGAGTCTCACAGTATTCCCTGCACTAAGCTCCCAGAGCACAATGACCGCGTTACCTAGCCCATCTCAAGGACACACCTTTTAGTGTAGCAGACATCAAGCTTCATTCTACCACTTGCACTCCAGACATCCCATCTCCAAGCTCTCTGCCCATCTCCTTCTTCCCGTATTTTCATAGCTACTCTTAGACAGCTTCCTGCCACTCTAATTTCTGTTTCCATATAGCTTGCCAGACACTGTTCTAGCCTACTTACCACCCTGCTTTCTCTCATAATCATCCTTTATGGCATCTCTACTCTTCTGGACATCCCATGGCCACTAGAGATAGAAGGTCTTTCCTGGCCATCACTTTTAGCCCCATCCTGAACAAGGGCAGCCTCATTTTACCTGCAAATGTTCACAGGACCATGACAGCTTTTGTGCTGAGAGCAGCTTAAAATTTCTGTCCCTAATAGGGGACAGTGAATATTTGATGCAAAGGAGAAGTTTTATGAGTTTGAAATCAGAAATTTAAAAACTGCATGGAAATTCTTACAAAAGTGTAGTAGGAGATGTATAATACCAATAACAAGAATGGAAAAACATTTTGAAAGAAAAAGAAGTATGACTGAAAATTAAAGGGAGAACGCATTAGGCAACACTGTCTGAAAAAACTATCGGTCTTGGTTAATAATTCTTCTAGTAGCAATACCAGTGTCTTACCATCTTCATCTTGTGCCAATTGGAATGGAAAACATTAGAACAAAGGAAATGTCAGGATAAAGGAAATAAAGCTTGGTATTTTATCACCAGGACTCTCAGCCTTCCATCCTGACATCTAAACACTGTCTTTCATTAGCTCAAGTTTCAAACCCAACATCTATAGTACCTGCTACTTCCAACTAACATGTCCATCGTTTTTTATAATCGCTAGCCTCTTTTTCTAACCTACCAGAAAATGTTTTTTGTCCACTTCCTTCAACTTCAGCTAAATGTTTATAGTATGCTATCAAATACTGTTTCAGAAATACTGCGTCCTACAAAATCTGAGGGAAGACGGTGAACACTTCAGTAGCTCGCCCTGCAGCCCTCACTCTCCTACCGTAGCCCACATTGCCATCAGTATTTAAGCAGATTCGTTTAAAGGAATCTCATATACTTCTACAAGTCTAGAAACTGCAGTATAAATTTACCCTTATGCATTGATATGGCTTACAACAAATGAACGACTTCTTTCCTGAGGTAGGTGAATTTGAAATGCAAATGGTAAAACCTGAATTTCAGACAAACAAATGATTGCCTATCAAAACTCCTTTCCAAACTAGTCCTTAGAGTATTGCATACATGTAAAGGTGGAAAATATGAAAGATCCAGACAACTGCCACAGGCGTCTTTAATTCTAACAATGCTTCCCACTTTCAGATAGAAGCACAAGTCTGAAAGAGGCAATAATAGCTAAATGGATATTACTATCTGCCATTACCTGATATATCTGCACAATTACAGCAGTTTGCTTATCAAATATGGCTTAAGAGCCTAAAACAACTCCTTTTCAGGAACAACACATCACCTCTGTGTTGTTTGGAACTGATGGAACTTTAACTTAGAGAAAAACCACACGGGTATAATGCCTAAAAAAGCTGAGAGAAGTAATTGCTTCCAGAGAGATTTCTTTCCCAAACCAAACTGAAAGGGGAATACAACAGTCAACTCCATTTCTGAAAAACAGGCATTAAGAGGCCAGAGAACTCCACCAAAAATTAGATTTTTCCTCTCCTTTAATAATGCCAGAAACCAAAATGTTAAGACTAAAAACATCTCAAGACACACCACAGCTGTCAAATAAATGTAAACAATCACTATCACTGCTCTGAGAAACTCCCAGTGATTCAGCCAAAAAAAGTCGCTTAGTCCTATAAATAGTATAAATAGTTTAAGCCACAGGAGCTCTATGAATTTGCATAAGAATATGATGTGATCATCTTCTTACTGGCATACAGGCCTATGAGTACACTCCACAAAAAAAACCCCCTTCATTCTGCCCAAACCAACCATTTCCTTTCCATCCAAAAAGCTTAAACAGAAAATCAGGCTGTATAGGTGATAAAGCAAGGTGTCCTACTGACATAAACAGAATTTGAAATACATGAACATAAAATAAGTCCAAGCAAAAATCCTTCATATCTACTGCTGATAACAGAAATACTGTCTAGAAGCTTTTTCAGATACGTCCTTATAATTGCAGAACGGCTGCAATCACCATCACAGATGGTTCTTCAAGAACAAAACCTCAGTCTTCTTAGACAGTGGTTTAAAACAGAAACAGATATGAACTAAAAAGTCTCATTGCTATAGTCTCTTCTAATCCACAGATCTCGTATTGTTTAAGTAATTTATTTAGATTGTGAAACTACTTTGACATCGAGGAGAGCAGAACAACTTCTGATCCCAAGCACTTTATTTAATCATTGCCAAAGAGAAAAAAAGGCAACAAAATATGAACAGTTAGAAGTAATATCCAAGCCTAGCAAAAAAATCAAAATTAAAAATATTCAGAATTTATATGTGGACAGTGAGGAAAAAATCTCAGTGAAGTTAAACATACTATTAGTGCCACTGTAGGAGATGCTGTAGTCTCTGAAGACAGTGAGCATTCCACTACTGAGCTATCTTTACTTTACAGTGAGGTTGATATTTGCAATATAGTATATCAGTGTCATTAAAAAATTAAACATGCAAACTAATATATTAAAAATATGTAAAGAGATAGGTGCAATTTGCAGTTCTGGGCCACCATCATCCATCCAAAGGAGGATGTCACAAAAAGTATATAAACGCTTACCTCTTCTTGCTTAGGAATGCTGAACTTGGCTATCTTTGACTTGGTTCTGGCCGAATCAGGCTTGTTAGAAGGCACTCCCCTATACGACTTGGTCGTCTCTGCTGGTAACTTCAGTTTGGGAGACTCATCAGGAGCCTGGTCTTGACCATCCATTGGCCTTACATATGCTGTTGGTTTCTGCTGAACCAGACTGGGCTTTGAAGCAAGAGAGGATGGGAAGTTTTGGACACAGTGCCCACCACCATGCTTTGCCGGCCTCTCTTGCACTTGAGCTCCTCCTTCTGAGCTACAATTGAGTTTGGCTGGCTGCTGCACTCTGTTGACATTTTCTCCTAGTGTGCCCCTTAGTGAGCTTTGCTGGGCAGTGTTGGAGGAGGAGGAGGTGGGACTTGATGCATAGCGTTTTAGTTTCTCCAGACTGGATTTTTGGTTTGCCAGTTTGAAGTCACCTTTGTGGGACTCCAGTGAACGGTGCCCATGTTTGTTCGCTCTCTGCTGGCCATCCGAAACAGCATTGTGCCCGGCCTTCTGCCAACCCATTGTGGTACTTTTGCTCTGCTGGGTAGGTAGGGCTGCTGGTGTAGAAGAAGTAGTGCTGGAAATGGGAGGAGGAGGCGGTGGTCTCAAGTCTGCAATAAGAAGTTCATCAGGCTTGGGGAGAGATGTCTGAGGAACCCCAGGTTTTGGAACCCCAACAAGGTGGCTCTGGTTTGATCGGTCAGTTAACAAGTCTTTCATTTCATCATAGTTGCCCAGCGTATTCTGGATGCGGTTCGAGAGTTCATCCCCCTTGTTAGTCTGCAAAACAAGAAGTGAGTGTTCTGCAACAGTCAAAATAAGAAAAACAAAATTCCCTGCATGCTTCTGCTAAAATCCTTACTGAAGTAGCACTGTCTTATTCAGCAGTGGCATTGAGAGATGAAATCGAAAATCCTTATTGTCTCTGAAGACACTTGTCAACATCTTAAATCTACCCTGAACTGGAAAAGCTATAAAGGGCCTTAGAGTATATAAAAAAAGGAATCTATCACTGGTCTCATGCTGTAGTTAAAGTATATTACCTGGAAACTAGAAAATTTATTATTGCAACTACACAGAATGGTTTGGATTAAATCTGACCATGATAAAACTTTTCCTTGAGCCCAGTGCAAGCTCTCCAGTCATGAATGAAAACACAGCTTTCCCAGTTTCCTTCTCTGCCTGTCCAAGTTTTCACACAGCATCTGAAAAGTCACACAATATCCAGTGTAAGCATTGAATAAACACACCAGTCTAAGCCAATCAAATACTCTGAGGTCACTTGAAGGCAGCTTGTGGGACAATGGGAAAACTACAGATGATTATGTCCCTTCTTTGAAAACAATCTGACAAGATGCTCACTCCAGGGCACTCTCCTCTTTAAAAGGGGGAATAGAACTCCCCACATTCTCCACATTGCTCAATGCTTGCTGTGTGCAGCAGGAGGAACGCAGCCACCCTCCCTCCCCTTTAAGATTAATCATTGTCTTTAAAATAATTCGTTTACTTCCTGACTGAGAAGGCAGAAGCTCCACAAAGAAAGGAGGCAAACAAAACATACCAGAGAAGACTGAAAACTGTAGCTTTAAAAAGCCACTGTAAGCAAAAGGGTTTATCGTCAGCATTTATGCAGCTGAGATTTTTCTGAACCCTGCCAGGGTTCAGGTGTGTGATGTTCTTTGATTTACATTTTCAGAGGAAGACAATAATGAGCCAATGGTGTTCTCTTTTCTCTCTTCCAGATATGAGGTCTGGATGGGAAAACTCCCATTGACTTCAGAAGGCCAAGTTTTCATTTCATGAATCTCTGTTTTAGAGGAAAAAGAAAGAAGGAAGTAAAGATATTGGAGAAGATGTAAAGGTAAACTTCTCTAGTTCAGAATCCTTTTTTCAGGGCTTCCTATAAAAAAAAAAATGAGTCCAAGCAAAAATGCCCTGTAAGTGCTTGCAGTGACTGGTACATGCTAACTTTCAGAGGACTACAGTGGAACCATTTCTAAGTCAGGCAGTAGAAGTAGCCCTGTATTGCTTAAAACTTTTCCTCTTGAATTTCAAGGACATTACCTTGTAACTACATAAAATACAATACAGTTAGCTTTCTGGTATGCATTTCTTACAATGCTATCTAACAGAATTGAATATATATCAATAATATATGTTGAAGAGAAGGGAAAAATTCAGAAGCGTTTCATCAGAAACATTGCTTTGCAAACTTGGAATAAGATAGCTCAACCACTACAGCCTGATCTTTTCTCTGCATATGCAGCTGTTGTCACAAGGACAATAAGCTGCTATGAAAAAAAATATGAGACATTAATTCACAGACAGCAAGTGGCTTAAAAAGAGCATTCCTTCACTTCAGAGGAATCACATTAATGTCCTAAAGAAGAAGAAACTATTAACGAGGTTTCAAAAGTGGGAAGCATCGCATAGATTGGAAAGAAAGAAGGTTGGAGATACGTGTCTCCTGGGGTCAATGAAATGACTTCTACACTCCTTGACCAGCAGAATTACTTTCTGGAAGGCACAGAAAGGACCTCTTTTATGCTTCCAGTGGATCCTTCACCTCTTGTAGATAACTTGTGGAGAGATGTGTTTCCAGCTTCCCTCTATGGAGGGAAATCTGCCCTTGGACCTGCACCCAGCCAGATTCAGCTGTGTGTCAGAGAGGTTTCCCCCTCTGTCAGATGTAGACACAAGCACCACCAAACAGAATGAGGTCCCTGGTATTCATGAGTCTCCTACAGCACAGATAGCTTCTGGGGCAGCTCTCTACCCATCTGCCTCTAGGTCTAGGAATATAGAATTCATGTGCAAGTTTTGCCCCTGGGAAGTCCAACGTCCCTAAAAGAAGGTTCATTTTTTCTGATGACTGCTATCTGCATGGGTAGTGAATAAAAGCCTAATCGCAGCTTGTTTTCTATGTGGATGTGATATGAAGGTCACACGAAGACGTCTCTTACTGAGAGATCACATATAATCACAAGAATAACTGCAGCAAATTGATCTAATGCCTGTACTGTGGCACATGTTGACAATTCTTCAGAGTTGATTATTCCTTCTGGATACACCGGGGACAGCTTGAAGTGAGGAGATTTTGTGTTGAGCTGAGCTCACCTGGAAGTGTTTACCTCCCTGCTCTTGGGAACAAGATGGGATCTGTAGTAATGTGTTATTAGCTTTAGATGTATGTAACAATTTGTCCTATTGTTCGCTTTGAAATATTGCTGGCCTTATTAATCACTTACACAGGGAAAACATGATCACAAAATGAGTAAGTAGAAAAAGCATTCTGTGCAAAAATTTCCAACTTAGATACTCTTCTACAATGCAGGATGTATCCACGCATTTGAAGACATCAAGATTCAACATGTCTAAAAATAAATCTGACAGTTACATGGAAGATCATCAGAATTCTTTTCTTCATTAAAAATATTCATATGTTTAAGGAGACACGGTATTCTGTCCAGAAAATATCTGGAATGAGATTCCTACTTTTTAACCCCTGTAAAAAACATTTTAAGTAAAAGATACTGGATTTTCTATAATCCTTCATAAAGGGTTGCTATGGATACTTTGAACAGGATAAGGGACAAGTCGAAGAGTCAGGATTTTTCAGAAAATCTGATGTTACAGGAGTAGTGATACATGTCAAGGTGAGAGAGGACGTAAGATTTAAGAGATTTCCAGTCTGCCTTTGATTTTCAGATATGGCCTTCTGAATGGCAAATCCTTTGCCTTTAGCTCATGTTTCTCCAGCTGTGTACTGAATTTAATCAGAGCTTCCAGTGAATGTCTGCTGTAACTTCATTCCCCTCTAGAAACACCTAAAACTTGAACATGATCTTTGAAGAGAGTAAGAATAGGTTTCAGTTTTGCTTCTGCAGAAAAAGCTTCCTGTTTTGCTGTCAGCCTCTCTCCACGATAAGGTCAAGAAACCCAAGCCACAGCTCTGCACCCTGACACTGAAGGTTCACAAATGCTTGGATGAGTTCAGACAGCCCAATGGTTCACTGCCAGTGTAGGCATGAAATTCAGAGCACCCCACTGCTGAAGTTTCGGTGTCCAATGCTATCAGAATGACTGGTCTTCCCAAGCAGTTGTGACTGTCGGATCAACAGATCTGTGGATGAGCTACACTGTCGTTCTGGGCTTTGCTTTTCTCCATGTTTCCTTCACAAAGCCAGCTTCTTTACATGCTTGTCCAAAATAGGGACATAGTATCTAATGATAAGAAGTGTGGACGGAGCCATTACTCTGATCTCCCAATAGGATATCTACTCAGTATCCTTTCTGCTTCTAGAGACAGCAATGACTTTTCATCCACTCCTGTTAAAATTGCTGGGATTACACCGTGGTTGCATAGAGGTGCCTTCAGACACCACACCTCAGAACTACTGGTGTGTCCATGATACATGAAGTCTGTGCCATGACAGTCACTACATTGGCACACAGGTGATAATCAAAATGCACAAAATATTCCAACTATACCGCTATTACCAGTGATTTGAGCTTCAGTATTACCAACTTTAGATACCGCAGACAAAACAGTATCAGGGACTCAGCTAAAAGACAGGCCCTTTTTGTGAGGGTCTATTTGATTGGACCAACCAAATGGAAAATTACTAAGTCCTCATTGCAGCAGAGCCTTCATGTAACGGCAAGATGCAGCTGACTTAAGCTTTTCAGGCTTCTTTCAATGGATTAGCCTTTGATTGGTCTCACAGTACATTTTTTCAAGTAGAGCCTTGAGGAGTTCAAGACATTTCCTGTGGTTTCTAAATGCCTTTGTAATGAATCTGAAATTCAGGCAGCTGGAGGTCAGCTTCAAGGCAGACAGAGCTCTCTTCTCTCAAGGGACATGGTTTGAAAGTGGTAGATCTTTCTCTTTTATTAGGGACTAGAAACAAACAACAATCTGGAAGAACAGCAAGCTAAAAGTTGACCCTGGAGCACAGGCAGAAACACAGAAGCATAGAAATCAGGTGCAGAAGCCATGTGCCAGGTCCCAGATAGGACTCCTGGAAAGAGGCACTAAAGCACCCAAAGCACCAAGGGCAGCGATGCCGCATGGAGGGAAAGGCTTTACAACACAGTGGTTGTAACAGTAACTTGGGATTTACTGGAAGGGCATAGTAGATGATAGATGCTGATGCTTTTATGCATGCAGGTGAAGTCCCTTGGTTAGCTGGGGAAGAGAAGTCCCTGTGGGATATCACTATGTGGTCTTGTTCACAATGGCCTGGTTTTCAGTCTTCTGTAGGCAGTAGGTAAGTGCAAAAGACACTTCTAAGTGCTTGACACTTAGAGTGTGGAGAGAGACAGTTATGCTTCATGACACTACTGCTGCCATGAGGGATATACCAGGGAGTTGGAACTCATAAGATTCTCCCACTTTTGGTGAGGGTAAAACAAGGCTAGCAGACGAATTTTGTTGGTAATGCTTACAGGAGAAAAAACCCCAAACCAAAACAGCAAGATATTTCATTGCATTAACCTTGGCTAGAGCACAATGTTTACTGTATTGCTTGACCTTCGCAGACAATTCTAACACAACTGTTTTCTTTGTTGCAAAATCAGGGCACCGTCACCTTCACCTCCTAGTTTTAATTCCCTCTCAAATATTGATAGGATATTTCTAGCTTATTTCATTCTTGTGGGCTGCTGAACATTATAAGATCTTTTATATATATCTAAAATCCAATTTTCAATGAACCATAAATGATCGCCGCGAATTTTGTGAGGCTAGCATTTGTAGGAGGGTACTGAAATCTGGACAATGCCTTCTGCAGGCTGTGTTTTTGTACTGTGAAGTAAATAAATAAATAGCCACCCATCTGAGAAGCATCTACCTTGTATGGTTCACTGAAGAGGGAGTAACTCGTGTTAAACGCGCCATCCTCCTGCTGGGCCTCCTGATTTCTCCTTTCCCATTCTTTCCTTCGCAGCACGTTTCTATCAGGCTCATAGACACTGCAGCAGAAAAAAAAAAAAAGGAACAGCTTTTTAAGAGTTAAAAATTAGTGGGCAACATATAAACCAGCATGAATTTAAAAGTGAAGAAGTCTGTTTTGCAGACAGATGGCAAAAATAAGCAAGAATATGAATCAGATGAATGCCAGTCCAAGCAGGCTGGGGAGGCTCAGGTCTCTGGGAATACTGGTGCTTTCTTCACACAGAGAATAGATAATTAAATTCTTATAGAATGAAAAAAGAGAAATCACAGGGCACGATCTAGTCTGTGCAGAACTTCTCTGCTTGAAATGTGACAAAGAAAATATCTAAGCAACTTTGACAAAGACTGAAAGTACTCTTAAGGCAGATGGTAATTACAGCTATGAGTAAATAGAAATTATGAACGTATTTCCACTTATGACATATCCTCTGAGTGTTGTATGAGAATGCTCCTTTTTTCACATGGATGTGTTTCTGTAGTGATTCTTTCATTAACTAGCTCCCTAAAGAGCTGTTAAAACTACATGCTGTAGTGGTTTCCACAGTTAGGCTGCTTCTTCTGATCTCTGCTAATCAGCCAAGTCGTGAAACTACTACTGAAACAATTCCTCTTTCTGATGGATTTGACACAATCACAACTTCAGAGCATGAATAAATGAATAGTAGCATGATAGCGCATGTATGGCTGGTAGAGTGCAGCTGGAGAGAGAATAAAATCACTGCATTACACAACAGTATTAATTTATAGAAATGAACTAGTCTGGCTCCAATGTAGACATCCAGAATAAAAATTAATTGGGTTTTTTCAGAACTCTAGTTTAATACATGATAACATAAACCAGAGACTCCTGCCCCTGAACTTCCCTGACAACAACATAGGTCTGCATATTTCAGTCTGTTCGGTTTTATTCTCCTCACAAAGGAAACCAATGTGTCTAATAAGGTTTATGTGTTATTTCAGGACAATGTAACCAGAATGCTGATTGTCTATTTTGCTTAGCGCAACTAATGCCTTTCTTCTGGCACCACAAATCTGTAAAGTAGAAATATATATTAATGTCATGTAAGCATACTATGTGTTAATAAGAAAAAGGTTGCCTTTCTAACCAGCTTCCCAGTTAGCAAAACATATTTTGCATTGCCTACCCACATGACACAGCCTAGTATGCCCCAGGCAAGGCAGTAAAAAAGGCCAACAGCTATCTGATTCTAATTCAAGACTTGAGAGAGCCGAAAATACATAGGATATGCTAGATGCTATTAGTATTCAAAAACAAGGGACACAAACTCTCCTGTTTACTGGACTGCAGAGTAACCTTCTGTCGGTCAGAGGGCATCTGAGAGCAGATGCCAAATGCCAAGCAGAGCTCTCAAGCACAGGGGTTTACTGTGAGCATGGGGTTTGAGTACAGCAGGTTGGAGATGGCTTCCAGCCACCAGTTTATTTATTCCACCTACAGGTGGTTGAGGTTTTTTGGTTCTTATCCCGCATGTTTCATGACTAATGCACGTTATTCACACCAAAATCCTCTTTAAAAAGCCATGTAATGAGAAGGCAATCATAGGGGTGGAGTTTTGGGCAGGGAAAGTGCCTTCCCCCAGGAAGAAGGGGATGGCGAAGGGAGATCACCCCACTACACACACTGCCACGAATGGGAGGCAGAGCAGCTGCCATTTACTGCTACGTGAGCGATGGTTCTCAGTTAGGACATCATGCTATCTGAACGTACTCCCAACAATTAAAGGAGGGTAACAACAACCTCTGTGTCTAAAGCAGACTTTCTGCCACCCTAAATCATCATTGCTGGATTGCAGTTTCCTGCAGCTGCAGGGATCTGCAGCTTCATCCTCAGCCACATATCCTCACCCAGAACCTCTTGACTCTTTGAGATGCTTTGCATTTGGTCTTTAGTCCACATTCATATACAGATGGGCAGCTCCTCTGAGATTAATTATAGTGCTAATCTCTAGCTGGTTTCTAGGAAGTAAACAAATGCAACATTCTTCACTACCCCTCACACAAATTTAAAAATGCACCAGTGTGATACTCGTAAAGCGGAGGGACTTTTTTATCCCTTTATTTGATGGAAGCATGTAAGCATCTACAGGTCAAATTCCAAAAGCATAAATTTAAAGGATTTTGAAATGGTATATGGTTATTTTTAAAATGCTGCACTTGATTCAAATGCATGCTTAAAGGACA
Source organism: Neomorphus geoffroyi (assembly GCA_033558235.1). Lineage (NCBI taxonomy): Eukaryota > Metazoa > Chordata > Aves > Cuculiformes > Neomorphidae > Neomorphus > Neomorphus geoffroyi. The sequence goes on along the minus strand of JAUMJM010000005.1, from coordinate 34,368,096 downwards.
TGAACTGAAGCATGAGTAACAAGTCAAATACTTTTAGAAGTTATATGTGAATAAATGTTGTGTTATAAAAATTACACTATCTTGAATTTAGCAAACTGCTTTAAAAACACACCTTGATTTATCTCAGCCCTAAGATCTGCCAAGAGATATACTGGACATGCCAATTAATTATGTCCAAATACCAGAGCCTCACGCTCAAGCACCTTCAGCACACCATCACCACTACATGGTCACAGCAGCTCTACCTTCTCTGCCTCTTCTGGGACGCTTTGAATAATTTCACTCTCAGGTTATTTTACAGATCAGAATACTGATGGGTTGCCAGACTTCTCACAGTACAGATTAGTAAGTTTCAATCTGTTGTGATAACTTTTGGTAGATGACCCTGATTGCTACCTGCTCTTTTGCTGTGTGCTAGGTGAGTGTGGGTCCCTGTGAGATCAGCCTGAAGAGGAGAGGCTAGGCACGCCAGTGCCTGATGGAAGGGCAGCTGTGGCATCAGCCTCCCCACAGTACTGAAAGAAATGCTCATAGCTTTCTTCACGCTACTCCTGACATCAGAAGAACCATTTCCCTTAGTCCTTAATTAGAAATAGACACAGATGGCTCAGGGGAAGGCCTGGAAGCAGAGTAATAACCTTACCTGAAAAACCTGGGACTGAATTTAATCTCCTGCAAAGTCTGAAGAGTTATGTAGTCTCAGGCTAGGCTGAAAGCAATCATATAAAAAGCCTAAAGTTTTAAGTGTTGAAGAGTCTCCTTTTATTATTTCTTTCTTTTTTCTTTTTCTTTTTTTTTTTCTGCTAAAGCACACTATTTCTGACTCAATATAACCCTCCCAGATATCACTACTTGGAACAACTCAAATCAAAAGGTCTAATCTCCATGATGAACTAGGTGGAGACAAGACATTAACATCTTCTCCTGTTCTTCAGTTTTAGGGAGCACCCATGTTTTACATTCAGAGGAAGATGTCTTTCCACAAACTAAAGCACTGCACCTTCACTGAAGAACTGCACGCCTTTGCAGACATATGGTGTGCACTAACAATGCTGCCTGACCTTTCCAGAAACCACAAAACTGTCACATCACTAAAGGGAGATTCAGGAAGGATACCGTTATTTTGCTACACAAACACCACCCTTGTTACAGCTGGCATTCTTGAGGCTGTAAAAGACATGGACTGATAAATCGAGGGCAAGATCACTGGTGCTCCCCTTGCCTTGCATCAGTTTATTTTCTGGTAAAGGAAGGGAGCAGTGACTTAGGCTGACTTACCAGCACCACAGAGGAAGGTGTTACTGAATGTATACACACACCTGGTGACAATTACTGAACTTGTTACAGTTTACAGTATCTTGCAGTCTTGCTTTTGCCTTGCCAAGCCTTCCAATATCATTTTTGCAGTCCCAAGGATTAGTTCATTATTCTCTGAACTGTGAAGGTTTTGCAACACGCACACACACTCACGCCTTCCTTCTATCTCCCCATGCACATGAATATTGACATAAAGATTTAGCAGAAGTAGCTTGTTTATTTGCAGTTAATGTTTTTGACCCAGAAGGTTGATTTTCTCCACTGCAGCAGCTGTGTTTGGCACTTTGCACAAAACTTTCAGAACCTGAAGTCTAGACACGTTAATGACAAAAGCAGAGTTGATGCCTCACACTAAGATGCAACAATCTCTTAAATTGGCAAAAATACACTTCCCGCAGGCTCCTGGCAGGTCTTTGCTAGGAAAGACCTAGATGCCATTTGCAAGGGCTGAGCTTCTTTCCCAGATTTTGTCGACTTCCACATTTGTCCCCAAACTGATCCTTCTTCCTCCATAATCAGATTAAGACACTCCGTACAAAATGGCATCAGACCGCAACACCCGCTCCCAGCATGATGGAAACGATACCATCTCCAAGTTGCCAGATGCAGTTCCTGAATAGTCCTTGAGTCTGTTCAGATCTCATCACATTCCAACCAACCAACCAACCAACCCCCCACCAAAAATGACCTACACCGTAAATCACTAAAAGATACATGTGTTTCAAGAGTAAAACTAGATCCATGAACAAATTTCCTGTGAGGACACATATATCTTCGAAATTAAATTTTAGCACACGGTCATTTCTGAATTATGAACAAAATTGGAATTGCTCCAAAATCATGAAAACCAGGCAATATTTCAAGAAAATAAATTTTAAAATGGTTTACTGATTATTCTCAACACTTCTCCACAGATTGTAATCTGCCACACAAGTCAATACTAAATTTCAGGCTGAACTGAGGACATTTTCTTAAATATTTAATAGTCTAATTCTCCTCTGAATTACCACATTTATGCCAAAGTAGCTAAATAGAGTAACTCAAGGGAAAAGCTTATATAACACAATAAAAAACAGTCCAACCCTATTACAGGACAGTGATTATGAAACTGAATTCAGAATGGAAATTGCATTCTCAATTTTAAAATGTCGTCAATCCTGTATCTCTGCAATACTTAAAATACTAGAGGACTAACCAGCCCGAGACCTTATAAAGGCAATAGTCCCAAACATTTTTAGAAAACAGTCTTAATTCTGACAATTTAATTACAACAGTTCAGGTTATTTGGCTTGCTGAATTGCTGTGCTTAACGCAGATGTGCCATCATTTAATGCCTGTTTTCTATTTCACTGTTCATATCCATGGTTTTTGCTGGTGAATTTCTTAGTACCAGTTCCCTTTTCCAGCTAATTATAAATGATGCCTGTTTAGGAACTAATTGCTGGTTTATGGGGAGCTCTTTGAGATGGCAACCTTACATTTTTGAGCATTAAATGTTTTCCCTAATGACATTTGAGCTATGGGTTCGATTATAACAAAGGGGCTGCCTTTGATGAACAAGTGCATAATCAATAAAATACCTTCCTAGGTTGCAACCGACATTTTCAGACTGTTTATCTAGCTTAAACAGCAGAAGTTAATTTGAGGATTTTTACAGTATTTTTTCCCATTTACAAACAGGAATGCCGTGGGGTAAAGCAATTACTCTGATTTACTGTTTTCACTTTGATTGAACATAAAGATGTAGCAGGGTCTCAAAAAAGCAGTAACTTAACAAACTGTGCTCCTATCCACAGACAGATAAAGTACCTACTTTGCTATTTCAAAGAGTTTACCTCCAGGCAGCAGCACAGAGCAAACATCAATCAATGACATGTGTCCAAGATGAGATTGATGTTTACTCTCACAGCTTTTCATCTTACATCCAATAAATTATTTTTCCTTCACCAAAATGCCTGGTTAAATTTCATTTTTCACTTTGCAGTATCAGTTTTAAAACTTTAGCTTCCAGCAATTTTAAAGCTAGGATTCATTGATGCTTCAGCTTTTACAGCCTGTTTATGATTTGTATTAAACATGAAACACTACCGTCCAAACACGAATATGATCAGGGGGAGCTGAACTGATCCGGCCGCTCTCGTGGTGGCAGGTGCAGGCTGGAAGGTGCGAGATTGCTTTAATTATCTGCCTGGGAATTCCAAGTCTGAAGCAGGGAGCTATATCTATATTTTCAGAGGTAGATATATCGTATCCAGTAAATGAGTGCATATATAAATATATCTGCAAAATCAGCATCAGAATTTCAAGGCAGGTCTTCTGAGGGCTCATGCTTGGCAACTGGAAAGAAGCAAGGAAAGGCTAATTGTGGGTGCAGTTATTATCTAATAGGTGCTCACATCTGATATTCACAAAATGCAAGTGTTTTGCATGCTACTTGACTGAATTTTAAGTATGTATTGAAATACCGAGAAAACCTAGGCCTGCAGCTGAGTCTGGGGTCTAGGTTGTTGAGTCAGAGCAGTACACATCACAAAGAGGAACTTAAAAAGAATCAATTAAAAAAAAATCAATTTAGTTCAACATCTGCTTTTACAAGAGAATCCCTTCCAGCTCTGCTACAGGTAAAACACACACCTTTTCTTCCCTCAGTGAAGTTTTGCCCTATGAGAGAAACTAAGACATAATTCCTTTTTTTTTTTTTTTTTGATTTCCAGAATAATAACTTCATCACATTATAAAATCTAACAGTCCTTACCTACAGGACAGACAGATATCAAAAAATTCACTAGTCAATATTAATGGATAATCTTGTATTCAACGCCATACTATTTTCCTTTTGCTATTAAGTGCTGGTGCTCTCTTTTTATAATCCTAAAACTGCAAGCTACAATATGGATGAAGATCTAACAACGACACTGAGTCAAGCTAGAAACATACCATTACTATTACTTTAATTTTGCACTGTTCTAACGATATATTGTTTGAAACTACGTTCACAAGTTACAAATTCACCACTATTAATAATCTTACACTTGGAATCGGTGTTTCGGTTTTTTGCCACAATTCAGAATTATATTTAAAACGTCCAGAAATTAAATCGAGATCTTCATTGTCAAGAAAGAGATACTGTAGGTGAGATCTGGAAAAGTATTCCTTTTGTTTCCTCATCCGTACTTTCGAACTAGAGAGAATCAAGGCTGAAAAGCACAACCCAGACAAAGCACAGTGAAGCCCTTACATGATTTTGTTAATGTTACTTTCATGTTGCAATTCAAAAATACAACAGCTGAGTGGATCAATAAGGATTTTTTTTTCTGACTAACCAAAAACTGCTGAATTCCCCAAGCTGCTTCACATGGCCTTACCTATCTTGGTGATGCCTATTATCTGATCCAGTTTCTTCTTACATTGCTTCCCTGCCAAAGATGTCAGACACAACGCCTCACTTGTCTGACTTGTCTGGTTTTCTCCACAATGATTTCTGCTTTTCATGGCATCCTTATGCATGGGAAACTGCTCCAGTTATCTTCTGCCAAGCTTGTGTGGTTTTGGTTTTTTTTTCTTGAAACTTCTTTAGGCTCCTTACAGTCATAATTAGTCAAAAATGATAGAGTGTTTTGTTTTTTTTTTGATCAGCCATGCGGCTCATCTCTGTAGAGGCTGTGCACACATAGGCAAATTATGCACATAGTTTTGGTACATATCCTGAAGAGTTTACAGACCGAACACTGCAATAAGCTGAATTTACCTCTATCATTGCGTGATTTCTAGGGATGTTCTGAACATTTTAAATGTAATGAAAAAGATCTGGCCTCTTAAAAATGTATTTGACATTTTGCAGCAAGTGTTTAATACTTTATTTTTTACACAAAGGGATACTTCACATAACACATAAAACCAGAAAGCTCCATAACCAGTAGAAGAATGTTATCAAGCAATTCAGCCTAGTGCAACTTGACTTAAAGCAGCAAAAGTGAAGACTGTAATGAATCATTAAGGCCAGGTCTAAGAGCAATTTACCACTACAGAGATAACAGCAGTGTCTATTAGAAAACACTCCTGGCACAGCAGCAAAAGAAGCAAAACTTTACAGACTTCCATGGATGACAAAGATGAGTAGTTTTAATTTGTTAAATGCTCTTGGTGCTGCTAAGAACCCCCATGAAACATGAGTGAAAGACACACAGGGATTCAGTACCTAAATGTAAAGGCTGTGAAAACTCTTGCCTATATATATGTTCTGTGCACTTGATTTTAGATCAACATTCAAAATTGTCTGATGTCCCCAAAGCCCTAAAATACAGCACTGAAGTACAGGACACAGGACTGCAGCTTTATGTAGTATTGTACTTTCGTGGAAAGCCAAAGTACAGTATTTCATTATGAATGTGTCAGCTGTTAGCAACCATCAAATCTATGACTCATGAAAACGTCTATACATGTTTTATTAACAAAGCAACATTTCCAATTTGCTCTTACTATAATGGATAATGACCGAAGGTTCATCAGGGTTAATCAAGAAAATGATGTAAATTTTATATTGTATTATGTTTCACTTGGCTTAAAATGGATCTTGGGTGACAATCCTTTTTAATGTGTTTAATCATGATTTACAGCATTATGGAAACCACACAACAGCCCCAGTGTGAAAAAAAGATTATGAACAAGTCAGTGCAGCCATTAGATTTTTATGTATTCGCAGAAAATCACTTCTTGGGATCTCCAGCAGACAGTCACTGAGTTTAGCTTCTGTAGAAACAGAATCAATATGTTTTGAATGCCCTGCTTTAAATAATCTTTCTTTCAGCTGGAGACCTTATTATAGCATTTTATATACTACAGAGAAGCAATCACTACATACAGGTAAGGCTGAACTGTGTTTTCCGCAGATGTATGCTAGTATGTCTACCTGATAAAAATAAATTTTGATTATGTTAATAACTGCATGTGCAGATAGAGTAACAACCAAAGTAGTTAAACCCTATGCCAGCCATACAGATACAAAAATAATCAGGCACAGTTAATGACCAAATAATAAATCCACTAAATGTTATGCTTTTACTTATATGAACACCTAAAATACAGCAAACTATACAAAGAAAATGCGATTGTTTTTAGCAATAGTTTATTTGTATCAGAGTCTGTAAGCAGAAAATCGTGTTATGGGGAATTATGAGGTTCCATCTTCATCCTGCTAAATTGAGGTAGAACAATTATGAAATGCAACTGTATATATATAACACATAAAAAAATATATATAAATAACAGAATCATAGAATGGTTTGGATTGGAAAGGACCTTAAAGGTCATCTAGTCCAACCCCCCTGTCAGGGGCAGGGACATTTTCCACTAGATCAGGTTGCTCAAAGCCTTATCCAGCCTGGCCTTGAACAGCTCCAGGGAGGGGGCATCCACCACTTACCTGGGCAACCTGTGCCAGTGCCTCACCACCCTCACAGGAAAAAATTGTATACAGATATATATACATAAAGCTAAACCTAAATCACAATCTAGATCTATGTATCTACCTACTGCCTACATAGACAGCTTGCTGTCGCAGGACAAAAAGGACCACTGTATGAAATTTGGGTTCAATAACCTAAGAAAATAGTGGTTCATACTTAACTTTAAGCTACTAAATGTGAAAAAATGCTTATGTAGAGGATGCTGCACTCCCCTTTCACATGAAAGTAGCACTAGTCAAACATATTGCATTGTACCATACAGCTAGCTAGCTCCTCTAAAATACATTGTATACACTTAAACTCCTGTAAAATGCAAATTTCTTCCCAGTTCTCTCTTCTGAAAACAAAGAATATAAACTGGACCTGAAGTTTATACTTGATCAAATAACAATATCACCATATATCCTTGGAAGCTGCACAAGAAAAGCGCACAGCACACAAATCATATGACTTTCAGTTTCTTATTCATTATATTCTGCTTCCCCTGTGCGGCTCTGTCATATTTTGACATGTAGCCCCAAGGGATAAGCAATCAAAACTAGGAAGAGAAGTTAGCCAAAACCAGCATACCCATGCATAAAAGAATAATTTATGTTCATATATGAATAAAAATGCATACATGTTAAAATGATGAAAAAGTTAAAACTTTTACGCCTATGACTGGTGTAATTCATGTAAGCTTCTTACACATGCTAGTCCCAATTCATTCTGCCTATGACAACTATATCATAACTCATGCTGCTCACCTTCAGAGCTGCACTGCACAGAGAAGCAACCATGTGCTGCCCTCCTTAAGTGACACGCAATGGGAAGGAAAGTGTTTTATCTCTCATTATAGAAAAAAAAAAATTAAACAAACTTATCATTTTTTTTTTTGGTTTGTCCTTCTCTTGATGCTGCTTCTGCTTAAGAAGAGTGGTGGTGTTGCCACAAATCCAAACCAAAATGCAACATATAAGAAACACAAAGCCCTAAACACAATAAAGTGCTAAATAAGCTAAAATAAGGTCCTTTATTTTAACTCACAGAAACAGCATTACAGTTCCAATGCCTCACTTCAAAGCTGGTTAAAATTTCTTTAACTATTTCTGAATCTGAAGGAAATGACATAAAAATGACAGAAGATTACCCAGAAGATTTAATGGTTGTGATAGACACAGAAGCCCCTTCAGAGATAGCCATGCAGGGATGATGCCAGAGAGGCAGATGCTGTCTGTTGGAGAGGATCAGCCTGGTTCCAGTCCAAAGTGAGGAAGTGAGTGACCCGATGAAGTCAGATATATCGTCCCCTCACTCTCTTAACAGCTGCCTCACCCTGACTACTTTTTCTTATCAAATTTTTAGCTTAGCAACAACAACAAAAGCTTATGTGAGAAATATTTTATTTTTACTGTATACTTTATTTGAAGTCTTAGTTCATAAACACATATTCATGTCACAGTAAATTATAAGGATATAATTTACCTGCACATATTTTACACCTGTAAGGTGTAGAATTATTCAGTGTTTCATTCTTGAAGTGATAAAAGGTATCTAAATTGTATATATTGTTGCAAAAGTATGAGGAAGGATGTAAATTGTGTGTATTATTCTAAAGGCATGAGTTAGGGAGAAGTCTACAATATTTTCATTGCATTTGAATTTTCTGTAGCGAAGATCCCCTTTATTGTGCTAGGAAGCTTAGAAATCTCTGGGTCATTTTTTCCTGCAAATCTGTTAAATGTTTTAAAACACTCGACTTAATTTCAACCTTCTCACATTCCAGGGTCCAAGAACACCAAATTTCTGTGTCCTCCCAGAAAGCCAACTGAAGCTGGTTTCATGGGAACAACTCAGGAGAGCTAAAATCCTTCTCTGACAGGTCGTGCATAAAAAATGGCAGAATATCATTTTCTCCTGTTTTCTAGGGTAAAAACATTCACCAGAGTAACATATTTACAAGGCTAAAGGAAATTCTCCTGATTGTCCAATGCAGAAAAGCCAACAATGTTGACACTTAATATAGGAGATCTACAACTGAAAAAAACATCTACGCGGGAGGAATCCATCCTGGACCTTTGTACGGGCAGACTATCAACCTATGATGCCACAGCCCTCTGGGGATGGGACAAAATTAGAATGGATAGGGTTTTGACGACAAGAGAAGCTCTGCCATGACCACTATCTATGAAGCTCACTAAAAATCATGTTCACATTGCTAAAAACCCAGCATTTATTAGAATGCTAATCATGCAGTTTGGATTTAGCTGCTCACATGCTCTCAGGTTTTGTAGTCTTAAAAGCGATGACAAAACCCCCACAGCAGATACTCAGATTCTTGTTAAGAAGTAACATTTGAACCTTGTGGAAGGTGTTTACCGTTTTAAAGACACAAGATGACTCTGGTAAATCTAATAGCACATTTTTTCCCGACTGAAAGCCAACACACTTCTGTATGTTGGAGAGGTGGTGTTCCTGCAGTGGGCTGTAACACAAGTAAACGGTGGAGTTACTCCATCAGTGTTGCTTGCTGGCAGAAACCTGAAATAGTACTGAACAGAAAGGCTGAAGAGCTGCTTGCTGTACCCCTCCCAACCCTGCTGAATGGGCCCACTGTGGGGAAAAAAATGACATGGATGAGGGTGGGAGAGAGCACAAAACTAGACCACTGCATGTGAACTTGATTTTCATTTGAATCCAAACAGAGCACAGTATAATTCACACTTGGTAACTGAAATATCCTAGTGCAAAAAATAAACAGAAGCTGTTATTAGCAAGAGAATATTTTGTTGCTAGCATGCCATGTTAAGCAGAAAACTGCTACTACATTTAAACTCCTTTAAAACTTCCCTAAGTAGGAATCATGATGCAGCTTCTTGGTAACATAGGAAACGGCAGAGAATTATTTCCTTCTAAGTAATGGAAAGCGAAAGATTTATGTTGATATTCCACTTGTTTTATCTTGATACAAGTAAATGAAAATAAGCTCACTGAATTTGTTTCATTTCAAATTTTGGACTATCTCTTCGAAAACTGTGAAATAATTTTAATACCCATGTTCTGTTTCTCTGTGAACCAAAACAGTATTTTAGTAACTCAATAATAAAAGTGTGAAAGATTTCTGAGTTTTTACATAATCCTAAAGAACGTTTCACTGTTCCTGACATGGGAATACCAATAATCTGATATTCATCACATACCATTAGAAAGAAGACGAAAACTTTATTAGAATCTCAGGAAAGCAACCACGAAAAGGATAATGCACTAAATTAAAATGAATTGAATAGACAAACATAAGTATCAAGCTGGAGATAATATTATTTAAATTTATCCATTACAAATTAAACCGTTCTATTACAGTTTAAAAGCATAGGTTTACCATCTTATGACATATCTAATTCTATATACTCAAAACAGAAAAACCCACACTGCTCTGTCCATCTCCCCAGGGCCAAATTAAACAAAACAGAAATTCTAGAACTTCATCTCCTCTAAAGAATCTATTTTGCCCGAATGCATGCGAGAATGCATAACCCTCAAATGTCAATTGATTCTTGATAAGCACTTTATAGAGTGCCTCCCGCTTCCAGTGTGGGAACCATTGTACTGCATAGCCTATTTGATGCCTGTTGTCACAAAAGCTTGCAAGAAGGAGCAATCTGTGACACAGCTTCAGAGCCACAAAGAACACCCAGCTAAAATATAACAGGCATCTAAAAACTAGATTTGTTTTTGGTAGGAGGTATAAGGCAGCAGGTTCCCTGAACTTGGTATGATCCAGAAAGTATCCGGCAGCAGAAGAGACAGTTGAATGACTCGTGGTCCCATTTGGTTCCCATTTTAGCAGCCCAAGCATGCAAAACGTCTCCTATTCTCCATGTCTTCCCTTCTCTCTATTCTTGTTGCCCACGTATTTTTGATTACAAACTTCATCCCAAACTCACCTGCACCTGAACACTGACAAAATGCACTCATTGGGCTGGGCAGCTCTACTGTAGGAAAGAGGTGGTACAGCCCAGAAGGGAAGACACAGATGGAGAAAGGAGTGAGGTATGAAAAAAAGGACAAATCAGATTTGTTTGGTGTAAAAAAGAGAAAACTGGGCAACACGTGATAATGATCTTCCCACCCATAAAAACTTGTTGCAGAGCGGACAATGATGAATTGAGTTCTCTGTCTCCTAGATCAGGGGACTTAATTTGCAGCAGAAGAGATTTAGATATGATTTTAGAAATGCTATCCAACACAAAAGGGAAGGGCTGGAAGATGCTGGTTATTTACTCCACAGCCTCCTACACGGCTTCTTTATTTCAGAACAGGTTGGTCAATCCTCCCTCCAACCCTATCCCCACCAGCAGACAGTTATTTTTAAGTTTATTCCTTCTCAGCCAGATTTAACACATGAAATAAACAAGAGTTCATCCCTTAAACAAATAATTTCCTTCCCTCCTTCCAAATGAGCAAGAGTGCCTCCTTACATTATTGTATGGGAAGCCTCTCCTCCGTAAGTACCTGCCCGTTAGTACTAAGCAAAGCTGAACTACTTCTCCCCAACAAAGAAAAGACTTCTCTGGGAGGAACATACGAACATCAAACATGAATTACTTACGGGCTAGGGACCTATGGAAGTCCTTATGTAGGTGCTCCACAATCCTATGGACTCATATGCACTAAAAGGTTTAGACTCTTATCTGTCGGGCTGGCCTAGGTGTGCTTCTCCTGCCTTAGAGCAAAGGGATGGAATAAGGACTATGCAGCCCAACATGTTGAATCGTTTCTGTGGTTGTGTTTTTTTAAATACACGGGCTAAAGGGAAGAGAAATTTTCCCTTCTTCAGTCACTGAATTCAGAAAGTGATCTGTAAGATGTGAGGACAGGAACATCTTTTCCACTATCTCCAAATGAACCACGCTTAGCTGCTAGAGAGGCAAGCAGGGCAAGCACACAGAGACATGCAAAAAAACAAATAGAGCTTTTTTAAAATATCTTGCATTGATGATCAAGAACTTAAAATAATCTCTGACACTAAAAATCCCAGAAGGAGGGCTGCTCATGGCATCTTATATTTGCTATTAGAAATCTAATTTTAATCCCTCAAACTCTGCGGTGCAGAAAAGATCTGAATCCTCTTTTAAAACACTAGGTAAGGTAAGGGGCAAACAAGATGATTTTGTGACCAAATGTCATAGCCATGCCCTCAGTCACCAAACTCAAACTCCTAACATCTTTGGGTGATGTGAGCAGCATAGCTCTACTCACGTCAAGGGTGCTGTTTTAATTTATTCCACAAAGGACTGGAATAAAAACTTAATTATACCCTGCTGTGTATATCTATATACATATACATATATTATTTATATATATATATATATAAAATAAGCCAAACACTAAGCACTAGCCATTCACAGCCAACTCAGGAAGTTTCTCATCACAGTGGACTTTGAGGACAGCTAGGATATGCTGTTGAAAACCGTATCTGGAAAGAAGCTAATTGCCTCAAAAGCTGTGTCCTGGAGCTTATGTTCACTGCAGGCTGTACACTAAAAGGACTACTTTTTCACTTTCTTTCAGGATTTGCAACTGAGGCAAATACAGTCTAACAAATTCACTTCTGGAATAGGAAGTCATGATATTTGAATCCTCCTCCACAATGCTGACTTCTCCCCCTCGCAGCCACACACCAGAAAACTTTTTTACTCTTATAGGTTTAGAAAAATAATAAAAAAAAACCAACCCAAAAAAGAGGAAAAGAAGTTGTCTGTTTGGTGGTGATATACTATACTCTATTTTGGGATCTGATGAGGCATTTTCCATAATGTGAAAATTATGGGATCTTTCATCACAAATTAAGGTAAACAATTTTTGAGTTTTGTACTTGGTTTGGATGTTTTTGCTAACCTGATCATGGCATTCTATTAGATGCCATCATAAAAAGAAAATACTGTTGGCAATATTTATTTGTATAGACAAACATCAATGCTAAGCACTTAGCAGTATGTTATGTTTTTTGAGGATGCACTTGGGGAAATCAAAATATTTTATTGCACATTAGATATTTTTCTGTTTGTATTTGCATGCCTTCAAACTTAAACCCTTCACAATGTTTTATTTCTGAGCATACATAACCAAGAACACAGACTGGGGTGATATTGTTAAGTATTCAAACATTTCCTGCACATCACTTAGAAAAAGAATGCCTTTGGGTAAATATCGTTGCTTTCTTTTTCTTTGCCTTTCCTTTGTCAGTGGCCTTACATGACATGTACTTGGAAAAATGAACCATATTTGCTCCATTTACTGTTTAGCAAAAATAAAGCACGAAAAATGTTATAAGCTATAACTAAAATCATCTAGTATTTATATTGTACTAATTTGTCAGGGGTTGAATAAATGTTAATTATACAGCCTTTTAAAAATCAGACTTGTTAATGTCATTTTTAATTTAGAATGTTACACTGCAAGTGTTTTTCATTGTGTTAATTTACACCTGTTATTACAGCCTCCATTATTAGGTTTACACTGGAACAGCTACTTTGTGCCACTGAAATTTGTTTAAAATAGCAGAAACAATTACTAATTAGAAGGGCATGTTTACTTTAATTATATTTATTTCCTAGTCTAGTTTTATATGTAGCACACTATGAAAGTGTATGATTCAATTAGCCAAACCCATTTATCTTAGGCAATTCCTCAAATGAGCATTGCTTAAAAAGACAGCAAATTCTTTCAGCACTACTTTGCCTCATAAATTTCATAGGTGACACTAATAAATACATATGGTGATTGGGTATCACTTTCTATGTGATCTCACTGCTTTCTCCCATTCTTGCTAATGCTTATTCAGTAATTGAAGATTACAGAATGACATTTTATTTAAACAACAAGCCCAGTTGTTTTAATCAAAGATTTTAAGCCAGTGACAGGGAGAACTATCTTCAGCATTCATAAACTCAGAATCAATACAAGATAAGCATTTGGCTCATTCAGTTATCCACACAATGTGAAACTACTACCGATACTCATCCACTGATAAATAGAGCTAGTCTTATGTATTACACAGTGCTTCGTAAATTTGCAAACCAAGCACAATTTAAACTTCTTAGGAACAAAAAGTTAAGGTCTTTATCCTTTACAAGTATGACTCTTTGAGTAGTTTTTCCAGTGAAAGATGTATTATCTATCCACTCTCACAGATTAAAAAGGAGAGCCATAAAAAATCTTTACAAGTGATTTCTCTGAAGCTCATTCTTAGTATTACATTTTAAACCTAAGTGAGGATTAAAAAAAATCCCAAAGAGTTATGTTTGTAATTGATGATTGCTGCTCCTAATCTATGTAAATGATGTAGGCAGGTAGTACGACACACTGTTGCTTTCAAATAACATTATTTCAGTACTTATAACAAAATTCAGTACTCCAAAAAATAAAACTAAGAATGAAATTGTAGAGGCCAAGGGAAAACCCAAATGAGTTCTACTTTGCAAGGCTCTCTGCCTCATTCAGTCATCAAGGTTAATGCATTTATACTATCTTACTGTCACTGTGTGGGCACGGCAGTTGTATAACACTCAGAGTGAAGCTGATGCTGTCAAAGAGGCTGTGACAGGGCTATAGCTCCCCAAACAGAGGAAGCCGTTGCCTATGCAATGATACGCAACAGCTCTGCAGATCAGCAACACTACCTATAATGATCAAATATATGAATTTAGATCACCACACTTCGGATAGCTTGGGCCACATTTTATACCTCCCACCACAGGGCAAATTCATCCTTAGTCAAATTTCTCTTTAACAAACAAAGCGTAACAAGAATGATGAAAATCTAAAGTTCTAATCAGAACTAAGCCAGTATCTTGTGTGGCCAAGATCACAGACCTGCCTTCTCCTAATCCACTGCAACGCAGAAAAGAAAACAGTGTATAAATAGAAAGTCTGATGTAACTCAGAAAAAGCTGCTATTAAAAAGTCAGCATTTTAAAAAAGCTAAAAGAGACATATCTCAGCTGAGGCAATTATTTTGTAGGTTAACAGGAGAGAAATACTGCTGCAACTGAAGATCCGTCTTCGCAGGGATTTTTAGGAAAGCCAAGACAAATCAACTGAGGGAATGAAGTCAGTTCCCAGTCAGATGAACATATATTACAGCAACTTATCCTTCCTGCAAGAGGAAAGGGTATCAACTGTATTGATGTAGTATCACTTTCAGGATGGACCAAGCATGTTCATGTAGGACTGACTTCATGCATTTAGTGCCTCCCCTGCTCTGGCGTTGCCTTCATCCACCCAGTGTGGTTGCTGATAACAAAGGCTGACAGAATGGACCCCATCCCTGACCTTTCACTAATAGCGCCCCCTCTTTTACTCACATGTGGGGTGAGGGGAATGGGAGGTTATACATAGTACGCTAGCAATTTCTTATAGCTAACTATCTTTAATAATGAAGAGTAAGATAACAAATCAAGTCTGAGTCATAACTAATTAAAAGAAATGGAAATTGAAAATTAATGTAATTAGTCAAAACTTCTGAGCAGTGCTTTTATTACAAAGTCAATAATTAAAATGGAGAAATCAGTGTTTTGTAACATAATCAAGCCCATAGACAAGCAGCTTCTGGCCTTTCCTCAAGTGTCTTGATTTTGAATATTTCCTGCTTTCAGAAAACTTGGATTACTATAAAATTTGGGTGATTTTTTTTTTCCCTATAAAAGAAACTGATGAGATGGATTTTGTTACCTTTGCTGGGACATTGTCAGGAAAAGCTGATCACAGTATGTGGTTACTGCCTCTGTAATTAGGCTACTCTCTTTGCAACAGCAGGGAAGAGGCATCATCAATTAAAACTGAAATAATGCTGGTTGCATTATTTTGCTTAAGCCACTGATACACTTAAATGTACCTGTATGGTACACACAGTTGTAATGACCGAGATCTTAAGTGCTACGATACGTACGTGCAAAGCAGGTCTATGCCTTTTAAAAAGGGGCCTGTAAGTGTTAAATTAAGCAGGCTTCAGAACAACCTTAGTTTATAAGAAAAATATATTGATTCACTCTATTATTTTCCCTCTGACCCAGACCTTCTTGTAACCATGGGCTAGCTCTTCTTATGTTTGTTCAATATGGAACTCCCAAAGGCTGTTTCCTTACATGCAACGACTGATGAAGAGCAACGCTATTGTTTTTCTGACCAAATATTCACTCTGGTCTAAGTCTTTTTACTCCACCACAACATATTTTGACACAAAAAAAAAACCCATAGAAAAGCCTGGTATTTTCCTCAATGCTTGCAATGCTGGCCCAGATCAGAGCTTTTTGATTACTTTTAGTGCACATCCACCAGGTAGTTTTACTCAGGCTCACTTAGTGGGCAACAGTGCAGCAGCCTCAGCTCTGCCCAGCCAGCCAGGCACTCTGCCTTACTGGTGCAGCTGGGAACCAGCTGGCGATGGAGCACTGCATTTATACTCTTCTCTTGCCCCTAACAAAAAAATATTGAGATATGACCACTTTTTCCAAAAGAAGAGACTAAACTATTGCATCCAGTGGAAACGCACCACAACAAACATCCAGATAATACATGACACAGTCATATGACCTTTATCATTCCTAGTAGAAAGTAATATTTGAACACAGTGTCACAGACACAGGGCACATAGGGGAAATGCACTCATCCTCAATTCAGGGCTGATGGATAAGCGACGGCTCTGTTAAACTGTGCCTGTGGTCTGAGATATGAAAGGAAAGGCTGCTGCCCAGGGAGTCTGCCTGGTGCTCCTTCCTGCTGTCGTGTGAAAGGCTTCAATTAGCACTGACCTCAGCATGGGAATATTTCTCCTCAGGCAGGAAGGGAAATATCACAGACTTAAAGCCCTTTTCTCTCTGAGACTGGGGTGAAACTGTGCTATGTCAGATTCACCTCCCACAGACCCACTTGGGTAAAGGGTGCGCATGATGGAGCAGCACAGTTGCACAAAGTAATACAAAGAGACTGATTTCTTGAATATTTGCAATCCATGGGGACTACATCAACTTGGTGGAGCAGCAGTCCACACTGCGTGTGCGCGCACAAACATGCTCCACTCCACAGGTTCACTAGATACCTGGCAGCAATGCCACTCCATACATACACACAGACAGAAACTCGCACATAGGCAGCTGCACGCTATACACAATGGGGAAAACCCCCACAGAAAGCTGGGAGTTACAAGAGTCTGAAAGATATACTCAGAGTGCACAGACATCCTGAAGCCAAAAGAAATAAAAAAAAAAAGCAGAGAAGGGAGAATATTTGAAAAATGGCTGTATTTATTACCTACACAGACAATTTTTTTACTAAACTATCACATTATCTTCCAAAGAACTAACACTTCAAAAACACAGACCTGAGTGCACTGTAGTGCTAAGGAAGCTACTGAAACACAACACTCAGGCTACCCATGTCCAGTGGAGTTAAGATCACCATTATTCCTGATTCACATAGGAAAAAAATAATTCTTGCGCATAGTTGGAGGCCACTATAAAATAGGTATGTGTGTCTATCTTAAAACCATTTACAAACATCTTTTTACCGTAGGATTCTGGCTAGCATGGAAAACTGGGCAAGCACTGTTGACTCTAATGATTAATAATGCATGAATTCCTCCAAATCAAAGGTAAAGCAAGCAAAAATGACAAGCACAAGGAGAAAGCATCTTAAAAAAATTACCAGAGAGCTGGTTTTGGATCTAAAGGCAGCACCAAGCCTGCCAACTTCTCAAAGAGGCTGCCAAGAAGCCAGATGCCATAACTGGAAGGATATTATCCAGAGTTTTACATCTGAGTCTCATGAGTGCCTTTGAAAAAGGACAAAATAATGGATGCTGGAAGGAGCTCAACTGTTTAATTTGTATTCCCACCCTAAATATTTATTTAAAAGTTAAATTGAAACCATTGCAAAAATTAAAGACAGGATGTGTAAATACAATTTCATGTATTTACAATGACCCACAAGGGCGAGTTAGCCCTACCAAAGTACTGGAAAACTCCCTGGGAACATGAATTAAAGACTCGAGGTTATCCCAAACTCCCTATTTGAGTTGGGCTTCAGAAAGCACACCGAGTCCCTGAGGAAGGACTTAGGATGACTGAATTCCTCAGCAGCCAGGGTGGGCATAGGAGGATTCTATGCAGCTCCTGTCCCACCAAGACACATGGCTCATCCCCATTACACGATGAGTTACACCTGCTGCCGTGTGGGTTCTGTGTGTACCCTAGTGCAAGAAAGCTCAGCCCTTCATAGGAGCTGGAGCTGGCACTTGGTTGTCAAGCAAGAATGATGCCTTTGTTTTGGTTATGCTGGAAGCATGCTGACCACCCTTGAGACAAGAGCCAGCTGTAGACGATCAGGCCAGTTTATCTAAACTACAGCCTTCTCCACTCTCATACCTGAAAAAGTCAGTGCAATTGAGTTAACAGCCTGCAAGTACAGGTTGCAAAAAGAGGGAGCCTCCAATCAGCAGACAGACCTATGGCTGGTCACCTCTGCTCTGCAGCAACATCCTACAAAATGTAAGGTACCGCTAACTGATGGAATCCAGCCCCTCTAATAAGAAAGAAAGTGGCCATAATATTTGGATTTTTAGGGTAAGTGAAAAAACATCCACATAAGTCTCTATTGAACCTGCAAGCCCAAACTAATTTCACTTCATGTACTTCATTTTACTTCATGTACTTCCATTTTGTGAACATACACGCGCATACATATAAAATACTTGAATAATTCCATTTAAAACACTCGAACTCCTCTTGTGCTTCAAGTCTAGCTCTTGCATAGGGTCCTCTTAGGTCACAGTCTTGCACTGTTTATGCAGAAAAAATTTTTGTAACCAGATTGATTTGTATATCCTGCCATCACTTGGCACTGAGCATTTGTATCCCTTGACGTTAACTGGCATCTGTCAAACACTCTCCTATAAAACAGTCGTTCAGTTGCACATGATTGTAATATGCAACTGCATATATGACCTGAGTAAAGGAAAGGCAGTTATTTTTATTTCTGCCATAAAATACGGTGTAAGTGTAAACTATGAACAGCAGAACACAAAAAAATGTAATGACTTTTCCAAATACTGGCCAAGTACGCAGTATTTTACAAGACAAGAAACAAATGTTCAGGTCAAAACTGCAAATGGAAGTGACCAAGCCTGCACTGGACTTGAAAGAGCACAAGATCCCCCGTCTCCCAAGACTGTGACAGGAGAATGTCGTCATCTTATTAAACACACCTGCTCTTTCTCTCCTTCTGGACTTTCTACAGGTTCATTAGGATTCATTAGGGCTTTGGGGTTTATTTTTCAAGAGACCAGCAGGTAGCACGCAAAAAAATAAATGAAATACTGAATTAATCTAAATCCCCCTCTTAGATAGTTCAAGTCATGTTTATAATGTGCATGCACACTTTGCATTTACCATGAAGCTCTTCAATTAGTTCATAGACAAGTTAACCTTCTATCTCCCAACAAATATAATTCATGCTCATTTTATACAACATAGCGTTCTGCTGGCTATTATCCATCATTTACAAGTGTTATTTGTCTATAAAAATGACACTAAAAAGTTGAAAAATGATTCTGCTCTGCCTGCTTCTGGATGTGTTTTAACAAATGGTACCAAAGCAAAAGGCTCTAAGTCATGTAAGAAGTAATTAGTCAAAGAAGCCATAAATATTTTTTAAAAAGGGATATAAATGATTGCTTGCCAGATAGTAAAAGCTCTAAAGGTTGCAACATAATAAAAGACTGAACCTACACATACTTATCTGAGTAACTTTACTGCTGTGTGCAATCCTATTAGGATGAAGAAGGTTATTCACGTTAGCCAGGTGAGTGTTTGTCCTAAAATAGTTAAAATTGTATTCTCCATTATTTGTCATTAATGAAGTTAATCAAATTCAGTGCTACTTACTCATGCATGCATTAAATAGAAACCTGAACATGACATGCATATTTATGGAACAGAGATTGAAAGATCATTATCTGTAGGGAAGAAAATCCAGCAAAGAAAAGGATGCGTAGAATGTGTCTGTTATTTTATTAAAACACAAACTGTTTCACTTAAAACATAAATATTTATTTTAATTAATTCAATTAACCTAAATAATACCTTCCACACATGACAACTATAGCTAATGTATGAATTTTGCGATTTCTGATGAAGATGTAGGCCACAGTCATAGCTACCATAAGCCAGCTGGTTTGATTCCATTGAAGTAAATGGAGCTCTACCAATTTATACCAGTGTCCGTCTAGCCTGTAGCTCTCCACTTTATCTCTTGCATTGAACCAAAATATAATATACTGTCAAGTACCAGAAATCCAAAAGAAAGGGAGAGAAACTGTTAATTGTTCTATTTACTTTTCCATCAGCAAATAAGGTGTGCAATCCCCAGTTTCATCTTATAAATCTGAAATTGCACCTAATTTTTCTTTTTTTTTTAATTTAGATGCCTATATACAGGTTTAGAGGCCAGACAGATGGGACTGGTAAACCCAGAGAGAGAAAGGAGGATGAAAAAACTTTTAAAGTGCAACTATTAAATATTCATGCCACTGGCATTCTGTACCTTCAGTGAAGTTCTTGCTCTATATATGGAATGAAACCTATACTTAAGCACATGACTCCACTAGCTATCAGTTTTGAAAGAGTTCATTATAATGTGAGGGGGGGAAAAGACTCTCTAGGTTGCTAAATATACAGCAAAATATATTGAGAAAATAGAGAAAGAAGACATATTTCTGCATGCTTCTTGGCCTTTAGAAAATGACAGATCAATTTTGTTTTAAAAACTATCTTATTGTTCAGACACTTCAAGAAAAAAACTGTGCATTAACTTCAATCATATTTTCAAGTTCTACAGTGATTTTATTAAGTCCTTTTTATTGCCCAGTTTAAATATTCTAATTGGCACACAGCACACTTGCAGTCACTAGATATCCATTAGACTTTAATGGGTTTGAAATGGTCTACAGTATTATGGGGCTGGCAGACCTACCGCGGTCCCATTTACAATGACGCAAGGTAAGTGGGGCATAAAACTACAATGGTTAATGCCACTGCAAGAATGAAAAAAAAAAAAGCTTCCTCCAGTTGCTCCACAGTGGATCCTTACGGATGGTTTTGCAGAGGCAAGAGCCGGTCTCCACAATTACAGATGACCAAAATGAGGTCTACAACAGTGTGTAGGTAGTGGGTAGGAGAGGAGCAGGTCTGTAGAGCAATACAGCTGGTACCGAAAGCTCTTGAGAACACCCAGGGCATGTGCTGGGGCTTGCTTCCACACCATCAGTGCTTCCTGTAATATATGGAGCACTTATCCAACACATACTGTAACTGTCCTTTGTGCACACCCAGGACTGAGGTAATCTGCTTTCCCCGTGCTCTGGGTCACAGCACACCATGCAGGGGAAAAAAAGGGAAAGTGATGCACTCTCCACAAGGTTGTTTTTTCATCTCTCCACATCCTCCAAAATCACAGATATAGAGCATGTATGTGCCTCATACAGGAAACAATTATTTGTGCCAAATTTGTTGCAAACCTTTTTCAGGAAGGTGTGGGTTTTTTCCACAAAAACTGCTCCTGCAGTGCCGCAAAGGCCAGATTCTCAGGGATCCAGTTTCTGGCCATCTCAGGAGAACAAGAAGTTCATGAGTGTGAGAAGCATGAAAGGAAGACTGAGATAGTCTGATATGCCTATTCAAGTAAAAAATCAGGGCTGGGCAGCCGTGTTTCTGTGAATGAGAAAACCCTTCCCGCTGACACACTGGAGCTGTGTAAATGTGAGCCTGAGCAGAAAAAAAAAAACCCAACCAAGTTCCACATGATAGTTTTTAATTTCATTCATTTCCATGTGAGAGGTTTAAAACATTCCATGTTTCATCATACTTAGGAAATATTAATAAAACCCTGCAGAAATCTGGAGATCTTTCTACTACTACATAAATAATTCCTCTGTCGCCACTCCTGGGGAAGTGCAAGGGCCACGTGAAGATTCATCCCCATCTTTGCCTCTTCCCCCTCCACAGTTTTTCAGGGCAGGTCAATGTGCAGGAATAATCATGTTCTTCTGCAGACTCCTTTATTGAGTCCAAGTAACTGATTCTACACATTCAATCACAGAATCCTCCTTATATCCTAATCAGGCACCCCTAATTACAAAGCAGTGCCTATCAAAATTAAAGTCGCGTGCTAGTAAATATTTTCAGGCACAAAGGAAGAAGCAAAGCCAGCTGCCTAATTTCGTAAGAAGGGAGGGAAAAGTATCCTGGACCTTCAGTATTCTTTAGTTACAAGTGATGAGACCATTTTTATTTGTATGGTTTTACACAATAAATTTTAAAGAGTAGTTGCTTAAGTACTTCTAAAGGTTAAACCTTCAAGCAGCTAATCTGTATGTAAGAACAAGTAACTGTCAAATACTTAACCTTTTACAGATTAAAACTGTCTCCCTAACAGATGTGAAATCATCATTGTTGTAATTGTTATAAGTAGATATCTGAGCATTTCCTGGAGATGGATCTTTTTTTTTTTTAACAGTAATTTTATGCCCCAGGTCACTTGCGTGTTCATGACTGTGATAAAACCACTGCTGGCCATGAAAAGTTATATGCCAGGACTTTATAACTGCTGAACTGGTTTCCAGCACCAAAGTTATTGGTTGTAACATGCAGTTTTAAACTATTATAAAATGAACTTGTGGGGTGACTGGAAATGTTTTATTGTTCAGTTACTGTAAGTGGTTGTATAAGTGAATTTTCACAATAGTCTGGCCAAGATATAGGAGGAGAAAACACTCCAACTTCTGATAAGCTGTAAATGTGACTATAAAATATTGCACTTGATCAACATTTGGTAGAAATGCGCTCAGTTATTAGAATATGCCCAAAATGCCACTACATTATGTTTATTAGATTTAAGTTACAAGAATATAAGAGAAAAATGTTTCTACTATGATAAGTGAGCATGGAAACGGTACTTTGCCCCATACGCTATTCATATCTAGCAAGACAAAGAAGCTTGGAACTTTTTACACATTACTAATCAGACACGTTCCTACATGGGTCTACGTTTAGGCTGGTGTCCTGCAATATTTTTCTCTACAATCACAGAGAAACATAATCATTAAACTATGCAGCAGCCAAGTCAGTACATTACATTCAGACATATAGAGTTTGCAGGTACAGATTTTGGCTTGGCTCTCATCACGCTGCTGAATATGCATTGGGAAAATGGAGCTGTGACAGACTGAGGTCCATGCTTCAGCCTCCTTCCCCCTTCAGCTTCTTGGTAGTTTTATATCATTTTAACTGTAAATACCAGAGGTCAGGATTCTTCTAGTGTGAGATGCTGCACTGAGCCCAGCGCACGCGCAGCGACTGCCCTTCACAGACTGCAGCTACCTCCCCCATTGCCTTGCCTGAAAGACCTCATTTACGCCAGCAGGAAATTTCCTGCAAGTTATGTGTTTTGGGCTCCATGCCAGATAATCAACCTGCACTATTTTTCCATCTACCAAATAAATACGATTTTGAAAAAAAAAGAAAGTTTTTTTTTTTAATATCTTTTTAACTCAGGTCTTTGCACAGATTGATATGTGCTGCATGGTCAGTGGGGCTTTCCAGGGAAGCAAAGTGACAGAGTGAGGTGTCTCCCCATCATCTACTCCCTCATCCTGGCTGTTACTTTGAACCTGCTGATCAATTTCAAACAAATCTGACAGAGGTTTCAAAAAAGTCCTACTGAAAATCAGCAGCTGTTTACACAGTGCTAATAACTCAGTATTTTATCCATGCTAGTTAATGGCAGCCAGCCGTCCATCAGCACGCGAGCACTGTTCAGTTCAGGCACAGCTCTGAAACCACCCCAGCCACTGGTGTTTTATCCCCAAGACAACGAATGGGAGCCTGAGGGAGGTGCAACCACCAGCAAAGAGTTTAAGCAATGGGGCTGCTGGGTTACAAGACACAGAACTATGGTCTAGTTTTGTACTTCCACTGCTCAGTGAAGGGGTTTTTTTCCTACATAGATGATTGATATTAAGAATAATGACATAATAAAACTGAGTTCTAACAATTGTCAGTTACACCCTGTAAGTATTCAAAGCCCAATAACTAAAAACGGAATAGCGAGATTTTTGAAGAGCAACAAAAATGCCAATGACAGGCACACACTCTCTTGCAAAGTACTCTGCAAATGACCCCTCACACCTCAAAAGCTCATCTGAAAGGGAGATGCAAGAGTTGGTGCATCACCATCACCCATCTGAGAGGTCATTTCCAGGACACGATGAAGCAATATGCACTGACCTGAACTCTGCATCGATGCAGTTTCTGTACAAGTTTATTTGTGAGCTGAACTTGAGCACAGTATGCCAGCTGTGCCATATTGTAAAGTGGATTTGTCATGTGGATTTATCCATACTTTGTCCATTAAGTCACCCTTGGGAATGAGCACTAGTTAAAACTCTCTGATAGATGTGAAGGGTTTTTATACAGATGGTGAGAAAAAAAAAGGAATGCAGCAATTCCAAGAGACTGAAGGAAAAAAAGAAAGGTATTATTAGCACATCGAAAGGCATCTGAAATATAAATTATTTGAAAGCACATCACTTTATATATCCTGTTAATTACATGGTTAATATTATGGAATCTGACAACTCCCCGTAGACACCAGGACTATTGATGAGATCCATTTTATGTTGGAAATTTCTCTCTTGTTCAGAATTACCTCTTTAACCTCTTTCAGTCCAATAAATTCACATTAAAATGTGACCAGGAGTGCAACCTTGGGAGAGGACTAACCTCTCCCTCTATCATGTCATTTTAGCCTCAGTCTCAAATTGGTACAGCACTCCCATAGCTATTAGCTCAGCTCTTCTCCTGCCTCCTGAATAGGTGAAGCAGTACGTCTAATTAATTTACAATCCTTAAGTACAAAGGTAGCTATCAGCAAAACTACATTAAATCAAACTACCAATAAGGTAATTGTAAAATCATAATTTTCTATGACGTTTTCACTAAATACCACCCTGGCTTTGTAGCTGAATGTTTTCCAAAGTCTAGTCTTACAGCTACGTGAAAGACAAATATTTCATACATTACAGTATATCTTGCTGCACAGAAAAAAAAAAATGACAGATACTCTTTAATACAATGAAATGCAATTTAAAGCCAAGTCAATAAGATACTAACCTCTTATCCTCAAATGAGGGCTGCTTTATAGATCATAGGTTAGGAGTTAAAAATGAAGAGAATGGTTCTTGCCACTCATAATTCAAAGACTGTTGTCAAAAGCTTTCTGTTCCTAGAAATACTATTGGTTTTATTCAGCTGGCAAAAACTGTGCAATATTCTAAGTAGCTCAGACAGATAGCTTTTTTAGCTATATAGTTCAGAGCCAAATTTTCCTGAACAGCATAAGGACTTGATTTTGCTAATGTATACAAGTTGCACTGTACCCAATTCCAGAAATAACCGGTATCCGTGAATGCAGGCTGGGGGCTAGGGAAGATATACATTAACACCCAGATTCCCTACTTCTCTTTGTACTCAGAGAGACCAGACACAACTAGCAAAAAAAGGTCGCTGCACTAAGAAGCCCTCTGACAGTCCTGCCCTCCAGGACAAAGCTCTGCTGCTGCTGCCCAGCTCCCTACCTGCTTCTCACTGATAAGAAAATACTGAATATTGGAGGTGGTAGGTGAGAGGCACACTGCAGCACCGCAGCAACAGGCGAGATTCTCCACTGAGCTCCGGCCACCCTTGTGAAACTCTTGGTTTTCCTGGGGCTATTTAGCTCAGGGACACAAGGGATGACAAACCTTCTGCAGGCAGCTATCCTCTCCTCCCCTTCTTAAGCCTGTGGAGAATAGAGATGAGGTGTAACATCTGAAGCCCCCTTCACTCCCCCATTTTCTCTGGTTGTCAGATGAGTGATGCTTGCCAGCATCCTGAAGGGCGTGAGGAGCCTGTTTTATTTCTCATTCTCCTGAATAAACGCCTTTCTGAAATCATGCCATTCCTGTATGGTCAGGGGAAGCAGGAGAGGAGCTGACCTCATTTGCTGTGAGTAGTTGTCAACAGCTCCCTTAAGGAGGGCAGGTTGCCACCCTCTCAGAGCCAGTTATGTGGTGGCCTGGCCTTAAGCAACCTTAATTTCCGACTATGGTATTTCTACTCTCAGTCACACACAAGGAATCCTGTACACCACATCCTCCTCTTGCCCTATGGCCAGACCTGATCAGCACAACCTAGTCCTAAACCTGGTCCTAGCTCTTTGTGGTTGATGTAGACTGACAGAGGGAACAGAAAGCTGGACCAGCCAGAGACTTCATCGCAACAGCCCAGAGGTAGTGGCGGAGGAATAGATGAAGACTTAATTGTGAAATCTCATACTGCAGCAGGAACAGATAGAGATGTTCTTGATGATAGGAATAGAACAGGACACTTATTTGTCCCCATCTCCTTTCTGGAAGGAAATCATCTGCTACTGCTAACGCTGAAATCTGTGCATCCTGCTCATGTCTACACCAGGTTGAGGAATATGACAGAAGTTGCCAATTACAAATAAAGGATATCTTGAAAGTTTGGATAAAAAACCACTAATTTTGACTGGTTTACCATACATTAGTACTTCTCATTCTTACAAGAAATGCCTAGAATTTGGTATAGGCATCACATTAGCTATATTTTAAAACTATATAAGCAATTTTAGTTAAATAACTGCACATATGTGTGTAATTTTCCACATACCAATGCCAGCACCCTGCAGACTGTACAGCAGGCTACTCAGTTTACATCCTCATGTACTTTGCTTGCTCACATATAGGCAAGTCCACAGTTACTGGTATTCTTTTAGTAATCTGACCCGCTATCTCCTGGGAATTATTCTAAGTCTCACCAGAAAATACTGAGAAGAGGATAGTTCCTGCATGAGAGCATGAGGCCAAGCATGCCTTTACCCTTACGCACTGCACATGCCTTTTCCCCGGGCACATACCTGGCAGGTGCAATCCAGACCTTCATTTGTCACTCAGACACCAGTAATGGGCTCTTCAGAAATACTCTAAATAGATTAGATTAGATGAGAATTATCTTCTGTCTTTTTAGACCATTTTGGCATTAACAACAAAACTGGGTATATTTTCCAGGCAAACATGCTTTCTCTGAAAAACTAAAAGATAGGACAAATGTTCCTGTCTCCTCTGAAATAACATTTACCAGTTCTCACTAGAAAGAAGCAGCTGGCTTCAGTTAATCTGGTGGCATAATATTAAATTTAATAAATGTAATGACATTAAGATCTAAACCTTCTTCGAAAAAAAATGGGTACCGGGATGAGCTGCACAGCTGGGTGCAGAGTTAGGAGCCCAGCTCCCAAAATGGATCTCACAGTGCTGCACTGGGTGCAAAGTTCCCCATACTGAGGATGGGGAGAAGCCAGCACCCAACAACCAGCTTCTCAATAACCAAAGGCTACACCAGGAGCCAAAACCTATGCCTGCCAAAGGAAAATGTCAAAGAGAACTTATGGGTTTTGCTGAGTTTACACTCCACCATGAAAGCAGCACTCACAGCTTGAGTCCCATCCACGCACTCTCTTGGGCATTTAGGTCAGACAACAGGGGCACACCTTTGAAAAGAAAAGCAAAGGATACAGCCAAACCCACTATTTTGATAACATCCTAGTTTTTAAAGCACCAGCATAAAGTAATAGGAAGTCCAAATCTAAAGTATCTCCCCACAAGGGGTTCACATCCATAGATTCAACCTCAAGGAGGAGCATATAGCACTTACTAGGCCAAAGGCTTTTCTGGGTGACAAGCCCTTCACTACCCTTCCTGGAGTTTGACCCCAGCATGGATCTGGAAATGGATCATGAGACCAGAAAGGAAGTGACTGAAACATTCAGCTGGAAAAGGGGAGTCTTGAGTTACAGCCCTCACCTCTCTGAGTGCCATCATCACAAAGCTGTATAACGTGTGACGTGCAGGAAGTGCAGATAGTGCATGGCCACGGCATATCTTGGACTTTCTCCAGGCTGTTATGTACCGAGCTAACAAGTCTACTAATCCCAAAAGTGCCTTCAGGCATGTGCACTAGGAAAGCTGGAGACATGCCCGAGTGTGTTTCTGCAAGAAGACAAAGACATCTTGGGTGTCTAGTTGAGTTTTGTGGGGTTTCTGGATTGTGGATTTTGCTATGTTAATTCTGCTTAAATTGTGCACATAAACCACTATGTTGCACCTTGCTTAAGAGCTGTAAAGACTGAAGTAAGGATCTGCTTGGCGACACACAACCAGATAAAATAATCTGGCATAAACTTGCATTGCTTGGTTCAATGAAAAAAATCAAAATCCAGTCTCCAAATAACTCAGAGGAATTTCTGGCTGATGTAGCATTGTTAGGCATATTAAATGACTGATATAATGAAAAGGATTTTTAGAGGTTCAGATAGATAGGTTAACTAGCATGTTAGTAACACATTCATCTTCCAACCTAGGTATGTCTGCAGCCTGCTAACAAGCACCCTTTGTGGATTACTTGCTGTACTTTGTCCTTCTAGAACTGCTTGCTTATACTTCACACTGGAGACTTAAGACCCTTCTGAGCTCCCTTAGTTTGTACTCTCCATAAGCAATAAAAATACGTCTCCTGCCTTAACTGACTGACTTTCTCAGCAATCACACATACCTTAGATTATAGTCTTCGGGGTTAGATGCATCACTGTATGAAGAACTGTAGAATGAGCAATCTACTGATTTTCTGTCATGTTTAGAAAATACAGTCTCACAGATAAGTTTGGTTCCACCCTCCTCCTTTTAAGCCTGTCAGGTGTCCATGCTCATAAAAAAAAAAAGGTTCACCTGACTAACATCCTCCAGCAAGCTTTAGGTATGTGTACATGCCAAGGTAGGGCAGAGATCCCCAAGCTAACCAAGACTGTAGCTGGGCTGCAGGTATAGCCCCATGCAGCCCTATAGGCTTTGACTGAGGAGAAGCATAGCTGTACTCACATGATGCTGAGCCCAAAATAGTCTTTCCTCCTGAAAAAAAACATGGGACAAAGCTCATGAACACAGATGTTGTTCCTTACAAACACAGCTGAACTGCTTACAGACCCACTGATGCAACGTTCAGTGCAAATGGTGCCAAATATCACCAAGTGTCACTTGAGGTTAATACAACTCCAGTATTAACAATAATGATATCATTTGTTTTTATTATCACCCAGTGTACTTTCAGATTGTTTTTCAGTACATCTGGCCCATAACAACTGTATGGTAATTAAGTGTTGTTGGTAAAATAATGTAAAATTAATTTTGACACCCTTTCTCTGAAGTGTCTGTTCTGTTCTTCTGTGTCCTTGGAATGAAATGTTTCAAAATCAGCAATTTTCTTCAGAGAAAATAGCTCCCCAAGCTCCTGTTGCTACCTCTCTAGCTGCAGTAATGCTGAATGTGTCATATCCAGGCTCTACCTTGTCCTCCGATTTCTGCTTAACAAGTCCACAGCTATTTTCAAAGAGTCTTTTCTGTGTCTTGCCATTATTAAGAGAAGGTCAGTTTCTGTTCACTTAATTAAGACTGATGTTAATTTTCAGGTGTTAAAACCATGTATCACACACTAAGAAAAGCATCAGGTGTACTCTTTACCCATTAGGAAAAGACTGATATCACAGGTACTATAGACTTGACCTGAACATGTCTCATATTTGATTGTATTGCTTTTGCTTGATTACTGAGAGCTTAATCTTTGCAAGTAGATCATATTCACGAATGTGTCACGCTTCTCTATGTCATTGTGCCAGACACTCATTAAAGATCTACTCAAAACTTCCTTCCTAATTTATATTTCTTCTATGAGTTGCTTTGATTTGAGAAATCTCTTTTGCAAAAGAAAAGCCATCCATTGTTTGGACTCTAAAAGGAAATGTAGGTGTTTAATTGGTGGATGTGGTTTTCATTATACTTCCCATCTACACCACAAACCCTCTTCATAAATTGTGACAAGTCTGTTGGCAGCCTGCTGTATCAGACTGGAGGTAGCTGCCTTGATAAGCATGTCGCCCAGCCGAAAAAAAGACATGAATTCCCTCCAACTTTGCTCAGAATTGCTAATTAGCTTAAAGGCAGTGTCCTGAATTGGCACAGAAAATCACTGTGAGAAAGTCCTAGGGAGATGCATGGCTATTAACTCGATAGGGTCTAGTAATATCTAAACGTTTTCTGTTTCATTGAAATCATGCTAGCATCTTTGCTCTGAATATACTCCTTATTTAAACACAAGTGCAGTAATTTACAATCCAGTAAAATCCCCAGCTTCATTTCTATGCAGCCCATATCATGA
Source organism: Neomorphus geoffroyi (assembly GCA_033558235.1). Classification (NCBI taxonomy): domain Eukaryota; kingdom Metazoa; phylum Chordata; class Aves; order Cuculiformes; family Neomorphidae; genus Neomorphus; species Neomorphus geoffroyi. The sequence goes on along the minus strand of JAUMJM010000005.1, from coordinate 34,337,954 downwards.
TGGTAAAAAAAAGCTCATTTGCCAGAGAAAGTAAATGTTTTCATTTTTATAAAATTGGTCATCCAGTCTTACAGAGCTGAAGTCCTTTTCCTCTCTTATGAATGAAGAGCGGGTGGTATAGGAAGTACTGATCCAATCAGAGTTGCAATCTTCTGCTGTCGTTTCTCAGTGGGGCTTGTTCCTGCTCCCACTCAGATAAAAAAAAACAAAACCAAACCAAACCTAGACTTAGCATTTCCAATAGTCAAGTGGTGAGGAAGCATTTCCCAGAGGCTACCTGCATGTGGCCACCCTGTTTTCCACCACAAGGAGATATTTTGTGCCAAGTCAGAGGCAAAAGTTGCAGAGAGCAACTCTTGGCCCAGGTTAATATCTCCACTGTGGTCTGAAGGTCAGCACTTTTGAAGACCCTCGGAGGTGGGAGGAGAATATGCAATCACAGTGTGGGACTATCAGGATCCACTCACTCTCCACCTGAGATACCCTGACCTCCACCACTCTCAAGAAAGTCCTCCTGCATTCACAGCTGTTAAAATAAAGTTCTCCCACAAAAACAAGTGTTTGGTGCAAACTGAGAGGATATTCAGGACACTGATGCCCTGAAGTGATAAGAGCACTCACTCACCTGATAAAGTTTTCACCTGAAAACTTTCCTGCAAAGAAACTGGAGAAGATATTTGAACTTGTAAGAATTTGAGGTATAATTCGCAAAAAAATGCCTAAGCTGACAGAAAGTTCACCTCTAAGGGAGTGGAATTGTTTGTATTTTCAGGGTGGTATCATGGCTTGCATGAGCACAGGCACATTGAAAAACAATGCTCAAGCTCTGTCACTCCTCCAGGATGTGCCCTGGAAATGCTGACATGAAAAGAGGAGGTCAGCAGTTTTGCCAAGACTCCCAGGCAAGTCAGTCATAGTGGAAGCCTGACATCCAGAAGATCTAGAAAAGGGCCAGTTTTGTGCACAGCATGTCCATCCTGTATGCCTGCCTTCAGGTGCATCAGATTTATTATGCATATATGGATGACCTGATTTATTGCCATGGTTTGTTACCAGGTGCAGTAAGGCCAGCAGCACATTCAATATTGGATTTATTCATGGACATCTGTGAGCGCACACAATCATCTTTTCTCCTGAGACTTCCCAGGAGGAAAGATGGGAACCATACTCAAACTTCTGGATTCACTTTGGTTCTTTACTTGTCTGCAGGCAGAGACAGATTTCTGGGATAAAGCAAATGCAGCTACTTTAGAGTACTCTTAAGAGTGTATTGTGAGAAAATGTGCTCACGCTTTTCAGTCCTCGAGAGGGAACTGTGAGTGGGTAAGAGTGAACTTAGAAGCATTTCAATACATGTAGGCTGTTTCTCTACCACCCAGCAGACATATTAGCACCTTATGAGTTATGATGACTTTAGCTTTAGCAGATGACTTTTCTTCCGCCAACCAAATTACAGTATAAGCACCACTGAAATTTTATTAGCTGGTTTTGCATGTGAACATGAGTTGAGGAAAGGAAAACACCTGAATTACATATTTGCTAAAAAAATCAGAATTCAATTTTCTTTAAGGCTTTCAATAAGAGGTATGTTTCCAAGTAATGTTTGAAAGTGGGAATTAGAGCATATTTGACTGGCATCCAGGTGTGGGCTCTAAGACTCGCTCTGATCCGAAGCAGCAATACTGGAGTAGTACTCCATAGTAGTACTGTAATAGGTATATTTAATAAGTTCCCATTGGTGCCATATGTATTCTTATGAGGTGCTGGAGTGCCTTGAAGAACATCTGATAGTTATCAGACTTCAGCACACTGAGCCCTGAGGAGTCTCTCTCCTCGCTCATTGTGGAAGGGCTCCCAGGCAAGAAGGAGGTTATCTACATCGCCAGTTACGGCTCCAGGAAGTGCTCCCCCACTCCGAGACAATTCTTCAGGTACCATCCCTCCTGATCCTACCCAAAGCAGGGGGCCCATGGCCTCCTGCCTCGAGAACAATGCCTAGTGCCTCAACAAGCACCTGGCTTCCCTACCATTCCTGCAGCTGAACCTGTTACCTTCAACCTGACTCTTTAGCAGTTATTTTAGGTAATTCTGCAAGTTCCAGTATCGTGTGCATGGAAGCTGCATTTCTTTGTGTCAGATCATGGGGACTGCTCAAGTGCACCTATTGCCTTCGATCTCGTATGACGTCAGGCTCCAACCCACCCACAAATAACTCCCTGGCACTGAGATACACTGTCCTACACCAGGGAACCTGCAGAACTTTAATATATTGAGATTATGGTAGCTCTGAACTAGAATGTGTTACTGAAGTGTAGCTTACTTCTCTGCTGAAATCTTTGGGCAAGGGCATTTTTCTGCTGCTACACATACCTCAGTTTGCACAATTGGACTTCATAGATGAGAGCAAGCTCTATCTGAGATGCCGCAGCAAAAGCATTTCCCAGGCAGGATGCTTTGACTATGAGCCCCTTTCCTTTACCGCTTTCCTCACCATAAAGGCCCTTTGTGACCTATCCCCATCCTTATGAAAAGAGGATGACTCCAGTCTTTTCTTGCCCCATTAGGGAAATTCACTCTCCAAGTTTTCGACTAACACCTTCAGGGGATGCATGTGTTGTCACTCATGCTTGGGAGGAGCCCTCGTAAACATGCACAAAATCACTTCATTGCTCTTTCTGAGGTTCTTGAAAAGAAAGTTCTGGTTTTTCCCCTCATGCTCACACTCATGCATTTGGCAGCACTGTCAAGCTGGCGGTTTGCTGCAGCCACTGCTTATTTGGATGATTAAAATACTCCGTCTTTTCTTTCTGACCAGTTTTGCCTATATACATAATTTTCTTTCGTCTGTCATTTTGTTGGCAAAGTTTTTATCCCACAACTGGTTCTTTGTCCTGTGTCTGAGCATCATCTAGCACAGCAAATCTGGGTCCCTACAGATGCAAAGTCCAAGGGTAATGCACCTGAATAACAACAGCAACAAGCAAAAGGGTAAAATAACATAGCTGCCACCCTCTCCTGGAGTCAGTGCAGAGCAGTAGCCAGAGCAGTCCATCAATGAAATACTGGTTGTGATGGGAACACGAGGAGTTTCACTACCGTTTCTACTAGGATAAAGAGTTAGGATGTTTCCTCTTCTGGGAAAACCTTCATTGTAGTTTAATTTCAAATCACCCATGCTCCAGAATTAACTGCAGCTTTCACTATCTGACCATTTCCCTTCCTCTTTGTAACTCACATGATAATTTATTCATTTTTTTTAGCTATAGGTTACTTTGCTATACGCAAGTGTGTCACAGAACTCATTTTTTTAGTTACTTTGACAAACCTGACATCTTGCAGCTGTTACACATCTTGTTTCAATTACATTTCTAGATAAAAAGAATTCTTAAACCCAAAGGCTGCAGATGGCTTCCTGGTGAGTGGTTAACTCCAGCTTTGTATTAAAGCCTTTGGCGAGGGGGAGGGCATGACACACCTTTTCTTGGGCTATTCTCCTCTTCTCCTGACCTTCTAATTTTGCTGTCTCACTTACTATAACTCTTTGGTCACAGAAGCGCCAGTGTCCATTCCTGCCTCCTGCCCACCCAGAGGTGCCTAAGGAGAGCAAAGCATCTATCACTTGAACCTTATCTCCACATATCATGCTGGCTCCTTACAGCAGGGCACAACTGAATGAGCACAAATCAGTGGAGTGACAACTCAGACCACCACTAATCCCTAATAAATTCTGGACTGTCTCACAGTCTCGGGAAGCTCCTGACAACTGGTGATGTTCTCAGCATCTGGCAAACCACTTGTGTCTAATTGGGTACCCTGAGATATTTACACTGTGCTTAATGGTTACAGAATAGATTGATCACCCCATTCTTGGTATCTATCCAAAAAGGGTACATAAAAACCTCTGATCTTGCTAAGGCAGCAAAACACGTCTAACCATCAGTTATGTAAAGGTGGTTGTTATTAATTTGAATACTGCACAGAAAGGAAAGAAGTACCATATAATGAGATATATTAAGACTACAAAAGAATTAAGTGAAGCCGTTATGTTATGAATCATGATTTTATTGTTTAGCAGTCAGCTCTTGATGTAATTCAGATAATAATGAATGGGCTAATTCCTTCCACCTTTATTCAGGCAAAACTTCCATTGACTTCAAAAAGAAAGTTGTCCAAGTCAGGACTAGAGATTGCAGCATCTATGCCATTATTTGCAAATGCTTTTCTGAATATAAAGTGTTCCTTTATAATGGGCTATCACCAGTAACAGTAGCATTTACACAATATAAACCTCTTACATTAGTGTCTTTACTGTTCAAAAAAGGCTTTTTATTGTTATTGCAAACTACCACGTTAAAAGTTCTTCCACAAACCCTTATCTTTATTGAAGTATAGGAACATATGGAACTTCCCAGTGTACCAGTTTGATCATCTTTCCTTCTGCTCAATATTTTTTGTTGTACCAGGATTGTTTTTCAGGAGAATGTGTTATTTTTGATTATTAGCAGAGAGATGATGTATCATTGCAAATATTTTTCTTTATCATATTAAACAGAAAGTCAAAAATGGGAAACTGTACTAAGTCTTGTTACAGTTTAACAGATGCCAGAAATATTTGAGGAAACAAATGAATAAATAGTCCTGCATCACAGTTTCTCTCACTCAGTAGTTCCATTTATAAGTTAATGCCCCATATAATATTTCAAATTTCTCCTTTTAAGTAATTGTTAAATTGCTCAAAACTTGGAAAATGTGCTTAGGCATTATACTTTGTTTTGCTCTAGCAGGACTCCAGGTTTTTGCAATTTTTTCTCTTGTTATAAAGTATGGACTTCCATCTGGAACCTATTTCAATATTGTGAATCTTAATGCCTCAGAAAAGCACACAGAACAATGGACAGGCACTACTTGATTGTTTTAAATTGAAATTAATTAATTATGAAACAGCAGCAATAGTCTAAATTACTTATTTCCCCTTTCGGTGAAAATGAATTTGCAGGCATTTGCAAAGCATACAAAAATAAAGAGACAGACAAGAAAGTCTGTAAGAAGGGAAGTCACGTAGAATTGTCTATGATCTGTATTTCAAGAAAGTAAATAATTAATAGTTCCAAGGAAGCATATTAGAGATTGCTCTTTCTGTTACACAGTCACATTGAGCAGTAAAATGATGCTCTAAATCTCAACAACAAATACAGTACAGAACTCAGTGGAGTTTACCTTTCCAGATTATCATTTTTTCAGCTGAAAACAGCAATTTTTTCACATTACAACCAGACTGCGACTTGAAAGAAGCTTCTCAGTCATTTAGTCAAGACAGATGAGCAATGAGTGTTAGAAAAGCTACGAAGGCATCAAAAGATCTACAGTCGAGGCCATTAAAGAATAGCTAATCTGCTCTAGTTCTAATTCTATGCTAATGGGTTTCCTTAAATGTGCTTTACATCAGCTGTAATTAGTTCAAGATATTGCTACTTAGATACTTCTAAGAACAACAAAAAACGAGGTTGCATTTCTACCACATCGTATGTAATCATGTTTGTGCAGCCATGCACCTAAGCTAATAAGTTCTTGTGCAATGTGAAGCCTTGAAGAGCATCGTAAAGAGACACTTCACTTGGATCTACAAAAGCCAGTGCAGGTCCTAAAACAAGAGCATTCATCTCTGCTTTCTTTTATTGGGGTTATCTCAACCCCATTTTACCGCAGATGTTGCAGATTCAACTGTACTAAATGGCCAGGGATACACTAAGCAACAAATATTGGAACCATGTACATTTTTCCTACCAATGCTATGGGTTTGGAACCGATTTTCATTGTCAGTGACAAAAAACTCAAACCCAAAACCTCACCACATTTATGACAAGGTTTTGAAGGTATTTACTTCCTCTTAGGAAAAGGCTCATTTATCCGAGAGAGTAGCAGTCTGACTCAATGACCTTGGAGAAATATACGATACTATGCTCCTTTTGAACTTATTGACTTGGTGAAAGGGGTAGAGATCCACAACCTAGCTGCAAGTACACTGGTTCACCCAAGCACGCAAGGCAACCTAGTGATACTAATTCTGATCAGTTGGGATCACGGTGCTTTTCTTGCAGGGAACATGAATAAATGGACTAGCAAACAATCACCTTTTGTACTAAGAATTTCCTGATAGTCTTCAGGCATAACCACAAACAAAGCACACTGTAACATTAATTTACTCTTTAAATTGGTGACATTTAGCTAGCGCAAGGTCATCATCCCACAGAAAATGTTACACTCTCCTTGCCAAACACAAATGAAGAAATGCACACTTAGCTTTTATTGTTACTTTGTCCTTTAAAAATAGTCAATGACATGACAGGTTTCCTCCCTGACTACTTCAGAAACCAAAAAATGTTAAAAAATGTCTTCTATTGGATACATATCAATATCATTATCTTCTCCAGAATATCTGTCAACAAACACTGTTCATTTTTTTTCTGGACTGAGGTTCAACTGCCTACTGCCCTTGATGTTCTAAGCCAAAGGAACACAAAAAAACGTTAAAATCAGGTCATTCCCTCCAAAACCTGACTGACCTGAGAGGTGAACCTTTCTGGCCAATCAGAAGCGGTCAATGACAGAAAGAATCAACTTTCTCTTAGTGCATCGCTAGGAGGTAGGCACCACTTAGCAATGTCAGAACAAAACCTAAACCCCGACAGAGCAGGATTAGGATATCTATCAACACCTGTACATTAGAACAGGCTCCGAAAACCTTCACAGTGAACAAAGCAAGCAAAGCAAGGCAATGGACGGTAGGCAAGATCACTGCTGGGATGGCTTCTGAAACTGAACCCTGCAAATGCATATTCCACTAATGCTGCTTCCTCCTGATCCATCTGTCTGCTGTATTTGCATTTTTCATACCACCGCAGGTCATCATACCCTGGCACCTAGACTGCACCATCACAGGAATACATGGACTAGGAAGGCCACCAGTTTCACTCTAATGGATTTAAAAAGTGATCCATGCAATAAGAAGTGATTGCAGCTCAAAGCAATCAAAACATACTCCATGTAAGAAGATACCACCTTCATCCTCTATTTGTCCATTCCTGTCATTCAGTCAAACCATGCTGAGCCACAAAGGACTCTTTCTTTGGTCTGAAACACGTGAAAACAACCACAGGGAAAGACTGGGTTACATTAAGATATTGTGTGGCTTTGTCAGATACAACCAGGTTGGTTTTAGTTTTAAGTACTTACAGTTGTGGACCATGTTTATTGAGAAACAGCACATAGCAACAAAAAACCTCTTAGCAAAGATTTCTGTCCCTTCTGCATAATTTTAAGTGTTTCCTGACTGTTGGGACCACCGCTGCTGCATTGGAACTAATTTATTTTTTTTTTTAAATACATAAAGGATCTCTGAGGATAAATTTAATTTGCATTCCTACTGTCATTTCCCAAGATACACCCGTTTCCAGGTGCTTGGTACATGCATGCAGGTTAAAATCTTCCTAAGAGGATAAAACAGTCAAGTTAAGTTACTAACATGTACTTTTTATTAGCTTAAGGTATTGGGAAAGCTGAGACAACAAACACAAGCAGCTATGTTATGCATTTTTACATTTGAAAAGACATGGAAAACACTTAGCACAGACTATTAATAATTGCCATCATGTTCATTTAACTGTTACTACAGTTCATTCACTCTTTCTCCTAAACATAAATCCACAGTTACCCATAAATTACTCATAAATTATATAGATTGTTACCGGAGTATTAAACTACTAGCATCCTTTTTTTTTCCTCTCCCAGGGCCTTAAGCAGCACCTGCAAGCATAACCTGTGTCTCAAAATAAATTTTAAGAGACAAAAGACCACTGAGTAGCCCCACTGGTAATGATGCAAATACAGTGGGTTCGGCCAGAGTAGGGACCAGTGGAGGCCCTGGGAGCAGACAGCCAGCGAATACAGCCTCTGGCAGCAGCACTGAAATAATAATTCCCCAGCAGGGCAGGGTTTATGAAGAGATAGTTTTGTTCAAAACCAAGGAAGCTTGAGAAAAGCTTTCCCTTTTCCTACTTTCAGATTTTCACAAAAAACTCATGGTTTTTGACTGGAATTAGCCCTACAGCTAACCAGCCCATACACAAAGAAATTTTACCTGGTTCTCCAAGAAAATACTGTTTTTTTGAAATCTCATTTTGTGAGGATGTTACTTCAAAGTTACAACTTCATCAGTCTGTTAGATGAGACACCATCTGACAAAAACTTTAACTCCCGTGTTTTCTAGCTGTATACAGTACCAGTTTTTCTTAATTTCTATTTATTTCACCTTATTTCTCCTATTGTTAATAAAGTCATAATCAGAGTTTAAGGTTTCTCTGAACATACGCTGTGAATAATTGCTGGCACTCCTTTTATCCATGCTTTGTTGTTTCCTAGTCATAAATATGATGCAAATGGATTAATTTGTTATATGAGATTAAAAAACTCTCAAACAGTTGCTTTCTCTAATGAGAGTGTTGTGAAGTTGAGTATGATGTTTTTCCTAATATATGTTCCCACAGCCAATATTATTTTCAATATAGGCTTAATGGCCCATATTTCTCTTCCACTAGTTTTAAGAAACCTGGTATTTTTCTTGAGATAACCCCATTGAATGGGAAATGCCACTTGTACCTCATGCCCTCTTCCATGTCTTGCTCCAATAACCTAGCAAGGCTTCTGCTTTGACTTCTGATGGAAAGCATCCTTAGTGGAGCACAGATCTGCAAGTCTGAGTGTTAGGAGGAAAGCCTAAAGGGCTGTTATTCTGCATTGCACAGTTGGGAGTGGGTGCTCAAACACTCCCCAAGGGAGAGATGAAAGCACATTTACTTTCCCACTGGTGTATCAAAATTTCATTTACCAGACAAAAACAAAGTAGAAGTTTAAAAAAATAATTATTCTTAAAAAAGAAAAGTTACTGAGTACTGCAAATCACAGATTATGGGCCAGATACTCATCCGATATAAACTGGCAAAGACTCTGTACTCAATGGAAACTTAAACCAAATAAGGAGGATGTGGTACGTTACATCCGGCAAATGAGTGCTCATATGGCATGATAGAAATGTTTTTAAAATATTAAGTTGATGTTTATAAAGTATTATGACCATGAAAAGCTTGCTCTTCTTCTTATTTATAATATTTAGCACATACAATTTGTTCAGTGCTGTAAAAAAAAAACTCAAACAAGAAAAGTAATTCCTGACCCAAAGGGCTTCCAGCCTAAAAAACAGGCATCAGGAACAGAGAACATACTGTGAAAGTAGGAGAAGGGAACAGTCCATAGTTATTATTTGTGATATTGTTCGCTTGCAACTTATAATCATCACAGAAAGAGCAAATTTTTGGATGGGATCTCAATGAGGGGAAGGTGGTAACTGTGATTTGACACTGGGAGGAAGGCAGAACAGGAAACACCAAAAAGATAAAAATAAGGAGACAAACAGGATTTCAAGTATTACTGGTAGAAAGAGTCCAAGAGGTAAAAGGAAAGAAATAAGGGACAAAGGCCAAGACATAGACTTGAGTGTAGTTGTAAAGGAGACAGGAGGTAAAATAAGATACTGAGGTAATTTTCTTTGTGAGAGGGAGGTGTTATTGTTGTGTATTGTCCGTAAAAAGGCTGGTCCAGCCTCCTACCTGACTGAGAGAATGGTTCCAGTGGCCCCTGTGATTTCCCCAAAGTAGCTGCTTACTGTTATCTGAAAATAAACATCTTGATAATCTACTGTGACTGAAGAAGCATTTGTAGAATTGGCTTACTAGAATTGTCTCCAGTAAACACTGCACAACATGAGAAAAAAATCTTGACTTACAGAAATATAAAATGTAGGGACTAAAAGCTAGACAACCTAGGATCAAGAAGTTACAAGAGGTTCATTTATAAGACTGCTGGATGTCTAGCCACTTTTTGTTAATAGCAACTTCCAAACAAAACTCTCATTGACTTCAAATGGAGTAGGAACAGACCCAAAGACAGCAAATGAACTAGTAATTCAATACATGGTCTGTAAAACACACTGGGCCACCTTACACTGTGGTATTTGATATGGATCTCAACTTGGAAGCTATACAGCTATACATTTTTTACATGACTATCCAACCCCTACAAAACTGATGCTAACTCAAAATATCCATAAGTATCAGGTAAGTCCCCCCCAAAAAATAATTATATACTTGGTTTCTTTACCTAAACAAACACTGTTTTGTTTGTGGCTAACATCCTACACTCCGTATTATTTTCTTATTTGGTACAGCACAGTAAGTGCTTTAATAGATCTTCTAATTGCTTTTAATGAATGGGGAAAACCTCAGCTTACGCATGTATCTTACATAAGCTTCTACTAAATGGTCTTCACCAGGGCTGCCACTGTGCCTAAACCTAAGCACAGAGTCAAGGAGCTGGCTGAATTTTGATCTAGATCTGTTAAATAAGGCAAATAACAACACAAACGCCTCTGATGCAAAACTAGTCCTGGCATTCCAGTTAAGTCCTTTGGTCTGTTCATTTGCTGCTTTCCGTCATGTATAGTATGTTTTCTGCTGTACAAGGGATGTACAAACCATCTCTAAGTGAGAATTTGCATCTCCTTTTGTCTACTGTAAACAAATACAAAGATATAACACACTGGAGAATCCACATCCTCAAGTCTTGACAAGTAAAACTACACATATAGCATACAAACAAATGCATGGAGAAAGAAAAACAGGAGATGGGGCTGCGATTCAAAGTCATTACTGCCATTTGTTTGGTATAACTGTGTTAGTCAGAGGTTACAACACTTTGGGGTAAGTTGGGCTGATCATCCCAAAGTGTTCCAGAAAAAGCTTACCAAATGGGCGCAAGTTTTGTTTATGCGACAGATTGGTATATTTTCTTAAAATTTCTATTTGAGTTTGTACTCAGCTTTCACTATTTGAATTATAGTAGTTTTCTGGGAAGCAGAAGTGTTATTGGCATCAATACAACTTGGAAAAACTACTGTTTAGTAGAAAACAGCCTACAATATTCTCTCACTGCTGTTTACCAGTTAAATACTGTCTTATAGCCATGACAGGATATATTATTACATTTTCTGTGTTACAGCAAAGTAAAAGACATAGCACGTATTAATTGGAAATTAAGCAAATTCATTAATAGTAATGAAGAAACAATCAATGAAAATTGATCAGCATGCTGCTGTTCATCTGGAAACTCCTTTTGATTTTCCAAGAACATACCAAATTAAAAAAAAAAAAAGCTCTTTAGAACAGCATGTTAATATTTAATTACTGCACTTTTAAGCAAAACGCTCACCAAATACTGCAAAAAGTGGATTTTCAGTCATAAATTAAGTGCGCAAATTGCCATTATGACTACATTCAAAAGAATAAAGGACAATAGTCATTCTCACTGCAGAGAAAATTAAGTCTCTTAAGTGTTGCTCTTTGCCATGAAGTACTTCCTATCTACGTAGTATTTCATTTCCCTTCTTGGCAACAACTGCACTCCTTTGAAGGCAGCCTGGCAAGCCTTTGGAGCTTAATATTAACATACCAGCCTTGTTTTGGTCAATTTAGTACCTTATTCAAATCAGGTTTCTTGAGAATGTCCATAACCTGCCCATCATTGAGTGGCAAACAAGTAGGACAGCAGGAGGGTAGTGTGACACACCTACCCCACCTGTGATGGGAGACTGACCCAGAGCCCTCCACCACAACCGCTGCAGCACCGAGGCAATGCTGGCCTTCTCAACAGACTTTGGAAGCTGTCACTAAGTGCAAGTAAATTTTTATTTAATACTGCTCGTACTGCTTTTCAAAATTACTATTCTGAACCATTTGCCAAAACAGCTGCTTCATGATAAACTTCCAGCCCGTGATCTCAGATACTCCAAGTCAAAGCTGATCAGCAAAACCTCGTGCCCCAAAAGGACACAAACAGAGAACAGCAAACACCTGCAAACCCCCTGCTCCCTTGATGAGTTCCACTTAAAGTAGGTGTGATCCCATCAGTGGGCACTGCTTTGGACATTTGGGGGTTCAATCTCTACACAGAGGTGAGAGTTTAGTACCGAATGCAAGCCTGCCACTGCGTAATGATTTTAAATGTGCTATTTAAACCCCTTCTGCTAAACCTCTCTTCTAAACTGCAACAGCTATCGAGAAAAACAAAACAAAGAAGATCTATGAAACCACAAGATCGCTCGTAACATAAATACAGATATTCTTAAACAGGTAATTTAGCTGGAAAATGATTGATGACTTTTTGGACCCCTACAGGAGCTTTATGGCGGCCACGGCCATTTGAAAGTGGCTCCACAGTAGTCCAAAAGTGTGATAAAAACATTATAAAAAGGAACAATCGTGAGACACAACCTAAAGCCCCAGCTTTCCAGAGTTACATTGTTAGCTTTTCAAACTCAATATTAATTCCAATAGCCAGCTTGCAGAACAGACTAAAAAATGGCACGATTTTGCTGGAAAAAGGAAATTCCCCTGAAGTTTGTGTTCATTCAAGGAGAAGGGGAAAAGCATTCATATGTGTGAAAGAATCATTTCTCCCGCTCTTGTTTAACAGAAAAAAAACATGTAATTTAATTGTAAAACCGCGCATATGGACTGAAAACTTAAAATTGGGACAGAAATAAACGTTACGGTTTGGATATAAACTCAATATTGGTATTTATAATTAAAATGAGGACATAACCTTAACTTGTGTCACAGGCAGAATCACTGTAATTAAAAACTTTTATGAGGTGGTAACTAATTCTGTATTATATGTGCTCTTTAAAGATGCCATAGCAGTATAAAAGTTTTATTAGGCTGGATGTTATCAATGTATACATTTATAAGCACTCGCATTTTGCAGCGCAAGCTGTTCCCATCATCCCGAGGTCTTTTGTAAAGAAACGGCTCAACTAATGGGACTGGCTGGCCCGGCTTATTTTGTTACACCTGCCACCGAAGAGATAAGCCGGCACTGTCGAACGCGCACCCTACTGACAGAAGCTACAGATCACCTAACGTGTTAAAATGCGTGCCGTTAACCGATTTCAGGCAAAAGTAATCTCAGCTCCCCAAACTCTCCATCTAAGTTGCCACCGCTGCCCTGGCTGCTCGCAGCACCGCACCCGCGCCTCAGAGCCTCCCTGCTCCGCCGGGACTTGGCAGAGGCAGCGGCAAGGGTGACGCGCGTGGGGTTGGGGGGGGAGGGTGATGCGATGGGGGGGGGGAGGGCAGCAACGCTTCCCACCTCCAGCAGCTAATGACATTTCTAGAAATTGTTTCCTCTCCTCCCTGGCAGCCCCGCACCCGCCGCAGGGACGGGGGGTGCGCAGGGGGAGGTCAAGGGCATGCGGGGGGGGGGGGCGGGGAGAGGGGGGGCGAGGCAGGAGAGAGCAGAGGTGAGAGCTTTCGGAGGCGGGGGGGGGGAGCAATAAAGGTGGCCGGGGGGGGAGTTATAGGGCGAGGGGAGGGTGGGGGTTGAAAGGGGAGTGCAGGAGGGATGGAGTATGAGCTCTGGGAGTGCAGCCTGGGGTGCTCGAGGCGGGTGAGCACAGAGCATTACTGGGAGGGGGGATGCTTCAGGACCCCTCCGGCTCCCCAGCCAAACACCACACTCACCTCCCGGCCCTATTCTGGCAGGCAGGGGAGGGGGGCACCCTTCCCTCTCCCCCTTCCAGGCCAGCAATGCTGGGAGAGCAAGTGGTAAGGAAGACACCTCCCGGGGTACTGCCAGAATGGGTCCGGGAGGTGAGTGTGGTGTTTGACTGGGGGGGAGCTCTCCTGCACAACCCCTAGCCCCTAGCCCTCCAATAATCCCGTGTTCACCCGCCACGAGCACCCCAGGCTGCACTCCCAGACCTCCTTCCCTCCTGCTCCCTCTCTTCTTGCTAATGGACCCAACGCCCCAGTTATTGCACCCCTGAGCCACTGCACACATACCCCCCCTTACTGCACACCCACTATTACTGCACCCCCAGCTAAGTGCACACCCACCCCAAATTATTACACCCTTCAATTATTGCATCCCTCAATTATTGCACCTCCCCCAGCTATTGCACCCCCCTTCAGTTAGTGCACACCCCCGTTATAGCACCCCCCGAAGATCCTGTCCCCCTCCCACGGCCGGGAGTGGGGTTAGGGGCGGGAGGGAGGCAAAGGTCCCACTCACCACAGAGAGTCCAGGTCCCACTCCTGAAGGAGAGCTAAGTCGAAGCTGTCCATGGTGAGCGATGTCAGCGCCGCCGCGCTGCAACCACACGGCGTCCGGGGCGCATCTTAACTGCACCGCGGGCAGGGCGAGGGCGCACAGCACCTCGGGCGAGCACCCACGGACCCTCTCCTCACACGCACGGGTGGGGACAGACCCCCCCTTCCCCCGTCACTACCTTTCGACAAAAAAAAAAAAGCAACCCCCCCGCCAAATAAATAAATAAATAAATAAAACGCCCTATGCCACCACCGCTCGTTTGCAAGCGGCTGGGCTCGGCTCGGCTGGGTTCGGCTCGGCGGGGCTCAGCTCGGCCGCCGCGCTCCGCTCCCGCCCCGCTCCCCCCGCGCCTCCTCCCTCCCCTCCTTGCGCGCCGGGAGCGCGGCCGAGGCAGCGCCCGCCCCGCGCAACGCTGCGCCCGCGCAGAGCCCGCGCAGCGCCCGCGTAGCGCCCGCCCGGCGCGCGGGGTGGGGGGCGGGGACCGAGCCCGCCGCAACTGGGGGACTTGGTGGGAACTTGCACCCGGAGAGGCTCGTCTGGCCGAAGTTGGGTTTGGGGGGGTGTGCCCCCCCCCTTTTTCTCCTCCTTGTCCACACGCTCTCCCTGCCTCACAGGACCCCGGCCACCCGGGACGCCCTCGGGGGTCCATGGCTTCACCAGCTGGCCAGCAGCTCACCTGCCGCGAGCAGCAGGAGAGAAACTGGGACAGGTTTACGGCGGGACAGGCAGTGGCCTGAGTCTCACAGAGCTGGAAGCCAGTATTCCGGGGTGCCTGTGGGCCCTCTCCGCCTGCGGGGCCAACAGCCTTTCAGCAGTTCAGGAGCGGGGTCTGGGCTTGGGTTGATGCATTTTTGCACTAATTACTCCCGCGGTGTGTAATAAGCTACACCTGTGCACATCGCAGCTCCTGCAGACTCCGTAAACATACAGGTCTGTCTAGATTAAAAGCCCCTGGATTGCATAAAGCCTTTAAAAATTAGTGATTTCTAGTTAAAAATGAAAGCACCAATCGTCAGTGCTTGCCACCCAAAGAGAGTAAGATGCCTCGCACTGTCCAGCCTGCTTGAAGCACTGGCTGTGATATCTGGCTGGCCAGGGGAGGCAGGCTCTCCTGATTTGTAGTTGCTGAATCACATTAAGGAAGGTTAACACACATTAAATACTTTCCAGAATATTGGGCTCCTCAGCTAAGCAGTGAGTAGCTGCCAGAGAAGTGCCATGTCATCGCAGACGGGGAGAAGAAATGTGCAAAATCCGTGATGAAAAGAGGGGGCTATTCATGTGATGGTGCCAGTGCGAACATCCGCAGGGTGATCCCACACTGGGAGATCCCTGCTCTTGGAGGCCAACTCAACCCAGCCTGCAGCTGACTAGTGGCACCCTGGGGTGTGTGTAGCCCTGGCAGCCCAGAGCAGCGCATGGGCGCAAGTATTTATGCAGGCTTCGGGACGGGTTTTGTGACTGTATGTTACTTGTTCCCGAGTTAGCTCGATTTAATTTAGGTTTTGTCACCCTGCACAAGCTGCAGCCACAGCTTTGGCTGCAGCGTAGGCGTACTCCGAGGGAAGGGTGGGAAAGGTTTGAAAACCCATACGTTTGTAGGCAGCTTTCCACAAGTCATCTGAAAATCCTGAGCCACTCCAGAACTGCTTTTATTCCCTTGCACAGCCAAGGTGGTGCTGCCTCCTACTGCCAGAAGTCCCCCGACCCTGTGGATGTGGTGCATCTTCAGTCTGGAAGGACCCACGGGAGCCGGCTCCCGCCAGGTCTGCCTCCTCATCTTTCCCAGAGGGATGAAGAAGGACTTGCCCTGGATCAGGAAGGCTTGCAGCACCCCCTGTCTAACCAGAGCAAAAGAAGATGAAAATGGAAAAAAGCAGACCAGTTCAGATGCCAGGCTTGGTCCAGTATTACTGGACACACAAACCCATCTGAAATTAACCTTTTCTGTCAGCTGGGGTAAAGCTCACTGTGGCTGAGGATTGAGCCTGCAAAGCAAGTAACATTGTCAAAAAAGATATTACTTATATGTGAAGGGCAGTGTGTTTACTTTACCTTCTCAAGCCATAGCCTGTGGTGCCTCACTCTTTATAGTTTAAGGGGGGATTTTGTAACCCACATTGCAGTATGGCCCTGATTCTTTCCCCAAGTCCCAGCTTATACGGTGATTTGCAGAAGTGCTTAAATCATCCTCAAAATGGTGTGTACGACAGGGGAGGCTCAGACTGTCTTTATGGACTAAATCACTAGAGACGGACCCCCCTTTCATCAGCAGTGGAGCTGACCATAGGTCATTCTGTAAAGCGTGAGGTGGACTGCAATGCAATTCTCACAAGTGGCCGCTCGCAAATGCATGGAAACTCGGAAGTGAAATTATGTAGGCTAAATTCATCATCCAAACAGATCAATAGAAAAAGTAAACAAATAGCATGAACAGCACTGACTGAATTAAATTTCAAACAGTAATACATAATAATAGCAACATAGGCAGTATGTTTTATGTTTTTAATATGTTTTAACACACGAGTTTGTTTGGTTTTTTTTACGTTTCTTGCATGTATATCATTATTGTGGTGTTCTTTTCTTTTCCCATCATGGCCATGATTCTCTTCTCATGCGGAGCAGAGAACATAAAGACTAATTGTATTGAAATTAATGTCAATTGAAAAATCTCAACTGTTTTGGCTAGCTGCCAAGTGCTGGAAGCTTTCTCTTTTCTCCTCTGGCTTTAATGTCATTTTTGAAACTCCTTGTATGTGAGATCTGACCTATAGGTTCCCTTTCCACTGCTGATTTTGATTCTTCTCTGATGTACCTGGACAGGAAGGCTTGTGACTTTGTTACGTTCCTGTGTTAACTTCTTGGCTTAACACCGTGGCCAATCCCTATGGCCAGAGCATCGTCTGTGCTCCACAGTCTCACTCATTCAAATCCTTTCCGCTTGCCAGCCATCGAGCAGTAACCTCACCTGCTGCTTCCTTACTTAAAAATGTCCCATCTCTCACCAAACATGGTATGACAGTAACAGTAACTCACAGTAAATTAACAGTAAATTAACACAGACTGTTTAAAAGGATTTGCAGGTCTGTGCCTGGAGGAACACCTTCCATGCTGCTTATTGCAACCTCCGGCTTCCCTGCAGCCACCAGTTCCACCCCCCTCCCCTCCACCTTTATCCCTTGCTGCGTGATCTGTCAACATGTTTTCACCTCCTGTAGGGAGTGAATCCTGCCTATTTAGGAAAGCATGGCACTAGATAAATAAAAATATGCTGTGTACTATCTAATCCTGCTCATTGTACATATATTTTTAATGATTCATGTAGACATTACTTGCCCCCTCATTGTGCTCTTTCCTCTGTTAACAACTCTTCATTAACAATAAGCAAGCAATGGTGCCCAGTCAAGCAGACTTTCTAAGAAGAGCTGATGGCCTCGGAACAATATGTAATTCAAATCCATTACATAAAGAATGCATGTAACAGGAAAGCTGAACATCATCTTAAAAGTTGACATTTCCCACTTCTCAGACTCTCTGTCTTGAATGTGGCATAGCAACTGCCTGAGCAAGAGTGAAGATAATTTTAATGCAATGTAAAATAAGGGGGAGGTGAGAAATACTACATTCTTAGTCAACATCCTCTATGAAAAATATCACCATAGTATCTCTTTGCTATAACCTACCTTTAAAACATGTATCAAGCAAGAAATGCGTTCTCAGCTAATTCATAAGACCTGAGCTGAATTCTTTCAAAGAACGGGAGAGGAGTTCCAGAGGTGACCAAGTGTAGTAAATTCCTTAGCATCAGTACAATGTGTCTCAAGAATGTGATTTTCTACGTTTTAGCCCATTTTTGACACACCAATGCAGAGGTGATGGGAGATGATTGAACCTTTCTTTTGTCTGTGAATTTCAGCAGTTGTGGGGGCAGCTACAGAGCTGTGTATGCACAGTACGTGTGGTCAAGGATTAGGGGGCGTGTGTTGCACCTTGCATTTTTGAGGACAAAATGGGGGCTGTTAAATCATCACTTCTCAACAGTACATCCATGCCTGGTCTGGTCCAAACAGTCTAATCCATTAGCAATTCCTTTGGAGAGCAGATTGCTACATTGCCTGAGGGGAGGGCCACCAAGAAGTCATGCTTGTTACCTCTCCTAGCACTCACTTCAAGCAATCCCTCCAAGGCAGCTCCGGCAGCTTCTCTGAGCTCTTGTATAGACTGGGACAGGACCTATACGGTTCCTCAGTGAGTGTTTACATAAAGCCCAGACACCAATTCCTTTCAAAAGATGAAAAAAAGCCAAGAAACATTATTCTCAACTCATGACCATACTGCATAGTACCTGCTTCAGCTGCGCGCTGGCTTCACGAGGGCAAGAGATCCTAACTTAGAGTAACTGTTGCAGAATCAGTCCCTCAGTGCTTTAGGATGTGTTTTGTTTGTCCAGGGAGCTCTAAAGGAGTCTATTGGATATACTTTATAGCAAGCTTGCTATTTAAGTTTGAATACAGCATTC
This sequence comes from Neomorphus geoffroyi, assembly GCA_033558235.1. Lineage (NCBI taxonomy): Eukaryota > Metazoa > Chordata > Aves > Cuculiformes > Neomorphidae > Neomorphus > Neomorphus geoffroyi. The sequence continues at coordinate 34,319,218 of JAUMJM010000005.1, read as the reverse complement.
TACTTTAATTAGATACTTACAGGCTTAAGTGTAAATGAGTTTTAGATGCAGTTCTTTTCATAACCTCAGAGAGTTTACAACAAGGCAAACCCACTGTATTATCTAGTCTAGCTACCTGTATATCACAGCCTATTCAGTTTCACCTTTTTTTCCTGCATTCAGCTCAGTAACTTGCAGTTCGAGCAGTTGAGCAGTCCATAGTTTAGTACTCTTAATATAATGAAATGTTGGTTCATAAATAATTTTATTCCCTGATTAGCTTTACTTTCCCCCTGTATCTATAGGTCTTCAACCCAGTATCTCATTACATAATTGCAAAGTTCCAGTGCAATGGCCATTGATGGTTCAGCAGAGAGTGAAATGAGCTCTGATTTCGGTTTCCCTATTAATTTAAAGTTGCAATTTACTTTGAAATTCCTTAGCATGAAAGCTGTGCTGATGTCTGATTGCCAATGTATGCCTAACCTTAACTCTGACTCAGCGTGTGTGAGTGTTCCTGGATTCTGTGCTCTTACATACCCCTTTATTGCACTATTATATGCTATATTCGCTAAGTGGAACTCCTCAAGTCACTACAGAAGATGCCAAAAATATTGTGAATGATTTCTCTCCCGCAAATATCATCATAATCTATTTATACACTGTCGCTTCTGAGATTTGATAAGACCAGAGCGTAATATGGTATGGATACAGATGCTGTCAAAGAAAAGCTAACACAACATATTTCATCGCCCTCCCACTTAACATGCATAATACACAAATGGTTGCAAACTATCGCTCTTTTAAAGAAGCAAAATATATGGATTTAATTTTTAATGATTTAGCTTGGTAATTAATCCAAATTATTAGTTAACAATAGCTAAAACAGAGAACTATAATGGATTCTCTGGATAATGAAAATATTTATTATTTTAATAAGTTGCATGGCTGGAAGTCAAGTTTTAGTCTAGTGGACACATATTGCTTTTGATTCACACATAGGACCCCCTCAGAAGTAGGTGGATGGCTTTGTTCCCAAACGAAGACATATAAATCACTACTTCTAAGTATTGATGACAACATCTATCATGTGAGCTGCTGAATTGATCCATCTTAAATTATGAACCAGGACTGAAGAAATTATGCCAATTAGAGAAACACAGATTATTTTTTTCTCTCCTTCTTGTCTTCCTATATTTTTTGCCCCCCACAAAAGGCTTTGAGATCTATTTATATTATGAAAGTTCTTTCGTCGCCTGAGACACAAAGAAAGATTTTAAAAGAAAATGTAATTGCTGAACAGAAGTGCTACGAGGGCCATTTCAGGCTCAGGGGAGGGGAAGGTCAAGTTTTTAACCTGGAAACAAAAGGACTGAACCCAATGCTGTGAGTGGGCTTTCCCTGGGGTCCTGGTTGAACAAAGCCCTTTTGCTGGATGGTGGCTTTCTCAGCAATGAGGAGGGCACGACCTGCAGTGCTGGTGAGCACGGCAGGTACATGCTGTCCTCCAGAGTGAGGGCCTGGTGAGGGGTCCACAGGTCAGGGTCAGGCACAGAAGTTATGAGGGCAGATAGAGAGTGTCCCTGGTGAAATCTCCCCATCGCCAATGCCTGCTGGTCACCCCTCGACAGATGTCAGGGGCCATGTTGCAAAGTGGCCAAGGGAGCGGCGGACAGAGGCTCAAGCTGGCCACCACTGCCAGCAACACACGATGCCCACTGAACCCAAAAGAGAAAGGTTTTTAACCTCTCCTTTATCTTTCTTCCACAAAATTTGTGAGCAATGTCAGATTTGGTTAAGCAATTACTGCGTATTTCCTTTTATCTTATGTTCCTGCCTTGTAAAGGGATTTAATAAATGGCGTAATTCTAGTTCTCGGTGACTGTGCTGGTTTTAAGGTTGCATCCTTTCAGAGCATCTCTTGGAGCAGCGGCTCCCTGAAGAAAACCTCTGCGTGACGGAGGTTGCTGCCTGGCTGCCTTCGCCGAGCAGACAGTGGCAAACCGGAGACAAAGGCAGTGGTGCACAGCTCAATCCCTGTCTGCCACAGACCTTAAAGAAATTCAAAGGATATTTTGAAAAGAGGTTAAATATATTTAAAATTTATGAGTGTTCACCCATGCAAATTGGAAAAGGAAATTAAACTATATCTGCAGAAAAAGGGAAAATAAATCTACTTACATATGATATAATTTAGAAAGTCAACTGCACTTTTGAATGATGTCTGGACGAAAGGATAAGGTAATGCTGAGGAAGGCTTAATATCTGGGCTTAAAAAGCCACATGGGGCCATAGGGAAAAAGGGTTTGCAATATACTTGTGTACTCATTATGGAGAGTTTCCAGTAGAATACAAAACTGTATCTAGCTGGCTTTCAGCAAAGAGAGAAAAGTACACAAACAGATTTGAAAACCTACACACTGATATTTTTTCCTACGTCTGGTTGGTCTTTGTGGCTCTCTGTTTCCTATGCTGTGCAAAATAAACTTCTAGTAAAAATAACTGGGCTGAGAAGGGAAAATGGTGAGAGAGAGATGTAAAGCAGAAGGAAACCATTTGTGTGGGTATTTCAGGTAGAACATAAAACACCAGCCAACCTAAAGAAAGCAACGAGAGTAATGCACAATATTTTTCTTTAAACTAAAGGTGGAAGTTGTTGGTGTTTCAAGCCCAGCAGGGCACAGAGCGTTACAATCCGTGTGCCACATTAAAAGAGCCAGTGATCTAAACTCAATTCCTCGTGAGGAGGTACTCGCTGAGCAGTGCTGAACAATTGCATCCCTGGGTAATAATTTTATTGGAGAGGCCAAGAAGGGAACGACCATGGAATTAATATTGCTGCGCTGTGCTGTTCCGATTCTGAGGGTGAGAGGGGACTTTGCTTTATAATGCTGACACTGCAAATCCCTTAATGAGCACTAAATTCACTTAACAAAATTCTAACTCCCTCAGATTTCTGATGTAGCTTAGTGTGTCTTTACCTTAGTTTTCTGTGTTTTACTCGTCTGTGCCATTAATCTGAGTATCCATAAAGCCAATATTTTTATTCACTCTACCTGTTTATTCCTTAGTATATTTACCATGTTATTAAGAGCTTCCACTTGGTTAAGACTTGTTCAAGTATGAGCTCAACAGGAAGCATTTTCCTTTATACTGTAATAACTCTATATTGTTGCCTAGAGGGTGACAGAAAGTAACGTAAGATTCATAAAAATATAACTGTCTAAACCAAGTAGATAGAATTATGGTAAGCATTAACCAAAGCGTATTTCTCTGTCCTATAGGGTGAAATCAGAACATCTTAATGTTTTCTTTCTTGGGTCACATAATTCTGCAAAAGAACACCAAGAGAAATGCCAGACTGCTTCCGCTTGATCGTTACGTTCTGTACCAGCATTTTGAACAGGTTTGCAAGTAAAATTACTTTATTTCATTATATGTCATTTTACATTTTGCCCATGCATCACCCCACCGAGACCATTTGCTATGAGACACTTTTTTTTAAGCTATGGAGAACTGGAATTTTAAACTCATTTAAACCGTAGTTCATGATGCTTCTAGTGGCTCCTTTTCAAGTTTAACCATTAAATGAGTGCATTTTTAGAAAAAGAAGAATGTGTATCTTATCCTTGTTCTTTTTTATCCAATAATATTAAAAAAACACTCCAAACCTCCGAAAGGCATACTGCTGGGGAAATATTAACCCTATTGGAACCAGCGTGATGGTTTCTAAACATAACTGTGTTTGTTTGTTTCCTTTATACTGGATGAGGGAAGTGTGGACTTACTTTCCCTTCAGAGCCAAGGAGGGTGCATAGCCCATATATCTCTCATTCTCCAGCAGCAATGAGGTGTCTGAGCTCTGCCCTGCAGAACACTGCACTACTTGCTCCCAAAAGAGGGGGTCAGCATTTTGGTTCTGAAATCTCATAAAGCCATATGTTCTGTGTCAGCAGCTCATCCAGCTCCAATAGCATCACCAACAAGCTTTTTGATAATGTCCTACCATGCTACAGAAGAGCTACCCACATACAGCAGCTGTCTCCAGCGAAGAGGAAGCAAAATTATAGTAGTAGCAGGATAAATGCCACAGGCAAAGTCACGAAGGCGATATTTGTTAGCAATCGCAGGTTGAGAAAAAATCCTCACACCTGAGAGGCTGAAAGAATAAGGGATTAGATGGTCTATTGTAGTATTTTCATTATTTCACTTCAATATTTAGTGAAATTAGCAAGCCTTAAAACAACTTTAGTTGTGCTGAGCAGACAGGACAATTTGAAAACTCTAGGCCATTTTTCACATTTCTAGACTTGAGGATTCTGATGTTTTCTTTGTTCTGGTTGCTTGATAATATTTTAATATTTTTATTTCTATATTTATTTTAATTCTTAAAAAGCCAAGAGGTGGAGATATGTTGACAGACTGGGAAAGGAAGCTATTATTAATTAAAATTATTTTAAGTCTAAGATTAAAATAGTGCTCCTGCATATAAATTTGCTTCAATGAGCTGGACCCACTGTAATGTTAAATCACTGCATAAATTGGGAATTGTAGCAGACGTGCTGGCTGGGAACATGGTGGTGCCACCATTTGAGATGGTGCACATTCTGTTTTCCCTGTATCCTTCCTATATGCACATGCCCCTTAGATGCCACTAGGCAATTGTCCATCTCTTGTACAAACTAATTTTTTCTCTTATAATAGACCAGCACCAAGTCCAGGAAAATAAGTGGAAAATTCCCAAGCAGCTTGAGTGCAAGTTGGACCGAGCCCAAAAAGAAACAGGGTATGGAAATTTGGGAGGCAGCAGTTATCTCTGTTGTTTGCTGGTAGAGCTGTAAGGGAAATCTTACAAAATACCATGCAGCCTGCTGTTCATTATGTCTAACTAACACATGCATTCACCACCAGTGAGCCTCTAAACAAATCTAGCTTCACCTGAAAAATTCAGCAAGAAGGAAAAAAGGCTGCTATGTAAGACAGTAAGGCATTTCTTAAGTTTGGGGAATTTGATGTCACTTCTTTGTAATCACAATGAATAGCGGAAATCGTGTATTCCTAAGTGTTCCAATTAAATTATAATACTGACCACCACCAATCCATCATATTAAAAGCCGAGTGCTTCTCTCTGCTCAGTGACCTGCAGTAGGGAGGACCACGGCAATCTCTGCAACGGCAAGCAGAGCCTGGGATACAACAGCCAAGGAGGGAGGTTTCCACTGGGGGCTTTACATGTCCCCCCGCAGCAGCAGCCCAAAACACACATTCCTCTCCAGAGCCAGAGTGGAGGTCTATGCCAGTCCCAAGCTGTGCTGAGATGGTGGTCAGAAGAGGGACCGTTATGGCTAGTCCTGAGGCCAAGATGTGCTGGTTTACAACAAAGTTCACCATGACTTAAATCAGGTGCACATAATCCCCAAGAAACCACCCAGCACTTCAGAAGAAGTGGTTTGTAACTTCTCCATCCTACCCTCTTCTTGCCTACAGTAAAACTCTGTCTGCACTGAAGTAAGGTGACTGTTCCTACCCCCTTTCCTCCATAAAAGAACATTGCACTCTGATACTGAGCTTGTCCACAGGAGGGGAAACTGGAGGCAGGGATTGATATGAGGTGTAAGTGTCTGGGTCTTACTCCTGCATGCCCAGAACTTCAGACAACGTAAATCATCCGTAGAGGATGCCTTTTATCATGTGCAAATTCTTTTTAAATTATTATACTGACACAGACATAGTAGACGTCTCATGTATATTGTAATCATCGGTAAGAGGAATATTTGTATTTTTGAAAGTGTTATGATTTTAGTTGCTTCTCAGGGGGGCTTTTTGGCTTAAGAAGTTGTATTGCAATGTACAGAAAGGAAAGGGAGTTCAAGCACTCGTGAGAGACAACTCACAATGAGATCCCAAATCCTAGTCCCTGCCTAGGACACCGCGGTCATCAGTACAGACAGCAAAACATTAAAAAGCTCTTAAGTAAATAATAACTGCAATGATGACATAGTGAGAAAAGGAGTAAATTTTCAGTTCACTAGGGTTAATAGTGATAGGCTCTATTTTCTAAACAAAGATTACTACTCATTCTCTTGGGCACACATACACTTAATACACAACCGAAACGTTAAAGCTGAGATAAGGAGACAGATAAAACTCACAGCAGGAAGCTCTATACAATACAGCATTTACAGCCGAGCTCCCACCATACTGTTTAAACCCTGTGCTTTGGCACCACTCCATTTAAGCTAAGAAAGTGAATCAGCCTACCTCCAGCATGTAAACCAACCTCAGCTCATTTCATGCTGCAGAGCTCCGCTTTGAGGAAGTCATCACCTCTCCTGGAATGAACCCAGCTAATGGCTGCTGAGAAAAGCACATGTATTTTTTTTAGGTCTCACAGTCCTTCACGTGTAGCAGTTTTTATGTCATGACAACATTTAAAATGTGTCTTTTCTAGGTAAGTTTTCTTGCATGAATTTACTGGCTATCTGACTACCATTCTCATAGGTTCGCTAGTTGATGATAGCTTAAGCATCATGCCCCGCCCCATGCTGTATGCCGCCAAGGTCAATATCGGAGTGAGAATCTGTGTTTTTCTTTATGATGTTCAGTGTCACTCTCTGTGCTAGGCCCTTCTGTAGCCTTAGTGAAGAAGAAAATTACTTGGGGAAGAGAAATCTATTTAGAAACACCTTTTTTCTGTGGGATCACCTATTTTTCCTGGCAGTAAATATGTCCTCTCCCTACAAAGGAAAACAACACTGAAGAGCAAGGGCCAAAATTGAGCCAAAGAGTGATTTAAGATCAAATGAAAGGGCAAATGGTGAAGTTTCATTAATACTCTTTCCACCGACCACTGGCCCTGCTGCTGTGTTACTCCTCCGTCAAGTGAGAACTGTACGGGACACCAAGGACAGGAAGCTCATCTCTGTTTCTCCAACAGGAAATGCTTTAAATGCAAAATTGGTAGCAGTTTTATTTTCAGTACAAAAAAAAATCTCTTTTTATCTTTTGTATAGTTATTTAATGTCCCTTCTTTACAGGCCAGTCTTTAGAATCACAGCACAAATGATTTTACTGGCTATCTGACTGTCATTCTCTTTAACACAGTCTGTGGTTCGCTAGTTGATGATAGCTTAAGCGGAATTTAATTGGTAACATATTGTCAGTTGAATTAGAGGCCATATGATACAGATTTAAACCCTGGTAATTTTTGCATAAAGAACAAGCTGTCAACAAATCACAGCAAGAAAAACAGCCATAAATCAGTTTGTCAGGTTTATTAGTAATTGCAGAAGTTTTGTTGTCTTGTTTGACTAGAACCTCTCTTTCCCAGCTGCCAGGAAATGTTTCTCTAGATGCAGGTAACTGTAGAGGTATGCAGATTTTATGCTTCCCGTGCACAGGGATGTACATAAACCTATACAGGAATGTAAGCAATTGCAGAGCACTGGAGATAACGACCTAGGCAGCTCCTCCAGCCCTGTCTTCCTAAATAGATTAAACTGCCTCACCACACATAGATGCGCTATATAGTCACACCCACATACATTTAACCATACAAGCTGAGGCTACATTCAGAGGAGAACATTGCCTCTGTATTTCTCTATGCCTCTGTAATTCTGCTGGCTGATTTTGCATCACTATGCTTCTCCTGATAGATTCATTTTTTTCTACAAAGATTCATGACAAAACTTGCCTGGCTCGAAGCTGGGACATTGACTTAGTCCTTTTCTTTTTTTCTGAAATCATGCAGTTCTGAAGCCGTTTTTCCAACTCTGACAATATTCATCGCTGTGAAGCATTCCCCTAGCATGAATGATATTGCAAGTGATCAAGCTGGCGTCATGACATGAAGCAGAGTTAGCTTTATACTGCAAGCTGGATGAAGCACAGAGAAGGATGGATTCACCTTAGGGGCTTCGAGGAGAGGGACTATCTCCCTCATCCTTAATACTGCAGAAATATGGTGAGGGCCACATCTCCTGGGAAGACCTTCTATGGGGTGTCAGTAAGAGGCCCTGTAAATCACCTAGCAGAGTCCCCTTATGCTTGGATAGACATCCAGTATCGGGTATATGTATACACCTAGTTCCTCTCCTCCACTGTGCATCTGCTGACACCAGTCGGCCTCTGATGGTAACCTGCACCTACTAAGCAGAAGCTCTCCTCTGTCCTGCAGGTGCATAGGGGTTTCACCTTTGGTTTGTGTCTAACAGGGTTAATTTTTCTCAATGGTCAAGAATATGTAAAGTAAGAGGAAGTAAGGCACTGACTGAAAATGTATTATGAAAAAGATGGGAAATCACAAAAAATGTCCATGAATACTGTATTTATAAGGCCTCCTTGTGTATTGCGATTATCCTTGGGTGACAGCAACTGACAGAGCATGTCTATCACCCACAATAAAAACTGCAGGATGATCTGCAACACTGTTCATAAGCATAATATAACGTGCAGTAGTTGTTACAGTGCAATAATGTTCCTATGCAGTAACAAATATACTACACACAGACATGAACATAATTAAAACGGTTCTCGCTGGCTTGCTAGCACCGTTTGCCAAAGAATAAGTTGCACGCAAGTGGATTTGCATACAAATGAGATACTGTCAGAACAATAATGGGACTTTGATAAGACCACATACTCATGTCATTAAGTCACTTCAGTAGCTAAGGAATATTTAGTTAGCATTAAATGAGGATAAAAGTTGATCATCTCCCCTTCCCCCCAAATTAAAACAAAAGCCAACCAGGTATATCCAGTTAAAAACACTAGGACATTTTTAAATTGAAAAGATACCACTGTTAATGTCATCTTTTAAAAGTTTTATGATGTACTACGGAATTAAAATTGTATTTTTTAACACAGAAACAAAACATATTTGTTACTAAGAGCTATTTGCACTGACACTCCGTGTCAGCTGCCTGCTTGGTAAGCACAGCTGTAGTATATGGGAAATGATTTTCAAAAAATACACAGAACTTTTTAAAAAAGACATTTAAAGTCATATTTATTTTTATGCTTAAGTATAAATAAATCAGCATAGATGAAATACCTACTGAAATCTTCTAGTGAATAATGAGATTTAAAATCCTTCTAATTTTTTTTTGCTGTACTTGGAGACCTCTTGGAAATGTCTAAAGTTTGGACTTGATCCAGCCATGTTGAAATCAATGGGAATTTTTCCATTGACTTTAGTGAGAACAGGTCCTTTGGGAACAGTCTGAATGACGATGTATTGCTCTACTTAGCTGGTAAAAAAAAAAAAAAGCCTTTTGGAAGACCATCTTATGGCAATCTCAAGGTCTGTACATCCTTTGTGGTTTAGAAGTGAACAGGCTTACAGTAATTTTGTTGGTCTTGCCTGTAAATAATCAGATGAAAATTTCAGCATTGGACTAAGAAGTTTTCAAAGGAGAAGTCAAGACTTAAAATAGTCTTTTGCTGGTGGGAGACCTGCTAACCCTGTATGGCAGGAAACGGTCTTGCAAATTTGCTAACTTCTTTTCTAACTTGAAAAATGGTGCCGGAGTCACTCAGAGGAGGGTAAAAATTAATATTAATGATTTCATTTGACAGGAATGAACTCATTACCATGCACATTTCTAACGTTTTTCAACAGTTAATTTTAGCTGCTGAAAAAGACCTCTCTTGCTAACTGAAAATATGGTAATTTCACATTAAAAACTGTATTAAGTCTTTCTTTGCCAAAGTTACAAGCACTTGACAGGGTTTTATAAACCACACTGAACTCCTCACAAACTTTCAATCAAGCATTATGAGAGGACTAAAAAATCCAAAATTAAAATCGGTTGTCTGATTCAGGTTTTGTAATGTGTAATTTTTTTTAGTTACTGCTATTATGACAAAACAACTAAGACATATGGAAGAAATACATTGGCTCAGAAGACTCTCTAGATTTTTTTAAGAAAGAAAATGCAACATTATATTATAATAACTGCCACTTGCAGTGACAGAAGGTATACTGTTTTATTTACAGAGAGAAGAATTAACAGTTATAAAGAAAAATTAGCTGATGTAAGATGAATTCACATTAAGATTAAGGAGTTCATTTAATCTCTGGCACATTGAGTCTTGGGCACTACTTTTATCATTTGCCAGCAAAGCCTGTATTTGGATGCTGGTAGGCTCAAGGGGTCCTGAGGAACTCTAGGTGGTCTAAGAGATGTAGTTGTCCCCTTTTCGTTCAAGATAGACAAACTCACCTGATGATTTTGAAACAGTGCCACAAACAAATTGGTTATTTTAATCTGATGAAATCTTCCAAAGGAGTTTTCAATCCTTTCAAAAGGCACAGCATAAAGCCTTTCCCAGTTTGCTCTGTCGTTGGAAGGTCAGTTGGAAGGAATGGAGCAGCACACCAGACAATGGAGTTTGCTCCTCTGTCCCCAGTCGCTTCCCCTCCCCAGCCCTGCTGCAAGTCCTCCTGCTGTTTTGCCTTCCCAAAAGCTGTGCTATGTAAATATCTTCTTGCAGAGCCTGGGGCAAGGAGTGCAGGAGTCCTATCAGTGCCATGTGTGAGCTATGTACTGTTAAAACAAAGCAAATAGTCCCCTCACGATGCTGTCAAACCCACAAAATACACAGCCCGCAAAACAAAGGAGATTGCCTTTATTTCCTTTCCATTCTAATCATCTTCAGGGCTATTTGTAACAATAGTAGGCATAACACTGCCAAGCGCAAATGTGATTTCCAAGTTGGAGTTCCTTTCAGAAAATAGATTAGCTCAATTTTCCAGATGTCAGACAGGTGTGCTGTTAAGTATATGCTGGAATTCAGTTTTTGTGATTAACACTCATAATGACTTCTTGGCTATGACAATCAGATCCTTATTTTCAAAACCTACCATTTATTGTTCTAGTACCTTTACTTCACTTACAGCCACCAGCCAAATCCAAGATCAGCTAGAAGGAAATTAAGAACAAATTTATTATGCTTGTGCTGTTTGTAAGACATTCATCATTACTAGAAGAAAGTGACTGTGAAAAGGAAGAGTTTTATACCAACACAGGAAAAATTATCAAGATTTTTCATTCAATTCTATGTGGTGGTGTTGGGAAAAAGATGAATGAAAATGCACTCAAAATTTCCCCATATCACTTACATCCCTTGGCCCTTTATTCTGCAAAAGTCATTCACTTCCAGAGCAACCTGATCCCTAACTGAAAAAAAAATTCCTTACCAGAAAAAAACCCGGCATCTGCAATTAAGTGGCTTGTATGTGGAGATATACAGGTCAGTACCTTTGAAAGGTTGCTCTTTACAGGAAAAGTAAACCCAGCAAAAGATGTTTCTGTATCAGATTCTCTGGCAGGGCTAACCCTTGCTCATGTTGGCTTCTCACATTCCATTTTGAATGAGCTGAACTAGGCAGAGAAATTACGGGTCAAGACCAAATGCAGGGTGAGCTCCTAACAGCACTAAAAGCTTTGCTTCCGTACCTGGATTCAGCGTAAGGGTTTCTCTTCTGAGCATCTCTCTATACCTTCATAATACTGGACAGTTACTATGAAGTCATAACACTTCAAGAAATTAATTAATCTGTATGTGCTGGAAATCAAAATATTTCAAAACGCAGTTCTGTGTGCCCTCAATGTGGCAATAGATCTGGTTTCAAAGGAGCTGTTGGTGTACTTGAAGCCATGTAAATTCTATGTCATATGTGAGAGAGTCTAGTGCTGTGATTTATCTGTTGTATTGCTGATATTGATCCCAAAAGTATCTTTCACTGATTGCTGGTTAATTAGGTGTTGTTAATAAATCAATATACTGCTTTGATTCTGATTTGTTTTTTCCTGCAGCGGACATAATCTATTTTTAGCCATTGTGGATAGGCAACACTCTAGGCAGCCAGAGGGATGAAGTCTGCAACAGCCACTGGTGAGAATTTTCAGTATAATAAAACATGTCTCCATCCTAACAATGAAGTGAGGATGTGAAACTTATATCTTACAAGTGGACACAAAAAGGAACCAGGAGATAACAGAAGTCAATTTGGCTTGGTAAGCATGGCAAGTATTTTTCCAGGCTTATTAAGACTACTGAGATCCTGCTCTGTCTCTCAGCCTCACTCAGTTTTATATCTGCTTCCAGTTCCAGGCGAGGAAGGCTTCCTTGAGCACTTTCTTGCATGCTTATCTCTTTCACAAACACACCTACACAACATCTTGTTGGTTGTCAAGTTTCAACAGCCTTTTCTGAGCTTTCGTAGCACTGCTCTATTTCAGGGATGCCAAAATACCTTAACTTGACCTAGTCCCTCGGGAAATCCTTTTAAAATTGCCTTACTGACATTTTAACAAGGACCGATGTATAAAGACCAAGTAAAGACTGCTGGATGTGGCTGTTACACTTCGCAGTTTTTATGCCCAGATGTTACAGTATTATACTGGCAAAATATCAGATGGATTTAAAAGAAAAAGAAGTTAAATTTACTTTTACAATTGAAGATAGACATTAGAAAATTTCCTCTTCAGCTATTTTTCACTCATTTTAATAATTTTGAGAATAGTGTCAGATGAAACACAGACTAGTTCTTTTCTGGGTCAGGCTCTGTGACAGTGAATTAGTGTAGGTGGAACCAATAATAACTCCAAGGAACACTGTGAAAGCAACGTCATATAAAGGACTCTCAGCACCTTTGAAGATGCATTATGGGTTTGATCTCCTTCATTATTGCTGCTTGTTTGAGCAATACGGGCAGAACTGGGCCTAGAGAGGCCTCTCCTGTTACAGCAGAGGCCCCCTTAGCTCTAAGCTTGCTGCACCAGCACCGTGCTCGAGACACTTGCTGGCCCAGATCTTAGTGGCTGGCCCAGATTGCCAGGGTTGACTCAGAGGTATCAAAATGACCTCAGACTTACCAAGCACAAGACCCGTGGGGAAACAGGACTGCCCCGATCGAACATCGGCTATCGCTGGGAAAAGTGTGCAAAAGTCTTGGGAATTTTAGAGAGTCTGAAAACCTTCTGCCTATTTTCACCTGTATGTAGCGGTGCAGTTAAAGGCAGCGGTTTTCCCTAGGACCTTTCCTTTCGTGGTACTCCATCAGCACTACACCTACAGCATCACCAGTAAGATTGCCATACAAATTCAGCTGGTTTCCAAACACAGTGCTTCTCTGGGTTGAGCCTGCGCACAGTAAAGCATAAGAAGACCAAGTATGCATGAGGGGAAGGAGAGATTCAGTAAGAAAGATGGAAAGGGAAAACAAAGTTACAAAATGAATTTGTTTAGCATTTAAATATCACAGTGATGAATGTAACCTATATGGGAGAAGCCTATGGGGCTTTTCACATGTTTTAAGTTGTAAACCTGCTTAAACTATTTGCTGGGACATGGTCCCAAAATTTACTTATCTCTTTAGCAAAAGCAAACGAAGCTAAATGCTGAATTTTTTAATGAAGTCAAACAATTAAGAGAAAAGTATTTTCTTAAGCTCATTGTGAAAGCTGAACCAATTATCCTAAAGCAGAATGGTGAAGTCAGTGTTAATTAGCCAGAGAAGGGAGTCATTGGGTCAAATTCACTTCTCAAAGAGTTACAGAAGAATTCTATGAACAAAATAGAAAAATAATGTCATATGTTTTGTTAAGTTCTGAAATAAACAGGTTTGGGCAGTTTGGGTTGTTTTTTTCATGAAAAAGCAGCTAAACATTGGGCTAACTTTCTCCCACTGAAACCACCTTTTTCACTGACTTTCCTGGAAGCATAATCTTGGCAGTTATAAATTCTTATAGAAGTGAAATATTAGCAAATAATTAATCTATGAAGTAGCAGTACATAGAAAGAGAATATGAAAACATAACTATTCTGTGTTACACTTTTGTATCGTTCAGTAAATAATTTCCAAAGATATAGGAAATGTTTTAGAGTTTCCAGTTGAAAATTAAAAATTAAGCCATTAAGTGAGGAAGTTAATACATATTTTTTAAAAAAACTGGTTTGCATATGTACATATATAAAAATGAGTTGAATGGTAACATCTAGGGCAGATCGAAGTGTGTGTATATATATACACATATGATTTTCCTCCTAAATTAAGTGAACAATAGCACAGTTCTAATTTGTAGGCCAGTTATTCAAAATCAAGCACATTATTCCCTATACTACCGAAGTTTTGGAATAGTCTTTTAAGGTACAAATCTATTTATTTATATACCTTTGCATAATTTTTTTTAACCATTGGAACCATGATCAAATTAATCTGCCGATATTTGTGTTGTCATTCAAAATTGTTTTGCATTAGAAAGTACAGTATCTTTTCCCCCCACTTTTCCATCAGGGAAACTGTTTTTGTTAGATCAGAGATTTATTCAAAAACATAGTTCAGACACAGTGGCTGGCTGACCCAACTCCCCATTCACTTTAAAAAAAAAAGTATTTTCATGTTTGTTTCTGTAGCTTGGATCCAGGTCTTTATCACTTTGCTCCCTTCATCCTAGTGGATTATTCAACCTGACAAAGCTTCAGGGTTTTTTTTCTTTTATTCAGTGCAGCTGGGAAAACCCTCTTACAATGTGTCAATTTTAATATTTGTTTACTCCACCAATGCACAAATGAGTATATCAAGGTCTCCCTTTGGGGAAGCGGCAAATGCGTTTGTTGATACTTTACCACACAATGCTTGCAACAGCATCTACGTAGCTGGACTCGGGGCTGATAAACCTACCTTCTTCCTCAGACTACTAATTTCTTTCTGTCCTTCATCCTCCTCATAGTCTTCATCTCCCTGGCAAGACCTGATGCTGCTGTCTCAGGGAGCTGGGATTCATTCTGGTGTCACAGGAAGGTTTAGGGACAGAAAATATTTGCAATGTTTGGGATTCTTACTGAAATTGTTTTCCACCAGTGTTCAAAGTGAAGTTTGCACTGAAAAGCAGGCCTCAAAACTGAATTTAAAAAAAGTAAATTAAGTTCAGTGTCTTTGTTTTCACTACTTGTTATTTCTACTAATTTGACTAGCATTGAAACTGGCCTGAATTTTCTCTCTGTTCTTGAAGACTGATTTTTAGAAGTGCTGAATGTGCCGTTTCCAACATGGGGAGTGAGGAGAGTTGTGGAACCTTCAGACCTTGGGTCATAAGGGTTAGTCAGGTTTAAGCTGGGTTCCCAAAAAAAAAAGGAGTTTACATTTTCCAAAGAGCACTCAAAAATTTCCTCAAACATAGCTAGGGGCAACAAGATTTAGCACCCAAAAGGAGGATACATTAAGCAGCGCACTTGAAATTGTGATGTGAAAAACACTGTAGAAATGTAAAGTGCTGCTGTCACAGCTGTTCTCAGAGCTGGTAGGGTCACCCACCTTTTTTCTTTAAGGCAAAACACATAGCTATGGGGTTTTTTCTCTGTGGCTCCTACAAAGACTGTTGTCATATCTTACGTTATACGTAGGGCAGACATGAAGATTTTATCATTAAAAAATTGTCTTTATAAATTTGCCGTGTAATCAGATGACAGCTTAGTACCTACTCAAAACTTTCTCTGGTCACGATTACTGTTTATTACCATGAAGATGAAAATCAAGGATATTACTACAGGTTTTATTTTTGAGGGATATTTTTGATAGTACACTTAGGACTTTTCTGCTCTATTAATGTAAATCTTTCATCAGTCACTTCAGTTATCTGGTAGTTTCTGTAATACTTGTAAAAACGTTTCTGTAACAGACACATACATGAGCTATGCTTTTAAGAGATTTTTTTAGTGGAGAAGATTTCAAGTTTTTAACTATATTATTGTTTGTTCATTTATCTGATCATATCAAAATTACAGAATTGACCAACATCACCTCAGAGGACAGAATCTGATGATTTTTTTAAGAAAACCAATTTTTAGTAAAAACTGCTTCTGCTATACCAACAAAAATATTTACAAAAACAAAGGCACATGCAAGTCAAGTATGAGGTCTTGCAAATGGTTACTAGCTAGTGTAATGCTATCAGCATCTGAAGAGATTCGCAATACTTAGAAAACATTTGAACTGACATTGTGGGCCAAGTGGGTTTCAAGGGCCACTGCACTCAACAGGAAAGTCGTTGCACACGCGCACACACACGCACACACACACAGAGTTGTGCATTGTTCATGTGCATCTATACACATTTATGTACTTAGGGGACATGGAAATGCATTTATATAAATGTTTGTATATTGTCCTTGCTTGTAATCCTGTCTCTTTTAAGAAAAACTTATCTATCGCAACACAAAGGTTTCCTTTTTGTCATCAGAAATTCTATGGTGTGCATAAAATTAGCATTTATGAGATTTTAGGTTGGTTGTAAAATTTTCTGTTGTTGAAACCTGGTTTATGTAGAAGTAATTAATTTTGCTCAATTGGATTTTATAAGAATGCTTTTTTTGATTGCAACAGTATGAGACATTTGATGTAATTTAACTGTGAATTTCTAAGGGGGGGTTTACTGTCAGAGATAGAGTAGCCTATTCTCAAGCAAGCAAACTATTATGCAACGTTATGTTTTGTGCTACTGGGTAATGAAATGCTATAATTGATATAGGTCTTTACCACACTGACTATCATACAGTACAATATAAAATAAATTACCAGAAAAGAACAGCATTTTTCTAATCCTAGATGCTTATATAAAGCATTTTGGATTGTTACATTTTAGGGAAGTGACAATTACTCTCGTCATATTCACTTGATTCATGAATAGTGCAGTTTTCAAGCATTTGTATTTGGTTAACAGTGCTCAGAAAAAACAACCCATAACAAATAGTCAAGTGGCTATAAACCAGTTCCTTCCATGCTGACAGACTAATTAATCTGATCAGTCTTGAACACCAGTGTTTTTCATGTGAGCAGCCAGCACCCAGCAGCAGCCAGCTACAGCGGTCACCTATAAATGCTCTCCAGTTGCCTTAGGGCTTCATGCTGCTCTCACCAAAGCCAAACACAAAATCTTTACTGATCTCAGCTTTTAGAAAATCAAGGTACGCTGGCTCAGTAACTGTCACTTTCTCACAAAAACAAATACAAAATGGTAAGCTGGAAATTGCCTCCTCAAAAGCTGAATCACTGAGTTATGAAGCATGACCATTTGTGATTTTGCCTGGCAGGAACCTGCCCACCCAAGAGTGGTTGGAACTTGACCTGGAGGAGGAACTTGACCTCCTCTTGACTTCCTTGGCAGACAGAATGAGCTGTACAGAGCTTTGCAGCCTCCTGGGGCCATATCCAGCTTTGCTACGAGTACAAATAGGTAGCTGCGAACTGGACTGTTATGTGCATAGATGTTAAGTGATTGTGATTAAATGGTCATGCTGTCATGTGTTAACAGCTCAGATTTTTAAGAAAATCTACAAAACCAGGACATTCAAAACTATTAAAAAAAAAAAAAAGATCTGCAGCCAAAAATGCTGCTCATGAAACAACAAATGCTGTAAATACAGAGGATCTGTGATATTTAAGAATTTTTAAATTTCTCCAGTTCACGAGCAGTCTTTCTCAAAACTCGTTCTGCAGGTCAAGGCAGCAGGCTGGAAATCTTTTGCCATTTGAACAAAGCATTGTGTACTAAGGCAAAGGAAGCTTGTATTAAATTCCTATCATCCTGAGAACATAACAGATTTCTCGCAATACACTACCAGGGATAATATGAAAAACATAAAATCAAGTTATAATTTTTGCATTTATTTATTTATTTTTACAAAGTTCTCATTAAATTTCATATCACATTATGAGCAGCAATTGCTGCTATGGAAAAGCAACAACCTAGTGCATCAGATATTCTCTGGTGGATCTTTCAGACCCAAACCTGCTTAGCTTTTAAGATTAGACAAGATCAAGCCTACTTAGACAAGGAAGGCCATCTGTTTTCAAGGATCCAGCTGCTATCCGTTCAAACACAACTCACTGTGGACTCCTGTAATTTATTAATCCCAGGATAAACCTGTAAGTCTGCAATATCATTATTTGACTTCTTTATACCATTAGCTTGAACATTTTATCAACCGCTGTGCAGGTAACAGTCAAAAAGCTAAGGAGATTTGTCAACCCTCATAATTAATATCTCCCTTCTTTTAAGTTACCAAGACTCCAGTTTAGAACAGACTTAAGCACTTTCTGTGTGTGGACCGTTAGAAGAAGATTAAAGACTGGCATGTGTTTATGATCCTTTCAATACCTGGGAACCATATTCAAGATATTGCCTGTTCAGATTTCTGTTTGAAATTGGTTCTACATGCATAAAAACAGATATGTGAGCATGGACACACATAGTGCTATTTGGTTATTTCTAAATTTTTCATTTCTTCTTTCAGAAGGGGAAAGCTGTTCCACCCGGGTGAAACTGACATTTTTTTTTAAAACCAAACAAGTCGGGAGTTATATCAGCCCTCAGAATTTATGTGCTGGATTTAAAAGTGAAAATAGCTTTTTCTCAGTCAGACAACTCCGAATTGGCTGAGTGACTGGACGGACGTTAATAAAACTTCCCTTTTGTCTGCAAAATTATTGTGTCTGTCCCAGGTGAAGCATGATAAATCAATGCAAAAGCTACCTTTCTCAGAAAGTTGTGACTGAAAATAAGAGTTTAGAACATAAATGACATATTAATTGTGGTTTCAAAGCGTTACTACCTGGTGTAATCTGTTTGCTAGAGCATATTTCTTTGTATGTATGCATGAATATATACTTGGCAAATCCAGAACTATGAAGTCCTCAGAGTTTACTTTCCCGGGAAGCTTTGGAAGAGACTCTCATTCAGGTTCTTCCCACGATTATGTGTCTTCTAAGACCACCACAAAGATGTGCAGAGTTATAAAAATTTTGCATGAGCAGAGCCAGTGCTTGTGCTCTGCCATGCTCTCTGCCTAGAAAACAGCAGGAGGAAAGGGTGGGTCAGGGGGGTTGCATTTTCAGGCTTTTCATTGCTTGGTCTTCCCAGATATCTTTGTTAAGAAAGGGAAAGAGAGCATTCAATAGTGCTTTGGCTTAGATAACTTCTGTCTAATCCCTTCAGTTTCCCTGATCTGTATGCAGGTGAGGCACTCAATCTCATGGAGCTGCTCTCTGTCCCACTCTTGGCTATCCTCTCTCTGCTAGTCCATCCTTCTATCCCACTCCATTTTAGCATGGTCAGGATATCATGACATGTTAAGCATTCCCAAGCTGAGAAAGCAAGGACACTCAGCAACTACAAATGTGGTAACAGGGCTGGATGTTTAATTAGCAGCAAGAGGTTCTTCCACCTTTGCAGGGAGCTGAACAAAGTGGTTTTAGATTATCTTGGTTGTTGCCAGTGTGTGCTCAGTTCTCTGAAGTAAAGGTGTATCATGGAGCATTGCGAACTGTAAGGGTTAAAAATCTTATATTTTTACTAGAAACCATTAAGAGTTCTATCTGCTTCTTTGGGAGCTTTTTTAATTATATAATCAACTTATTCCTGAAGCAGTAAGTGCTAGAATTCTCTATGTCTTTCTGTCTCCCATTCTTTCTCTCTCACTCTCTCTTTCTTTGACTGCCACATGCAATTTCACAATAGTACACGATTCTGGGAGCTAATGTTTTGGGTGAACTGAAAATATGGAAGAACTGACTGTGAAAAAGGTGAAAATCTATATTGATATTTAAGAATCCATCCCAATCAATATAAAAATCATGTTATTTGTGGTTAGGTGACAATGCTTGATATCCAGGGCAATACGAGGTAATGTGCAGGAACTGCCATAGTTTATGTTGTAAATCCCTGTTAACAGCAGGGAACCAGCCTCCATACTTTCATACATCATTTCCTGACATCAAGTGTTCTAAAGGGTTTTCACACAAACTCAGTGAGGCTCAACAGGAGTATTTCTGTTGTGAAAGAGCAGTTTGCAAACCACACTATCTAATCTATGACATTTTATAGTCTTGGACAGGCACACCCTCTGCTGGGTAAAAAAAAACCTGGCTAGATGGCCAGGCCCAAAGAGTGGTAGTAAATGGAGTTAAATCTAGTTGGAGGCTGGTCACATGCAGTGCTCCTCAGGAATCAGTGTTGGCTCCAGTTCTGTCCAATACCTTTATCAACGATCTGGATGAAGGAGTTGGGTGCAGATGACACTAAGATGGATGGAAATGTTGATCTGCTTGAGGGTAGGGAGGCTCTGCAGAGGGATCCCGTCAAGCTGGATCAATGGGCTGAGACCAACAGGATGAGGTTCAACAAGGCCAAGTGCCAAGTCCTGCACTTGGGACACAAAACCCCCATGCAGCGTTACAGACTTGAGGAAGAGTGGCTGGAGAGCTGCCTGGCAGAGAAGGACCTGGGGGTGTTGTTTGACAGCTCGCTGAACATGAGCCAGCAGTGTGCCCAGGTGGCCAAGAGGGCCGATGGCATGTTGGCCTGTATCAGACACAGCGTGGCCAGCAGGAGCAGGGAGGTGATTGTGCCCCTGTGCTCAGCAGTCCTGAGGCTGCACCTTGAAACCTATGTTCTGTTTTGGGCCCCTCACTACAAGAAGGACGTTGAAGTGCTGGAGCGTGTCCAGAAAAAGACAAAGAGGCTGGTGAGGGGGCTGGAGAACAAGTCTTAGGAAGAACAGCTGGGGTTGTTTAGTTTGGAGAAGAGAAGACTGAAGGGAGACCTTATCATTCTCCACAACTACCTGAAAGGAGGTTGTAGTGAGGGGGTTATTGGTCTCTTCTCCAAAGTGACAAGTGATAGGATGAGAGGAAATGGCCTCAGGTTGCTCCAGGGGAGG
The DNA here is from genome assembly GCA_033558235.1 of Neomorphus geoffroyi. Lineage (NCBI taxonomy): Eukaryota > Metazoa > Chordata > Aves > Cuculiformes > Neomorphidae > Neomorphus > Neomorphus geoffroyi. Next base: position 34,298,515 of record JAUMJM010000005.1, on the reverse strand, counting down.
TTTAGATTGGATATTAGGAAATAATTCTTTACCAAAAGAATGGTGAAGCATTGGAACAGGCTGCCCAGGTGGAGTCACCATCCCTGGTGGTGTCCAAAAAATTTGTAGATGTGGCACTTCGTGAGATGGTTTAGCAGGCATGGTGGTGGGCTGACAGTTGGACCTGGTGATCTTAGAGGGCTTTTCCAACTTTAATGATTCTGTGATTCTATGGAAGTGGTTCAGAATTTTTCTGCAGCACTGAGACTGCAGTCCAGCAGGTGGTATCACCTTTACATGTCTCCTTTTAAGCTATCACTCTGACTTTCCCTTATAGTTAATGGAATAAAATAAATAGTGATTCACCTCATCCAACAAAGGCATTTAGGGCAGGGGAGTCAGCTTCTTCTTCACCAGCTCTTTCTCCCCATAGTGAAGGGAGCCTGGGACAGACCCCAAAGAACCATTTTTGGTCAAGAAAGCCTGAGCCTCCTTGCCCTGCACTAGGGCGACATCACAGCAATGCTCTACCTCAGACCATGTACATTGCCTCTGACTCTTTCAACGCAATCCCCATGGCGTGAAAAATAACTACTAAAGCTGCAGGTTTTGAGTAGGTCAGAGATGCAATGCCTCAGTCGCAGGCGAAAAGAAGTTACTCCCATGATTACTGATGGTTACTCAGTGACTCCATGCGTAACCCCAGCACCAACATTTTCTGACTTTCCACTTGATTTCACCACTCCCTTGATCATTTAGTACTATAACTTCCCTTTAAAACCATCCGAAAAAGCAAATGATGCCAGACCAGGGAGGGAACCTGGTCTCCATAACAGACACCATATAGAGATGGTCTGCAGGTCCTCAGCACAGAGGGTAGGTTTTGAGGATTACAAGAGGGCCTTGTGGCTGTATGGAGACTAACCAGACTTTCCCAGTTCCTTTTCAAAAAACTGCTGGATGATGCTACTGTGAAAAGATTGACCGCAAACTATCAATAACTGCATCTAAGCTTTCTATCCCAAATGTCTCCAATGGGTGCAGCCTTATAGAGGTGGTCTTCAGTGGGTACAAAAGCAAGAATGTTTATGGTGCCCAGGATGCTTTAATAGTACCTTTCCATTTACCAATCCAGTATCCTATGTATATAGGCTAAAAGGTGTACGTCAACACAGCTCCACTGACTTGTCACAGCATTTTGATTTATTCCAAATAAGCATCTGACTCAGAAGTCGAAAGAGCAGATATTACAGATCAGTAATCTTGTTTCCAGGTAGATGATTTCTTCTACCACTTAAAAAAATCACTAGGAAAACTTACTTGTTTTATCTTTTGGTGATTATTTTGCCTAGTAATTACAAACATCCTGTGTTAAGTCTGACAAGAATTAAGTTACGCTTTGGCAAATACTGGTGCTTTCCTTCATGCTCCCCCCTGAAAAAGGTAGTCTGACTTTGATATTGCTTAAAGCAGTCATAGTCTTTGTTCTTCAGAAATGATAAAGCATTTCTAATTCTGAGTTTTATAATACTACAATATGGAGAGACAGATTTTATCTTAATAACATTTATATTATGATAAAGAACCAGCTACATGACAGGAAAGTGAACATTTCAGTTCCTCTACATTTCTCCATCACATCAAAAGATACTACATGTGAGAATGATATGCTAAAACTTCCCATTATGCAGTTTGGAAACACAGATATTTATTCGAAAGGAATCAGTATTGTGAAGACTAACCTCAATGGCTGAGCTAGATAATGTTTCACGGCCCCAAACTGATACTTTAATTACGGTACAATAAGATACTAATTTTATTTCTGTACATCTTCCAAGACATTTCTGTGAGCAAGATGCTGAATGTACAGAGCTGTTCCTGATACAATAATTGCAAATAATAACACAAAATCTAACCCTCCCTCCTATGTTGTGACATCTAAACCGCTGTTAGTATTTAATGCAACCAGCGATGAAATCGGATAAATTCATCAAGAATTCTCTTTCCAGAAAAAGGTAATAATTTCTGTGAACGAACAGAGAATTGTACTAAACCATTCCTCACCCCAGAAGAGAATTAGTCGTTTATTCTATACAGAACAACATAATAACCAAAGTCCTCCACACCTTCCAGTAATAGATGTGAAAATACACGAAATAAACCATATGCACATAAGCTTTCACTTAATATGCACATTGGTAACTACATGCCCATGTTTTAAAAATCCTTCTCTCTCATATGCACTTTCATCCCTATAGGTGAAATATATACTCATATATATTTATGATGGGCCCGATTCTGCCTACCTTGCTCATATTGAGAGGCATCTTGCCCTGCAGTAGTCCTACTGAAATCAAGCAGAGATAATGCTCTTCAATCTGAGTATAGGTGGCAGATTCCACCTATATATAGTGTGTCTATATTTATCTCCATTTTAAGTGGTTAATTTAGCTCTGTATCGCTGAATTAAATATAAATTATCTGCTAGCACAAAAGCAGCTTGGGAGCAATTACAGTCCCCTATCTCCCCCCACCCCAAATACGCTAAATATCAATGTGTAATATGCAAATCCTAGGGGCTTTTTTACACTAACCATATCGAATTCTTAATACTAGACAAGAAGAAAATCATAGCTTAACATACACCAGTAGATGTAATAAATAATGAACAGCACTAACAGCTTAACATCATAAGGAAACAGATGGAAAACTTCCCTCCAGAGATCATTGCATCTAGTATTAGAGAATGAGTTTCTGGACGTGCACAGGGTGAACAGTTCAAGTCTGAATTACAATGAGGTTCGTAACACTTTTTTATTATAAATGTAGGAGTTTCATGTCTTCCTTTTAGAAAGTACTGCTATTATAGCATTCATCTGTTTCACTGAAGACATGAAAAGCAAAAGGCAAAATCTTAAGCTGCTAAAGCGTGCATAGTACAATCAAATCAAGATCTCGCTCTGGGAGTACCTTGACTGGGTTTGCAGAATGCAGCAGGGCTACAATGCCATCATCTGTCCAGGAAACGAAACAGAACCCAATGTGGAAGCCAACTCTACTAGTAGTGTTTATCTACGCTACTGAAAAATGCTATTAGAATCATAGAATCATAAGGTTGGAAGAGACCTCCTAGATCATCGAGCCCAACCGTACCTGTCTCCCCAGAAAACCATATCCCTGAGAAACTCATCTACCCATCTTTTAAACACCTCCAGGGATGGCAACTCCACCACCTCCCTGGGCAGCTGTTCCAATCCCTGACCACACTTTCAGAAAAGAAATTTTTCCTAATGTCCAGTTTAAACCTCTCCTGGTACAACTTGCGGCCATTTCCTTCCTTTCCCTCCGTCCTATCACTTGTCACTTGTGAGAAGAGCCCAGCACCCACTCCATCACAGCCTCCTTTCAGGCAGTTGTAGACAGTGATGAGGTCTCCCCTCAGCCTTCTCTTCTCTAAGCTAAACAGCCCCTGTTCCCTCAGTCTCTCCTCGTAGGGCTTATTCTCCAGCCCCCTCGCCAGCCTCGTTGCCCTTCTCTGGACACGCTCCAGCACCTTAATGTTCTTCTTGGAGTGAGGGGCCCAAAACTGAACCCAGCACTCGAGGTGCAGCCTCACGAGTGCTGAGTACAGGGGCACAATCACCTCCCTGCTCCTGCTGGCCACGCTGTGTCTGACACAGGCCAAGATGCCATTGGCTCTCTTGGCCACCTGGGCACACTGCTGGCTCATGTTCAGCCGCTGTCAGCCAACACCCCCAGGTCCTTCTCTGCCAGGCAGCTCTCCAGCCACTCCTCCCCAAGCCTGTAACGCTGCATGGGGTTGTTGTGACCCAAATGGAGGGCTCTGCACTTGGCCTTGTTGAACCTCATCCTGTTGGTCTCAGCCCATTGATCCAGCTTGACGGGATCCCTCTGCAGAGCCTCCCTACCCTCAAGCAGATCAACATTTCCATCCAGCTTAGTGTCATCTGCACCCAACTCCTTCATCCAGATTGCATGTTTAAAGGGCCTTTCAAACTGTGAATATAAGAAAAGGAGATTTCTCTGGAAAATGAAGCACATCTGTTTAGTTTGAATAAACCATGCTGGAGAAGTGAACCAATTATCACATTTTGCATGCACTTTTTTCCTTTTTTCATATATGGTGCCCAAGTAATGTATATGCACTATATCACTGGAAGGAGCCCAACTAAAGCAAGGTGCCATGCTTGAATCCTCCAGCTGCACTCCCCTCAACGGGCATTTGAGACCATGGCATAGCCTCTCTGAGTTTTTAGTAAGAAATTGTGCACATCTGTACTGCATGGATTACAACAGATCCTGCCTCTCTCATCTGCCATCAGGAAAATCTCCAAGTATGGTGCAAAACTTCTCCTCTAGACAAACTCTTTCAAGTGCCTATTACAGCAGCATCTGTTTGCCGTGAAGTACACTTCATACGAAGTTTCATACAAATAATAATAAATGAAGCTTTTCAAGAAGAATTTTTTCTCCCCGCTTCCTTTCTCTGTCCTCTGGACACCCACCTCACCCATTTTACGGACCACAGAAACAGCACAAAAATTAAATGATCTGTTTAAGATCTCAAAATCCATTTGAGCAGAGCATGCCCAAGCCAGCTGAGCTCCTGTCTGCTCTATCAGCTGTTAGGTAACATAGCTTCTAACGTCAGATGGATGTAGAGATAACTGCTTTCTATTATGCCTGAAGATATATAAACGTAATTGAAACTTGTATTGATTTTGGAGCCAAAACTTCTAGATGACTAAAACTCTGGGGCAACTGTAGGGTCAGCCAGAACACCTTTGGTAATAGGGTGAGGGGCGGAAGCTGATATTCTCCTGACAAACCCGCTAAGCTTATGAATGTCTAGCACTCATTACGTTATACACAATGCCGGCCAATAATTTCAGGTTGCTGTTCCAAGACACAAATTGCTTCCAAATGCAGGACTATACAAAAAAAATGGAAGAGGTCCAATATCAGAATGTAAGAGACACCAAAGAGTTGTTTCAATAATAAGACTACTCAATAATTTTATATTGCACAGTTTGATACTGAATCAAATAACTCTCCTCTCCAGCACCTACATTCCATTGCAAACTGCGAGCTAGTGATGTACTCACAGAAATTGACTATAAAAAAATGAAATAAGAACTGGAACCACAACTTCCCAAAATAATAAAACCCCCACAATCCAAACATCCTGTGGGATGCTGAGACAGCTATAAATCTCTTCCCTGTGTGCATGCCTGAACAGCATCTGGAGAGACGCAAGGCTGCAGGGCTGTGGAACAAGTAAGGCACTTGGAGGCAGAGCTTAGCAATCCCCTCCCAACTCATCATGGGAGGCGATGTTGGTAGCAATGAGCCACAGGCATGGGTAAGGGCAGGAGGCCGCCAAGGATGGCAAATCTGCAGTGATCCCCCACAGCCCACTGCCTCTCCTGCTTCAAGCGCTGTATACGTGGACATGTAGTGGCTAGAGAGGAGAAGGGTTTGAAACTGGAAATTTGCAACCAGAGTAGAAAGCAGGCACCCAACAAAAGAAGTTGGCCAATTTACCTATCCCCTCCCACTGGCAAAAGTGGAACTGGCGAGCCCTCCACATTCAGGCTTTCGTCCTTGCTCTCCATCATGTGTTTCCCCCACCTCCTCCTTCTAAAGGAGTGACCTGGCCAAGTGCAGCTCCACCTGGGGGTAACACTCAATCCATCTCAGCATCTGAGAAGCTTGGAATCGCATCTGCTGTTTCTAAGGGTATAAGAGGTTTATACCACAAGTTTCACTTAAAACTAAAAATAGGCGGTGGGCTTTGTGTTAAAACCTGTCATGAACTTCAGGATCACGTTTAAGAACTTGCAGAATGATGTAATTGATTAGGATCATCCTAAGGTCCTGTCTTGCCTTTGACCTTCACCAGGTTAAACTAACGTCTTTTCTGTGCTCATCACCTAAAGGCCCTAGAGTGACTCCAGGTCACCATCTCCACACCATGCCAGAGATACTGCTGCATCAGCTAACTCTGGTTTGCACAAAATTTCTTTCCAGTTTTCCTTGGTATAACCAGCTTTACCTGCCCAGAAAATCCTCTCTGCATTGCTGCTGACAACTAGAATGATAACCAAACAAGCTAACATAAGGAAAAAAAATGTGGAATATGGTGAGAAGTAGCCTGACACTTCGATGCTGGAAGCACAGATTCCCTTCATTCTCATTCTTCCACTGCATTTACTTCTATTTGGCACTCTGCTCCATCTCATTGCTTTTACACAACACTTTTTCACACCCTTGGTAGCTTTGAATAAGAATTTAAAGAAGAGAGACATTTCCTAAGAGGTTTTTCCTTTCTCCTTTTTCTCACGGTTTCTTTACTTTTGTTTCTTGTGTGAATTCAGAGGCCAGCTAAATTTTTTAAGTGCAGATCTGGGGACTTTGCTAGAGATCCACAAGAAAGGGATGCTCAGGAACTTGTCCAGAAACCTTGCTTGGCACAAGAAAAATTTCTTCTGGTACATTTGAGGTTTTTCAAGTAAACCACATACTTTGCGTCTGAGGTTTGCTCATGACCTTTCTCTTTTCCTTAGGCTATGACACATTACCTGACAGTGGCTGGGTTTATCATTTATTAACTTAAACCGCTTTTAAAGTGAGGTACTTTCGATACAACTTGAGGAAACCATAAAAGATGAGGAACAGCAATGACCAGAGAGAATGCTAGAGAATGCTAGGGAATGCTGGGGAATGCTGGGGAATGCTTCAAAGGCTGAAAAAAAAATCAGCATCTGTTAAAGGAAGGATCTTGATCCTAAACACAGCCTTGTGTCACCTGACTTAGTAAGAAAATGAGGTTTAAACCACTAACCAGGTGGATTTACACCTTGCAGCATACATTACTGCAGTCATACACATGCATATTGTCAGGCTGTGACTGCAGGGACTGAAAAACCAGGGCATGGGCAGAAGTCAGAAGTTGTGCTCAAATGAGTACTTTCTCTGTAAGTGAGAGCCAGGACTGGCTCCTTCCTTATTTTGGAAAAAGATGCCAAGAAACGTGAAAGATTGAAAAAAAACCAACAAAAAGCAAAAGAGAATCCAGCAGCTCTGATGCGTATTTTTCTTTAAAGAAGACCAAGTTCAAAGAAATTGGGTGAGACATTAAGGTGCTAGACTTCAGTGCAAAGACAGGGAGTGGAAGAGTTCAGGTTATGTGGCAACATCATCTCATTGCTCTTTCAGAGACAGTTTTGGCCATACCTAGATATCTGCAAGAAGTTAACGTCAGCAGAAGGAACTGTCACCCTTACTGATTTTCCCATTAAAAATAATAAGGTTATATTTCCTTTGCTTTTGTATCTCGCTTATTTGAATACTGACAAATTAAGCAGTGCTTCAGACCCAAGATGCAGGGAGTATTTGGACAAGGGTGACCTACTTCATCCAAAGCAATGTGTGTTTATCCAGGAGCGTGATTCTGACCCGCTTTCCTGCTGGAGCAACACAGGCACAATTTGTTGTGTATGTGCTCAGGTTGTCTTTGTAGACTCAAATCAATGGAAAGTATTCAGCAGCCATTAAGCCACAGATATTCCATATTCCTTCTAATAAAAATAACTGCCTACAGGGTTCTCCATTTTCAAAGATCTTTATTATTAAATATTTATATTATCATACAGCCCAGAGGGAATAGATAGGGTCAGCACTTTATAGCACTAGGCTCTCCACAAGTACACAAGATGTAAATATTAGTTCATATACATATTTACCAGTAGTGGTACTTCCCAGCTTGCCTTCCCTACCACTCTTGTTCCTTCTACTCATCCAATGAACACCGTAAGAAATGCCCAACTAGAGAGGGTTAAGCACTGCAAACCTCCAGCCACACCATCAGCTGCTGTCACACTACCCATCTCCTCTCATTCTCTCCAGCACCTTATCGGTGGCACCCCAAATGCAGCTGCTTTCTTGTCACGCCTCTGCCCATTACAGTCTGCCACACTCCTGCAACACCCCACCCTCCACAACTTGCTGGGGGCTCTGCAACCATATGCTGCAATTGATTTATTAGTCAAAATTCCCCAAGGGAGCACGACCTACCCATCTGATGCCCCTGCATTTGAGTCTCTGAGTCACAGGTAGTAGAGCAACGTGCGAAAAAAAAATCATCACGTATTCTGTGGGCAAAGTGCTTCCCATGGTGCATGCAGCGTAAGTTGCTCGCGTGCACCACTTATCCCACTATGTCTGTAGAATAAATTATGCTCCAGAAATTTGCTCTCAATGGCCTCTTTCAGATAGTAGCAATGAGTAAGATAAAACCTGCCACTTTATGTCAAGTCACACTCGTCGAGTACAGATTTAGTAATAGTAATACTTATCTTTTATGTCACACTTTACATTTTCCAGTTGCTGCACAGAGATTAATTGATCAGCTAGACCTATATAAGACAGGCTTGAAGCACATATTGGAGGACTGACAGATGCCTACGCTGCTGCGAAAGCACAAAGGCAGGTACAGGTATGGTTAGTTGGCGTGAGACACTGGCGTGAGCCCAGCGATCTGCTCAGATTTAAGCAGGACCACAGGAGCTCCAAGACTTTGCCTGTCTCCTCTCTACCCCCTGAAAAAAATAAACATAAGCAATAACAACCATTCTGCCGCACATCCTACAAACCCTCTCTTGTGCTGAGAGCAGTTACTTACTCCAACACTGGGAAATGCGAAACAAAGACAAATGGTTTTGCATCCCACTTTTCGTTAGTGCTCGCTGCCTATGGCACCCCATTGAGAGCTCCCTTTGCCATGGCTTACATATCTTCCCGCCCGTGCCCTCCCAGCCTTTCCTGGGATTGTTCTGAAATCTTTCTGTGTGGTGGAGAGAGGAAGGTGATGCTTCTGATGGCAATGTGAAAGAAGGCCCCCCCGCACAGTAGCCATGCTATCGGCTGACAGCGCTCATCCAACCTGACTACCCTGCTGGTGTAGCTGCTGCTGGTGGAGCACTTCAGACATACTTTCTGAATTAAGCTAAGCCTGGATAATTGGGAGTCGGAACCAACTCAAACATGAGCCAGCAGATGAGGGATCATGTTGTTTGCTGAATTAGTCATTGACAGTGAAGAAAAAGCATTTATGATGGAGTGCCGCTGCCCTCCAGACAGGAGTCTTGGCTATCTAAGCAGCTCACAGTTTTGTGAGAGCATCAATATTTGTCTCAAACTAGAATTGTACAGCTCTTTTTGCTACAGTCTGTGCCCAAGGTGGTGCAAAGGCATCCTGGTGACTTGTGCTCAGGACACGCCCAGCCTTACATCTTAGCTAGTCATAAACTAAAAGAAAAACAAACCCAAACAACAAACCCATACAAGAAACCACTGACATTTTCATACTTAGGGACTTTATTTTTTGACATCCGCTTTCCTGATATCTTCAGAAAATGTAGGAAGGCATTAATATGCGCATGTGGGATTACTTCTACCCTTACGTCTGTCATATACTTGCTATGTGAAGAAAAATCTTACACTCGGTATGTGTGAGATGCTCAGATGAGCTGAAGCTGAAGCATTCATGAGACTGCAACACTGACCTTGAAAGCATCAGTTGAATTAAGAGTCAAAAGAATTTTTAAGTTAATAAATGTGTGGCTCCTTTTATTTGTCTTTTGGTTTCCGAGTCCATAAGTCATAATTTCAGGATATTTATACTCAGCCAAAAGGACTAGCAGTCCAACGGTTATTTGAAGTGAAAAATGAGATTCTCCCATAAAAATCAAAAGAGCTGGCTACACTGCTATGAGACATTAAATTTTCCATGTTTTGACACTGTGCATGTTTATATTTGTATTCACATAAACCTTCATGCATTTAATTACAGAAGCACTTCTATCATCCACAGGCACGTTCCCATCTTGCATTTATTCTGCTGAAAATGACAGAGACTACAGAGTCGCCCCAAGTTCTTTGTGCTGACCAGCGACACTGCTCATGGAAATTGGTGGTTTTGCACTGAAAACAATGTTTAGGTGCTTTAAACTGTAAGGAGACTTTCTGGTGTTCCGGCTGCCTTCTCATCTCTGCCTCCTGCCATTTCAGATACATATCTCCTCCCGTTTGCCAGGGCTCAGATACAACTGCAATGCATGGCATCTGACGTATGGAACAGGGAAATGGCTTTTGTCTCGGTGTTCCTGAATTCTTCTCCCTCATCTTTGGAGAAGAGTGCATGCTGCTGCAACACTAAAAATAAACAGTTAAATGCCCAAAGGTCTCCAAAAGAAAAATACTAGATTGTAAGTGTTACTCCTTGCTGTGCCCTCACTTCCCGCTTTGCTTAACCTTTGTGAGGTGTGACTTAACGCTGAGACTTGAGGGCCAGAGCCTGCCTGTCACCTGACCCATGGGCAGCTGCCTGCACTGTCTGGAGAGGGAAACACTGAGGGGCACAGACCAGCATAGCCACTGCAGCTCTCAGGAGGGCACCTTGGATATTGCTTTGCTCTGTGAAGGTGAGCAGCTCTTGAAGCCCCAGGAGTCTGTACACCAGTGCAAGTCCCCAGTGCTCAACCTGCATATGCTGGCTGAACCTTAGCTCCTGACGTCTAGGAGGAGACACAAAGGGCTGGATCCAGGACACTCTGCATTCACAGGTGCTGGTCTAAAGCATTGTCAGAACTGTCAGGTAGCCAGTTTTAGTTTTTCACTGTGTAGCTGATGCCTTGTTGTATCTGGGCATTCAGAGGAGAAGCGAAGCAATCATTTTCTCTGAGCTTGCTTTAATCACGGCTGTTGTCGTGGACAGAGGATTAAAGCATGCATGCAGGCCTGTGACATTACATTTTTCCAGAGTGAGCGCTGCAAATCAGAACCCTTTAGATTATATTCTGAAAAGACCATGTTGAGAATGTTGTTTCATGTATGAAAAAAATCAAACCCCCAAAATCAGAGGATCACTTTTAAAAGCACCACCATGTTTCAACTACGTCTAGCAGAAACAAATGTTTCTTCCCTCTTTTTCCCCCCATTATGAATGCTCCCTCCAAGACTGTCAGTTAGGTTTTGTAAAGTCCTTATTATCACACTTCACTACATATCAGGATGAATGAAGAGTGCTGTGCAAACACTGTAGATATCTTTTCTTTATTACAGCTGCAGCCACTCCCTAGAGACATTATTAATGTCCACGGCTCTCATAGAGAGGCGGCGTATGCTGGCGTCTGATTGCTATTCAGATCAGCAGCCTCTCTCCGTCTGTCTGTGAACCAACACATTAGTAGGTACATAAAGGCCTCTTGCTGTGGGCTGAACAAGTTCCTAGGGCCTTCGTCATGAAAAGATAATGGCAGTGTGATTGCCAAAATTTTGTGGAAATTGTGCTAAGCCAAAGCAAAATAAAACCAAAGGTAGAGGATGCATTTTTTCCTGGGCGGTTTATTATTTATCACTGCTCAGCAAACCCCTTTGTTCTTGCGTATGGCAGTTACTCTGCATTTATAGCTCACTTGGGTGTATAATTCAAAAAGAAGATATGTGGTGTTTTTTAAGAATGCAGGGGTAAGTCTCATTCCCTGGACCAGGCCCAAGCTTGACAAGGGGTAGCTACATGAGAAATGAAGGATAAAAAAAGCATCCCGCAAAGTCTATGGCAAATGCTGCCTTGGGATTTGTACAAGAAGAAACCTCAAGTGTGGAGTAAACATCCAGAAGTATTTCATGGATCAGAGAGGCTCCTCTCCTGCCAAAGGCAGAGCTATCCACCAGCAGTTTTGAATTACACATCAGATTGTGACAGGAGCAATTAAGTAGCCACAAAAGGCAGCACCCATGTACAGGACCTGGGTGAGATCTATGGGACCGCCTTCCCTGGGGCCACACAGCTCTGTGCACTGAAGGATGAGCATCCACCACTCCAACCTCATGCAGTCTGCTTGAATCCATGACAAATGAATCTGTGATAAATCAGACCCCATAATATCCTACTCCCAAGTTCATACTTTTTGATGGGAAGCAAAAAGCATGTCCATTAAGTGTCCATTCAGCCTGGAAAACTAGTAAATAAACTTCCTATGGTGCATCTGTATCCTTGGAACAGATATGTATGGTAGAAGAAAGCAAAAAGACGTTTAGCAATGAAGACCTAAGTAGGGAGATTTTATTAAGGCAGGAAAACTAGCATTTACACAAGAGAATCGGGAAGAGACAGCTGCTTGAGGAAACACAAGAAGAACATAAACGCCCTGCTATCTTGTTCCCAACGACATCACAAGTAGCCACAGACCTTCGTAAGAGTAAACCTCCAAAATAAGCTACTTCCTGCAGATAATGCAAGACAAAATCAGTGTATGGCTATGTACCTGCATCCCACAGGCACTCAGAGGTGGCTCTTGAAAACACAAATGTAATTGAAATCATCTGCTAGTGACAGAGCCCACAGGGACAACTCAGAAAACTGATTTTTCAGGGAAATCTGTCTATATACATGAGACAAGCAAAACTATGATGCATGTGAGTACTCAGTTGTGGTCCTTACAAGATGCAGGAGAAGCCCACATCCATACTTCTGCAAGAATACATTTCAAAATAAAACCAGACACGGAAACCGGAGCAGATTGAATGAATATTCCATCTTCTCTGATGCTATGCATTCATCTTTGAGTATCTCTTTATAACAGGCCCTCAGACTACACATAGAGCAAGAATGAGAAAAACTGTAGTATGTTTTCTTTTCTAGAGTCCTCATGACAAGTACTAATCACAAATATCAGCCTGGACCTGTTTTGTCTCTTTAATGTACATAGGAAGCCAATCTCTACAATTTGTTGGCATAATAGTATCTCTGCTCAGCTTTTTGCATCGTGACACTGGAGCTTTGCGTAGCGTAAAAAGCTCCCTAGCTCAACATGAGCACTGTTTTTCTCCTCACTGCCTACTTCCATGGCCCAGAAAGCCTACTGCGATGCTGGTGGAGGTTACCTGCTATGCTGTCAAGACACCTGCTTTACGAACTCATCATCACCTGGGGCTGCCACTTCCTGCCCATGGAATCTGAGTACCATGGCAGCCATGGACTTCCCCCCTCACTTACTTTCCTTCCAAAGGAGGTTGGAGAGGCACAATAGTGTGCAGAATTCCTTCTATCCAATCTGGATGTTAGGAAGCAAGAGGCATCATTTCCTCCCATTACAGGGAAGCTGGAGGTTCCAATGAGCTGTGGCAATAACCTGATGCTCTGTAACATTGCTGGCTGTCGGGGAAGAGATGTAGACAGCAGATGCTTCAGAGGAAGGACTCGCGACTCACTTAGACTACCCAAGATAGATATCTGCTCTCTAGTGAAGGCAGATTTTTTCCCATGAATCAAAGTCCTGCCTCATTCTGCACAAGTATTAAACTGTCTTTTCTCCTCCTCAGTGTATGGAAAGATGCTACCCATGGGAATCCTATGAAGATTTTCAGGAAATCTGAAAAACCGGTTTTGTCTGCCTCATGACAAAAATGCTTCCGGATGCAACCAGAAAGTGCCTAGAAGTATTGGACAGAGAATAGCTTCATTTGTATACCCACATCATGAAATCACATTGCATTTGCTTTTAAAGGCTCTGTGAATCTTCTTCCCTTTTGGTAGGCAGCACAGATGTACAATAGTAACCTCATACCTGAGGATGACTGGGTTTTGACAGAATTCTTGTTGTAAGTAAAGATCTACTGACATTTCTAAAAAGCAGTAAGCAACACACAGATTGAGGTGTTATTTGTTCATAACATAAATTGCAAAAAATCACTGAGCCCTCTTGGAAAATTATTTTGTTCAGAGAATAATGTATATTCATGGAAAAGTGGGGTTTTTGTTGGGTATTTCTGTACAATTATTTGACCATGTACAGTATGGCTGAGTTGCACTTAAAATTGATACTTTCCGTAGTGGTATCTCATTACTGGTGATTCATTGGAGAGGTGCTGCTGTGATAATTAGTGTTTTATGGGTGAATGGGCTACACATTCTTTAAACAGTCCACTTCCCTAACAATGATTTATTTAAGTAGTTGGTTTCTGATAGTCATGTAAATAAATACATGCTAATGGAACATAGTGGTAGTGATTCTATTGACAGGTTTCTGTGTCTTACCATAAAGCAGCTGAAGAACTAAATCTGCATATACAAATCCATAATGGTTAGGGGCTTTTATGTGTTTTTGCAAGAGCAGTTTTGACTGAAGGCACAAAAAGATGCAAATTTCTCATCTCCTTCAATTTTTACCTCCCAGGCTGGCTTCAAAGCTTACTTTTTAACTTAGATATTTGGAGAGACTGATGTTGGATGAATGAGCACTAGATGCATCTGTTGATGGCCTACTGCTGTTTTGGAGGCTGGCTTCCCCCTCCCACTCCATTAGTGCACTTTGTCTGCAAAGTGTTCTAGATGCTTTGAGCAATGCCCTACCAAACCAATCCTGCATGGTCAATAAAAGCAGGGATTTTAACAGTGGCTGTAGTGGGTGGTGGGGCAAAGAATGTGACACATCCTGTCCTGGATGCTTCTGCTCCAGTGGCTAAGGTCATCAGCCTCAAGTATTTGTCACCAGTGCTTTACTGAAAGTTGCTGTCCCGGGAATTTACCATCTGAGTCACCCACGTGAAAATGAGCCAGAAATGGTAGGTCTCTGCTAAGTCAGCTTTTGAGGATGGCAGGGGTTAGGGAGCGTGCACAGGAGCAGAGAACTGGCAGAAGCTGGGCGTTTTCTCTGGGTAGAATTGCTGCAGACAGAAAAAAACAATAATAATATATAAAAAAAAAACCAGCTGAACCACCAGCTTGGCAGGTTTTATTCCCCAGCCCTGGGACCCCTGCTTTGGATCCATGCAAGCCTTGCCTGAGGGCTCATGGGATAGGGTGCAGTGAGTGAAGCTGGCACAGCTCTTCCACTCTGTCATCCTCTGATCACCATGAGACAGCCAAAATAAGGGCTCACAAGCAGTCCTCATTCAATCAGTTCCAGAAAAAATGCAAATAAACTCAACAGCAACAACAACAAAACCCCCAGAATTTTTCTGATGCAATTATGGTGCCTATAAACACAACTTCAGCTTCGGTCTCACAGTTTATATTGCTTCTGCAAACTCCCGAGACGTGCATAATCTTATTGAGCAAAATCTTAGCCCCACATAAGTAATTAGCAAAACTCCTACCCATTTCTTCAAACAGAATTTTGCACACCCTGAGCAGTTTTTGTTTAAATCCAGAATTCAAGCTTGAATATATGAAATTAAGATAGGTTATTATAGCTGTAATAAAAATATATGCAAGTACATTCATATACTTAGAAAAAAGGAAATAAAGGAAGGATATTTGGTAATCGAATACATAACAGTTTACATCTGCTAGTATAGTTGCAGGGAATTAGACCAGATGTTGAAAGTCTGTCATCTTTTATTTTGAAAGATATTCTTTCAGTGTCTGTAATCTGGTGTGTCGATTAAAATATGTTCTAGAGTAAATTTCTTCCTTAGCATTATAAACGTACTGTGACAGGGTGGCTGAGTCATGCTTGTCTGAATCACTTCAGATTTTCTACATTTCTTCAGCCAGACTTAATTCCCTGCAGACATCAAGAGGACCAGTTCCTTGGTCGTGCCAGGCAGGAGAACGCAATACAGCTTTCAAAGCCTGGCAGGCAGAGTCAGATGTCCTTCCCCTTAGTTTGTCACAAACTTGTGTTCTCCCTGGGGACAGAAAGGTGTTTCTTCTTGAGATGAGGATGGTAGCAGGCTCCTTTCATTGCTGTCTTTTATAGCCTAAGATGTTTGGTGAATGTGCCCCCCTAACTGGATTGAGGAACACTGAGAAAGGCAAGAGACTTGCTATTTTAAGACAGGTTAAATGTTAAGGCCCTGTACCTCAGCTCACTGCAAGATACCTACATATCTTTCAAGGTTGCAAACCACAGGACTCCACATGGTCCGTGACTCATTGGTTTCTCCCTTCCGGAGTTAATTCTTTGAAAATTCAATACCTTAACCAGCTTTTTCCTGTAAACCGCCCCCCACCACCACCTTGTTGTAATTATGCTGTTTGAGCGACATATAGAGAAATTTTGCAGAAATTTGGAAAGAGGTGCTGAGCCAAACACTGATTATTGTCACGCAGATCTCGAGGTAGAAGCTCTCATGCTCAGACACGTGTGTGAGGTAGATAGCACAGTAAAGTCCTTGCTTGCAGACAGTCCCTTGGCCCCAGACATCTCCCAGGTGCTAAGTACAATGTTATGCCTTTAAATAGTATTTTCTATTATTTATCTCATCACTTCGCATGGGGAGCAAGCAGTGTGAAAGAGCTCATCCTGGAAGAAGTATGAGCACCTTGACCACAGCAAAACTGTGGATGTTTTCAAACCTGTGCATGGGTGCTGACAACCTCTGGGTCACTCCAGCAGAGCTGACTGCCCTCCTTGCAGGATCACCTACCACCTCCTTCACCCATTTTGGGGTCTGCTGTGTGCAGGCTACTCCCCAGAGATGCCTATCTCAACTCTTCTTCAGACATGGGTAACAAAACCTGATGACCTTTCCCAACAGTCCCCTGCCATAACAAGGGAAGACTTGTGTTACACCTAACCCACACCACCTTTGCTGAAACCTTGGTCCATTTTTAATCGTCTCCTCTCTGAAATATGAAGGGCAGATTAGCTGTCTCTCCTAAGGCTAAAACACACTCATTTCCGACAGACTTGGGTAACGGGTCATGTTTTCTTGTCTTTGCCTTTGCAGTTGTCTTTTCTGGGTTGTCTCCAGCTGGGTCTCACCTTTCTTCAAGTGCCGTACCCCAAAACTGACATAGCCTTCCAGCTGATATCATGCTAGTGCTGAACAGAGCTAAAATGTTACTTTACATATTCTTCTGTACATGTAGGAATATGAGCTTTATCATTACAGCATAGCACAGTAGACTTACGTGTAGCCTACAGTTTATAGATTTTTTTTTTGATTCATAGATTTATTTCTTTACAGAGCTGGTCCCTACCTGGCATTTGCCATTTATACTTTGAAAAATTTCCTGCTACATTGCATACTTTTACTTCTTTTTTTGAAAGGGTCATATCTCAAATACCTCAAGCCATTCAAAGCCTGCTCCCAGCACCGCAGAGGGTGCTTGCCTCTTGCTGCTGTCTGTAAATATGACAGGCTCATTCTTGAGTCCGTAATTGGTGCCACTGGCTTTGCTGCCAAAGGCACTGAGAAATCACAGGGCCACAGTGGCCTCCCACTGAGCCCTTCTTGACCAAAACTTCCATTTTGGTAATGAGCTAATCACCAGTACTCTCTCAGTAACGTTTTCCAGCCTGTTTTGTGCCCACCACGCGGTAGATCTGTCTAGACCACACACTTGCTGCGCTTGCCTGTGAGCACTCTGCGGGAGACGTTGTGACCAGACATGCATTTGCTTCTGTCAGCGAAATCTGTCACCTTGTCACATAAGGAAATAAGACCGTTTTGACAAATCCATGTTGGCAGCTACTCCTTCCCTGCTCTCTTCCAGGTGTCTGATTATTTGCTTCAGTATTTTTTGCAGGAACTGGTATTGTGCTGATGGGCGTGCACTTCCCCAGAGGCTTATGTTCCCTGTCCTCAATGATAGGCACCCTACCTCTCCTTCAGAAGATGTGGCAAGAGCTCAGCATTTATGAATTCTTACAGAAAATCGCCAATGGCTCTGAAACGTCAGCCCCTGCCCCAGTTCTTCGAGTATCTTAAGATTTAAATCAAGAGGTCTAGACAAATTTGAAAGCATCATATTTATTTAGAAAGTATGTGTTAACCTGGTGATTTTAACTTGGTTGGAGGGCTTGTTTGTTTTCAGTGCTATATTAGTTACATAAATCTCTTTTTTATGTTCCTGCATGAAAACTTTGCTGTCGACTAAGACTGTATACAAAGACTGAGTCACTTCCTTTCAGGCACACGATGGTAAAACATAGGATGAGTGTCTGAGATCTCCATTTTGAGCTAAAATAAAGAAATCTTCCAAGAGCAGCTGGCAGAAAATATTTGTAATGAGAGCTGCCAACTACTAGAGGAAAGTGGCTTATTTATACGGGGCACCACTGAGACAGACTGAAGAGACAGACTGTGTTGGATTTAGAAAATGAAAATCAACCGAGTGGACAAGGCTGTAAAAACTATATCATGTAAAAAATGAATCTTGTAACCCAGCAGCACCTGCATCTGGCAATCTCATTCATGCCTTCTGCAGGAGATAAACCTTCTTGGTCTATCAAATAAACCCCATAATTACATTGCTTAAGTAGGACATTAAGTAGCATCATATTAAGCCATTACATGACCCTTGTCATCATCAGCCCTGCCAGGCAGTGAGGAGAGCTGTTGCTCCCTGCTGATTTCTCTGGGTATCTATTTAAACGTACTGTGGTAATTAGAAACATCTAAATAAAGCCCTGCCCAGGATTACAAGGGCTGAATGGAAGAAACCTTTCTTTCTGGTGGCTGCAATGCCCCTACCCGCTGTTGCTGTGTGCGCATGCATCCTTGCCAGAATCCCTCATTTGATATGATCCAAAGCTCGATGGGATAAGAAAGCAAAGAGGTTCAAAGGCGGCATCCTTTTCCTTTTCTGATTGATGAAGCCTCTGCCACTGGTGCAGAAGATCTTTCCACAGGGCTTGAAAGACAAATCTGCTAATTCCCTCTGCTTCATTCCTTTATGCCTTCCTCTGAAGAGAAACCTGCAGGTTTCAGATGCCAGTTTCATTCTAGGCGTCCTTCCTAATTACCTGAACTGCCATCATTAAATGCAGCACATATATTGATCACTACCGTGAACGTTGCCTTTCTAATATTCGGTGACTGTGAATCAAACTGTTTCACAGATGTGGATTTCAATGACAAGGTATATCCGAGTGCACCCCACAGCTTTCCCTTCCTTATAGTAACTGTAACTGAATCAGAAAAAAATCACTCAAGCTCCCGTCCTTTAGGTATTATCTAAGGTAATACGATTATCTCAGGTGCATTACTGGGCACCTAGTCCTGGGAAAAATTTCAGCTTTGGGTGGGAGAAACCCCTTGCTGACCATGAAAGGTGTTTGGGAACACACTTGCAGACTGGATTGCCTCCCAGATTCAGGAAACAGATGGCCTGGGAAGGTTTATGTTCATTTTTCACAGCACCAGTTTTAGCATTTGTCTTTCACTTAATCGTGTTTCAACAGAACATTTCTTCACTTTCCACAGAAACACCACCACAAAAGGATTTCCAGCTCTGTACTGTGCTGCCATCCCTGCTCCTTTCTCACTCAGAAGATTTACACCTCCGATGCCTGGGCTCAGATGCTGCTGTGTTTTCCAGCAACTGTAAAAAATGTTCATGAGCAAGCTCACAACCAAGCAGTACTTCATGTCACTGTCAAGTAATTACAGTGGTGGACACAGTTTGTAATAATGTTTCTTTCACAGGAAGAAGTCACAGATA
Organism: Neomorphus geoffroyi; assembly: GCA_033558235.1. NCBI lineage: Eukaryota > Metazoa > Chordata > Aves > Cuculiformes > Neomorphidae > Neomorphus > Neomorphus geoffroyi. The sequence goes on along the minus strand of JAUMJM010000005.1, from coordinate 34,279,056 downwards.
TCAATGATCTTTGTCAAAAGGGAAGTTCAATGATTTTAAGATGCGTAAGGAGAAATAGAAGTTATCCACTTCAATAAACAAAAGCAGCCTTATATTTTATAGCCAAGGATCAAAGCATAATGGGTTGAGACACGCCAGTATTACAGATGATTTTGTCTGAACTATTTGAGATAGTCACCTGAAAAGGGCTTGTCTGAGAGATGTTTTGGTCTGAATGCATTGCCTGTTAACAACCTATTCCCTTCTTCCCCTGTTTCTTGACTGCGTTGTATTCTAGGTTGGGAGGATCTTGGTTTAGCCATGACATGGTCCAAATTACATGAAGCACTACAAAATATGGCCAATATTTTTCCCTGCATACAGAGCGCATCTTTTGCTAGCAAGTAAAGTCACACACCACCAAAACTTCTCAATGCCTGGCCACATAATTTATCCACCTAATTACCTAAATGTGCACAACTGCTGCACGCTCTTAGCAGACATGGGGAGGGATGTCAAGGTTAGGTTAACTGGTAATCCTCTGGCCTTTTTAGACCAGAACAGCTATTCCAAAACAAACACTTCAATAGCTGCTCTGGAATAGCTCACCAGGTGGCTTTGCTTTCCTGAAAAAGATTATTTCTCCTGAATAATCATGGCCCTCTGGAAACACAGTGGCTTTTCTTCAAATATCATGCCCTAGTGGGAACTACTCTAAAGCAGTTGTTGGGAGGTGATGTATTCTGCAGCAGTTATTATAGCCAATTTGCTCAGGTAGAGAACATCAGTAGAGGTGTTGACTAGAAATGCTCTTGGACCAACTTACCTGTAGGTTAAGGAGCAATTTGCTTCGATATGGAGTGGAAGATTTTTACCTAAGCACTTTCCGTAGGCGCACAATTGATGCTGAAAAAAAAAAAAAGAGTGCAGTCTATTTTTGTCTCTTATCGTCTGCGCTTCAATCATAGTATAGAATTACTCTGGTCCAGTGATTGCCTGCCCGGAAAAGGGCCCATATTCATTCCACCTCCAGGGTTTCCATTAACACAGCAGTTACACTGTCATTTGGGCAGAAAGCCTGAGTCAAAGCACTGCTTCATTTGATCTGCATCTGTCCTAAAGTAATATCCCTCTGCTTTTTCCATCCTGTTTCCTTCTGAGGCAGAGGACCACTGGTTTTGTGAGGAATGACTGCCTCCATTTGACAGCAGAATACTTTGAAGTGATCATGCTAAGCAGGCAGTGCTGCTGCTGCTGTGAATTACCGTCTACAGCACGTTACTGTGACCTCCCTACTTTTCTTTTCCATTTCATATGAGAACCTAGAAAGGAAAGGCACCCTTGTGTGGACGGTAATCATTCAAATATGCTGCTTTTCAGTGATTCTTTCAAGGTAACAGAAAGCAATTTTGTTGAAAGAGGAGAAGGCTCAAATCACATGGATCCCACTCTCCCCTTGCATTCCACACTGTAGAATTTACAGGCAGCCCCTATATTTCTGGGTGATTGAAAATTTAACATTCCTGAGGTCCCAGTTCAAAACAAGCACTTTTTTTACCACCAAATTTTACTGTCAGGATGTCAGGTTAGTATTTCATATAACCTCTCCCTGAAGGAATTTATGGATCTGATATTCTAATAGATGTTTTTACTCCTAGTAACAATTTCACATATTTTCCTCAGTCCATGCATCTTTTAAGTTAAGAAAAGGCCCCACCTAAGGCAAGGAACTTATAATGTGGTGAGATTGCTATCCTCTGGCAATCTAAGAAAGGGAAAAGTTTGATGCTTATTTCTTTATATTTTATGCTTTGGTACCCTGAGAAAACATGAACAGAACTTTGAGTGGGTCCCTGTAAATCCTTCCAATTAAAATGTCTTGATTTGTGAAGGTCATTCTTTGACAAGGAGAAGGTAGGATATTCTCAACATCTTTAGAATCTAAGATTAGGAAGATTTAGGAATCTAAGATTACTATGACAAATTTAGGAATTAAACAAGAGTTATTTCACTAGATTCATTTTGTAGCACTGATGAGGAAGATATTATGTTGCAAATATTTACTCCAAATGACCTTAGATTTTTCTCTAAAGAAATGATGCCTGGCCCCGAAGTCCTAAAATGAGGTCTTTTTATCTATTGGTAATGATAAGAGTGACCTCTTGTGGAAATACCTGAAATCTTGTCTTACAAGTTAATTTAGCCTGGTTGTGGGTTTGGATCTGCTTTTGGCATTTCTAATTTATTTGTTAGTGTTCATAAACTAATGATGAATTTAAGATAGCCCCTTCTCCCTTGGCCGAATTTATGACTAGGCCCCTAATTTCAGTGTTCCAGAACCTCAAGTTAGAGAGGAGAATACTGCACATATTTTGTTATATTAGAAGAGATTTTAAAAAAGAAATGGATGTGCCTTATGTTTATTAATTAAGCTTCCCATCGTATCCAATAATCACAAGCAAATTTTGGTATTTCCAATTAAAACCATTACATGTCTTTGAGCAAAACCAGTTTGCTTTTTCTTCCTTAATTAAAACTGCCACAAACCACAAATTTGGGGTTTAATGAGTCAACAACAACCACATCTGGGCTAATCAATTTGTCTTTTGTCTTCAAAGCCTTTTCAGACCAGTGATTACTTCAGATAGAAAAGGTGTCTTCACAAAAATTTCGCAGGATGTTTTGTATCATCCCTCTCTTTTCGATTTCCAGCGGGATATCATGCCACGTTAGACTTCAGTTCAGTCCTCATGCCATGACTTCTCAAAGGCGTAGAGAGATGTCTGGTCTGCCATCAGCGTTCATCAGTGTTTTAAGCTAAGAGCCTGGGGTTTGTACCAGAGGGGCTGAGTCTCATCCCCACCCAGCTGAAAGGGCTGGCAGCTTTTGTTGAAAGGCAGGATGAATAAACACAGGGCAGAAACATCTAATTGTCACTGAAAGATCTGCCAGACCTCTGTTGTCAAAAACTGTGTACCCTGCAAAAGGTATGCCAAGAGCTAGGAAAAGACTTCTTAACCTCATAAATAAAATGAATAGTAGAAAAAGGAGCTAGTAGCTAAGGATCGTGGAGGGTCTAGGCAAGGTCGTAGTTTTCAATAAAAGCACTGATGTTCACCAGAGGTTAAATGTGATATGGAAAAGGAGACTTAAAACAGAGATAAAAAGGTCATGGATCCTTATTCACTTAATTAAAAAGATATCAAATTACCTTATTCTGAAGGAGTAAGTGCATGCTATTTTTTTTAATAGTTTATAGTTGGTTGGTTTTTTTTAATTTATCTATCCAGTTAGGAATGTTACCTTCTGAAAACATTGTAATATGAATACTTAAGAAAAGAGAGAACTATTTAGGTACCTACAAGCCTATGAAACTGACCTTAACAGTGTAAGACTTTAGAGCAGTCCTGAAATGAAGGCATAAATACAGACCTAGAGTTAAATGAAAAATGAGATTAAAACCAAGAGAGACGAACCAGACTGCTGCATCTTCTTGGTCTAAAAAATTAGTTGGTCTCGTTTGGTTTTGACACAGTTCAACATTGGATCCTAGCAAAAAGCTCAAGGAGATGGTGATGAATGGACAAATTGTAAGGCTTATGGGGTGCATTAATGCTGAGTTGAAAGAGAATTATGCGACCGGACATGGGAAGAAATACCTAGTGTCTTTTTCTCAAAGATCAGTAGAGACCTTATAGCTCTCTACAGCTACCTAAAGGGAGGTTGTAGTCAGGCAGGGGTTGGTCTCTTCTCTCAGGTGACCGGCGACAGAACAAGAGGACACAGTCTCAAGCTTCTCCAGGGGAGGTTTAGGCTTGACATTAGGAAGAAGTTCTTTACTGAGAGGGTGATTGGCCATTGGAATGCGCTGCCTGGGGAGGTGGTGGAGTCACCGTCCCTGGAGGCGTTTAAGGAGAGATTGGATGAGGCACTTAGTGACATGGTGTAGTTGGCAAGTAGGAGTAGGTGCAGGTTGGGTCATAGGTTGGACTCGATGATCTCAGAGGTCTTTTCCAACCTTATGATACTGTGATACTGTGGTAGTGTGTGAGGGAAGTTCTTCCTGTTCAATAACTCCTGAGGTTTACGTAAGAGTGGGAGTGTTTTGCAAAGCTGAAAGGCATCAGTATGGAGGAGGACAAGGATATTGTGCCTGAAGACCCATACCCACAGGGCTGAACTGAATGGAAACGCAACTCAACCATGTAAAATATATTTGAGAACTAGCAATGAAAAGTTATCTGGGAGACAGGAACTGATGCCTAGAAATGCTGAGAGAAAGAAAGAGTGAGCTTATCATGACCCACCAGTGGCAAAATCTGCAAAGCATACACCAACAAATGAGCCTAGATGCTTCTTGTGGTCTTTGCTTTGACCAGTCCAAATCTGCAGTAGGTAAAGGACCAAAGTCTCACGATAATGTGAGTAGGCTGAAGGGACCGCACACAGAATGTCAAGAAAAAAAAGAAATACCCCCCTTCTGTATATGTCATGGGGTAGACATAAGCAATAATTTACATTTATGTAAAAAACCAATCTGTTTCATGAACAGCAAATAAAAAGGAGCACATGCCTGGCTGAAATGAGCAGTCATTCAAAATGTGAACCAGCGTTTGTTAATGGAGTTTTGGCACATGTTGTCAATTTCAGTTATTAGTACTGGCTGAATGATGCCAATGCTATACAATAATCCCATAATCGGAGGGCTTATAGCAAAGGACAGGAGACACAGCAGGCTTTGCAAAATGATACTGTAGTTGCTTTCTTATCCAGGGTCTACTTACTAACACAAATAATATCACCCCCCAACATAAAAGGCATGTCATCCTTTAAAAAGAAAAGGAAAAAATGCAATAGTTTAGCTTCCTGATGTTCCTTTGTAGCTTTTTTCAATACCCAGTGGCTTTTAATTGACCGATAACAGATTTTCCCTTTACTTTACTTATACAAATACTTCACAGTGAAAATAACACATGTATAGAAATATGCATTCAGCAAAGTAGATAGCTGATAAACAACCTAACCACAACATATTCATATTTGGTTTTGTACACATTGTACTGAGCATTGTGAAACTGGGACACACAGTACTTAAAGCATTATACTACACCAGGAGACCATATTCCATTACCATTTCACATGGGAAAGGAAGGGGGGAAAAAACCAACAACCCACTCTTCATTTTCCTTGTTTTTATTTTTCTGGAATTACTTCTTAACATTCATCACTTAATATAGTTTCAAAATTTCCACAGGTCTCAAAACCTCTCTCTCAAATTTCAGAAACAGTAGCGTGGCAGCAGCACAGCCAGGGGCTCAGCATTTCACCTGGGGAGCGTCACTGTCCCCAGAGCTTTTGGTGGAACACTCTTGCCATTAGTCCAAGTTTCTGGTCTTCAGATGTTTAATATCCCTTTCTTTAAAGTGTTGCACAGTCATTTACAGCAATATAATTGCTCTCATGGAAGATGTCTGAGACACAAAGTTTTCCTTGAGAAAAGAGGCTAAGACACACCATCCCTGTGATTCCTGGGCTAAATTGCTCCACTAGCATGTGGCCAGTGTCATGCCGCTGCATCTCCAGGCAACTCTCATTTGTCAGAGGAGCATCACCCTGTCCCTCTGCTTGGCAGAAGGGTGAAAGAAAAACTGTCATAGCCTGGGAAAGGGAAAAGGAGAGATGCAATGGCAAGATAACCAGGCTCCCATGTGGGAGACTACAAAGGCAAAACCAGTGCTGATTCACTCACCAATCCAGAAGCCAAATACTGCTCTGGTCACGCTGACCTCCCTTCTCCAAAGGCAATGTGTCTGCAGAGAGAAAACAGTGGTACAACATGTAACTGCTGCTCCCATGTCTGGAACACCTACTGGTGCTCAGGGAGTCATTCCAGGCTTATAAGAGGTTGCTGTGGAAGAAAAAGAGAGTAAAAAAGAGTGGAATTAGGGCAGAGGAAGACAAGAAGGGTTGTTCAACTCCAAGACACAAGAAGGCAAAGCTTGTTCATAGGTACTGAGGTGAAAAATGATGATGCTGCCAGCATTTACAAGATGTGTGGTGCTCTTCATTGCTCTCCTATTTAGCTTGAAAATTGCCGTGCAATCTATCCTAACAAGAAGGAGACCAGGCGCAGGCAATGCAGGGTCAGAGAGGAGCTCTGAGTGCCTCGTCAAGTGACCCGAGAACAAGATGAAAGCACCAAAAGCCCAGACTTGCTGTCAGAATGCCTGATACAATCAGCACTGGGTCGGAGCAACAGCCAGGTCCTTGTTGTGTACCGTAGCGATTAGTCATGCTCTGAAGGAACAAGATGACATGACAGATTTACTACTAAAACAAGTAGTTCTCAGGGTTCTTAAAACCACCCCAGTCTAGTTTTCTCAATATTTGTTTCTGCTGCTTATCGCCAGTATCTAAAAGTTTTCCTTAGCAGGAACTGGAATTGGAATTAAGGGCATATCCATCCTCTGTTTGGCCACCAATTTTCAGCAAAGTTACAAGAACTGAGACTTGTGTATTGCTGGGAAGTCTTGCTGAAATCTCCAAGTGGCTTAAAATTTTGTGGTGGGAAGATTGTTTCTCCAGTCACAAGACCTTACGGAGTCCCACTGATGCTGTCATTGCTGGCAACGACACTCAGAGCCCGCTAGAAAGAAGAGAAGGATTGTTTAATGTTTTACACTCTCAGGGTATATTTTAACCACAATAATAAGTGGCCATTGCGACATAACACAGTGGTTCCATCCCAGCAGTCTGCAGCATGAGGCAGGATAATGTTTTTACCTCCCAATAGCTGCAGGGAGAGGAAGTTGTTTTCAGTCATCTGGCACAGAGTTCTTACTGGTGTGGCTGAAAGCAGAGGCACAGCCTTGCACCCAGGCATGGTTTCCTATCTGAAAATCTAGCAAGAGAAACGAAGCATTAAAAGGAGCCTCAGTGTCTCTTTCCAGAAGCAATCGAGAAGTAAGTTTCTCTATTGGCTGCTGAGTAGGATGCATGGATGCATGGATGCATGCAGGTTTGCAGGGCTGTTCCCAAGCTGCTTCTGGGAACTTGCGAGGGACTCCTGGCTCCAAGGAGAAAAGAGCTGAGCTTTCCCAAAGTACAAATATTATACTAAAACTCCCACAGAGACACAGATACAGCCCATAACTGTCTGCCTGTTCATGTGCCCAGGAGAAATACTTGCATCTGTACAACCCGCAAAGGGATGAACTTATTGGCAGGGATAGAGTCAATGGGACACAGTACAATGTGAAGGATTGCTGTAGGACTCTTTCCCTGGTGCCTGGGAGCGGTTAAAGAGCAAAGTAAAGGTGAAGCTTCTTGAGTCGGCTCAGTGCAGTGCAGGCAGCAGGCTTTTTGCCCATGAAAGAGCCGAGAACTAAGCCGAGGTGAGAGAAGACAGTATGACAAGTCAACCTGGTGCTCCTGTTAGGTGATATGCCACGAGAGAACTGGATAACCACTGGTAACCAAAGCAAAGGCTTACCATGGCCATAACAACAGCTACACAGAGCTCAGCTACATGTAGCTCTGTGACCTGCTGTTCACAAGGAGCTGGAGCGAGAGAAAGAGTGTGGTAAGTCAGGTGGAGATGGCAGTGAGGTGGCTCAGCAAAACAGCCCAAGTTCTGGCTTCTTTTCAGAGTCCCTCTGCTCCCCTTCTTGCCCTCCAACTCCTTTGTCTGCCAGTGTAGGAAAAAGAAAGAGGGACAGAAAAGGAGTAGCTAAAGAAGAGTAGAGAAACTCGGCAAAGAACTGTCAGATTCAGAAGATTTTAGAAGGAAAGCACTTTGATGAATCATAGATTAATTTAGTTTGGAAAAGACCTTTAAGATCATGGAGTCCAACCTTTAACCCAGCACTGCCAACTCCACCACTAAACCATGTCCCTAAGCACCACATCTACACATCTTTTAAATACCTCTAGGGATGGTGACTCAACCACCTCCCTGGGCAGCTGTGCCAGTGCTCGACAATGCTTTCAGTGAAGAAATTTTTCCTAATTTCCAGACTGAATCTCCCCTGGCACAACTTGAGGCCATTTCCTCTTGTCCTATTGTTACCAGTGAATAAGTGACCAGCACCCACCTTGCTACAACCTCCTTTCAGGTAGTTGTAGAGAGCAATAAAGTCTCCCCTCAGCCTTCTTTTCTTCAGATTAAAGCAGCCCTATGTCCCTCAGCTGCTCCTCATAAGATTTGTTCTCCAGATCCTTCACCAGCTTCATTGCCCTTCTTTGCGCACACTCTAGCACACCAATGTCTGTAAGTGAGGAGCCCAAAACTGAATGCAGAATTCAAGATGTAGGCTCACCAGCACTGAGTATGAGGGAAATGATGGGTCATACCGTGGTGTGGGAAAGAAAAGAGAATAAAACAGAAATTCTGCAGACAGGAGGAAAAGAAGGTCTACGAGGCTAAATGTTCTTACTTCTTCAATCACAGTAGATGCAAAACATTGTAGTTGTTGAACAAGTTAGTCATTCCACAATAGCTTTTTCTTCTCCTTATATACTTCCTTGGCTTATGAATAGCTCTCTCTCACCAGCCTGCTTTGGGTAGGCTGGGAGAGAGGGGAAAAAGAGTGTCAGCCTGCAACTGGTGATGGAAACATGGGATCCAGAGGGAGGGCAGAAAAAGCACTTGGCAGATGATATGGGCCCAGCTCTTGGCCAGAACAAAGCTAGGCTGAACAGAGTGAGACCAGGGAGCATCTCTGACTATCCCAAACGCAAGCTAACAGTCAAGTACTGCTATGGTGCCTAACTGGTAACATCAGGACTGTGTGCTGTCAGTTGATGCTCCTAAAGCTCAGAAGTGATCTCTCAGCTGCCACCTTCCTACAGTGAATTGAAGATCATTGAGATGCATGGTTTTATTCTAATTGGCATCTGTTATGTGACCACTTTCCTCACAGATAGCAGAAACATCTTCTACTGAATCGAGTGCTGCAGGTAGATTTCTCTCTACCATCTGTTCTGTGTTGCCAGCTGTTTTGGCTTCCTGAAACTGTGGGCAGAGGAAAAGACAAAACTGCCTGTTGAATAGAAAAAAATGGCTCAAACTATGCTTCATGTAAACTCCACTGCCAGCAGGAACATCCCTAACTTATTCTGGCAAAGAAAGGCATGTAAGGCAAACAACGGCATTGATCCAGCTGCCTTTGGGGTTGCCTGGCTCACTTGGGCCTCCATGAACCCACCACAGACCTTGTATATGGAGATGCCTATTTTCTCTTGATAATGCTGAGTCATTCAGGGTTATATGGGTGAAAGCTGATTATGAGGAATTACAGGAGGGATGTGAGAGAGAGAGTGGCTGACCTGGACTCTCTGGTCTGGTAAAGGTTTATGTCAGAAGTAGCAGCACAACAAAAGTGGGAAAAAAAATAGGTGGTGGGCTTGGAGGAAGAATCCCTCCCTTCCCTTGCTGAGCTCCCGATGCCTCCTTTTGATGCCTCAGTTCCTGTAGCAGAAGAGAGAAATTACTTCTAATGAAAAAACTGTCTTCACCATTCCATCAGCTCCCACCTCAACTGTAAACAGATCAAGCTCCTACAGTTTACCTTAAATATTCCAATACAAAGGGTAGAGAGCACAAAGGGAATCTACTAAGATCCTAGTCCAAAATGAAAAGTAGCCTCCAGCCTGCCTGCGGACATTCTCACCAAACAAGTCTATGGATGCTGAAAGTTTCCATGGTTTCAAAGAGGAGCCAAAAAAATACGGAAGTAATATCTACTGTGGGCTCTGAAATGCACAGACATCATATCTGGCTCAGGAAGTCTCTTTGGTGCTGGAGGCTGGAAGAGAAGTGCTAGCATTGTCCTATTCTCCCCTAAATTTCTTGGCTACTTCTGGAAAGAGGTGCAGATTGATGGCCTTATGGTTGTGTTTGGTGACGTGTACTCCAGGCTCTTTGGTCATCATCAGCCCTGTATGCACAAGCCTGGGCTCACACCCTGTCCTCATTCGATGGGAAAAACAACAGTCAAAGTCCCCAGGGTGCTTCCCTGTGATTTTGTCCAAAATTTGTCACCACTTCTCCAGTCCTCCACTCCGTCCCCTTCCTACACATTTAGCAGTCCAAGACTTTATACTTAATTTACCTGAAGACCTGGACAGAGCACTGTAAAGTCTTGCATATATATACTTGTGTAGGAGATACCTACTAGGATTCCCTGTGGCAGTCACCACCATCATATACGAAGTCAGCCAGAGCTTCCCTCACACACCCACTCCCGGCTGTGCTCACCAACTCCCACACCCAGCGTTCCTGGTCGTGAAACTTCTCACTACCTAAAACAACATGCAATTTAAGAAGAGCTGAGGAAGGCTCCTGCCAGATAACATTACCACTCCCCCCCACCCCCTCAAATCTGCTCAGGACTTAGTACAACGCAGGGACCATTCCCAATAAGTAGTTTGTCTGAAACTGAACACTTTGGTTGGGAAAGAGAGTTTAACGCTGTGGACACACACAGTTGCTCTCTGCCAGGCAGTGCTTGTGCCAGAGAACAATCTCACATGCAGTTTATGAATAGAGGCACAGCCAAAAGCGTCTCTGCTTTCCTGTATTCCTTCTTCCACCTCAAATGAATGGAGATGAAGTGACAACGCATCCTTAGCTAATCCTCCCCAAGTTCCATGTGTTCTTCCCTTCTCAGTGTGTTTTCACTTGCCGTGGCTGTTCTTTGTTTCCTGCCCAAGTGGGTGCATGTCAGACGTGAGCCACGCACTCCTGTTCCAGGACCAGCTCCAATCCCATACGTGCTTGTAAGCAAATTCACTCCTGACCCAGGGACAGATGACTCAAGTGAGAACTGAGAAATATTTAACTCCTCTGTGCCAACAGATTTTCCAGCACTAAGTACAGAAGGAACAGCGTGCTGAGTAAAAGGCAAACTGCCATCAGCAACTGGGTGTCTAAAGGGGACTAGATACTTCAGCTAAAAAACAGGTATGCCCAGGCTGTCTAACAAATGGGAGGACACAAACTCTTAACATCGTACATATCCTCCAAGGAGAGTTACCTGTTATTACCCATAAGGATAAAATCAAGAAGCCTCTGCACTGTAGAATTAGCATGTACTGACAATATTTGAAAAGGTCCAGCCAAATCTGACACTTCAGCAGAGTTGATAATTGCTGCAAAGAGAACAAGAAAATTACTTGCTTGAAAGCACCATCTGGTAAGGAGGCACCTCTGCAAAACAAGGAGCTGTGATTCAGACACGCAGCTTCTCAATGCAATCCCCTAACTATCTACACAGCAAACAAAACACTCAAATGTGCGAAGAGTGGGAGGCATATTTTTTCACAATCCTTTATTTAGGAAAACGTGATCAATTTGGGCTTCTCTAGTAAAAGTAAACATACTATAAACTATAGAATTTCAGAGACTGGGCAAAACAAAACCAAAAGTGTGCAGAAATAAAAAGATCTCTGTGCACAATTAATTTGAGGAATTTGTTGATACACCGTGGCACCAAGGTCACAATATTGCAGGATTGAAGAAGAAATGGATTGGTTTTCATATGTCTACACCATATTGTTGGCTAAAAGTCAGAGCCTCCCTCAAAATCTATATACCATAAGTCTGAAAGAGGAAAAGAAAAAGCTTTCCAGAACATAAGGAAGCCACAAATTGAGGGATTTGCAAGAAATGCCTTGTCAGATTCTATTAATTTTGCCCATTCAAGCATTTCTTATGCTTTTCAAGTGCCCAGTACTACTCCATGTTGACAAAGGACATTAGGCCACTTGGAACATGATCCAATTCTTAGGACGATCTAATCTGCCAGTGGAACTAAATGTGCTTAATCGTAAGCTTCACAGGCACACCTGGGGTGGGGGCACAGATCTCATTTGTAACAACAGTGAGTAAAAGCGAATAAAAACTTACTCTAAAGTAACTTGGCCTCTTCCAGTTTTTCCACACAAACACTTACGCTTTGGGGATGGTGCACCTTAGCAAGCCAGGGTGGATAATTCAGTATTAGCTATTCCTCTGGAGTTACTCTGGTCCCACCACAGAACATGGTGCTTGAGGTGCTCCCTCACATGCCCTCCTGCACCCCACTTCCAGAAGAGACTAAGGAAACAAAGAACTAGGAGGAGAGGGAGGAGACTGGGATGGAAAGGCACATTGTACATGTATTCAGTGATTTCTTGTTCTGGTTAAGTAACTTTTGTTTTCTTTGAATACCTCAATTTGAACCTCAGTCTCCACTGGTAATCAAACTTTGGGTCCACGTCATTTGGGTCTTACTTCCACATAAGACCTCATAGATTTACTTAAATAAAAGTCAATTTCAGAATGCTCCACATGCAGAAGCATCTGTTGATGTGCCTGTAGAGAATAGCATCATTTGCAGATGCTCCGGCACAGAGTTTCCCAAACAGCGCTCCAGGCAGCTGCCTGCAGGTGTCAGGAATGGAGTCACCCTTTAGCGACACCGGGATACAGCTTGGGCTCTGGTGGCACGTACCCGAGTTGCAGAAACCAGCTTCACCTTAACAGCCTTGTTACAGGATCCTTAACATAGGACCTGTTCTCTGTAACACAGAACATCACTGATGGCTTAACTGCAACTGCTAAAAGACATTGGTGGCAGGTTCTGATCTCCATGCGGTTTCATGGGGATAGGTCTCAGCTGAACACTGCAGATCACAGAGAGGGGAAAAGGAAACCACTTTAGTGCTGGACAAGGGCCCTTGCTAGGTGGACTTCGTGGATGATTTTGCTTTCCTCTGTCCAAGCCAAATAATTTCAGATAAAAGAAAATAAAACTGGCCCAGAGTACATAGGCATTTTCTGATACCAGGACTACTTAATCACAGCAAGTCCATCTGCTAGAAACCATCTTCTGTTAGCCAACAAGGGCAGCCAGCACTGTGATGTTCCTCAGCCACCAGCAGAAAACACAAGGTATTTGCTCCAGGGCCAGGCTAAGTCTAGGCTCAAAGTTGGATATCTTTCCTCTTATGATGAAGGACCCCACTTTACATATTCCTTCCTCCTGCTTTAGAAGTGTCCTTCTTTCCCTGTCAGATCTGTTTGGACCAAACATGAGGGGTCTTGCTGACTGAACCTGCTTTTCAACTAAAGCTTTGTCCAACAAAAGGGCATTTGGAAGAACTGGCCAGTGAAATTTTACTGAGTGTTTATTTCTTACCTTTTATATCTTTTCTCCCTTGAAAAGAAACCCAGCAGATGAGCAAGGGAAGAAAAAGAGCTTGTGATGAAAAGGGAGCTGGGAATCACATGAAAGACCCCAGCCATGATGAGCAGTGGGTCTGCCATGGACTCCATGAGCTGAATTGAGGGTGGAAGATGTGCCACAGTGAACATGATGGACTGACGGGGCCGTGTGCAGGTGCTTCCCGTTAGCTGTTCTTATGGTTTATGCCCCTGGGCACTAGCAGTATACCACCCGCAAGTCTGCATGGGCACTGGGAGTACAAATTGAGAAGTTTCAGCTCTATCTCTGGAAAACATTGGGTAGGGCAAAGGGGACCAAAGCTGTTTCTTTTGTTTTGTCTATGGTGAGGTTAACTGGCCTGGCCCCCAGGACCAGTTTCTCTGTTGAAAATCCAAGTCCTCCCAGCAGTAGAGCTCCAATGTGGCTGTTCCACAAAAAGAGCAGCACATGTTTATGAGAATAAAATGTAAGCAAAATTTAAAAGCGAGCACATTTCTTCCATAGATGCACGAACTCCCAAATTTAGCAGACAAGGCTGAACCCCACATATGGCAGAGCAGAGCTATAGAAATTGTCGGTAAATGATAATCATCTCAGTTTAGAAACAACTTGTTCCTACCATGTAATGTAAATGTGATGAAAAACATCTTTTAGCTGCAAGTGCAGTATAGACATTCGTCAGAGGAACAGAGGAAAGTGCTGGGCATGGATTCACATTTTGTCTTTCACCCCACAGATACACAATCTCAGATTTTTTTGGTCCAGGTTATACTTTTTTCTTATTCTACATCTCAATAACCGACAGCTTTGAGCAAATGCTCTGTCTTCAAAACGTAAGTGCTGCTGGCCAGAATTAAGCAGTGTATTTTGGGTTCCCGGTTTGATGAAGCAGAGAGCAATGCAAAGAGGACAACGGACCACTCAGGTTTCTGTGCTCAGGGAAATGGGCACAATCTGACATGCTCTGTTTCCAGGGCTCAGCATCTCCTACCAAGGGATATACAACATGAGCAAAAAAAAAAATCCTTATTTACTAACTTTGTGCAGTTATTTTTCTTCCTTTGCTCTCAAAGTCTCGAGGCCCATAAGGAATCTGGATAATAAAAGGTGAATCAGTCATCTTTTCCCACCTCCTTCCTTTGGTGACAGGAGTGATGTTTCAAGAACACTGTTGCCTGGTCTATCAAAGCAGCTCAAGTAGCATGTACACACATACTCCAATATACACTTTTAGAAGAGCAGTCCTATAAATGATTTTTGTTTGCTCAAACATTCAGTCGACCCACCACCCAAAGGGAAAAAAAAAGGCTAATATTTACAAAAAATGCCTTCAGAGTGGTTTTGCTCAGCTGGCAGTGAGACACAGCTGAGGGATGCGATACGGTCTCCACAATCTGGCTCAGCTTTGCCCTCCCACAACTGCATTTTGCTGCTGCTGCAGTCTGGCCATTGACCCACCACTTCTCATACCAGGGCGAACCATGGCCAGTGGCAGAACATTCCCTCTACCTCACAGAACCCTGAAGGTATTTTATTTCACTGGACTTACTAAAGAAAGAATTCTGTGTTCTTAATTGCAACCATACTTTTTCAGAGTATATTCTGTGGGACCAGTCGGGACAGACTCAGGGCTAAAAAATACTCAGCCCAAGAAAATACAAAATTAAGAGCCTACTGCATGACCCTCTCACATCTTTGTTGCATTCCACTCCTGGGGAAGTTGAGGAGTTCATCTACCCTGTCCCACCTCTGCTGAGGGGTCCTTACTCCCCCACCCCGCTCAGTCATGCTATAGATCTCCTGCTCCCCTCACATTCACATCCAGCACTGCAGGATGCACCAGGTCCTCAGCAACTCCCACCGTGCTGCATCCCCTCCAGCATTCCTCGCTTCTCCCACACCTGGACTAAAACCTCTGCTGTGCAACTTATGAACCATAACCTATTGCTTTTGGGATGCTTCTTAAAACCTCACGGGGTGCTTTCTCATCCCTTGGGCTCCTCTTAAGGAAATCAAATGGCTTTTTTCTGTTCAGACTGTATTTACCACAGCTCTAGTTTTTAGCCCTCACAGAATGATAAAGCTTTCCCACAAACTTACACTCTTATAAATTCAATCTCGTTTATTCCAAATATCACATAAATTAAATACATTTCCCATGAATATTGCAAATATACATGAAATGAACATTGCAGTTTTTAAAAAAAGTTTTGGCTTTGCTTATGCAACAAGAAGTGCCAAATGTGGTTAGAACATGAACTTCTCCTGTATTTACTAGATACAAAAAGGTGCAGATTAATAATTTATATTTATACATATGTACACACTATTTCATAACTAGCTTTAAAACAGTAAAAAATGGTTTCAAGTTTATCTACATTAAACATACTCGTTTAAATCTGGTCAGAAGCCCCAGATAAGAGTTGATACAATCATTTCACAACTGCAAAATTAAGGCGCTACCAAAATACCAGTTCCACTAGTGTAAAATGTAATAGAAATAGAGAGCGTACAGCCTTCTATTTATCAATTTAAAAGTGGACTGGAGAACGAGGAAAAAGGAGCAGTAAGAAACATGACAAGATCTACAGGTTAGAAGTACAAAGAGATCTCGATGACTATCAAATAAACATATTAAAATACAGTAGATAAAAGGCCTCAGTGGCAAACAATTAGTATGCTTCTGAAAGACAAAAAAAGGTTAAAATATATATAATTTTGTAGCTTGAAGCTTTACAGGTGAACAACAGGTGTAGAGGTAGAGGGATTTTTTTTTTTTTTGGCCTCTTTACGATGTATAAAGAAGGGCCACATTCACCACAGTGAAAAGACTGATCATATATCCCAGCATCCTTGCTTGGACAGCAAGCAAGAAAAGTGTAATGAGCTAGAAAGGCAACGAATCCTGTCTATCTCTTCCAGGAGCTCAACTCCAACACTTCCACATGTACCTTGGCAACAAGTTACACCTAAGCGTAAATCAGCCACGACGTGGACATTTTCTCTAGAGATAAATGACATAGCTAGCTTTTCCCATGAGGTACTACTGGATGCCGTAGAGATTATATGGCAGAGAGAATTTGGTAATAATGAAATTGGTACTTTCCCTTAGAAAACAAGTACCACAGGGCAGTGGTGATTTTTTATTATTTCTTAAAGCTTTGCTATTTGATCAGCATTCAATGTTTTGGAAGAAATGTCAGCTTTGAGCTGCTAATATGCTTATTTGCATCCCCACACAGACAATTCCTATGTTGTTATCATTTATCCAAAACATCAGCCACTGAAATATTCACAAACTGCTTTAAACCTCCACAAAAAAAAAACCCCTCTACAGTTCAGTTTTCTCTTCGATAACTATCATTCCATTAATTATGCAGGCCTTCATGAACACAGTAATGTCACTTCCCATGTAAAATGTGTCTTTACACATTACAGGACAGCAGTGAACAATCTCTCTTGTTCCATAGGGTTTCCTCTCAGAAGTACCTCAAAAGTAGATACCTTGAAAAATCACTTTTGCAAAGAAGAATATTCACATTAGTTACTGAGGCAAAGCCAAGAAGACACTAACTAGCACCTTGATATTTTTTTTTTCTTAAACGCACTCCTATACGTAAAATTAAGCACATGTAAGATCAGGGACCAGCAATATACAAACACCATTGGCGTTCCTTTGCAACTATACTAGTAATACTCGAAACTAGGCCAGACACACGGAGGAGCAAGATGAGTGAGTCTAGAAGAAATACACAGCATGGAAAAGGATGGGAAGAACAGGAAGCTGAACAGAAAGGATTGCGAGATACAGTCCATCATCTGGTCTGAGAATTAGTTTGTGAAACCACCCTTCGGTAGCTCAGCTGACAATGGGCTGAAGACCCACTGACTTCTGACATTTCCTCCTCCATATATAATTCCTTTATATTTTAGTCTTCCTCTTCATCATCTTCAAACCCAGGAGGAAATGTATTCAACTTGAATTTTGAGTATTTTGGTGATGGTAGCAGAACTTGCAGAAGGCTACTGTAGAGGTTATGACATCGTTGGTTGTAAGTTATGCACTTCACAATTCAGAGAATATACTTAGAAACTATTTAAATAGAAAAGGCGTGTTCAAGGTAGAGGCAGTTACAGTACATTCAGGGTATGTTACAGAAACCATTTGTGGTAGCCATTTGCTGAAAGGAAAAAAAACCTCTGTATTTTTGTTTCCCAGACCACACAGGTTATGACTACAATACCCAAAGAGAACAGGTAATATATCTTAACCACTGCATTTTAATGCAGTTGTCTTCCAGAACTCGTGTGCAAATTGAAAAAAAAAAAAGTTTAAATACATCTTCATTGACAAATAAGGACAAAAGAACTAAAAAAGAAACCAGGCACTTTGACCATTTAGGTAAACAGCCATTTCTTCTTACCAGACTTCTGCACATGAAAAAGTCTTTACATTGGTCTTGCTATGCTTGCAGCACATGGAAATTCAAGTCACCTTTTTTTTTCCTGTTGGTAGTAGCAGTTCTACTTTTACAAAACTATGCCAATTGAATTGGTAACACTGTCAGTTATTTCATTGGCAGTTGAGCAAATGCTGATCATTTGATTGACAAGTGATCAATTTAACAGCTATTTAAGTTAGATATTAACAAAACAATACATAAAAAAGAATCAAATAGACAAATGAAGATTAACACCTGACTTAAGCTTGCATTGAGACTTGCCTTATAGGTTCAGTTTGTGCCTCCTTTCACCGTGTCATTGTGGACTGATTTCCATCCCATACAGCAACTGGTACTAAACCACAATACTTTCAGTTTGAAATATGTTCAGTAGAGATCACTCCAATGTAACGGGAGGTTGGCATGACACTGCAGGCAGGAGGGAGATAGAAACCTCCTCCTGTTTCATCCTCGTCCCATGTGCGGAACAGGCGTTCAGAGCAAGTTGCAGCATGCTTCCCTCGTACTTGGGGTAAAATCATTATTTCACAGCAGAGTTTATCATACTTTAGAGAGCCAGTCTGATTTGAATTGAGTGATAAGACCAGCTAGGATTACTTTGATTTTTGTTTCCAAATAAACCAAAGTACACCTTTCCAAACATATTGTGCATCCTCAATCCCCTACGACACATAAATCACAACACGAGGGATTGCCTAAGGCTACTAAACAGTGCACTTATTCAGTAGCTATTATTTTTTCAGGAAAACATCCTCAAGATGCCTTGACCACAAACGGTTTATTTTTTTTTTCCCTTCACAGGCTGCTATTTGCTGAAAGGATTGATGTGGGTGTATGACAGACTGCCTACTGACTCACTAACACCGTACTGTTGGTTATAGCCTTCATGCATACTTCTGCTAGGCAGATCTTCTGTTCATTCGATCCAAGAAAGTCTAGGAAATACCTCTTGAATCCACTGTCCAGTTTCCTTTCCCTACCAAGTGGAAATCCAAACTACATGCAGGCCAATAGTGCTACTCTAGTACTTAACTCTCCTGCAGGCTAGAAACATCAACTCTATCATAGTACTTTGAAGCAATTATCCACATCTATCAGCTTTTTAGAGGCTCAGATTTCGCCAGGACAACAGGAGAGAGTGCAAGGTTTGGTGAATACCCAGGATAACAAACCGATGCAATCGATGGATGCTGGAAGCAGTCAGAAAGGGCTGTTTGTTTTTGAAGGAATCCTTAAAAAAAAAAACCAAAAAACAACCCCTCCCCCTTTGCCCTCCCCCAGAACAATCTGTCGTGAGATTTCGGTGCCCACTCACAACTGAAGTCCATGTTATCTCGGTCTTTTGCGAGTCACAAATATCAATACACGTCTAATGGCGATAAGACGATCTTTAAGGGAGGTCATAGCCAATATAGCCAGCTGAGCTCTGTTTTCCAGCGGCAACACTGCCAAGAGCCACCAGTACCAGGCAGGACCACTGGGGTTGCTCTGCAAAAGGATAGAAAGACATGCAAATCATGTACTCACCAGCACTGCTCCTTGAAGGCCACCACCTTCTACTTCTATTTGCTAAGAAAGTCACCGTAAAACAAACAGTTCAAGGAGCAATTAAACACTTAATTTTAGTCACTGTCCTTGTCTATAGGCACCTTTAAGATGGATCTCTTCAGGTATCGGCTTACATTGATATATCGTTTTCCACTGATTGTTTTTCATGCTTCATGCTAATAGACCAGAATTAGGTAAATAAGAAGAGCTTAGAATGCATAAAAAAGGGCAAAAAACCTGTCATAAAACAGTCTTGTGTTAAAGTTACACATAGATCTAATGATACACATGAATGAAGCTTTTATTACCTGTGGCTCTGGCTCTTTTCCTGGCATGGACCCAAAATGATTGAGGATTTGCGCTTTCATATTGTCTTTAAGAGAAGTAAACCAGGCAACAGCTTGATCATAGACTGAGTCATGAAGGCGGACAAGTTCTTCATATTCTGGTCCTTCAACCTTATTTTTAAAAGAAGGGAGACAGAACAAAACACGTTTGATACCATGGAGTCCATATGCTTCCCGAGAAGCATGAGAAGCACAATAATGCAGTGACTATAACTGTTGGAATGTCCTTATCTAAGTAAACTGTACCCAAGCCTCAGATTTCAAACTTGCGATGCTGGAGTCTTTTCACCCTGAAGTGACATTTCTTGGAGCAGTTACTGCCTCATTAATATCCATTCCTAAACACTGGAATGACAGAAAAATCTGCTCTCTAATCCTGGGACATCATGTTAATCATCTCAAACCCACAACCTCAAGTCCCTGTGGCAAAAGGACCTCAGAACATCAGTCTATCATCTGGCAACACAAAAACTCTATGACACTTAGAGATCACTTACAGATTTTATATAAGTGTTAGGGGTGTGGTAGAACAGCCAAGGAGGAAGAAAAGGGCAAACACCTGAGCAGGCAGTAAGCAGGGAAAATGGATGCTTTCCCAGTACCAGGAAAGGCCATAAAAAAAGACTCTCACCAAAGCAAAGAACACTTAGTAGCATACTCTTGGCAATTAGCCATTAGGAAAAAGAAAAAAGCTAAGCAAAATTCACTATGAACTGCTGATTTGGCTTTTTGTTCAGTCTTTTTTGTTTGTTTGGGATTGTTCTGGGGTTTTTTTCTGGTAATCTGTATGCACCAATAGTGTGATTCACCTGTGATACTTGGATGCACATCCGAGCTGGCTGCTCTGGATGGCCTTCCAAGTCAAGGAGAAACAGCTTTAGAGGCAAATTAATCTCATCTTAAGGTAAGAGATATCTAAGAGCAAATAAACCAGACTGCTTTGGACAGACTTCTCACTATCAGATGAGATATGCGTGCATATGAACACAGACATCAGCCTCTCAAGTGAGACAAGGTAAATCTCACCCTAATTATGAAGAGGTGAGTCTCTGGCACCATCTACCAACAATACCTGGACACCTGTGTTCCACCACCCTCACTAGGGATTTGAACACAACAGAGCCCTCTCTCTGAGCAGACTACCTACTCCGGCCTTTAGCAGGGCGGGGCATCTCCATGTGATCTGCCTTTCCTGCCCTGCTGAACAACTGCATCATCCTACACAGCTTAGAAAAGCCCTACTAAGACTTCACAGATTTGCATTTAAACTATGAGAGCGCTCTGAAGAGCTACATGACTAGACTTCATCAACTGGCATGAGATTCCTACTAAACTCAACGTTAATAGGGATCCAGGTTTTATAAGCACGCTCTAAAGATGAACCAGGAAGTCATCATTAAGCATAAGCAAAAATTCACACTTTGGCCAACAACCATCGCAACCACTTCACTTGACACAAGTTTTATAAGAGGACCTGTTTTTTAGAACTACTCCCCTCTTTGCATTTTTGTGCTCTTAGTAAGCTCTGTCAGATGCTTGTACAGGCTTTGTTAACTATTTGTCCCTAAGGTCTCATTTTAAGAGAGGACTCCCACACATTAGTTTGAGGACCTGTTCTGTAAACCAGAGCTTGGAGGTCATATAAAGTCTGCCAACTGTCTGTTCAGAGTAAGAATAATCCATTACCTAACAACAGGGGCATGTGTTGTCAAAAGGGTTTCAAGTCAGTACCAGTTTTAAAAAATTACTCTGACCTCACCTACACACCGTGACAGACTGCAGCACCTGAGCCTCAGAAGCTACCTTGAGATCCACGAAGGGAGTGCAACAATTCAAGCAGAAACAATTATAAGGGCAGAAAGGAAGAAAAGGAAGGAAGAGACAAGGTTTGTTCCACGGTTTTCAAAATAGAGCTTTAGTATTTATAATGATACTGGTTTAAAAATCAGGCAGAGCTAACTTGAAATGCAACAAGGAAAGGCTATTTAAGTGAATCCAGCAATACATGGGTATGAATAACTTTGCACCATAGATCACCTTTTTATCTTCAAGATACTCGATGTTTGCTGTGTTATATCCATCTCGCTGGCCATGGCTTAAGACCCTAAAACGACGGACACCAACTGTATCAACAACTGAGCGTCCATCAGGAAAAAACTTTACGTCCCTGATCTCTAATATACAGCCATGATCTGCAAATCTGAAATGACAGAAGGGCATAAAAGTGGAAGTCATCAGCAAGTGTTTACACACATCAGGATAAATACTGGGCCTAATTCACTACTTTTTATTTCAAAGAGGATTCTGCTTTGGTGACAATACATTTCTGCTTATTCACATAAGCCACACAACCCCCACCCTTTCTGTCTTCCCTCAGAGGTCCAGGGCAACAGCATTTTCATAGTGCAAATATTTGGGGAATGGACAGGGTCGGGAAGGGACAGGAAACTAAACAGCATATTTCATGCTGGCGGCAAATTCACCTGGCAAAGAAAACAAGATGGGTAAAGATACCATAAGAAAGTTCAAAAACTGAGGGGAAAAAAATGTAGGGCTGTGAGGGCTATCACCCTGCTCCAAGGTGTAAGCAGAGGATTACAGGCTTTAGAAGTAAAAGGCTTTTATACAGCAAGATTTTTCTTGTACTTGTATTCTTTAACTTAAAAAAAAAAAAAAAAAAAAAAAAAAAAAAAAAAAAAAAGGCAAAAACCTTTATAGAAGCACATTTGTATCTGTTATATTTAAAGTAAGTACAAGGTTTAATCATGTCCTGGAAACCAGCATGCAATAAGTTTTTACTTAACACTATCAGGCTTACTGCAGTGGTGAGTTCACTAGGGAGGCTGATTGCACGACTCTTGACCATTAAGTGTTCATTTGCCAGCACTTGCAGCTCTGTACCTCAGTGTACTGCTAACCAGGAGAACGCACTCCACCTAGTCTCATCTCAAGATATCAAAGCACTGCAGGGTCTGCTAAGTGTTTCATCAGGGAAATGCTTATATTATCAGGGCTTGGCCAATTCTTGCATCAAGAGTGATGAAGAAAACAGTGACATTGTGGGGAAATCAGTCCTGTTTGTACTCTACCAGAATCATGGGTTTGGAAGGGGAAACAAGTTGATGGCTGTGAACAACCATTCTCTCCCAGTCATTATATGAAACAAACTGAGGAAGACCAAGAAGAGTACAGCCGCACACAGCTAACCCTGGTGCTCTACAACGGAATTACAAATGAGTTTTATAGCAATATTAGACTAAACATTGTTTCAACAGCTACATAAAATTCTTTTTAATTAAGGATTTTAGCGACATTCATACCAAGTTTGGAAATTAATGTATAATTGATTGGGCTTTTGGATTTCCTTGAGAAGTTACTTTTGGATAGAAAGTGACTTCAAAAGACAGACAAGAAAGCACCTAGAGATGGGTATAAAATGTACTGACACATTCAAAATTTATAAGCAATTCTTTTGAATTCTTACAAGGAATTCAGCTTTAACTTAAAGTGAAGAAATAAAACAGAGCAAGGTAATGAACTGAACATGTCTTGTCACTGTGTTTTTCAGGGGAGGTATGAATCTTAGCCATACCCATGTCTTAGTAGATGAGGCAAAACAAGTTTCCCGACTTTTTCTACTCCCAGTTGATTTCGTAATTTTGAACAAACAAAAGAATTTCTTTACTTGTGTAAGAAGCTACAACAGCCTGCCAGGTGTCTACAGAAGAAGGCTTCCTTCAAGTCAATGTTTAAGTAGAAGTTAATATGCTTGAAAAAGTTTAACTATCTCAGTAACTTAAAACAGACAAGACATAAAAACAAACCATACTGGTTGCATCTTAAAATACCCTTTATGACACTATTTAATAAATCAATTCTTGTGTTTTGGAGATTGTAAGTCCTTGGCCCTCTGTATGACTGACTACAAGTAAGTTTGGCTCTTTCTCAAGCCTTCACAGGTGTAAGGGGATTTATTACTGATGTCTTAGGGTCAATTTGTCCTCACTCTCACAAGTTCTTACTTCCAGAAAATGGATAGCAGGCCTGGAAAGGACCGCAGAGCATCAGCTGCTGTTGGAGCCTGAACTCCACTAAGCACAGCACTGACAGCATGCCAAATGGCATGAAGCACAGCCAGAGCCAACTGGAAGCTGTAGCATCAACTGTACCCTTACTGCCATTTTACCATCCAGTCTGGGACTTAAAAAAATAAAAAAAAAATAAAGACAATGTGAGCCTGCCCAAGTTCATGGTGTAAGTGCCCTCCTCTCCACTCCAGTCATGATCACCTACAAAAATGCTGCTTGTGGGGATGCCTAATGTGTTCTTAAAAATTCCCACATGAATGGTCACCCATTCTACAGTCTCCCTCACTCCAACGCATCTTCTGAAGTCAGCAACTACCTATTACATCTCATAAGCTAAATCTTTCTGAAGACCACCTCATTTTTAACACAACCACCTTCTTATCCCCTTCACCCCCAAAAATATGATCTATAAAGGACTTAAAATCCTGAAGGTTTTCATCTAATGATTAGTATTCAGTCTCCACATGGGGAGCTGGAAACACAGCAGTGTCAGAATTCACAAAAATGAATTAAAGGGAAGCTCATGGAGAAAGACAATGTAACCCACTTGCTGCAGGTAGTTTAGACATTACAACACAGCAGTAAAGACACACATCCAAATTAAACGTTCAGCAGCAGAACAGGCTTCTCAGCTGAGCGTATACTTTGTCTCATTCATGTGATACCACCTATGCAAGAAAACTATGCAAGTTTGGACTTTAAATATATTTTTGAAAAAAAACCCTAAGCAGACAGAGGAGCAACCTCATCCTGACAGCTTTCATTACAACAGGCTAGAAAGCTTTGCAACCACACAGACAATTAAGTGCTATTTTTAGAGCCTGTAATAGCAGGATGAGTTGTATTGCTATCCATTCAACAGGGGAGCAATAAAAATTACATCTTTGTGTCAAAAAGGAACGTTTAATGTGGTTTGCAGAGACAAGTATACTGCGTTGAAGTACTCCATTAGCGTCACAACAGCCTCTGCAACAACAGGACATTCTCAGCTCATCTCCTTACCCTTTTAATTCATCAGCTAAGCACATGCCAAACTGCTTGGTACCAGTTTCCATGCATCTTCTTATCATTAGACGATAACGAGGTTCAAAGACATGGAGTGGGCAAGGGATGGTAGGGAAGGCCATAGTACATACGAAGATGGGAACATCTTTATTCAAACTGCAAGATAATTATCACAGAAAAAAAGTTCAGCTTTTTTCTGGGTACTGCTTTATTGAGCCTAAACCCTTAATATGACACTAAGCCCAGTGGTTGTCAAGATTAATTCTTTGTAAACACGTATCTGATCAAAGTTTGTCACTTTTACAAGACAAACATATTTCAGGACTCTTAGTACATTACAGAAACAATCCCTCTATCTACTATCACAGAGGAAAAGACAGGAAATAATAGCCAATTTCCCAAAATGTCCGTGTAAAAATACTTGTATTTAAGTAGTAAGATTTTGATGATAACTTTTTTGTAGTATCTAAGAATCACATTCAAAGCAAACTAGTTAAGAATTCCCAAGCTCAGTAAAGCTTTTCAATTTTCAAGGAGCCCACTAATCCTCATATTTCTAATTGCATGTTTTATTTTTCTTTTTAGTCAAGTGGTACTGTAAGATCCACAAGTCAATAACAACATTGAATCCTTGAACATCTCCTGACCTGAAGATTTAACCCATTTACAATTAGACTTCTACTCCCAGAAAACTGCCATTATAGCTTTCAAAGCTATTGCACTGTTTCATAGCAAAAAGCAAATATTTAATATCATTGTGTCTCTCTACCATCCAAGCATATTGTTTCTTGTTTATCTGCAACAAACATGTCAAAAATACGAAGTGTCTGGCAGGTTCATTTACAAATACACTTATTTTGTGTATTCTCATAAGCAAATGAAGCTTCTTCAGTAATTTATATTAAAAATACATTTTCTTAACAACTGTCAGTAATATGAAGAGAGCCTACTTTGACAATTCCTTCATTTCTTCCTCGTAAACTTTCTTCCTTTCAGATAATTCCTCTGGCAAGTAACGGACTATCAGTTCTTCTGTAAGGACGGTCTTCTTGTAAGTTCTGCTTGCCAGAAACTGCAAGGAAGAGTCAACTCCTAAGTATAATAATGAGATTCAGGGAACATCTCTTCGTCCCAATCCTTCTCCCTTCTTAAGGCCAAACAGCACATTATCTCAGGACCATACCAATCCTTCCTCCTTTCCAGTCTTCAGATATCAAAATTTCCACTTTAGGAAGTACCAGTTTAACTATAATCCCATGCTGTTTTACTGGCAGAGGTTGTACTACCACCAAGCAAAAGCAGTCTATCCTACATTTTGCACAAGTTGTGAATATTTTTTTCACCTGAAGCTGCTCTCCAGTAAGTACTCCATGTATGAGACACATTGTCTACTGGAGCAGAAGTTTTGACTAAAGAGCTATCATTCCTCAGTCACCACAGGTAGGCATACAGACTGAAGTTGTGGTAGGAACAAGGCTTGATGTGATACTGGAAGCCTCTACTCCTTCAAGCACCAGCAAACCCCACTCTTCATTCCAAGGAATGACAAAATAAATATTGAAGCAAATGAGGTCTATGCACAGCTTGATGCTGTGGATACTACTGTGTTGTTCTCATCTGCAAGTAGAGCATAGAAAACCTCTACAAACATGCTTTCAGAAGAACACAGATTTGTATGTTTTTGTTAATTAGGAGAAGGACATACTCACTTCTGACAGCTTTTCTTTGCAGAGCGGGCAATGTGGATTATGGTCAAGGCAACGCTCAAGGCATTTGAGGCAAAAGGTATGTCCACAAGGAGTGGTAACAGGTTCGTAGAACAACCTGAACGTGAAAATACAGAACAAAAAAGCTAAGCTGCCCACATAAAAAAATGCAGATTCCCAAACCGTGGAAAGGAGGGACTAGATCCAACTACCTCTTCCTTTCCTGCTTTTGTATAAATCACAGATGAAAGTTTTATCTAAGGATACAAAAAATGTTTTCATTTTTAAAAGTGGCAAACAATGGAGAAAACCATGCATAATGCAGAAAAACACATCTGTAAAGATTCAGCAGATGCAAGATTCAGGAAAAAGGAACAGAGTAATGACTTAGACATTCTTTGGCAGGTTTCCCTACTGTCACCATGAAGACTTTTTTTCAGAAGCTAGAAAGGCTTTCTGATCTTAATCCCAAATCAATGCAGTCATACCTCATGCAGAGGGAACACTCAAAGTCCGATGCATCCACCAGAGTTGCTGGAACCTCTCCTGAAGCAATGATGGTATTTTCAGGTAAAACATCTGCATCTAAGTAGAGTTAAGATTACAGTAAATATTTAAGTATTACTACAGTTTCAGATGCTGTTTAAGTTGTTTTTCCATAAAGAAATTAATTTCTTTTTTTCTTTTTTTTGCAGTTTTGTTCCAAATAAATGTATTTTCCCTTTAAGTTATAGACTTCCTGGCAGAAAATCTTTTGGAGAGCAGAAGATGGTGTCTATGGTCAGAGAAAGCACTTTAGAGCTGAATATCCATGATTTGCTTTTCTAAAAATGTTTTTGTGTTTTGTTTTTGTCTTTTTTTTAAAAAAAAAAAAAGTCTAGTTTCTAAAATACTCTGCTATTGCTTTCCCACCATCACCACCACTCCCACACCAGCCAGGCCAGATGTTTTAAAGTACATTAAGTCCAGAATTTAATTTGTTTACACACAGTCAAACTACTTCATCAGTGTTTATTATGCATCTCTCAGCAGGGGTAATTTTACAAGTATTAAAAAAGCTTATGGCTCCTTTTGAGTAGGCTGCTGTGGAAATCCCATATTTCAGACTGCTTAAACTTTAAGGACTACTGGAGTTGCGTTAGCTCAGCATTCTGCAAACACAGCAACAAAGCACTTCACTTAAAATTCTGCCCACCCTGTTTTTGGAGGTGGTACGTATCCCTGTAGTTAATGTGCTTAAAGGGTATGGGCTTCAAAATTCACAGCAGCAGCATTTAAACTCCAGAACTATCAGCTGGAGCTTCCGATGACATTCACACAAGCAGATTCTGCAACTTCTTTTATAATCTGCATCTTTGTTGCTCAGTGATGAGTTGTAACAGAGCCATGAATGCTGCTTCCACATCCTAAATTCTTGACTGTTTTTTTCTTTTAAAAAAAGAAAAGCTCAGCTTTTTATGTTAAGTTAAAACAGTAGGATGTTTTGTTAAAGGATAACTTATGCTCAGCATCTGGTTTATCTTCAGCACAGACGGGATAGGGGAGAGGGCATGGGTGTTTTGTGGCCTACAAAGAAAAACAGCGTTATCTCTAACCTACATCTCGCATGTTAGCATTTAGTAATAGCAAGAACCCTAACTGTGTTAATTCTGCAAATAGTAACATGGCATTGGGATCTAGCACAGACCAGAAACTAATGGTTACAGGTAAAACACGATCTCTGGCCTTCACTGCGAAGTTACAAGCAGGTCAGGTTTCACAATCTATTTACTGAGCTTGCAGTCCACAGACAAGTACAGGGGTTTTCACGTCACAGCACCGTGATCAGAAACCAGCCATATATGGATCATTTGCAAAGAGGGCAGGCAGGCAGACTGCAGCACTTGAAGACTTTCATATTTCAAGGCAGAAGTCAGATTTGTCTAGAAGGTGTTGGGTAAAATGCACAGTAAAATAGCAGCAGTTTAAAAGCTCCCTTCAACCAATTATTTCACTAGTCAGTGCAATATATTACCTTCAGCATTTTTATCCCAGGGTACTAAAACCACTTTGGAGGTCTTTGTTAAAAGCCTGAGAAGCATACCAATTGTAAGCACAGCTATGAAGTGACAGAAAACTGAGGGGGCTTATTACTATTCAAAAGGCTTCTTTGTTTGCTTGGGAAATTTCATGTAAAGTTGCATGTGACTGTTTCTGATGCCAGTTAAAGATTAGTTTCTAGCTTACTGCATCTTTACTTCATATAGAAAGACAATGAAATTCAGCTATACCTCTGAGACCTAGAAAATGGAAACAGCACCAGCAATACAAAGACTAAACTGTTAGTGGATTAGACCCTGGAAACGGCCCACTTGAGAAAGAAAAATAGTGTTCACTGAATGAATTGAAAATGCTCTGGAATAAGGTAAGTAGGCTGTTACAGCAGAAACAGACACATCAGACAATAAAATATTATTCCAGTCTCTGCAGGGAATGTTTTCACTGACACCTATGAAAAGGGAGGAGGAAAAAAGTAGTTTGTCATTTTTAAGTAAGTGTAAAAGAAATCCTCTTTCTAAGCCACAACACAAACCTTTTTTAGGGATCTTATTTGGGACATCCAAGCTTTGTAAATCCCTCATATCACTGGACAGCTTTCTTTTTAAGCCAACCCCAGGTAAACTGGAGAGAATAGCTCCCAAAGACTTCTTGTTGTCTTCAAAATAGAGATCCAGGACATGATGGGAAACAGGAGAATCAGTACTTCTAAATACATCAGATTCTTGGGACGGGGTTTTTGTTAACCTGAACACAGTATCCTAAAAAATTAAGAACAGCATGAGACAATTCTGCTTTGGTTTTATTCCCTATTAGTCATATACATCAGCAATAGATAAATGTCCCTACAATGACCTTAGCAAGGGAGAAAGGTCCGTATAAAAGAAGGCCACCCTCCAGTTGCATGAAACAGGAACACTTCTCTCCCTATAGCTTGCATCTCTAGAAATTATGCTCCCGAGAGCATAAAAAACACGGGGCAGGGGGGAACATGAATTTCATCAACCCCCACATAAAGGCAGCACATTGAAACTCCTTCTTTAAAAAACATTCTCTTTCTGAGTAAAAACATACCAACAAGAGATTCAACAACAATGGAGAAAACAGGCTTACCATGAAAGTAAGTGCAGACAAAGACAATGTCACACAGACCAGACAGATCCTTGTGTTACTTTTGGTATTTTTATGTTGAATGCTTTTTACTTTACCTTTGAGGACCCAGCAATAGAGCTATCTTCTGCAGCTGACTGTGTGTTTATACTACTCAGAAATGCAGGTTTCAATCTTGTATGGGATGTTCGACTAGAGAAAGGCGCTGTTAGACTATCATGCACGTTTTCAAAGGCTGGGAAAAACATTTCACACATTATCTAGTCAATTAGAGAGAAAAAAAAAGAAAAAAATAATAGTAATTACAATGTATATTTAGGTTTGCGTGAACACAGATACACAAACTTCACAGCTTCTGGATGCCAAGAAGCTTGCAATAAGCAGGACATCCTGCATTCCCAAAAGCCCTCAGGAAACTTGACTGACAGTCCCTTCCACAACAGAGACACAACCCAAGGTGTTCTTCTGATGTCCACCTCCCTCCCTTGAAGGCCTCTTCTCCTCAGGAATACCTGGGGTAGCAGCCTGTTGCATCCTTCTCCTGCCTCCACCTCTCTCCACCCTGACTCTCAGAAACCTGTCTCCAAAAGTCTTCACACCATGCTCTCCTATCAAAAATGGTTAAGAGATGTGTTTCAGTTCTCCTCATCCCCTGCATTCATCCTGCCTACCCTCAAGCAGATTTCAAGTCTAGCTAAAAGCTGCGTACAGCCTCTGCTCACCAGTCTCCACCAAGCATCTTGCCAAATCCCAGTTTCTTTTTATAAAAAGCTGCCTGTGTGGATGGTCACAGAGAATCTGATAATGCTTGGTTGGCAGTAAGTGTCCCCCTTATGGGAAGCTACACAAACTGCTAGAGAGTGCAGGATTTTTCCAGGACAGGGCAGCACACAGCTCTCCCTTCTCAACACTCTACCGCTTCCCACTTTAAAGGGGTTTTCTGATGGGCACTAAAATTAGCAGCCTCGAGCCTATGAAATCCAGGTGTACTCAAATCTGGATGACATACTGCAAGTGTAATCTACAAACAGCAGCAGTCAGACGTATGGATCTGCAGCAGAATCCACAAATATACAGTCCCTCTGGTGGAGGTATAAACCAAACCCAAGAGGCATCTTGCTCAGCATAATGTTAAGGAGGTTTATTGGAGAACCTACAGAATCAAATTATCCTCTGACTGTTTACTGTCACTTTAAATAGCAAGAATTTTTACTTAGCTGCAGGAGTAAGAGCAGCGTGATAGCCAAGAAGTGACCAGTAAATACATTTTATACCTTTTGGGCTTCTTTCTTCATTGAGCTCCATTCAGGATTTAAGGCAACACAATAGAGAAACTCCTTCAATGCTTCCTCAGTCCTTTCCAATCCAGAAAGAGCTTTTGCTTTCACATAATGGCCCTGTTCACACAAAGGAAATGTACAAATCTAGAGATCATTTCTGAATTGGCAGCAAGAATGTAGAAAACAAAGTTGGAAGTTCACATCATTCTGCAAGTGAATAATAATACACTTTTTGGGTAACAACTTCTTTGATCCACACAACAGAAGGAAAGTCAGATAGAAGAAGATCCCCCAGGAATCCACTGCTGCACCATGTCCTGCCAAAGACACTGCTCCTTTACTCAGGGGGGACTTGATGCAGAATAAGCAGGAGATTCAGGTATTCACCTCCCTAACAACCAAGACTACTACATATCCCACAGGGCTCAATACCCCAGAGAACAGTTTCACATACCAGGGCAAACTTAACAGCAATGAAGCTGCATGGGAAGAGCAGTGACATGGGCAGGCTGGAAGTGGCAGCTGAGGGAGCAAAAGATTTTAGGTTCAGGACACTCACTTCCCCTGGGTATGTTAGCCAGACAGAGATGATTTTTCATCTATTTGACTTGGCTAGAGAAGACCAACAACATTATGAATTTAGGGCAACTTACCAACACTTAACCTGAAACCTTTTATCCCATTCTACCTCTCCCACATCCTAGAGTAACATATTTATGGCCAACAGGTAGTGTAGTCAGGCTGAGGGTAAGTCCTACTTTACTTGTTATGAGTAGCAAGGGAAGAATGCCTCACCTCTGAGTTCCTCCACAGATATCAATTTGCAGTTCAAATCTGACTATGAAAATAAACTTAGACATTTGCCTCTTGCTTATTAGACAGAAGTGTGCTCTGCAAGTCAACCTGTGTATCTCTACGCTATGATGAAAGTACAGTTTCACTAGTCTAAGAGACCGGTTAGATAAGCAGATACTCTTCTATTCTTCAAACTAATGCCAAATAATCCAGTACTACATAATCTTCCTGAGCAGGCACCTCCCTCACTCTTTCAATATAGCCCTTTAAGCTGAGGCCTGCTAAGATCTTTACCTTTCTACTGTCAGGAAGAAGGGGGCTGGTACCAAAAGCAAGTGATGGGCACTGTGCAGGACAGGTTAATTAATGTATGTCATTTGGTGACCTAAATGAGACATCTCAGTACACACCAATCTCAAGATAAACTTTTCTTTTTGTGAACACCATAAGAAGAGAGGCACTGGGAGGCCTGTCGCTGACCTTATCTTGATGCCTGCACAGCCTCTGTAAAACCTTTTTAGAGAGGTCCTAACATGCCTGACATCTCTGTCAAGATTACTCCACTGCACTGGGGAGGCTACAAGGTTGTTTAACTTTATCCTTTGGGGTTGCAAAAGCAATTTCCCTATCCAAGCTGCAAGGGAGGACTAAGCTGGGCTGTTTATGGACTCAATGATCCTTGCGGGTCTCTTCCAACTTGGGGTATTCTACGAAAATACCAAAAGATCCAACACCAGAAATTAGACTCAGGGACTCGAGGTCCCTACATTTTACAGACTACTTCTGCCACCTTCCCTTTCCTATTTTGACATGACAAGCAGCTGATTGAAGGGTAATGTCCAAGCAGGACCTTGCACAGCAGGCAGTATCCAAGCAGGAGGACATCTGTTTCTATTCGCCACATAAAAGTACAACAGGAAACTTCTGCCTGCCTCAACAAGTCCAAAGACCTGGTTTTCACCGCAACCGAAAAGAAACCCGCTTGTCTATTGCTTTGTGGACCACAGTGGACCCAAGATGTTGACCAGTAACAGAGAGCCATTACATTTCAGTTACCAGCACCTTCTGGTTTATTGATAGGTGAATGCTTGCCTTTCAGAATTACTTTAATTTTATGTTCAGTTTTGGTTTTTTGTTTGTTTCGTTTGTTTAACTATGTAGCGCGTGTTTGAGCTAATCTATGCCACTGGATGAGATACCACAAGATACAAAACAAAGCAGATGCCTAGAATTCCTGGAAGACCAGCACAGTTTATGTCAAAGTTCTCACACACATAAGCAAGCACAAGTGAAATGCGTCTGTGACGCTACAGGTTATACCATGATGGCAATTTCCACTTTCAATTAGCATTCTTCAGAGATGTGATTAATGAAATCTTTATCCGCCTACAACTGACACGTATCACATTTCCACAGATGCAAAGCAAACAGAGAAGACGTTTCAAGAAAGCATCTGAACGTGCGCCATTCATCTTTCCCCCTCTGCATAAAAATACCCAGCCAATGCCACTGAAGATGTATTTCTGGCTTGATAAGATAGGATCCTAGACAGAAAGGCAAAATGGAGGCAGGGGGAGATTATGAATGGCTTCAAATAAGAAAGGTTTTAATGGCTGACAATACAGATAGCCTTTGGAGACAAGTATCTAACTTCGTTAGAAACTAGATGCTTCAGAAAGTACCTCTCTACTAGCCCCATGTCCTCCCCATCTGGAAACAGAGAGCTAACTCCAGACTCCCCATACTGCAGCAGCTGGGCAAGGGGTTCATGCAACACCTTCCTAGTCTTCACAGGGATTCCTTCGTCAATTGCCTGTCCTACCTTTTCTTCAGGTAGTACCCAGGAGCTTTATCTGATCAAACCTGTCCTGCAGTTTTGCTTCTGATGGGTGAAGGGAGATGGTGACAGTGATTGGTGATGGTGAGGTAAGACTGACTGGAGGTGTAATCCTAGATGGGGTGAGCTGTTGGACACCCAGTCTAGCATCTGGTACCTGGTGGTAACAATAGGCATGACATGCTGCTTCTGTCTCTCTCCCTTGTAACATCATTTCTGATGCTTGTTCCAGACAGCTCACTAACAAATGCTCCTTGTAGCACCTCCTCTTCTTATGAAAAGAAATCCCAAATCCCTCTATGAATCACTACAACATAGGTAGGAATCAGAAATATCAATTCTCAGTATTAAAGGGAGGGGGAAATCCTGAAATGCAGTCTGAGGTGCTCCTCAGAAAGACACATTGGCCAGCAGGCTGTCAAAACCACCCACTGTCTGGGATACACCATCCCAGACAGAACTGCAGGGTGATCCCAAGGCTGTCAGAACCTTACAGACCAGATTCTGCTGCCAAGCTGCAGCATTAACTCCAGCACATTGACAGGCATCAGCACATACAAACCACATCACTGGTTGCCCATCATTGAAATCCCACTGGCTGGAGACATGCTAAGGACCCTCAACACGTTCCCCTTGAAGAACTTAACTTTTGGTAGACATTCCCAGTCCTGATAATGCCACAGTGTTCATCTGACAATGCCCTCAGTAGCACTGTCCCTACTACAGACAGAAGCCCCAAGAACCAAGCAGTTTTCATTCGGTCTTTACAACATGCAAGCATCATACCACAGGCCAGTGGGGTTTGTTTCGACAGAGGACATCTGCGTCGTGAAGAGCTTGCTGGTAGTTTTTCATTGACATACAGAGTTCTGCTCGCTGTGCTACTAGTGAACACTTGCAAGAGGCTGGAAAACAAAAAAGATTACAAGGAATTCCATTAAAAGAAGCAGTAGTACATGTTAAATACAGTAACCTAATTTCCAGCCAGAGTAACCTAAAAAGCACTATTGCACAACAGTTACATTTACAGTCTCCTGCAACTGAAAAATGACAGTTCCTTCCTTCTTTCTTTCCCAAAATACATTCCCCTTGGACTGGAGGCAACCTCTGCATTTTATCTAACAGGATAGATTTCATTCACGTACAGGATGCCGCCTGATCTTCCTCTCATCTTCCTTACAGGACAATTAAGAAAGCAAAAAGAAAAAAAGTTCCGTGTTTCCAGTGTGGCTTTACTTGAAAGAAATCACCAATGTAGGACTTCAGCTAAAGTATTCCTGTAGGCCACTCATTAGTAAAAATGCATGCAGCCACACTTCATATCCATTTGCCACCCATGTACCTTGTCCTCCTCAGGGCAGGCAAATCTCTCATGATCACACACATTGCCTCAGCATCCACACATCCATTAACCATTCAGTTTGCATGGATTACAAACATCTCAAAAATTATTATCCTGTCCTTTCCTAAGGTCTCTATAACACATTTTAAGACTGAAATCTGGCTCCAACATAAAATTTCATAGAGCCACGTAAGAACCTTGGTTGAACCACAGTCAGCTTGTCCAACAGGAATTCCAGGCCCCTTTGGGAGTGCTACTGCCTAGCCCAGTCCATCCTCTTGTATAGGCTTATTCTGTCCCAGTCGCACCTGTCTTTGCTGAAGTAGGAAAGACTGGTCAGCCCATGCCCCATGTTGTTGGTCTGAATGGCAGCCCTGCCCTCCAGCACACCAACTACTTCTTCCTTCCTCAGTTCGGTGTCACAAACCAACTGGATGATATTGCGCTCTGCCCACTCACGGAGATTGTTAATAAGGTGACAAACTGCGTCAGCCCCACCACCAACACTTGAGCAATGTCACTGGTAGATGACCACCCAGCAGCCCTCAAACCATTAACTATCACCCCCTGCCTCTGATGGTCCAGCCAGTTCTACACTCATCCCATCTCTACCTCTTCAGTTTGGCCAGGGAAGATGTTGTGGTAGGTTTGCAAAAAACATGCCAAACCCCAGTCAACACTCTTCCCTTTGTCCACTAAAGCACTTATCTCACCTTAGGAGATGAGATTTACGTGCCATTTGCTTTTGGTCACTTTTGTCCTTTGCGTGCCAGAAAAGGCCTCTGGAGGCCTGGAAGCTGGGTGCCAGATGGTGGCAGCTAAGTGCAGTAACCCTTATCCAAACATGAGCTGGTTAAAACTATCCTAACTGGGATTAAAATAGAAACGTTCCAAGGTGTGCTGAGAGACAGTACTGCCCCATTTCTACAAATTTTCAACTTCACCTCCAAGCTAGCGCTCTCAAGACTTTTGCTGCAAGTGTCACCTCCCGCATGTCCCTACACAGTGCTCTTACCTTTGTACCTCTCCTGATCTCGCTTTACTGTTTGCACCTCACTTCAGGACAAACATCCTAAAAACATTCTCAGTAAAAGCACATTGCCCATACGAAGCGTGGGCACACACTCAGGTGTGCATGGACACACAAAATAAGCTCGTAACTGCTGCAGGTGCCACTGCTCATTAAGTTCAACCACCTACCAGCAGAGATGGCCCAAGACTACATCCCCCTCCCACCTCCTCCCCTCCGTCGAGCTGATGCTAGCACTCATGCAGCAAACCACATTCGCGTGCTTGCACAGACAACTAGAGCAAGGAATCAATTGACTGAAAGCTAATCCAATAAAAACAAGTAAATAAAAAGGTTTAAGAGGATCAGTTTCCCCTCAACTGGTTCAGTCATACAGCCACGCAAACAGGAGTGCCAGGACAAGGGATGGAAAAGAAAGCAGCAGCAGGCACTGCTGCTTTTTTTGGCTGTAGTGTGGGCTGGCAGTAGATATACTAATTGCAGAATTACATACCCGGGTTGATGCTGCCCCTGTGATCCCAGATAGGGTCAGTTTGAGACTGTACCTAAAATAAGGAGCTCCACAAAAGCTAGCTCACACTGTGTTTTGGGGTTTTTTAATTTGTTTTGCTTGTTGCATTTTTTAAAGTATTACACATGCAGCCCACTGCAGTGATCCACACTTGTAACTGATAATTCTTAGCAAGACTGCAAGTTAAATGAAATTGAAAATGACTAACCCAAGATCTTCAGAAGCAAGCTTTTTTTTCTCCTTTTAGTAGATGTTCAACATAAAATTATTTAATTTAGCTACCACTTAAACAGTCTGCTGTTTATATATGTATACTCCATATTTCCATCATCATATTTGCTGCAGGGCATTTGAGTAGAGTACGCTAAGAGGGAGCAGGTGCAGCAAGCAGCGCTAGGTGCCTCAACAGCCAGCCAGAGTGCTGGGTGGGGTATTTTTTAGCACCACAAGGGCAAGAAAGTCATGTGAAATTAGGCAGCAGGCAAGCCAGTGTCCTGCCTCTGGTTACTACCTCACTTTTTGGCCATGCTGACTCTTCCTCCTGCTTTTCAGTGCGCAATTCAGCACGGTTTAGACATTCAGCAGGTTCAGAGAGAGGACAGCTTCACTGGCTTGTTTTTGGAACCTTATCTCCACTGCAAAAGTTTTAAGCATAAAAAGCCACAATGGTGCAGCAATAGATGCAAGTCCTGCTAAAGCAGAGTCCAAAGGCTCTACAACATGAAGGGAAAATAACAATCTATTTAAAAACCAAACAATTCCAAAAAAAAGCTACATGCATTCAGGGCTTGTAACTCTTATTCACTGAGTCTAAGTCAGAAAGCATAAGGTGTGGCCCATGTTAATAAGTAACTTGTGAGGAATGTGTAGTTAAAACACAGAGAGAAAGTGGATTAAAAAAAGCCCCAAACCACAACAGCTTTGCTAAAGAGAGCAGTATTTATAAGACTACACTATAACAGGTTTTCTATAGGGAGATCAAGCAGCTAGACAAGATGCCATTGCTGGAGTGATGCCCAGCCTCCTTCATTCAAGCTCACCCAACTTGGGAGACACGGGCAGCGCAGGCTGAATGCTCGCCATCTCCGTGCCCAATCTGCACGTCCCCTCATCCCTAGCTTCCTGGTGCCAGCAAGAACATCCTGGAAGGGTCAACAGGTCCTGGTCAAGGCTAGATATACTGAAACATCATATTCTCTGCTAGTGGAACTGTGGCATCAGTTGGCTGAGTCCAACTTAGGGAGTATGTGTGGAAGTGGGAAGAAGTGATTATCCAGCCACAGCCTAAGTAACAACAGGGTTTCTACAAACACCACAATACTGAGTTGTTCCACGCCACCACACATACCGTGGTGAAAAAAATTAGTCACAGGAGGTGGATGGAGAAGGCTTAGGGACACACAGAGTTTGGGAACTCTGCTAGATGCCAATATACTATAATAACTGTCAAGTTTATTGAGGGGTGAAAAAAAAAAGTCACACAATAGCCAATAGTTTGTTTTAAAATAATGTAACCATTCTTTCCTTCTGGAGGTTAAAGAAAAGATTTTTTTATTAAATGACTTATTATTTCAGACCAAATTAAAAAATAAAAGCGTAGATAATTTTACTGTTTCCACAATACCAGCAGATGGCATTTCCTGAATCAAACTCTTCTGGGAGCCTGCAGCTGCACAGCTTAATTTATGTCCTTGTCAGCATCATGGATCCACTGCTGAGGCTCCCAGGATCTGTGGCTCTGGGCAGCCAGGACAGAGAACTCCTCAGAGCCATAGGTCCTGGGAGCCTTCCCACGCAGCTCCCTCAGTCCATCCCAGCTAGAATCCCACAGCACCAGACAAACCCCAGCCCAAGCAGCACTCAGGGCCGAGGGGCTTGGCAGCTCTCTGCATCACAGACCATCTTTGTGACTGCCAAGTATTGCCTACCCCAAGTGTTGTTGCCGGTCTGGATTTTCAAAAAACTGTTAACCTTCTGTTCACACCACCTCTGTACTCATTTGTAGTCTATGTTGGACTGCTCTTTTACTTATGCATAAACTAACACCCCAAAATTACATTTCCATGTTTGCCCAAGCATTCAAGTATTTTAACAACTACACTGCTTGAAATAAGGAGGATGATGGGAAAACAGGATTCCCCAAAATCTCCTTGTGCCAGTAAGGTAAGTAAGAGCAAGGGGAGATTTTTCCAAATTGACCGTAGATGACAAAGGTTTTACTGTAATAAACTACTGCTGCCATTTCTTCTCAGCACAGAAAGAACAAGTTTGAGGATTAGGGAGTTCTAGCAACTTTATCTGACATTTCTTTCTAGAAAAGCACATTTTATTTAAATCTATTTCAATCCTAAGCATACTTCTTAAAAGCATAAGCAGAAATGATGTCATTACAAAAACACCTTTCAGTCTGTGCAGAACTTGAGAAGTTTTTCCCACATTTTAAAGCAACTTCTACCCCTGGAGAGAGGAAATTTGGCTCACTTATGTTATGCATTCAATTGGAACAATTCAGTATTGAAAGTCTTTTCATAAGCTTGAAAAATGAGGCATTTATTTTCATTTCAGGGAGAAATTAGCAAGATTTAGTAGTTAACTGAATAGCAACCATATTTTTCTCCTTCAGACTTCATGCAAGCATGACAAGTCCATTTACAAAAAAACATGCAAAGGGGTTACTGAGTAGGTAGAGGGGCATATTGCTGAGCACAGAGGAAGAAGCATACTTGATAATATAATTAACAGAAACAGTAAAGACATTCAGGACATTTAAATAAAAATTCATTTCATAGCAAAGATTAAAACTAGGGTCAGCTTCCCAAAACTGATTAAGGACAATGAACATGACTGCACCCTTGCAATGAGCAAGCTTGTTTTCTCAATCAGCAGTCCACCTTAACTGGATTAGTAATTGGATTTTTAAAAACATTAATACTTTATGAATATCAATGCTTTTCCTCACTGTGTTTACATCATTAGCAGTCTTTAGAAGGTGAAGTAACTGAAGACCCCCAAAGGAAATGTGTGAGAAGTTTTAGTGCACTGAGGATGCAAAGATCCCTCTTCCTACACAAGCCAAACCCTTGCAACTAAGCATCCTTCCACTGCAATTACAAAGCGGGCACTTACCAACAGTAATCTGCAAGCAAATATAACACCTATTTCCATCAGCTGACAACCACTGACAGACATTGCAGCACACAACTTCAGTAGCTCTTGATATAAGCAGTAACAGGAATCTGCAGCACAGGGCACCATCATCCTCCATTCAGCGCCTGCACCACCAGGCAGCAGCAGGTTTGCCCGTGCAAAGGTCTCCTTCCTCACCCATACTCATACTGTCCACAGCCAGCATAATAAAACACATCGCCTCCTCTGACCAAATCTATCTTCCATCAGGCTCTATATTTTATTTTCTTTTATGTTCATGCAGATAGGAAGTACTGTGCTTCACATTCTTCCTTCAGAAGCACCTGTTACAAATTAAAAAAAAAAATCCAAAAAAAAAAAAAAAAAAATCACCCAAACCAAAGTTTTCTCCTATCCAAATCCTAATGCTTGAACACTTTGCTAGATGCATGCTACTCTTTCCAGATAAAATAGCATGAATCAACATCTCTTCCCTCTATTTTCAGTTCCCACTATACCTTTTGGACATTTGGGCACTCCTTTCAGGTGACATATCTCCAGCCCCTCCATGGCTGCTTGGCACTAGTATAATAAAACCATTAAGTACACAAATGTGACTCATTTTCAATGTTTTCCAGGTCTCCCACCATTTAGGTAGAGGGTTCGGGTAAGATTTCCTACCAAAGCCTCAGTCAGAACTGAAGTACCTTCTCAAACAGGAGGTACAGAGACTGTCCAAAGCAAGATGCCTACAGATTAAAGTGTGAAGACCAAACAAGCAAGCTTTAAAACAAAGGAAAAAAACCTCCAAGAGGTCAACCCCCTACCTGATCTCCAAAGACCCAAGGAAAATCCTGACACCTCCTCCCCAGAAACATAGTGCTGTGCAAGGTACATACGAACATGTGATTGCCAGGAGACTCCGAAGACATGTTGTGTTTCACAGTCAGGCAGGATCAGCCAAGTTGGTCTGCCATGATCATAGCTAACAAGATCAATTTACAGCCAGGTATTTTATCGTAACATGACTTTACTGGTGATAACTTAGTTGCCCTCTTTGTCACGATCAGTACATAAGCTAGATTTCTACTAGTTATTCTCTACAACCTTGGGGGTTTTTTTCAGTTTATTTCATATTTACTTGGTTTTTTCCAAAGTTTATTTTACCCCAGAGTTTCTGACTCTGCAAGTTGCAAAAAGGACCTTCTTGCTTCTCAGTTATTACCTCGCTGTTTCTGTCCTCAAATAGAGTTGATGGCAATCACTTAATACATATCTAAAAGATAAAAGGAGTGGTGCAGGACTCTACCAATTTTAAGATTAGGAAGCACAAGTCAGTTCTATAAATGTCTTGTTCCAAAAGCAAAAGAAAATATGCTGTTTGAAGAGACTTCAAAAATTGTTCAGACTTTCTGATATGCAGGTATAGTTCGTTCTCTAGGACTGCTGTAGTTCTTCAATTATTTATAGGAAATTACATCTAGGTTACAGACATGGAGGGGGCAAAATGCTCACCTTAAGTAGTACATAACTAAGTGATATGAGCAATGCTGACTACTTAAAAAAAAACAAAAGAGCATACCCAAAGACTGGTATTGCAGTATGATGCCTCCTCCCCTTTGCGCCCATGACTGACAAGCTTCTGGTACACCTTGGCCCTAGTCTTGCAGTCCTGCAAAGCTTCTGCCTTCAGTAGACCCTTTGCAAGCAGACAAAACTCCCAGAAATACAACTGCAGGATTTGAGCTTTTAACAGCAAGCTCTTTACGAATCAGAAGTAATACAAGCTCCTGCTCCTGACACATTTCCAGCAGTATCATATATGAAGTATTTACTCCTCGTCAAGTACTACCTCAGTAAAACGGGGGGGGGGGGGAGGAGAGAGTCTGCAAAATATTTTAAATTTAAAAATAACACTGACTACTGCAAGAGTCTCTATGTAACCCTGAATCCTACTTTTACACATTTTTCTGCCCCATAAAATGCAACAAACAGGTTTTGGAGACACGATTTAAGCGGATTCCAAGAGGCACTTTTACAGAGGGATAGGAAAGTAGGAAAGTTCCTTTTTTAGCACAAATCCTCTAAGCAGCAAGGATCTACTATTTTTTATAGCATGTAATTTTAGAAAAACTACCTCTCATTCTTCACTTAGAAGTCACTCTTTTTAGGAGCTACAAAATCAAATATTCTTCTGATAAATTATTAAAATGACTGAACCATTTGAACCATTTGCTGTTTCAGGAGTCATGACAGCTGTCTGCCATGGCACATTTTTTTATTCTTTTAAATGGCTGTTACAACATCAAAGACTTACTTCTTTACTACTAGAAATCAGAAAGCATTCCAAAGACCCTGTAAGGAAGGAAGATTTAGTCAACCTCATTTTTTAACCACATCAGAAAAAAAAAAAAGTCAACCTTATCTTCTAATAGCCATCTTCTAGAAGTACTATACAAAAGAAGATACCATTAAAGTGTTCTTTATACACATAATTCACACGCAGGTGCATGTGGACACGCTCTAGTGATTTTCTTTTAACAATGTGACTTCAATGCAAGGGCACAAGGTCTTAAAGAACAAAGGCAGACTTAATATAATGCATACTATGGCAACAGACACCTTTATAAAAATCTAAGTATGGCTTTAAAAAGAGAGTTCAGCCACTTCCATTTGCTGACAGGGAGCATTCTCTGCTTCTGACCTTGACCCAAGAGCAACACAGAAACTCTTCAAGCATCAGGTCTGCAGCAGGACAGCACCAATATGATGTCCCACCACCCCATCAAGAAATTCTGATCATTGTTTCCCCCCTTATCTGGAACAACTGATAAGCAGGCTTGAAGGAAAACATCCCAAGAAAGAGATTTTTGGGGCATGGCAAAATGCTTGCCTGTCTCTTACTCCTGGCTCTAAGCACTCGGCACAAACTCCTAAGAATGCCTAGTTGGAAGTTTACCTATGCCATGCTCTCCAGGAAGCAGCGCAACCCCACAAGCAGGCTTTTACCTAGCAAGGAAATTCACAGCAGTTGATGAATTAACTTGCAGTGAAGGTCTGTAGCTTTAACAGCTTGAGAGTCAGTATGGAAGGCCAAGAGATGCAGCAAAGCATACTCATTTTCTACAAGCAACACTGCTAGAATTTTTTACCTATTTGAGAGTTACCAACGTGAAAGGGAGGAGGAAAGGAAAGAAAAGCCAAAGATACACATCAACCACCCACCTAACTAGCCAGTACACCAAGAGTAGCTTAACTGAATTTGCTTCCAAAGACAGCAATGTGAATGACAGTCTATAGAGACCAGAGGACACAGGATAGGATAAGGCTGCCACAACGCTTTGCAGGTACTCCACACTGAGGTTAAACCATCCCTCTTGCTACCCGAGCAAAGCAGCAGCCACAAGCTCAGAAGCAGAGAGGTAGCATCAAGCCCCTCACCATGCAAACTCAGTGTTTAGCACAGGAGGGCGGTGGAGGTATGGTGATCCTAGGCAGATGAACCCTCAGCACACTACATAAAACAGCTCAGAGAGCAAGGCTGGGGAGCAGGAAGCAGCACTGACACCATCCCACAAGGCTCCACCTGCCTGAGAACAGGCATATTTTGGCCTGAGACCTCATCCTTGGATACTCAGTGCTTCCTTTTTTTCAGTTTTGCCCTGTCCCCTTAATTCAGTTCTTATGAAGGAAGAATTTGGAAGGTGCGAGATAAATTTCCATGAATTCACCACAAAATAAATTAGCGCTGAATGGCCACATTAAGCCTTCTTTTGGATCAGGCCAATTTATAGTGAATCTCTGCTGGGATGAGAAAGGGGAAAAAACCTCTCTCCCCTCAAGGTCCAGCTAAGAGAGGTAGATCCTCCTCTTTCCACCAAAGCTCAAAAAAGCTCCTTTCTAGCAACACTCCAAACACCACCCTGTGGGCTGGGGATCAGCACATGGCTCTTCACACCAGGACATGCAAGATGGTGCATCTCCAGCACACATACAGCAGCATCTCCCTCGCTTGCCCTGCAGCAC
The DNA here is from genome assembly GCA_033558235.1 of Neomorphus geoffroyi. Taxonomy (NCBI): domain Eukaryota; kingdom Metazoa; phylum Chordata; class Aves; order Cuculiformes; family Neomorphidae; genus Neomorphus; species Neomorphus geoffroyi. The sequence goes on along the minus strand of JAUMJM010000005.1, from coordinate 34,235,618 downwards.
ACAGCCTCTGACACCACATTGGGTTTGTTGCAAACTCATCTCCTCTCTTTGGCTTTTCTAACACCGCTCCTTATCCACTGAAAAGAGATTCACACAGAGGGCTTGGGAAGAAGAGGCCTCCTTTGCACATATATCTATCCTTAACTCCACTGTGTTTTTAAAACTCTGATAACAACAGAGCTTTACCTCCTACAAACTTTCCTGAACCCTCTGGGAGGAAAAAAATTAAAATGCTGGGCAATTTGAACAGCTATGTGCATCAGCTTTCCACCCCTCTCAGGAGAAATCTACTTCTGCACAGAAAGAACCCGTCACACCAGAAGTAAACACAACCACGCTGAGGAATTACTGCGGCTTTTACTGCTCTCTGGAGACAGTGACACTTCTCAGGCTTGGCAGAGTCCAAAGGGACACTTTGCAGTCATGGGTAATTACATGTCTGAGCCAATGTGCCTCCGGCTGAAATGAGGTGTCCTGGCACGCTGGTGTCCAGATACAATATGTGCCACTGCATTGGGAGCCAGACAGTTGACAGCTTGCAGTAGGCACGCAAGCACCTACCTACTTCATTCAACCCCAGGAGCCAAGGCATGGCCATCCATCCCCACTCAAAGTTCATTTGGGATTAAGGTCATGGGCATGCAGCAGGGAGGACAGTGCTTTCCAGTGGAACCACAGGCCTGTGTGCAGGCTTGATAGGCCACCAAAGACCTGAAACTGGAAACACAGTTCAGGAGCCAGCACCGTTACTAAAACAATGGCAGCAGCAAGTGCCACTGGGCTTTACCTCCGAGCAGGCATCCTCAGGGTTATTTACAGGAAAGGTGCAGGATGCTAACAGGCTGTCTCAGTATGAAGAAGAGAATGATAGAAATGCTGGTTGAAGACATGAGCCACTGCCACCCAAACCCCCTTACACTCTTGGATGTGTTTGCTTACGAGCATGCCCTGATCCCAAGGAAAGCTCAATCTCCTTCACAGGCGTAAAGCATTTAATTTTAAAACTAGCAGATCAGCTACAGTGTACAGTATGCTCCTATCTGGCCTTCATAAGACAGCATCTTTTTGATATACATTTTTCCCTAAGAGTGAATTTTGTTGTTGTACTCCCACCCGCTCCATGATACAATCTTTGGCTGTATAAGTTACACATGGTACTGGGGAAAAGCCCTATTCATTATCTTCCCTATGAAGGAAGCAACAGTCACTTGGTACCTCTGTAACTGGGAACTGCTTTTCTAGAATGAAAAAATAAACCCAAAACACTCTCCCAAAAGCACATCCTTAAAACATTCACATTAATTAGTCTGAAATCTAGCTTCCTTTAGTTTCAGGCATACAATTTGAAGGGTCTGTAAGCCTGGATACTCAGAAACACCTGCATTGCTCCTGGGCACAGTCCCTCTGAAAAGGCATCTCTGTTAAAGAGCAGCAGAAAGTACCTATTGCACAAAAAAGCCGCAAACTCAAACAAACAAAAAATCAAACCAACTCTGCCCTTCTATATGATAAATATATTTTGGTTCAATTGACATAAGTGTTCATAAAATCAGAAGACCAGTTAGAAGAGAAAGAATGGCAGAGAGGAAATTCACCTCCGATACTCCAGCTCTCTGAAATTCATCTGTGCGGGGAACAGCCCTGAAACCAAGATTTGGACAATAGTTTATACTACGATGGATGAACAGCATAAAGCTTGGCAAAAAGAACAATCCAGCTGGAAACAAATACTTCCTTTCAAGCAGCCTGACATGTGCTTGCTTTGAAGCTGTGGTAATTAGATACCTTGCAATAATGAGACATCTATTCCAATGCTTATGTCAGAAAAAGTCGTCGACTTTGTTTAAAAACCCACCAAGCTGTGGGCATCTCAGGAGGACTAAAAGGATCAAGTAATAAAGCTGATTTTCTTAAAAAGAACAAAAAGCCCCACACAACCACACTCAAATCCATAGCAGGCTTTCAGAGCCACCATGGGAGTAGCAATGCCATTGTAGATCCAATAGTTAAGGACAAAAGACGAACATATTTGCTAAGAGTAAGCTTTTGCAAGACTAACTAGTTCAGCTGGAAAAAGCTGATGACTTGAAGGCACGCAAACCTCTTTTGAGACGTGAAATTAGGAGCAAATATTGCAGAGTGTACTGGAAGTAAGCGTACTGGCTACGTGACAGGATCTTTTATAGTTTGGACTTCAACAACCTATACAACTAAAATGCAAATCAAAAGACAGAAGGACACAACAGAATAAGAGAAGTGATAGGTAACTGGAAAACTTGCTTTAATATTACACTAAAGCTGGTTGTTGCAGACTGAGCAGGAAAGTGCTTCACAAGAAACACAAGGAAAAAAAACTCCCACTGAACCATGCATCCTGCCAAGAAGTCTGGAGCTTTACCTAACCTTATACAGCAATTGTATAACGAATGTGTTCATATGCCTTCAGTCTCTAAAAAGAAATTAAAAGGATCCCCACACCTTTGATTCTCTGTATTAATACAAAGATATCGGGAGGTTATAAAAAGCAGTTATTTTCTGATCCATTAAAAGCCTCAAATACCTGAGAGTGGCTCAACAAGCATTTCAAGTTGCCCGTATGCTAACATTTAAGAGGTCTGGAACAGTTAGAAAACAGTTATGCTTTTCTTTCTTTACTCCAATTCACTGAGATACTTGGCTGGAAAGCAAAAAGACAACTCCAGCCAGCCAAAAGGCAGTACCTGATGAGCATGTGGTAAGAATTTCAGAACACAAGACTCAGACAGCAGTTCAACTTGTGAGAAATGGCACCAGTGCATTCAAAACAGAAAAAGGTGAAGGGCTGGGGAGTAGGCTGCCCTTCAGCAATAGTAATTTGGATCTGTTACTGTGATGCTACAACATGTCAGCTTATGGTTTTAGGAGTTCAAAATCTAGCAAGATATCTGCTATTATTTTTAATCAGATTTTTTAAAAAAAAAATCTTAAGCAATTTTTGTGTCACCGTTCATAGCTTCTAAACAGATTCCCAGCATGCCTGGGAAATCACAGAAGAGGGAAGCAAGTAAATTATCTCAAGACCCTGACACACCGTAGCCACAGCTGGAGATGTGTTCTCCACGGACAGGAGGGGGAAGGACGGGCTGCGCGAGAGCACTAGCAGCACTCTATGACCTTCCCTCTCCTTTCACCTCCATGAAGACACAACAAGAAGCACCCAAGACAACGAGAAACAGTTCTCTAAAAAACTTACTATCAAGTCCTCATTTCATTGACAAGATACTATTTTGCCCAGCAGTGGGACCCTGAATCCAAAACATTAAAAAGCTCCTCTATTGAAAACTCACTGCATCCACCAGTGACCTACATCAAGCCTCTCCCCTCCCTTTGCTTCACCTTCCTTCTTGAGCTCTCCATCCTGCCCTACTTTAATAGAGATTATTTCAGCTAAACCGTGTAATAGTTTTACAGGAAGCCTCGGCTAGGATTGAAAACTTGTCACATCTAGCTGAAAAAGTGGAATAAACAGCAGAACTAATGGTTTCTACAGCCAGCATCAGCTGCAAGTCAACAGCATGCTACACTATCCCAAACTCTTATATTCCAGATGCCCATCACACAACTACAGCAAAAAATGAGAGCAAGTTCAGAATGTTGTGCTTCTCTCCACAGCAGCCAGCAAAACAATAAAAAGCTAAAAATCCACAGTAATTTGTCCCTAGATACAAATCTAGGAACGTACTCAATGTAAGGAAGGAGGTCCTCCATAGCAGAGAGGCATAATTTTCTCTGCGTTTTGTCTTCTGAAGATATTTACCCACAGGATTTTCTCTCTGTTAATATAACTGAGGTTTTCTCCTCGCTTCCTCCACAAATTAAACTGGACATCCATCAGGCTCAGACTGGACGAGTGGCAGATCCCAGAGGATCTGCTGAGATCCTGCCTCTTCCCAGCCTCATGCACCTCTCCAGACATTTTCAGGTCCGTACCAGCCCCACCACTCACAGAACAAACCAGAGGGGAGCACACGCACACACACAACCATTACTATGAGGCTACAACTCAGCGAGTAGGAGCCACCTACTACTCGGCTGCGAGCCTATAAACAACGCAGTTTGGAAAAACTAAGGCTGCCATCGGCTTGGCAGAGGAGGAAGGCACACCGTGCCATTTGTATTTAAACCCAGGCTCTTCAGGAAATACTCTGCACACAGAAATACCATGAAGATGTGACACTCAAAATACAGACAGACGATCTCAAAATGTTGATTTACCTCGAATATTTTGCACGGTGTAATATAAAGATAATTTTCCGAGCCTTTGTCCCTATTGGCATTGCTTCAAAGGCTATGCTTTGCTGAAGATGCAACTGCGTGTAGCTGAATGAATCTGATCCACACACTCATTTCTGCCACGAAGCCACGGCAGGGCTTAATCAGACCACTACTGCGTATCCTTTACTAAAGGATGGTTTCCCCACAAACAGGGAAGCGGGTTTTCTAGAAATACTGCATAATGAGTCATCGACTGCAGGCAGCTAAACGCCAGGCACCTTCTGAGCAAGGACAAAAATAACAGCGGAACAAAAATAGCCATTCATTGGGGGGTGGGGAGAGGTGGGGGCGTGCGTGTGTGTGTGAAGGAGACCCGCTGGGAGAATTCCCCATCCCTGGAGGAATGAATTCCGCCATCCCTAGGGGGATTTAAAAGGCGGGTAGATGAAGTGCTCAGGGATATAGTTTAGCAGTAGACAGGTACGGTTGGGCTCAGTGATCTCAAAGGAGGAGCAGCCGCTGATCTCCTCTCTGGGGACCAGTGATAGTACATGAGAGCATGACAGGAAGATGTGCCAAGGGAGGGTTAGGCTGGGCATGAGGAAAAGGTTCTTCACCCAGAGGGTGGTGAAGCCCTGGAACAGCTCCCCAGGGAAGCAGTCAGGGTGCCAAGCCTGACAATAGTCAAGAAGCATTTGGACAGTGCACTCAGACACACGGTGTGAGTGTTGGGGATGTCATGTGCAGGGACAGGAATTGGACTGAATGATCCTAGTGGGTCCCTTTGAACTCTGGTCATTCCGTGACTGATCTTGTCTTTTCCAACCAAGCGATTCTATGAATCCGTTCCCAAAAGTTCTCCCAGGGGCCACCCCCCCCGACCCCCGGCTGTAGGGGGCAGGCAGTGCTGCCCCTCCACTCGCCCAGCTACAGAGGTGGGGGGCGCCTCGCCGCCCCGTCCTCCTCCTCCGCCACTCACCGATCTCCAGGGCCTGGTTGTACTTCTCCAGGGCTGCCGCCAGCTCCTGTCGCTCCCGCAGCGCGTCGCCCTCAGCTCGGAGCCGCCGCGCCCGGCTCTCGGCGCCGAACCACTTGTGCAGCAGGTTGCCCAGCACCACGTTGACCCGCGGGCGGGCGGCGGCGGCGGCAGCAGCGGGCGACGGTGGCGAAGAGGAGGTGGCGGCGGAGGCAGTGGTGGCCGCCTCTGCGGGTCGCCGCGGCCGGTGGCAGCGGGTGCAGTCTCCAGCGCAGCGGCGACAGTGGGTGTGCCCGCAGTGCAGGGTGACGGGCTCGCACAGCAGCCGTCGGCACAGCGGGCACGCGAAGAGCTCGGGCGGCCGGCAGCACGCAGGGTCACCCAGCCCTTCGCCCTCTGCCCCGCCGCCGCGCCAAGGCGGGAGGTGCAGCTCCTTGTCGCGGATGCTGAGCGCGAAGCTCTCGGCCAGCTCGCGCAGCTCCTCGGGGCGCAGCCGCGCCAGCCGCGCCGCCGCGCCGTAGGCGTCCAGCGCCTCGGCCACGCGGCCGCCCCGCGCCAGCGCGTCCCCGCGCCGCAGACACAGGCTGCGCTCGGGCTGCGCCAGCCCCGCCAGCTCCGACCCGTAGATCTCGGCCGCCAGGTCGAAGTTGCCGCCGCGGAAGGCCTCCTCCGCCACCTCCAGCATCTCGGCGCATGGCCCCGGCCCCCCCGCCCCCGGGGCCGGGGCTGCGGCGGCGGCGGGAGGGGGCAGCGCGCGGGGCCCCGGGCTCAGCTCCATGCCCGGCCCCCGGCCGCGCTACTCCATGCCGGACCCGCGGCGCTGCCGACTCCGGCTCCTTCCTGGGAGGGGACGGCGGCGGAAGGGAAGAACGGAGGGTGGGAGGGAGCGAGAGGGGGCGGGTCACATTGCTGCGGCGGGGTGGAAGCGGCTCCCGGGATGGTGGGAGGACGGGGGGAGTAGACGGGGCGGGGGAGCGGACCCTGGGAAATGTGAGCGGGGGGACGGCAGCCGAGGGTCAGAAGGAGACAAGGGAGAGCGACTCCGGGGATGGGAGAGAACGGGAGAAGACGGGGGGAGTGGCTCCCGGGAGGTAGGGGAGGGACGAGGGGGAGCGGCTCCCCGGAGGTGGGGGGGTGTGTTGGTGGAGGAGAGGCGGGAGGAGATAGAGGGGAGCGGCTCCCAGGAGGTTGGGGTGAGAGGAATGGGGGAGAGCACCTCCCGGGGGGGGGGCGGCTCCCGAGAACTGGGGGGACAACGGCGAGGGGAGCGGCTCCCGGGTGGTTGGAAGGGGCAAGAGGAGATGTGGGGGAGGGAGCGGCTGGCACCGCCTCCGCGGGCTCAGCTCCCGGCTTATGTAAGGGGTGGGCGGTTGTGTAAGGCTCCTCCGACCGCTCCCCCTCCTTCTCTCCCTCCCCCGGGGCGGTGCGTGCGGAGGGATTGCTCCCTCCCTCCCGCCGGTCCCGCCCGGGCGCTGCCGCCAGGTGCCGGTGCCGCACGTGCCCACGCGCCGCCGCGCCGCCCCGCCCGCACGTGCGCCCGGACCGAGGGGGGCGGGTTCCGCTGTGCGGCTCCTGCCGGGCTCAGCCTCTTCCTTCCCGTTTCCTGGTGCCCGGCCTTAACCGCTTCCCCGCCGCGGCTACTGGGTCGCCCCCGCCTCTCTTTGTCTCTCCCTCCCGTCCCGCCAGGACCTACTGGGTGCCGCCTGGCTGCGGGGCGAGCAGTCACGCACGGGGAGAGGGGTCTGGATGTGATATCGGTTATTGTTTGGTTGTGTTGTACCTCGAGTATTGCGTGCGGTTTTGCAGTATAAACGGGATCTAAAGCTACTGGAGAGTGTCCAGAGGAGGCCACAAAGCTGGTGAAGGGTGCATATGGGAAGAGGTATGGGGAGCGCCTTAAGTCACTTGGTCTGTGCAGCCTGGAGGAGACTGAGGGGGGACCCCATAGCACTTCACTGCTTCCTCACAGCGGGAGGAGGAGCAGGTGCTGATCTCTTCTCTGGTGACCAATGACAGGACCCGAGGGAATGGCAGGAAGATGTGCCAGGGGAGGGTCAGGCTGGGCATTAGGAAAAGGTTCTTCACCCAGAGGGTGGTGGAGCGCTGGAACAGCTCCCCAGGGAAGCAGTCACGGCACCAAGCCTGACAACAGTCAGGAAGCACTTGGACAGTGCACTCAGACACGATGTGAGTGTTGGGGTTGTCCAGTGCAGGAGTTGGACTTGGGCTCAGTGGTCCTTGTGGGTTCTTTCCAACTCAGGTGATTCTGTGATTTCCCTGATCCCCCAAAAAGCAGCACATGTTCAATCAGTAATAATAATAATCCTCCACAACTCTCAGAAAAAAATCCTTTTCTGCAAGCGGCAGCTTTGCCACGCTCAGCTTGGAACGTATGTGTCGTGCTGAGCACTGGCTTGCGCACCAGCAGCAACACTAAAGATAATGCAGCTGGAAGTGAGTTAATCATGCATGAGTCAGAAAGGAATCCAACTTGCTCCGCAGGAATAACAGGAGTAAAAAGAAAAAAAAAATAGGCAAGGTTTATTTTAGACACAGCTGTAAACAAACCGTACGGAGGAGTGGAGAGCTTGTCAATTGAACAAGGATGTACCCGTTTCCAGCCGCTTTTTGGATTGCAGCCGGACATTAGAGGGTATTTTGGGTTTTGTCTCTCCTGCTAGGCCTTTAAGTCCCCTAATGATGGCTTCTTATCCCATGACAGGAAAATCTCATTCCTTAATTATTGTTCCACTTAGTCTTTATAATATGAAATTGAATCAACTTTCTTGATAGCATAAAATTGTATTAACTTTCTAAAGATATATACATAGTTTACATCATATACTGCATAGTCATGCTTAAGTAACCGTCAATATTCATGAGCAAAGGAACCCAGCTCATGACAAGGAGAAGCAGGACAGCCTCCCCCTGGAAGGTAAGGATCTTTGTTCCTCAGAATCTTAAAGCTGTCCACCAAGATATGTCTGGACTAACAAGGTAATGCCGGCATCCTAGCCCCCCCAGCACCTCTGTGAAACCCTCCCTTTATCTGGCATCATAGGTAAGTAACTGTAGTAAGACTGATTCCAGGGATGTCTAAATTGATAAAGAAGCAGGTGAATGATGACTGTAGGAACACAGTTTCTTTGCAGAACAGTGTGTGCACATTAAGTTGTTCTGTGACTTACCCATTTTGCACTGTTAGGGTTTCTAATAGTGGTTCTTTGAGCGATGTTCATTGATCCAATTCTTGCACCACTCTCCTTGGCTCAAGGTTTCTATACAGAAGTTAACCTCGTCATTGCATCATTATTTCATCATTCCATTTCTTGACATTTTCACTTGGAATTACAATATGATTGAATACCACTGTCACTTTATCAGTCAGCTAGAGATATGGTTCATAGCATAGAGGACGGAAGTGGTATGGCTAGATCTGCTCTGCCATATCAAGGACAAGCCACAAGTTCTTGGATGGATAGTGAAAATGTGGACTTGCCACTTCACCCACCCCAAAGCATTATTCTCTGGTTCCTGGGACCTTGACAAGGAGCAGCAGCATTTTTACTGATTGCCTCTTTTGCCTCACAGTTCCTTGGCTTGGAACTCCCCAGCAGCCTGTGGAGTTGCAGCCCTCTCCAGGCCACAGATGTGGTCCTGGAGCCACTTAATAAACACCTGGCTCACTGGGGAAGCAACACTCCCTCCTGCTTCTCTCTAGGCTGCTTGCTGGCCTAGGATAAATCCAGCATATGTTGACCCAGGAAATGTCAAGCTTGGTAAGGAAAAGGATTCCCATTATGAAAATGCAGTGATTTGGAGTGTGAAGATACACCCTCAATGTGTCTGAAGCTGCTGGGTTTTTTTTGCAAAACATGCCCTTATTGCTTAGAAAAGGAGTGACAATTGGTTATGTTGACCAGGCATACTGTGGGAGAGAATACTCATTCTAAAAATGCAGTGGGCCAGCGTATTAAGGCACCCCCTCAGTGCACTTGGGATCCCACATATCTGGGACCGGACCATCTCATTGCCTGAGAAAAGGAGGTGACCATGACAGCCTAATATGCCTGATACCTGGATTATGGACCTACACATGAACTCCTACCATGTGTAAATGGTAGGAGTTGTCAGAATTACATCATCTGGGTTGTGGCCAAAATTAATATTAAAATATCAAATGAATGTTTAAATACTGAAAATGTCATTTACCTTGAAATCCTATAAGTAGGTGATCTTATGGAAGGCCCTTTGAGATCTTCTAGATCGCAGCAGGCTGTGTCCAGCAAACTGTCCCAGAGTTGGGATGCCTTCCAGGAGTAGCACACAGGAGTTGTTTGCTGACAAAGCAAATGAAAAGGACAGAGAAATGCTGACTTCCCGAGTCTCAGTTACCGCCTGTTGAGGAATGCCATGACGCATTGTGAGTATTCTCAGTAAAGTTAAGAAGAGGAAAATTTTATCCAAGTCAGCCTCTTGTGTATTCAGGTCCATAAACATCTGTATGTGTGTGTGCATATCTGTGTGTGTGATCTGATTTAACCTGTAGTAAGTATAGTGTGAACCCTGTCATCTTCAAATCTGCAGATAAGTCGCTGATTTCATTGTAGCAAATCTTAGTGAATCACTCTGAATCACTTTGTTAATCGATAATTAAGTGTTAATAGAAATTATAGATCTTAGTTTGGAGATCTACCTTAACACATTCTAAATTGCTGCTAAATCAGTGTCTCATTAATTTCCATCCATGACAGAGTCCTCCCTGCTTTCCTGTGGAAGGAGGGAGGAGGTGAGTTCATCCTGCCACGCTGCTTTTCCCCACATGTCTTGGGATTGCTGCGTGACAGCCCTTCGCCTCCAGTCATCCCTTCTGATGGGTGGCTGGAGGCGCATTGGCTCAGTTGGTGGTATTGATCATGGCCAGTCAGCCCCTCCATTAGCTCCTGTGCTTATATCATGCTGGCATGCTGGGATGGCTGCCGTTCTTTCCTCATCAATGCTTAGCAGGTGCTTCTAGAAGAACCTACTGCCAAGTGAGGCTGCTACTTTATTTAGCAATGTGATCAATAGCCTCTTGGCACGCAGCCTCTATTTTTTTCAAGACATCTGTTTGCGAGGGAACAAAATTACCTCACTGCTGTTCAAACTGACTCAATGGGGCATCTTTTCGCTTCTTCCTGTGTACAGTTACTTGCCACTGGTGTCTGAGCATACCTGTGTCGCTCTTCTCGTTGATGCTTATTTTTGGGGCCATGTTCTTCTGCAAGTCTTCTTGCTCCAGAACATGGTTTATTTATACATCTAGCCATGGCAGCACCCTGCACTTGTATCTGCTGTTTCCCTCTCTGAGCAACAGAGACAGTTTGATGCAGCTGTCTTCTGCAACATCAATAAGAATTCACTGGTCGTGGATGGCCAGTGAAAATGTGGACTTGGCACTTAAGTTACCCCGACATATCTTGCAAGAAAGAATTACAGCCTAAGAAACAGCAGGAAATAGAGGGAAAGAAACTAAAGTAAAATTATGAATGATCTATACTGAAGTGGCTCATATTTCTCACTGAAATTATTGGTAGTATGCCTACCTCAGTGAACGTGACATAGGAGACTCTTGCCAAGAAGTTCTGGTGGAACGGGTGCCTTTTGACGTGGTCATATGGTTTATGGCTTCTTGTTGGACAAACTATGAGTGACTGATTGTGACAGCCGCAAAGCAGAATGGATTTTTCATAAAGGATCTGAAAGCCGACTGAAACACCAAAGTTGGTTTATACTTTTTACTAGAAGAAAAACTCATCAAAATCATGGTAAAATTTCTGCTGGCTTGATCATCATAAAAAAACCCACTTGTTACCCCAAATTAGCCGTTACATGGCAGGTTGTTAGAAGTGTTCCCCTTTAGTAGTAGTGTTTTCCTGTTAATAGTGTGCTTCCACTTAGGAGTGGCCTCAACACCTTCTCTCAAGCAACACCGAGCTGCAGAACTCCATCCACTTTCCAAGGGGAGAATTACAGGTGCTTCAAAGTTGACATGATGGTTCCTTTAAGTTTGTAGCCTAATTTTCAACTTCATTCCGGGCCCAGCTGTCCCAGGGTTTTCCCCAGGGTAGAATTTCACTTGGAGTTTGAAAGCGAAAGGAGGAGATGAAGCAAATTTGAAATGACAGAATTTACATGTTGGGAGGGCATTTTTAATTCCTCTGACACTTTTCTATTCCAAGGTAGTTTGAAGTGTTAAACTCCAATTTGATGATCTTGTGGAGGAAATCTGTCTTTTACTTTTTTGAAATAATATAATTGGGATATAATCAGTGCACAGGCACACACAGAGACCATGCTAAAATGCTACTGAAGTTGTAAAGTCAAAGACACAAGAATTAGAATACAGTATAATTAACACTGTGTCTGCTTATTTAATGTCTCCTTCATGCATTAACTTGATTAGATTTTAATTAATCACATACTATTTTCCCTACAGGATGCATGCCACAGGAAAGAAGATACTCAGTCAGAATCCAAACAGTAGTGTTCTCCCTGGTCACTGTGCAGTCCCCTGCACCTTTTAATTTGTATTAGTCATACCTCACTGCAGCAGCAAAATTATAAATTTCCTTTTCTATAAAATTCAGCATAAAGCATTGGAATATTTCACAAATAGGCACACATTTACATTTTCAGTGAAAGCATGAGTCAAAAGGAATAACAGCACATCCTTTAACAGCTGGGAAGTTGAGGTACAGGTGAGTTAAGTCCAGAGTGGCCATTAACTTGGGGCACTCAGTTTAATGGATAACATTTCAGAATATGATTTTTCAGATACACAGATGATTTCAGAAGCACAGGTTCCTTTGGTTGAGCTCCAAGTGCACGGAGTTGCTGAGACTTCAGTTTGAGTTTGAGCCTCAGCTGAAGCACTCTGCAAATGAGAGCTATACAATTAGTGATCCCCCTCTCAAAGCATCATATAAAAGCCTTACAGTTTGGCACAAAGAAGACCCACAGCGGAGTGCAGGAGCAGTTCTTCCAGCCAGCACTCATCTGCTTTTCTCCTTTCCCTGATCTCTGCCTCATTTATTACAAGCTTTCCAGCTTTCAAAAGAAGAGGTCACTGTATGATTATTACTGTTAAAGTATTTGTCAGCTTAATGAATTTGCCCCAGCTGAAACAGCAGAAATATAAATTATTTTTTTTATAAGAAAACCGTTTTTAGAATTATAATTTTTATCCAAAGTTGTAGGGTAGTGCCAGTGATGAAAAAGGTGATAGCTAAAATCTATTGATGTTAAACATAACCAAGATTACTTTTTCCCCCAGAAGACATTACATTAACTCAGCTGCTCTGAGTCACAGGAGCTAGGACTGTTTCTGGAGGTTCTAATGCTTTCTTGCAACATCCCAGACAGGGAGATGGATCTTGTCCTTCCAGCGTGACACACGTGTATCGTATATAAAAGATGTTATTCTTAACTACATCCTGCACAGGCTGATTGGAAGATTAAACAGTTTAATAATTGTACAACAACTCATTAAAACATCCTATGATGAAAAGGTGACAATTAAAGCATACTACTGGATTCCCTTCCATCAACTGCTGTGTGGAGCAAGCAGTTCCTCACCTCGAGAAAAGCACTGTTGAGAAAATCCCCTTCCCTTACAATTACAACAATCCATCTTTATAGTATCAAAGTATATTAAATTTGTTAATATATGTATTGGTTCACATTATACACTGTCATGTAATAGGGTAGAGCGAAATTTTACTGAAGAATGGTATATTCATGCTTAAGTAAAACAAACTAAAGGGTGGCCCAGTCCTGCAAAAAAAGGAGTTGCTTCTTGGAAGCCTAGAGCTGTCCGTGAAGGATAATGGATATCCCGTGACAACCAAGATACCAGTAGCATCCTAGCCCCTCTAACACATCTTTGAAACCCTCCCAGTGTCATCTGGCCTCCTAGATAAGTAACTGGTGAGGCTGACTGCAGGGATGTCTGTATCAATAGACAAGCAGTAAGAATGCTGCAAAAATAGTGTTGCTTTGCAAAGTTTTACTGTGATTAGTAATTGGTAGTGTGGGTGTTAGCGATTATTCAAATTGGGTTGTGCCTTAATGTTGGAAGGGTATAAGAACCCTGTGTAAAAACACATTCAGGGTGCCCCAATTTGACTAGGACACCTTATGGATATGAATAAATATTTACTAGCAGTTCTCTGCTTTGTGTCTGAGGCTCTCTCCTCAGTCAGTATGGGCCAGTTGCAAATTTTCATGACAGCACCTATTTCCTAATTGCAGGATTACAGGGAGGGTGATGTCAGCAGTCACATCTGCTGGGCTGGGGAGTGGCTGCCATCCTGGCACATGCAGCATGTGTACGTGGTTAGTTCATCCAAAGGAGATCTCTTTCCGCATCAGTTGCTTTACTATTTTCTAGCACAGAGCTGGGGAATTTTTAAGTCTTGTTCAGTAAGCATCTGCTTGGATTTTCAGCATATCACAAATATTTTCCATTGTGCTGGTTCACATGTCTGAAGAAATAGCAAGGTCTGTGTTTCTCTCTGTTACTGGTGCCATCAGGGCTTTTGGCAGGCACAGGGGTGGAGTGGGATGTGCTTTTGTTGGGCACTGATCTCCATCCACCTCTGGATACTCAAGGTCAGTTTGCCCACTGAGTGGGAGGCAGTTCTACACAAAAATCCATGGTGAAAATGGGTTTTTACACCTGTGTTACAGTTGTTATTTGAACTGCAGCTTAACACAAGGCCCACTCACACTCCTCCAGACTGTTTCACGTGCTTAAGTGCAGCAGTATCTGGACCAGGCTGAAAGCTAATGGCCTAAGCATTTATTCTGCATAGGTGGAAATTATTCTTGCCTAGGCTCATGCCGCACCAGGGCATCTTGAAATTCTGTGAGGTGACACAAACTACAGCAAGAAACCCTTCTGGCATCTGGACTTGAGCTTATTTTAAAAAGCATGATAGCACACTGCAGTTGGTGGCATCCCAAATCTTCTGGTACCAGCCACTCACATGAGTGGTTGTCCAGCTGGAGGGTGGAAACAGCAAGTGACATCTCCATGGGTACAAGAGACATCTATTGGTGTATGGGGGAGCCTCTCCCATTTCTGGAGTGATGCACAAACATTTTTCAGGGAGATGGGCTGCCTTGAAAATACAGATGGGGATCTGTGCTTCTCAAGGTACACACTCTCTTGATCCTTGCTAGGACATCATAATCTTCTCAGATGTATTATCTCAGTCTTGTCATGCTTGACTTTTGCATACTTATAATCTTACATCTCTCTTTTCACATGGCTTTTTTTCACTGAGAGACATCTTGTTTTCCAACTACTATTAGCAGAAAAAGCACCCATTGAAATGTAGCATTTTGTCCTGTTTCAGAAGGGATTCCACTATAGTTTTACAATGCTGGTGTGACACCAGCAATTCTTCTTTGAGACTCTATGCTCTGCAACAGATTTTCTAGAAGCCTGCAGAAGGACATCCTGGTGCTGTGCTTGAGCATCTTGTCTGTGGTCATGGCTCCCCAGTCCATGTGCTGAAGCACAGTCTAAATCTACCCCCTTTATTTTAAAACCATTACACCTTGTCCTATCGCAATAGGCCCCACTAAAATGTTTTTCCCCATCATAGAAAGGTCCCCTTTAAGTACTGAAAGGCTGCAATAAGGTTTCCCTGGAGCCTTCTCCTCTCCAGGCTGTACAACCTCAACTCTCTCAGCCTTTCTTCACAGGAGAGGTTCCATCCCTCTGACTGTTTTTGTGACCCTCATCTGGATCCACTCCAACAGGTCCATATCTTTCTTGTGTTGAGGACTCCAGAACTGAATGCAGTACTTCAGGTGAGGTCTCACCAAAGCAGTGTAGAGGGACAGAATCGCCTCCCTTGACCTACTAGCCATGCTTCTTTTGATGCAGCCCATGATACGGTTGGCCTTCTATACTGTGAATGCACATTGCTGGCTCATGTCCAGCTTTTCAACGATCAGTACACAGAAGTCCTTCATGTTAGGCGTGCTTTCAATCCCTTCATCCCCTAGTCTGTATTGATACCAGTGATTGCCCCATCCCATGTGCAGGACCTTGCACTTTGTCTTGTTGAACTCCATGAGGTGCACACTGGCTCACTTCTCAAGTTTGTCCAGGTCCCTCTGAATGGCATCCTATCCCTCGGGTGTCAACTGCACCACTCAGCTGTCTGCAAACTTGTTGAGGGTGCGCTTGATGCCAAAGTCCATTACATTGATGATGATATTAAACAGTACTGGTCCCAATACAAACCCCTGAGGGACACCGCTTGTCACCAGTCTCCATTGGGACATCAAGCCATTGACCACTACCAATTCTTGATCCACCAAACAATCTATCCATCCTCTCCAATTTAGAGAGAAGGATATTCAAAGGTTCAAGGTGCCAGGCTGGATAAGGCTTTGAGCAACCTGATCTAGTGGTAATCACTATCTACCCAATTAAAACTAAAGATTTGTCAAGTAGCAACATGAGAAGGGAAAACACTTCTGTGATTAATTCAATTGCAGTATGTTACTTAGTATATAAGAACTTTCAGAAATCAAAAGAGTGCAAAAATAGGAGTAGGGAGTTTGTAGCCATTTTGATTCAAAGTATTTTTCAATAAACGAAGCAGTGATTAGAATGAGTAAAACCACATTAAGAATCTCATCCATCAATATATTTAGAATGAGATCTCTTAAAACCATGAAGGTTTCCAGTGAAATTTGCTCTGAACATCTAGTAGAGCTGTGCAGAACGAGATATGTCTTTCAAATATGTGTGAAGTTCATATCTAAAGTTTGTTCTTCTACTTGTGCAACTACATGAGTAAAAATTTTGTAGTTCATCAGTCACAGAAACACAAAGTTCTTTCTTTTAAGACCTATAGGTAGATGTATTTTAAATGTTTGTCCCTATAAAGTCCTGATATGGAATAGCCACAGCTGAACGCTAAAGCCGACCTTTAGTTTATACATTATCACATGAATAAGATCTTTTCCAGCCTACTCTCAAGCAACCTGTGCACAATACATAGTCTACCTTTATTTCCCTGGCATGCATACACACATCTATTTTCTGGTTTTACTGAACTAGTAGTCAGCAGACTGCACAGTACTCTCATCTCTTCTAGCAGTCTCTTCACCCCAGACTGCTTGGCTCAGATCCTCTATAACCATTATTTAGGCAGTATCTTTCAACTTCCTTATTTTTCTAGGTAGGGTGGTAAGACCAGCCCTTCAATAGAGTCAGCAGATTTCACGTACCATGGAGTCGATGCCAGCTAACCAGGCAGAGTAGGGCAGATAGGTATCACTGATGATTTACAACTACATTCAAGACTAATTAGTTCCAAGGCGTGCTACACCTAACTAGGCAGTCAGCTGGCTCACTTTAGACTGAAATTCAAGCTGGTCACTAAAAAAAGGCTCACAGTGTCTAAAAACCTAATCCTTGCATGTCTTGTTTGTCAGGTCAAAGAGAACAAAGAACAATGCCGCTTAGATGTAGGTGATTTACAGAAAGATACAGATTGCTGCTACACAGCTGTGAAATTAAAGATCTTCCAGTACCATGCCAGTGGCTTAAATTTACATCACAAGGGAATAAAAGAGTTCCTAATGCCTCTCTTTTATTTCAGGCTTGATCAGCTGGATTTGATTCTTACAGCAAATTTCTGGAAACAGAGATTGAGAAACAAAGCAGTGCTATTTTGTTTACATTTATCCCTTTCCATTTCTCCAGAGCCCACATTGTGGGACTGATACACAAGGTCAAAGAAATTGAAAAGCTGACAGTGCATTTGCAGTGCATGCCAGGAACAGAGCCTTATTCCGTGGTGGCTTATAGGAGCAGTGACATACATGAGACTATTCGGAAGGGCAGAAACCCCACTACTACAAGTCAGTCCCAGTTCTTCCTGTTTCTAATGGTTATTACAGTAAGGTACAGGATCCTCCACCTGCATCTATGCCAGAACACACATCAAATCTCCTGGCTCTAGTGAATTGAAGAATTCAAAGTTCCAACAGACAAAGCCTAAAGAAAGTTTAGACTAGAAATAAATGATAAATATTTAACAGTGATGATAATGGAATATAATTAAAACTAAGACATTTTACTAAGGGCTAATGATAACTTCTCCATTAATGAATCTCTGTAAATTCAGGTCAGATTCCTTCCTCCTTCTCTTTCCTCAATGTGCACCCATGGTCAAAATATGGTAAATTCAGGTCAGATTCCTTCCTCCTTCTCTTTCCTCAATGTGCACCCATGGTCAAAATATGGTCAATTCAGGAGTCTTGTTTAATGGCTGTGAAATGCAGAAAGTCAGAAGAGATGATTACAGAGTCTCTGTACAACCTGTTCACCAGTCTAAGACATAGATCCCTAACGCAACTTTTTTCTAGCCTCTCTGTACTCTTTCTGGATGAAAAGTCTCTCTTGGAGTTGTGTGCCCATGTTTGGGTGAAGTTTCACTCAGGGCTAGAACAGTGGCATTAATATTGCCCTGTCTTCACCAGAAATCCCTCAGTACATGCCTAAATAACAAATGTTAGGCAAAGGAGTGGTGACAATGCTTGACTGGCTGCCAGAAGATCTGCGTAGAAGCATTCACAGCAGGGCAGCTTAAGGGTATTCTGATTTAATTTATAACTCAAACAGAATTTTTCTTAATTAACAAAACATGCTCTCTTTGTTTCCAGAGTTTCAGCCTGCCCCCTCAACTCACAGAATGACTAAATAAACCCCATAATAGGCCAAATAAGCAATAATGATGGAAGCTACCTGTTTATAAGTACTTTGTCTGTGCACATTTCATTACCTTCACACAAATGCCTTATGGCTTCTGCAGCTGTAAAAGGATTATTAACAGAGTGGTTTGTGTTCCTACCACACAGTGAACACCTCAGTTGCTATGTGAGTGCACAGCTTCAATAAAGGCCATGTGTAGCAGTTACTGAACAATTAATGTATATCTCTGAAATGCACAGCACACACACAGTGGTACTGCCCTCCAGTAAAGCTGGGTCCATAGCAGTCATGCTCCAGGTTAAAAAACTCGTAAGTAAGTCAACAGAGTGAGCTGTCAAGCAAGAGGAACTTCTTGACAAGTGAAATTGGTGTTTGTGTTTTGCTCAGCACGTCACACCCAGTATATGTTACTTGGAGAACAGCGTGTGAGCAAGAGATCACATTGCCTGGGTACGAAGGTGCTGGTGGAAAACAAGGTAAGGAGGTCAAGAGTACAGCTGAGCAAGTGCTGCTTTGTTTGTGTCTCAAAGAGGGGATTTTGAGTGCAAGGAATTCTGCAAGGGGCCTTGCTTGCACGCCAAGGGGGTTAGAAAGACTAATGTTAATCAAGTGGAGAGAAAAGGCTGGTAGCAGGCAGGATCACTAAAGTGTCCCTTTCTAGCCCACTTGCAGTGAATGGCATTTGGCTGGCATTTCACCTTCATGGAAATAGAACAGGCATATTCCATGGGCTCCTGCTACTCCATATAACTTCTGTTTTCAAGAGAAAAAGGACGGGGAAGGGCATGGCAGGTGCTCAGATTCCGCTCAGGAGCTCAGTTCTCGTGCCCCAGCATCAAGGCACATGAACCACAGAATCAAAGGGGTGGGTCAGCCCTAAGCTTCATTACAAAGGCACGCTCCTGCCCACACTACAACTTGCACTAGACAGTCTTGGATATCATAGCCTCACAGTCAGCTTTAATACCATTTGTCTTGGCCTCTAGGGAAATGTACCTGCTAGTCTGGCTCCCTGACTTGTTCCCTCACATCTGTGTGTTGTGCCTGGCTCTCTTCCTTCATAGCTGGGCAGCTTTTCCATGCTTTGTTTTGTCCTTCAGGTCCCATTTATATGGTAGTCCCCAGAGCATGACTGAGAACTGCCCCCCCCATCTTTTCTATTCCTGTAATGTTCCAGCCAGTAATTACTTTTCCAAAATTCCTGGTGAAGGAGCATGTATAAACCCTGCTTTGTAAGTGGAGATCTGGTGTATACAAAGCCTAAGGAAAAAATACTCATCCATTCTGGAGTGCAAGCTGAGGCACTTAAAACCTGATTTAATATTATATTCAGACTACAGCCTTGACCAACTTTAGTTACAGCTGTGAACAAACAGGGCTTATGCAAGCCATATGGCAAGGCCTGCAGTCAGAGAATGAGGAACCTGTCACCAGTGACCACTTGTGAGAAGTCATGGTTGGATGACATAATTAGCATCACGAAAAACTTAATGCAACTGCTGGCTGACTGTTGCATTCTCTTTTTTTCTTCATGCAGCTTTCCCCTCTCTCAGTTCCCACCTTCTGTCTTCTGTGAGAGATAACGAAGCAGAACCAGAGGCATCTTACTCTTCTTCAAAGGCCCTGCTCAAGCCAGGAGCACCCATCTCTCTGGTACAATGAATGAGGCACGAGTTCTGTAAAAAAATAGCATGTGACAGTGTAACAAGAATAACTCCTACATTAAGAAGCGTGGGAGAGAAAGGCAGGGGAAAGCTCCTAATTTTGGCATTTCCCAGCCTTTGGTACCAGCTGTTACAGACTTAGCACTTCCTGAATGCAAATTTCTAGACATAGGTCAAAAAAAGGGCAAAACCACCAACTCCACCATCCCCAAGGGGATCTTAGTGCAAGTCTTCATGCTCAATTAATCCCTTGCCTCCTTTCTTGCCTCCCACCCTGTGGCACTTTAGTCCTATTACTCTCCCCTTCCAAGCATCCCTGAAGTTTTCGCACTCTTTATCCATGCCTATATTGCAGATTCCCCCAAATTATCCTTGCCCATCTAGTCCCCCGTGGCTCACCAATTGAGTTTAGCACCTGAGGCTTGCAGCAGGCTATTGCAGTGAGAAGAGCCCTCTTCAACATTTGCAGGCTGGGACAGGTCATACCCTCTATGAAGAATTTAGCCACCACGCTTTGGGGCCTTTCCCTGTGTGGCCTGAATTCTGCAAAGATCTGTCATTTCCCCTGTGGTTTTGTCACACAAACAGCAAACAGCAAAAGGCACGTTTTAAGCAACAGAACTGCTTCACCTTCTCACTAAATTTTAAGTCCTTCATCCCTTGCAAGAGATCAGTGTAGCACAGCATGATTTTTTTTCCCATCAAGGGCACAACACAATTTAAGTAATTTTCCTAAAGGGTATTCCCAGAAATGGCACAACCATTTTAGTTCTTTGAATCAGTCAGCACAATTAGAAGTAATCAAAGCCAGAGGTTTATAAAGGAAGCACTTAGGAAACATAATTGAGGCTGGCAATATCAGCTCTACATCCTGTAAAAGAAACTACCTGAGCCAAATGCCCTAAACCACTTGTAAGTTTCTCCAAGTTGAAAAGCATCTAGGATCCAGTCAAACTTGCAGAACTCACCTCAAACAACACAGGCGTTAAACAAAGCAAAACTTGAGCAACTCCACAAAATGTCATGTTCCCTGACTCTCACCTATTCCTGCTCTCTCAGGTAGAGCAGAGACTACACTAAATCTTTCCATGCCTTTAGTTCAAGCAAAGTGCCTAGCAGACTCAATATGTTTCAGAATCAGATGTTACAAAGAAAGCCCTCAACTACACATTAAAGTTTCAGGTGGCTAATGAAAGCACGCTCGCAGACTGGAGCATTAGGTTGCTGCACTGATTGCAAACATACGCCTCTGATTGTTGGTATGTCAGGACAAAATTAAAATAATGCATCAAATTAAGCTTCTGACAGCACTCAGTATAACCTGTGTTAGTTGTAAGCACTGGCAGCCTACAGGCTAAGTTCACTCTGCATGAGTGAACCCAGAGGCTACAATTGTCTTTTGAAGGTATCTGCTGATAATAAAGCCATTAATATTTTATTCCTGCTCTTTCTCCTACAGGTACTCTTCACCTTCTCTAAACACATTACAAATATCGTAAGTACTCCCAGCCTCATAGAAAAGTTTTGTTTACAGGGTGCACTCATCAATAAAGCTTATTCGGCATGTTGTTCCCCACAGCGATAGCTTCCTCGTGTCTGATGATGGCAGTTCCCCTCTGCAGAAAGCACATGTTATTCTTCCCTTCAGATATGGGGAAAAAAAAGGTGGACTGAAGTTTTGCAGTTAATTTTCAGGAGGCGATATACGTTTGAGAGGGATCAGCAGAGCTGGCAGTGGCAATGCCTTGTAGAAGTCCTCACAAGCAATGGCATCACACAGATGTCTCTGCATTGTGCTACACTTGACAGTCGGGTCAGTCTGACCAGTTAAAGATGGGGTATCTGGATTTTGAGCAGAAGTCTAGTTTCAGTGTGCTGCTTCAGCCCCTCCTTTCGATTAGGAAGGGAGAGGGGCCAGGGATCCCTAAAACTTTAAATGAAGTAGTTATTTTACTTTCCCTCCTGTTTGCTAACAAGTCAATGTACTTCTGTTTGTGTCAGACGTCCAACTCGAATATGGATGGGGGAACCATTGTAAGCTTTCCACTAAAGAAACAACATCAGGCAATTAACTCTGCACTCCTGGCTCCTTACAAAAATTGACATTTCTTCTATCATCTCCAAATATGATTAATGTGCACTAGAGAAGATAAGGAGGCAAGCGATGACAACAGATTCCCAGCTATGGCCAGTCTCTTGGCATACATGACTGGGTTGGATGTACATGATTGCGTGAGATTGGCCACACCTGCCTCTACTGATGCTTCTTCTCCCAGATGGATCACCCAGTGCTTGCACACTAGCCCTGCTCCATTGTGCTTGCAGATGCAGCTCACTGGTCTGAGGGAAGAGATGAGACCTGAAGGGTCAGCTGGGACAGACAGTGGCATAGCAGCCTAGTGTTATTTTCCTTTGTATACACCAAAACAACAATGCAGAGCCTCAGAGTAGGAAACCTCCTCCCATTTTCCAGCCTCGGCTGGCTCCTGGCCAGCTCAGACTGGTTTGTCTTTTTGACTGCATTTTCTTCTGGCTCCCTTCCTTCTCTGGATGTGAGATTATCCCATTCCTTCATTCCTCCCGGTACAGGTAGGCAGCGATTATATTCGCTCACCTTTCTTAGCTAAACAAGTTCTGCTTGCTGCCTGGGAGGTTGCCTCTTCATTTCAATCAAAGCCAAGCAACCCCTCTCTGCATCTCTTGATCCCCCAGGTCACAGCTGATGAGAACTGAAAACAAGGTCAAGGTGAGGCCTCTCCACAGCCCTAGTCACGATATTCGTATTTATTGGCCATTATTGGAAATATTCAGCTGGATGCATGCTGAGCCAAGTGGTAGCTTTCTCACAGCCATGATATGCTTCTGGCCTATAGTTCTTTGTGAAAGCCTTGACATTATCCTTCTGGTCTGCTTACAGTCCAATTACATACATTCCAATGCAAAGTGTTTAAATCTGAAACAGTTCCAACACGTAGCTGCAGAAAAGAGGCTCCTGAATAACAGAGGTATGCAATCTCTGCCAATACTACTTCAGAACAGGAGATGAGTGCACAAATCAAATCTACCATGCCGTATTTTAAGCCTCAAATCCATCAGTAAGAGGATTACAATAAAAAAGTATCACTATCTAATGAAGTGATTTTTCTCTTACTAGTGAGCAATCATGTGATAGACCCTTACACCAAGATAGCAGCAATATTCCATCAGAATAGCATTTCCTATTACCTATTATTCAACCCAAACCCCACAAAACCCAATTTCAACTTACCACAGTACCTGCTCTCACACAGAGATGTATTTAAACAGCTAAGATTAAAATCTGATTACAACACTGTTGTTATCACTGGCTGGCTTCCAGAAAAGTGAAATGATGTTTATAGTGTTTAATAGTCAAGAGGAGTAAAGCAACATGCTGCCACTACTTAAAAAGCGAAGGAACAACACTTTTACTCCATCTTTGTTATGCAGTCCGGCAATGCTTGATGCGACCAGCCTTTGAGAATCTATCCTGAATTACACCAGAGAACAACAAGCGCATGCATGCAACCGAGACACCAATGAGAAACCCACCTACACTACTCACTGTGCTTGACCCTAGCCAAAAGGTCCTAAAAGCAGCCAAGCAAGAGCATACAAAACAGAACGAATGGTGTCGAACTGTGGAAGCCCTTTCCTAGCGTTGCTTCTGTCTTGCTTGCTGCAGGTCTGTTGCTAACCTCCTTCCTCTCACATATTTCTAAATCCGTAATTTTAATCATAAATGCCTACCCCGATGGGTTTTTACAGCAAAGAGCTAGACTGAAAACACAACGAAAGGAAAACAGATGCTGGCAGATGAAAGAAGCTTGTGAAGTGGACAGAAGCATACAAATAAAGGTCTGCTTTGGAGTCCTGTTCTCTCCTGTGTGTTTGCCCAGTCTTCTTGCTTGCTGCCTTTTCACTAGTACAAATGGTACAACATTGCAAAGAACAGTCAGAATGAAAGGAAACTTAGTAAGTAAGCGCAAACAGTTGACTCGCTCTAAAAAACAATTGAAACAAAATGAGAGTAAAATAGGTGGATCTGAAGTATAGCTTTTCATTATGGGAATTTCAAATTTTACTTCCTGTAAAACCTTACTGGAAGCCACTCAAAACGTAAGAACAAAAATGCCAAATACAAAACAGCAATAAATTTTCCGGAAGTGGAATCTGACCAACACATGAAGCATCTAAGAAGTAGCTCATGCAATATTGATGTTTCACAGTCACCAGAAGTCATTCATGATTGATAACAACTCCCTGAATTTTCTCAAAAATATGGAGAACATTCTGTATTTCTTATAGCCTCTTCTGCCCTCCTGACAATGTAAGAGTCACAGAATCACAGAATCACTTAGGTTGGAAAAAACCCTTAAGATCATCAAGTACAACCCTTAATGCAGCACTGCCAACTCTACCATTAAACTACATCCCTAAGCATCACATCTACCTATCTTATAAACACCTCCAGGAATGGTGACTCAAAACACTTCCCTGGGCAGCTGTGCTAGTGCTTGACAACCCTTTCGGTGAAAAAGTTTTTCCTAATATCCAATCTAACCCCCCCAGCACAAGCTGAGGCCATTTCCTTGTTCCACTTCTTGTTACTTGGGAGGAGAAATCAATACCTACTTCACTACAACATCCTTTCAGGCAGCTGTAAAGAGCGCACCCTCACCCTTCTCTACTCCAGGCTAAACAACCCCTCTTCCCTCAGCCGCTCCTCGTAAGACTTTTCTCCAGACCTTTCACTAGCTTCATTGCCCTTCTCTCCACACACTCCAGCACATCAATGTCTTTCTTGTAATGAGGAGTCCAAAATTTGAACACAGTATTTGAGGTGCAGCCTCAACAGTGCTGAGTACAGGCAGAATGAGGGTCATACTGTGATGTATCATTGAAAGACCTCTCAGGACATGAGAAAGAAAATGAAAATGGAATAAATGAAAAAGGCTGTAGACAGGAAAATCTACAAGGGTAAATGTTTTTACTTCTTAAATCACAGGAGATGCACGACATGTAATTGTTGAAAGAGCTAGTTATTCCACAAGAGCTTTTTCTTCTTTTTGTACACTTCCAGCACAGCTATACATTTTTCCTAGATGTGATCCATTTACTTAGGCATGATTGAGTGCCCTGGCTAGGTTCTCAGTGTTAAATCACTTTCTAGAGCGTTTACAGATCCTCTATGGTCCACATTAACTCTTCTATTTGCAGACTTGCTTTTTTCTCACAAACTGATCAGAAATGACGTGTACACATCCAGGGTGGTCAATGTATTTCTGGCAGTTAGGGTGAACACTGCATTTCCACGCATGCAACCTTCAGGATTATTTTTTCCATCACTTTCTTTCTGCCTTTTTTTTTTTTTCCTGTGATTTGAAACAGATACCCAGAGCAGATGCCTCATGCTTTCAGCCTGCTATGTGCATGCTGTCCCATCAGCAGCTGCTCCTCTGGCATGCACACACATCATACGGGGAGCACACTTGCTCCTCTAACACCTACCATAAAGCTTCAGTAACTTCCCTTCAACACAGAGTCCAGCATCTCTGGGGGCTTCAAAGTGACTGCCCTGAGCTTTTTTTCAGCTTTGCTTTCTCAGACATCACCTTGCCTGGGTTCACCAGTCTGGAATTTCTATCATTGCTGCTCTTTTTTATGACTCAAAGTAAACGCACATCTTTTTTCCCTTTCATTCCTACCTGGACTGAAAGGGAAAAGGATGATTTTACAGTAGCTAGCCCTGAACAGTACCACTTATGTGCCTGTTGTCACCAGTTGCATGGCTGCAGGCCCAATGCTTCTTCCTTCTTAAAGGAAATGTCTTCTACTGCATAGGCTACAGGCTTTTCAAAGGCTACTCTGGTGGCAACCAGATGAGGCACCCCAGGCTATTGCCACATGCAGGAAAGCAAGACGACAGCTCAGCTGCACACAACTGCATTAAAAGCACAAAAATAGATATTTATACAAGGCAGCATCAAAGCTGGCTGCACATATCAGTTTGAGTCAATCTCCTCCAGGAGTGAAGCACTCTGCTTGCCAGCCCAAGCACTGCAGGCTTTGCTGCTAATAGGATCATTTCCTTCTAAAACCTTCCCCACGACAGCAGACCAGGAACATGCACAGCTAACTTAGGCTGAAAGGGAATTTTCCACCACCCACAAGCCTCTTTCTACCTTACATAAATCTTCTCAAGCACAGGCTACGAAGAAACTGCACCAGCCTCTGCACATGACACAACAAGCCATTAGCCACCACAAATCTTCAGGAGCCAACTCTGGTGTCCAGTTTCCTTCACACCCTCACATTTCAATAAGCACACGTTGAATTTACACTTCCTTCCAGGTCCCTTCACATTGCTGTAATAATAGGATGTGGGCTTAGTGTAAATCACGATAAGGCTGTTAAGCAGAAAGATCATTCACCCTCTCTCTGTCAATTAAGGGATATCAGATGTAGGCAGATACACTGACGAGACATTCTTTTTCATCTGAGAACATAAGCTTAAGCGATTCCTATATAATCACTCTTTTCTCAGAAAACTTTCTGGAGCACAGATAAGATCAAAGGTGGCTTTCCCAGCCAACAAAGTTATTAACACCTCAAGGAAAAAGTAATGTTACAGAAAAGCCAGAGCCGTCTGATGGCTTCATTGATCTGAGGACAGAAACAAGCAGTAGCAGCAGGAGGCTGTTACTCTCAGTACAAACAGAGCAGCATCTAAGGACGAATAGGAAAAGAACATGCTTATCTGTGCAAAATACATACTTCCAGGCCACTTTTGAAATGCTACTTCTTTTAAGTAATAGTTCCCAAAATAAAAAAATGCACATCTATTTTAACTACAGAAAAATATCTTCATGGCATGTGATTAGAAAGCAAACCGGTGATGTTAAAAGGAAAGGGGACAGGCATTGCCCTTAAAGTTGGTTTAGGTCCATTTTCACAAGGAGGAAGAAAACAAACCCCAAGACCTCAAAAAATACCCTCAGTCAGCTGATCTCTGTAAGTGTCTTTAATTTTATAAGGAACGTGAAGATAACAAACCTATGTTATGCATTTTAATTCATGATTTTTTGTCTTTCTCAGCTGAGATCAGAGGCAAGACTCAGAGCACTATGGAATAGAGTCCATGAGAAACAAGGAGCTCCACGATGAGCAGAAACAGTAAAACTCAGTTTCCTGCCCGTACTTTCCCAAAAGCTAACATAGAGCACGAACTCTGTGATGTACAAAGAACGTTTTCCTCTCCTATTTTCAAGAACACTACTGCAACCTGCTATCCCCAAGAGCTTGACTTTCCTCTGTAAAACATGGCTAACATGGCCCGAAGCATTAAAAAACTGCTAAGGAAAGACAAGAAAAAGAAACAGATACGCACAAAGCAAGGATGCAATTTTGTTTTCTGAAGCTATAACAACAAGAAAAGAGAAGTAACAATCTGGGCCAGCAGTTCCCAAAATATGACACAAACATCACCTGCAGTTTGAAATCACCATGCAAACAACATCCTATCAGCAAAATGATGCTCATGCATGCCACAGGGACTAAATTTGTAACAGCCTTGTACAAAGTAAAGTTAAGCTAAAACAAACCAGAAGCATTTAATTCATCATAACCTGTGTGGCAAGAGCCTCCTCCTCAACATAGTGTGCTCTGGCCACCCCACCTGCACTGTACCAACACAGAGAATCCTGCTGTACCTTGCCAAGAGCTTTCATGGTACCCAAGTTTCTGCAAGAGTCATGACAAAATCATACCATCATTACTTCAGTCATGTGAGGAAAAAACCCCACACTTCTAGAAAGAAAATATAGCTCAGCAGGGTATCATTGAAAGGAGAAACTGTGTTTGAATTGAAGAAATGGTAGTGAATGTTCCAGTCTTGGCCTGAAACTGTGGGAGCACAGAGCTGGGAAAGCTGAAAACACCTCTGCCTATGTAAGTCCATAGCTCTGTTCAGATGCCCGAGAGAATTCAATGCAGAGAAAGCTATTAGAAAAAAGAAAATTATTCCTTAATGTTTATGTAGCACCTTCCACCTGGCAATTTTTAAGCAATCAATACATTAAGTAATTTACCAAGAAAAACAGAAACAGATACACTGGCATTCTGTGTGATCAGTAGCTTATGCTTGCAGAGGAAAACAATTCTACTTTATCTTTATTAGAATTAAACTTTAAGGCCCGAATTCACTATACATTATTCACATTGTTACATTTTAAATCGGCAGAGAGGTAATCAATCAGCTCATTAGCTCCAAAATGCATTTAACAGTATATTTTGCTAAGTTCCCATATTAAGAAAACCACAGAAAAACCTGGAGCTATTAAGATGTTTTTATCATTGGTTAAGAACTAACAAGTTAGGGCACTGTAATTGTTGCTTAAAAAGAAAAATAATTAAAAAATCCCACCTTCTAGCTTTGCCATCTCGGACTATTCTCTTGCCTAGGGTGCCCAGTTAAGGATTCTCCCTTATTTCAATTAGTCTGTTATGATCTCGCTGAAATCACTTCCAGCTACAACAGGGCTTTCTTTTTTTGTGGGTAGCAGCACATGTCAGCTTGGCACAGCGTTCCTTTTTCACAAGTGCAAGATGCTTTCTTGTGTTGATAGAGGAAGCTATCAAAAACATACGCGGCTGCATTTAAGAGCAGATTCCATAGCACTGGCCGTCATTAGCATTTCTAGGCAGCAACATCATCCTGATCTGAAAATCGATCTTTTGGGACTGAGATTTAAAAAATAGAGTTCACATGCCCACTATCACAGAGCAATTCCTGTATTTCAGTTACGTGGTCTCTCTCTCCTATGACCCGTGGGATGAGGTGGCAGCGCACTGATTTTTATTGCTGGTGAACTGAAACAAGAGACTGCTCTTTATGAGACACAATGCAAGCACAGGCAAATAGGATGGCTGCATCCGTCCAGTTCTGGTTTTCTTTTTTTAATACATGAAACAGGCACTCAAATTTAAGTGACATTCATACTCCTGGCAAGTTGCTACGTCACTGAATTGGTAACACAAATGTTGGGCATTTTTGAGTTGGGACGCCATGGCAGTGAACCACTGAAAAAATCAGGGATTCATCCTGTCTCCTTTAGCAGTAGGCAGATGAGTTTTCAGAGGAGGGTAAGGTTTCTGTTCTCTGAGGTACTGAGCATTCAGAAAGGTTGGATATAAGAAAAAGGCAGATCGTTACTCCAAGTTATTCTAGCAGCTTTTATATGACATCCTGCTTTTGTGGCTTCTTTATTAATCTTAACTGTTAGAAGACAAAGCGAGTTAAATCGTGCTATATTTGGAGAGTATCTCGTGACTTCTGATGTGCTCCAACACATACAAGTAATACTTTATTTTAAATTAATTTTCCATAAAGTTTCCCTAGGAGTTTCCTAATTCTTCCATGTTCCTTTTGCATCTGGTGTTCTCAGGTAACTTATATAGCCAGGAGTTGAATAACACTGAAAATCGAAAGTAGAATTATGAGGTTGAATAGACCAATAGTGAGTACACTAAACTCTTGACAAAAATACAAAGACAACTGGGCTCTGGAACCAGTCCCTTTTTTAACACCTCTAAAGCTTCCATCTAATTAGGCCCATTTTGTGAAAAACAAAAATGGGACTAGATCACCATTGCTGTTATTATAGCAGCCACATGACAGAACCTAGATAATTTTACTTATCAAGCATTTAATCAATTTTTAGTCTTGAACTGGCCTCTTATTTTAAAAGCTCATAGAGGACTACATGCCTTTCTTATGAGAACGAATCATCAAGTTCACCCACATTTCAGAGTTAACCTACAGTGAAATTGCCACCTTTATAAATACTTCACAACATTCTAGAAATCTTATTCTGTCTGGGAGAGTAAGACCACAGCCCATTCATTCTCCCTTTTTTTTCCTGGAGGGAAAAGGGGAGAAGTGGAATTTTGTATTTCAGGTAACAGAGACTTCATTCCAAAGAGACTGCAATGTCACATATTGAAAACATGATCAGTAAACAACAACTGTAAGCCCCTACTTGTTCATATGACAAATATTTCACTGAAAAATGGAGCAACATCAAAAAGCTAGAAACAAATGGTCATTCTCAGCTTGGTCAGTGTTGCAGCTGGTATTCACGCAGGTGTAGATTAATCCATGAGATACTTCTTCAGTTTATCCTAGGTGTCAGTTAAGCAAGAAATCTGGCTCCCGATAACCAAAGAGTTTAAAATCGCCTTCAAACCGTGCGTAGAGGCGTCTTATGTCTCTCTTGCTAATTCCTGAAAAATACCGCTCTACTTTTGTTTTGTTGTACACTGTTATGCCTGGTGGAATCGTGGGGTATGACACCAGATGGTCTATGCCGGCTGCTTTCAAGATATATGGAGCATCGTCCTCCAGCGTTTCATGGTGTCCGATCACACTATATGTGATTTCACAAGGAGCACAGAGTTCCACATACGTTACCCAATGAATGATGTGGTCACCAAACTGAACATCCAGCCATCGGTGGTTAGGGTCACCCAAATAGCGCACAAAATCCTCGAACTGCAGCCCTTTGGTCTCTGTGCGATTCTTTCTATATTTACGAATGATGCCAGGAGCAATTTCATGCCGGTACCAAGGTTCAAACCGAGGATTGTGCACAAACTTGTCTTTAAATGCAGAAATAAGTCTTTCAAATGGATCTCTAACAATAAAAAACTTGAAGTATAAATTCAGTCTAAACAGAGGAAGGAAAAAAATAAGAAATTATATAATTAAGGGAAGTGTTTAGCAAAGTTTTTAAAGTGTATTTAGCAAAAACTTTCAAAATGTACATAAACTGACCGCAGACACAGCAATATGAATCATAATTTATCAATATTATAATCAATAGGACTAGAAACATAATTTCTGTCTTTTACTAACCGTTTTTGCATACAGTACAAAGTGGAAATTGTACATCCTAGTTCTCATATTTTATTCAAACTGGAGGAGCTTAGTTTATCTCAATCCACGTAAACAGGAGATGAAAGATGCTGAGAAGATGCTGAAAGCTCTGAGTCAAAGATATTTTTAATGCCATGTGATTAAATTTGAGAAGCAAAATACACAAAGACATGGAAAGAGTGGCTTGTTGCAGCTAAAACCATAGACAGCTGCATTCTTTCCATAGCAGGTAGGTAGAAAAATCACTGCTTAAGTAAAAAAACCCCAAACAATTCTGGTATTTATTTGATGATTTGTCACACTTTCAATAATGGCCAAGAACACTATTTTTTGGAGACCACAGTAATCAACAGAATTTCACATTTTGTTGTGATACCGCTAAGCTGTAATATTCTGTAGCTAGAGATTATCTGCAGGAGGAGTAAACGGAAAATGAAGTTTATTTCAGTAAATAGCTGAGAAAGGAGTTTCAGAGTCCAGTCGCCACTGAAATAAGTGGATGGGGAGGTTTAGGTTGGATATTAGGAAAAGGTTATTCACCCAGAGGGTGGTGGAGCACTGGAACAGCTCCCCAGGGAAGCAGTCACGGTGCCAAGCCTGACGATATTCAAGAAGCATTTGGACAAGGCCCTCAGACACACGGTGTGAATGTTAGGTTTGTCCTATGCAGGAACAGGAGTTGCACTCAATGATCATTGTGGGTCCCTTTGAACTCTGTGATTCTGTAACTCTGGATGGACTCTTGCCAGAATCAAAAGGGATCTGGATCAGTGTTTAGGTTCTCTTGACTTACTCCTAACCAGCCAGGGCTAGAGGTCAGCAAACCAGATCAACAGATCCACAATATTCCTCCCTCTACACCTAAATTCTTTGACATCTTTATTTCAGAATTCCCAAACAAATCCATGTTATGCATTTCCAGCAAAACTTCTGTGCTGGGCTGACTGCAACAACTCAAATCATAGTGGTATCCAATTTCAAACACCCCAGCTGTGGTTCATCCCCTAGGTGAATGATTACTTTCTATGTAGGGCTGTTAACATGGAGGGAAAACAGATCCAGATCCACATTCTCAAGAACATTGCGACAGTATTTTCTCTTGCACACTATCAGCACAATCAAGTGACCCCATTTCCACACAAAGCTGTGATAAATGTATTTGTATCGCTGAATGCAATAAACCTTGGTTTGAGCTCTACTTCTAGCTGACATCACATGTATAAGGGGTTGACTCTTCAGAATGGTTTAACACAAAAACCACGCAAGCACAAGCTTATAAGCATCTGCTGTCATCTTCTGTCCTGTTCCCTCCATGCTGCCACCCCTTACAGGGATTATACATAGCACAGGATCTCATAGCAATGAGAGAAGACACAGTCGAAAATCTAGCCAAAGTATTTTAGAAGGATGTACTGCAGAGAAGTATTTTTTCTGGTCTGAGAAGAACCAGAAGCAGCCAAACAGCAAGTGGTTCAGCTGAATGGACAACACTCTCAAATTAAGAAGTTCTAAGGTTTTAAACTTATCCAGTTCAAACCCAGTGAGTAAGTCTGCTGCAATCACAATCTTAAGTGTAGGCAGTAAGATTTACTGCACAAGGCAACAGGGTGGACCTTCTAACTAAGAACTTTCTCTCTGAAGGTCAACTGAGTAATAACTAAGTATACACTGAACTACAGAAACCCTATATCCAGATGGAGTTGGATGGCTTACCTAACTATGTCATGTGTTCTCCTTTAAAATCAGTAGGGAAGTAGTCACAGCAACATCTGTGAGAGCAACAGAATAGTGCCATAATACAAGCGGTGGAATAGAAATCTCGCTGTTCTCAATTCCAGATATGGGCTTCAACTGTATTCTCAACTGTCCATAACACCACTAACTCCAAACTCCTCCCACATACCTGGGAAGCTATCTCTTACCGTTTCTTAATTTCAGAGTCACTGAAGGAGGACAAGCGTGGAAGACCATTCTTCTCGTGATCATGTACTATATTTTCTGGGATCTCTTCTATGGAAGAAAATGCTCCTAGACAAATCAGAGAGAGACAGTGAATCTTTCAAGGGAAAAAAAAAAACCTGAGCACAAGCAAGCGCGTGTGCCTTTGGCTGACAGCTTTCTGTTTTCTCTTTCTCTTTTCTGTATTTTTAGCATTTATGGTTACTATGCTTAAAACTGTTAAATGATGAGAGATTCTGACTGCAAAGCTGAAAACTGTTAAAATTCTTCAGGGTATACGACATCAAAGTCCAAGTGGCCTCAAAACTCACAGAAAAGCACATTATGCAAATTTCATCAATTATGTCTAAGCCTGTAACTGCCCACCTCAGTGTCCCCACTCTCTTTCTTTCTGCGCACACATACAAATGGCAGAAGACTTTGAGGATTAACTCCAAAGAAAGAATCAGCTTTTTGGCTCAGTTTCTACCACCAACAAAAATTAAATGCTGTAGGCTGCTTTTGGAACTGCTTCAGTACAAAAGCACTTTGCTGTCAGGAGCCATGAATTTCTTTTAATGACTATGCTGTGCTGAAACAAAAATTCCAACCATACTGTACTACCCAGATTAAAAAGCGCTAAATTTAACTACAGAAAGCCTCCAGATAGTAACTTCTACAAGCACATAAGCTGACAAGAAAAATAACAGCACTAAATTCTGATGTATTTATTATAAGATCTTGATCCTGAAAGGTTTTATCACCTTGGGAAATATCTCATGTGGGCTCCCTTGGGCTTTAGGAGTAAGCCTTCACACAAAAGCATAATTTCAGTGCACCAACCTGCAACAAGAACAGGGGGATGCAAAACAAGCTCTTTACGTGAAAGCCTCTACAACCATCTCTGTTCCAGAATTGCAGTGAATAATCCACATTGCTCAGCTTCTCAGTTTGCTATTTTTTTTTTTTGGTGTATTTTAGTAATTTCAGTTTTCTAATTATATACTTGGGTACTGCAGCTGAACTACACGTGGACAACAGATGTCAGATTACACAGCCTCAGAAACTGAAACCTCACAGTCATCCAGAGCATAGTTTTAGAAGCAGTAGCAGAGTTAGCGCCCCCACAGTACTATAGCTGTGTTTCTCCATCCTGAACCTCCAAATACCATCTGATTTGAACGCAAAGTATTCCACCTCAATTATCAGTCCCACCTGCTGAAGCTACACACAGAGGAGAAAGTTAGGTCAACTGCAGCAGTAGTCTTCAGCAGCAGATATTAATACACTGGCAGCTCAAGACAGAAGAGACTAATGTCTAAAAGGAAACAATTTTCTACCATTATCCAACATGCCAGAACTAGCAAGCTCAAAGTGAAAGGTTCCCTGCTGGCAAGGCATGAGTTACCCTCCACTCAACACAGCCAATACATCCCTGCCTGTCCTGTGCTGTTCTTTGTATGTAATTTCTGTTCAATTTTGATAAGAGCAGGTACTTCTAATGCACTCATATAGTTTCACATTTAGTACTTTCTTGGAGTGTAGCTTTCATATGAATTTAAGACATAGGCCCATACCTATGCGCATCCATATATTTGCTGGATTTTCAGCTCCCATCCATGTATCAAAGTTGAACTAATATTAAGTTTTTAAAGATACTTCTTGCTACCCAAGTTTTGCTGAGGGACACAGTTCCTCTACCAATTCCTGACTCTTTCCTTCTTCTTGCAAACTTGCTCACACAAGGTACAGAAAACATAACAGAATTGCAGAGCTGGCTATTCACAGGCCTGTTTGCAGTAACAAGAAAGCTGGGTTTACAATATTCAAGTTTTGCCCACATCTCGGTGGCCTATGCCACTTGAAAAGCCACAGAAGGACCTCAACTGACCTGACTGTATGTAGCAAATTCATAGCCCTGGTGCACTGACAAGCAAGTGGGTCTCATGTCAAACAAAAGTGTTAATTACATTAATTACAATCAAGTTAAGATAATGTGTGCAGGTAGTGGTACAGTAGACAACCCTGAGGCGATGAGTAGCTTTTATTGACATGCCAGGCTACTAGAAAAGGATGGTAGGCCACCTATCGACAGGTAGTGTTCACCTTGAAGATCATTATTCAAACATACTAGTCCTTTTACAGCCTTTTATAGCATATCTTTGTTGACCAAACTATCGCCTTCAGCACCTCAAAATCTTTATAAGTCCTGTGACAGCACATACACAAGATTTCAGCAGTAGAGACCAGCAGCAGTTGCCAAGTTTTAACTACATGTCTAAAAGCCCCTGGTTAAAAGTTAGTGGCTTCAAGTCAAAAATTTTATATTACTGTTTCTCGGGGAATTGTGATATCTTGTAATTTACTTTTTTCAAATTCTATAAATTAGCACCACCTCTTTCAAAATAGTGAGTTTATCTACCATTTGCATATGGATACTCTTTCATGACTCAAATTACTTTCAAGCCAAGCAATAACAATATTTATTTTCACAGAAAGAACAGGCTTATTTTCTTTAAAAGAGATGTTTTGAAAAGACTAGAAGCATCTGTGAAGAATGAAAAGCTGAAATTAAGTATCAGTGTACAGAAAAGCAGAAAGAATCCATTTTTGTGTTGTCCCAATTGGACCAATTCTGCTCTCTCCTCCTCCAAGAAACCCACACGCCCACAGTCGAGTAGATACCGTTTAAAACGATCAAGACTTTTTTCCACTGAGTATTGCCCACTTTCGGCGTCTGACAAAACAGGATCTTGTGCTTGTCACACACAAATATTCGGTCCAAGACGAATTTGGAAACTGCAGTGTGTGAGAGATTTCTCAATGCAGTGTCTCTGCAGACATTCCTGAGAAGCTCGAGTCTTTCCATATGAACCAAGGGTTGGCGGATCAGATTTCCAGAAAAACCTTTTCCAGTTGGCTTAATGAAAATGAGAGGGAAAAGAAAAAAAAGAGTGTAAGAATTTAGTTTTCAGATCAAATTCTAAAGTACAAAAATCTCCAAACTGTGCATCTTAATGCCTCCAAGATTCACAGTTAAAACATTGTCATGCATTAACTGAAGGAGCAGCCTAGTTTCCTTCCTGTGCTGCTGCTGTACACATTGGTTCAACTCTTAAGTCATTATGTAGTAATAGACAGTAGTAAGAGCTTTTCCATAAACAATTAAGTCTGCTGCAGCGCAGTAAGGTCTTATCTGTGTGAACACAACATGCTTTAACAAAATACTGGAACTCCCATAAAGCTTCAAGAGCAAGTAAGAAAGCTTCTGAGACGCTGAGACAGGAATTCCAATGGAAATTAAGCTTTAACCTCTGAGAAGATGGGGCTTAAGGATGATGATCCATCTGGCTGTGAAAGCAGAATTCAGGATAAAAGTTCTGTGTTGCTTTCTAGAACCTTTAGGCATTCAGTATTTCCATTTATCCAAGCTGCAACAAGATTAAGTGGACAAAAATTCATACAATGTGCATGAGCACTTACTGTGGCAAATGAGAGAATTAGGCAGGATTCGTCTTCCCAAACATGGATGAACTGTTTGCTAAGTGTCATATTTCTGAGACCAAGACAGCAACCTTTACCACCTCTGCCTCACGATTAGTGGGCAGAGGAAAAAGGACCTTGTCTGATTAAAGGGTGATGGGAAATTTAAAATTTCTGCTGGTAGATCTTCCTCCTTCCACTTATATATTTATATAGTTGGCAATCCCCTATATCAATACAGACTAGACGATGTACTGATTGAGAGCATTCCTGCAGAGAATGACTTGGTGATACTGATGAACAAAAAATTGGATATGTGCCAGCAATGTGTGCTTGCAGACCAGAAAGCCAATCGTAACCTGGGCTGCATAACAAGAAGTATGGCCAGCAGGTTTAGGGAGGTGATTCTGCCCCTCTACTCAACTCTGGTGAGACCTCACCTGGAGTAGTGCATTTAGCTCTGGAGTCTCCAGCACAAGAAAGACACGGACCTGTTGGAGCAGGTCCATGTGGTGGTGGTACTTCCTCCCATCCCACAAGCCACACGGATCATTCTGTGCTGCCTAGAATAACCATTTTGATGCACTTGGAAAAATACCTTCTCTTCCTTATTTGGGTTATTATCTGATCCAGTGGAACACAGCCCTCATAGGAAGAAAAATTCCCATTGTGTAGAAGCAGTCATCCAGGGTGCCAAGGCAGTCTCTTGGCCTACCTGAAACTACTATAATTGGGAAAGAAAACTCCCTAATCGTCCGAAGAAGGTGACTGATAACAGGTCATCTTGACAAGGCACACTGGGAAGAGGCCCCGTCATCGCCTGAGAAAGAGATGGACCGTCAATCATGCCCCCTGGACACCTGATACCTAGATAATGGCCCAACTGAGGTGGCCTGATGCAAGCAGTGGGAATTTCCACTATATGGCATCTTCCAAGTGCAGCCAAAATGAATATTAATACATCAAAATAAAGATTCAAATATCTGACAAAAGTCAATTATCTCAAAACCCTTTAAGTATGAGATTTCGTAGAAAGCTCTTTGACCTCTTCAGAATCGCAGCAAGTTGAGACCAGTAATCTCCCCCTGACTTGGGACACCTCTCAGGTGTAATGCACGATCTCATCTGCCAATAGAGCAAATTAAATGGCCTTTGGCAAGGTTATGTCCCTTGAGAGCTGATCATTGCCTGTTGGGAATGCTGATGCATTGAATGTGACTATTCTCACCAAATCTCAAGAGGGAAATTTTCAGACTAATCTCCCTTCCTCTCTCTGTCATGACCTATACTTCTCTTATGCTTAAAT
Organism: Neomorphus geoffroyi; assembly: GCA_033558235.1. Classification (NCBI taxonomy): domain Eukaryota; kingdom Metazoa; phylum Chordata; class Aves; order Cuculiformes; family Neomorphidae; genus Neomorphus; species Neomorphus geoffroyi. The sequence continues at coordinate 34,198,259 of JAUMJM010000005.1, read as the reverse complement.
ATTGATATATCTTTGTGCACATGCATATCTCTATACCTCTATATCTTAACACATCATGTAATAAATAGAAGTGAATCTCATTAGTTTCAAATCTGATTCTCTGATCGATTTGATTATCTCACATATATTGAATCATTTTTAATCACTTTGCTAATCAATTGATAATTAAGTGTTAACAGGAATTCAGCATCTTACCTTAATAAATTCTAAATTGAGCTAGATGATCTTCAAATGTCCCTTCCAACTCAAATCATTCTGCGATTCTATGATTTTACGTACAGTGTCCAAGCTACACATGAAAAAGGAATGATTTTGCTTTTTGTCTCAATCCTCCATAAGGAAAAAAAATGCTCATTCTATTTTTTCTGTTTGTTACTCTTCTCCAGTGTCTCCTGGTCAAAACGTAATCTGAACAGCCTGACAGACTGCTTATCTGTTCAAACAATCCCTTTTGCATGCAACCAGGGTTTATACTATTGTTCTGCATTTCATGCTGTTGGGAGCCAAGAGGGAATAGTTTTAGATCCAGAAACTTTATTATCCTGCTACATACAAGTAAAGGAAGATACTAAGACTCACTACACATATCCGCCAGCTTCCCAAGTATTTTAAGGATAACTTAAAATTCAGGGATTTACATAGGTAAACAAGAAGTGTCACATTTATACAGAAACCTATCTTCAATGCTGCATCACAAAAATACTTTAAACATAAGATGACTTAGGAAACCAATGGAAAAAATTTGCCTTAGCCCACTGTGCAATGTCTCAAATTCACATTTGCATAAATTATTTTCAGAATTTCCTTGTAAATTAGTGAGTACCACATTTGTTCTCCTTTATTGATGAAAGCACAGAACTATACATCTAAAGGATCAACTGGCATTGAATACTATTGTGTTCATGTTCTACTTTGGATAAACGCCGAGATGTGAAGCATGAAGAGCACAAAACATGAAAAAGAAATGGAGACTGACAGAAACAATCAGACAGATTGGGCAGAGAGCTAGGAGAATAGACAAGACACAAACTTGCTCTCAATAACCACAAACCTGATGGCTATGGCAAGGCAGAATACAAATAATACAAAATTGGGCCATTATATTAAAAAGGCTAGCAAAAATGACTGTCCTGACTTGATAAAGGAGTACTGTAACAAATTTCTCCTAGAAAAAGAAACACATTAAGTTGAATCATTCAGATGAAACAAGACAGCAGGTTACCGTAACAAACTAGCTTTGTGAAGCTAAAATGAATTCGGCTGGCCCTATCTAAATGGAACAGTCTGAATAAATAATTCCTGTCTAGCAATTCCTTTTAACGACAGAAGCCCTTATTGAATCTTTTATTTTCTCCCACTCTTTAACACATGTAACCCTTATCTCAACAGTATGCACCTGGAATTCTTCAGGCCAGTGTTTTCGCTCTGGCACATGTACCTCCTCCACTTTTGTCATAGCTGTCAGTATCAATGGCTCTTGCTTGGCACTGTAGCCTAAAGAAGGAAGAGAGATAAGAGCATTACAGAAGGTGGGGGGGAAGGCAACTACTTCTGCTTTACAGCTAACCCAACTGAACACTCCTTTCAGTATTAAGCTTACAAAACCTTAGAATTTGTTTCCAAATGGGAAGGTACTAGAAAAGACATAAGTCAGACTGAGTATTTTAAAGGATGTACTCTGTGGGAAATCTGGAGGCACCTTCAGTTGAGTTCTACTGAAGAAACATGTCCGTTATCTTTTATTTTGGTCTTCTAAAAACAAAGTGTGCAAAGAGACATAGAAATCATGAATCCAAATATATGACTGGTAGACAACTGAATATTGGATTTGACAGTATGAGATTTTTATTTTTCAATAAAATTCCCAAACTGTGTCCAAATGAAAAACTTAACTCATCAGGTTTCTCCCTCCCCTAATATTAGTAGATAAGTTTCTCCAGTTGCAAACTCTTAGACATCACCATAAGAAAAATGTCATTAAGGACCACCTTTTATTTCTTTGGTGCTCTAAGTGAAGGTCTCTAACCAGCAATAAATACAAGATCACCTCTTCCTCTACTACTGGACTGACAGCCTTCCTTAAAGTCTGCCACAATGGGAGAAAAAGCTTAGCTGATACTCTTGTCCTTTTTTAATGATACAAGAGCAGCTAATAGTTTGAGACCCATTTAAAGTAGGTAAGGGAAGAATTCTTTGCATGTTTTGCAATTGGTATGCTACAGGAAAAAAGAAACATAACACAAGGCTGTAGCTTTACATGGTACAGAAAGATTAAAAAATATTTGAAGCAGTTTTCCCTAACCACAAAGCAAACGGAACATGATTTCTTCCAGAAAATCTATTTCCATAGACATCTGACTACTTTTTTCACTCAAGTGGTTTCCTTTTTGAATAATCTTTCTTTGTCTGCATCCACAGTGCCTTACTGTTTTATGGTCGAGAAAATGTGCCTACTGTCTATTGACTTTTCTTAAGGGAGTACTCTGCCTGCACCGGATTTTAAAAAAGGGCACATGTGGAAAAGTAAGTTAAAACCACAAATAACGTAAGGATGTGAGCAATCAGCTACAGTCGATATTGTTGTGCGCAGACTTAGTTCACCGTATCCTTTTGTAAAACCAAAGTATTCTGACTCAGTGAAAGAGCAGTTAAAAGTATCTTTCATTATCACTGGGTAAAAGCATGTCTGCAGATGCTACTAGAGATGATGGACAGAAACTCGCTCCTTATCAGTAGGAAGCTACGATTGCTCATGCACCCAAGACATCAATAAAAGGCTTAAACAAAATAATATAGTTTCATTGAGCATCTGCTGGTTTTGTTCTAGCTGCTAAGTAAACACATCCAAATAAGGAAACCTTCTGTCAAGTCATACTCTATTAAGTCTAAAAGAGTTCCTCCAGGATTGGCCAACCTGTTTGGACTTTCTCCAAAATTCTGTTGATATATTCAAATTACTTCCCTTCACTAGTCCCAGTACAAACATTGATATCTCCAAAACATACAGACACTTAACCACAGTCATGCCTTTGCAGGACTGAAGCTTAAGAAATTATACAATCTTCTGCTCAGAGAATGACTCAAAGGGGAAGGAAGATTCAGCATAGAAAAAAAAAAACAAAAGGGAGAATAATTGGCAAGCCAAGACAACAAAAACCAAGTAAATGCAAAAGGTGTGCTCTAATAATTGTTTTTAAAATTACATTTTCAACCTCTTCACAAATTCTGATGGCTCTGAACTGGAAAACAAGAGTCGGCATGGAATGAAACACTGGAAGATTTAGCTACAAAAGATCAGCTTATCTGCAGATGTGCTAGGGCTCAAAACCAGCTGGGACTGAGGAAAGCTAAGTCAACCTACAGTTCTCATCTGTAAGACTTCCTGAATATATCTCCATACTTGAAGTATGCTATTTTAAAAGATACATATATTTACCCACTATTCAGTCACTGAAACAAACACCGTGAGTGACATCAATGCTTCAGAAGTTAAACATTTTTTTGCATATCTCAGGAAGATGCAGAAATAAAGGCCCCTTAGGACTGTAAGTCATGTCATCACCTTCACCCTAAACTCTCTGTGAGATGGCTTTGTAACAGTAGACAGAAAACTGTAACATGCTGTGTGGTGGCATCAAATGGCTTAAATTCCTCATCAGCTTAATACCATCTGGGTTACTTAAGCTAAGCGGAAGCCTGTAAGCTGTCTGTCAGTCAAACAGCAGAGGATAAAACTGAATGCAAGAAGCAGGGCAGAAGTGGCTAGGATAAACGCACTGCAAATGAAACAAAACTTTCCACAAGTTTTACATAACACTGCAGCCTCAGGACCAGCAGTCACAAGAGGACATAAACTCGTATCATGTGACATAAGCTCTTTAATTCCTTGTTAATATCCCTTGTCTTTAAGCAGGTAATTGTGCTCTGTTGCTTTGCACGTGACTTCTAGTAGATCAAGATACTGAAACTGAGTGTATTTGAAAAAGCAGACCTCACAAGACAGTACTGCCAAATATGGTCCCCTCTGTTATTAACCACAAAAAAAAGACACTTTGCTAGTTTTACAGATTTCTACCAAGCAAAGCAGAAACTGAATGTCAGCACTGTCACTTGTACAAGATTAGATGTTCTGTTCTTGATCTTACTGAAGAAGTGGTAACATGCCGAGAACTACTTTGCACTGAAAGTATTTGTGTGAAGTATTACTCAATTTTCTGTTTCACATCAAATGTTAAAAGTTGAACTCACCATCTGGGTCTTTAAAAGTCAATGTGATGAACTTGCTAGCAACCATGAACATGAATATCACCCAAAAGCATGCAGCTAGCAGCAGCCACTGGTGGTGCATGTTGTCAGACATGAGCCATATAAAGTTGTTGCTTCCTGTTTGAAAGAGGAAAGATTGACACATTAATTATTTTTGTTTCAGTTTAGAAAAACACTTTCCATAACCAAAATAACAAAATTCTAACGTGTATCATAGAATATTCTAAGTCAGAAGAGACCCACAAGGATCATCCAGTCCAACTCCTGTCCCTGCACAGGACAACCCCAACTTTCACATCATATGTCTGAACGCGATGTCCAAATGCTTCTTGAATATTGTCAGGGTTGTCACTGTGACTGCTTCCCTGGGGAGCTGTTCCAGTGCTCCACCATCCTCTGGGTGAAGAACCTTTTCCTAATATCCAACCTAACTCTCCCCTGGCACATCTTCCTGCCATTCTCTTGAGTCCTGTGATTGGTCACCAGAGAGAAGAGATCAGTGCCTGCTCCTCCTCCTCCTTCCTTTGCGAGGAAGCAGTAAACTGCAATGAGGTCTCCTCTCTGCTTCTGTGTCATAAACCACAACAGTAGATTTAATGCCTTACTTTTTTCCTTTTGACTGTTTTTTTTTAACCAACGTTAAGGATGAGCCAATGTAACTGCCAGCTGTTATCAAAGGGAGGCTTCACTCCTCCTTCACCCTCACGTACACATTCCCAGTCCCCTCCTTTTGCTGGCAAGAGCACTGTCTGTCTGACTGCTGAGGAAGACAGACCAGGAACCCCTCCAATTTTTTAAAGTGTAGTTTATTTTTTGATTTAACTTTGTGAGACGGCTCATTGTAGGAAAGCAGGAGAATGAAGGAACCTCCCCTCTCAGTGGCAGCTAGTCAGAAGATCAACCGAGTTATAACATTAACAGTATTCTTAGTTACACTAAGTCAGTTCATGACACATAACATGGACTCCTCCTGCCCAGCCTACATGAATTACAGGCTGGAAGCTTCCGAGCCAGAACATTAAGCTTAACCTGACAAAATATTTAAATATATTAATGTCTCTTTTTATCTTGTCACTTCCATTGCCAGCAAAGTATCAACCATAGGTTCTGGAAGACTTTTTTATTTCCATCATGCTAAATACTATCCCCACAATGAGTAAAAAGAATTTCCTTCCAGCACTGCTGCACCTGTAGCTGCATCCCTGTAGGTAAGCCTTAAGGATAAGACTTCCCCAGGAGTGCAGGAAGGGTTACCCAAACAATTGAGACTGCAGACTTAATGCCCAAAAAACCACAGGTACTGACTTAACCCAAGCAGCAACAGGATGAAGATACCGCACAGTATTACAAACACATGGCGTCCGCCCTGTGTTGCAGTTTATGTGTCTGCTGGAGTGCTCTGTGCATTTCTTAGATTGATTTTAGAAACTATAAGCCTAACAAATCATTTTTTATGGTTAAAAGTCAAAATGCAATATAAGAAAACCAATTACAAAAAAAAAAAGATTTAAGTCCCCAGCCATTAAAAGAAACATAAATTGTTAAGCTACATCTTTTGCTGAATTCCCAGTTTCTGACAGGCAATGCATCCAGGGAAGCACTGGGGCTGGCACTGAGTATGTATCTGTGAAAATCCCACTGCAAAATTTAAGCTTCCATAACTTCAAAAAAACCCAACAAACATCACTGCCTTCCTATCAAAAGCTGAGACTCCTCAGGCTTGAATATTTATCCTGCAAAAATAAAGTCTCAGTTGTTGCTGGAGAGGTAAGACACCTGAGGACCTGAACTCAGACACTGGAAAGTTCAAACATAAACAAATGCTTCCCTTTGAGGATACAGACAACACAACTTCAGAACACTTAACCAAAGAGGATCTAAGACAAAAATCTCATGCAATGAGATCCTCTCAACAGTCCTGTGAGGTCTGTGCTTGTAGCCTTGGGAAGAACAAAGGAACCAAAAGCACCCACATAACTAGCAATAGGATCAAACTCAGTCCTAAAGCAGCTACATGCAACTTCAAGGAGATTCACATCTGTGTCGTTTGTGATCACACATTCAACACAGCCACTTGAGTGAACTGCCAGGGACTGACAGATGCCCTCATTCCCAGCTAAGATGCCAAAAACATGCTAGTTAATACTTCTAAGCAAACTTTGTATCAAGTTTTTCAGTCATCTACCAGTATTCCCACAAAGCTTCAGTAACAGACGTTGAGTCTGGTTTTGATGTTGCTTCAGCATGTCCACTTGTGACATCAGTACTACTGCTACAGGTGCAGATTGCTTTTCCAACTAGCTTTTGCCTTCAAGCAATGCAAATGTTTCCAGGAAGGGTACTCGCTGTAGCTGACAGAAGTGAAAAGTCTTCAGGGAATGCTGAAAGCCTGTGCAGGGAGACAAGCAGTTCCACACAGATTTGGGACCCTTTGGATTTATGTGAAATGGGTGAGATGAGGAAAAGAACAGACTATCTCCAATTAAAAAAAAAAAAAAAAGAGAGAATTCATAATTTTTAGCTTAGGTGGCACTGTTCAGGCCTATTTTTATTTTCTCAGTGCAGTATTTTTCAGTTTAGCTTCTGAGGTCCTTTTTCCTTCTTTTATTTCCTTTTTAAGTACTTCTCATAAAAACACTGCATTTAGGTAAAAAGATGCATCAACTGCCTTTTGGACAATTGCAGGTGCTGTGATCTCCATGAAGATGACGTTTCTCATCTCCCATTTTCTGCTGCAATACCCTAGCATCCCTGAGCATGTGACATCCAAGACACAGTATTCTTCAACACCGAAAATTGTTGGCCAGGAAAGGGGAATAATACAGCGTGAATTCTAAAGCACTGACCTCTTTCCAGTTACGTAGTTCAAAAGTTATTCTCAACCTACCATTGCACTAGTGCAAAACAAGCCCAGAAAACATGCTGAAACCACCAGGTCTCAAAGGTCCTCATTTTTCAGTCTGACACAACATCCATCATCTCCCACTCAGAGGGATGAAATTTATAACTTTTGCTTTCAGACATCACAATAATTTAGACAATTTTCAAACTCTCACAGATGAGAGAAATGCAAAATAGATGTCAGGACACAAAATGTAGCAACGGCATTTTTACTTTTTGGGTAGCTCTGCTAAAACCACAAGAATCATTCAACATAAAATCGAACTTGTCTTCAAAGCAGTAGATAGACAGAAACTTGCAGAGAATGTTCTGCAAGAAGAAAACCTCTTTCCAACCATCAGCTGTGGGCTTTTCAGAGATATAATGAATGGTCTGGGCCTGACACTTCTGTCTAACCCAGTAGAAATGCTCTACATAGAGAATGGTAGAAATAGGCTCCAACCCTTGTACCATCCCTGTTAGTCTGTCCGCTTTTATATCGGTGTTGGACGCACACCATTCAGTAAGGATTATTGATCTATATCCCCTTATGTAATTTTATGTATTGGATTGCTAAGAAGTTGTGTTAAATGACATGAGAAAAGCAGATTCCATGTCCCCTGACCTGAAAAGCAGTTAGCACACACAGGGCCCTGCTGCCAGACCCTGTGCTCTAGCAACAGGAAAACACTTCAGCCAAACATGCCTATGAGCAGGACACTACTTAGCTCAAGGACTGGGCTCAGAGATCAGAAAGAGGAAAGAATTGCAGTCACATCCATAACAACAACCACTATTGCCCTTCAATATGTCGAAGCTGAGACAAACATATTAAGTGTTTTGTCTACTCCTTTTTTATGTGCATAACAAATCTGTAACCATACTCATCAATGTAAAAGTCTCCTCAGAGAATTTTTCATAATGGAATTACAATGGCTGGCACTGTTATTCACTTCTAGCATCCTAAACAAAACTACAGCTATATCAGTAGCTTACTAGCTATCTCAAGAAGCAGGACTGTTCAAAATTATATACAGGAGTAATGTAACCATTATGCACACTTAAACGCAAAGACCAGTAAAGTTTTTGAAATAACATGTTTATGCTGTTTCCCTTTCTCTACCTTCTTCTTTTATATTTTATTTTCATATACAGTAGTCAAACTTCCTCTTATATCTCCAATCTTACTGCATTGCTGCTACCTCTCCTGTTAATTATTTTCCAGTGAATACATGTACTAGCTTCTGTTTTTTCTCTTTAATAGTTTCCTTCAGCTTCCAAAAGAGTCTTTTAATTCTTCTTGCCTCAAACATTTTTTCTTTATAAGTAGAAAACCATAAAAGCTGTTGAAGGTTTAGTCCATTTTCTCACTATGAAATACACTGGTATTTTTCAGGTTGCCCCTGCCCCTTCTCCCTCTTGTTGCAATATCACACTTTTTAGGAGCACAAGATCCCCCAAACCCCTCTCTCCATCTCTTCTCCTGTACTTCCCTTCCTGGGCTACTTACCCAAAGACAAACAATCACATATCCATCAGATTAGCCAGATAACAGTTTTGCAGCAGCAAAAATGAGATCGCGAACACACACACACAAACACAAATCAAGGATCAGGACACAAAGTATGGCAGGCTTGACCCATGGCTTGCAAATAACATGTTACCTGGAAAAAACACTCATGCTTTGGGTAAGACTGCTGCTCTTCATGTAAACAACAGGGCAACTTGTAGAATCATAGAATCATAAGGTTGGAAGAGACCTCTGAGGTCATCGAGTCCAACCATGCCTGTCTCCTACTAAACCATGTCCCTAAGAAACTCATCTACCTGTCTTTTAAACACCTCCAGGGTTGGCAACTGCACCACCTCCCTGGGCAGCCTGTTCCAATTCCTGACCACCCTTTCAGTGAAGATTTAAACAACACTAAAATTCAGTGATCATTCCCTGCTCTGCAGTCTTTGCTGCTTGGATAGGGGCTCCTTAGCAGGACAGGCCCTGCACACATCATATAATGGTTCGGGTTAAAAGGCAGTTTAAAGATCATCCAGTTCCAACACCCCTGCCATAGGCAGGGACACCTTCCACTTGATCAGGTTGCTCAAAGCCCCATCCAATCTGGCCTGGAACATCTCCAGGGATGGGTCACTCACAACTTCCCTGAGCAACCCATTCTATTGCCTCACCACCCTCATAAGAAAAAATGTCTTCCTAATTTCTAATCTGATTCTACCCTCTTTCAGCTTAGAAACATTACCCCTTGTCCTATTACTGCACTCCCTGATAAATTTAAGTACTGGAAAGCTGCTGTAAGGACACAAGACATACAAAACAATAGTATGCCAGTAGTCTCAAACTGTGACTGCTTGCCCATCAGCACATAACTAACGATGTAATTTGAAATGGAACTGGTAACAAAGGCCAAGCAACAGCTAGATGAGATACTTAATCCATTTTCATCGAGGCCTCTTATGTGTTATCTTAAAGTTAAGAGATCTGGACTATGTATTACACTTTAAAAAAATGGATTAAATCTACCACACACTCCTTTGGTAAGCTGTGTGGTGCTTCTAACTGTTATAAGGCACATTGTAACAAAGTGCGTAGATGCGGTACTTCAGGACATGGATTAGTAGGCACAGTGGTGTTGGGCTGATGGTGGGACTGGATGACCTTAGAGGTCTTTTCCAACCTCAATGATGTTATGATTCTATGATTTCTGAAAGCTGGTTCTTAGAATCATAAAATGGTTTGTGTTGGAAGGGACCTTAAAGATCATCCAGTTCCAACCCCTCTAACATGGGCAGAGACACGTCCCACCAGACCAGGCTGCTCAAGACCCCATCCAACCTGGCCTTGAACACTTCCAGGGAGGAGGCACCCATAGCTTCCCTGGGCAACCCATACCAGTGCTTCACCGCCCTCTGCATGAAGAATTTCTTCCTAATGTCTAATCTAAATCTTCCCCCTTCCAATATAAAGCCATTCCCCCTCATCCTATCACTCCTTGCCCTTGTAAAAAATCCCTCCCCAGCTTTCCTGTAGCCCCTTCAGGTACTGGAAGGCCTCCCGGGAGCCTTTTCCAGGCTTTCCTAGGGCTCTCCTCCCGCTGGCAGGAACAGGCCCTCCCTCTGCTATCGCTTGAGAGCAGGGTCCACCCCGAGCCCGCAGGATTCAGCTGTCAGCGGGAGGAAAACCCAAGGGCAGGAGCAGCAGCAGCCACTCAACCCGGCTGAGCCCGGGCTCAGCGAGCGCCAACCCCATGGTTCCCAGGCCAGGAATGGAAACACGGCCTCCCTACTCCGGCACGCCCGTGCCCTGTGTGACAGCCCCCGGGTCCCACTCCTCTGACACCTCCATGCTGGGAACGGCAGCTCGCTCTTTGCCCAAGTGGAGCTTCCCGGAGATTCCACTCGGGGATGAAAACAGCGGAGTCCCCGCGGGGAAAACGGACACGGGAATGGGATGCGCTGAGGCAAAGCCAAGCCGAGCCTAGAGCGCTGGGACCGGGGCCGAACAGGCGTAAACTTTTCCCGTTCCGGAGCAGAGAAGCGGGACGGGCTTCCCTTCGATCGCCGCGGGTAGCGGGAACCGGCACCCACTGCCTTCCGCGCTCGGAGGAGCCTCCCCCCTCCCCGGGACACCGAGCCTTTCCGCCTCCGGGACACCGGTTCTCCCTCTCGAGATACCAAACCTCCAAGCCCCTCCCGGGACACCGAACCTCCCCCCGGCCTCCTGGGATACCAAGCCTATTCCCCACTTCCCCCCGCCCCAGGATCAGTTCTCCTTTCCTGGATATTGAGCTTCCCACTCCCAGAATATCGAACCCCCAACCCCTCTCCCTGGGATACCGAACCTCCAATTCCCCTCCCCGGGATACCGAACCTCCCTCCGTTCCCCAGGATACCGAACCTCCCCCACCCGGGATACCAGTTCTCCCTCCCAGGATTCCCAGGATATCGAACCTCGCCCCCTCCCCCCGGCATACTGAGCCTCCGCCCCATCCCCCCGGGACACCCGTTCTCCCTCCTCGGACATCGAGCCTCCTCCCTCGTTCCGGGATACCGGTTTCCCCGGCAGCTCTCCTCTCCCCGCTGTACCGGCCTCCAGCGCCGCTCCCGCCGGGGCCCCGCTTCACGACGCGGCGCGGCCGCCCCGCTCCGGCGGCCCCGTTTGCTGCGGCGGCTGCTGCATCCGGCTGCGGCGGCGGCGGCGCCACCCGGCCCCGGTCAGCCCCGGCTGCCGCCTCCCGGCCCCGCCGCCGCTGCCGCTCCCGCTGCCTCCATTTCCTCCCGCCGCCGGGATGGGCAGTGAGGCAGAGGCCGCTGCTCGGCTCCCGAGGAGGCGCAGCGCCGCGCCCGGGGGCGGGAGGGGAGGATGGATAGCAGGCGGGCGGCTCTGCCCTGCTCTGCCCCGCCTCGCCTTGCCGGGCTCCTGCAGCTTCAGCGGCCAGCGCAGCCGAGCTCTGCCGCAGGACCAGCCTCACGGATAAAATCGTTAAAGTTGAAAGAGACCTCTGAGATCATCCAGTCCCACTGTCAGCCCCACACCACCGTGCCTACTAAACCACGTCCTGGAGTGCCACGTCTACACGCTTCTTGAACCCCTCCAGGGATGAGGACTCCACTGCTTCCCTGGGCAGCCCCTGCCAATTCTTCACCACTCTTTCAGTAAAGAATTTTTTTCCTAATATCCTATCTAAACCTCCCCTGGTGCAACTTTAGGCCATTTCCTCTTGTCTTATCACTTTACTGAATCACAGAATGGCTTGAGTACGAAGGGACCCACAAGAATCATCCAGTCCAACACCTGTCCCTGCAAAGGACAACCCCAACATTCACACCGTGTGTCTGAGCATCTTGTTCAAATGCTTCTTGAATATTGTCAGGCTTGGCACCATGACTGCTTCCCTAGGTCATCAGAGAGATCAGTGCCTGCTCCTCCACCTTCCCTTGTGCGGAAGCAGTGAAGTGCTATAGGGTCCCCCCTCAGTCCCCTCTTCTCCAGGCTGAGCAGACCAAGTGACTTCAGCCACTCCCCACACCACTTCCCCTCTGGACTCCTCACCAGCTTTGTGGCCTCCTCTGGTCACTTGTTACTTCAGAGAAGAGCCCAGCACCCCCCTCACTACAACCTCCTTTCAGGCAGTTGTAGGGAGTGATAAGGTCTCCTTTCAGCCTCCTTTTCTCCAGGCTAAACAACCCCAACTCCCTCAGCAGCTCCTCGTAGGACTTGTTCTCCAGACCATTCACTAGCTTGGTTGCCCTCCTTGGTTGCCTTGGTCCTTGATGTCCCCTGATGGCTTCCAGTTTTCGCAGGGTGGCTAAGTGCTCTCAGTGGGACCCACAGTCAATGCTCAGCCGGACTCACTTATATACAGGGGTACACATCTGTTTCTTTTACTGTTAAAAAATGTCTTTAATAGGTTCCTGACACTCAAGTTTCACAAAAAAAAGGCTGAAAATGTGACTTTTGTGCACCTGCAGGTCTCCAATACCTGCAAATCCCATCAAAACCAGATGCAGGTGCTGGCTCTGTTTTTAACAACTATTTAAACAACTCATTTTGGGGACGTATCACAGCACGTGGCTCTAGGAATGTGTCACAGTGCTGAGGTGTTGTTTCCTAAACTCTGCAGAAATGACACTCCAACGATGGAGCAGGGCCCTGTGGATGGCACCTGGAGGAGGGAGCAACACCAAAGCAAAGACACCCTACTTTAAAGCTCATTGAACGCTGAGGTGCTGGGGATATGTCTTCCAGTATGAAATTAAGGGATCAAACATAAAGGACAGACTTTATCACCTGACCCTAAAAGATGTGTTCGTATTACCTGACCCAGCACAAAAACTGTCCTGTAGTCCTTTTGTGTCTGGTCACCAGACTTGATTTCCCCGCTGGGAACTGGTAATTTGAGTGGGGAGCACAGGGACCTTTAGATGAAGAATATGAATAAACAACATCCTACTGACAGTCTTGTCGATCAGCCCAATCAACTCGGACAGGCGTGCTGCATGAGGAGCCCTTGGTGCTTCCAGCCTTCATCTCTGTCCATCTCTGTGTCTTCTATCCATAGTATGTCCTTGGGAAGAGCCACACAAACAGTATAATTTTGAGCTCAGTAACAGGAGAGGTGGGAGTCCCAAAATCCACAAGTAAGAAAATAAGACTAAGAAATCTAAGTAGATTTTCAGGCTGTGGGGAATGATCTCTGAATCCCAGGCCAGGTGGTCTGATGTGTGCACCACTCAGGGTTGGCCCTCTCTACATGGAAGTTGCAGTTCATGCCATGCAGGACTTCACCCTGGTTTTCCTGTGATGTCTTGTGTGGAAAACATAAAAAAAAAAAAATGCTAATTATAGAATCATGAAACTGTAGAATGGTTTTGGCTGGAAAGGACCTTAGAGATTATCCAGTTCCAACACCCCTGTCGTGGGAAGGGACACCTTCCACTAGATCAAGTTGCTTAAAGCCCCATATACAGCCTTGAACACCTCCAGGGATGGGTCTTCCACTGCTTCTCTGGGAAACCTGTTCCAGTGCCTCACCACCCTCACAGTAAAAAAATTCTTCCTAATGTCTAATTTAAATCTAGCCTCTTTCATTTTAAGGTTAAGTTTTCAGTTTAGGATTGTGTGAATAGAGTAAATATCTAAGTAACATCCAGTCCCTTGAAGTTGATTTGTACACAAGATTTGAATGCTAATGAAGTCTGTGAAGATCACAGGGAAGCTTTCTGTGGGGTCAAGGCCAGCAGTTCAAGACAGGACAAACTCAGAAGAGACAGAATTGTAGTAGAAGTTTCTGCCTATCTCTGTGTGTCCAGTTACCAATTGATGAAAATAATCCAATGGAAGTAGACTTTAAAATACTTTCACAGCGAAAAAATATATTGTAAATTTATTAAAGTCCTAATCAAAACTGATAGAAGCACATTTAAACTAGTCTCTCTTCTAGAACAAGGATGAAGAAACATAGCTTAGAATAGGCAACCTTAACTTAAATAACCACCGCACATACATACCAATCTCGCATTTTATAGTCTGCATCACTGTGTGGAGCCTGAGTCCAATACTCATTGACACATATGCACATTTGACTTCCATAATTTCGAGTCTCGAATAGCAAATATCAGGACTCCATGGGCAGATTAGATGCCTCATTGATACTTCTGATCCATGTCTTCCTAGGCTTACCCACCATGGTGTGCTATGCTGGAGCCTGATCCAAGGAAGCCTAAGGATGCTGTTATTGGTACGGATGCTGTGGCCAGCCTACGGAGCAGAAAAGGCTGATGCAAATGCATTAACAATGGTGCTTTCGGTGCTATGCTGATGGCTGCTAGCCACCACTGAAGCCATAGAAATGCAGATCTCACTGTGAACCAGTGACCAAAACCCAGTAACCGGAAACCCAGGTTCTCTTCCTCACTTTGGGACACCGCACCCTTGTGCTTCCCTTCATCTACCCATGAAGCAGAAATGGTGATAGTGATAGTTACCTTGTTGACGAAGCACATTGTAAGCCTATGCCTGTCACCAGTCTAAGTCGTGCACAGGCTAGAAAGTTGCTTCTTTCTTCAGGCTTGAGAGCAATGACTACAATTGCAGCCATGCATAGATTTATTAATAAGTGGTCTCCAGCCGTGGAACCAATTTTTGCCAGATTAACAGGCTGGGCCCAAGTATGTTAACCTTTCAAATATGTTGTTACTGACATGTATAATAATTAATCCAGTATAAAAGGAACCAATTCTCCAAACTAAGCACAGTTAATACGCTTTGTTGTCAGTAATTGGGCCTGAAAGTGTCTGGTGAAGTTGAAGAATGTGTTGCATAGGCAACTGTACAGTTGGATTATACGGTTGCTAGTTCAGGCCGACAGGATTCTTGCTACTTATAAGCCTAAACTGTAGTGGGGTTTAGTGCTTTAAATAGGCAGCAAAATCAACATTTGAGTCTGGGTTATTTTTAATACTTGAGGATTTTTATACTGCCAGAGCAATATAAAGGACAATCGTGCTGCTGAAAAGTCACCCTGCTGTCTCTGGGACATTCTAGAGTGATTGAAGCATCCGCAGAGATACACCACTGAAACCAATGGAAGTAACACACCCATTTTTCTCCAAGGACATGGGCCTAAACTGAAACATTTAATCTTAATAACACATTCAATGTATATGACATTAAAAAAAGGTTTTTATGTCCTAATAACTCTTGCAGGTCTTTAATCCAGGTTTGATGTTTCTTCTGGAAGAATCTTAGTTGCAAAAGATCAACATTTGCAGCTGGGCTAGTCAGGAGGACAAGTACTGGACACCTGAGCTTCAAGAGTGCAATCCAGCATTTTAATAAATTATTATCTGTCAGTGGCAGGCTGTCTTGACTGCCCTCAATATGAAGTAATTTTAAATAGCATTTAAGCATACTGGAATGTTTAAATGAGCCCCTGTCTTGGACGAGATAAGTAATCATCCATACTGCAGTTTGCATTTGAACACATCCAGCGTGATCACACAGAAGGCACCCTCATTTTCCTTGACCTTCCAAACCTACCCTATTCAGCAGAAGCATAGGCTCACCCATATTGTTAAACTTATGCTATGTTTATTTTTTGCTTTTTGCTGTTATTTCAGGTTTTAATCCAATGCCAATTACTAGGATTAGTCTTTGAGACCCTTTTAGTCATGCTTTGCCTCCAATAAGAGCTGACCTAAAGACACGTCACCTGTTCAGCATCAAGTACTTGGGAAGAATAAATCTTATTTAAATTATCAAGAACACATGCTTTTCCTAGCGCAATGCTGTTATTAGTGAAATCACTGATGTACTTCGTGGTTGTATTTCTGAGGCCTCATTGGTCACCAAAGGAGATCTCTTGTGTACTTGATTTGCATCTTGTCAGACATGGCACCTCTCACAGGTAACACGTGTATAAGGATGTGATCTTCACCATGAAATTCTGTTTCTTTGTGGAACTTGAGCCAGGCAGTTTAAATGTGGATCTGACTGATACAAGATAGAACATATAGAATACCCTGTGACCTCTACAGTTATTAAGAGACACTGCAGCAATCACAAAAATCAGGCTGAGAAATACAGGATTACCAACAAGGGTAGGCAACCTCATATAGATGCAGGATTTACTAGTATGTTGTAAATATTAATTCCTATGAAGTGTTATATAATAAAGTCATATAATAAAGTCAAATATTCACATTAATGCCTGGGTTATGTTTTATATAAAATAACTTGAGCAAGGAGTGATCTATAAGGTGCATGTCTAAAATAGCTGGTTTATAGGAAAGACTGAGCTGTGTGGAGGTGTTGAGGGGCTTAGGGCTGATATCTGCAGCAACATCAGATGGGCTGTATTAGGGGCAAGATCAGATTCACAAGCAGCAAATGAGACTTGTTTTCATTTGAAGATAAAGTCCACTTTTTATTTCAGGGTAGAAGCAAGTTTTATCTCATGAGAAGTGCATTGGAAATTGTTAAATCTTTGTATATTGTTACACCATTTGATTGTTTTCTGAGTAGGATTCAAAAAGTTGAGGCTGAGTTAAGCAGGTTATTAGCTGAACCATCTAGTTTACCTTATTTTCTTAAGACACTTAGTCTGAGCTGATAGTTTGAAAGAGAAAACAGCTTTGTGCGGTTTATTAACAGCAAGAAACCGAACATGTTGCCAGGACTGGGTAGCTAAGAAGTACATTTAATTATCAAATCAATGTCAATTAAAATTGAACCCAATGATTCAAAATTAATTATATAGGTCACAAAATGAGTGCAGCCAACAAGCAAATTATCATGTCGATGTAGTAGGAAAATTCAATCCTTTAAACAAAAATTAGAAATAACAATTGAGTTTTAAGTCCCACTTATGGGTATTTTCGAAAGCAGATAAATTAAGACAATTGACTGAATCGATTAGTATTCAAAACAAGTTACTTCAGAGTACCCTACTACCCTCTTTTAACCCTTCCCTTTCCCCATGGCCTGAATCAAACAGCTGAATTTACCATCTTTCATTACTCTTTGCGGCTGGCAGAATCAAACTGGCAATCAGCTGAGTTTTAAATTCAGCTGCTGCATCCACCAAGGGACAAATTATTTCCATATTATTTCCAGGTGACAAAGGTGCTGTGACACTGCAGGTATGGCATTCACTGCTACAGTTGTGACTTAGGCTCCAACAAGGGCAAGCTGCATGAGCCCCTGCTGTTCCATGCCTCACCAGGAGCTGCAAAAGTGGAAATGCGCAGACACAGAGCACCAATGCTGCATTGGGCACAGATAATGCAGCTAGGCAGGTTTTGAAGATTTTTTTTTGCTGTTGTTTCTCAAAAGGGAGTATTGGGTGGAGGCAGCTGTGCTACTCTGAGCCAGTGTTCAAGATCACACTCTCAAATATTAAAGAAACACATAAGGGCAGCATGCTGAGCAAAAGATGCATTTCCTGACCAGTCCGATGTTAGCAGTGCTGCTGTAGCAAGGGCCAGGAGAGCTGTTGTCTTCTGCTTGATATTCCCCCTGTTAGAAAACTGACCAGTTCTGGGGCAAGCAAAAGCACCTGAAGGAGGATTAAGGAGTGACTTAGGTCACATGAGTGTGAGAAGAGAAAAAGAGAGGTGGAGGAAGGCGCAGGCACAGAACCTAAGTCCCATTTGCTAATGAACATGTGTAGGATCAGTGTTTTACATTGTGTGGAACAGCTTTCACAGGGACATTGAGTGCTTCAAATAGTTTATAACTGGCAGGTTGGGGCTGGCTCTTAGGAGGTTGCAGATGTGGTATCTATCGGGAAGAATCTGAACATTTGTTTCCCGTATCACTGTCACCCAGTATTAACTAGGAACACTTTCGTAAAAGCAAGAAAATACATGATCATGCCAGAAATTCCCAGGGATGTAAGTCTAGAAGGGTAATCCTAAAATGTCAGGCATCACTCTGCAGTCTGAGCTCAGGAAGGCAAGCCTGTGAAAACTGGAGCATTACTTCACAGCCCTACTTGGCACGTCCTCCCAGCCAAGGCAGTGCAAAGGTAGTCTGTGCTCTGACTATGAGGAGTCACTCTCTAGGGCCCATGTCCTCCTGCACAGTGCAGCCCCTGTGCCTTACCTCAGTACATCGTCCTTTGGGTGCATGGTCCTCAACCAAGAGTAATTTCAGAGTTATTTATGTCAGACTGTTTTCAATAGAAATTAAGAGTCTGAATTTTTTTACAGAATTTGGAGCCTAGTCCATAGTTTCCTTGATTCTTCATTTAAAAAGACAAAGAGAAACATAAGGTGTAAATATCTTACGTTTTCAGGGGGGGTTCTGCTGCCTTCCCAAATGTGAGCTGCTAATGATATTACCACATATGCTTGAACTGACTGTGCATGTTCACATGCTAAAATAGTAAAAGGAAAAAAGGGAGAAGGAACTTCCCCACTCAACCGGTAGACAGAAATAGGGATAGGAAGAAGAGCTAAGAGAGAGAAGTTGAATGTTTTGAAGAATGTGGCCTTCAGAGCTGCAGCACAGAAGTCAACAGAATTCTTCAGCCACTGAAACTTATGTTAAAAGTTTCTTGCCTTTGAAAAACACAGACATCAGAGGCCCACAAGACCTTCTAGATTTATCTTGGTTTTCTGTGGCAAATTTTTATTTCTTTCAACTTAATATTTCCCAAGATATTAGTGCACTGCCAGTGATGGGCTGAAACAGTAAAATCTTGTCTATTGAAAGGTCCAATTTTTAAAATTAGTGTATTTTCATCACTTATGGCAACCACCGCCAAGGAGAGCCCTGAAAATATGAGGGTTTGGGTAAATATAGAAAGTTTTGTGACACAGCTTTCAACCTCACTATAAAGAAAAAGCTTGAGAGTATAAGATGATTTCAGCATTTAATATAAAGCTTTGACATCTCCTCAAGTATAACTGATGATCATCAACCAACATCTCTGTTTATTCAGCTCACCCTAGGAGCTGAGGTTTTGGAACTGCATGACCACCAACCATTCATCAAACCTTATGTCAGGACCAGGTGTGACAGACAACTATGAGAAGCATCATGACTTATCTCCAGGAATTTCTTCATCTGAAAAGAGGGAGGATGTTTTTACATCTTCTTGTTATGTATTCAACTTAAATTGAAGAGGGTTAATGAGGTGAAATCTTTATTCACAGGCAGTCTTTCACAAGTATTGTAAGATACCCAGCTACAAAGCACACAGTAAAATGAAGAAGTCACGCTTGCTATTTCAATTGGTATTGATAAAAATCAATATTAAAAATGCCATTTCTATATTTTAAATAAAGAAAAAAGTCATTGTTGTTTAATGTATTAGACTATGCTTTATATCCATCACTGTAGTGTTCAAAAAAGTGTAAGGATGTGTTTTTTCAGCTGATGTTGCTCTAAATTGCAAAATCTACAACTGAGCTCAAAATGATGAAATCAATTTAAAAATTACTGTGACAAGCAAAGATGAGATTTTCAAATGTGAACTATTATTATTACAAAAAGTGGATTTTTTGGTGATCAAGGACACCATCTTGGAGCGCAGACCCTACTGACATGACCCTATTCTCAGTCCTTTATAAATACAGTGGATAGCTCAGATCAACTGTATTAAGCATTCCTCCTCTGGCAATCTAACCATAGATTCTTATTGAATACAGTCTTTTTCAACCATTCAGAGCTAAACTTTTTCTTTTTTAGGCTGTCAGCTCTTGCTGCAGGGCACTAGATCCTCTGCTCATCTTCAGGCCCTGGCTTACAAGAATCTTATGGAATCACTGCTATTTCTTTTTTTAGTATAAGGAACACCCCAACTCTGGATTTGGAAGCATCACACCATTTACGCACGTTTCCCCAGCAACACAGTCTTTATTTTAAATTGCACCCCCAGAAAAGAAGGAGGCTGCCATCCATCCACCCACATATAATTCCCTCTAGACATTCTGTCCTTTTATTTTATTTAACTAGTGGGGTTTCCCCAGTTTGAAAAAAGCACCAGAGCAGTTAGCATGTGCTTTGTTGTGACATCCGTATTTCCTAATTTACATGCAGCTTCCTTGAGCACTCACTTCATTAAGGAAACCATGCACTGAGCAGTGACTGACGTAGGCAAGGCAAAGAGAGCAGATTATTTTGTTCTCCAGGAACTATAACAGTAGCATCACACTGGGCTTCATTCTCTTGGATAACTCATGGTGGTAGATTGTGCCTAGCACTATTGTTGTCTAAATGCGTTCCTGTTACAGAAGTTATCGCATCAAATCGATTTCTGCTGTTCTCTCAGTGATGTTGCTGGAATTAGAATATGGAAATTTCATTTTGGCTGTGTTTTCTCTGAACAGAAGGTGGGGAGCTCTGCTTCTTTCTTTGTTTTATTTTCGCACTGTGGTCAGTTTGAGGTTAACATTAAGCCACCACATGTAGGTGTCATCTTGACCAACTCCTCTTCCCCCAGGAAATCCCCCTTTTTTTTACTAGGATTTCACAAGTACATAAGTGAATCACATTGTTTATTCCATGGTGTGAATAAAGCTGCTTTAGAAAATTTGTTTGAACGGTAGTTTGATACTGAAGTTACTTCAGCACCGCCTTTCAGAGTTGCAGGGAAGATCATGGACTGTAGTAGCATCATTGTTATGTGCCAAAAACTCAGCAAATTACTACAACACGTCAGGTTACACTGTAAAGTGAATGTGGTTGTTGGGTTTTTTTACTGTAAAACCATCAGATATTGTACTTACATATATTTCTCAGGTAGAACAGGGGGCGTTTGGAAATATTTTTCCACTGATGGTGTGAACTTTGGAAATGTATCCAAAGCACTCTCTAGAATTTGTTTTTGAAACTTCGTTATGCATCATGAAGCTTTAGTACAGTCTTTGTTGGCTTCTTTAATGTTATGCTCATATATCTTACTGTATTTCATCACAGATGAACTGGTTTTTAATTTTATGGCCCTCCTCACTCTACTATTAAACACTCTCTTATTTAGATGCTGTATTGGCTGGCCAGGAATATGATAACTTCATCAGTAGGAAGAAAACTAAAATTTAAATTGTGCAAAATTATTTCTTCTGTCTCAGCGTAATTCATGCAACTAAATAAGCCCAATGTATTCTCCAGTTTCATGGTTTTGTGAGAGTCATATACCTCTAGCCATTTTGAATCTCTGAGTGCTACAGGAAAAATCTCACCAGAGCATACACACTGCAACCTGAGAGTCACACTGGAACCACTAAAGATTTCAACTTCAAGGAATGAAGTCCATATGCAGCAGGTGCTTCCAGTGAACCAATGGCTGCCCCTTTTTGACTCTCTTTTCCATACCACACACCACACACAGATCCACTGTCACACCACCAGAGACTTCAACTGCTAGGACTGAGGTCCATATACAGTGGACACTCCAGGAACCAACAGGTGCCCCTTTTGGCTTGCTTTTCCACACATACTCACCTTCTCACTCTGTTGAGTTTCTCTCTGTAGTGCAGCATTTGGACCCTAGGTTCTGCTCCAGACTCAGTTCACTTCAGCTTGAGCTGGGATCCTCCTGCAAGGGACCCCAGATGAAGAAACCTCATGGCAATTACACCTTTGCAATCTAAGATCCCACCCCTCATGCACTCTTCATACCCTGTCCACACAAAGGTTGGTTCAAGGGTGTTTCAGGGGCTGGGGTCTTCTTCTTCATTGTGGTGTTTTTCTGCCTCTAGGCAGGCTGTCTCCTTTCTTATCTTCAAAGTCTGTAGCTGGTCATTGAGCTTCCTTATCTTCTGGATTAGTCATGCCCTGGAGCTATCTTATGTAACTCAGTAAAAGCTAATTTTGCTGTCTACCTCTACCAAGGTTTCATCCGTCATCTGCTGCCTCATTTTGAATGTCTTTTTCCTGGAGTTAGAGTTTTGGTTCCTCTTATCTTGTGATGCAGTACATGCAATATATCTCGATATCCTCTCCTGCTTAGTCATTCACACTAACAGATTAAGCTAACCTATGCTAAGTCTTAAATAAGGTCCACTCATGCTAAATTATACAAGATATAATCTAGCTTAACTATTATAAGCAATCACACACTTAATACTAACATTCTGTAAGTTATAATGTCACGTTTTCAATACAGGATGGGGGACAATGTGACTGCGAGCAGCCCTGCAGAGAAGGACCTGGGGGTGCCGATTGATGAGAAGCTTGACATGAGCTCACAATGTGCACTTGCATCCCCGAAGGCCAGTTGTGTCCTGGGTTGCATCAAAAGAAGTATTGCCAGTAGGTCAAGGGAGCTGATTCTCCTGCTCTACTCTGGTTTTGTGAGACCCCACCTGGAGTGCTGTGTCCAGTTCTGGAATCCCCAACATAAGAAGAATATGGTGGAACTGTTGGAACAGGTCTAGAGGAGGGCCATGAAGATGACCAGAGGGCTGGAGCACCTCTGCTATGAGAACAGGCTGAGAGAGTTGGGGTTATTCAGCCTGGAGAAGAGAAGGCTCCAGGGAGACATTAGAGAAGCCTTCCAGTACCTGAAGGGGCTACTGGAAGGCTGAGGAGGGGCTTTTTTACAAGGGCAAGGAGTGATAGGACCAAGGGGAATGGCTTCAAACTGCGAGGGGAAAGATTTAGATTAGACATTAGGAAGAAATTCTTCACATTGAGGGTGGGGAGACCACGGAACAGGTTGTCCAGGAAAGCTGTGGATGCCCCCTCTGGTGGGAGTGTCCCTGCCCATGTCTGGAGAGTTGAAACTGGATGGGCTTTAAGGTCCCTTTCAATCCAAACCATTCTATGATTCTATGATAAGTAAACTTGTTTTGATCCCTAATAATGAGGTTAGCAGTGATAAACAAACAGGATTCTCCAGTTACTGTATTATATATTTTTGTACTAACAAGTGAGGAGATGGAGTCCCAATGTGTCATCTCTGCTAAGACCTCTCCCCAGTAAGATGTACTTTAGAAGATGATTGACATGACTATTGATGTGGCTGCTTGATTTCTTTTGAATTTTGGCTTTTCCTCCTTCATCATCAGTTAAGTCTTTTCAGGTGAAAAACAGAAGTTCTCCTTGTTTTTAAGTGTGGTGTCTAAAAGTAAATTATACTGTGGAGGAAATTATGTCGTCTCCAGTTGTTTGCAGACAAGAATATTAGAGAGGGTTCAGCTTTTGCTTGTTTGTGATTGGAGGGCTGATATAGGCATGTCCTGCCGAGCCAGAACTTGGTTTTCTCTGTGGATAACACTCAGAGAGACCTAGCTCTCTCCTCCATTCTTTGTCATTGGTTTTCTCAAGTCATGCTTATTCTCTCTCAATATTTTCCACTTCTGTTTTGGCTTTGGGATAATTTATTCTTTATTTTGGAGCCTTCAAAGCCAGCAGAAATGCAGTAATTGCCATTTAAGGCAGACAAGATACCTTCTCCAGATGTGTTATTACAAAAGGGAAAACAAAGCACACCTTATTGCATTTCATAGCTAGCACTGAGGGACATTCATTTGCATAACTATCACAAGGAAAATCTGCTCATAGATTCAATCAAAGAATAAAATTAATTACTGTGTACTTATTTGACATTCTGACAATCAAATCAACATCTACACTAAAAAACAGAATAGATGTCTATGTTACAAAAGTGTGGGATTTGTTTTCCCAAGGTCTTTTTTAACACAAGAAATTCAATGGCCAGTGTGTGCTGGTGAGAGCAAAGTCTGGGCCCACAGCTCTGAGTGGAGCCTTGTCCACGTAGAAACAAACAAATCAAGTGAGCTTTCACTGTTTGGACTGCTTGTATGTGCTGGAAAGATAAATGCATGTTAACTAAACCCATAGTAAACCAGCCTAATATTCAGCATAAACAGGCACTGTCATATTTAGCACAAGATGAGCAGGCTTTGTGGTAGGTTGGCCTAATAAATGCCCTCCAACTTCTGCGGGTTTTCTCATCTTTCCAAATGGATCATGGTTTACGTATAGAAAGCCCTCAGAGCAGGATAAGGCTTTATACCAACACTGCTGAGCTGCAGAGAGTGAGAGGTGTGTGGGAGCAGAAGCAGCCAGTTGGGATGCACTTAGGAACTGCATGGCAGTGACATTTTGCTGACTCTGTCCTTGCTGTCTGAGATTACCCAGTGATTTCATTGCAGAGATCATTTACAAAAAAGGAGGCCAGCCTTTCACCCGTAGGTCTGTTGAAGCCAAATTTTCTTCTTCTTCTTCCACTTTTCAATCACAGCATGTTTTGATCTAAAATTATGGGTGCTATAATATTGCTGTGCTAAATATATGTCAAGCCTCCTGACTCACTGTAAAAAATCCTTGTTTCTTGTTGACCCCCCACTGAATCTTCATTTTTAACTCATTTGTGAATAAGTGTGGGTACTGAAACCCTTAACCTATTTCTCTCTTTGCACACAGGACCTTAAGGAGGAATTTCATTTGTGCAGTAAAAGTATGGCTCATTAATGTGGCTTGATGCTGTTATATTCATTGATGGAGCTGCACTTTAGCTAACACCTATGAAATTAAATGTACAGCAGTAGAAGAAAGTTATGATTTAAGGAAGGAAAATGAGTCCATAATATGACACATTCAGCTCTTTGAAATTTTACTTTTAAACAATTTTTCCCATTTTTCCCTCATACTGCAGTCACTGATAAAATACAATTTTCAATTTGGTAGTAAGTTGTACTGACATTTTAAATGAAATTTGTATGACTTAATTTTATCTCAAGTATAAGCCTCACTTGAAGTAAATGTGTAAGTCCACAGGCTTCATGGGACCACCAGGTAGGCAAAATTTGCTGAAGGAAAGCACAAGATACATTTAGGGTACTTGCCGGGAAAGGATACAATAAAGCAGTGAACCCTGCCTTGTGCATGAGGAGGACAGAAAGGTTCAGACAGCATTTACTATTTTACTTCATAAGGGGTAGTTTTTACCCACCCAGCATGTTCACACACCCCTTTTTCCAAGGTTTTGGCAAAAAAATCACACTCCTAAACTTAAGACATAGTTAAATACTTTGAAAAGGGCTATCATTTAAGAGGCTGTGTGTGAAAGCAGTGGGATTTTAGGCAGATAATGAGTAGACTGAGGAAGAAAGCTTACCTTAGCAGACAGGGAATGCCGAAGAACTATGCCCCATTACAGTGAATAATCACTAGCAACATGGAAGCCATTTAATTGGATTCTACTCTAAAACACAGGAAATAATTAGTATTTAAAAGTAGTAGTATCTGATATGCTAGTATTCCAAAAGACAGTAGCAAACATTGTATCTAGAACAGCTCTCTAATGTCCCTTGTTTCTGTAGGATGGGAGTGATTTGAGTACAAAATCCTTGATAAGCATAGCAACAGAAACAATGTTGATGAACTGTGATTTTTGGTTTGGTTAAAGTAAATTTTCAAAAGACAGAATTAAGACAGTTAACATGAAATTGTGTAATCCTTTGAAGTGCCTTTACCTGTCTATGGCTGACAGACCCAGCTCACACTAGTGGGGCTCTGTTTTCAGATTTCTGTGAGCACATTGGCATAAATGACATCTGTCTCAGTTTAAAGGAAAACTAAGGGAAAACTAAGATGTCTATCTGAAGTAGGCAAGGGGCCTCTTCGCAAAAAAACCGCTACTGCAACCTTTGAAATTAAGAGACTTCAATCAGAAAAAAATGTATAGAGAAGGATAACAGTTATTAACTACAAATATATATATATAACCAAAACCAGAACAAGACATACAACAACACTGTAACCAAAACCTTTAAACAAATTAAGTTCTATCCCTGCTTCTTTTGGTGCAGTTATATATTCAGACAGCAGGACACAATGTCACATCTCCTCATCCTTTTGTACTAAAGTGTTGGAGGGGGTAGGGAGTAGGTAGGTAGCAACTCCTCTGCAGGTGATGTTGGCCCCCAGGGAGTCTGCAGCAATTCCAGGCAGTGGTGACCACTCTCTCTCTGAAGGACAGCACAGGGCACATGGAGTTGGGAGCTGAGCCGAGGGAGCTCCCTCCAAGATGCTTCCACCAGTCCAGCAAAACGGTGGCTCCCACTCACAGCAGCGCAGATATGGTGCCAACGAGAAGAAACCTCTCACCCTCCTCACCTCTGCCCAGCCATCAAACTGGAACTCAGATCAACCGAACCACTCCCCTGCCACCTGTCCTGCCTCTTCAGCTCCCCAAACCCCCTGTGTTGGCAAGGGAGAGAAAAATTTCCTGAAAGATTTTGAAACTATAACAACATCATACCAAGTAAGAACCTGTTTCTTGCTGCCATCAAAAATAAAAGGTTATCCTCCTTTTCTGAGAAAACTTAATAAGGACAGAGAGTCCCTTCCATGATTGCATAGGCTTGGACAAAAAACAGGGTCACTGTGGAAAAGGGGGTATGGGCTTTCTGGAACCCTGCATTTCTTTGTTACTTGAAGCAGGGAGGATTTGTTATGAGAAACCATCATCACAAAATTCAGTGCAATCTGCTGTAGGTCCCACAAAGGGTAAAAAATCTACAGTCAGAGAGAATAATCTCTTTGAATACTATCCTGTCTTGAAATTCCCATTTCTAGTCAAGATGGGTGAGAAGCTGACAGCTGAGTGCCTGCTGTAGCAACATCTGACCTCTCCTGATAGCTCCCCACTCAGATTATTGCACCTGAGGGGCTGTGATGAGGCAAAGACAGCCACCTCTTCCAGGGGAAGGAACAAAGGGTGAACTAATGGTGCTGGGGTCACTCAGCTGCTCCTGCACCTCTTTACATACTCAGGTCACATAGTTGTGGAGCTGACAAAGTCACATGAAGTCTGGCTCCACTGTTCTTTTCTGCAAGAAAGCAGCTGCATCTCCTCTCTGACTTCTCTGAGATGCTCCAATCAGGAACAGCCCTGCCATCATCCTTTTAGCACATGGGGCAGCCACTGAGGACATTACAGGACAAGGTGGGCTGCTGTGCCAATAATACCTTCTGCAGCTTTTTATATCTTATGTCCCACATGGAGCCATTGCCTTCCAAACATATCATGTGAGAGCCTAGGCAACTGGATGTGCATTTGCTTCACAGGTCCAAAGTCTATAAAACAGTGATTTGGGATGACCCTGCCTTTCCCCATCTCAGATCTGCTTAGAAAGCATTGCCCTTAGAACTAGCACAGAGAAAATCAGGGATCATTTTTCCAAAATCAAACCAAATTATTAGATCAAGAAGAACAAAGAATCACCTTTCTATTCTGAGCAGACCTATGCCTTGTCTACAACCATACCTACTATGAAATGAAATGAGGTGGATGGCTTTCCTTATTTCACATGAAGGTAAATATAATAAGGTCAGTTAGGACTTGTTTGACATTGAAGTTTACATCCTTTCTAATTAGAAGACAAACTTTATTTCCCAAGCTGCCACAAGGAGAAATATTTTCCAGAGATTCAGTAAGTCCTGCTACAAAACTGAATTTTCCGTTTAAAATGAAAATCCCAGCAGCTCTGTTGCTTCTGATCAAAGCCTGCTGAATATGAGCCAGCAGTGTGCCCAGGTGGTCAAGAAGGCCAACAGCATCCTGGCTTGTATAAAAAATGGCGTGGCCAGCAGGGAGGTGATTGTGTCTCTGTACTCAGTGCTGGGGAGGCTGCACCTCAAATACTGTATTCAGTTTTGGGCCCATAAGTACAAGAAAGACCTGCTGGGTGTGTTCAGAGGAGGGCAATAACGTTGGTGAAGAATCTGGAGCACAAGTCTTATGAGGAGCAGCTGAAGGAACTTTAGCCTAGAGAAGAGGAGGCTGAGGGGAGACATTATACCTCTCTAAAGCTACCTGAAAGGAAGTTGTAGTGACATGGATGTTGGTGTCTTTTCCCAACAAGTGATAGGACAAGAGGAAATGACCTCAAGTTGTGCCAGGGGAGGTTTAGATTGGATGTTAGGAAAAATTTCTTTACTGAAAGAGTGATGAGGCTGCCCATGGAAGTGGTAGAGTTTCCATCTCTGGAGGTGTTCAAAAAGCATGCAGACGTGGCAATTGGGGACAGGGTTTAGTAGGCACAGTGACGTTGGGCTGATGGTTGGACTAGATGATCTTGGAGGTCTTTTCCAATCTTAATAATTCTAAGATTCTATGATTCTGCTTGCACAGCCTCTTCTTTCCCCCCCTCCCTCCCTGCCTTCCTCCTTTCTGACACATCTTCTAGAAAACCACTTTTGATGGAGGTTTCCAAAAGGGTGGAGGGTGGGGGTGTGTAATGCAGAAATCCAGGAGCCTCCTGCTGCCCCTCTGGCAGGCAGTTGTTTCTCGGTCTTGGTAGGTTGGGCTAGGGAAGCAGTGGAGGGGTGGCGGCAGGATCTTGATTTTGCTGGTTACTTTCCCCCTTTATAATATTCCTTGAATCAAGCATGTATTACTACAGAAGATGTGACTGAACTATGACAAAGATTTGAAAATTACTTTAGGCAATTTGGTGTATTTTATGGTTCTCTGAATTAAATTATATCTCTGATTATCTCGTCACTTACATTTCAACAAGCAAGGTGATATGGAGCTGGAAAACAAGTCTTATGAGGAGCTGAGGTTGTTAGGCCTGAGAAGAAGAGTCTGAGAGGAGACCTTATCACTGTCTACAACTGCCTGAAAGGAGGTTGTAGCCCGGTGGCTGTTGGTCTCTTCTCCCAAGTGACAGATGACAGAATGAGAGGAAATGGCCTCAAGTTATGCCAGGGAAGGTTAAGATTAGACATAAGGAAAAATTTCTTCACCAGAAAGGGCTGTCAGGCACTGGCACAGCTGCCCAGGGAGGTGGTTGAGTCACCATCCCTGGAGGTGGTTTAGTAGTGGACAGGTAAGGTTGGACTCGATGTTCTCAAAGGTACTTTTCCAATCAAGTGATTCTATGATTCTATAGCTCAACACACAGAGTAAAAAAGTAATGCATTAACAAATTCACTGCTTACATATAGTAAAACCTATACAAATTGGATTTAAATGGTGTGTTAAAGGACTTAATGGAGTGCAACTTCCAAAACCAAACAAAATGCTTATGCATCTATATTTATCTCCTTCATTTCTATATTTATCTCCTTCATTAAGGGGAGAGAGACAGATGGTTTCTGTGATTAAAAAGGGGAAAAAATTACTTCCAAGAACGACTGGATAGTACTACATGTTGTGTAAAATAAAACGTGCAGTGTTCTGAGACTCATAAATAGTAACTGTAATATATCTTGCAATCAGAAGTCAAAAGACCAAGGCTTCAAAAGATCAGGAGCGGGAGTGGGGGCGGCAGCGGGACCGCCCCGACGCCCATTGGCTCGGCGGCAGCCCCATAAAGGCAGCCCGTCCATCCATCCATCCGTCTGTCTGTCTGTCCGCCACCCCACCATGCCCCCTCCTGCCCTGCCCTGGCTGTTCGCCGCCTGCTGCCTCTGCGCTCTCCCGCGGGGCTCAGGTAGGTCCCTCCCCCACCGCAGGTGGGAAGGGGGGGGGAATACAAGCGAACCCCCAAACCTTGGAAAGGGTCGTCTCCCATCGAGGGTGGGGGAAGGATATTGGGGCTGGGCTCCGCGGCATCTCCGCACACCTGTGTCCCGTTCCCCGTGTCCCCTGCAGGGTTCCCCCAGCCTTTGTCGCGCTACGGGGACGACGTGGAGCTGCCCCAAAGCCAGGTATGTCCCTCTTTTCTTCCCCCCGCCTGGCAGCCGTGTGGGGGTGTCGGGCAGAGCCGCTCCAGGAAGGGGTGGGAAACGAGAAGGGAATGCGGTAGGAATTTGCCAACGGACTGGAAATACGTTATGAAATTCCTGGGGTGGGTGGTAAAGAGGGCAGGGATGCTGAACCCCTTTGCTCCCTGGGGATGAAGGTGGGGTGGGTATGGGTAAGGGGTGATGCGCAGCTGTGGGCAGGGTAGGATACCTGGGTCAGCAAGAGCCAGGTGGGCTAATAACCATCCAGTCCTGACTCCCTGAGCTAAAATGCTGGTCCCAGGGTACGACAGCCCCACCATTAACGTGTGATCTTTACTTTTTCAAGCAGCTGGCGCTGTGTTTCAGTCAGTGGATGGAACTATCTAACCAACCCCAGGTAAGCTGACATTTGTAATCTGTTGGATCTCCTAGGATTCTGTACTAATTGCCCCATGTAACCCTCAGCATCAGTTGCTGCAGGTGGCAGAGCCTCCTCCAGAGAGCCAGTGGCTCTGGAGAGCAGAACAAATTTGCTGGTGTGTGCACTCTTCTCCCTGCAAAGCTAACTCAGACATAGAGAAAGAAAAAGATGTAGGTTTCTTCCCATCAGAGTGGTAGTGAGCACTGAAGTAAGAAGTACCAGTCAGTGCTGTAGGAGTTACAGGCGGGATTCTGCCTGGTCCTGGCTCTTTGATGGCAAGTGGATGGTGCTCAGAGGAGAGAGGAGCAAGGGGGTGGCTTCACAGCTCGTTTCTGCTGTGGTGTCACTGGCCCAGAGCTTGTAAACCCTTTAAACTACTGAGTAACTTTGAAAAACCAGCACCACTGCATTTGGTACCAAGGGTCATTTTCCTTTTCAAAGGGAAGAGAAAATCTTTGTAGGATCAGCAATTATCTGGAAATTTTGTTCTGATTTTTTTTTTTTCTTTTGCAAGTCTTTCAGTTTTTTGTAAACCAAGACTGGTGAAAAACAGTTCCCAAAGCCAGTCATTCAGGTGTCTTGCATTTTACTGCCTTTGGAGCTGTAGTTATTTCTGGTCTAATGTGATTGCATGCATCAGCAAAGTCTTGTCCTGTGACAGTGAGTATGGGACAGTATATTTTAGTATATGGTTAAAGACTATAGCAGTGATTGACTGAAATGCTTATAGAGTAAACTGACTGTAGATTAAATATGCCAAAACCTATTTGTAGGACATGCTAGCACAGGAAAATGTATTTTAAATGTAAGAGGCAGATTTAGGTCTATATTGTAGTCATGGATTGAGTGTATTCTCCTCATACAAAATGCTAGGTTTCGGTTCATAGTATCTTCTGTAAATCTCGCCTTGCTCTGAATGGTTTTAGTGGAACTGTGTTCAGTTTATATTGTACTGGGATCGGAATCAAGCCTGTTCTTTGTCAAACCACGGACACCACACTTTCTCAGTAAAAATATTTAAGTACTGTTTGGTTTTGCAGATCTCCAGCACGATTTTGGATCTTTGTTATTCCATATTCAACAGTCTGCATACAAATGAGGTAAGGTGTAATTGCTTCTTTTACTTCAAAGAATCCCCTCTCTCCTTAAAAAGCAACCCTTCCAAAACTAACTTCATGACATTTACTACTACATTTAATAGTTTGCATACAATTCTTTAATTCTTTAATTCCATTAAACTATATATCAAATTGCTGGTTTCCACCAGTTCAGAGCTCAAGAACCAAACCATCCACTTAGAGCTGAGGTCAGCATTTTAACCAGACCCTCACTTTTGAATACTAAAGGGATTAATGTGCTAAAAATAAACTCAAATTTGGATCAACAGCCCATTTAAGCTCATGCTAAACATGGAGGCATGTATGTTGCTTTACTGATTTTAATACTCTACTTGAGCTTGGCTTTTTTTATTTCTAGTCAGATCGAAAAGATTAAGTTGAGGAGGGAGTTACTGAGTATAGCTCTTCCTAATTGGTGCAGTCACATTAGGATCTAGCTCAATGTCAGGTCTGCTTTATATGACTTTGTTATTACCATCAATTTCTTAAGAGCTTTTCCCATAAAATTCACTCACCCCCTGGGTATGTTAAAAAGGCCAATTTATTTGTGGTGTTTGAGTCCTCTGTTTTTTTCACGTCACATGTAGAGCCTTCAAGACAATAATAGAAAGTATTTTGACATGTAGTATGATATCTCTTTTTTGTGAGTGTGTTTAGCTTATTATAATTACAAGTATGATTTCCTAAAGTACCCATAAAACTCTGCAATATGAAAATTGATCATATAAATAATTCTAGCATTTCAGCCTGATGCCTAATAAATGTATTGAGTTCAGTATTGACTCCTATACTTCTGCAGCTTAGCTAATGAGGGGACATCCAGAATTATCAGGTAGCTTTGAATGGATCCCTATTTCTCATTACTATTTTAGTTACTAACTGCAAAAAATTCACTCTCTGTTATGTGTCAAGATTGGGAGCTGGATCTCGTACCTTATCCTTTCAAGAGATGACTAATATCAGCTATATATCTGCAATATGACTTCTTGGTGAGGTCTGATTAAGTGGGAGATCAAATCTAAATGTGAGATGTGAAAAAAAAGAGCTATGCAAAAAAAGTACAGATTTTTTTACCCAGCTGGTCAAATCTCCTACAACATGAAGTTGTACTTTCTCAGCCCACAAGCAATCTTGAGGAGACTCTGCAAACATAATTCTATGGGTAGCGCACACAAGCAAAGAGTTTAAAAATCATACTGATTTCAGCTGGACTTCAGCTTGCTGCATGATCCCATATTTGTGTGGATTTTTTAAAAAAATTGATTCATTCAGAGTTGTAGATAGTGCAGGGAAGGTAGGTGGTATTTTAAGAAAAGGAGTGATGCCTTAGAATGATGAAAGGCAAAGTCAATGGCAATTTTAGCACTTATGAAACTTGAAATCTATCTGGGGAACTTAAAATCTTTTGAGAGCCCTAACAGACTATTTAGTTTCAGTGTTTAATCTTTGGGTAAATCTTGCAGACAGCACTTTCAAAGGAATCAAAAGAGCTAGGTATCTAAATCTAGCTACATTGCAATCACCTCCATGAGAGTTTGAAATTTGAATCCTAAAGTCAAGCCAATGTACTGTTCAGAAGCTCAGTTTTGACCATGTTTCTTCTACATGGTACACTGTTATCTGTTATAAATTAGCTAGGATATTTGAAACTACAAGCTAAGTTATGAGTCATTTTATCTTTTATTGGTATGTAATAATCAGAACAAAATTAGTGTTCACAGTGCCTCTTTGTAGTCTCCTCTCTTGCATCCTTTAAAGCACTTTGATTGAGCAAGCACTTTTTTCTTCTGTAGTATTTCATAGCCCTGTAAGTTGTTGTCAGTTGCTCTATAAATCAATGCCTTGAGGCATGAACCAAGAACAGTTTAACATGAGGAAATCCTAATTTCATATCATGAATCTCGATTCCATCCTCCAAGCTTGTATATTTAGGTTTTCTTTAAATTCGTCCTCTACAGTTTACCATCCACATGTTTTTCCTGTGTTTTTCTCCCCTTTATTCACACTTTCGTCATTATATGCTCTGTTTTTTCAAGCCAACCCCAGGTAACTAAACCCATTTGTTGATGTAACCACAGCTGTGGCACACAGAGCTATCCCCAGCCAGGATCATGCAGCCAGGCAGCCGTGCCAGAGGCAGGAGGGCTCCTGAACCAGATGTACCAGGCAGCAGATTCAGGGCTTTGTTAGGCTCTGAGCTCAGTCATCTTCTGTGAAGTCATGGGGAAGTTTCTGTTCCTTGATGTAAGGCTGAGTAGAAAAAAGGATCAACTGCCTGCAGGGTGCAGAGGAAGACTTAACACCCGTAATCATACCTAGGTTAAAACCAAAGGCAGTCTGAAAGGTGGAGAGCAGCGCATTTTAACAAGGTAAAGGTTATTAGTACAATTCAAGCCTGAGGAATGGAGCTGCTCTGTTGGAGCTCTCCCTCACCTCCCAATGCGCAGCTGTGCTTTGCAGTACAGTGAGGGATAGATGTTCCACGATGGTAACAAATGGGCTAACATTGATTAAGGCAAGATTTTAAATCAATCTTTAAAAATATCTGTTTGCTGCTGTTCTTGTGTCTGCCTGCGTTATGTGTAAGGTTCTCATCCTTCTCACATGGAGTGGAGCAACCTCGTCAGTGATGAAGGATTATTGTAACAAACCAAAGAAATGACAGCATCCTGATTAACTTACACTGTCTCCGCTTGCAGGAATTACAGACTGCTGCTGCAAAGTTTACAAAGAAGGTATGTAAATGTGAAGATAAGCAAGTAGCCATGCACGAGGAAGTACAGCCCTTTCCCTTCTTTCTTTAGCCCATTCTTTCTTTTACTGCTTTTTTTTTTTTTTTAAAGTCAGCTTGGGGTTTTTCCAGTGTTTGGGAAGTGAGCTGTGCTGGCCTTGCTTCTGCAATAACAATCCACCATATGTAAATCTTTTATAGATTTTTCTAAAACCCGTGAATGTTTAATTATGGTAATTTAGTATATTTACACTAGACAGAAGGGATAATTCTTGACAATGCCCTTTGGATATTAATTTTTAATCAGCATTCCAGATGAATGGGCATTGGGGACTATCAACATCCTACATGCATGCTGCTGAACAAGACCCTGAATTATTGATATTCTGATGGAATGACACTGAAACTTGTCAACAGATCTATGGAACTGCATTTAAAGTATTTTGTTATTGTTTGTGTTTTATTTCACAGGATAGTCATGGGACCCTAGGACGGCCTTTTTTCCTTTTCAGGGTATCTTACTTTTTAAAGATTATGAATCACAGATGATGTTAAGTATCTGTAGACAGGCAGCTGTTTCCCTTTACAAATTCTTGCTGTTCTTGTTTTGAGCAGGGGCCAAATATCCCTTACTTGAAAGCGCAGGGAGCCATTTGCTTAAGAAGCTCTGGTTCAAATGAAAAACAAGAACATAATGAGATCTAGGGTAGTAATGGATTAAAGACATATTTATTTGAGGATGTGACTGCAAATGTTTATCTTGAGCCAAACAATCCAAAGACAGAAGTGCTATGTGGCTTGTATCTCTGAAACTGCCAAGGTGCACTGATACTAAATTCACCAGATAAAAACATGTTTGTGAGCTGAATGTCCGGTTGGTCTGAAAGATTTGGCCAGTAAGCAATGGCACGCTGCATAACAGCGTGAAAAGCCGGAGCAAAGTTATAGACATCATCATTATTCCTCTTATGGTTTTCACCCATTAGCTGGCTGAGCTATGGAATGGTCTAATTCAGAATATCCTAGTTTAGATACATTGTCTAATTAACACCAAACTAGTTTTTGGGAATATCTTCAATATGTTTAAAAAACCCCATTATTAAGTAGGTTGTATCAGGTAACCAGAGTCCCACTTCAGCTGTCATTGACATTTTGGCTCACTAAAACTATGTTCAGCCAGATACTTGCAGTGCTGGTATTTATATGCTCTTGCTTAGGCATCTACATAGTACTCCAATGAACTGGGAGAAAGATTTTTAATGAGGATAGTTAAAGCCAGACTGTTTAGCTGTTTGGACAGAGACTGAATGAGTATTTCTCAGATTCAAAGGCAAAACCCCATCCTGCATGCATCCCCTGGTATTTGACATGTTGTCCCTTTAAAGGAAATCTTTACTGCAGCCTTCTTATGTGTTCTGTCTGCATGATGTGAGACATATTTTAGTGTGCTTATAAATCCAGCATCTAATACTCCTGGACAGCCATCTCATGATTATATTTTTCAGCCTCGAAATGGAAGAACTATTGAAGGCAGTGGTAAGTAGGCATCCAAAAGTGACAAGAATTTGTTCTAGTTTTTTTTTTTTCAATAACTATGATCCTTGTGACAGAATGAGTTACTGAGAAGTAGTATTGACCTAGTACAAACCTAGATACCCATGTGGATGTTTCATGTGGTCTCTAGGAGGCGTCTGGCAGAAATGTATTTTTTTCATGCTGAGAGACTTACAGTGTGTGCTCCTGACAGAAGGATTGTTTTCTTCTCTCATTAAGGTTCTGTAAGGAGGAGCTTTCATCCTCTGGATAGAAATGGTACAGAAAATATAAAGTTTAAAAACAGAGGGTGTAAATTGTATTTGAAACACAAAAACTAAACTCCTTTTTGTTCCAAGATACCTTCAGTCACCTAATCCTACACGAGACCCCACTAATACAGATTTCTGCGTGCAGGTGGTAGTCATCCTCACATTAGAATGATGACCTGTTTTGGGCTAAGCATTAACTAGAAACAGGAGGGGTGGGGATAAGGTAAGGAAGGAATACAGTGAGATTAATAATATCAGCTAACACTTGCATATCTATCTTTGAAAGTGTCTATTAAAGGTCTTAATGGGAAAGGGACATAACAGTCAATGTACGCGTTCCCTCCTTTTGTCTCTCTTTTCCAATCTTTTTCCCCACAATAAAAGTTCACCATTTTCTGCTTGCAATATGAGAATTACTTAGATGTTGATAACAGGGCTGGATTTTTAGGGGGTGGGACAGAAGATAGAAAAAAACCCCTGCAAAGTAAACACAAGCAAAGCATACCTTTGCTGTATATTCAGGATTAATCCATTTTGGAAAGACAGGGACAAAAGACCTGTGAGAATGTTGTAGTGCAGCATAGTTACTTGCTTGCCCTGGGTGACCATTGCTTCTCATGGATGAAAGGAAGATATGGAGCTAGATGGGTCTCTACTTTGAGCCAGTGCAGCTGTTCTTGTGTTAGGTACACAGATGGACAGGAAACGTTTCATAGCTATGAAACCTATAGGGACAGGTAGTGCTGCCCAGATCTGGTTAGAAGAACTGGAAGCATGAGCTGACAACCACTAAAATAGGCTAAACAGAGACAGTCCCTATAGCTTTTGGGCAAAACAGTTCAGAAACAATGAGAATAAACTTGCTTCACGGCACTCTGAAGTACGTATGTTAGTAGATGCTGAAGTGAGTAGAATTGCTATGCTATCAAACAGGTCTCATTAAATGGCTAGTGGAGAAGCTCTCTAATGATGCCCTACCCTTCTGTACAACAGCCAATTTCATATAGTCAGCCTGGCAGCAAGGTGCACATCATGCCTCCATACCCTAAAACAGGGGCATCAAACTGACTTTCACTGGGGGCCACATCAGCCTGCTCCTGCAGCGTAACGCACATCACACGCTGCACATGTGACCAGCGCGCTGGTAAGAGCGTAGGGACAAGGAGCTCGGCGCTGCTGCTGGGTAGAAACAACGTGCTGGGATGGATAAAACATGATGGAGGGCTGCATTCAGCCCGCAGGCCTTGTATTTGCCACCCATGACCTAAAAGAAGGAAAGTGGAGTTAGCACTTGATGGAAAGAGAAATGTATGAGAAGAGAGGGTTCATGTTTGAGTACAAATAACTGACCTGACACTTACCCAAACTTCTAAAGTTGCATCCATCTTAATCTCTGGTGCTAGATTTGGAAGCTATTTCCTGTCTAAGTTTTAGAAGGACCACACATGCGTAACTCAACATCTTAAAATATGATTATGGTCATTTGTTTCAGAGTACCATGGAATATGAACTTCATGGGTCAATTTACCAGCTTGATGACTCAGTTTGTGCAAAGAAAAGAGGCTTCCTGTTGCACTGGTTGTCTATTTTGTGACTCAGTTGTCTGGAATTTGCTGTTCCATGTAATAAACTTGCAATCATTAATTATTCTCCTTGTCCTTTTTTTGTTGAAGCAAGTACAAGATTTCATTGGGTTGTAGCATAGCATTGCCTGGTTCCAACTGTATTCAACGGAAATAAATCATCTGAATATCTATACTTTTCAAATCCAATAGAGCATTTTGTATTTCTAAGATCCATTAACAGGATCACGAATGGTAAGCTTGCCCTTTTGACTAGGTAAGTATATTTTCACAGCATTTCAGAATATGCATCCCAAACAGCATAATAAGATATTAAAACTGTCAAATATTTTAATGGTTTAATTCTTATTTTGAGTAACTAAGGGGTCAAGTAAGATAACTAATGAATCCAAAGCACTTTGAAAGAAGTGGAACAAGTACCGTGGTTGTACACAAGCACTATTTGATC
This sequence comes from Neomorphus geoffroyi, assembly GCA_033558235.1. NCBI lineage: Eukaryota > Metazoa > Chordata > Aves > Cuculiformes > Neomorphidae > Neomorphus > Neomorphus geoffroyi. The sequence goes on along the minus strand of JAUMJM010000005.1, from coordinate 34,160,338 downwards.
AGACGATTTTTTTTTTCAGTCTTGCCTCACTGGCTATTGTAAAGCACAAATGAATCACTCATAAGAGATATTCTGAAGATCTGCTCTTTTTATTGAAATCATGCATTTAAATCTGTGATGCAGCCAATTGTGCTTGCACTGTATGGAATGGGGTGATGTCTTTCAGTGGGTGGAGACAGTTATGGACAGAAAATGTAAATATTAAGCAGTTACTTCCCCAGGAAGAAAAGAGTATTGTAAGAGCCAGGATCTAGGGATACACACCATGTTAGGTTTCCTCAATAGCGTCCCACAGCATTGGCTTCCTCAAGCCCTTTGTTATTCCTCCTTCCCCTCTTTGGCTGCTTGGTCCTTGTACTATCTCAGTTACTCTCAGATACTATCTCAGTTACACTGGCACAGCCACAAGTGAACTGGATTTGGGAACTCCTCTGTCTTTAAAAACAAAACCTGAAAATCTCTGGAGTACTTTTTAGAGGTTTTTTACTGGATATGTTCCTGATTTGGGCTATATTAACAGAAGTTTGGCTGAAGTGATGAGTTATTTGGCAATTATTAAACAACGTTTAGGGTAGAATGTCCAGTTTGGGTCCCCACAGTACAGGAAGGGATTGGACAATCTAGAGGGATCTCATGGAGAGGATCCAAAGTGGTAAGGACTGGAACACTTGCCCCATGAGGAGATGCAGGGGCAAGTGGGCTGGTTCACCCTGGAGGAGAGATGTCTTCAGGGCCACCTAACGGCTCCTCCAGTGCCTACGAGTGTTTATCAAGGAGACAGTCAGGCTCCTCATAGTGTGGGGTGGGAGGAAAACAGCAACAGGCATAAGTTGACACGAGAGGCTGAGACATCCAGGCAGTGCAACAGGTTGTCCAAAGAGGTGTGCCATCCACAGTATCACAATATCATAAGGTTGGAAAAGACCTCTGAGATCATCGAGTCCAACCTATGACCCAACACCTACACCTACTCCTACTCATCAACTACACCATGTCACTAAGTGCCTCATCCAATCTCTCTTTAAACACCTCTAGGGATGGTGACTCCACCACCTCCCTAGGCAGCGCATTCCAGTGACCAATCACCCTTTCAGTAAAGAACTTCTTTCTAATGTCAAGCCTAAACCTCCCCTGGCGAAGCTTGAGACCGTGTCCTCTTGTCCTGTCACCAGTCACCTGAGAGAAGAGGCCAACCCCTGCCTGACTACAGCCTCCCTTTAGGTAGTTGTAGAGAGCAATAAGGTCTCCCCTGAGCCTCCTCTTCTCCAGGCTAAACAACCCCAGCTCCCTCAGTCGCTCCTCATAGGGCTTGTGCTCCAGCCCCTTCACCATCTTTGTTGCTCTCCTCTGGACACACTCCAGCATCTCAACATCTTTCTTAAACTCAGGGGCCCAGAACTGGACACAGTATTCAAGTATCCAGTATCTGGAGGTTTTCAACACCAAAGAGGACAAAACCTGGTCCCAATTCCTGCTTGGGATCAGACTAGAGACCTCCTGAAGTTCCTGCCAGTCTCAGTTGTTCTGTCATATGAGTACAATTTTAAGCTATATATTTCAGCCTGTAAAAGGGTCAAGCCCTGGCTGAATTGTAGCTCCTATGCCTCCACCTGGGCAGAGAGTGCTGATAGGATGGAAGGTCACCAGGGAGGCTGTTCAGGGCAGTTAAGGCTTATTTGTGCCCTCATGGCACACTGTTGTTATTCACTGTGTTGTCAAATCCTGTTTGAAATTATTAGCCCATGGAAAGACTATCAAAGCAATGCTTGCTCCTTCGGTTTCTCCAGTACTTGTAGCCAGTTGGAAGAAAAAGCTAAGCCAAATATCAAGACGTGAGGATGCACAATGGTGATGGAAACAAATACTTGATAATGACACAAAAGCATTGCACAGCAATGGCACATCTGGCCTGTTTCATCTCAGAGGCCAAAACTGAACAGTATCAAGTTTTTCTCACTTCTGCATAAATATTTGTATTGATTTGGACTGGGGTAGAGTTAATTTTCTTCATAACATCTTGTATGGTGCTGTGTTTTGGATCTGTGATCACAATAGTGTTGATAACACAGGGATGTTTCAGCTGTTGCTGAGCTGCACTTGCACAGCCTCAAGACCTTTTCTGTCTCCCACCCTGCCCCACAAGAAGGTGGTCCTGGGATGCATAAGGAGCTGGGAGGGGACAGCTGCCCCCAACTGGCCAAAGGGATATCCCACAGCATGAGACATCGTGCTCAGCAGTGAGAGCTGAGGGAAGAAAGAGAAAGGGGAGATGGTCGGAGTGAGGGCTTTTGTCTTCCCAAGTCACCATTAAGCATGATGGAACCCTGATTTCCAAGAGATGGCTGAACACCTGCCCGTTGATGAAGCAGTTAACGAATTCCTTGTCCTACATTGCTTTACCTGTTAAACTGTATTTACCACAGCCCACAAGTTTTTTCACTTTTACCCTTCCAATTCTCTTCCCGTCCCCGGAAGTGAGTGAGTGGCTGCAAGGGCTGAGCTACTGTCTGGGATTAAATCACAGGAATACTGTACCATTGGCAACTCACAGTGCGCTCTCATGATCAGCAGTGTCTTCACCCAACCCACAACAGGTTTCAAGAGTAACATCTATTTGGGCCTTGAAACTGGTCAAATAAGACTGATAAATAGGTGCTAATTTGCAGGTGAGGACTGGCTTAGGTTCCTCAGCCATATTTCTGCAGTAACCTTGGCTTCTTTGTGAAAAAGCACAAGAGAGCTCTTGATCACTGCTCAATGAAAACCTTTGCTTCGTGGAGCAACACAAATGCCACCTGTGGAATAGGAGAGATTAATGATATTGACATATAAAGGTCATCCGTGGCCTGAAACTCTTTCTAAGCATCCCACTCAAAACCTACAGAAGAAATTGAGGAGCACAGACGCAGATAACAAAAACAATTAGAAAATCAGAAAAAAATCCGCAAGAAAAAGACGTGAAAGCTCAGTTCCCGCTGTCAGCAAGAGAAGAGAAAAACAGAGTGACATGACAAGGTATACAAAGTAATGAGTATGTTTAGAAGAGTAAATCCAATGCTTATCCATCCTCTTGTAATAAAAAGGAGCAAGGAGGGAGACTCAATTATACTGAGAGGTGATACATTTAAGCCACAGAGGCAAATTTTTTTCTAAGATTTAATCAACTCCAGAAACTTGTTGCCATAGCTCAGAGCCTGTAGTGAGAGACAGTTCTGCTGGCTCTTGGGAAGGCAGGCACATTCAGGAGCACACACCTTTGTGCTGCCTAACTTGCTTTGAAAATTGCTACAGGCTGGCCCAGCACTTCCTACATTAAAAGCCTGGCCTGCTTGAGCTGGGCTCAGCAAGGTATTGCTCAGCATACCACTCAGCGAGGGACCTGGAAATGCCTTTTTGGTGGAGGAATAAGTGCTGGCTGGGGTCATGACGTGCCACTCAATGAAGAACCAGAACATGAAGCACAAGAGGTGCTTTATTTCATTTCCTCTGGTCCCTTCATGCTCTGATGCCTAAGACAGCCTGACTCCTTTCTCAGCTCCCACAGTGAAGAGCACATTTACTAAACCTCCAGGCAAGTTGGGAGGGGTGGCAAGTGCTTGAGAACAGAGTCAGCATTCAGGATGGTCTTGGCAAAGATATCCGGGAAAAATACGTAGGGTTTGCTGAGGGTGAAAGGAAGGTATTACACACATTGAAGCATAGTCAATTGTGGCTTTGCAAAAAGGGGGTAGGTATCTGTAGGTAGTCAAATATCACATTGTTGGGGAGAGCACAAAAGTACTATGTGGAATGAGTAAGAAGCTGGAGAGACTCTGATGTGGGAGGTGTCACACAACTGATCATAGAGAAGAATTCACGTACAGAGTAGCACTGGAGAAGAAAGAGGGTGACCAACAGGAGAGAAAGCAGCAGAGAGAAAAGGCAGAGGTTAAGGAAAGCTGGTCCCCTGAATGAAGTGGGTTTGGTTTGCAAAAGGGAAAGTTTGAAGTGGGGGATGATAAAATGCTTGCTTTGTTTTAAGCTTACCCCTCCCAGCAGTACCCACCACGCCCATGGATGGATACTGCTGGAAGAGTTAAGCTTAAAATGAAGAAAGATTCACATTAAATCTGACAATCAGGAGAATGAAACACTGACTGATAGGCAGTCACATTTTCTTGGTGATAAAGACTCTCAAGGGAGACTGACACCTTACTTGGACTTTAAGTTACAAAAGTTCCAATTCTGAAATAACTGCGAACAGCAGCTTCTCTCTCCAGTGTTACATCATAGTGCAACATCTATTCCTAATTATGTTTCATTTAATGAAATATTAGTGCCATTGTTTTGCTGAATGCCTGGCATACTTCAGATAGAAGTTACTTTGGCATTTTCTGCAGAAGCAGAAGGTGCAATCTTAGAGAGCCCAACAGGTTATATACCCTTTTACCTCATGTTACTAACATGTGTGACAAGTGGCACCTGACACCCAGAGCTGTATGTATACAGAGCTGCAGGACAGGCCTGGGAAGGACATTGCCTCTCCTTTGGAACACTTGTATAAAACAGGAGAAAACATCCTGGCATGGAAAAGGAAGCATATAGATTATAGAAAAAGTGGAAAAGGCCATTTGTGACCTGCAAACTCAGACTGCACTCAAACTGGAGTCCTTTGAAAATGCAGAGAAGACAGATACACAGCTATGATAACTGACCAATGCCCAGTGAGATAACTGCAATGTATGCACAATAATATGAAATAACTAATACCATTTAGTTTTAAAAACACATCAGATGACTCCTTGTCTCATCTTCACAATTCTCAGCAAGTAATGAGACAGAAGCAGCTGCAGAAATTGCAGATCTACCTGCTGGAGATTTAAAACTACTTGCTTAACATAGCCAGTTTAGCAGATGATATGCAAGTGCTTGACAGGCTGGTCAAAAGCTGCCAGTGTCCCGTTCCTTTCCTAGTGCGTGTGAAGCTGCCGAACGAACTCCAGCTACAAGATGGATATGCATATTATTCTAAACACAGTGGCAAACTGTTTCTTTCTTTGCTGGTACATTAGAGCAGATCAGGATCTCTGCTGGCAGCTAAGATAGCTGCTTATGTGGAGATTGCTCTGAAGACTTGTCTTTCTTATCTGTTCTGGGCAATGCACACATTGCAATTGCCACCCCTCTACCTTATTAAACAGGGTAAAAGTATACATTTGACAGGGCTGGACTGCATAAACCATCTGAATCCATACATCTATCACTCTGATAGATTTCTGCACTGAACAACTAGAAGCAGCTGCCAAGTCTCCTTCTCCAGTCATTTCTGGTTCTACTTTTTCCCCCAAATAAAAAATGTGACAGATCTCAAAGCTATTATGATTTACCATCTAAAATTTTGACATTTCTCTGAGGCAAAGAACCTTACACACCAAATATTATCTACCTATTAACCTTTAACCTACTGAGACACCCATAGAAAAAGTTGAAAGGAGAACATATGGCAAACTTGAAAGAAATAAGGTTTTAATCTCTTTACTATGAAGCACTTACACCCAGAGGTTTCTACACAGCATTTCAGGTACTGCCTGATGAATTACTGTATGGGAGTAATGCATGCACATAAATATAAGTTTCTGGAGTATAGATATCTAACCAACAACCAGCAAAAGACCTAAGTATGGACACACACAAACCAACTTCAGAACACAAAGGACTGACGATCATGTACGACCATCAGAAAATTAACAAAATCCTCATTCAGCATAGGACCAAACTCATGTTTTCTCTTCGTATCCCAGAGCGAAAGGAAGTGCCAAAGCCACCTGACCTGCTGGACAGCACAGCCTCTCTGGGGACTACACCAGGGAATCTGCAACATAAATAAATGTAAACAATAGCCTTTGATTACAACTTGGTAGTCTTATCTCACTTTTTTTCCTTCATTTCCACAGCTGTTTATAGTCTGCATAGTTCCACACACTATGTATAACCTAAAACAACCCAAGCCACTATTTTGTGATTTGCAGTAGAGCGCGCACTTGACTTGCAAGAAGACAAGGATGTCTAGCCTTGCAATATTAGGAATGGTCAGCAGAGGGCAACGCCAATAGCAAATTTGTGATGCTCAAAGCAGAGGCAGACCGGGCCCTTCCCAGCCAGTGGTGCTTGATCTGCTCCTAACTCGGGTAAGGAACGAGTTAAGACTCTATGCAGTCCTCGTACTCACCTGGACAAAGCTCTACAAGGTCTTAACTTGAGATGTTTCCTCTCCTTACAAAGAAAGTGAAAATGACAGAAGACAGCAATCTTATAAACACACAAATCTCGGTGTAAAGCAAATTGCAGACATTCTGCACAACTGAAATGTCCATCAGCAACATCAGTCCTCTAGGCAGACAAAAAAAGAAGAGTTTTTCCAGCTATCATTTTATCTCCATGCTTCCATCTGCCCACTGTTTCATTGAATTGCAGAGTACTGTGTACACACATTTTCTAATGCATGTTATTGAAAACATTCATTTTCCTTGACAGACAATTGCATCATACCATAATTGAGTTAGGGAGGTAATGCTACATCAAGATGAATGTGTTTTGCAGCATTGGTAACAACAGAGGTGCCAGAGAAACTGTTTTGAAATTTTTCACTGCTTTGCTTTACAACTAAGTCACATACCAGCCTCAGCTATAGGTAGTTAGACCTAAGCTGAAATCTGTAGCATGGTATATGAGAGAACTAGTCATGCGCAAAACTACCATGCAATTAATGTCTTCTTTTACCAAAATAAATGAGCACTTCTGTGATCAACAGAACTAGGAAAGTTATTTCTATCAGATTTATACTTTAAAATATCTCCTATATTGTATATAACGAAAGATAGCTTTTATTACCATTTCATTAGTATAATTTCATGCTGTGGCCTTTATTTCTTTCAGGGCATACACTGGAGCTTTTTCTTTTACAGAGCTACCTATTTCCACATATCTGGTTGGAATCAGCTTGTGATTACAGGTCTCCATTTTGTGTGCCTAGAACTGCTCAGTAAATTCAGGAGTTAATAGAGGAGGACAGATGGATTAGCAAAAAAAGTGGTGTGCTGCCATAAATGTTGTTTTCTTAGCAGAAAGACCAAAAACTGAAGGAAAAAAAGCAACTGAATGGGGAGTGCATAAAATGGGAAATCTGATGTCTGAGCTCTAGTTCTGGCTCTCTTGATATAAAATGGTAACCCTACATCTCACTGAACCACTTCATGGAATGATTTCCATACTTACCAAGAGCTTTGCTGAACAGGTGTTTATCACTGGGAATGAAGTTAAACACATGCATGACCAAAACGGCACCTTTCCACCTGACTCGACTTCCCTCTTTGTGAAACAAGGTATGGTTACATAGCCTCAAAGTTTTGCTATGATACACAGTTCATTTCCATTCAGAAACAGCTTCAAAATACTCGGGAGTGTTTATTAATCAAGCCGAATAAAACCCCAACCTTCCAAAGATGCCAAATGTTAATGATCTGGATATTTGTTTTAATTTGTTCCCATCACTATGTCTAGAATAAATGATAACATTAATTACTGTAATGGACTAGTAATATTTGTTCACAGAGTTTACCTTTTAATCAAATGACAGAATTTATCCTTACATTTAAATTTATCCTCAAATAAAAGCTGTTATCGTATTACTTTAAAGCACCATTATTTATCAGTGTAATTAGCCCTAGTAAATATTTAAGTAATCCTCAGAGTACGTTTTGCAAAACCAGGTGCCAAAGCCTAGTACTGCATTCATCCCGTTCAAACTGGTAACACCTCTAATGAAAATACTTTTCTTGTTATTCTATACCCAGGTTTCTGAATATCTATCATTTCTCTGCTGATGCGATATAAGGCAGCAGTGAAGTGTCATAACCGTGTTTGTTTCCTCTTCAGCAGCAGATGTTTGATCTCTTGGTGAGGACTGGTATGAAGCTTAATAAGCTGCATTCACTTTTAACAAGTGCTGTAGAAGGAACAATATCTCTGGAAAATATCAGTCATCCTGTTGAGTAGGTAAAGGTACAACAGGTATAAATGCACATCCAGAGTGGCTGGAAAGTACCCTGACATTCATCTTGTTTGACAAACTTTATAGCATAAACGAAAGAAGGGAATTATTCTTTGTTTTGCTTTATTCTATGAAATGCTACTTCACACAACAAATTTCACATTTGCTTCCTGTTGATACTTATGCTGCTCTTTCCTTCACTGTCTACATCTCTCTTCACATTTTTACAGCACCTTCATCTCTGTTCTCCCATTTCATAGTATCTCACTACTGCAGCACAGTCTCTCCCAACTTCTACTTTAGCCCTTCCTCCTCCATTTGCCATAGCATGGAGTGTCCTGGTACAGATGAAGGAGGCAAAGGATACACTCTGAGGAGAAAAATGGTGTGAAGTAGGTACAAGTTTCCTTTGAGAGGAACTGTAGATTGCAAATATAGGGAAAGTAAGTTAAAAACTGCTGGATGTGGAAGAGTCATTTTACTTTTTTAAAAATTACAAAAATTACTTTTTTAAAAAAAGATGCATCCATGGAGGAAAAGAGAGGGATTAGAGGGGATAGAAGGAGGAGTAGATCCCTTCTTAAGTTCTTGATAACTTGCATACTCATTTTCACCATGGGCCAGTTCTGAATTTGTAATCTGTGTTAGAAGAGAAGACACACTTTCACCAGTTTCGGTATCTTTTGCCATGATTTCAGGGGAAGAAAAACTAGGTCAATCTGAAGAGACAGTGATCGTTAAAGAGAAAGAGTTTGAAGACACAAGGAGTCCCAATGTGTGCAATTTTGAATTTCTCAGGTGAGTGCTTCAATTGGCAGTTTTAAGTGACGGTGAAGCACTCAGTTGTTTACAATGATATTATTTTACCGGGATTTAGTATTGCTGCTATTGTCTTCTTGTGGAAGACAGCTCCTTACACCAACCAGAAGGGCACAAGGGAAGTGCTGAGCCAGAAGGAGGCCAGAATCCACAACTCAAAACAATTTTACACCTGTGTAAATCCAAACAGATTTAAACCTAAGTCATAATGACAATCGGACCTTGGGATAATATGTGGTAAGAAGCTCTCATACTGGTAACTAAGAAGCACACTGAGACAGGCTTCCAGGGTCTACTACTGAACGGTGTCCCAGTAAGCAGGGTACTTGTATAGGGTACCCTGGACATGTCGCATCCCAAGTAGATTATCTGGTGTTTCACAGTGACTCTGATAGGACACATCAATAAGGGAAAAGTAAATCTGAAATAAGTAAGGATGTTAAAACTTGAAAAGGGCGAGAAACCAGGATATGTGACAGATGCTTCCCAACAGATGCATGGGCTATGACTGAGTTCCCTTACAGCAGCGAGCACCTTCCTTGGTGAATTCAGATAGCAAAGTATGATTTAAGCCTCATCAAGAAATGGCATGAGGTTTGAATGAACAGAGAAGCTCATAAAAAAAAAAAAAAAATCTGTTTACTAGATCAAGCAGCAGTCTTTACTGTCTTTTGGGAGTATCTGAAAGGCTCAGCTACATCTGAGTTTCAAAAGAAAAAGTTGGCCAAGGGCTGTGACAGCTTGAGACAGGCCCTCACTGCTTGCTCCTCTGTGTCTTTAATTCCAGCTTAACCAGTATCCTGGATTCAGTACATACTATAGGGAGAAAGAGCCAAGTTTCTCCTCTGACCTATGTGAAGAACAGCTATATTCAGGTTACTAACTGGCACTTCTCTTGTGTTCTGCATTATGCAAGGTAGGCCTGTTGACTCTGATTTTTATCACTATGTGGTGTGGTGCCTGGAAGTGTACTGCTGGGCTGAGATCACATCTGGACAATGTGAAAAAACCCCAAAACAAACCAAAAAAAGAAACGTCAGTGTCCCTGTTGATTTCCCTAATCACTAAGTAACAGAGTCAGGCTGCGTTCTTCTGTTGCTGCACTGGCTTTGCATGGTACTTTCACTTACCATGAATCTTTGGTGGCTGTTCAAAGCTCTAGATTCAACACCCAGTGCAAAGCAAGGTGCTGGGATAACACAGCTGCAGGACATGCTGTCAGCAGCAGAGCTTGCTAATGCCTTGGGCTGACAGCAGCATGTCTAAAGAAAGTATAGTGGCCAAATTGAACCTTAGGAATCTTCATGAAAACCTCCTGGATCAGAGGCATGTGTGGGAAGATGCCTGTATTGTGGTGCTTCAGAAGAAGAGAGGTGCACCCAAACCAGGCAATGTTTGAAAACATGTGTTCATCTTCCTTGGTTTGGTGGTTAGATAGCTTGCACTTTGACAAAGGATGCAGCTAGCAAGTTTATGCACTGAATGCTCTTTCTGGGTCTGCCACTTCGACAAATGCATTTAAAATCCAACTCAGCCTAGTGACCACATCCTCCATTCCCTGCTTTCAAGAGAGATCAGAGCACAGGAATAATGTAGGATGAGCTTGCACATTTTGCTGGATCATTGGTTATGCATTTCTAAGAGCATTACTGACTTATTTCCCCAGCTGCCAAGTTGTTGAAGGCATAATGAATGTTAAAATTATTACTAGCTGAGTTTAAGTGAACTTGCCTTTTTGGGGGGGAAGGATGATTAAGAAATCCCACCACAATGCTGCTGGCAAAATATCCTCACAGATGTTACACACAGCACTGCAAAGAAAACTGCACAGATAGTTGGAGAAAGCTAGAAAGAAGACACTTTTCATCACAATGCTGGAAATGGTTGTGCCATTCTCTTCCACGCACTCTCTTCATATTCATATCCTTGTTTGGGAGTCTAATGAGCTGCTTGTATAAACAAAACAATAATTTCCAGTAGTTCGAACACTCATCAGCCTCAAAATAGTCAATGAACTTTAGCTAGTTAATAAGCAATTTTCCTCCCAAAGTCAAGAAAGTACATAAGTTGTGACAGCAAGGATTGCTGAGAGAGAGACTGAGAGAAGTGAAGCTGGCAGCAGCGGTGGAAGCAGGAGCAGAGTCTGATCCAGCTGCTAGGATAGTCTCACAAACCACATGCTTTATACATTATCAAGGTATTTATTTGGGGTAGAGTAGCGCACAAGCTGATAATGAACAGGGCTGAGTATATGCAAGAAGACTGAATATATGTGGGTTTGTGTATTTAAACTGGCAATGGATTTTTTTAAAGATTAGAAGTACCCCACTGAAGTATGCATAATGTTGTAAGCACATGTAATATCAAAAGAAAGACAAAATTGACTTAAGAGTTGCAGGAGAGGAACCGAATTGAGAGAATTAATGAGTTCCCTAAAATTAATACCTGGCAGAGACCTTTGAAATTCCTGTGGAGATTCATGGTCACAGCTCACACCATAGAGGCACTGGAGGCAATCTCTGCTTCAGCAAATCCAGCCGTCATCCCACCCCCGGTCTCTTCTTCCTGCCCCCATGTAAACCTTTCAGTTGTGCCAGCACCACTCTGAAAGGCACACACAAGAACCTCAATATGAGTTTTGCTATTTAAAAAAGGAAAAATAAGATTTAACACGAGCCCAGCAGCAGGCTGGTTTGCAGCAGGTGCCACAAGCAGCTGTGTTGGCTCAGCAGAGGGAACAGTGCAGCATGGCAGGAGCTGTGCAAGCCCATGCTGCTGAAGAGCACCCATGCTGTGGCCAGCTGGCTCAGCCAGGTCAGGAGCAAGCCTCTGAGCCAACACAGCATGAAATGTAACAGTCAGCCTGACAAGAAAACAGGGGACTGTGTTTTATTCAAATGCATCTCACATGGTCAGCGTTGACTGAAACTGTGGAAGAAAAACATGCAGCCACCCCCTAACGTGCTGCTCTTGCTTTCCAAGACAGCAGCTTGGAGGGTTTGGTTTATGGTGCAGATCAGCACTTCACCCTCTAGATCTCTAGTCCAAAGTTGCCATGTTTACACAGACAGCAACAGCTGATCTTATGGCTGCCCTCAAAATTAAATTTGTCTGCTATCCACACTATAAATCACTTCTCTCCAGTGCCCATGGCAGCCATTTATACTGGGACTGATCAGATACCAACACTTTCCTCTCCTTGCCTTCTCATAGTCGGGCCTCTAGTAGGCGTTTGCAGCATACACACATACATGAGGTTTCACCCATAGAGAGTCTCCCGGTTGCAGTCCCACAGCAGCCAGGGGAATCTCCCACACTGTCCCATTCCCAGCTTCTTGCCCTGTGTTTAAATGCCCTAGCCTTCCTATACAAAGAGATGAACTCTCTGCAGCCCAATCTCACAAGACTCGAAAGTCAGGATGATATTTGAGTTACACTAAAGAAAGCAGCAGCATAATATGAATTATTACGGAGCAGATATGGATATAGAGGCTTCCAAATCTTGGGCTGGAAGTGTCAGTCTTGAGGCAGTCCTCTAAATAGCTTTTTAACTAGCTGGACTGATATATCTGAAGCTGGTGGACACTAGGGCCTTCCTGTTTTGTGTTACAAATGGAATAATTCAAACATACAATAATGCACTTTTAAATCTCCTAAGTTTGAGTGGCATCCTGCCGGTGAAGCTGTTAAACAAAATCTTCTGCAGACCAACAAACAGATTAATACTAGTGTGTGTCCAGCATAACATTTCAATTCAGAGTGCAAATCAGACCCTAGGTGCAAATTTAATAGCGCTTATGTTGCCTTTTCAGCTACATAGTTGGAAGATGAGTTTGGGAAGGTCCTGGAAAGGCCATTTACTAGATTGCCTTTTAATGCACAAGTTTCCTTGATCTGGATCCTAATGGAACAAGCCTCAAAGCAGTTAAGGAGATTCTCTGTACCAGAGGGGTAAAAATTATATTTTGATTCATTCTTAAGAAGAGTTTCTAGAAGATCTTTAAGGCTCAAGCACTGACAAGGTTTAGATACTGCTTGTAGAAGACTCCTTCCATTGCACTTTATCTATGCAGAAACTCAGAGGACAATTCCAACATCATCTTTGGACCAAAGTGTGTGCTACAGAAGCTGGTGGCTTGTGGCTTAGACAGGTCTACTCTTTATCTGGGTGAAAAACTGGCTGGGTGGCCAGGTCCAAGGAGTTGTAGTGAAAGGAGCTAAATCCAGATGACGGCTAGTCACAAGTGGTGCTCCCCAGGGTTCTGTGCTGAGGCCTGTCTTGTTTAATATCTTTATCAATGATCCGAATGAGGGGATAGAGTGCACCCTCAATAAGCTTGCAGACGATACTAAATTGGTCAGGAGTGTCAATCTGGCTTGAGGGTAGGAAGGTTCTGCAGAGAGATCTGGACAGACAGGATCGACGGGCCAAGGCCAATTGTATAAGAGTCAACAAGGCCAAGTGCTGGGTCCTGCACTTCAGTCACAATAAACCCATGCAATGCTACAGGCTTAGAGAAGAGTGGCTGAAAAGTTGCCTGTTGGAAAAGGATCTGGGGCTGCTGGTCAACATCCAGCTGAACATGAGCCAGCAGTGTGCCCAAGTGGCCACGAAGGCCAAGAGCATCCTGGCTTGTACCAGAAATGGTGTGGCCAGAAGAACTAGGGGAGTGATCATCCCCCTGTACTCGGTGCGGGTGAGGCAGCATCTGACAAGAAAGGGCAACGAAGCTGGTGAGGGGTCTGGAGCACAAGTCTTATGAGGAGTGGCTGAGACAACTGGGGTTTTTTAGCCTGGAGAAGAGGTTGAAGGCAGACCTTACTGCTCTCTACAACTACTTGAAAGGAGGTTGTGGTGAGATGGGTGTTGGTCTGTTCTCCCAAGTGACAAAATGAGAGGAAATGGCCTCAGGTTGTGCCAGGGAAGATTTAGATTGGATATTAAGAAACATTTCTTTACTGAAGGAGTGGTGAAACATTTGCAAAGGCTGTCCAGGAAAGTGGTGGAATCTCCATCCCTGGAGGTGTTCAAAAAACCATGTAAACGTAGCACTTTGGGACATGGTTTAGTAGGCACGGTAGTGCTGGACTAATGGTTGGACTTGACGATCTTAGACATCTTTTCAAACATTAATCATTCTGTGACTCTCTGAAGTTATAGCCCAGCCCTATCTCCATATGCAAATATTAGGGAAGATAATTAATTAACTTTACCATCATTATAAGGCAGTACTGTTTAAGTTTCTCGGGTGCATCTACTTACCCTGAATTAACTATGCCAATGATGAGTTCCGAGGTGGTCATATGAAGTAGACTTCTACACATACTGAATAGGAGAGTCCAGCCGTACATACAGATACACAAGCTTTAGTAACCATGGAGCAGGTTTACTCAGATAACTAGCTTTGGTTCAGTGCAACAAATATTTTATAGAAGGGAATAAGTGGACACGAGTCCTTTATTTATAGAAGTAGTCTGTTGACTTTTTTCTTTTGAAGGATATAGCTAGGGAAACCTAACTAGTGATCCCATCTTTAGCAGCTCTTCAGACATATGCACAGGCACACAGCCAGCATGAAAAATTCTGAGCTATGGAGAAAGTCAGCATTAACTACACCATAAGGTCACGAGCCTGGTGGCAGCTAGAACTCCTGCGACAGAACATATTTGTGGGGCGGTTTAAGTGAGTTGGTCTTCTTAGGAAGAAGTTTGGGAAGAACATTAGGTAACACTCCCCCTTGAGCAACGGTCACATAGGAGAAACCCTCATTCAGCTCACCGACAGCTGGATATGCCTGGGCGTGATCCTGGCTTTCTTGTTTTCCCATGCAGCGCTTCCTGCCAGCTCCAGGATCTCTGCACTCAGGTACTCCAGGACTGCAGCCAGGTACATAGCAGCACCAAGACCAGTCTTGTTAGTGTACTTCCCTATTTTAAGGAGACTGTAGATAGGACCCACAGGGAACTGCAAACCAGCCTTGGATGATTTGGTTTTCCTTGGCACAAGGAGAAGCTTATCAGTTTTCTTCCCATGTTCAGACATTCTAACATCAATCTAGTATAAAAAGAGAGAGAATTAAACCCCCAAACAGACACATAAACTAAGCATTTAAGTCTTTCTTCTTCATTTCATTGCCTTTCTAATTCCCTTGCAAGTCAGATTTCCTCTCTCAGAAAGTTCACTAGTTCTTCCTACTTTTGTCTGAAGGAGCAGATGGGTCAGGCTGCTGCTCTAGAAGAGTCTGACAAGTTTCCAGCCAAGAGGCACCTACAAGCTCAGTGAGAGCATCAGGGCAGCCATCTGCTAGACTGCCTAAAGTTTTCAAGAGAGTAAGGTAGAACTTAGGAGCAAGGTTTTCTGACCCAGTATCAAAGAAGGACTGCTGTCAAGGAGAAAGGTTAAGGAAATGAGGCTTCAAGATACTTAAAATGTTCAGAAACCTGTCAGGGAATCTCCATTGAACTAACCCTTGGTAAGAACCTAAACAGTTTCTGTAGTGATGGCCTTGTGAGAACCAGAGCTAGAAATCCCTATCTTTGTCTGAAGAAAGAACAACAGAAAAGATCTTCATATACTGGAAAGCTCTTCAAATAGATCTTATCTTCCAGAGATTATTGGACCTATTGCTGCAAGATAACAGGCCACAATCAGGAGCAAGTCTCATGGGAAGAAGCAAAGCTTTGTTTTACCTCAGATACTAAAATTGCTCTGCTCAGCACACTGTGCATGAGCCTACTACAAATGCACAAGTACAATCTCTTTGTATGGTATTGCATCCATTCTAATGACCCCCAGCACTTATTACTGACATAAAGTCTCTAGAACTGAATAGTACCAATCACTCATCAATGCAAACCAAAATGCAACTGGAAAACAAACACAGGAAAATTCTGCTCAGGCATATAGAATTGTTCTCAAGTTTTAATCATTAGGGTTTTTAAGTAATGAGAAGCTCTACCCAGGTGTGGGGAGGAACTAAATCAGATATAAAACTGAAGTGCTTAAAAATACAATAAAAAGTTGTTTTAGGAGATTCTTGTGGGCCTTAGAAAAATAAGCTTTTAAAAATAGCCAACACAAATAGATAAATTAAAAAAATTAAAAGCCCTCCTCAGCAGCCTTTTACTAAACTCAGAACTTACAAAACCGTTATTTCACTCAGGAGTTTATCTGACACAATGAAAGCATACTATCACAGTATCACAAGGCTGGAAAAGACCTTTGAGATCATAGAGTCTAACCTATAACCTAAACCTCCCCTGGCAAAGCTTGAGACAATGTCCTCTTGTTCTGTCACCGGTCACCTGAGAGAAGAGACCAACTCCTGCCTGACTACAACCTCCTTTTAGGTAGCTGTAGAGAGCAATAAGGTCTCCCCTGAGCCTCCTCTTCCCCAGGCTAAACAACCCCAGCTCCCTCAATCACTCCTCATAGGGCTTGTGCTCCAGCCCCTTCACCATCTGTCATTTCTTAAGAACAAACTCTTACCTGAAGAAGTTACAGAGTTAACCTCTTTTCCTATCATAGCACTATCCAAATCCCCCAAACTACAATTTCTGTCAAGACCCGCCCCCTTTCAAACTCCATGGTGGTAGGCATATCATTATTAGCTCTTGCATGATTTAATGCCACCTTGGAGGAGCAGTGGTTCAGCCACTGAAAATAAAAAACAGTCTAGGTCCCAATACAGGAGCAAGTCAGTAAAATCCTTAAGAGCATGAGAATTTGTCACTACTCCTTGTAGAGCTGCTTAGCACCTTGTTAGCTGATCTTCTCTGGAAACAACCCTAATATTTACTGCCTCAGGGAACTGAAGTCTCTCTGATTGACAGTTAATTTATTACAGCTGGAAGGGGGGCACACCTCACCTTGCTGCAGTCATCAAGAATTAAACCCAGCAACCTGCACCGTTGTTCTCCAGTGCTGCCAGCAGCAGCCAAGGTGTTTTGTGACCACACTGCAGAACCCAGGAAAGCTCAGGACCTGACAACTGATCTTCTCTCTTTTAGGACTTGTCCCATCTGTCACACAGTCCATTTTTTTCCAAAGTCATGCATAGCTGTATTGCAAAGCATAATATATCCTTTCTAGGGCCATCAGTGTGGTAAAAACTGAGTATGTTTTTTTCTTCAATGCACAAGTGCTGAAAAGTTGAGGCCTGGCCCAACAGAAAGTTTTGCTGAGCAGCTGGATATTAGGAGACATCTGTCCTCTATTAGCGTGAAGCCAGTGGGGTGAGTTTTCAGATCACTATGCTATCTAGTTAATTTACAAATGGATTGAAGTATGGGCTAGAAGAAAGAAAATAAAATTGTTCTTTATCAAAGAAATACTTAAAAAATTGTCTTTTGAATTGGGCCAGTACTCCACCACAAACTCTGTCTTTTGCTGTAAGTAGAGGCAGGGTCATAGAGCTCACTCATTGTCCCTTATGATGCAGAAGATGGCAGGTGAAGGAATTTCTAGAAGCTACTTGCACGGCCTGTTTGTATGGTACAGAGCAGGCTCACAGTAGCAGCTTGCATCCAGGAGTGGCACAGTGACTGACAAATGCTTTTCTAGGTTAGCAAAGGGTGCTGTAAGCACCGTGCTTAAAACTGCAGAAAACTAGTACCTTGCATTAGTCTCCAACCATCACTGCAAACCTTTAGTTTTGCTTGGTCCAAAGAAGTAATAATTCCCAGGCCTGCTTTTCCCTTGCCATGGTCAAATAGAAAAAATAATTTGAATTTCATGTGTTTGTTTTTCATGTACCTCCTTTAAAGCTCCCCTCCCTCCCCCAATAAGTGCAAACACTCAGCACAAAACAAGTTACATACAGCACATCTTCAATATCTCCCAAAAGGTTAAGATCTACTCCCATATGATTTTAGCTCTCATCGCTACAGCATCCTCCACTTTTTTTCACCTCAGTGGTTTAACTGCAGGCCAGAAAAGATCTCATCCATCTCTTGAAAAATCAGGCAGCATAAAATGAGTGTTCCAGCTGCCCACCGCTCTGAAATCACAATGCCTTCTCTGTTAGGTATTGTCTCTTTCTGTTTCTTGGTGAGCACAACTTCGAGTGAGTCATTAACTCAGCTGCATATAGCTCTGACATTTGTCAGCTTCCTAAAATCTGGCCAGTAGGCTCCAACACACTCGTGCCTTACAGGGGTGAAGGAACTAGGTCAAACTCAAGAGGATAGCCAGATCTTTATCAAATAAAAAGTTCATGTTCCAGCTACAGTTTAGGAAGCTGGACCTAACCAGCTCTTCTCTGAGTTGCTGTGAGATACAGCCTCAGGGCAGATTGATTCTAACACAACTGCAACAGATCCCCAATTTCCAGTTCAACAGCAAGCCTCAGCATCCACTATGAACAGAGAAACCCCAGGCACTTTCCTGGGAAAAGACTTTCAATAGCTTGGTCAAAGACCATTGTTTTTCTGTACCATTAGACAGAAGCAAGAAAAACTTCCTACCAATATCACACCAGATTTTTAAATAAACTCCCTATGGTTGTCATGGCAAGATGGAAGGGAGAGAGGTTTAGTGTCATTTTGGAGCAGTCTAAAGAGATTATTGCTTACTACAGCTTCACATGCAATAAGACTTTAAAGCTCAGTGTTACTAAGTTCTAAAGTAGAGTTAAACTGTAACTCTGAGACAAGAGCTGTTAATCTCTGAGACATGCTGTTAATCTGTGATGGAGGAAAAGTTGACATGAATACAAATGTATGTCTTAACTACCTGCTCCACAACAGTTACTTACAACATGCTTTCCACAGTAAAAGTAAACATGTGCTTGACTTAAGAAGTTCTTTGGGTGTGATGTTAGACTTTAAAAATTTTCTGTGTTCCTCTGTCCCTGGAACAGGAGCCAAGAAAAGGAAGGAGAACAGAGTTTTTTATTCTAGGAACTTTATTATGAGCTTCAAAAAAAAAAAAAGCATTAAAATTAGCAGGAATAGTGATAAAGAAGCAAACACATACAAATTAGTGCTACTAAGTCCCATCATTGATAAGTGCACAGACCAGACAAGCAAGTTTTAGTGGCTATCACCCTGCTTCCGAGAAGGAGCAGCAGCACTACTGCTAGTTTTCCTGGGAAGGAGCTGAGAATGGATATTCGGTAACACCCCTCCTTGAGCAATGGTCACATGGGAGAATAGCTTGTTCAGCTCATCATCATTTCTTACAGCCAGCTGAATGTGCCGGGGTGCGATTCTGGCTTTCTTGTTTTCCTGTGCAGCGTTTCCTGCCAACTCCAGGATCTCTGCACTCAGGTACTCCAGGACTGCAGCCAGGTAGATGGCAGCACCAAGACTGACTCTGTTAGCGTAGTTTCCATTTCTAAAGAACCGGTGGACACGACCCACAGGGAACTGCAGACCAGCCTTGGCTGACCTGTTTTTCTTCTGTGCAGCTCCAGATCTGCCAGCCACTGCAGGTTTCTTTCCACGTCCAGACATTCTGATGGGTGAGGAAAGAAAACAGGTTGGAGACCTTCAGTTTCCCCAGGTGCTTGGCCTACAGCCTATTGATAGCAAGAAGACACAAAAGCAAGGTGAGTCACACTTTCTGCTCTTCCACATCAAGAAGAAAACTTGGGTTTTTTCTTCAGGAAAGAGCACACCACACACCTCAGTTCATCAATAGCAGAGCTAAGATTTTAGCTACTACTCTCCTTTTAGAGCCTAGCTTTGAGGAGAGAGGCCTCAAAGAGTGGTCTGACCACCTGTTAAGAAAGTAGATATGTAGAGGTCAAAAGAAAAGAGACTTTCCCCTGCTATTTAGAACATATTTTAGATCAAGGCACAATGGATCTTACTGAAGAAGATTTTCTTAAACACCATAACTGGCACATCAAAGTTAACTTGAGGCCAAGCCTGCCTCTTCTTTTGAGGAGAATAGTCTAACTTCTCTTATCAAGTTAGATCTTTCTTTCATTTCTAAGCACATAATACAGCCCACAGCATCTTATACTCAAAATACTCTAAGAGGTTTTAGCACAAAGTTCTAAATTAATTCCCCAAGGGATATTCTTTGGCTGCTGTAAGAGTATTAGAAGTGTTCTGCACCAGAAAAAGCAAGAATTGACTTTGACAGCACAATGAAGGCTGAAGAATAGAAATTACCACCTGTTTACTCAAGATTACGGAAACTCAGTCCAGTTAGAGTACTCTTACAATTGGAGTAGAAAAAATACTCATTTAAATATCTTTTCTAATTCATGAGTAAATAAAACAGTTTACTTCCAGCACAGCTGTTTGCAACATACATCACTAGATTAACATGTGGGAGGATTGTGTAGCTTTCATAGAGATATTCAAATACTTCTTAAAATTGAGAATAAAATTTGGGAAGGAGGAACAAAACCAAATCCCAACCCATAGTAAAATTCAAGCAAACCATAAATCCTTACCCCTCTTATCAGACAAGAATTTTCATCTTCTGATTGCTCACATTACAGAAATACTGTACTATTAATGCAAATAACTTATAAAGTCCACAATAACACCAAATCTCTCACTTATTCTGAACCAAAACTATATCCCCTTACCTTCAAAAACTTTTAGCTTAGCCTAGTCTGGACTCTTCTGCAGCCTGCACACAAAGGTAAACAAGCTAATTAACATCATATCCCTCCTAGGCAGAACCTTTTTATTAGCAACTTTTTCTCCTCATCAGTGGGTCACCTGGATGACTAATGAGTCATTCTCACATGTGGTTCATTTTCCTTCTAATTCCTCATTTGGGGTAAAAGGAAGAAATACGTTAGAAATGCAGAGAACCAAATTCTGTAGGAGGAGAGGTGAGGCTGTGTCCAAGGGCTGAGCCACAACTATATTTCCGTCTCACTGTGATACTGTCAGGTCTCATCTGCTCTGACTCAAGAGAATTTATGTCTATACAGTGTGTGTAAAAACAGTCCTCTTCCTGCGGAAGCTTGTTTAAAAAAAAAGTACATAGAGGAAATACACTTTATAAATACTATGTATTTTTAGTTGGGGGGGGGGGGGCGGATTATGACACTGTCCGTTGCTTTATGTGTGTCCTGGGCAGAGAGAGCTATGCTTCATTGACTTTGTGTCCCAGCCCTAAAAAGTAACATGATATGGCTTCTCCTAAGGTTTGGACTTCTGTCCCCTCTTCTGGTGACTCTCAGCCCAAGATGGGGCTCAGGGTTTACTGTGGAAACAGGATGGTTCTGGTGTCAAGGGTGCTTGGTTCATTCCTCTCAGTTCACTTGGGAAAGTGAATATTTTCAAGCACCTTTAAAAAAATTAGTGCACACTCCATCCTCATACCATTTTTGTGTTTGTTCTCTGGTGTTCAAGGCAGTTTCTAATGAGCAACATTCAAGAGCCATGGGTTTGAATGGTATTTCAGCCATAGAAGATGAGTATTAAACCAGCAGGTCCTCTTGAAAGCCCAGGCTCTGAAAAAACATTCCTATTGCAAAATTGGCACTGACAGTTAAGGTTTCAGTTCTACACGCTGAGTACTGACTGCAGGTCAGAGTCAAGACTTTGGAGTGCCTGCAAAAGACTCCAAAATTGTGATCCTGAAAACTTTAGCTCAGATGTTGTGCCACCAAAAGGCTCTGTAGCCCTTGACTTTCTGATTTAAACTCCTGTGTATTTGTGTTGTATTTGTGGCTCCATCTATTCCTCAAACAGCCACTTTTCCACAAAGATGAGCATTTTGTACAAGATGGGTGAGGCTGAGTCTTCCTCCATTCCAGGGCCCTAAGAAATGGCTGTGGGACACCCTCCATGTGACTAAATCTTCACCGTAAGGACCGACATCCTCTTAAGGTGCAGCTGTAGCTGTTCATTTCTTTTCATTTCGAGGACTGTGCCTTCCCTTCAGTAAATCAAACAGCATAAGCCGGGTACAAATGTAGGGTAAGTGTCCCAGCATGTTTCAGGGTACGTGAGCATTAATAGGATGTTCATGATGCTACAACATGTTATAACAGGGCTTCTAAATGTCCCTTGGTGGAGCAGAGACACAGTCCACAGTCATTTCTCCACCTGCCCAGAACAAACACAATCTTAAAGCCTCCCAGAAGGCCATGTGATGTGTTTTTGAGGGGACTCAGAGCTGAGATCCACCTTTCTGGGTGAGTGCGCTGACCACGGGGCTACAGTATAAAAGGAGGGGGAGGTAAGGAGCAGGCCTCTTCCCCCTTCCCTTCTGCTGCATGACTTTTAGTGCAAGTTCTGCTGCATTTTTTGAAAGAGCAGAAGTGCCCATTTTTAGAGAATGAGGTGCTGATCACAAATTGATTGAGATTGGTGTTCTTGACCCACTCCTCAGTGTTTACATGATTTTTGAACACCTTCAGGGACGGAGACTCCACCACTTCCCTGAGCAGCCTGTTCCAGTACTTCACCGTTCTTTCAGTAAAGAAATCTTTCATAATATCCAATCTAAATGTCCCTTGGCACAACTTGAGGCCATTTCCTCTCATCCTATTGCCTGTTGCTTGAGAAAAGAGACCAGTACCCACCTCGCCACAACCTCCTTTCAGGCAGTTGTACAGAGTAATAGTCGCCCCTCAGCCTCCTTTTCTCCAGACTAAACAACCTCACTTCCCTCAGCAGGCTCTCATAAGCCTGTTCTTCTGTCCCTTCGCCAGTCTCATGGCCCTTCTCTGGACGCGCTCCAGCCCCTCAATGTCTTTCCTGTAGTGAGGGGCCCAGAACTGATCCCAGCACTCGAGGTGCGGCCTCACCAGTGCTGAGCACAGGGGCACCATCACCTCCCTGCTCCTGCTGGCCACGCTGTGTCTGACACAGGCCCAAGATGCCACTGGCCCTCTTGGCCACCTGGGCACACTGCTGGCTCATGTTCAGCCGCTGTCAACCAGCACCCCCAGGTCCTTCTCTGCCAGGCAGCTCTCCAGCCACTCCTCCCCAAGCCTGTAATGCTGCATGGGGTTGTTGTGACCCAAATGGAGGACTCCGCACTTGGCCTCGTTGAACCTCATCCCCTTGGTCTCAGCCCATCGATCCAGCCTGTCCAGACCCCTCTGCAGAGCCTCCCTTCCTTCAAGGAGATCCACACTTGCACCCAGCTTGGTGTCATCCACGAAATCTCTAAGGGTGCACTCAATCCCTTCATCCAGATCGTTTATAAAGATGTTGAACAGGACTGGAACCAGCACTGAACCCTGGGAAACACCGCTCGTGACTGGTTTCCAAATGGATTTAACTTCATTCACCAGGACTCTTCGGGCTGGCCTCCCAGCAGAGGGTGTGCCTGGTCAGGGACGCTCCGCCCCCCGGGACCCGCCAGCAGCTCTAGCATAGCCCCTGCCGCCCCGCCCCGCGCCCCGGCACCGGCCTTACAAGGCGGCACGGGAAGCGACGGCGCTGCTGCGCCCGCCCCGCCGGGGAGCACCGCCTCCTCCGGCCGCGCCGCGCACGCCGGGACCGGCCCTGCCAAGCGCTGCCGAGCTAGCCCCGGGCCTGCTGGAGGGATGCAGGTGAGCCGGGGGGCGCGACCCGCCCGTGTGCTGCGGGAGAGCCGAGTGCGGGTTCCGTGCTGGGTCACAGCGGGCGGCAGCCATGGCCCCACCTCGAGCGGTCTGTGTGCGGCTTCGAACTGCTGAGGACATGGAACTACTGGAGAGTGTCCAGAGGAGGCCAGAAAGCTGGGGAAAGGTCCAGAGGGGGAGGAGTATGGGCAGCGGATGAAGTCAGTTGGTCTGTTCAGGCTGGAGAGGAGGGGACTGAGGGGGGACCCCTTAGCACTTCACTGCTTCCTCACAAGGGGAGGAGGAGGAGCAGGCACTGATCTCTCTGGTCACCAGTGACAGGACCTGAGGGAATGGCAGGAAGATGTGCCAGGAGAGGGTTAGGCTGGACATTAGGAAAAGGTTCTTCACCCAGAGGGTGGTGGAGCGCTGGAACAGCTCCGCAGGGAAGCAGTCACGGCACTAAGCCTGACAACAGTCAGGAAGCATTTGGACAATGCACTCAGACACATGGTGTGAGTGTTGGGGTTCTTCTATGCAGGGACAGGAGTTGGACTTGATGATCCTTGTGGGTCCCTTCAGACTCAGGCCATTCTGTGATTGTGCTCTCCCCAGGGGGGCTGGCACGGGGTGGAGCCCAGTTTGACCCTTCGTTCGCCAGGGCGGAGGTGGCTGGCGTGTGGGGGTCTTGTAATGAAGTTCTGTGCTTGGCTTTGGGGTCGTTTTTTGTTGTGGTGTTTGGGTTTTTTTCCCCGAGTACGACATTTATTTTGCTGTAGTAGTAAGCGGATGGAGGGTGAGTCTGTTAAGCATTTCAGCAGTGTGGTAAATGACAGTGGATGCTGTCTACTCCCCCTCCCCTCCCCTCCCCTCTTCTTTGTTCTCTTTCTTTTACTTTTTTTTTATTTTATTTAGTAGGCCAGAAGTACTGTGTTTTGGTCCAAGGATGAGATATAGTTTTGAACAGATTTAGTGTAAGGTCTGTTTACCCAAGCCACAGCAAAGCAGTAGACATAGGATTCAGTTTTCAAAGTGAACTTTGGTCAAGACAGTAAGGAAGTAAAACCAGATTGTGAGTGTTTACCACTGAATTTTCAGGTATTCAGAAAAATAAAATCACAGTCTAACTCAGTAAAGCTTCATCTGAGCTTCTTGATAATACATGGGTGCAAGCTGGCTTTGTTTTTCAGGATTATTGCAACTATTTCAAAGTGTGGTGGTTTTGTATGTGTTTTGTGGTGGTGGTTTATTTTCCTTTTTTTTTTGTTTTTTTGTTTTGTGGTTTTTGTTTTTTTTAAACTTTTAGAAGCAGTCTAGGTGTAGATTTAGATCTGATTCCTTTGCAATGGCCTTCTTGGGCAGAGACTATGCTTTTCTCAAAGCACTTGTATGGTCATCCTGACTGGAATCTCCCAAGGAGATTTCCCATGTACCCACGTTTAGGTTGATACAGCTGGTCCCTATGTGTCTTCTAAACAGTGCTTCCCAATGCACCGACCACTTATTTGGTGGCCTTTTGTTGCGCTGAGTGCCGTGGCCAGTGTTCTTCCCTGTCACCCAGTTGCTTTCTTCCTATTTCCTTTCACCTTGTGAGAGATGTAGTGATGGCTACAATGCTTCAAACTTTTGTACTCCACCAAGACATCCTGTATGTTCTGTTAATGGTGTGGAATAAAATAATCACTCTTTAGGATACCAGCCTGAAGAGTTGTGAAGCTGCACAAAGAAGCCTCAGCATCAGAACAATGCACACTGTGACTTTCTGGTGCCCTCCAGACAGTTACTGCTTTAGTGGTGGGCTATGTCTCTTGGAAAAACTTGCCTGTGTTAATTTCTGGAAGTGGCAAAGTTCTCCTTGAATGCACATCATCCATTTCTTGTTCTGTTCTAGGACCCAAATGAAGACACGGAGTGGAATGACATCCTGCGCAAGAAAGGTATTCTTCCTCCAAAGGAAAACCTGGAGGAACAGGAGCGTGCAAAGGAAGAGGAGGAATTTGCCATCCTTCAGAAGTCTGTTGGTGAGTGACCAGCCAGCTTGGGCAGCAGCAACAGAACAAGTCTTGGCGTGGCTCCTGGGGGAAGTTTGTACAAAGAAATGGCCAGCAGTAATATTTGTATGCCTGTAAAGCAATATGTCCTTTTCTAAGCCTATAAGGGAGATCAATGCTGCTCCTCTTATAGAGTGATCAGCTATTAACACTATCAAATACATACCTGAACACAAGGGTTCTTCCAGCAGAGGAAAGCTTTGTTTGTTTGTCTTCTCTGTGTTTTTATAGAAGTGAATGTTTGAAAACTGAAATAAAAACAGTGTGAAGGGAATCTGCTATGTGAACGTGCAAGTAAAAGTATCTTATGACATTCCATGTTGTGTGTTTCATCCGTCCTCCATTGTTCAGGCATCCATGTTGTGTTGTGTGTCTGCTAGGTGCGTCTTTGCTGCAGTCACCAAACTTGAAAGCCACTGCAGGTACTCACATGCTAGTCTAGGCAGCTTTCAGCTCAGAGTCCTTTACATGACTGTCTTTCCACCTATGTGTCTAAAGTGCATAATGTTGTGTAAAAATCCAGTAACAATAATACTTTAAAAAAGCCACATTTCCCATACTTAATCTGTCCTTAAATTAAATAAATTTTGCTGGACTGATAAAAGCTGGTGAATTTTAATCCTGGAACGAGGTTTTTCCTGATTTATTTCTTCCGTTCTAGTGAAAACTTATGAGGACATGACTCTGGAAGAGCTAGAAGAGAATGAAGATGAATTTAATGAGGAAGATGAGAAAGCTATTGAAATGTACAGGTCAGAGCAGCATGTGGACTCTGACTTCAATGAAAATTGGAGATTTTTTTTCTTTTGTTGGAGAGCAAGGATGTTGTAAGCCTTATAATGGAAAAAGTGGGTTGTGTTTCTGGTCTCTAGTATTGCTTCTAGGTGTCTAATAGGATTTGTGCACCTGCTGAGTATGTTGCTGGGGCTTCTGAGAGCTTTGAAAGTCACCTCCAAAATGTCTCAATTTTGGATGAATGAGATTAAGGTGCTGTAGATCTGCATGATTACAGTTGGTTTTCCATTATCGCCTTATCTCTACCATCTCTTGTGGGATTTGCCATTTAGTTTAGTAGTGTAGTGTCTGCAGAAGTAATGTCTGCTGAAGACAGAAATGAGGAAAAAACCCTTATGAAACATAGTTGTACTTCTTGTATGTTGGCAATTTTAGCTTATGATGCAAATGCGAGACCATCTACCGACTATGTCAACTTGCTTTTTGTTGCTCTGAGGTTTGAAGAAGCTTGTAATTGTGCCTATGAAGTCTAGGTTTCAACCTGCTCCTTTATGTTCTGTCAAAAATGTGTCTATTCTCTCTTTTTCATTCCCTGTTGTTCAGGCAGCAAAGATTAGCAGAAATGAAGGCAGCTCAAATGAAAAATAAATTTGGGGAAGTTTTGGAGATTTCGGGAAAAGATTATGTTCAAGAGGTTACGAAAGCTGGAAAAGGTATATGGGTAGTCCTGCACCTCTACAAACAAGGGTAAGAATTTATTTTTTAAATGAAACTGTCAAAAGCTGAAAATACTTTGTACAAATGTATAGTTACTATGGAAATTAAGAAACTGATCCCGGAGTTCTAAGAAATAAAAAATTGAGTTATTAATTTCATAATGTTTCATTCCTGTTGACTCAAGATTGCTGAACATACTTCTAAAATGATGTTAGCATGAAGGGGCTTTTTTTATCCACCTATACAGCACAGCGTGACTTGTATCATACAGCTGCCATAGAAGCAGCAGCTGCTGCTGAAATATCCAAGTCTTGAAAATTATTCTGTATCAACTGTGACAGGCAGTGCATTAGAAAGATCCTTGTGTATCATTAGATTGGTTTTTAGAGGCATAGAAATGGGGTGAACAAGCTTTCCAGTCCTGTCAATGCGTTGGAAAAACTTGTCAAAAAGGTCTGATAAGTTGCTAGAATTTTATGGAAAGTGTTAGAAATACTTTAATTTTGTTCATTGTCTCTAATTGACTCGTGAGTGTTCATTGTCATTTGCATACTTTCTTGTAGGAGCTGCTTTTCTTTCTGTTTTGCCCTTGCTCATGCAGTTTCTAAACAGTCATATCTTCATAAACCAGTTCCTAGGTATGATGGAGGGGAAGGTTGTATTGCTAATATCTTAAAACAAAAATCCACCACCCTCCAAAACCTCCAGTGATGCTGATTTCTTTTGAATGCTAGAATACTGAATAATGAAAGTATTCAGAAGTTGCTTCTGGTACATTTGTCTTTCCATAATTGTTCCTCATGGAGCTGATATTTCTTCAGAAGATTACTGTCTAATTTGTCTTTTTTTTTTTTTTTTTTCCCTTATGTGTGTCTGTTGCTCTTCTTTTTACAGAATTCCACTCTGTGCCTTAATAAATCAACATATGAGTGGGCTTGCAAAAAAGTTCAGAGATGTGAAATTCATCAAAGCTATCTCTACCACCTGCATTCCCAACTACCCTGATAAGAACCTGCCTACAATATTTGTCTACCTGGAGGGAGACATCAAAGCTCAATTCATTGGGCCTTTGGTGTTCGGTGGCATGAACTTGACAAGGGATGGTGAGTGTCTGCCTCTTCAGTCTTCCAAAGGAAAAGCAAAACTGCTTTGCTAGGAATGAGAGAAGTGAGGCTGAGGAGGGGAAGGAAGGTACTAAAAACCATATTTTTTTTTGTTTTTTTTTTTTTTTTGCACCGTTATAACTCAGCAATGTGTGATTAAGGCTATCTTGTAAAAGCAGTGAGTGGCTGAGTGGCGAACATAGAGATACTTACCTTCTGTGTGTGTAAGTATGTACACCGTGCCAGGTGAAACAAATTTTCCTGAATATATTAAAGGGTCAGTAGTACCCACGCACATTCTTTGGTGCTCCTGTACCTGAATAGCTGACCTTGTCTCCCGTTACTTGATAATCTGTGCACTCCATAGCTGGTGTTTGTCTGTTGCTTTGTAGGGTTTCTTGTTTCATGTTCAAGCTGATAATGTGTATCTGTTATACCTCCTTGATACACAGGCTCCACTCCCCGTGATCCTTTAAAGAGAGCCTGTCTGTCAAAATGGGGCTGCTAGCCTGTAACTGGGCTGGGTTTTCTTTTCTTCCTGCCGTCTCCTGGAGGTGGCAGCATGTTGAGCTCCTGCCTCTGTGGTTGGGGGGCATAGGACTCTATGAAGAAAGGCTGTTACCTTTCCAGGAGGTAGCAGTTTTCCCTAGACCTATTTCTCCTTGTGCATTTCAGCGGCCTGGAGGTAGGCTGGGTCAGGCAGCCTCATCAGCATTACATTACATCAGCATTTAGGAGATGAGGGCAGTGATACAGGTCTTGCAGAGCACTCTGTCTCTTCAGTGAAAGCTGCTGTTTGGGGGTGATTGGTTGGGGATGGTATCCATCAGCAGTGCTTGAAGACAGAGGTTAGCAGTGAAAAAGGCCCTTTGTGGAAAGCAAATGCAGCTAGAGTGTAACCTAGTGGATTTCTTGAGTAGGCGTATTAGTCCAGATGCCTTCAAGCTTTTTCAAGGTCAGACTTGAAGGACATCTTTATCTGAAGTGAACCACAATTAAGCAGCATTTCAGGGTCCTTGCTGAATGATGTCACTTGTCTGTACTGGGACAGGATACTAAGAGGGTTTTTTTTTTTAACTAAAATCCTGTAGTTTACAGGATATATTGAGCATATGTTGCAGAAATGGCTCCCCTACCTTGAACTGTCAGAAGGGGAAAAGCTCACTAATGACATTGCTGATTTGAGAACAGCTAACTCTAACTATGGCCTAATTATGTGCTGTGTGTACTGAAGTGAGCAGTGGTAACCTACGGTTAGCTTTCACCCATTTTTAGCATGTAAATAACTGATGGGGGGGGGGGAGTCAAAAGATGGCTGAGCCAGCTTAATTCAATCATCATAAAAAGCTGGGCACTGGAGTTCTTCACTTTTTCTTCTTTCCTTGTCCCCCAAGCCCAGGTGACTTCCACTGGAGCTTAAAGAAAGTGTGAGGTTGTATTCAGTAGTCTGTAATGTCTAAGGGAAATTACATCAAATGATAAGGTCACCAGCAGGACTAGGATAAAGATGTCAACTGAATGTGTTGTATTGACTTGCTACCACTTCTGGGAAGCAATCCAATTTGGGCCTATATAGTAATAGACCTGCTACTGATGGTGGTTTCTCTCTTACTGTCTGGCTAAGAAACTAATAATCAGTGCATGACATAGTGGGAAAGAGCTGAATTATATTTACAGAGTAAATCTCTGAAAAGTAGATGTAGTTCAGATGTATAAATGGAACCGCTGTAATCTCTTTGTCCCTCAGCAAATCTTTTCCCTTCCTCTTCTGATTATGAATGAAACTGCTGTAACATATGAGTATGAGCAGTATTCCTTCACTGGCAGTGTGATGGATGTGCAAGCCTGTCTTCTGCCCCTATGTGGTTAGAAGGAGTTGGAATTCACTTTCACTGGGAGAATTGCCTCTAAAGCTGCTGCTATGCATTAATAACCTCTTTTGCACTCCTGGTTGTAAAAGGAGCAGGGAGATACTGGGGATGCCACAAGCAGACTGCAGAGCAGTACCCCGAGCTCTGTGCCCTATGCTGGTACCTCTGCCAGCACTAGTGACTATGAAGGGAGGGCTTGGCTGGAGTGGGTGTGGGAGATGGGGTGGGAGCTGGACCTGAGGGAAGGGTGGAGATGGGCCCTGGTTTTTGTGGTGGTGGTGGCAGGGTGATGAGAGAAGTCAGTTGGAAAGCAAGGGTGAGCTTTTTCCAGTTTTCTCCCTTGCATTCATGCCTCTCTTGTTTTGCTCTGCACAGAATTGGAGTGGAAGATTTCGGAGTCAGGTGCCATCAAGACAGACCTCGAGGAGAACCCTAGGAAGCAGATCCAAGATCAGCTCATGTCCTCAATCAGGACATGCGTCCCAGCCAGGGGGGAGAGTGACTCAGAGGATGACTAACTCCTGCGACAGCATCAAAATTGATACAGTATGTTTGCAGCCAGTGTTCCCATCTAGAGCACTGAAGATGCTCATCAAGGTCTTGCTGAGCCCCAGAAGGGTAGTACTTCAAGAGAGCCATTTATCTAGAAACTTTTGGAAATTAAAGAAGTTGTTCGTTTTTTTTAAAAAAAAAAAAACAAAACCGTACTCCAGCTTCACTTAAATCCTGAAAGACATTTTATATTTGAAGCCTGAATAAATCTTACTCAAAGTTTTAAATTATAGACATTGGTAGAAACGTGTCTTGTTATTGTTTTCACAGTAAGTTGCTGATTTCTTTAAAAAAATCTGAAATCTGAAGTGGCCTTAGGTGCGTGCACTGGTTTTGACAAGCTTAAGTTGTGTAAATCAAATGCACATAGTTGGTCTTAAACAATTGTTTATAGCACTTAGTTGGACCTTTTCTTAGCCCATCGTATGTAGATATCTGACAGCCTGAACTGCATGGATAGCTAGAGGAGATGACCTGTGGTGTGGTCACTACCAAAACTGGTGCATGGTCCTTTGCAGAGGTATGCTGGCAGAGGGGCTGCCATGAGGCCATAAGTGGGACTCCAGGTGTTTTCAGAGATGCTTTGGAGATGGCCAGCATCTACTGAGACCTGCCTAGTCTAGAACCCTTTTTCATTTAGCAGTAGCATTTTGCCTGTTGCAGGGGCTGAGCTTCTTGCACCAACTTATCGGCTAATTGGGTAGGAAAATTCAAGATGGTGCTCAAGTGTGAAATTGCTCACTTCTTCCACAAAACCAGAAGTCTGATTCACTGCTGCCATTGACAAATGGGAGGAAAAATTATTTTTGAAGACCTGATTGCTTTCTATACTAAAGCCTTCCATCTTTTCCTAAGTACAGTAATAATTTGAGCTTTAGAAGAGAATGAACTGAAGTACCACCTTAATTATAGATCTGCTGACACTTGGAGCTGCTTGCTTATTTTGGGTTGGATTTGATGTCCACCAACGCTTTCAATTTGCCTGCTCTTGGGCTAACAAACTCTGAGAGCTTTTGCTAACAAGGCTGCCCCAGGGACATTTTGTTATATTGCTCATGGGTTCTGTGGGTGGATGATACAGAATGCAATACTCGATAGGCAGCAATTTTTATTTTAGTTTTGTGTTAGTTTGTAGTAACTTTGAAGCATGTTTCCTACACCCTGTCTACCCCGTCAAATCAGGATGTAATTCAAATGACAAATAACTGTTCCTTAACTTCAGGTGAAGTTGTAAGATGCTGATGGAGAGCTTCCTTCTTGAGATCCAAATGGTGATTTGAGTGTCACTTAAGTCTCTGTTTTTTTTTTGTTTGGTTGGTTTTTTTTGACAAAACAGCTAAAATACAAATGCTGAGCAAGTGAGCCAAATGCAATGAGATAAAAGCTGATAAATACTGAATATTGTTTTACATACCGTCACACTTATTTTGACACTGGACTATCCAAAATGCTTTCTGACTTGGTGCTTTTCTGTACTTACATGTTCTTACAGTCTAGGAAGATGACAACTCTTTCTCCCTGTAGAAGTCTGCTTATTTTGATTATCTTTTGTTTGTCCTTATTTAACTGTGCTTTGGGTTGACCTCGGAGCATGTAGACGGACACTGCTAGAGGAGCAGATCCCCAAAGGGCATTCAGTCCAAAGACCTAGGCCAAAGCTAGCCTGAAATAAAGCTGTCTGAAATTTGTGTAGAGTGGATGCCATATCCTAAGCCTCTCCCTCCAGATCTGCTGCTGTTAAGCTATCTGGATTACTGATGCAGACAGAGCTGCCAAACTGTTCTCAACTTGTTTTTAATTTCAGGTTTATCCGACCTTTTAGAAAGGGGAGGTAAAATCTGTGATCCGTCTGGTAATGTTCATGTGACAACTTCATTTTGAAATCTAATTTTGAAAGTAGGCAATGTTTTGGATACTTTTTTACATATATCGTTCCCTCTTTTATTGTCTCCCTCTTCAGCGCTTCCCTGGAGTCAGAATAGCAATAGTGTTGCAGCTGCTTTTTCCCTGTCTTCTAGACCATTGATGATTCATGGGCTAAAGCAGAAGAGCTGAAAGCAGGATAACCACTGCATTTGGGTAGGGTTGCTGAGGGTTCTGTCCTGTGGGGTCTTGGAATCATCTAGGAATGAAGACTCCTCACATTGTCCCAGTGCTTGGCTGGCTCCCTCTGTCCTTTGCATCATGCACAGGAAAGCACAGGCAGCAAGACCTTGAGCCAGAACAGAGGAATCTCTCGTCCAGACCTTGATCCAAAGCTTGTTGTTTAGTCAGGAGAACTGGTGTTTCAAAGACAGAGACATATCCCTAGGATACTGACTGTATACGTACTAGAACTAATAAACAGAAAAAGCTGAAGGACAGGGTGCATCTTTTGACCAGAACATACCAGCTTATGAGGAGGACCTTAGCCAGAGGCTGCCTGCTTAAGAGTATGTCACTTGAATCCTCTTTTGGAAGTCGGATGCTCATGTCCTCTGCTCCAGAAACAATGCAAGTCATCTTGAAAAGCTTCCTGCTTGTTTCTATCCACACTGGCACAGTGATTCTTTCCTCTAAACTGTAAAGTAAGCCGTCTCTGGGTGGAATGGTGTCCCCTCATCAGAAGGGCTCATGAGTGAATGAGGCACTACTGTGGTGCACGTTTGAGCTCCTCAGGCAGAAGTGAGAATTAAACTGAATTGCCCATATGTCATGTGTTAAACCCTTGGATAAATAAATGGGGAAGGTGGGACTTTTAATCGTTTCCATAAAAGCCTTCTCTTCCAGCAGGGTCTTAAAAGAACATCACAGCTGCCTTTTGCTTTTGTATGGAGTCCAATGGGTTGCGGCAGGCTCTGGGCCGACCAAGAGGACCAGAGAATCCCTAGGTGGACTGGAACTGTGTATGGGTATCTTGTTGCCCCAAGCTGCTTAGCCATAGGGAGACAGATAGCTTGTGCCTGTGAATAACACTTAATGGCACTCCCAGGTGGTAGTTACATCTTGCCTCTACAAGAAGCAAACCAGGCTTGCCTGGGGGATTTAGCCAGGAGGCTAGGGTAGGCAAAGGAAAGATTGCAATAAATTGAGGGTAGTGAGACTCTGAAGTAGGTTGCCCAGATGAGTTGTGGAAGCCCCATCCCCTGGATGTGTTCAAGGCCAAGTTGGATAGGCTTTGAGTAACCTGACCTAGTGGAAGTTGTCCTTGCCCATGGTAAGGGTGTTGGAACTGGATGATCTTCATGGTCCCTTCCAACTCAAACAATTCTGACTGCCTCTTCTAACCTGTTTACTGCTGTCAGGACTACAGTGGTGGCTGCCTTGCCATTTAATAGATGGCATTGAGCAACATATAACAATTCAGCAGAAACTGAGACAAATTGACTTGTATCATTTTTATCCTGAGTTGCTTAAAATGTTGACGTGTTGAAAGATGCCATTTGAGGATGCTGTACTGAAAGGGGCAGATGTGAGAATAACAAAAGCGCAGAAGAGGCTGGCTGTTCTGCCTGGTTGCTGGGAGCCATGCTGAGCATCATTTCAGTCAGTCTCTATGCTTCTTGGTATTTGGCTAAGTGTGAAAACAGCTTCTTGTAATCTTATTCTCTTTCTTGGCAGTCATATCACCCTGCTCACAGCCTTTTGTAGAAATCCGGTCTCTGCAGGAAATGGATAATGAGATCTGTCTAACCTTTGAGAAGAGCAGAAGCTATGGAAGTGTGCTGTTAAGGGGAATGAGCTTTAGCTTAAAAGGAAGCTGGCTGCTAAATAGCAAACCAAAACAATGAATTAATATACATAGAAGAATAAGGCAATATAATGGAGAAAAATAATTGGAGAGCGTGAACTCTCATTTGCCAAGATTTAGGGCACTGTTGCTAAATGCACCGTCTGTATTTTTGCAGCCCATCAACAGTGTCAGATCAATGCTCACTTCTGACTGGTGTGAGGAGGGTCTTTCTGTTGGCTACCATGGGAGAAATTTGAGGCAGCAATCCTTTGAACAGTGCTAAAGTTTGTATGAGTAGCATCCTGCATGTTGCTGTGAAAGCATCCCTAACTCATCCCACACTACAGCAGTGCCAGCAGGTGGAGGGGGTGGAAAAAAGTAACCATGGGCTATAGACTTGGGGGCAGCTGATTTGCCATTAGCAGACAGTCACTCGAGTTTTTTCTGTGAAATGCAAGTGAACCACTAGTAATAAAAAGTGCTTTCATCATGGTACAGGTCTGAAGTCTACGGCTTATCCAGGTTATGTGAGCAGCCACATTAGCTTCATGGTGGGCTGCCCTGGGGAGTGAGTTAAGTTGGCAGTTCTTCATGTACTTAATCCAACCATGGTCAGGGACCTGCACTTAAGGAGAAGTGTTTGCAGGACTATGGTCACAGGAGGTGAAGTGAAGGAGTGTCTTTTGGATACCCATGCTGTGCCTTAACTGTTTTGGTCATGTCCTTTCCTAGAGCCCAGCTCAACCTTACCTGCTTCCTATTTGGGTCTGACCCATAACCTCCCTTCCCATGCTCAGGTGGGTATTTAGTTGGCCTTACTGCCAGGATTAGTTTAACTTAGTTTAACTTAATGATTTACTATGAGAAAGCTGTGTGCGCGCTTTCAGCTCTGCAGGATCAGGGAACAAAATGAGCACATGGTGTTAAGCTGTAAGTATGACATCTGAACACAAATATTTGTCTTTATTGACTTCATGAAGAAGGTAGTTCTGATCCACAGCCATTCCCATGAAAATTAAGGTGTGCTGTTTATTCCTATATTATAAACTCAAGATCACAATGATTTTCAGTATTTTCTGAAAATCTAGGAAAGTTTGGTATTACACAGGCTGTGTAGCAAAGGGAAATGAGCCTTCTAATGGAAACCTCAGTAACTCAGTTTGAACTAGCTCTTGTTTTTTGATGAGGGTAAAAAAAGCACCATTATATGAACCTTCTACTGCATATTTGTTGGGATCAGATAATGTCTAAAGATTTTTTCTCTCACTGAGATCAAAGGGGAATCCTTTCCCTTCTCCATTCTTTTAAATCACTACATTGCTAAAACTAATCTGTTCCCTGTCAATTGTTTGGAAGGCAGTTGAACTCATTTCTCATTACATTTACATTGTAAATCACTCCTAATTTCAATCTCATTTAGCTAATTCAGTCATCAAAGGATTGCAGGAAGCATGAAGTATTTTACTGATACATTTTTAGCTCTTCACAGATTTAGTAAAAGGTATTGAATTTCCTGGGTCTATCTGTTTGCAGATGGCTCTTGCAATGCAGGGAAGGGCTTCTTTCTCTCCTATGGAAGACAGAATCATTAAAAAATAAAATCCAAGCAGTGAGAGACTCTCTAGGCTTGTGTGGGAGATCGGTGAATGATCTGATTTGTTTTCATATAACATCTTGTAACTTTCATCTATTGACACCATGGGAGATTTTTCAGGACTTCACCAAATTAATTTTAATTTACAGAGCCAATTGAAGTAGGCTGATAAAAAATGGCAGAAAAAATATCAAGTAATTCTGAGGATTTTCTTCTTTTTAACACTTCAAATGTTACGTAAGCAAGGAATTGTATAATCTAAGGCATAACAGTCCATGTAACAGAAGTTAATGGACAATTAATGAGATTAATGTGATTATGCATATTTGTAAGTCTGTTGTGCAATATAACTACTATAAGAAGCCATATTTCTTCCCGTTTATTGAACAGCTTAAACACAAATATGCTTCTTGTGGAGGCAAAACTGACAGCATTTACTAGCGAGAGCGAGTCTTGATTTTCCGAACAGCTGTTGCCTACCCCCAAAGTACCACTGACTACTGCCATAGCATGTGTCATTCTGATTCCACTTCCCTAAATATCCATGGGAATACTTCCATTTGCAAGGAGGGCAGCGGAGGCTGATTGCAGTTTATCCTTCTGTGAAATAGTACAGAATGTCTGGAGGTGTTGGGAAACTTCATTAATTATCTGCCCATATGCAGATGAGTTCTGTTATGTAAAGCTAAAAGTAGGGATGTCCTGGATCCTTCAAGCTGACTGTCACTTTCTGTGGTTTAGCTGTTCTGGCCTCAGATGAGCAATTGTGAGGGCCACCTCTGTGGCAGGAAAGACCAGCAAAGATTGGTTTCTGCCACAGCACCAAGGTTTGGTGCATCAAGGCAAAACCAGGAGAAAATGTAAAATGTGGAGTTGTGTTTCCATCTGGTAGTCCTAAACCTTCTTCAGCTGAGCTGCACTCCCTCTGGTTGTATCTAGTTAGCAAATTTTGTAGTGCTAGGAAATGAGATGTGAGCCAGATCCTGCAGTGTGGACCAAGTTAAACCTGGAAGTAAGAGTTAAACCTGGATGTACTTGAAGATTCTTGTCTTCCTTCACCTAAGAAGACAGGGGGAGGGAAAGCCCTTGATACAATGAAAGAGATAAAGGGCAACAGGCACAGGCAGCTAGAAGAGAGCTCAGACAGGAGGCTTAAACAATAAGTCTGTCCATTTCTAGACAAGAAGGGTGAAAAATACAGAAAAGAAAAATTTGAGAGCTCGCATTATGGTGAAGATTCAAGGATATTTGGTACTGGGATGCACCAGAAGAAACACTGTTCTTAAAGGATGGGCTTCATGTGTAGCTGGAGACTGTACACTGAGGATAGGAGAGTCAACGAGAGCATTAAATCACAGACCAAGAGGAGAATTTTGTGCAGACCCATGGCAGCTTCATCCCTGACTTCAGTTTATAGGAAGAAATAAATCAGATAAATGTGGATGCTCTGATCTGTAGAGAAATGTTAGAAGGTAGACTGCAAGTTAGTGCCACTGTTAATGAGAGGAGTAATCAGGCAGCTTTTCAATAAGAAACATTGATGGGTAAAAGAACTTGAGGGTAATTCAAGCCAGGAAAAGATACTGCTGTATTATTTGCATACTAATAAGATGTCTTCAGCACAAGCTAAGTAGAAGCTATGAATCTTTCAGGTGAGAGGAGCTGCTTATGTCCAGTTTTACAAGACATATTAAGCACTAGTGACATCTTATCATCTGGCATATGTTACAGATCTATCCCAGCGGGTAAGATGGGCTTTCTCCCTCCGTTAAGATGTCAGAAGTTACTTTCAATTTAACAGTAGTAAACTGACATTTTCAAACTTTGCTACTGCCCTATGCATTTGAATTAGAAAAGAGGTATCAGGGCAATTTTTGAAACAATTCACTAACAATGCCATTTCTGGCTTATTGGTAATGGTCCCAATTTGAAAGCAGATGTAGAAAAGGGAAGAACAGAGAGAACATCTTTGTCCTTTTGTTGACTAGTAGCTGATACTTCAGGTCTTAGAACCTCAGGGTGCTCCTGATGAGAAAATGGTGACCAAGAGCATTGGTGGCACTCCTACAAAATAGACAACCCCCTATCATCTTCTCCTTCTGGTGATAGGATAACCAGTAAACACATGGACATCCTCCCAGCTAAAACATTACCATGTTTTCATCGCTCCGGGCTTCAGCCAGGGGAAATCTTTAACGTTATATTCACATCAGAAGTAACTGTCACTCCAAGTCTCCATGGAGCACATGGGATTTCCTTGGGAAGTCATGCAAGAAACCAGGCCCTGCTATATCTCCTGCATTGTGTTTCATTCAGCTTATTCTGAAACAAAGATAGTGCCCTGGAGACCTAGGTGCTCAGCTGAATACAGACATTAACTTGCTTAGAAAGCAGACAGAGCAAAACTGTGAGGTTTCTGCAGATTCATCTTCCTTCCATAGAGGACTGCCCAAAGGGTTAAGCAGTATCCCCCATTGTGCAAATGACCCACCAGAGCAGAGCAGCTCAACGTAGTGATGCACGTCACACGCTCCCTGTTAGCGCTGGGAGGATTTTACACTGTTACCCTATCAAACAGGAACACATCTAAACTGGAACGCATCCTGTCCTGATGGTGTTGGTGCGGCAGTCGGTGCAGGTGGAATCCTGGCTGAGGGTGAGCAGCTGGTGGGGCTATGCAGGATGAGTACTCAGGCCCACTAAGATCCTTGGAGATGCCAACTCATCCCCCAGCTTTGCTGGCAGTGAGACAAAAGCTTACCTGGAGCAGAGCTGCCCGTGTGCAGGTGGTGGTTAAGAAAAGTAAGGAAGGAGGCAGCGTAGTGTGGAAGTCCTGGGAATGGTCTGGATTTCATGGGGGATAAGGTGCCACATGTTTCACATTTGCTTGTTGGAGAACTCCCAGGCTGCTGTAGCACACAGTGCTCTGTGGTGTAGGGGAGGACGCACTCATAGGTGAGGCATGGAAACGGGTTCAGCTACTCTTTACAGCTGTGGCAACTTTTCCTAACATAAACAGCATGGCTTCGCTGGGCCTCGTATTCCTCACCAGTAAAATTCATATTTATGTTTACTGACCACATACTGATGTTTCAGGGTTTTAGTGATTACATCTGAAGTGAGCTATGAAACATTATGAAGGCAGTTTTTACACTAGAGTAGTTGTCATTTTGTCTACCTTTTTTGGTTGTCATTTTTACACCTATGCTGGATTTTCCTGTACAGGAGTTGTCTGCTGTTTGCTGTGCTTACTGGGTGTTTGGATAGCTGTTGGCACTTACAGATAGTCTATGAGTGAATGCTGCTAATCCACTTGTTAAAGAATAATAGACTCTTCTAGAACTTGGTTAGCCCCGATTTCCCACTACTGTATTGATTCCATTGTGACATAACTGGCTTTTTTCCTTAAGTGTACTCAATGAAGTCCTTCACAAGATAAAAAGCAACCATCTGCTAGCCCAGAAAGCAGTTTAGATCTTGTTATCGTTGTTTGAGGACTGGAACAAACTTTATCCTATTTAGGAAAACGTCACTGTTCAAGAGTTCAAACACCGCTTCATTTTTTCAGGAGAGGTGGGAAGGATGAGAAACTTC
The DNA here is from genome assembly GCA_033558235.1 of Neomorphus geoffroyi. Taxonomy (NCBI): domain Eukaryota; kingdom Metazoa; phylum Chordata; class Aves; order Cuculiformes; family Neomorphidae; genus Neomorphus; species Neomorphus geoffroyi. The sequence continues at coordinate 34,121,090 of JAUMJM010000005.1, read as the reverse complement.
TGCAGTATCACCCCTCAGAAGCATTCCAGGCACAAAGTAAATGCAGTTGTGCACAAGATGGCAATGTTCTCCACGAAAAGGACCTTTCCTTCCTTCCTTGCTACAGTCTGCCTGTGTACTTTTAGACGTAATGCTGGTTTCAGTGAAATATCAATGGCAGTACTTCAAATGCTCAGTTCTGCTGTGTACGGAATTGAAGTCTCTGTGAATACATATAGTGAGATATGCACACCAGCTGTATGTTCAAATATGTCTCACTGCAGGCATGTGTAAATCTGTCCTGCAGCTTTCTAACAGCTTTAGCTAACACGCCAGACACCAGCTTGTTTTTCCTGCGCTCTGACCTGACTATTCTTGCACATGAACAGGGTGTCTAGAGCACTAGCTTTGCAAGACTGTTTTTCAGGAGGAATACATCTGCCACCACATTGGTCACGAATAGCTGGCCACACGCACTTCTGATTCACCCATCACCACAGCTCCAGGCATCTTGTGCAAAGAAACATCACATCTGAATCAGCCTCCAGAAGGAGCTTGGATTGAAATACAGTAAAGGCTGAGGAATGTGCTCAACCTGCTTGTGGCAGAGCAGCCCCATCCCAGTGTGTGAGATATTTGAAAGTCTTCACAGGACTGAAGCATGCCAGTTCCTCGCTGTCATCCCTGTCTGAGGTAGGAACATTTCCACGCCTTTCTCTAGGATGGTCTACTTCTCTTTTGGAGAAATTCCTTCATAAATAGATGGCTTTTACTGGATGAATTACAGGGGTTAAGCATTAGGACTTTCCTGATTTAGAGAGTAGAGAGCACCTTGGACCAGGAGCAGACACCTCTAGATTAATAAGACTGTGTTAAGTAAGTGAAGAAGCTGAGGTCTAATGTCTTTCAATGGTGTTAAAAAAGATCCAGAAACTTAAAACCCCCAAAGCTTGTACTGGATACTGTATTGTTTTGAAAGAAGAACATTGATAAGGTATTAATCCAAATTGATCATGCAGAGTCCCTTGACAGGTCTTTGATTTTCTGATCAGCCTCAGGAAAGTCCCTGGCTTGTCATTGCGGGTACCAGTCTGCGTGGGTGGCTGCCATGCCAGCAGACAGATAGCCTGGGAAAAGGCATGAGAGCCACTTCCCTGTTCGTGTAAACATCCAATCCCGCAGCAGCACTCAGTCACCTTGTAGCTGAGCCACATATGAGGATGTTGCCGCACAGCTACCACTGTTGCCCCTTCCCGCTGCAGCTCTGCTCCCTTATTTAGCTGTGCGAAGGCACTGGAGAGGGCTCTTCAGGAGAGCAGCACAACTTGCCATCTCCACTAGCAACAACTGATTTCTAGACTTGGTGAGGACACACCTAGGCACAGCTTGGTTTCTCTCACCGAAACACGCTGAAGCTCCTGGTAGCTGTAAGTAAGCGTATAGTCTTGTTGTGACAGTTTTCAGGAAACAGAATGTGGTCTTGCATCCCTGCCTGAATGAACAGTGGCACATAATCCACTGAAGAGCTTTTCAATGTCTGTCATTCATTGGGTAGACCAGGAGGGATCGATCTTAGCCCTAATGTGATACTTATAAAGCTCTTGTCCCGAACCTCTGCTACAGGTGATGATCCAGCTCATCTTCATAGGTTTGCCTCCTTCTCTTCTGAAGATATGTTCATGCATGACAGTATTACTTCGTCACTTTGTTTACAGAAGAAGAAACTGTCTAGATTGACTCACAGTTTTTCATGGCCAGAAGCCTCTCAATCTTATCATCAGGTATGATGATGAGGAAAGCAATTAGAACCATTTCCAAATTGGAGCTGGATTCTGGATGGACATGACAAGAAATGACCAAAGAGGACCTGCCTAGAACTAATTATGGAACATGCAGCATCCAATATACCTGTTCATAATGGCAGGGTGGACATCTCCCTTACATTCAAGGAGGTCTCTAAAATCTTAGGATCTAATGTGCTTCACAAGGCTGTAGTGCTGTTGTGTGAGATTTCTGGATTCAGTGTCTCGGTAGGCAGGTTATTGACTTGAATGTGTATAGCCCCTCAGAACAGAAGAGAAGAAATATTTTACCAAGCAACAGGTGAAGTTCCTTGAGATGGAATGGCCACTGCCCTCTTTTTCAGAGCCCTATCCAGGCAGGATTCTGCAATTTAGTTTTCTAATCTGCAGTAGGCACAGTATGTAATTTATGCTTTTCACAGGGAGAAGAAGGGCTCTCCAAGGGCACATGCCTGGCATGAGTGTGCATGTGAGCCAGGAGATTTATGGGTTCAGGTACATGCAGTGCCCATATAAGCTTACTGCCTGTGCCTGCAGGCAGAGCAACCCATACATCTCTATTCCTGTACTTGACTGACATTCTGTTATTAGAACATCCATAGAGCTTTTCAAACCTTAAATAACCAGCCTCATAATCACTCTGGGAGGTAATTAAGCCACCTGGTTATCAACAGTGGAGCTGAAATGTGGAATTGAGATCTAGATTTTGGTAGAAATATACTTTTGTTTTCCAGGCCAGGCCGCGAAATGTGGTGGTGTGGACCAGGATTTCTGCTTCTGTTACGGATCAGCATCAGTACTTGAGTTAGATGTTTAGGAAGCTCCAATTTCCCGACCCTATTCTCAAAACATCTTCCCATAAGACAGAACCCCAATGTACCTTGTTAGGAAAACGAACAGAACAGGATGTCTTAAAAAATCTAAACTGTATCTAGATCATAGTAATTTGGAGAACATCACAGGCATGTCTCTGTGTCTCAGTGCAATTCTAGTGTCTCTCTTTGTATCAGGTTTTAGCTTAATCTGTGATGGTCTGAACTTTTTTTTTTTCTTTTTACCATGGCAACCTCACTATGGTGATTTCAGGGCTAGGGAGCTTTATATTTATCTTGACCAGCATGAAGAAGTCTGAGCCTCATTAACTGAGAAAGGTGGATGGGTAGCATATGGAACACACCGCACATGAGACAGCACTTCCCTTCCCAGGTCAACTGGGTCATTCGTATTATCTACATGAGCGGCAAGTTTGCTTTTGGAAATACTGAGTTGCTAAGTGTTCTCTCTGTCCCAAGGGAAGAAAATCCAGACAGATGGCTTCAGAGAAACCTTGAGTCTTTAAGGGAAAATATCCTCCTGTAACAATAATTAACACTGGTGGGAGTTTGGTTTGGGTTTTTTTTGGAGAAACTTGGAAAGAATTCAGTATCACCAGAGGGCATTAACGCAGAGCCTAGCAGAGGACAGAGAATCATAAAGAGGGGTAAAAACAGCTATCACAAAACAGTGATCCTATTAAAATGACGTTGAAGTATTCTATTAGTGGTCTTTGCCCCCTGCCTTCTTGCCTTTGGAAGATTGGAGGTGAACACAAGTGCTTATCAGTAAGACAAAGCCTACTAATAATCTCTGCTAAAAGGTGACATTCACAGATTTCAGAGAGACACATGGGGGTCTGGGCTGACCACCTCAGGAGTCTGCAGCAGAAAACCTGCATCTGGCTGTGAGCTCCCATTCTCCCTGATGCGGGGAAAGTGATGGTGGAGCAGGCGTAGGCTTGGGCCACTCATCCAACCGAAAGTGATGCAGCTCTGCCTGTATGAGTGGGGCTGAGCTACAGGAAGAGTAGCAGTGATATCACGGCAGTGTATCCTTCACAGGAAAACAGCCTGGTGCTCTGTAGTCTTTACATCAGGACTCTGGAGAACTCGGCAAGTGGGGTAGTCTTCAGCCTCACTAAACTCCAGTTGAAATCTGCTGCTGTCCAAGGGTCTCTGGTAAATCCCCATCCACATTTAATACCATGGTTTGAGCTTTGACTGTGTTGACTCTTAGTGCTGCTGCTGATTTTTAGAAGCACACAAGTATAGGGGGAAGAAAAGCTAAACCCTAAACTAGTCTTTTCCAAAAAAAGTAACTGCTACCTTAGATATGCTGCGTGGTTTGGTACTGCGCTAAATCCAGTTCCCCAAAACACGTGACAAACACGGGAGCCATAAAACCTGAGACTAAAGACCGCTATCTACTCAAGATCACTGGGAAGGTGCAAGACCTCTTTCCTTATTAGCAGCAAAACCTTCCTATTTTCAGTCCCTGAACTTGTTCTGCCAGTATGTTTCAGAAAATATCGATTCATGCAGGAGGGAGTATCTAGTACACCATGTACAAGGTTAAGAACGTATGCTTTTCTTAGATATATTCAAATTAAGTTTTGAATTCTATCATTTTCTCTCTCTTCCAGTTGTTTTTAGTAAAAACTATCAGGGGATAGTTTATTACTCTTTGTAGAAGGGCATATTCTCTTTTACCTTTGGAAATTACTAAATGTAGCTCTTATATCATCTTGAACAAATATCTGTCTCCTTTACTCAGCAGAGATTACATCTCAGCTGGAGTACTTTTGTGTGGCCTTGCATGCTGCATTCCTAGAGAGATACAGACCAGTTGGAGTGAATCTAGAAGGGAGCTGCAGGAAGGATCGGAGGGCTGGAAATCATGACCTACAAGGATAAATGACTGCATTGGGGTTGCTTTGCTTAAAGAAAAGAAGATTAAGGATGGAGGAAGGGAGAATGACAATATTTCTCAAATATGCAAAAAAAATGCTGCTGAGAGAAGAGAAAAAAACTTCTCTCCCTGGTGGAAAGCAAAAGAAATAATGGGTTCAGGTTGCAGCAAGGATAACAAGTTAGGCACTCTGAAAAAGTTTCCTAAGAGGATGGAAAATGAAACACTGGACAAGATTGTCTGATGAGATAGGTTACAGACCCCACTGGAAGTCTTTAAAACTAAATTAAGCAACTGTTCCTCTTGGGCAAAGGAAAGGAACAGATGACCTTGGGAGTTAAAGGGACTGTTGTGACATTTTAGTGGAAAGTAATTCACCTGGAAATTCAGCTACTGGTAAAGAGGCAAGTTGAAAAAAAATGAATAAAGTTTTTATTAATGCTTTTCTACATATTATACACTTTTAAAATCATCCTTTCAAGCCTCCTAGGAATTACTAGGTATGTCAGTATTCGAAGGTGACACATAAATAACAAAATGTTTAGGGAAGATGTTTAAAGGTTTCAATATTGGGCTGCCCTTGGCAGCTCTGAGCTGCTGACTTACCCAGGGGCACTTGGAGCAGTATCACTCTCTGGAAAGCCCATCTCTTTCCAGATCATTCAAGCAGATTTCCCTCCTGTCTTCTTCAGGGGGCCTACCATTGCCAAAGGTGGTTAGAACTGCATTATCAGGGCAATCCAGGGAGGAGAATTACACCTGCTCTAAATGGTGACTGAGCACTGAGCTGGCTACCATAAGAGGATGGAAGTGGGAAGAGAAGATAAGGAGATTGCCAAGTTGGCCACTGCAGCCAAGCACACACTGGCAAGCTTCCTCCCTTGGCTTTCTGCTGCAACCTCTCAATCACCCTTGGTACAGCCCTTGTAATGCTCTGCCAAATAGGATTATGCACCAGTAGAGGGAGAATTTACCCATTCCATAGGACTTCATGAAATAGCAATTGATAAGGATATGTCACAGTATTAACTGGAAAAAATCCATATATATTAGGTGCAAGGTGATGGCTGGGTGAGAAAAAGAGAGTTACACTCCTTGTTTGGTTGATTTTAAGGCCAAGCAACCTCTGCTGGTACGCAGGAAGTCCACTTGCAAGCCTTGTGATTGTTAGAATTTAATTGCTTGCTGATCATGCTGCTGGTGAACTGGTGCAAATAGAGATGATCCCTCGTTAATGCAGAAGCTTATGTGAGACCAGCTCCAAGGAATGATTTCAATAGTGTCTAAATACTCTTTGGTCCTTGCACCAGCATGCGATTCTATTAACATATCTGATGGAAAAAAATGAACAAGGAGTCTATTTGGGAACTGTTTCCTCACCCTCTAGATACTTTTAAAAGTAGCTCTGCGAGTTTGTCATAGACAGTGTTTGTAGCCTGGAACTGCGTGGAAATGCATTTGGAGACACATCACCAGTTGAGAGGTCAGAGGGTCAACAGCCACTGTTAATTGCATCACAGCTAGGCAGAAGCTGAACACTACCCTTCAACCTCACTAAGCTGGAGAGAGCATAGCACAGCTGTAAACAACTGTAAAAAGCTATCAGGGAAGGAGAGAGCTACACTTATGTTTTTCTTTTTGCCTTGCTTGGAAAAAAATACAGTAGGAAATTAAAAAAATCAACTTACAGGAAGCTACATGCAGATTGTTTCTCTCCCTCTTCTGAAGCCAGAGACATCAGTCTTCTTTTGCAGAAGACATGAGCCGCATTTTGAGGCACCTTGTGGTTATAAAGTCTCCTCAGCAAAATTACTGAGGGTCAAGAAATTTGGGGGCTCATGGGACGATCTGACTGGCAGCACAATTAGATATACGCTGTGTTCTTTCATTTCTGCTGGAAACTTGCTGTAATTACAGCTTCTGTCTCTGGCCTGTGTGATGCTGGAGGTCAGATGAGGTGATCAGGATACTCCCTCTGGCCGCAAAAATCTATTAACCTCACTTTGCACCACACATGGCTCAAGCATACAGAAATTCGATACCTGTCCACCAGCCGAAAGCTCTCTTGTCAAGGAGGAAGAAATAGAAATACTGAGGTAAGCAAGGTTTCTCTCCAGTTTTTCCATTGAAATTGCCAGAGAGAAGCTCCCAGGTGAAAGGATTCAGCTCTGAGACACGGATGGAGTTTGGAGGCCCTGCAACAGGTATAGCTGAGCTGGGAGTCTTGCAGGAGCTGGCCCCATGGCTCAGGTGCACTGCGGAGCTGCCAGTAAGTGATGGACATTGGTGAAAGTGGTGGGCCATAGGGATTCCCGAGCTCACTGAAGGTGCTGCTTTCCTTATTTAAAGGGGTTGGAAAAGGAAAACGTGGTGGAGGCTGGCTATGCTTTCTTATAAAAGGAAAGCTCTTGGGCACAGGAAATTAGGCTGCCCCAGAAACAGGCCAGAAAATCACCATACTCCAGAGACCGTAATCATTATTTTTATACATATAGGGCATAAGGATTTTTTGAGTGAGGAACCTACCTATTTATCAGCTTTCTTAGTGGGTAGTTTTTGGAGAAAGGGGCTAGTGAGAACTTCTAGTTAATTTGCTAATCTGCCTTACTGAGTGGGAGATTCATCTGCCTTAAATTAGGTATCTGGAAGTAAAAACGTCCAAGCCTGAGCCAGCCAGGCTTTCACTCACTTTGTAATTGGTAGGAAAAACTGAAGGTACGGTGAAGGCAAATCAGACCACACACCCTCCAGAGATGCCCATTCCCCTACATCATCTATATGAGGTGTCTTGGGTAACCACTCCAGACTTCAACATCTGACTTAAAAGAATCCAAATTTAGGTGAGATTCCCAGCAGCCATCAGATTAAAACTGCAATTCTTTTCACAGATGAGGTAAATGGCATTAGAGGAAAAAAAATGCCACCTAATAATCAATCATAACTTAATTAGCTCCAAGCTATGAAATCAGACAGTTCCAACTGGAGGCCAAATCCAGCCTGTGGGCTGATTCCATCTGCTTCTGTCATGGCTACGTGGTGGGATGGGAGGCGATGGAGAGCAGCTGTTAGTGACCTGGGTGAAGTCCAGCAGTTCCTAATGCCTCCTATCATGCTCCAAAGTAGCCAAAACCCTTAGCCCAGGGAGGTGCTATGTCTACATGGCTCTCAAGGGGAGTCTCTGAATGGGCATCTAGGTTCCAGGAACACAAAACAAAGCTTGGACCACCCTGTGAATTAAGTCATTCTTTTTGGCCAGAAAGAGAGCTAGGAAAGTAAACATCTTGAAGCTTGTATTGCACAGGCCCGCTTTCAAAAACCCAAATTAAGTGCTTGGATGTGGAGCCTGTGCTGAAGGGTAGTATTTGTGCAGTTTGGGTTCATGCAATTCCCTTCGGAGGAATTTTCACAAAGAAAACAGGACTTTGTGTTTTCTGACATTTGCTTTAACTAAAAGGCATTGTGAGGACTTTTACAGAATATCAATTACACCCACAAGTTAGCAAGCAGGAACTGTGTACTTCATGTTGGCCGAGGTCACTACACAGCAGAAAGAAAATCAGAGCTATTCACAAACAGCCTATCTCAGAGCTGCAAATCTGATTTCTCCACTTTAGCCAGATGAAGGTTGTTATCAGAAGTAACATCTTTCCTTACACCAGCTGATCTGGTTAGGAAAGAGTAGACTAGCTGCTGGGCTGTGAGCAAGGTCTGAAACAGAACCTGGCACCCAGAAGGGCTTCTGCTCCCAGGGGCTCATCTGGGCTTTTCTTTCAGCTACATCAGTTGGTCTGGGAGGAACTATCACCTCCATATAAACTGTGACTTACTTTTGTCTTTGACAATCACAGCTACTATAATGTTGCTCTTAATTCCTATCACTATTCAGCAATTGCATGGCTGAGATTCCTTTTAAAATATCCTCGTGATGTTCAGTGTTATTGTGTTTGTAAACAGCTTTGTCTGTTTAAGTTGGTTTGGTTTTTTTAACAGGCATTGCCTGTTACACTAGAGCCACCGGGACAGGTTGGGCACCAGGGAAAGCCCAGCTGCCCTGCACTGGGCTCAGGGAGAGCTGGACACTCCAACAGGTCTCAGTGTGGCCCATAGGTAAGGTTTTGTGGAGGCAAAGCAATCCTATATCCCACAGAAACCTTTTCCTATCATTCTCCTGTCTTGAAAGAAACACACGAGTGAAGCATACCCTATGTGCTGAAACTCTTTTCCTTCTTTGCTGCCACACAGCAAACATACCTGCCTGGTGGGGGATTGACACTCATAGCACAAAGCTGGAAGAACACATGGTAATGTTAGAGCAAATCCAGCAGTGGTGTGGAGCATGAAAAAACTATTTTTCATATGGCAATAGTGCAGAGTGTTTAACAAAATATATAAACTAAAGTCAAGGTAAATTGGAACTACTCACTCTCAATTTTTACTCACGTTACCTCTAATTCAGCAGACAGGTTTACTTGCTGTGTCTGGTATAAAATAAAGGCAATATCTCATGTAGTGATAAAGTCATACACAACAGAATTTAGCCACCTACACAGCTTTAATCAGAACATCTTTCACTGCTCATAAGGGGAATTTATCCAAGTAACAGCTTTTAAATTGACCACGCTAGTATTTCTGGGATAAGATCTCCATCATTTCTCAGCATTTGTCTCCATCTGTCACATTAACCTTCCTTTGATTTGTCTTTTCTAAATGCCAGCTAACTAGGGTCAGAAGCAGCTACAATGTGGCCAGGAGGGTCTTGAGGTAGCACAGCTCTTTCCTTATCACCTGGCTTGGCACACGTGCATCGAATAATGCTTGTGTGGCAGCTGAGACTGGAGCCTCTGAGATTTTCCCAGTTAATCTCTCCCTTGAACAGAACAACAGTGAAAAATATTGTTCTTCTTGATGGCTGTAGTCCTCTCACAGTTGATCTAAGTGCCGGTCCTGTGACTCCCTACTTCCTTTAACATTTCTATTGCTCTACAACATAACCATGTAGGCGATGTCTGTGCTGCAAATAAGAGGACCTATACCTGGCCCTAAAGCCAAGTGGCTCATTCGATGCGGGTCCTATACAAATATACAGTTCCCATTGTGAAAATCTACTTACCTTCAGTTCACATAAGCTGAAGGAGAGAGCAGGTGTTGTCTTTTCTAAATTTAATCCATGTGGCGCTTAGCCTAAGTAAATTGTTTGAAGAATTAGTTGCTCTACTCAAGTTGATATAAAGCATAGTGTATAGGTGTTGCATGTATTATCAACCTTCTCATTGAACTTATTATGGAAAGAACAGATTTTAAATCTAGGGAGAGCTCATTATCAATTACTGGTAGCGTGATCTCAAAACAGTATTTGGGAAGTACATAGAGACATACAGTCACCACGTCGTTCATGACCCACTCTTTCTTAAGTTTTACGGGCACTACATGCAAAGTGAAATCCTTATTTCTTTAAATAACTCATTTCTTCCTCTTTCAATGAACTTACTCATGCTCTTTGAACTTCAAGGTAGAAAAATCAAAGGCAGTCACTGTGTCTCTTAGGAGTTCTTGACCTACTTTGTACTGATCAGTTCTCATCTCCTACAGAAATGTGGAAATTGTGTCAGAAGGATTTACACAATAAGGTGTCGAGAACGTTTCTTCTTTTAACTTCATGCATTTCAAGGAAAGGAACCTGAAAGAAATATGCACAAACTTTAGGTACAATTGTAAGAAAAGTGTTTGTGCCAAGAGATAATGTAAAAGATACCTCTGCGGGCTCAAGAGGCTGTTTGAATGAGCTGTTAAGTATAATTCAGAAAAGTATCTCTAAATTCTTGCATGTTGGCAGTAAAATCAGAACTATCGCAGAGTGGTTTTGTTGGCAGAGAAAAAGGAAATTTGAAAACTCAGGGCAGGGGGGAAAAAGAAAAATTTTTTCCACTTGAAAAAAAAATCCACTCATCAGTCATTGCTCAATGGCATGAAATAAAGGCTCACGATAAAAAGTAATGATAAATTATGAACATAAGACTTCATATTTTAAAAATTTTGGAAAATTATCAGAGGTCTCATTAGGTACAGGTTACACCACCCCTCAATCTGGCAAATGCCCATTAAATCAGCAATCCAGGACACTGCTATGCAGAGATTTAGACAAATTAGGTTTCTTTGTGAGATAGCCTTTGAATTCTCCCCGAAACAATAAAGAAGACTCCTGTAAGTCTTGCATTGTTCTGTGCTAAAAAATGTAACAAACAACATGCAGTGCATTTGTTGCTTGGAAATGCTCGTGCTTCTGGTAGCAAATACCTCTCTACATGGGAAGCAATCCCAAGTTGAACACTGCCATTGAAACACCATCAGATTGTTTGAATACAAAGACTTTAATTTTTGACATGTCCATTAAAGGTGTTAAGTATCTTTTCGTGCCGGTATCTCTGTGGCCACAGAGATGTGTGTGTATATTCATATATGCCCGTCTGCTTTCTCACAAGCTTTTGAAAACAGGACACCTGCATCTCTATGTCTAACTTAAGCACTTTGTGGGTACAAAAGCAAGGCAAGCCCGCATCGTTATTGTAAGCGATCCAGTACTTTGCAATTGAGCACTGCCAGAAAAATGCCTCCAATTCAAGGGCAGAGCTTTTCTCAGACTATATGGAAGAAAATCTGCCCGTAAGAGAAAAACTGATTTAAAAGATGTTGGATCCTTTAGTGAAAATCAACTTAAAGCTGCAGCAGCAGCATTATTGTCATGCGAGCACCAGATGTGGTGTTGCCTCCACGTTGCTTCTCAAGAAAGATTGTGAACTTCCTTGAGCACAGATTTTAATTGCCCACATTCCGGGCATCACATGGCCATTTGTCAGCAGGTTGCCTTCCCTGATCAGCTCTGTTTAGCACCACTGTTCAGCAGTTGTCCCATGAGTTATCATGGGTTTGCTGAGCCCAGATCTTGTAGTCCCTTTCCTCCAGGCCACCTTATGCTCTCCTTAGCCTGGCACCTCCTGCCCCTATAGCCACCACTGGGGCTCATTTTGGATCTCATGCCTTTCTACAGTGTTTTGCTCCAGTTTGGAGGTGAGAAGGACTATGCCATGTCTCCTGCCACGAGCTTCTTCAGACCACTGGAGCTGGACTCCATGCTAGGAAAGGAGGTGTGTGGCCCAGACTGACCTTCCTTCCAGCCAGCGCAACACCTTCTCCTCCCCTGCAGCCAGTCTGCTCTGCTGCCTCCCAGAAAGACCATGAGCCACTTCTCTGGAAGAAAAATGGATGTGATAGGCAACTTCCATTTAAAGCCTGCTTGTGGGAACGCTTCTCGTCAGCACGATCTTGTAAATGCAGACGGACACTTTCCTGTGCATGCAGATGAATGCATCACACTGCTGTGTTGTTCTGAGAACAGCTATTAAAATAAGGGGAGTTTGATACGTATTCACCACCACACATTAAACCTATAGCCCGCTAGAGCTACCTCCTCTCCATTTCGTGCATGTACCAGCAGTAACCAGGTAACAGTAAACTGATTTACATTCTGGAGCGATTATTTGCAGTGATGCACTCCATTAAATGGGCGGACAGTATCTTACTTTTCATAATGCATGGTGACATACTGGAAATGAAAATGACAAAAATTATAGATAGCTCTTTGGCTGAAGATGTGAAAGAAAAGGCATGAAGGAAAGACAGAGACCTAGGGGCTTGTTCCTGCAGAATGCCGAGCCAGGCTGTGATGCGCCCAAGTGCCCCCATTTGCACTCAAGGGCTGTGAAAGGAGGGTACTGAACAACTCAGAGGAGAGCAGGATGGAGCTCCCATTTGGGAAGTAAACATTCATTTCTTTGCAAATACCATACTCTGCAGTTCAAAGGACATTAAGCCAAGTGCAATCTTTGAATTTGTTACTTTTCAAGTACTTTTCTATTTTTTATGAAGGAACTTCTATGAATGTGTGTATGCCAGAGTGTATTTGAGGATTTAGTTCAATACAGGCTTAGTTTGAAAAACAAGCCATTACTGAGCCAAAGATCACGAAGCCAAGCAATGAAGACCGAGATGGATGGAACGAATAGAAATTGCTGAAAAGAATCTCAGATGCCTGAAATTTGTATTAGGCTGCAATTTTTTTAAGCCATATGACACTTCAATAGAGATAAACACTCAAACTGGGTCAGCTCACAGGCATTCAGCAATTCCACATCTTTCCTCAATGGCTGCTTCTTGGGTCACAGTCTAATGCTGCACAGTTAAATAAATAAATAGAGCCATCATTTGTGTCTCCATGTTTCTGAGTCAATTGTGGGCCGTTCGGGGCCTTTGGGGTTTCTAGAAAAGCCATGGTTGAATACAGGGACACCTGAAAAATTGTTTTACTCAAAATTAGCGCCCTAAATCAGCCACATGTAAAGACACCCTTTAAAATCAGAAATGTAAAAATAAAACCTACAGACTTGCCTTAAAAGATAGCTCCAAACTCAACAGCTCTGAAGCCTAATAAATGCAATATAAACATCTTGTGGCAAAACATACTGGTGCAAAGAATGTTTATTGTGTTACAAAAAAAATCAATGCAATCTGTAGGGACTGAATCAAATAGCCATACCGTCTACATTGTGATTCGTTTTGCTTTCATGAGTAAGAGATGCTAGGATGAAATAGAATATACATGTAGCTGGAACGATTGGAGTAGATATGGTAAGAAAATATAATCACATTTTTCAGTTTGGAATCTGATAATGACATACATTTTTTTCATTGCTTTCATTAATATGCCAATATGTTTCATGTGGTGAAAACTACTAATTCATGAAAATGCAGATTAGATGCCACAACCCCTAAACTAACAGAGAATCTTTAGTTTAAGTATAATTCTCAAATTCTACCATCATCCAGTCTTCTGCTGGCATGCAGTATTTGCTATCATCATTCACACATGTATTTTTGTGTGAGTTAGACTTGCATCTCATATTTTCAAAGTATTTTTGTCAGTCTCTAGGCTCCTTTGCTTTAAATTAAATATATAACTGCATGAAAAATATTGGCAGTGTCATCAGCAGTATCTCTCTACTCTAAAGTGGAGATGAGTCAAACAGAATTTAAATGATAATCAAGTAATACCTGTCTTCTGTGCAACTATCAGCTCCTTACTTGCCAGGACTGAGGTACATAACTACTTTATTTTTAGTGGTTTGATTGTTAAATGCTTGAGTTCATAACATGGAAAAAGAGCTTGCTGTGTTTTGCAGGGGGACATCCTTATCCTCTGAAAGGTCAGTCTTTGCCCCACACTCTCTATTCCTGCTAGAGGTATGTCTATAGGAGAAAGCAAGTAAGTCTTGATAATGCTCTCAGCATCCTTGGAGCTGCATGAGTTTAGTGCCTACTTCGATATATCCCAAAACATGGTAGAGCTGAAAGGTTCATATTTGGTGCTAGGCTGGCTGTGGCCACTCTGGTCTTGATTCTGAACAACACACATCTGGCTGCTCTAGAATAAATGCAGAGGAATACTTCTGCCTGCAAAGATCTGTGGACACATCCTAGTCAACATCTCCCTGCTCTTAAACAAATGAAGGGCATATGTGTGGAGATGAAGGGATGGGAGGGTCTTGGTCACGGTGCCGGACTGAATCTTCATTTTTCTGTGCAGCCTTGGGCTAGTCATTCCTTTTAGTCCCACCTTAATTCCTAATCTGAAAAACTAGGATGAAGTTACTGCCTTCAATTAATACAAGGATGACTATATAAACAGTCATGACAAGTTTGCGCACTAGAATGTGGGGGGCCATACAAATACCAAGCCAGAGGGAGCAAAGCAGAAAGGTTGAAATGTTAATGCATAGCAAAAACAGTGGTTTTTATTTATTTTTCTAGCTAGGAGAATTTCTAAAAGGACAATAAAGCAATAGCAATCAGTTTGTCACATCACAGCCCGTCACAGCCCTCCTTCTCTCCTGTGCTTTCACTGTGCACCCACTGAATGAATAGGCAAACCCAATCTCATTTCGGCTTGGGACATGGGCTGTCAGTCATGTCTGACAACAAGCATTCGGAGCCCATTTTTAGCAGGATTTTAACAGATCAATCTTTATCTGGTGGTTCAAAGAAGCCGTTCCATCTGTGTGCAGCTTGGTACTTGCAGACGCTGTGCTTGATCTTTAAACGTATCATTGTTCTGAGTCACCAGCTGCCTCTGTTTTAATGTAGGTGATCTGATTCACCAAAGTGAGTTAATAATATAACTGGGGAAAATTAAGTTCCTATTTCTATGAAAGCATAAATGTTATCTGAGATGGTGACATTTACGATTCGCTGAAAAATATGCTTTGTTTTATATGCAGTTGTTGAGCTGCCAAGGAGCTTTTTTTTATTTCTAGCAATTTAAGCTTCTCTGTAAAGTAGATGATTTAAGACAGGCAGAAGATGACTTTTTCTCACTGATCCATTATGTCTGCCTTTTCCCTTTACTCTTGGTCTGCAGCAGCTGAAGAAGCAGCTCTGCTTAGAAATCACTGAATAAATGTACACAGCTCATTTTTCTTTGTAATATGAGGGGGGGAGCGAAGAAAACCTTATAAAACACAGAGCCATTAAGAAAAAAAAAGAAACAGAAAATTCTATCATGATGGATAACACTTACACAATTAAATAAAAATACACTTGCAGTATCAAAGAGCAGAACACATTTCATTTTTATCTGCAGTGTCACTCTCCTAATGGTTTCTGTCACAAAACCTAAACAAAACAAATCTGTGAAGCAGACGAAGTCTCAGGTTTCAGGGATGCAGAGTTCTGCCAGGTGGATCAGAAAAGTAGGTCAGTGGGTCATTAATGCAAACCTGATGGGAAATAAACCCTGACCCGCTGAAAAGGAAGAGGTTTCGCACATTCGTCCATTCGACACACTTTGTGCATATCATTTCCTCTAAATAGGCATTGCAGTTCAAGCACTGCAAGCCAAACCCCAGATCTGAGGACATCGCAGAGACTGAAATACCTTCATCTTCTCATATTGTGTGGATCTCACAAATCGCATTACGTAGATGGCAGGGTTTTCACTCAAGGAGCAACGTATATTACAAGTTCTGTGTGCCTAAGTACACTGCAAATAATTTCCAGAAACCTATACAGCCTTATTTCTATTATTGACCGAGTCATTTAACCCTTAAAATGTTCGTTATCTTCCTATGTTGTTCTAAAAACCCGAAGTATTTTTGACATTTCATTTTCCAAGAAGATGTGATAGATGCAATATTGGGAATTTCTACCTACAGCCTTGTACCTGTAGCTGCTTTGCAGCTTTTCCCTTACAAGTGGTAAGGGACATGTGGTGGGGAGGGAAAGAAAGTCCTGTTCGCTTAGGCATGGAGGGGAAAGCACCATCCCGAGCCCTGCACTGCCCCACAGCCTGCTGCTCGGCACCCCCGCCCCCACTCTCACACTTGCCTCAGCCAGGCTACCCCAACAGAGATCCACCAGTAGCAAACTTTGTCTTCTGGCTTTCTGAATCTTTTTCTTTGTGCTTAGTTTACCTCTCTTGGTAGAGGTCTGCTTATTTTTTTTTTGTTGTAAGATTCAGTCAAATAAATCTGTGGTTTTTACAGATTTTTTTCTTCTGATCAAGGAATTAAGCACTTGAGTGGAATTTTTTATTATTATTTAACTTAATCAGAGTTTATTATTTTGTGCTACTTGAGTTTGGCACCAAGATTTTCCATCTCCCTTGGGTTTTTTTGCATCACAGTTTTGAATTCCACATGTTCACATCCTGCCCCTGAAAAGCCTCTTTTGAGGAAGTTCAAAGTAAGTGGTTAAGAAATCTGCTGAGTGTGGAAATTCTTCATGATACATTACTTCTAGGAAGCACCTGACAAAGAAAATAGTCTTTTGGTAGGTAGAGTCATTAAAAAACTACACATATGCAAGGACAGAAATCTGGACTTAAGATTTCTTATTTGTCATTCATAAAAAAATTTCCTTGCACTTGTTCTACATAACTTTTGTCTGGGCTTTTATGTCTTCTCTGTCACCTGAAAAACCTGAATGCAGACACGGCATCATATAAAAACCCCCGCAAGACAGACACATCCCATATACTACCCTGCCTGATTAAGCTTTAACTCTTCTGAAATGCAGCAAGCAAATGGTGTGTGCAGCAACGGCATGTAACCACGTACACTAAAGCACTGTGGCACAACTCCACTCAATCCTGAGGTGGTTCTGGGTGCCCACTAAGATCACAGACCTGAATGTCCTGTCCTGGTCAGGACCGCTTGTGATTTTTTAAGGGTGAAATAATTCACCTGGTGTCAACAGCGAGTCTACAGCAGAAGGAGGAGTGGAGGCTGGGCCTCCCGGTTTCCGTGCACGGTCCTCACCGCTGGATTGCATAGCATATAATTGGTTTCATGTGTCTTGAAGGAAGTGTATAATAAACTAGTGGATGTCTACAGGTTGTAGATACCAATTTAAATCAAAGTGATTTAAGCAATTGTTTTAAACTATTATTTCAATCATTAACAAAGAATGGTTAATCCTTTTTAGCTGCTTGTTTTAAATTTGTACTTCCAGATTACTTCCCCACACAAAGGCCTGTGCTCAATAATTGATGAGAATTTATATTTATTATTGCAAGGCTACAAGGTAAACATGAATACATCTCCAGAGTTACTGTTTACAAACATTTATTCAGATCCTTAATTTTTTAAGTTACCTAATTTTGAAACGCCATACAAAGCATCTCTTATTTATTATATGATGCTTCCTTCTTGCTTACAATTTGAGTGAAAATGGAATTAATTAAAATATGTGAAATCAACTCTTTGTTACTGTTTGTATTATCTCAGTAATGCTAATTTTGATGTGCTGTATGCCTGGGATGAAGTAAGTGTGCCATAACACTTTAAGCATTTAAACAGTTTTATTAAACAAAGGACTTAACTTTTCTGTTTGTTTAATGAAATTGATTGTTTACATTCCCTTGCCTTTTGATTATCTTTGAACTAGTAGTTTTTATACTCTCGCATTATTTTTTACTCACAGATGTGAGGATGAAAACTAGTTTTTTGGGTTTTTTTAAGAGAACACTTGGTTTTCAGTTTAAATGATCTAGTCCTTCCTACTTGAAAAAAAAGTGTAAAGCAGAAAATATTCCAATTGAACTTACAATAGATGTTATCCCTGATTAAAAAAAATGATTTTTCACTGTAGCAAACCCTACTTCCAAGTGTTTATTGAATAAGTCCCTCTAGCTGTAGGATGACTTTCTTTAAAGCTGTGGCTGCAAACATGTACTACTCGTTACTCTTAATGTAATTTATATTATTCTAATATATAATAATAAATTTAGACCTTGCCTTACGTTGCCTTGTCTTACATTTTAGTTTGAAACTACTGTTTTAAAGAGAAAAATAAGATTTCAATTGTAATATCCATGTTTTTCATGAAAAGATTAACCGACTTTCCTCTAATCAGCAGAGCAAGGTGATTACACC
This sequence comes from Neomorphus geoffroyi, assembly GCA_033558235.1. Classification (NCBI taxonomy): domain Eukaryota; kingdom Metazoa; phylum Chordata; class Aves; order Cuculiformes; family Neomorphidae; genus Neomorphus; species Neomorphus geoffroyi. The sequence continues at coordinate 34,103,104 of JAUMJM010000005.1, read as the reverse complement.
AACAAAACAAATATAGCAGCATTACTGTTGCTATATGTGTCAACTTATTTTATGCAGTAATAACTCGAAAGCATAATTTTATTAATTACCTCCCTTGCAGTTGAAAGTGCTTTAGACACTCTGTTGATGAAGGGACATACCATGAGTGCATGTCTAATTTCTACTTGAATCCTGCGTTTAAGTCCTTGTGGAAATGGAATAAAATGAAGAATTTGCTGATTGTTTTGTTAAATTGGCAGCCAGAAGAGAGATACCCACCAATTTAAAGAGATTCAGGATCACTCCAGAAACTCTATCTACTTCACTCCTCCAAGTAACGTGAAAACAGAAATTGAGTGAGTAGTCAAAGAAAAATTAAAGCTTTGTTTAAGCTAATGTGTCGTGATACAAAGTAGTAGTGATGTAAGAATGATTTGCACTGAGGTGCCGCTGTTGAATTTGTCATCTTGGCTTTAAAGGTCATCCTGGACTGCAGATGCAGTGTTGTGCAGACTTAGGCAGGGGCTGTGAGGGATTTTTATGGTAGACAATATCCAGGTTGTCATTGTACCCCAAGGTACCCACCCAGAGACCATCTCCTCCGTTGCTGCTCTGCAGGAAGTGCTGGGAAGAGTCCAGTGGAGGGCCATAGAGATAATAGCAGACTGGAGCACCTCTGTAATGAGGAAAGGCTGAGAGACCTGGGGAAAAGGAGACTGGGAGGGGATCTTATCAATGTTTATAAATATGTAAATGGCAGGCGTCAGGAGGATAGGGCCAGACTCTTTTCATTGGTGCCCAGCAACAGGACAGGGGACAACGGGCACAAACTGGAGCACAGGAAGTTCCACCTGAACATGAAGAAAAATTTCTGTACTTTGAGGGTGACAGAACACTGGAACAGGCTGTCCGGGGAAGTTGTGGAATCTCCTTCTCTAGGGATATTCAAAACCCTCCCAGACACATTCCTGTGCAACCTGCTGTAGGTGAACTCGATTTAGCAAGGGGGTTGGACCAGATGATCTCCAGAGGTCCCTTCCAACCCCAATCTGGTTCTGTGGTTCTGTGATTCTGTGATTGCTCCCCATTGGGCCTCTTGAGGATAAATCCTCACACAGTGAATATAACCCAGTCCTGATGGAGCCAAGTTATTTGCACCAGCTGAGTACCCATCCCTTAATTCAGTGTGTACCCTACTGGGGAGCCAGAAAGTATGGGTTATACAGGAGGAATTATCTTTGGAATGGATTTCTAAAACAATGGATTTAACATATGAAAGCCTGGGAATCTGAAATTAAAGTTTTTACATACTTGGCATTCATTTGTAAGTTGGCAGTGACAGCTTTCATCCTACAGAAAACATTTTTTATCTCATGAAAGCTGAAAATAGCTCTGTGCAATACTGGTGCCTCTCACTAAGATGGGGCTTTTCATCCGTGACCTACTTTGTTTTTTGCACAATATGCCTAATGAGTAATAATGACTTTGGAAAGGGCAGCACTAGAGATGAAGTTGAAGTAATGCCTTAAGATGCTCTCTGTGAATACATCAAACAGAATATTTTTCATCAGGCTGAATAAAAGAGTGTGGTTAAAGTACACATAAGTTTAAGAATTAAACAACGCTCAACTGATGGGTGAAGACTCTTCACACAAGGCGGCTATCGCAGCATGGGGCTGGTGGTCGTGCTGCGACAGCATGACAGCAGTGCTGTCAGGCGCCCTGGGGGGCTGTGCGGCACACAAGCATTCCTGCAGGTACCTGCTGACAGCAGCACAGGAAACTGCCACCACTGATGTGTCTCGGTGGCAAGTGGGACATCCGTGAGACTCTGCATCTCACAGCGTTTTGGGCTGAGGAGAGACCTGGAGGGAGCGAGGATCAGGGCTGAGCAGGTGGGAGGTGGAGCTGAGAGCCACAGAAGATAGAGGTGCAAAGCTCCATCCCCACTTGCAAAGCTGTTCAGCCTTTTACCTGCCAGTCACTCACCAGTCTGCCCCAGTCTCCACCCAAATATGCCCATCTGCTCTGTTGCAGCCCTCCTTTACCCTCCAGCACTTTCCAGCTGAGAGATAGAGCTGTGCGACACCCATCTTCTTTACTCAGCTGTGGAACCAATGCACGTGCTGCTTCTCCAGCCCTCACCAAGTCCCTGCATCTCCTTCCTTTTGCAAACTTCCAGCCCACAAGCCATCCCCTCCTACTCATGGAGGGTAAAGGTCTGTCCCTTCTCATTCTCCCTGCCTTATTTGTCCTCCAGCACCCTAGACAATATTTAGTTTCATTACAGCAACCTTGGTTAGACAAAAAAGGTAACATTTTACTTTTATTATTATTACTATTAACATTCTCCTTGTCTTTTTAGACTGGAGTAATTTTATTTTGCTGAAGTGGAAAAAATACATTTCTTCCTTCTTGGGCAAATGAGAATTTTTTTAGATTGCAAAGGTGATTTATCTTGCTCTCATCAGGTGAGCTGAGAATTCTCTTGGCTGCAAGAGTATTCCTTATGAAACTGTGAAGAAGGGAAAGGTTTTTATATATCAAAAAAATACATGCAAGTCTCTATTTCAAAAATCCATGCAAGCCACAACGTTGCATCACTTTTCTTTCTTCCTGTCAGCAGATGCCTATGAGTTTTCACACCAGGCCAGCTCTGAATTGTATTTTCCTGCTTTGCCTGTTGAGCATCATCAGAAACCTGGAGAGATTTTGTGAAAAGCACAAAATGCCTCCCTGCACAACAAGAGCAAATAAAGCAGGCCAAATGCCAGGCAGCTGAGAGAAGAGATGAGCTGAAAAAGGAAGATGAATTGTAAGTTTGCTGTTAGCAGGCGAGAAGAGGAGACGGGCTTGTCAGCCTCAGCCTCACCCTTCTTTCAGAAAGAGTTTCTCATTTCAGGCACAGCTCAAGGTGAAGGTTGGTCTGGAGGATTCAATACACAGATGATTAGCAGCTCCAGACTTGAGAATAAATTCAATTCCATACAAATTAGTATAAACAGAAAGTCACATGAAGCAGAGAACAACAACTGATTTCCCTCACAATACATCCAGCAGCATAAAGGGCTTTTAAGATACTGATATTCTCAATGTTCATAGCAGCTGCCAGGCCCCTTTATAATACTGACATAATCTGAAGGGGTGTTTGTTTAAGTGAAACCCATATCCAGTGTTTTAAGTAGGTCAAGTTCAAAGTCTAGTCAATATTTGAAAAATCTGTGCAAGATAAAGAGGCAATGAGAAAAATTAGCATGTGAACCCACTGGAGCTTTCCTTCCCAACTACACTTTGCATGGGGAAAATGAGGACAGTACACAATGAGTTGGTATTTGGGCCCAAAATACCCAATGCTTTCTCTGATTTTCCATAATAAAAAACCAGAAAGAATACAGAAGATCTTCTGTTGAGCTCTAACTAGATTGTCCTTTTTTTTTCTAAAATGGGATTTTTTTTAAATTGGGAATCTTTTTTGTAAATTGGTTGATTTCCTGTCATAACTTTGCTTGAAAACCCGAAAGCTAAAAGTGCGTTTTATTTTACCTAATACCCAAACTTGTACTGCACATCCTAGTTACGGTATATCGCTGCTACTTGGAAAAGCTGTGTTCACAAAATATAGACTATGGATGAGAGGAGAGGACTTTCAAACCAACAGCTAAAACTATTTCTTCATTCACAAAAAACTGAAATGGAAGAATGATCTAAGTGATGTGGGGGATGGCAGGGCAGGGAAGGAATAAAAGAGAGGAAGGACAGCTCACGTCAGCTCAGGCCAGTGACATTTAGGCATAGTTTCCCTCACATTCCTCTTTATCCAGAGCAGATGCTTTGAGTAATTTTTTGGCAGAGCCTCTGGGTAAACTGCATTGGTATTTCAGTTCAGATTAGGAGTGCACTTTAGGAGGGACTATGTTGATTTACTGTTTTTTCCCACCTACAAAACTGGTTTTCACAGCGGAGAAGCTCTTGGCTTCCTTCCATGTGAAAAGAAACTGGACAAGGCACTTCAGAGAGGCACCCGAAGTGCTGCAGCCATGAGTGTGTGTGTGCTTGGCATGCAGGTCTGACCAGGCCTAGTACTAATAAATGTGTGTAACGTGGAGGTGTGGGCATCAACACTGACTGTTTTGCTCTGTAGGCACATGTAGGTGGATCCACACTGCTTTTTACTGTAGCCATATCTTCTGTCTCTAGACATGTAGAGTCTAAGGAACATACAGTCTCAAACAGTTGAGTTCAATACCCAAAATCAGCTGGTGTAAACATCCCTCAGTGCAACTTACACCTGCAGCTGCTTTAAAAGCCAACATCATCCCTTCGATGCCCACCCGGATGTTCTCAGAAGGAGAGGCTGCTCCAGGGACGTCACAGCACGCAGGGTGAGACTGCGTGGGAGTTGCACCGTATTCAAGAGGTGCACCAGGAGTCACCTTGGTCACCACTTAAACTTTGGTTTGATACACAATCGCAGTTGTGGGCTGCCTTTAAAACAATGTGCTGGAAATTAATTTATGGAGTCAGTACGAGAACTTGTGTTAGGCTCCTGATCATAGCCAAGCACGTTCCCATGAGTCATCCAGGTGCAAGATTCTTGCTGAGAGGGAGTACCCAAGGGCCTTGGTCAGAAAGGGTTTCTGAAGCAGGTTCATGATTTTCAAAGCAGCTGATGGAAAGGAAGATGGAAAGGAAGAAAGATACCAAGTGGAAAGGCAGCACAGTTATTGCTTGGGTGTTGTTTTTCAAGGCTACGTGAAATCTGGATTCTGTGAGGCTAAATGACAAAATTCCCACTGATGCTAGTGGAGCCAGAATCTCATCCTTGTGAGTCTCGGATTGTTAGCCTGGAGCTTTTCATCAGTATTTGGTTCAAGTAAACCAGTGGACTGAAAACTGAAACCAGACTGCACTAGAATTCTACATTTCTGCAAGCAGAGAGTTGATAAAATGAACATAAAAGTCAAACAATATTTATTTATTTCAGATTTTCTTTATTTTATTTTTATATTAAACTTAATAAATTTATTTGATAATAAACAAATAATAGATTTCTGTATTCTGTTGAAATTCTAGCTGTGACACCAACTTTGTATCTGAGTTTAGCCGAGAACATGAACCAACCACAATTTTGAGTAGTAGTTTTAAGCTAATGATATTGGTTATGTTTCTAAAATACTTTAGATAGATATGAGATATGTTAAATAACACTTGTGACTCTAAAACCAGAGTAATACAGAGACACAGATGATTTATCTTACATTTTATTTTTATTTTAGAGATATAAAGATTTTGTTAAAGCCACAACACAAACAATGAGTTATGATAAAAACAGGGACAAGGCCGACAGTCTTTATATATGTTTGAGACACATTTCCTTCTTTCAAAAGAAAAACATGGTGTCAGTACAGTGAAATAATTACACTGTTTTGAAAAGTTCGCTGTAGTTTTCCATACACAAATACATGCATGTTCTGTAAGAGAAGAAATGAATGCTAACAAATCGTCTTAGCTGCCTATACTAATTCCTAGGCAGCACTGATGTGCTTCAGTTTTACACTTCACTAAGGATAAACAATGTGGCAAAACATTAAAAGTTATGCAAACATGGTTTCAGGATCTCATCAATGATATTCTTTTGAAAACAATATTTTTTTCTTACCTAATGCCCTCACTAGAGTGACTTTCTCATTACATTTCTGCCAACTGGAGAATTTCAGTCGAGTGAGAAGAAATAATGAGCAACATTACAGCGACCAGAGAAAAGAATATATGAGAAATGCAAAGCATTCCTTGCTACTCCTGCTGCATAAATATACATCTTCCAGGTAGGAGAGGAAAAAGGTAACAAAGAAATCACTGCACACACCTACCCTGGCCCCACAACCAAGATGCAAAAGCTTGTTTATATATATATATATGTCACAGTATCACAGTATCATAAGGTTGGAAAAGACCTCTGAGATCATCGAGTCCAACCTATGACCCAACACCTGCACCTACTCCTACTTGCCAACTACACCATGGCACTAAGTGCCTCATCCAATCTTTCCTTAAACACCTCCAGGGACGGTGACTCCACCACCTCCCCGGGCAGCACATTCCAATGGCCAATCACCCTCTCAGTGAAGAACTTCTTCCTAATGTCAGCCTAAACCTCCCCTGGCGAAGCTTGAGACCGTGTCCTCTTGTTCTGTTGCCGGTCACCTGAGAGAAGAGACCAACCCCTGCCTGACTACAACCTCCCTTTAGGTAGTTGTAGAGAGCCGTAAGGTCTCCCCTGAGCCTCCTCTTCTTCAGGCTAAACAACCCCAGCTCCCTCAGTCGCTCTTCATAGGGCTTGTGCTCCTATATAGCTGCCTGTTTCTTGTAAGATACTCTGGGATGGTGGTGGCAACATCATGCCTCTTCACTGGTTTTGAAATGGAAAAGAGGAACTGAAGAAAATAAGAGTTATTTGACCTCATGAAAACCTGAGTGTTTGACTGGTCTGTCTTCTTCTCTGGAGGTCGTAGTGTCCTGCAAACTATCGTTACCTTTGGAGGACCTATAAACTCAAACACCTCAGAGCCACAGAGTGCAAGGAAGGTATCACCTCTTATGCTGTACTCCCCAGCAGGTAAAATTTTATTTTTGTGCTTGAAAGAAGCTGACAGATCATCAGGTCTTTCCCATGCCATAGAAAAGGAGTAAATTGGGTAAACGCTTAATCAGACATGAATTTGACACTGTTTAAGGTATCCATACAGTATGAACAGTGTTTACCTTTATCGCAAAATTCCTTGATTCTTTGACTCCTTACTGAACACATGTATTTGGCCTAGGTTTACGGAGAGATCTTGGGTCTGGAGAAACTTTTTCTGAGCTTTATCCTCAGGCTGAAATGTATTATCTCTGGTAATTTTGACTAAAGAATGACCCAAGAAACCAGTCAGATCACAACTTAGCTTGAGTTTTGATCGGTTCAGAGAAGGACTTACATGAAGAGGAGACTTAAAGGCATATTAAGCAGTATCGATTGGACTCAGATTGGCAAAGTCAGGTCAAATTCAACTGCTGCCGTAAGATTTTGATTTCAAAACTCAGATATGGAAAAAAGAGGACATTAAAATGGGGTTAAACAGTCAATAAAACCCCAAATTGGGATTTTTTTTTTTTGCACTTAGCACATGGGATTTTTTTCACAGTACTTCTTGCAGCCAGTTTGACGGTGTACCAGTGCAGAACTAATGCTGTCAGAGCCAACTACGTGTACTGCAGCATACAACAAAGTAAGGCACTACTGTGAGAAAGTTTGCCTCAAGGCTGTATTTCTAATAGACATTAAAGCCATAAGATGGAAAACAAAATCTATGAAACAAGCATTAAAGAGATGCATTGACACAAGGAAAAAAATTAAACTGAGGGCAATACTTCTGGTGCAAGCAAGGGAGAATATCAAATACACCACACTGAATCAAGTTTCTGGTGATCATTAAGTTTAGCTACTAGCCTGAGTTAGCTCCCAAATCTTTCTGTGAATCCATTCTTCTAAAGGCATCCTTTTCTCTGCTCCCCCTTGCAGGAAAGAGCAAAGAGCTTCTTGATTTGCTTTTCCCTCCCTTCCCTTCTCACTCTCTCCCTTAAGTCCATAAAAAAGCATTCTTCATCACTTTGGCTGCTTGCAGAATGCCTGATTTATGGGAATGACACTACGCTTTTTACGATACAGGATGAAGTCTCTGCCAGAGTGTGCAAACATGATGTGGGCAGTCACTGCTCAGAGGAGGTATGCTGTGTGGAAGTGTGCAAAGGGCAAGGGAGAAAAGGAAAGCTTCCAGAGCCCAGCTAATAGGGCTGTACTTTGCTAGGACAGATGTTTACTGCTTTCTTTTCTTTCTCTCACTTGCACACAAACACACTGATTTAATGATTGCAAGCAAACACAAGCATAGTCTTTCTTGTAGAACCAAACAGAAAGAAAAGACTGATTATGAGGATGGTATTGCTATACCTTCAGCTACAGCAAAGGGAATACTGAAAGCTGCTGGCAAAATAAATTGCTTTTTTTGCATCAAAGTTCCCTTATATTAAAAGTATCCCACTGTGCGAATTCCTCTGTGAAAAGAAAGCAAGACGGACTGAGGTTGGAATTAGCTCTGGTAAACTGCAAAGAATTCAGGCTTTCCAGAAGTCGAGTGCTGAGGTGGATGGCTGAGTGAGAAGGGTTACATTTAAAAAAAACTAAAAGATCAAGCAAAGAAATTCACTTAAATTTAACAAATTTCAATTACTGATTCTTTTTATTGTTGGACCTTAATTTATGTAAGCTTCTTACTTTGACAAGAAATTCCTGCACACCAAAAGATTTAGAGCATATAGTGTTCCTCTTGCGATGACTTTGTGTTCATTGATATGTAATACGAGGAGCATTCCATACTCCCTTATCACTGGGAAATCCACTGGAAAGGAATAATTTTTCAGATGTAACTCTCCACAGCAGCAGTGAGATCAGACTCTATGTACATATTTTGAGGCTGTAGTTAACGAGCAGAATTAATTGCATTAGTCTTGTAAAGGCCTCATCTTTCCCAACTTTGAATTCACACTTTAATGATGTTTTATGATGTGAAGCCTTCTGATGTGGAATAGCACCGTAGTTAAAAAAAGTCCTCCTATTATCACTTTAACTCTCAGAGAATAACCAGGCGCTTAAGAGAGTATTGCTGGGGAGAAAAAATTCAGGAAGTGATGATAGAAATAAATTATCTATATGGGGTCATTTTGTCTTGTTGATTAGATCCCTGTAATGATACAGATGTTGGGGATTCTGTGCTCAAACAAATTCAGGCAACTTAACGCTTCCTTAGGAAGCAGAGCTGAATATCAAGGATCAGAAAAACCTGTATGTGTTCAAGAATTAAACCAGATAAGGATACTGCTCATCCGTGGCTGGGCCCTGAGCCGTGAGGATTTTCCCTGTGGCAGTGAGCTGGCACTGAGCAGCAGGCTGACATCTAGCTGGTGGGATTCCCCCTTTGCCTGACCCTCCACTCAACCCTTCCCCTCATCCTGCTTACAAGCAGACAGCAAAACCACCATGCTCTGCAGAAACCACTCACAAGGCAGATCCATATTGATTGCTCCCAGACTTCTGCCTAAGAGGAGGATATTGTCTATTGTCATACAATAATCCAGTCTTCTCGAATTCCAGTCCTTGGAGGGTAAAGTGCTCCTAGCTCAGGCCCTTCCTCTGTGGACATTTTTGGAGGTTACCCACATGAGCAGCCATGGATGGGTATTAGGCCAGAGTTCAGTGCGCTATTTTTATAATTCAGCATGCACACGGCTCTGTGTGGGGAAGTGCTTTGCTAAATCACAGTATCTTCTCAGGGCTCTCACATTCAAAGCAAGCTGCTCCCCAGAGCTCCAGGTGAAGTCCCAGAATTAAAGGTTTTGGTGACATATCAGGGCTCCCTGCTTTCCCTGGTGGCCTTGCAGTACAGCTAAACAACTTTTTCTCCAAGGAAACGGCTTGCAGCATTTTCAGCCAGCTGGCAATTTATCAGAGGACGGCTGCACGTGGCAGACCTCCACCCCGCACCACAAGGAGGAGAAGGTGCAGGGTGGCCATTCTGCCCACACACAGCTGACAGACGAAGGAAAAGAGCTGCGGAGAACAGACTGCTACTGCTGCCTCAGTATGATGCCAGATCACCTGCAAGCCACCTGGGAAGGAGATACGTGCAGATGGGTGTCCCTGTAGGCTCCTGTCCTCACGGTTGCCTCGTGCTGTGTGCTGCTTAGCAGGTCTCGTCAGCCTTCTGTAGGATGAAGATGGGGCAGATCTCCTTACCCTTTTGCTCATTAGCTACTAGTTTGCATCTGTAGAGGGATGTTCCAAGCTTGAGCTACAGTAAAGACAAATCCCATTTTGCTGGACATTATGATTTGAGATCTAGAACACCCAAAGCAAAGAAGAAGAGATGATGTTGAGGGATATAGTGAAAGAGGGATGTTGGCAGGGAGAAAGGAGGAGAATCCGCATGCAGCTTGGGCAAAAGCAAAGAGAAAAAGCATGGCATGCTGCTGCCATCCAGGGCTGCAGAGTGCCCACCTCTTGCAGAGCCAGCGAGGAGAAGTGTGTTTCACAACTGTGAAAAACCACAAGTCCTTTCTGTCTGGAAATATCAGCCTCTATCCTGGCTGCAGCACAGAGATTGTTTTCAGAGAGATATCTCAACATCTCACAGTATCAAGATTAATTTTGTTGGGTTGGTTTTTTGCTTTTAGTGCATTATTGGAGCAGTTAAGAGCATCTCCTGAGCTCCAAACTGTCCGGAAACAGAGGAAAAAACCAAGCAAAACTCCAGCGGTGTTTTATTCTGTATCCCCAAGCAAAGTATTTCAAGGAAAATGAAGATATGCGGAAAGCTCATCTCACTATTGACAATGGAAGCCTCTGAGGCATTTCAGGTGCTTTATAGCTTTCAGTTAGCTCATACAGGGAAAGTTGACAATAAAACTGTGGCATGGAAATGTTAAGTGCCAGACTCCACAGAAAAATGAACAGGAGAGAAATTAACACAGCAGGGAATATGGGGAGCTCACATTAGACTGCTGTTCCCGATGCAGTCCTTGTTCTAACCAGATGAAGAAGAGACACAAATACACCTTGAAACTGTGAACTGGAGAGGGATTTAATTCATGATTTAATTGATTATATTGGTAATCTTCTTAAAGATGCCCAATGAGCCCAGATCATGTTGTTAAAAACAATTCAAGGTACCAAAGGTGTCAATGACAGTGTTGGCTGCTCTGAAGCAGCAATGAGAGCAAAGCTGTGGCTCCTTGGGTTCTGGCTGAGTTTGCACTCCCGTGTGGCAGAACCATGCAAGCTGGAGTGCGGTTCCACAGCAAGTCAGGGGTGAGATGCCAGTAGGCATCACTGTACTCCCCCACTCCTTCGGTCACAGGGCCAGTGATGAAGCAGTAACGTATCTTGCAGCTCAGATTTTGCCATTTCTCAGGAAAACCAGTGAAGGTGGTGATTTTGCAAACATGCAGCTTATAATCCACAGGATCACCAAGGACAGGGAAGTCTTTCCTCTCCATAGGCACCTACCTCTCTCTGTTGACTTGATGGGGCACTTGCATAGTTCAGGAGTGATTCACTAGGCAATAAAATAAAGCAGTGAAACAGGTGCCTCTGTCAGGTCAATCGAAATCTTCCCCAAGGGACAATACATTCATTTTGGGAAGGAGGAACAGGGGTACAGAACAATTCCTGCCTTTATTTATGAGACAAGTTAGCTGAAAAAGGGTACAGATCTTTCATGGAAACCAAGTAAAATCAGATCAAGAAAGGAGAGAATATTTTTTCCAGCACAGAGAGAAGATTTGGAAATTGAATGCAAACCTGAAAGAAGTAACTGCAAACATGCTATAGAACAGAGGTCTCCATACTTTTGAATATGCTTCAGGTGAATGTGTACATTGTCTTTCCTGCCTATCTAGAAACAATCCTAGAGAGTCCTGATGGAACACCTTATCCTCAAGTCCAGGAACAAGAGCTGTAGAGCACTTGATGAAGTCCACAGAATCATAGAATTATAGAATGTAAGGTTGGAAGGGACCTCAGGGATCATCTGGTCCAACCTTTTGAGTGATACATAGTTTAAATGAGAAGCCCCAGCACCCTGTCAAGTTGAGTCTTAAAAGTGTCCAGTTGGAGGAATCTACCACTTTCCTGAGGAGATTATTCCAATTTTTAACTGTTCTCATGGGAAAAAAAATGTTCTCGAATCCAATCAAAATCTCCCCAGGAGCAACTTATACCTATTACCCCTTGTCTTTTCCATGTGACTCCTTGTAAAAAGGGAGTCTCCATTCTTGGTAGACGTTCTTTATGCGCTGGTACATGGCAATAACGTCTTCTATAAGGCTTTGCTTCTCAAGGCTGAACAAACCTAGTTCTCTCAGCCTTACTTTTTATGATAGCTTTCCTAGCCCTCTGATCATCTTAGTGGCCCTACTGTGGATGCTCTTGAGCCTGTCCACATCTTTTTTGTATAGCGGGGACCAAAACTGGATGCAGTACTTCAGTTGCAACCTGACAAGTGCTGAGTAGAGTGGGATAATGACTTCTTTATCTCTGCTGGTGATTCTATTCTTGATGCAACTCAGCACCCCTTTGGCCTTTGCTGCTGCAGCACACTTTTCACTTATGTTGAGTCTGTTGTCCACCAAGACTCCCAGGTCCTCCTCCACAGAGCTGCTCTACAGCCATGTGGAACCCAGTATGAGTTGCACTCCAGGGTTCTGTATTCTCAGATGCAAGACCTTACACTTACGTCCTGAACTTCATAAGATTTCTGCTAATCCACTCTTCCAGCTTGTCCAGGTCTTCTGGAGTGTCAACCTCCCCACTCAACTTGGTTTCATCTACAAACTTCATCAGGGTGCTCTTGATCACAACATCCAGGTCACTTACGAAGATATTAAACAGTGTTGCACCCAATATTGATCCCTGGGGAACCCCACTTTTGACTGGTTGCAAGTTTGAGAAGGAAATATTCACCACCACCCTCTGCGTCCAGCCTATCAGTCAGTTCCTCATCCATCCCACAGACCACTCGTCTAGGCTGTAGCACATCAATTTCTCCAGGAGGAGGCTGTGAAGAATCATGTCAAAGTTGCCATAGAACAGAGCACAGAATTAAAACTTGCAAACGAGAAAAATAATCTAAGAAGTCTCAGAAAAGCTACAGGTCAAGACTATTGTGAGGAAGTAGAAAGTGATTAAGTCCCTGCCTGTCCTGCCTAGAAAACAGGTGTCTATGGGGTTCCTCTGCCATCCAAAGGAGAGCTCTCAGCTCTAGACAGAGCTTTGCTTAGAGACACCAGGATACCAGCCACCTAGGTAACACAGGAAATTAAGTGTAAAAAAATGTTAGGAACTAATATTGAGACTTAAAAATCTAAGATAAGGATGCTGTGGATATTAACACTTACGAAATCCACTGCTCTCTTGGAAAAAAAAAAAAGTAAGCATAGATTATTATCTTTTTAATTGTCTGGGAAAAGCACATAGTTATTCTAACCTATTTTACTCATTCTCTTGAAATAATTTTACTAGTGAATATTAAAGTCCAGAAGACTTGTATTCATGTCAAGTTCATTATGAGTTGATGTGTCTGATACATTGTTTAACAATTTAATGGCATGAGTTCAAGTGGTTTGCAGTCTGCATCACATTAACCCAGACAACTGGTGGAAATGGAGTATGAATAAAGTACCAAGAAAAACAAGGTAGACTCAAACACTGATCTATATTTTATGTAGTAGAATTAAAGTTTGTTGCCAGCCAAACACACATAACCAAAAGCTGGTGGGTTTAGTTAACAGAAAATTGAAGATCAGAATGTCTACAGTGTCAGAAATATAAACAAACAGATAAGGCAAATCCAGGGAAATTATGATTTAGGGTTAAAAGAAGGGGGACAACAGCCCAGGTGCAACTGGAGATGGAAACCAATGCTTGTAAAGAAAGATGCAGCTGTTTGGAGAAATTGTCGCATCTCCTGGGACATAGAGCAATGGAGAAGGCTTCTCCTAGAGAGGATCTCTTCAGAGGGCATTAGGTCTGCTTCTCTACCCAAAGGTTCATCAGACTTATTGGGGCAGGCTAAGGACAGGGTGCTGGGTTGACTGACTTCAGCCCCTCCTGTCTGAAGGGAGAACCAAAATTTCGTGTGGATACAGAGATCGAACACTGCCAGTGAGCCTGGTGAGCATCCTGCCTCTGAGAGCTTGGCAGGAGGTGGGATATGGCAGATACGGTGTTGACAACAGTAACTCCAGGGAGTACAAACTTGGAGATAGAAGGGAAGAGCATAAGACAGCTGGTATATGCATCCACCATGGAACCCTCCAACACAGCCATGTGTTGTCCTCATGGTGCTCAGGGCAGGACTTGGCAACCAGGACAAGTCCTGCACCAGCCAGGAGCAGGGCAGCCAGTTGACACCAGGACAATCCCCGCCCCAGACACTGGGCACCTTCCTGGGGATAGAGGTGGACCAAGGCTGGGGCAGGATGTAGTCCTGGCTCAGCAGGGCTTTAGGGAGTTGTGACATTGCTGCACGGGCTGATGGCCCCGAGGAGGTTGAAATGGCATCCTGGGCTGCGACCAGAAAGGGATGATGTGACCTTCAGGGCCTACCAAAACATGTTCAAAGATACTTCTTCAGTGGAGCACCTAAGTGACTTCTTTTCCTCTTCCCATGCAATGTCATACTACTGCATGTAACATTATACTGGAGAAGGTGCAGTGTAGACAAATTTTGATTTACTCTTATTTGGCATGGGAGTAGGTGGGTTGAACAAAATCTGGAGGGGAATTCAGGATTCCTGATCTGTCTTCTCCTCAGGACTGGTTTTGTCAGTGCCACTGTTCCGGGTGTACCAGCACAAACCAGAAGCCTGTTTCTGCTATCAGACCTTTAAAATCTTTACAACAGTATTCATTTCTTGTGGGTTTCCCAATAAGATAAAATACCAAGGACAAGTCAAACAGCAAAGCATGAGCTATTTTATTTCTCCCCACTTTCTATTACTAAAAGAGCATGAGAAGCACTTGAGGGCAGTTTGGGGAGTGCATCTACCATCCAATATGACAAGTAGGTTAATTGGAATGAAGGAAAATGTGACCCTTGACTACAACTGCCCCTTAAGGGTATTGAGTTTAATGTTGTTGTTATTGTGTTCCGCAACATCATGAGGCAAAACACAGCGATGGGCTCGTCTCAGCACAGGAGCTGTTCTTAACAAATGGAGCTGCACCGAGTGACTTGGATTAAATTTGACTAAATCTTGCCCCAGGAAATCTTTCTCTAGAAAATCCTGTAGCACTCACAAATATTTTAGGAGTGACAATGCTGGGTGTCCAGCTCAGCGGAAAAGCACACAAGCTATAAGGGAGCAATGCGATACACATCTTGCAGGCAGGAGAATGTGCAGATCACCTGCCATTTCTGTTGCTGGCTGTGCGTGCAAAGGAATCAGCTCTGTGACTTTATGCGAATGTCGAGGTGGGGGGAAACAGTCATCTTTTGGGGTTTTTTTTTTCAAAGAGGAAGAAGGCATTGAAAGAAAATATGTGCAAATTAATGTTAAAGAATGGTGATTTTTAGCCTAATTCACTCAAATGTTCTGCTCTGTTGAATGCAAGGCAGTCTCTATGGAAATTCAGACAGTAAGAGTTGGGGCTACACACATTCAAATTTGAGTTGACCTCATTACAGCTCCATGTTAAAAGCTGTTACTAACATGACTGGAGCTTGTTCTCCTAAATTGGGCCTTCAGTTTCTATCAGACTGTTCCATGGAATCAGGTTTTGAAGAAGGAATCAAGTTGTACCCACAGCACTGGGATTGTCTTCATGCCCAACTGGAAAGCAAGTGGAGGTGCCAGCAAGCAGAAGGACTTTTCTCCCTGGCTGATGTTCCTGCAGGTTGATGCCTCCTTCCCTTCCCCCTTGCTGCCATGTAGCACCAAAAAGAGGACTGCTCTGGTAGAGAAGGATTGTGTGTTACGGGATTCCACTGCTGTTGCCCCAAAACCCGAGCTAGACCCACTTGCTTTTGTCACTGAGGCAAGTTTTTGGCTGTGCATCAAAGACTGCTGGGAGCCAGGTCCCAGCTCTGGACAGGAGCTCCTGCCTGGAAATGCCTTCTGAAGGTGAAGGGTCTGGGATAGGGCACAGCTGTGAACAGGAAGGCGATGTGCAAGGTCGTGATATTCCCAGGAAAAGCCTGAATTGTGGAAAATTCTAGGAAAGGTAGCATTAGCAGAAGGAAGAAAGAAAACTGCTTTCTGAGGAGACCCTGAAATCAACTGGAATGTCTATACCAGCTAGATCTGGATGTGCTAGCAGAATTTTTTTCTAGACGAAGGCTATTTTTAGTCAGGGGATGTAAACAGTAGTAGGATATAAAAGTAAAGAAATAAGGACTCAAGAGTAAGCCATGGGCAAAGCTGAAAAATATGTTTGTAAATAGAAATCAATCTACCTTACTGATGATTTTCTATATTGTATCTGCTACAGTAATCCTTAAACGAAACTGGAAAAAAGATTGCTCGCCTCTGCACAAGAGGTACCAGGAAAAAAAGGCAGAAAGGGATTCTTTCTGAAAGAAGAATACCAATGAACACCTGAGAGCAGGACTTAAAAAGGGAAACATTGCCCTTGTTCCCTCTCCTTGCCACAAAACAGGATTGAACTAAACCACAAGTTTATACACATCTATTCACATATTAGCTGTGTTATTTCACCTTATATGGAATCTGTTCCATAGGTTCAGTTGTACGTGTGTCACTTTCTTCACTGGGAGTGGGATTCATACCTTGCCTTGGATTATCTGAACGATAAGCGATAAACCTGTATGTGTTCCTTAAACTTGAATCTATTCTCTGGCAGCAAAGAAAGCAAAAAAGTCTTTGAAAGGTGAATTATTAAATGAAATGAAAGTATTTTTCAAACTGTGGTAGAGGTTGACTTGTGACCTGGTGGATGGTGATTTGAATATTTTGAATCATCTGAATATTTTTTCATCCTTCTTGAGTTTCTTTGGGATTCATAAACTATTCTGATGAAGGGTGAAATTGCAGGGGAATTTTAGCAAAAATGTCAAGGGCACTGAAGCATTTGCTGCCTCTTGAAATCTTACCAGGGATGCCTGCCCTACGTGACTGTAGGCCTTAGGGAAACAGCGCAGTGGTGGTTAGTTATGATATCTCCATAGAGAACAGTGAGTTTAAAAGCACAGTCTGATAAGCTGTTCCTCTGGCTGGTGTGGTTCACCTGTTCTGCCGCACTGTAGCTGTTTGTTGCTCCTTTACTCTCCCGGCCACTGGCCACCCCTGAGGCACACCACCTTGGCTCTACTGGTTGGGCTTCGCCCGGTCACTCTCTCTGAGTGACCTATTGAAGGATCCCTTTTGCCTTTATCAAAACCAAAACAAAACAAATCCCAAATCTCTATTACAGAGGTGGGCTTTCAAAGCTGAAGGTTAATGACATCAGAGGAATGATCAAATCAGAAGAACTAACTTGGCAGCAAGATCAGATGATGACTTGAGTGAAATAATGGCTGAACATAGATCGACAGTAATTCACTCAGCTTGTCTGCCTGGGATCTTACAGATTGAGGATACTACTAGTCAACTAGTTCTTGAACCAGTTTCTGCACGTGCCTTAACATTGGTTTGCAAATATATCTCTGGGAGCTTTCCTACCTTGCTGTTTCAAGAAGCACTTTTTTTGGTTTGATATTTGCAGCATAAAGAGTGACTGGAAAAAACAGTGCAAAATAAACTGACTTTTTGCTTGTACATGAAGAAAGCAGAAAGGAAAGAAATGTTATAGTTCTTAGACAGACCTAAAAGTAATAGCATTGTACAGATAAAGAAATATGTGGAAACACATTAGCATTGTGATATTCCAGCTGGGACATGGAAATAACTTGTCTTGTTGGTGCTCTTTTTCAGACAACAGAAATGAAATCATGTCTCCAGCATGGAAAGGTCAGCCAACGAGAATTTGCTAAATTCATCAAACTGTGCTCCCCACTGAGTAAGTATCACTAACGTGCACCAAGGTAATGATGGAGTTTTCACCCAAGCAGCACAACGTGGCCAGAATAGAAGCTAAAAAAAATGCATTGATCTTTTAATTTCCTGTGTACTGAGAGGTAGGATTCCCTAGATGAAACTTAGCACATATCCTTCTCTTCTCCCCCATCTTTTATCTGGCAAAAAAAACACTTAATGGCTTTAGAGAGAAGCCACTATTCCAGCCAGCATCACCTGGCAGTAACAAGACACAAGAAAGTTCTCCAAGATTTCAGCTCACTATCTTTATTAAGCAATACAAGTCCAACCTGACTCTTCTCCTGAAACTAAGAAGAAAAAAAATCATTCTGTACAAAATTGTGTTAGGAAATCCTTCCAAATTTTGAAACTGGTTCAAAACTACAACCATAATTTTCAGGGCATCCACAGATTAGATGACATTTGCAACAGTTTTTAATTAAATTTACTTAATTTAGATATTTATCAGCCAGAATCCATTGGCACACTTTCTCCCAGCTTTTTTAAAGGTTAAATGAGCAATATGTGTAATGAGGTCTTTAAGAGAATACAAATTGTGTCGGCCTCGAATTATACTGAAAGCCAGTACTGTGCTGGAGGATGTATAGAGTGCTGGTGGAGAGGAAGGTGCCTTCTGCTCACTCTGCTGACACCAGAGTGCAGTGTCTGACCTTCACACTAGCCGCTTCTGTCCAGGTTGGAGCCTGTGGTGTGATCACAGCACAGAGTTGTCTGGCACCAGGAATATAATATGTTCACAGCTCCCGTCTCTCACTAGTGCTGCTTGTACTGCTGCTTTCAGGGGGCTTGAAGATGCTGTGAGGTAGTGGCTGAGGAAGATTTTGTCAAAGACTCCTCAGGAGGCACTGAACTGGGACAAAACCTTCTGAAGTGTGGTGGAGTGGCAGTAAGGAAGAATAGTGCAAGCCCAGCTGCTTAATGGGATCCTTCGCATCTCTGGAATAGCTGAAATTCTTTGCTGAAGTCAGGTTGGAGAGGGGAAGGAGAGGGAGGGGAGAGCAAGGAAAGGAACGTGCTCTTTTCATCCCTAAGCTGAACGCCCATCCTTTTCTTCCTTTACATCACGAGTGTGCTCTGCATACACATCTACTGTGCCATTCAGCATGGTACTACTGCACCTTTTAAAAATATATGGTGGAATGTATCTTGGAAAGAACATGATCACAAACCAGCACAAAGCAGAATGAAATGCACTACTCTGAAAAGGGCAATTACAGTGAAACTACATATGAGGGTTACAGATGGATGCAATATGTAGTTGAATGACTAACAAGGAAACACAGTAGATGGCCTCCTAACAGCACATGGACCATATGGTATAGCAAAACTTGGGGAATCGTTCTCATCAACGTGGCAGTTTTATGAACGCCAAGGTAAAAAATCACATAAGTTCTTTTGAAAATCCTGCTGACTATCTCATCTCAAGCTGAGAGATTCACTTAAAGCTAGCCTTACGGGTTCAGATATTACAGGGCTGAATATGTGGAGAATAAGATAGGACAGAAGAGAAGGCTTCAGTGAAAGTCCACATAAGATAGAACTTTGCTAAATTCAGTGTCATTGAGTTCACTAAATCCACCATCAGCACTGGTTAGATGTTTGTAGAGTTAGTTTTATTTATTCACGCAATTTGGTGATAAGTTTCATCTAATAACACGGAATACTTAATTACCCTATGTACTAGAAATAATCAGCCCTGGCCCTTTCTGTCCAACTATGTACTGCAATTGTGCAGGAATGGCCTTCGCCATAGATAACTCACATGTTTAAATGTACCAGTTGTTGAAAAGAAATACTTAGATAATCTGTGCTGTCAGTTACTGGGGAGGATGGACCTAACCATGGGGGAATTAGTGACAAACAATGACTGGGAAAAAGGGGCTCAGCAGTCAGCTTCCTTTTGCATTACCCATCCACAGGTAAAATCAGCATTATTATTATTTCACTGAGAGTCTCTGAACTGGTTGTTGATCTGGGTCCTCCAGGACAAAAAATCTAAAGTAATGCTTGGTTGCCAGTCTGGTTTAGATGCCTCCACCTGCGCATGCAAACTAATGACTTTTGGTCCTGACCCTATGCCTGCCACTGTCTTTAAGTGTTTCTGTCTGACGGCAGAGTTCTCAGGTTGTATTGGTAGCTTCTTGTCAAAAGCTGTGGCTAAAAGATAAAAACCATATCGTTGCGATGGGTTCAGCAGCGGTACCAGGCATTTAGTCTTTGCTCAGTTTGTCACTTGTCTTTGACAGTGTCAAAACCACTGTTCTGAATTCTGAGGTCCTGAGCTCATTGTGCTTGTCTCATTTGATCCTGATTATCTTAAACAATCTGACAAGACACTGGGAAATGGAAACACGACATTTATTATTCTGCAGAATGAAGGATTTTATGTTCTAGCATATTTTTGGCAAAATGCAGTAAGAGAGTCACATTTAAGGATATAGCAGACAGTTCTTAAGCAATATGCTAACTTATTTCTTTCTGTCCAAACCGTAAGCTATATGACAGCTGCCTTCCTAATGAGAAAAATGCGGTAATCATTACTTGTATGTAGTGGTTGGCAACAGTTGTTTGAATTTCTGGTGAGCATAACTCTCTGATCTGTTTTTCTGGTGGTAGTTTACATACAGTTTCTAAAGTTTGCATTGTTAGTCATACCTATATTTAGAACTTTCATTAGTGATGACTCAAGACAAGCAGAAAAAAATAAAGAGAAAAATATGACTGTAAAACTCAGTAGTGGTGAGAAAAATGGTATCCTGAATTTCTCTCTGTGACAGTGTGCGCCTTGAATTCAAATTGGAGTTAATTTAAGCAGTCAAAAATGTTTCTAAAATAATTGACAGCACAAACTAATTCATAAGCTGATTTTTATACACTGATTTTTGCTTTAATTGCTGTAAGTGTTTTCTCTCCCTGATTAAAAAGGAGCTAGGGTAGCGTAAGGCAAATGTATTCAGTTATTTACTTTAAGTAAAGAGCTTTGATTTCATTTGCCAGGTAGAAGGGGCAGGTGGGATGTTGACTTCACTTTTCATTAGAGAAGGGACAGTAAGTCAAGTCAGGTTTTGCTGAATTGTTTGGGTTTTTTTTCCAGAATACAGTGCTTACACATAGGAAAACATGTATGTTCTTCTTTCTTATTCTCCTGAATTCTCCTGACAGTGGCCTTTTCGTGTTGCCATAGGAAGACCAGGAAGCTTCATGCCAACTGGGGCCTTTGCCATTACAGTCCTAAATAGCACAGCATCATTCAATTTGAATAAGCTGATGCGTATGGATTTCTATAGTGATGGTAAAGAAGCTGCAGGCAGCATGGCATGGCATGGCATGGCATGGCATGGCATGGACAGGTTTGGTTGACCCGAGCCCTAGTTCATTAAGTGAAATCAAGTACTTCTTTCAGAAAACTGCCCGTGCTTGGTTTTGCCTTCCTTTGCCTGGCTAGAATAGCACCCTGGTCCTCCAGTGTGATGGTCTCACTACAGTGGCATCGGCTTTCCTGTCAAGAGCTGTGATCCTGCACAAATAAACAAAACACAGGCAGCTTAAGAAAAGGCTGCAAAGATCTCTTTTACAGCCTCACAATCTTTATGTAGCCACCTGGATCTTCCATCTTCTGTGGTATTTCATATTAATAAAGTGTACAGAGTAGGGTTTTGTCCAGAAACAAACCAACTTCGAAGGGGAAAAAAAAATTACTGTGAAAAGAAGGAAACAGGCAAGACAAGGAAAGAAAGGTACTGTGTTTTCTTCATCTGTATCTTAGAAGCATTATGGATAAATTGTGGTTAGTATGTGGATTATGTAAGACATCAGCCTAATTCTGCCCTTGTCTTTACTCCTCTACCACCCTTTGACTTACTGTGTGAAGGTGAAAATGCAAAGTTTCAGTCAATTTCCTAAAAAACAGAGTTCCCCAATTTCTGCATTATTTCAAGGGTGAGATGTTACCCAGAATTAATTCAGTCAGTTGGATGCCACAAGGTCACTCCTAGACATATTTCACAGGAAAAGATTAATTTATAGTTGGTGTAAATTAGTGCAGCTTCAGTGAAGTCAATTGAATTACTCTTGCCCGGTTCAGGTCTTGTAGTCAGATTACCTCTGAAATATGAAGTATATCTTGTCTAATATCAGTGGAAAAGCTAATTTATTCTTTCTAGGTGATAAAGAAGAGGGGCCAATCATTCCTTTCAAAAGGTAAGAAAAATGAATATGCATTTTACAGGAACACTGAAGAATATTTAAATGAAAAAAATCCCTCAGAAAATGTCATGTCACTGATACAAGTTACAAATGACTCTACTCAGAGTATTGATACCCCAGAAGCAAATAAGAGGGGCTGGAGCTAATGGCCAGCTGTGGCAATATCTGGTGCTAGGCTGAACTCAAAGAGAAAAGATGGAACAGGGTCAATTGACTCCTCTCTGGACAAAGAACTTCCATGAGCAGGAAGAGGGAGCTCAGCTGATCACTAACACGCTGGTGGACAAAACACAAGACCTGGTTGCCTTTTTCTGACCCAGAAAAGTATTTTTAGAAGGATGTGCTCAGCCTCATGGGTGAATTGGTGATTTGTTCTCACAGCTCGTTCAGTTTTCAAATGCTGTTCTCATAGCTGAGGAGACTGAGTAGACTTGCAGACACTCAGTTTGTGTGCGGTGTTTGAAAATTAGCCTCTGTAGATAAAGTTCCTTTACTGAAATATCTCTGTATTGTATGTATCAAAGCACTTGGAGATAGGAGCAGGTATTATCCATCTACCCATCAGGAAATCTGGCATTAAAGGGGGTCCAAAATGCTATATATATATATATATATAGGCACACAAATCCAGATACACATGGATAGTGCATAGCTGGAAAATCCCAGATTTAGTTGTATTTTGCTATTCTAACAGAAAAATGATCATTCTAGGGCATATGAGTATACTTCCCAGAATACTTTCCTGGGTGTTAGACTTTAGTGTGATATCAGAGTTACTCACCAAGTTCTCTTTGGGAGGACTGTGTGCAGTATCAAAGAAGGAAAATATTTTCTCTTGCATTGAAAAAAACCCAATGATATCTAGAGATCATTAATCACTTCTGATTTTTATGTGCTTATTTGTCCGAGACAGATGAGTGCAAAGTTAAATAGCTCCTCATTATAATTTAGCATGTAACTTTAGAAAAAAAAAAAAAAAAGAGAATTTGCCTCTATTTTGAAAAGGCTTTAAGACCATCACTGTGTGCTGCCTCTGCCAGGAAAGTGCACATAAAATAAAAAAACAACAAGAAGAAGATGCTAGAACTTATTTCCTAACGTCTAACCCATCTGCAGAAACACAGAGTGGGCCAAGATGGTGCTCTGTTTTTTTCATGAAGACAAATCTTCCTATTGAGAATTACATCCAAATGCCTGTGTTTTGTGATGATACATTGCCATTTAACAAAGGAAGGAATTTTGTAAAATCTTCTCCCAAAGAAATTATTCTGAACAGGAATTCAATGCAAATGTCAAAGCTGCTTCAGAATCCTTATGGTCAGAAGTATTAATTTCTTGCAAAGCCACTGTAGGGTGTTGCCAGTGTTGATGAATTTCAGATTTTGATTTTGAGATCCAAGCACTTACTAATAAAACAGATAACAGCTGCCCATATAAGTATGCAGACTACCATTACCATCTATTTGTTTCTTCAAGGTAGAAGTATGTTCCCAGTGAGTTTCCAAAATCTCTTTAAAATACAGTTCTACAGAGAAAAAATTACTTTTATGCTGATATTCTGGGGTTTCTGCCATCACAATGACAACTAGCTCAAATCTGCTCTGTTTTACTGGCAGAACAGGGTTTCTAACTGCCAGTCTGGACAGGGAGGAAACTGGTGGCTGTGGAAGATTGCCTGGGTCACCCCTGAGGTCAGTGACACATGTGACAGCTCTAAAATGTACTTCTATCCCAGCATAAAGCAAGAAGATAAATCTCTCAGTTCATTTTTTAGCAGCTTCTATGATTCTTGCCCTCGTATTTCTGTTTTATGCTGTTTCCATGCAACATAGGATTCAACAACCTAGAAAGATGTTGCTACCGAAATGCTGTTCCCTTTTTTGGCAAAGCCACTGGGTCAAGGTCCTTTACTCAACTAGCAGTGACTGGGAGTGTTTCTGACAGATATTAAGAAGGAGTTCCTTCAAAAGAAGGATGTCCTGCTGAGCTGCTTCTCATTTAGTGATTTTTAAAAAAATGTTTTTTTCATGTTTACCTCTATTTCCAAGTCATCATCTGTCTTAAATACACTCCAGGTGCCAAAATGTCACTTTGCACTACTCTGTTAAAAAAAAGAGGGTGAAAAACCAAACCTATCCTCCACTGAGAGTGTCTGAGTGTATCTTTCTCAATAATGGGGAGAATATTTCCAATCAAATTAAATTGTGCAAAATACCAATAGTGCTACCCCTGCTAGACTTACAGGGTCCATTGAGGCTCCAATTGACCAGGTCACCTCAGAGTGAAAAAAACAGAGCACCATCTTGGTCCACTCTGTGTTTCCTGCAGATAGGTTAGATGTTAGGAAATAAGTTCTAGCATCTTCTTCTCTTTGCTTTATTTATTTCGTGTACACTCCCATGCTAATATGTGCCAGGATATAAAAAATGGACCTAAAAGCTAGAAGACTAAAGTGTCCCTCAGAAAAAAATATTGCGTAAAAAAATAGTCTCCCGAGAGAGAAAGACACATCACACCCCAAGAGATACTAAATGTTTAAAGAGGCTGTAGCAATCTGTGCAGGTTCCAGAGTGCACCCAATGCTGCCCGATCCTCCTGGGGATGCCTCTATGACTGGAGATTTTCTCTTTTCTTTTTTTTTTTTTTTTTTAAGAAGATACTAAAATCTGACTTGGCTACACAGTCAAAGCACGGGACGCCTTGGTTTGACTCCTGCCTCTCGTGTGTTCCCCATTGCCCTGATGTGCAACCCCCACTTGCGGCACTGCTCTGGGTGCTGGGTACTAGACAGGGCGGTGAGGTGGGGTGAGCTGGAGGGGTGGCAGTGGCCAGGGCCACCATGCAGAGCTGCACAAGTGACATGCTGGCTCAGAGGGCTCTGCATGCCAGACACCTCGGCTCCCCAGTGGTGTCTTTGCACTGCGTGTCACCCTGGGACATGACCCACTGTAGAAACGTGAGCCCATTCTCCTACCATTGAGCATGATTTAGTAGTGCAGTGTGGGAGGGAAGTGCGAGGGCTGGGCACTGCGGCCATGAAGGCATGCATAAACCTCCTCCTTCCTTTTCCTAGACTGATCCTAGCACATCCCTTCAACTGGGAAGTTGTGGGGTTGGAGACCCAGAAACAATGCTGTTGGGCACTTTTGTAGTAGCTCTACAGCTGCTTTCCATCGACCGTGTCAGATATAAGGTGGCAAGGAAGGGGGTGAGAAACTGGGACTTCTTACATGTTAGCGAGCTCCAGCGTGCAGCTTCCCTGTGTTGCAATTAGCCTTTCTCTTTAAAATCCTTCCAGACTCTGCTGGGACAGAAGGCAAGCCACTGTGCTGCAGCACGCAGCTGCTGGGGTGGTTTTGGAATGTATCATGTCCCAGATATGAGCTTTGTGGGAAACTCCCTTAAAAATCATGTGGTTTTAAAACAACAGAGCTGAGATTTAAAAACCACCAAAAAAAAAGCTCTGCTGCCATTGCTCATGCACTGCCACAGCCCTGCTTGGTGCAGTTAGGACAGTGTTCTCCACTCGTGCTTCAAGTCAGGGTGCCTGTCTGTGAATGCATAATCTTTACTCAGTGCCTGGTACAGCTGAATCAAACTGCAATCATGTCTTCCCACTGTGTCTCCACAGGTTGGTAGCCACAGACCTTGATTTCCAATGCAATGAGGCATTGCTAATTAGGACGACTTTCTTCTCTTTAGCTTAATGACAATATGCTCCATCCACAAATGGGATTCAAGAGGAATTCAAGAGAAAAGGGGGGAATCCTCAAACTGAATTCTAGTATATTCAGTGGAAAAAAACCCCAAACAACAAAAACATAATATAAAATCCAGGTAATTAAAAATTACAAAGTAAAATATTTTGCAGGTATTAATTTCTTATGGACTTGAATCCCCTTTAGTAATCCAAGAGGATAATATCTTCCATTCTTCCAGAGTTCTATACATTTGGCATGTGTCACTGCAGAACCAGGAACGGGCTAATTAAAATTATTTTGTTGCTAATGGTACTGCATCTTCTTTCACTAAAGAGTTCAGACTACAGCCTTCCTCTTGATCTGCTGTCAGATTTTTTAATCTCTAAATTAGAGGAAAAGCATATGCCCTTTTAATGCCTATAAGAATTTGAGCTCGTTAATGCAAAAAAAAAAAAAGTAGGATTTCTATTATAGCTGTTCTTTAATTATGGAACAGCATGTGCAAGAAGACTGACTACTCATAACCGTGTCCTCAATTCTATTACACATTTTAGCGGTGAATGCATGTAATAGAAAAGCAGCAACAGACTGTGGAAATTGTCCAGAGCCCTGCTCTCCTAGGGAAAAGATGCCAATGGTATTTTTGTACTGCTACTCTTCAGCAGCCTCTTTGCACTTTCCTCCGGGTTACATGCACAGCATGACTCACTGCCTGATGGTTTCATTGAAACAGAAAAATATAGACACAGTAATGATTGCATTCAATCATAAACTACAATCAATACAGCAGAGTTTAAATGTTCTGTGCCCTAGCAAACCACTACAGGGTTCCCCCCTCCCCACCCCATCTTATTCCCCGAAGAAATGATTTTTCATTTCTAAAGGATAACAGTTGTTCCAAGTGATCTAGCAGATGTAGTTGAGTCTCTCAGAATGAAATATGTAGGTCAGAGCAGGAGGCATTCATTGTTTTCTTTGATGTACCTTCGTGTCAGCCCTTCTTTGGGTGGAAAAGCCACTTCACAATACTTACTGACTGCCTCGCGGGAGTCTTACCGGAGGAACCTTACAGCAGCCCCCCCCAAGTTCATCTGGGGTCATCGGGTGGGCAGGGATATTTGTGTTCAAACCACAGACCTTGTGGCCTTTTATTTCTGGACACCAGGATATAAATCTCAACTTAGTCTGCAAGCGAAGACAATTATCTCGACGAAATCTTTCTTTGTGTACATCACAACATCACTGCAGAATTTGGCAAACTCAGAGGCTCTGATGAGAAATAGCTCCCAGGAGACTTAGGTGAGACTGACAGTAGGATGGAGTGGGGGAAGGAGGAGTAAGATGCTTGGAGCTTCTCCAGAAAAAATAACAAATATGACTTTTGGCCTTCAGAGACACCATGTGCCCCTGTGCCAATTACAATTCCCCGAGGGAACTGTCCGCTCTTCAATGCCAGTAAAAAATCTGGTTTGGTGTTACACATTACTTGCTCTTTTGCAGTATCATTAAAAGGAGAAGTGTCCAAAGGAATCACTTCTGCCCCGCAGTTCTGATGCTCTAAGAAAAACCACCACTGTGGTACCTCCTTCCCACCACAGGGTGGGAGACATCCCAGCACACACTCCAGCAAAATCAAATTTCCACTTTCTTCTCAACAACCCCATACTAGCACAAAAAAAAGGCTTTCCCTTTTCCCCTTAACAGTGGTAACTGCCTAAAGATGAAAAATAACTCCCAGAAGGCCAGTATAAAGTGAAATCATGCCAGCAAACCCTAAATAAAGGTTGCAATTTGAACATGTCCTCTATTACACGCGGGATGTGCAATACGTGACAGCTGAATAAATCAAACCCCTAGCGTTCCATCATAAGCATCAGGTTAGAAGTGTTATTACCTCATTTCAGCTAAAAGTTCTGATTCATACTTTTTTCTTTTCTCGAATCTGAGAGATCTTGGATTGTATGCTGCTCACATTAGAGCTGGAAAAGAATGAGTATAACTTTCTAAAAAACAGTCTCTTTTTTTTTTGTCATAAATCCGTGTTCTTAGTTTCATTCGCCTGCCTGTCTCCCTTTCTTCCTCTCCCCCCCGTTTCCTCCTCCCACTCGTTAGTCTGTTCAGCGCCTTCCGTGACTCACATAGAGCAGGCTGACAAGTGAAGTCAAGTTCGACTTCATATAAAGTTCCTGCAGCACCCTTCTGCTGTGCAGTTTGCTGAGCGCCACTCTGGCTTCTTTGCCCTCCTCCAAATGCAGACTAGGATGGACTTTGACTTTCTAAGGATGTGCATTTGGTACCACGAGTCCTTGGCTGCACCTGGAAATATGAGTTGTAGGCATTTCTGTTGGTCAGACAGAAAAAAAAGGTGAAAAAAGGGAATTTATATCCCTTGCAAAAAGTCTGCAAGCCTGAACCTTGAATTATGTCATGCTGTTTTAAGCCTGAGGGAAGAAAGGAATAGTCCCAGTATTGGCTAACTCTGTCTCCTGCCTCTCCTCTCCACTGAATACATCACCCTTAAAACTTTTGAAATGCATCTTGCCTTCTCACACGAAGTGTCAGCACAGGCCACAATATTTAGGTCATGATAGCTTACTGTACAACTCCTGAAGCAAGGACTAAAAGCTGTGTTCTCTGACCTCATTTCAACAAGGTCTATAAGCATGTGTCTAAGCTTAAACACACAGCAATCCTCGAAAAACCCCAAAAGACTATCCTGATTGATGTGCTAGCAGGGACGAGGTTTATGGCAGTTTTACTAGTTAATAGCACTCTCCTGAACCAGATTTTAGTGCACGATGCAGACTCTGTACCTTAACCCTTTGGCTGAGATTTGTTATGTCTCAGCAGTAGTTGCCTGGCCCCAGACTTCCCAGTTTAGTAATGAGGCACTCGATTCTGCCAGCGGGGAGGGTAACTGGTGCAGAAGGACATTTCAGAAATCTTTATTGAGGACAGAGTTGCTGGGACACTGGCAATGGTCTAGAGACCTCTCCTTTGTAGCTTGGGAGCCTGATTCTAGACTGATAACAAGCTTGCTTGGCTTTGCATGACCCAGATCACACAGTCATCAAATCACATGGTCCCCAGATCACACAGTCACCAAATCACATGGTCCCCAGATCACACAGTCTCCTCTTACCTGAAAGGCATTGACAAGCATTGGTGTTGCCATGTGCCTCTGAGCAGTGCAGGGGTTATTTCTTGCTCATGAGAAACCTGGGGCTTTATGCCTTGTCCATCCTGAGAAGCTGATGTGGTTATCTGAACAGGTATACAGAGGCTGGGCTTTGCAGGTCCAGCTGCTCTCCCTCAGTATGCTGGGGAGGTGCAATCCTCTAGGAGCTGGGGAGGTGCGATCCCATCATGCTGGTTATAGCACCCAGCTGGGAGGCTCTTGCTGCTCGCACTCTCCATGCTTTCGCCATCACACTGTTATTGGGGAAAACGAAAATCAGTCTTGGGAGTGAGTCTTGGACCTCTCTTAATGCAGCAACCCTCACACAGCATTTTCCTACTGCATTTGCTCTGTTTTCTCTTTAGCCTGGTCATAAGCCTGTGCAGCTGGAGCTTTACCTTTATCCTGGGGAAGATATATTACCTGGGATTTTCCCTGGATCTTTATGTAGGTGGTATCCCTCACTGCTGTAGCTCTCCATGCTGAACTCTTTTCCCATGCTTTGGGCTCAAATACCAGTTGGACACCCTTAGGTACCAGATACAAAAGGTTTAGGTTACAGCAGCAGACACTTGGTACCCAGAGAGCTCCTAAGCCAGCTAGGAGGTGCCTGCTGGGATTTGGGGGCTTTCTGAACAGGTGCCTGAATGGTGCCTCAGTCCCAACACAGATGGTAGGGAAGTCGTCTGGATCTTGCCATTAGTGCTCAAGTGTTAAACAAATCTAACTATTCCTGCTGTTGCAGAAATGGTAGTAAATCCTCATTGCACTTTTAGCACTTTTACAACTCCTTTAGATGCATCTATTAATAAGGCTTAGAGAACTCTTAAACATATTCCTTTTTCCAAAGCTTGGGAAAAGCCTGGTTTGTTATGAGGAAAAGAATTTTTAAAGTCTGGGTTTTATTACTGCTTGCACTTTTATGTACATTTAAGTATTAGGTCAGTTCTGAAAGATGCATAAATTACTGAAACCAAAATGTTGACTTAATAAGAATGATATTTTCCAACTCTTATGGTTCCACTTTAAGTTCCTATGGTATTATTGTTAACAGAATAACTTACTGCAACCGAAATGCACCGTATTCAGGGCTAAATTATGCTAAAATAGGTCAAGCAGCAGTGAAGGCAGTTATTTTGACTGAACTAGGGTTAACAAGATGCATGTAACAAATGCCTCAGGAGAACAATCACATGCGCTTGCTGCACATGATACCACAGCAGGATACCCATAGCTTCAGGTTCCAGCTAAATGGCATCATGGTGTGCTCTTTCGGGCAAGAAAATAGTTTTACAATTGTTTGAATATGATCCCCTCAGTTTATGTGATGTAACCTGACAGTTTAAAGGGTCCCATAAGTATCTTTTCACCGAAGCCTATGCAACTTCTACATACCCTACTTGGCTGTTTTTAACATAAAGCAGAGGGAGAGCAAAGAAGTAATTAATGAAAGATCTGATACCTTCTGAGACTCCTGGCATGACAGCATGCCCAGCTGCTTTTCCACTTGTTTCTGAATAAAGAAAGAATAAGTCAGGAGGTAGAAATTAGCCTGAGGTATTAAAATTGGACTCAAGCAGAAGCAGAGCATCTAAAAATGTTGGACTTTATGGTGAAAGAAATTAAAAGTATTGCCAGTATTAGTCTTCTTTGTAACAACAACAACAATAACAACAAAAAACGGGGTTTTCTCTTGATTTCTTTGATGTTTCAGCCATTCTATACATCACATATGGAACAATATGTAATGTTTGTCTCTCTTACTTTACTTTGCCTTGCCTTCCCTTTCCTTCTCTTCCCTCTTTTTCCCTTATTTTCAAAAAGCCTTTATTATGAATTGCTCCACTTGCCTTTTGAATGCTTTCATCACATCTCTATGTCAGGGAACAAATACCTTAGAGTGGAAAAATGAAGCAGGGGAAAACACATAGACATATTGATTAAGCCTGCTCTCACCAAGCACCTGGGCTCTAATACTTAAAGGTATACACACTGTGCATAAACAAATTCTGCATCTAATATGCCAGATGCACATAATTTTTCGGAAAGTTGACATGTACATAGAATATTAAATTTAGGAACATTTATGAATGTGTGTTGGATTTTGCTTATCCAAGAGCACAGGATATTTTTCTGCAAAGCTACTTGATGATACCGACTGCTAAAATGTTACAAATTTTCCAGTCATTACAGCTGTGTGCATTTTTATGAGGAGTTTTGAATTTATTAGTTACCCGAGCAGAGAGAAAAAGGAGACAGAGAGAGAACAAACATGTAATCTAGGAAAGCCACTTAGAGCAAATGATAATACAAAGAAATAAGCTTTCTACTGTAACAAAAAAAAGTGGTTTAGTCAATCTTATTTACTGAAAGTTTCTGTTGCTTTTTCACACCTGACTGGGCCAGTTTTAACATCATGTGTAAAGAGTGCAAAGAAGTCCTTGATGAACAACCATACCATCTCCAAAAGTATAAAATCCAGCAGAACTGTTTTCCAAATGGAAATACTGATGTAACTAAGCCAATAATGTTCTGTAGGGTTGTACTAGTTCATCAAACCTCTTTAAGGATCGTAGCTAACTGATCTTTTTTTCCCAATGATGCAGGAAGTTCAGTTTCAATACTACTATTTTGACTTTTATTCCACAACAGAATGCATTGAAATGCTTTGTTTATCTGTAGTATAGCAGATTAAGTGTCAAAAAGATTCATTGTCAATGTTTTAATCTTGTTTTAACTGAAGGTTACATCTAAGTGGAGTGGATGCTTAAATTTGTAAGTAAATATCCTGTGTTATTGTCCTGCACAAAATTCCCTTTTTTTCCCTTGAGTTCTGAGGCATGAGGACTTTTCAGCATTTCAGACAATAGGGGAATTCCTGGTTTTGGACACTGGAAATTCAGGAAGATTTTCTGTCTGTCACAGCTTTGTGTAATTTTATTGTTGAAATTGCTTTGGAATGAAGATTTGAATATTGTCTTCCCATTTCAGTGATTTGGCCTAGCAATTTTTCTTCTTAGAATCTGTTTTAACATGCCTTCGACAAATCAAACTGGATTCACCTACCTTGAGACACATTTCTCTTTACCATAAAGGAAATGTGCAAATTATCTATGATAATTAGATTTGACCCAGTTACTGGATTTGGGAACATCCTTCTCTCTTGCCTGGAGCTGAATATCCTTATAGAAAGCAAATCTCACAGTTAAGACAGGGTATAATCAGGGTCAAAAACCTTTCATCAGAGACGCAAAAAAAAAGATGTAACTGAACTAGCACTATTCCACTGCCTGACGTTGTCTGATATTTTTTTCTGCACAGTGAATTATTCATTACTAATGATTTAGAGTTCTCTGGCCTATCTACGTGATGACAGCTCCTCTCCCCTCCTGCCCTGTATGCACCCTACCACAATAAGAACACTAATGACAAATACCGATGTCATAGCCTTAAAGTTAATTTTATTAAGTATTAGCTATGAATCAAATGTCTTAACTCATTCTTCCTCATCCATCTTACAGCTTCAATAAGTTGTGGGGTGTCAATGGCTGAGTATTATCCCCTTTGATAAGAGGTAAGCCCTATGTACACAGCAGAACACCTGATGGGAAACACGTCTGACAAAACCTGCATAGCAAGATTCTATTGTGCTAAGAAATTCCTTTTTGTTGGCTTCCTGGTTCCAGAAATGTTTTTTATCCCTTTTGAGGTCCCAGGTTAAAATTCAGGGGCTTATCTGCTCAGAGCATAATATTGTACCAAACCTGCAAGACATTTAGATTTTGTTGAACTCTCTGTGAGTTGCCATCATTTTCTTAGCACAGACTTTGGAATTAGCTGGCATCTGCTCCTTGAACTTGCATTTTTGGCTGGTTTCTAGTCAACAGAGAAAAGAAGTAAAATATTACTCTGCAACAATAGAAGTGTGGAGGTTTTTCCTAAGAAAACACTGCATAATGAAAAAAACACATTTTCTTTTGGTGATGCATTTTCTGGGAGTTGTAGTAAAAAAAAGAGGATTCTGTCCAAAGCTTGCAACAGTAATGGCCATTGGTATAAATTCCCGGTTATGGACATCCTTATGATAAAATATAAACATCAGTAAAATATAAATCTCAGTATAACTCCTACTCAATCTAGAGCTCACAGGGTAAAAAGGTGTTTTTGTCAACGGAGTTTGTATCGAATGTCAGTAAACTGACACACTCATCCTCGCAAACCCTCTCTGGCATGGACTATACCAGACCCCAGAAGAGACTAAATTAAGTAGGTGTTTATCCACTTGTGCAAGTTCAGAATCAGAATGAGAAAGTGAAATAACTTGTTTGAATTGGAAATGCAGCGGTTAGCCTGAAGGGTGGAAAAAAGAAGCAATGTGGTGGAGCAGCTCCTCCAAGCTGGGGAGGGACGGATGGATGCTGGGAAGCTGACACTATCCTGTTGATTCAGCCACCTTTTACAACAGATGCTTTGCATTTGTATACTCTCAAAAGCACCTTTTAGGCTAAAACTCCAATCTGAAGCTGTTGAAGTAAATAAGCCTCTCAAAAATTTTGTGTTTATGATTTATGGGGGCAGTTAAATCCTTGTACAAAATTAAAGGCCTAATAAGAAATCTGGAAAGAGGCAGAACCAATGAACGAAGTCTATGATTAAGTGCTAAAAACCCCTCGAAGCCTAATTCCATTTCTGAATTAACATGTCACTTGATCTTGGTCAAGCTCTTTACCTTACTTTCATCTGCTGATAAAATTTGCCAAGGCATAAGGACACAGTCTCATGTGTGTTTAAAATATTTTGAAAAACAAGACGACTTTTTATGTATGCCATGTAAATACTTCAGTTCTTTATATAGTATTTGAAGAATGATGGATATTACGAGACTAAATCAGTCATAGTACCACACTATAATAAATTAGACCAAGATGGCAGCTTGGAACTCCTTTTTGGTAACCTGACGTCTTCACAATCACTGATTCATTTACCACCTGGAAGGACTGATGTAGGAATAGAGATGTCTTTATGCATTAAATCAGATTGGAGTTTCTAGGCTATGAAAACTCTGTGGTCACTGCTTCCATTCCTGGTTTTAGGAAGCTGAAAAAATTGAGATTAATTGACTACACTTTTCCCCTTAAAACTTCCTTTGAGGAGAGATCCTTGGAAATAAACTCATTGGAGAAAGGTTACTGGAGATACACGGTTTTTTCCATGAGCAATTTGACTGTAAGCCACACACGAGGCTGACTCTCTAGCTTGCCAGGGCTTGTTGTTGGGAGTCTTGTGTTTCCCTAGTATCCCAGAGCAGAAACCAGTGATGACCCATGCCATTCAGGTGCTGATTAATAGCACTAGGTTCAGCACCAGCTCACTTCTAGGCAGCTGCCTGAAATTCTTGGGCTGTCCTACTAAACTACCAGCTGGTGCAAGAGATAACCCAGGTCCCAGTATTAAGCAATGCTGCAAGCCCATTTCTTGCTGCATATCAGAGTATCACAGTATCACACAGTATCACAGTATCATAAGGTTGGAAAAGACCTTTGAGATCATCGAGTCCAACCTATGACTCAACACCTACAACTACTCCTACTTGTCAACTACACCATGGCACTAAGTGCCTCATCCAATTTCTCTTTGAACACCTCCAGGGATGGTGACCCCACCACCTCCCTAGGCAGCGAATTCCAATGAACAATTACCCTCTCAGTGAAGAATTTCTTCCTAATGTCAATCCTAAACCTCCCCTGGAGAAGCTTGAGACCGTGTCCTCTCATTCTGTCACTGGTCGACTGAGAGAAGAGTCCAACTCCTGCCTCACCACAGCCTCCCTTTAGGTAGTTGTAGAGAGCAATAAGGTCTCCCCTGAGCCTCCTCTTCTCCAGGCTAAACAACCCCAGCTCCCTCAGTCGCTCCTCATAGGGCTTGTGCTCCAGCCCCTTCACCATCTTTGTTGCTCTCCTCTGGATACACTCCAGCATCTCAACTTCCTTCTTAAACTGAGGGGGCCAGAACTGGACACAGTACTCAAGGTGCGGCCTGACCAGTGCCGAGTATAAGGGGGTGATGACCTCTCTAGTCCTGCTGGCCACACCGTTCCTGATGCAGGCCAAGATACCATTGGCCTTCTTTGCCACTTGAGCGCACTGCTGGCCCATGTTGAGTTTCCTGTCCACCTGTCCACCAGCACTCCCAAGTCCCTTTCCGCCTGATGACTATCTTCATGTTAGGACTGTGATGGCTTGGACTCCTCAGCTTCTGGGTTTTCCCTTCATTGAAGCAATCGGAGCACCTCGACACTCCTAATACCAGTATTGTTTTGTATTCATTCCCCCAACTGATTTGAGCACTTTGAAGAAGGTCTCTCCCTGGGACACGGAGGACACCTTTCTCCCAGGAAAGAATAATTAGTGAAATTATTACTCTGCACCTTGCAGGGTCAGACCTATACTCTCTTCCTCCTGCAAGGCACAACTCCTGCTGTGACCGTCCCTGCAACCTTTGTTTCCCTGTCTCCCCCTGACAAGGGGCAGTAAGCAGCGTACTCCGTCTTTGAGACCTTTTTAGTGAAGTCTCACTTCTCTGACTTTCCAGGAATGATAAAAAACAGGATATGCTTAAAATCAAGTGAAGAAAAATGTTAAACAAAGATCACTTAGGTTGTTCATTCAACTTAATTATTTTAAAAAACCTCATGGAAAACATCCAGTGGTTGATAGCAACAAAGCAGTTGTCCTTGAATCTTTTTTAAAACCCATAACCAACAAAGCCCTCTTTGGTCTTAAACTCCTGCTACTGGCAGGAGGAAAATGATCAGTTATATAATCTATATTCTACTATTTGATGGATACTATATATAGTGCAGTTACTCAGAACAATACAAAACATCACAATATGAGAAGCAGTGCTGAAGAGCAGAATGCTGCCATTCTAGATAGATGCATTTTTAGTATTATGTTCCTCAGGAAGAGCATCAAATATTTTTCTAAGTGACCTAATTTTCTTTGTCTGATCAAATGTGCCAGATGCTTCCTTATTCAGAGTTGCCACTCCAAGTGAAAAACTGTTTTCTGGCAGCCGCTTGAAATCTCGTCTTCAGTATTCTGTTAGGGATTATTATACAATCATTGCCCGGGCAGGCTGAAAGCATATGGTAACTGGGCTGACATTATCTCTGCTATTTCAAAGTTCCCCAAGGATGTGTGGGCACAGTTACAGGCTCAGGTATAAACCTGCCATCCTAATGCATTCAAAATGCTGCCCAGACTCAGCAGTGGCCAAGCACACTGGGGATGGAGAGCTCGGAATTCTAGTTTCCATTTTCCTCTCAGGGGCAGGAGGTTCTTTTGCTTTTGTAGGTATTTTTATCACTTGACCAGAAGAAAACGATAAGGATGTCTCAATGCCTTTTAATGTGCCGTTCCCAAGTAAAATTGTATCCTTTGCAACCTGGCTGAAGCTTGAAAGGCTTTGGTTTTACCTGTCCAGATTCTTGCAAACTTTATTTAATTCCTGCTGTTCTGACTAACTTTTTTTGTTTACTTTCTCGGCGACTGTGAAAATGATAAAGATTGATTTAACCTTTCCCAGTATTCCTGTTGCTAGAGACAGAGAATCAATTATTGTAGGAATAAACAGCCAAAAGACTATGAGTGAACGTCACACTCTCCAGCCCATGTTTGCATATATTCCTGGCACTCAAGGTGTGGTACCTGGACTGTGGTGACTTTCAGGGTGCCGTGGACCTTCTGAGCCCTTCTGGCACTCAAGAAGGGTGTCTGTACAGCTAAACAAGAGGGACATAGGCTGAGTGCAGGCACTTGAACTCCTTCCTGACTTTGCAGGCTGCATCGGTGCTAGCTCATTCCCTCAATCTATTTTGTACCTCACTAACCCTGCAAGGCAACCTGTAGCCAAGGGGGCTACGTCTCAACGCTGTGGGGAGACCCAGGCTCTGGCACTTGGCCTGGAGGCCAAGGATGACTCTCTGCACCTCCTATTTTCTAGTACAAAGACAAGACTGTCAAGACAACTGACATCAGCCCAACAGGACAATTAAACACTCAGTGTAGTTGCTTAGCAAGTATCAACAGATTGTTGCTGACCAACAGGAAGACTACATTAATATGAGCAGTTGAATGAACTTGCAGATGCCTATGCACCAGAAGTCAGGAGGGAATTTTGCTTTTATTGTTATCGCTATCATTTATTTGTACTACCATGCCCCTGAAAGTCCCAGTCCCCTGTTGCTCAAGAGACAGCCGTGAAACATTGTCTGTCTCTGCATCTGACCAAGAGAGAGCCAAGGGCAATGAGCAGTAGGATAGGGAAACGTGGGAGCCGCCAGAAGAGCTGGGTAGGGTAAAGCAGTCAAAATCTAGAGCTTTCTTATTTGTACTGATTTTGGGGAGCAGTCCTTGGGCTGACCTGTCCCCCAGGTGCAAGAGCTCAGTGCCAGGCCAAGGGAGCAGGCTAGCAATCAAGCAAGGTCTGTGACTAAGGGTCCACTGCACTGCTCTCTTTTAATTATCAGCACACCCCCCTCTAGATCCATCTCTCTACACTTGTAGGCACTTGGTTATGCACATTTTTGTGGTAAAGGTGTAAATTTAAACCAGTACAGACCAATGAGTAGAAATGTGGATGTTCGATGAACACTTAAACACTTAAGACTAATTTATTTCTGCTTGCCTAAGTTGATAAGAAATTTCTTTAAAATAAAAGAAAATGAGTTGCTTTTAAATTGTGGTATCCACATAGCCAATATGTTCCTGTAAGAAAATCAGCAACAGGTTGTACATTGACAAGGCCATCATGGAAATGGAAATGAGGCTTCCAAGCCATTTAGATTTTAGTTTCTTTAACTTATTCTTAAGTATCAACTGTTAGTAGTATCTACTGTCTCAACAAAACTAAGTGGATCAGAATCCTATCTCATTTTGCACATTCTATGCCTCAATATAATTTAACTTAGACATTTTTTTCCTTTCTGATTTGAATTAATGCCTCTATACAGCACAAGGAACCCTGCAGAATTTTAAACAGGCTGTATTAAAATAAATAAATCTGTTGAGATAATGCATTCTGTAATATTTACAGCTGAGATTGCTCATTTTCTTCTAGACGGCCTGTAATTTTACTGTAACTTAATCATGACCTAGACTGTAGTATGATTTTTTACACACTGCTACAGGCAAGTTGATCTTTTCACACCTGAAACAAAGAGAAAAACCTTACTGAAATACCAAAAATCTGGAACAGGTATCCAGTTCAGTCAGGATTGGCTAAGACATAGGAGGTGGACAGATAAGGTATGGGAAGGAGTTGTAAAGCTAAGAAGCAGTGGTACCGCTGGCTTCAACAAACCCAGTCCCAGGGTAGAAGTACTGTTAAGTGAACTGATTTTAATTGTCTAGAAGCACACTGGCCTGTTAAGTACCACAGGAAATCCCTAATAAATACTTCCCAACTGTGAATTTACCATTCTGCTATCCTAGGTTCCTTGCTGGTGGAGGCAATTGGTTTCCACTCCTCCCCTCAGAGTTGTCACCTAGTCCTGATATCCTGGAGCCCTGCTCAGTGCCTGGAGCACCCTTCTTCAGAAACAAGCAAGCACACAAGAAGAAGTAAGGTACTCCCAAATGTCCCTGTTAAACGTTACTCCAGAACTTTACAAAGTCATTTTCTTTAAAATTATCAGTTGTTTAATAATGGCTGTCAAGGGTTATCTTGATAAGCCAGCTGTGCTGCAGAAGGCCTGCAATACCCCAGCCTGCTCTCAGCTGCCTGTTACCCAAGATAACAGTATCTGCATGGAAGTCTTAGCCAGACTTTCTGTAATTATTAGTGATTTGCAATGTTATTCTGCATTCAGTGTTTATCTGCACAGAGGATGACAAGGAGGTCTTGGAAGCCTTTTTCCCCAGTAAGTCTTCACAAATCATTTATTTATCCAAGTTCAAATCCCTAGACAGTAGCTTGGTGTGATCTTTTTTTCCCTTGGTGTGTAAGATACAATTTTAGAGAGGAAGGTAGGATGTGTATGGATTCTTCTCTCCTTGCTTACCCTAATGCTGCAGCCTTTGAAAGCTCATATCTTTGTTGTCCTACTCACTAATAGTTCTTTCACAATTGTTATGCCTTTGCTGTAAAATCTAATGTCTGCTACCTCCTTTTTGCTGTGCGCTCTGCCCTGTATTTCATCCCAGCTACGTACTCTTTCCAGCTCCCCTATCAGCTGTGAATCCTCTGTCATCAATAATCCACTACTTTAACTGGCTTAGAGTTTCCTTCTCTCTCTCTGTCCCGGTCAGATGCCAGATTAGACCCAGCAGAAGCCTGATACTATCCCTCTTGTATGTATTAATCTTCTTACAAGTATGGTCTGTTCTGTATTTAACCTCTCCTCCCTGCATAGCAAGGTGATACCAAGAGCTCCAAAAACATTTGCCTTTGCACTTTAATGAGTAAAGCACTCATTAGTAACACACAACTGTAAATTTATATAATAGATTTGGCTGAAGTTGCTCAAGTCACTAATCCCAGACATGTGGTTCAGACTATCAATCAGTCTCTTCTTCTCCCGATGAGCATCAATGTTATAAGGATTTGAATTATTTAGTATTGTGAAGCCAAAATTCATCAGGTGAGCAATTCCTTTGGAATCACTGGGTTATGCTGCTTAACTAGGGCAGTAAGATCTGCCTCTGTGTCTGTGCTGCAGAGCCGTCTACAGCTGTGTATGGAAGTGAGATAAATCTTTGATTTTGGATTTTCATCCCCATGTGGATTACACTGTACATCTGGGGCTGTGCCTACTTGGTAAGAGAACAAGAACAGAAGCTGGGAGTACTGTCTTCTATTCCTGGCTCAGCCCCAATTCACTGCGTGACTGTGGGCAAATCACTTAAGCTGTCTCTGGGATAATAATCGACACAGCAATTCCAGGAGGCTTAATTTTTAAAGTGTCAACTCATATATTTTCTCCAACGTGCCCTGAGAGATTCCCCTTCCCTTCACTGAGAGCAGGAGCAGGGCCTTAGTACTGACAGCAAGATTTGCAACCCCTGACCCCTCTCTTCCAATCTGCCGTAACTATTTCATACAAAATGTTTAATAATAATGCCAGAAATGCTGTACTGGAGCTCTGAAAGCCTCTTATCAACTCCAATTTCTAAAGAGCAGTGTACAGAATCTTGTGTAATGATCTTCTTTTCACTACTTTAAACATTAATTCTTTCTTGTTACGCCAGCAGATGCATAAATCAACTGATGATGCTTTCTGGCTTTGGTCTTGATTGCATGACTTAATTGTGGATCAAAAAAAGTTGGATTTTTTTTTTCCAATGTGCTTTATAGAATCATAGAATCACTAGGTTGGAAGAGACCTCTCAGATCACTGAGTCCAACCATACCTGTCTCCCCACTAAACCACGTCCATAAGAAACTCATCTACTCATCTTTTAAACACCTCCAAGGATGGTGACTCCACTACCTCCCTGGACAGCCTGTTCCAATCCCTGACCACTCTCTCAGTGAGGAAATTCTCCCTAATGTCCAGTCTAAACCTCCCCTGGAGCAACTTGCGGCCATTTCCTCTTGTCCTATCACTTGTCACTTGCGAGAAGAGCCCAGCACCCACCCTGTCACAACTTCCTTTCAGGCAGTTGTAAACAGTGTTTATGTGCTTCAAATCCTAAACTTTCAGAAGTGCCTAGTACTGAACTGTAGCTTTGTTAGGATAGAGACTGAAGTTTACATGTTTTGCATTTGTGCAGAGCTATGTACTGCATGTCCATCTTCTCGAAGTCCGCTGTCTCAAAGCGAAAGTACAGGAAAGACTAATCAGTTACAAACATCCAGCACGTGGAAGACTCCTC
The DNA here is from genome assembly GCA_033558235.1 of Neomorphus geoffroyi. Taxonomy (NCBI): domain Eukaryota; kingdom Metazoa; phylum Chordata; class Aves; order Cuculiformes; family Neomorphidae; genus Neomorphus; species Neomorphus geoffroyi. The sequence goes on along the minus strand of JAUMJM010000005.1, from coordinate 34,062,515 downwards.
CCAAATATTTTTACAGGGTGAGTCAGATGCAAAGCAAGATATGTAACAGACCATCTCCTCTTATAAGGATCATAACTCTTTCTAGTCGCAATAGCATCTGATTCCTGCTGCAACTACAATAAAGCTACTACTTTCATGGGTAAATAGTATCAGGAAAGTATTTGATGTGTTCTCTTACCACCATTTAGCAGATGGGGGCGAATAAGGGAGTGAGATCATGGGCCAGCACAGCACTCTACAGTTCACAGCAGTGAACTAGTGGAGCACTAATCGGAAGTTTCCTTTCCGAGCACCTGGAGCAGGAAAGACATCATCAAAACCAATTGAAGAGATCAACAAAGTCAACAAAAGAGCAGTTGTACGGATCTCATCAAGGTTTGAGTCAGATCCCTAGATTCAACGATGAAGACTTGTATTTATGTAGTTTGCTGTATCACAGTACGGTATCTCAAAATGACGGCTACCACTCACTTTTAAAGCATATGTGTAGTACATACAGTCTTGTCACAGCTGACACCTTTTTTTGATTTTGCTACATGAGAGTACTCTGTTGCTGATGAATCAAGCTGTTTTCAGGACTGGTTTACTTCTGAATATTTTGGAGGAGCAAAACGAAGTAAAAAGTCAACTATTGCTCATAGAACTACCCCCAGCCCTATCTTTTGAGCAGTGTGTGATGTAACTAGCCATGCTGTGAAGTCTTGTAGAGTAAAAAAAACCCTTTACTTTGGCTCAGGAAAGCATCCTTCATTAAGGTAACACTTAGCACATGCCAAGTCCATCAGGTCCCAGCTCAAGGGCAGAAAAGATGCAATAATTTATCACACACTGAGTTGGAATGAATGGCAAGAGGCCATCTAGCCCATCTCCCTGCCCAAGGCAGTCCGAGCGACACCTCTGTCACTCCTGCCAGAACCAGATCGAGCCTATTGGTATAGACTCCAATATGTTCATCTGCCAGAGACATGCCTTGTAGGCAATTCACTCCCCTTCTGCTAATAGAGGTGAGCAGGACTCATCTGCAAAGACATCAGCTTTAGCTACAGGAGAAATTACTGTTTCAATCGTTACAAAAAGGGAAGGAAAAATACCATGGATTATCAAGGTGCTAAATAATTTAGGCACGCGTTCCTCTCTTGTTGCTTAGAAGTACTGTTAGCAGCAGTGAGCATAACATGCACGTTGCAGAAAGAGAAGAGGCGCATTAGCCCAAATTCTGCCCTCAGAGGCATTTGCACACAATTTCCAATGACATCCGTGGGAATTGGGTGTGTGGATTGGGGGCACAATCTGGCCCTTTATTTTCAACTGTTGTATTATGATCATGACATGCTAATTTCTAATTCCTTTAGCAAAAACAACACAGGAAGGCTAAAATATTAATGTTGCCAAATGTCAGAAACACCTATGCAATATACTCTTGAGCAAATTCATGAAAACAGATTTCAGGAATCATGGCCATGCTCATAATAGGAAACTGACATCCCCAATCAGTTAAAACTGTCCTTATCTTCATTGGGGTTTTGCCAAGCTAAGAATTGAATAAGGGCTGCTGGATTCAGCTCTGTGGAAGCTGATTTGGACACCGGTCTCCTGACAGCCATGGTCACAGCTTCTCACTTTGAGGGATGGATACAAAAGCACAGATGTCATCTTGGGTTTCCTGGACGATAAACATCCAAATTATGTCCCCTATCTCCTCAAAACACATAAACAGAAGTCAACCAAATGCAAACAGATAGGTAAGAAGAAAAGCACAAGCAGAGGTTTACTAGGGGAAGGAAAAAAGCAGGAGATTAGCCCCTTACCTGTTCCCAGCACCACACTCCGTGCTGCTGCTCACATTTGCAGGGAAATAAAGGAGGTACTAGGGTCAGCTAAGAGGAAAGCTGAAAACTTACACAGCTGCAAGCCTGCCATGTGGGCCTGCCTTTGGCAAGTAACCAGCCGTAAGTCAGAGCCCTGACACCTGTATCCTACTCCTACCAATGTGCGAGGGTCAGATCCTTCCTAAGGAGACATTCAGCAGCCGATGCCTGCTTGGGTCTTTGGCAGCAGGGTTCATCGTGCTAAACAAGGTGCCTTTCCACCCCAGCTGCAAAGGTGGACACTCAGGTCTGTGGGAGGGGAGAGAGGGGAAATGATGTGCCTGAACCTAACACATTTCTGCAAGAAGTTCCTCAGCTGGCACAAGCTTCCCATCACAGCATGGGACTGGAGGAAAGGTGACCAAAAAGAAGCACCTTGTTCTTCCTGGAGGGTTCAAAGCAGGTTGCACAGGCTGTTCCACTGCACAGCAGCCTGAGTGGTGAGTTCCTGACCATTTAACCTTTCTGCTAGTGGGAAGGGGTCTCCATGGCCCTTCACCGTCTTTGGGTACTGTTGCAGGAGCCTGTCCCTGTCCTATGCTTTCTGCAGTCTTTGGCAGGCCCTCCTGTCGAGCTCGTGGGATACAGGGCTGTCAGGGAAGATGGAACAGAATAAAAATGAAGAAATAACTTAATTACATTGAAAGCTGTGCTCTAAAGGCAGAAAACTCTGTGGAATACAGCAGAGCCAGCTGCTTTGTGCACAGTGGAGAGGGAGCAGTACACCAGCAGCACCAGGGAAAGCATGGAGGGGCTGAAAAGGAGGGGTACATGGAAAAAAACTGGAGCAGCGGGCCTCTGTTTCTGGATGCTGCTCTGAGTCTCATGAGCCCCACCTCGTGAGCTGCCCTTCACCAAGGCACAGTGCAGCCAGGCAGCTGTCGGTTGCGTGCCGTCGTGTCCCCCAGTACCAGGCGTGAGAGTCCAACGTGTCCTCATTTTGCTCTCAATGCTTTGTTTCATAAGGGCAGCAAGCGGCTGGCAGCAGAGAGTGTCCGGAGGCTGGCTGGGATGGCAGGAGCCCTCTGCCTTCAGCACTGTGCCTGCACAGGCACCCCGAGCCTGCCATCGTCCTCCAGAAATGCACAGCCTGTCACAACTTGTTTCTTAATGCTAAACTACCCGTTATAAATAAACATGGTCCTAATAATAGTTTGCCTGACCTGACTCACTGTAGGAAACAGTCTCAGAAATAAAAGAGGATGACTTTCAAATGCAAGAGTTCTAATTTTACGTAAATAAAAAATGAAAAGGGCAGTACAGAACAGGCTAGGGGAAAATTGTATCACAGGCAGTTGAAGTTACAGTCCTAGGGTGTTAATGGGCTTGCTTGGCTGCTAAATCTGATGCTGTCTCCCCCTGTAAGTTTGCTGGAGTTTGACAGATGGATGTAGAGAAATATTACGTGAATTGTCAGATAACTGTTAGTCACCCAGATTAAAAACAAATTCCATTGACATTGTGTCATACCTTGGGAGCCCAAAACAGATATTGATGTTTTCATCTTGTTGCAGGGAGGAGGGAGATGGGAGTGGGTAAAGTAAGAAATCAAAATCACCCAGATAGATAGAGCCAGTCTTTTGGCTTTGTTTGAAAAATGACACCGCAGCACAGTGTACCTAGCTGAGAATGAGTGATAACACAATCCAGCCTATCTCTCTCACTCTCGAATGAAGGCGAGACAAAGACAGCATTATCATAAAAAAGCCCCAAATCTTCTAGTATCTGTACAGAATTGTAAGCTCCAGTGTAGGAACCAGGTTCACCAGATGCCTCAAGATTTGCCCCTCAAAAACCCCTGACACCAGTAGGATGGAGGGAGGAAGGGGTTGAGCAGGTGGGCAAGAGGGCACAAGCTGGTTTTACTCATTTGGGGGATGAAGCAGAAGAGATGCAATGCCTGTGCAGCAACATGTAGAGCTGGAGGAGCAAGATGGAGCTGGACTTACTCAGCCTGCAGGAGAGACAGCTTTGAGGGGACCTCACAAACTGCCAGCATCTAGGAGGGGCCATCAAAAATATAGAGCCAGGCTCTTCACAGCATTGCACAACAGAAGGGTGAGGAACAATGGGAATAAGTTGAAAAAACAGAGGTTCAAATTGGGTATAAGGAAAAGATTTTGCCCACAAGGACAGCCAGACCATGGAGTTAGTTGCTCCAAGAGGCTGTGCTGTCTCCTTGCTTGGAGGTCTTTGAAACAAAGGCCTGAGCAGCCTGGTCTGACCTCAGAGCTGGTCCTGCTTTGAGCTGTAGGCTGGACTGGAGACATCCTGAACCACTTCCAACCCAAACTGTCGTATTATTCCTGTGATAAATTCACAAGCTGATTTCGCTCTGTTGACCATCATGGTGACTATGCTGATTTACATCTGCTGAGGATGTGACCTTAAGTTTGTAGCTAACTGTTCCAGAATCAACAACGAAATGGGGTTATGTTCTGTGTTAATTGTTAGATGGTATGAAGAGATCCTTTCATGGTGTATTTCTACCAGTGATAAGCCAATAAAATATACTGTATATATCTTGAGGCAACAAAGAAATTCAAAAGGATATCTTTGATCAGTGTTATGTGTATGTACAGAGTTGTCTATATCTTATGCAAGCTATAAAGTCCTGGGAGAGAGACTAAACCTTTCTTGGCATTGAATTTGGCACCCAAATGTGTACATATATGTACATGTGTGTTTGTGTGGTATGTATCTATGTGTGGTGTACTGTTCTGGTTTAAGCTAAACTAGAACTAATTCTCTAACCTTTTCTAAGTAAATTCAGTTTCTGAAAGTTAACAACATGTTTTTTGAATAGTATCTGCTTCTAGAACTGACAATTCCTGATGTTTATCACCAAGGGAACAAGGTAGAGAGGCCATTGCTAGTACTTATTCCTATGTAAATTAAGGCCATCCTAGAGTTGGTAGAATGCCATAAATCAAAGGCCAAAAAAAGGGGGCCACACCTCCAGGGAGGAGCAGACAGGATAGGTGACCCAAAACCAAACAAAGAACTATTGCATTTCACATATGCCATACTCAGTATAAAGCTTAGGGATCATCAGTGTCAACTGCTCTCCTTCGATGGCTGACATACACTGAGGACCTCCTCTGTCTGTTTGCCCCTAATCAATTTGTATGTTCCTGAATCCAGTTCCCGAGCCCAGCTCCTGCCTGTGACTGAGTCCAGTCCATGACCTTTCCCTGCACCTGCCCTGCAGTGTCAGTGATGACACATAGTCATCAGGGAAATTTGATTGTTATATACTTGTTATATACTTGTATATATTTTATTATTCTCTTATTAATGTTATTATTTTCCTTTTTGTTATCATTTTTTCATTAAAGTTGTTCTTTTTTTAGTTTCCAACTCACAAATATCTCTTTCTCATTTCCCTTTCCTCTTTCCCTGTTGGAGGGAATTGGTACTCGAATGCCCACTTCACAGAATCACAGAATCATCTAGCTGGAAAAGACCTCGGATCATCAAGTCCAACTGTACCTGTCCCCTTACTAAACCATGTCCCTAAGAAACTCATCTACCCATCTTTTAAACACCTCCAGGGATGGCAACTCAGCCACCTCACCAGGAAACTGTGCCAGTGCCTGAACACCCTTTCAGTGAAGAAATTCTTCCTAATGTATACTCTGAACCTCCTCTGACACAACTTAAAGCCATTTCCTCTCGTCCTATCACTTGTCACTTGCGAGAAGCGACCAACACCCACCCACCTTGCTGCAACCTCCTTTCAGGCAGCTGTAGACAAGTGATGAGGTTTCCCCTCAGCCTCCTCTTCTCCAGGTTACACAACCCCAGTTCCCTCAGCCACTCCTCCTAAGACTTGTTCTCCAGCCCCCTCACCAGCCTTGTTGCCCTTCTCTGGATGCGCTCCATCACCTCAAAGTTTTCCTTGTATTGAGGGGCCCAAAACTGAACACAGCACTCGAGATACAGCCTCACCAATGCTGACCTGGACTGGGGGTGGGAGGTGGAGGGGAGCTAAACCAAGATATTTACATATATTGTACATGTAGATATAAATAACATGCACATAAATGCACTTTTTATATAGCCTATACATTATGTTATGTTATCATTGCTGACTTTGCAAAATCAAGCAGTCAAAAATCATTCCTGGTAAATTTCACAGACTCATAGAATTATAGAATCATAAAATTATTGGAATTGGAAGGCACCTTAAAGATCATCCAGTTCCAAACAGCCTGCCATGGGCAGGGACACTTCCTACTATATCAGGTTGCTCAGAGTCTCATCCAACCTGTCCTTGAACACCTCCAGGGATGAGGCATCCATGACTTCTCAGTTTGTCTCATTATATATTTCAGTATACTGTACCAAATAACACATAGTGTTACAAGTGTTTGTGTGCCTTTTCTGATTTCCCTCCCATAGATCACAAGGTATCTGAGCAGACACCATTTACTCAGTTAACTAGATGGTATTCTGATCCATTATTTTCTTCTTCTTTGGTGAGTATCTCCTTCTCTTAATTAGTCAAATTTTTTTGAACTCCGTTTTGAAGTTTGGAACACTAACTTGTCTGTGATGGTCTGTGATGATCTTCATGCAGGATCTCTGGCACTGGTGAGTTAATATGCACAGTATCCTAGTGAAGTGATCACAGGCACAAGACAGACTTCAAATGCACAGAGAGGTTACAGTGGCAACAGCTAATTGGGGAGGGGGGAGGGGCTGAGCTCTGCTTCTTTAGCACAGCCCCACGACTTCGGTGCCACCAGATGATGCTAGTGCTCAGCGTAGGTGAGACATCTGAGTCCCAAGTCACGGACGGTAACCATCCAGAGGTGACTTGTTTGACTTCGCTGGCTTTCAGCAGGCTCTCGGAGGAGACAGGGACAGAATCTCTGTTCAGGCAGTATGTGGCTGTCTCACTGACAACCTTTTTCACCGTATACCCTCCAACAGAGAAGAAGGAGGTGGTGTCCTGTACACCACTGACTCATTCCCAGAGTGGGTTAAACGTATATTGAATGAAGTAGGGCCCTGGGAGAATGAACAGTGGCTCATCACATAATTAAAAACTTAATTGTCATGCATACTTAAAAGGAGTCCAAAATAAGTATGTGCAGAGGACCTTGCTTCTGGTACTAACTTTTGGATGATTGACACAGAACCTTACTAACATCCTTTCTGTACAGCATGTGTAGGTGTGTGCTTTTAATTTCCTAAGTTTATAAAAAAGTCAAAAGAAGACTGAAATTCCATCCTGGGACATCATATTGATTACAACATGGTTCATTGCCGCGGTTTGAACTGATACCCCACACAGACACTTACCATTTGAGATGGCAGAGAAAAAGATAGCAGGAGTGACCTGTCATCCTAACCAGCCCCTCGTTCACAGATTCACTATTTCACTGGGGAAAGAATGACTTCTTGTTATCCAGTTACCTCAAATCACACTTAACTCAAATCAGGTTAAGCTAAAAGGGAAATACAGTCATTTATTCATAGCAACTACAACAGGCAACACAATTACAAGAGGCAATGGATGAAATTAGGCAAGTAGTTGTATTGCGTGGGCATCCCTTGGTCACCAGACCCGGCAAGTTCAGCCGGGGTCCGGGGCATCATGTGTGGCACTGTTGGGTGCATCTGCTGGGAGGCCCCTGAGTGATCTCACTCAGGGTGTAGAACTTCTCTGGGGGACCCCACCAGAGAGCAGTTCCAAGCACCTGCTTTCACCGTTTTCACCTCAGATGACCTTTTTTCCTTCATGATCAGCTCGCCTCTCTTTCGCAATCACTTTAGCTTTTGTGTTCAGGCTTCACTCTGAGGTCTGTCGGGGGTCCAGACAGGTTTCATCTGTCATCCTGCAGCTCATGCCATTCTTTTCTTTAGCGGGAGGCATTCTGATGATATTCTTAAATAAAATAGCAGGTTTTTTTCCCTTCATAGATAAGAAAATGTCTCTCTGTTGGCCGAGAATTGCCTCCTGCACTTAGCCGGCTAGCGAACAACTCTGGTTCAGCAGAGTCTTCCTTCTTGGCTATCATCCTTGGCATTTCTTCAGCCCTTATATCCTATAGTTCTGTACCAGGAGCACACAACACAAATCTCCAGACCAGCTAACTGAATGCATCTCACTCCAGACTCTTGCCTGAGATCAGACACAAACAGTAGGTAATCCTTTTTGGATACTGACAGGTTTCTCCGTGTTAGATTGGGATGACTATGGCGTGATGCAGGGTTTGATTCTCTCGCTAGGCTCTGTCAGTGCTGGAGAAGGGTGACAAGAATATGCAAAGTCTCTTAGTTGAGAAGAAAACAGCAAAGGATTTTCCTGAGGTGGAATTCAGGTGGCTGTCTTGTGCTATAAGCAGCCAAGAGACAGCTAAAACCACAAAGGCTGGCAGGCAAGTCCAAAACAGAAAGATGCAGCAGGATTGAAAATAGAATATCTTGTTAAATAATTGAATAGTTTTATTAAATTAGGTGGAAAAAATGTTGTAAACATTTATCTTTCATGTTACCAAAGACAATAGTTCTCTTTTTCTGTTAGGGCACAAGGCAAATATCAGTGGAAATACTCTAACATACCACGTACATCTTCAGCTACGATGTGAAGCCCGGCAAATTCAACACTGTAATGTGACTCGGATGTGTGTACTTGAAATGCCTGCCTACACCATGACAACTGCTTTTTCAGGCTAACTCTCTGATTCCTTTTTGTCTTGTCTTTTTATTGGAACTGGGTGAAAATAAAAATGCAGGCAGCCTACCTTGCCAGATAACCTTAACTAATTAATGCAGAAAGCAGAGTAATTTTGCCTTGCTTTCTTCTCACAGCAAATCTGTAGCATCCTCATAAAGGCTCTGCATTAGTTTTAATCAGACCTCAAGAAGTTTGGCATCCATCAGTTCCTTTGACGTCTCACAGAGACCCAGTCAATTATCCTACAAAATATTTGGCAAGAGAAGTCACACATATACATCTGGTGTATATCTCATCTTTCACACAGGAACTGACCTGAAACCTTCTGCTCTTTAAATGAGAGTGAGTGTTCTGCCATCAACAGTGTAAGGGAGATGTCTCTGTCTAAGCACGAACTCATTGCGTTTAACTTGGGATGTATGAAAGATCTGAGGCAGAGGTAGTCACTCAGGACTCTTTATAATCAGTGGTGAGACACTGGCACTTCCCCAGGGCACTTGGTCTGACCTTGCGTTAGACCCCAACGAGAGGATGAGGTGAAGTGCCCTCTGCAGGTGCCTACCTCTGTCCTTTGACTATAAAGGGACTTTGGGAGCCTAAGTCAAACTTAGATGTTTGACTTTCAGATGCCTGAGTTAAAACAGATGTATCCTGCCAGACAGGTTATGATTGGAGTGAAAGATATAAAATATGTTGGGAGCTTAATAAAGTTTAATGTATTTCCAAATTTGGAGCTTAAAAAGCTGCAATGATGTGTGTCTCCCTTCTCCAGTGGCAATCCATCGTGAGGCAATGCAGTTCTTTCTTTTCCATGTTTACGTGCCTTGTCACTCTATATTCAGGGAGGAACATGCTGGGTTTCTCCCATAGTTAGAAGAATTTATGAACAATAAGCAGGTTTTTCCTTGTAGCTGACATAAAATGGGCTTTTTGGAAACAAAGTGCCTCACTGATGATAAATTCACTTTCTCTCCAGGAATTCTGAGGACCATATTCTACTTTATTTAGAGATTGCTTGGTCACTCAGGGAAAAAGGCAGTATATTTTTTATTGTACCATTGATATAAACACTGTCACAGCATACATTTTAAATACTGACTGTAATGATAAGCAAATACTGCCTGAGGGCCATAGGGGTGGCCTTGGGTTATGATGAAATGTTCTAAGTAAAAAAATGAGGATAAATAATAACCCCTAAATTACTATTATTTTTGTACCTCTTGCAATATGTTACCCAGCTGTAGTAATTTCTTTTTATTAAACTGCATCATTTTTAAATATGAGTATTGTAAATCTTATTTGAAGAGTTCCCTAGAAGAAAAAAATTGACATGCTCTGGGGTTTTTTTAAACTATGCTGGTTTTAAGCCAGAAAATAACATGGTTTTATAACAGATCACGTGAGCCTGGTTCAGCCACAAGAGAAAAGCAGGCATGCTGTAGATGTGCAGGCGCTGACCACGGGTAGCTTTAGGCAGTAGTGATGCTCAGCATGTGACAATGTGACAGAGAAAGGAGGGAGGCAGCGCAGGGATGGAAAGAGGTGAAATCGTGCCTCTTGAATCCCCTAATCAGAAGCCTTCCTACCACTGAAAGCTGTCCCCTATGTGTCTGGTTTGCATCTCATGACCTGCAAGATCCTCTTCCCTCTTCAGGGGTGACTGGCACTTGCATCTCTTCCATGTATCCTTGGATGAGCTACATTAATATATACCCCCTTAGCACTAACAAGGTACGCATTTGGTGGTCCCTAGAAATAACAGTGGGAAGAATAATAAGTGCTTCCAGGGTATGATCAGAGTTTGGTGGAACAGAAGTTCTGTAACAACCAGCCAGAGAGGTGAGTATTCCCCACAACTCAGAAACCATTAATATAACCAAAAGTAAAGACAGCACCATCTTCCTTCATTATCCCCTAATTTAATTGTCACAGATTAAAGCCTGGCAAATCTGGGCACAGATTCCTGTTGTCAGACTTCAAAGAGAGCTCCTGAAATCTTCTGCCAGAATCAATGATCATCGCTATATCCTTTTCTCACACAGCATCTGTATTTTCCCTAACATTAATGAACATGATTTTTGCATGCTTCTGAGCAGACTGAAAAATAAACTCCTGAATCGCATTTCCCATGCGAGGGGGAAAATGAACCCTTCTACATTTGTTATTCTCCTCTAACAAGGATTAAACCACGGTGTGGATTCTAATGAGTGACTTGCAGTTGCCCGCCTCTCACTTTAGTTCAGTTCTCAGGAATATTGAAGATGAAATTTCTCAGCTGAAATCATAACACGCTCTATGGATTAAATGTTTCAGACCTTATAACAAATAATCAAGCTGTCGAGATTGTTTGCTATGCAGTCATGCAGTCCTCTTGGGTCACTGTTGCCAAGAAGTAATTTTCTTTAAAGTAGACTCACTTGTCCATTTTATGAAAAACAGAAATAGTAGGTTTCAGGGAACTTGGTGTGAATGATACACATTCATTTCACAATAATTTACCTCCTCTAAGTGCTTTTTTCAATATGCACACTAATTGCTAATTATGAAGAGAATTAGGCTACAGAGCTGAATTAAGGTAGAAAATACCTGGAAGGATTTCTGATGTAGCTATAACTAACGATAACCTTGCTTCTTAAAGTATGCCCATTTTTGTTCTCATAAGTACACAATACTGAAAAGTCAATTACTACCATACTATCATTGCCAAGCAGAGGTCACAGAGATGATTTTCCTGAGTGTATATGCATATGTGAATCAGTATCAGGGAAGTACACGGTAAATTAATATGTTGACTCTTTACTGCTTTGTTCATATTACCCTCAGTACAACAGCAAAGCTAATCTATCTTTATTCCTATTTCATCCACTACAACTTTATAGGGTGGCACATTTACTACAGTGGAAAATGCTTAAGGCTGCCTTTAGGCATATGCTACAAACTAAGAGATGTGGTGCATTAGACAAGATGTTATCTACCCCTTTCCAAATAACCAATTTCCAAAGTAGCACTTGGCTAGTTGAAGGACCCAGGCATTCAACATGAATTAACCAAAAAGATCCATTGGATGCAGGTGACTCATTTCTCACCATTCTGCCCACTAAGTGATGAGAACAGATTCATAGCACTTCATGCAGCAAAATATAAAAGAACTGGTGCAAATTGTTCTCATTAAATCGCTGTATTTTGGGGCTCCAAACACCAAGACAACCAAATCTCATTTCTTCAGCAATTAGCCAACAGAAGCTAGGAAAAGTGTCTAGAAACTTTTTAAATTTTCCACAAAGGCATCTACAACAGCAACAGTGAAACTGGAGAGAATTGGCGACCATGCTCCCATCATAACAGAGATCGCTGGGTTTCTCAAAGTCAAGATTTCTGGGAAAAAGTGTTCCTCAGGACAAAATCCGTGCATGAGATCAGACAATCTGCTCTGATTCTGCCAGAGTATGTTTGCCTTCAGGCCACGGTCAAAGGACAACTGAGGTCAGATATGGTGGGAAAGGCATCCCTGGCAATTCACTGGAAGGATTAGTTCTGGTGTAAAGGCATGCCATTTTCCCTCAGAGCCTGATGAAAGCTGGAACGACCTCTGATATAAGACACTTTCAGGATTTCTTTTTTTTCTTGCTTCAAACACTTCAATTTGGTCTATTTTGGAAGACAGGACTCATGACCGAACTGTAATTCACCTTTCGTTTGCTCTCCCCAGAATGGTTATCTACCTGCTGGTTTATGACTTCTTAACAAGTTGTTTGCAAGCTACAGGAAACTGCTAAAGTTCAGCCTACCCGTGACTGTGTCATTACTCACAGAGGTGCTAGCAAGGAAACACGGCTGTTGAGGCAGAAGAATTCGGGTAGAGCTGGCCGGTAAAAGGGGAGACACTCTGTTTAATTCATCTTTAACTTGAGGACCTCAGTACCACAGACTACTGCAGGCACTAGGAACCTAGCATGATGCAAAAAGAGCAGCAAATATAAATGTGAATATTGCAAAAGGAATTTAAAGCACATGTAGACAATGTAAATGTCTGCAGTGAAATGAGAAGTGTTTCTATACAAGGAACATAAACTCTTCAAGTTTATCATATAAGATAAACATCCATGCCCTGGAGTCAGAGAGTTTCCTTATGGTAGCTCTTTCCATAGCGATCTATTACATGGCTCCTTCTACTTCTGAGATTTAGTTTACTATCAGCATGATCCTCTGTCATTTTTACATATGAGCAAGCAATAATGTACAAATTTGATGTGCTCCCAACAGGAGTAGTAATGAAGCTCAGGTTCCATCTTTAGTTCTCATTCTTCCTCAGGTGTTCACAGTTCTGCAAGAAACAGATGAAAATAAATGACAAACTCATAACAATACTGCATATGTAAATTAAAAATGCTTACGGCCAGGCAGAATATTTGGAAATGTTAAAATAGCTGAGTAATAGTAAGAAAAAGAAACAACAGATCCTCCTTGTGTCTCAGCTTCTAATGTCCACCTAACACTTTTTACCCTGACCTGTATTTTCTACAATTAAATAGTCACTTGCATTTTATAACCAAAATAGACATCGTCAGAGATGACAGAAAGTCTGAGTGTGATTCACTTAGATAAGGCAGTCAGTCAAGGCCATGGACACCACGTAGTAACCTGAATTACTCATAAAACTGCTTGATAACATGGGAGGCACAAGTAACCTACCCCTGATAACCAATTGCAGCTGGATCGGATCTCTGTTGTCAGTTCAAAATTATCACAATTAAAGGTTTCATTTGTAAGAAAAAAAAAGTGTTTTTAAAATGAGAAGATGCCAGAGAAAAGAAAATTTCAGCAAATTCTGAAGACAAAAAATGCAAGAAAAATTATAGATCCTTTTTTTTTCAAAAGCTTTCATGCTTTCCCAGTACAGTCTGTTGAGATTGTGTGAGACAAAGCAGCTGTTTACCTCAAATTCAGTGTTCAGCCCTATGGAAGAGCACATTGTAAGAGCTTCCTCATTTCTTGCCTGAGCTCAGTGTATTCACTAAGACTGTTTTCAAATGCAGGTATGATCATTACCCTCAGGGCTAAGTCATGCTACAAGGTTCTTGGAGAAAAAATAAATAAATAAAAGGATAGCACAGGATGAAGCCATTGCATGGGGTGTCTCAGGAAAGGAACTGTGGACACTCTAGGAGCTGGTTTCTTTCCTTGGCTTCCTGGCTTCCCTTTCCAGCCATCTACTTCATAATTTACTGGTGCTTTTACAGCTCAGACCAGTGGATATATTTGTGGGGATCATTCCCACCCACTGATATTTGGATGTGCCTGATAACATTCAGTATCTGTTACTTTATGCAAGTATAATAGGGAAGAAATTACCTAACCTAGTGCCATCACAGGGGATGATAAAGCTTTAAATATCAGTGCAAACAGTAAGAAAATCATACGTTCCAGTATTGCTTAGTTATGGACTTACTGGAAAGAGCAGAGGGCTCAGACCTTCATGATGCTGAAGGTCTCCTCTGAGAAGCTGAGCATCCTTAACTTCCCCTGCTTGACTGCTCCCAGCTTATCAGCACAGTGATCAGTGTAGCACTTGACTGAGCTCTGAGGTTTATTGTGGGAACAGTTGCTAGGAAAAGTTTTCTGCTTCTGTGGCTATCGTAAGGCTCAGCACATTTCGCCAAGGGACAGAGAGGATTTATCTCTGTGCAATCAGAAATACTCATGTTGGACTATAGACTTCACTCACTGGGATTTATACTTGTAGTGTGTGATGCTCAGGTTCCACAAGTTGCAGAATACACAGAGTAAAGGCTCCCCCAGGCTGGCCTAGGACTGCCACATCTGCTCTTGTGGATGCTCATGAGGAAGAGGCTGACACAGAGCAAAGGACAGTTTCAGCAATGACTCAGTGAGGAGGAATGGGAGGAGGAGAAGTGCATTTCGCTTGCCATTGCTGCATGCTCATGTGAGCTCACAGAAGGTCCAGAAAAGTTATCCTTCCCTTCTACTCTGCCCTAGTGAGGCCACATCTGGAGTATTGTGTCCAGTTCTGGGAAGACAAGGAACCGCTGAATAGAGTCTGGCAGAGAGCCATGAAGATGATTAGGTGACTGGAGCACCTCTCTAATGAGGAAAGGCTGAGAAACCTGGGTCTGTACAGTACTAGAGCACAGGAAGTTCCATCTGAACTTGAGGAAAAACCTCTTTACTGTGAGGGTGCCGGAGCACTGGAAAAGTCTGCCCAGAGAGGCTGTGGAGTCTGCTTCTCTGGACATGTTCAAAACCCACCTGGACGCATTCCCGTGCAACCAGCTCTAGGTGAACCTGCTGGTAGGCGGGGTTGGACTAGATGATCTCCAGAGGTCACTTCCAACTCCAATCATTCTGTGATTCTGTGGCAGCAGGTAACATTCCTACTCATCCTGCAAGAGCTAGCTGGAGCAGAAAATGTATAGTGCAGCACTTCACCGAAGTACTTTATGGCAGCTGTGCCTCATCTTGTCAAGGAGGGCATTTGCAATTAGGATTCTACTGAAATTATTTCACTTTCAGGATCTGACCTGGCTTCTCCTTCAGTTAATAATGCAACGTCCATTGATTTCAGTGGCTGCAACATCACACTCCTAGCGATACAGTTGGTACTTGAAAGAAATCTTTGTCCAGAAAGTAGACAGGTAGCAACTGTGTTTTCTGGATAATCACTGCAGTTAGTAAGGAGATGAAAACCATTTTAGAACATTTCAGTAAACATTTCTCTCTATATTAGGTTTTTCTGTTAGGTTTTGGTTTTTTGGGGGTTTTTTTGCAAGCACAGGTCATGGTGATCACCAAGGAAACAACTTCAATGAAAAGAGAAGGTGCAGATTTAGAGAATGAGTGCATTTTGTCTTGTGGGCTAGTGCGGTGCCTGCCGGACCTACATTGGAAGAGGCTGCAAACATGCCTTCATTGTCTTTTCCAGAGTCCTTACGCAAACTTTGTAAGCAGTTTTAGTCGTTATCTAGATTTTATGCTCAACAAAGTCATGCATCAGAGTCCCAGATGCTGAAGAGTGTGATTCCTGCTCTCTGAGGACAGATAACCTCTTCTCTCCTGCCCAGCACTGCCTACTAATTTGGGGGAGGGAAGGGCTAGAAGGCTATGAGGTCACATCCAGTGGTAGCTGCTAAAAGGTGACGGAGAGGGAGGGAATTCATGGCATCAAAAACTTATGCTTTCCTTTCCCATGGCACCTCTTTGGAGAGGTTTGCACTTGGAAGTTGAGTCAATCGACTCAGAGCAGCCTGTTGTGCAGAGTGAGAGCAGATACAAGCACTGGAGTGGCCTTCTTTATCAAAAGATTTCTTTCCGACCCAGAAAGAGGAGCAATTTCTGCTGAAGCATATCCCAATGAGCTCACTGTGCTTGCTTAAATCTGTTTTTCTGGGTAGAGTCCTGTGGGAAGAATATGCAAGTTCCACAGCCTCAGCTCTGCAGTTTTATTACCGCTAAGTCAAAACACTGTGGTGCCAATTCTCTTCCATTTTTGCTAATTGTTAAAGGAAATATCTTAATTGTGTAGAAGAATGTGTAAATGTAACACATGACATTATTGAGAACCTGATTTTTTTATGCACCGTAAAACTCCATCTGTCCCATCATCTGGAGTTGGCTACTACTCCTCTAACACACAAACGCAGATCAAGAATAATAAGTTAAAATAGATCAAGAATAATAAGTTAAATATCCAGTGTATTAATCAAAGCGAGGACTGGTTTTGTTTAACAGAAAGTATTGGAATAGCAGAGTCATCACTGTGCTGTCGGCATCAGTGTTGGTATTATATAGGAGTTTCTGTTTCTGACATCAGGCAACTTAATCCCCAAATTTGCGTAAGGAGCTCGGTCCACAGGACATATCTTTGGAGAGAAAATGGCTTGGTTTTTCCTACCACTGCTGATAATGAAAGGACATTAGCGAATAAGGGTGCTAAACTGGTAGAAATTGTTTTTAGCAGCTCAAGTTTTCTAATTTAATAAGCACAGTGACTTTATGGCAGTTGGAAAGCGGGTGTTGCGAACAGGTAGCTCGTCCTTTGCTTGCTGACAGGACATGGACTTCAGTAAAGCCTACCTGGACTTCAGTAAAGCCTTTGACACCGTTTCTCACAGTATTCTGCTGGAGAAACTGGCTGCCATCGGCATGGACCCTCTGCTGGGTTAAAAACTTGCTGGATGGTCGGGCCCAAAGGGTGGTGGTAAATGGAAGTAAATCCAGTTGGAAAACAGTCACGAGCGGTGTTCCCCAGCGTTCAGTGCTGGGTCCAGTCCTGTTTAACATCCTTATCAATGATCTGGATGAAGGCAGTGAGTCCACCCTTAGCAAGTTTGCGGATGACACCAAACCGGGTGCAAGTGTGGATCTGCTTGAAGGAAGGGAGGCTCTGCAGAGGGATCTGGACAGGCTGGATCGATGGGCTGAGGCCAACGGGATGGGGTTTAACGACACCAAGTGCAGAGTCAGTTCACTTGGGACACAACAACCCAGTGCAGCGTTACAGGCTTGGGGAGGAGTGGCTGGAGAGCTGCCTGGCAGAGAAGGACCTGGGGGTGCTGGTTGACAGCCAGCTGAACATGAGCCAGCAGTGTGCCCAGGTGGCCAAGAGGACCAATGGCATCTTGGTCTGTGTCAGACACAGCGTGGCCAGCAAGAGCAGGGAGGTGATTGTGCCCCTGTGCTCAATGCTGGTGAGGCCACACCTCGAGTGCTGGGTTTGGTTTTGGGCCCCTCACTACAGGAAAGACATTGAGGGGCTGGAGCATGTCCAGAGAAGGACAACAAGGCTGGTGAAGGGACTGGAGAACAAGCCTTATGAGGAGAGACTGAGGGAATTAGGGTTGTTTAGCTTGGAGAAGAGGAGACTGAGGGGAGACCTCATCACTGCCTACAACTGCCTGAAAGGAGGTTGTGACGGGGTGGTGCTGGTCTCTTCTCACAAATGACAGCGATAGGACGAGAGGAAATGGCCACAAGTTGCACCAGGGGAGGTTTAGACTGGACATAAGGAAGAATTTCTTTACTGAAGGAGTGGTCAGGGATTGGAACAGCTGCCCAGGGAGGCAGTGGAGTCACCATCTCTGGAGGTGTTTAAAAAACGGGTGGATGAGTTTCTTGGGGACATGGTTTAGTAGGGAGACAGGCATGGTTGGGCTCGGTGATCTGAGAGGTCTCTTCCAACCTAGTGATTCTGTGATTCTATGATTCTATTACATTCCAGGTCTGCACAGCTCCTACCTCAGTGCTTCTTGCTTCACGCAGCTGGAGTGTGGATCTGGCCCACATTCTAGTGCATTAAAGACCATGATGATTATCATTCTTAGTGACTTCTAGAGTTATATTTTTAGCAATGTAAACTCATTTATTACACACGGATTTTGATCGGTCATTAAGGGTTAGAATGACTTAGATAAGCAAAGGAACAACGTGTATGCTGGATAATAAAGGCTCTGACTCAGCAAAACTAGGCAACTTTACTCATTTCTGTTCACAGTTAAGGCCTAAAAACAAGTGTGTGCTTAAATGCTGCACCGAACCTCTGTACTCTGTCACACATGTTGTATGGATTAGATCTTTCTTAAGGAAAGGAAAGTAAAACTCATCAAAAACTTGACTTCTCCCGTTCTTTCCAGCAAACTTGTGGTGTGGTGATGAATGTGAGGCAAGCATCAAAAACACCTGCAGGAAACAAGCACGATGATAACAGTGGTGTTTAAAGAGATATGAACTTGTTTGGGGGTTTTTTCATATGATGTGAAAACACTGATGTGAAACAACAGTGTTTATTCTTAGACTTGCTCATCTCTCACAGAATTCAGAGAATTGTTTAAAATAATATGATCAATGACTTTGGAAAGTAATTTAATTAGGAACTGGTTTAATGGTTATTTTCCTCTCATTTTATATGGAGCAGATTCAGCTCTGTGGTAGTGAAACCAGCAACAGACATCTCTAAGACCTATGGGATAACAACAGGACTAAGTAAAACTAAATGTTATATAAATATTAGATTTTTAAAAAGACTTTGCATGGGCAGAGTAAAATGTGCTTTTCTACCAAATCATGGTAGTTACAAGGGCACCGTTCCCTTCACCATTTCTTCCCAGCCTGAGTACTTCAAACCTAAGTCTGTCACCGGAGGCAGCCCAAGACTCTCTGCTGGGGCAGGAAACCCCACGTAGGTTATAAACTCTGCTGCCTTGAGCCTGGAACACTCTTACGCTGCAAAGAAAAGATGTGCGACTGCATCCTGCAATGTGTGGGTTCGACTCAGTTCCTGGACTGTTTCCATTGCATGAAACACACAACCAGGGTTACTTCAGGACAGGTAAAGAGGAAGAGGCAGAGAGGCCTCTTGTCTCTGGATCATCCCAACGCCACCTTGTTCTCACAGGGCGGCTCTTGGTATGCATGGGAGGGCTGCATGCCCCCCAGTGCTGGGGGGCTGCAAGGGGTAAAAATCACATATGTGGGTGTTCCAGTCAGCTATGTGCTTCCCTATATAGTAAAACTATATACAGAACAACAAGATATTGGGACAGAAGTGATGTAGGTGGTATAAATATCTTTTTCCTTGAAGAACAAATATAAAAAATAAAGATTCCAACGCTGGCAAACACACCCATTTTTCCCCTAAGGAAGCAAGGATGCATAGTGCACAAGGAGTGGAAATTCCCAGGCAGATACAAAAAGTAGAAAAATGAGGTCCTAGCTACCATCAGGTAATTCACTTCAGTGCAGTTGTGCTGCTCTTTAAGACAATTTCTTCACCTCTGGGAAATACCCTGGTGACCAGACAGGTTGACAGTAACCAGGGTGCCCCACCTCTCATTTTGTACCAGTTTGCACTGAAAGATGCAGGAAGGACCTTCTAAGGGAGGAGAAGAGGAAAGAACCATCGGCTTTCATTAGCATCCAAACACAGCAGCATCTGGCCCATTCACCATCTCCTTGCTCTGCTGAGCTGTACGGCTTCCCCGGACAATGCTACCCACTCAATTGAATTTAAAAACATAAGAATTGAACTGTCTCAAGTTTAAGGGCAATGATATTATTGCCAACACAACGACATAGCGAGGATTTGCAAGGATAAAAGAAAGGCAAAGGGAACTGTATAAATAGCTGCCTGACTGTAATGAAACCATGAATGCAGGCAGCTCCTGCTGCACCATTGGCCAAGTCAGTCACGGCTGCCCCGGGGTTAAGAGCAGCTGGGATCTGTAATCCAGTGTAACTCGTACAGTCTCTCCCTGCCGGGGTCAGCTGAGGACTGCAGCTGCTGGGGAATCACAGGAGGGATCACCACGGTAATTCCTCCTTCCTCCTCTCCTTGTTTGCTCTGGCTGGCGGTGCAAAGAGCAGGGGCAGGTCTGCATTCCTGCACGCTTCCAGCTCTGCTCAGCAGTGCATGTTTGGGAAAGTTAACCCAGGAATCGGAAGTGTGGAGGGAATGCAACCAAGATTTGAACTGCTCCAGAAATCCTTGCTTAGGCGTGAAAACAGTGACCTGCCACAATCCCTTCCTTTCCCCGCTGTGAGCTTAGCAAGAGCAGGCTGTTCCCTCAGCTAAACTGACACGGTTCTGTCAGGTTTGGAGCTGTTTGATCATGTACACTGGTGTCCTCAGGATGTGCCTAAAGACTGCTCTTTACTTGTTACTCAGAGGAAAAAGTATGTATCTGAGGGACTATGATGTTCTTGGTATTAAATCTGGGTTATTTTTGTTGGACTGAAAAGCTTGCTATAAATTTGAGCAGAAACTGGATTTGACCAGTCAGTCCCTACCACAAACACATGTACGTGGTAGTTCCCAAATGCAACAACATGCCTACAGAGGGAAACATACTCAGCAAAGAAGCATTTACAGTCGATGGAAAAACACAAAATGCAGCTTCCTAATTTTAGGGTAAGCTCAGTGCTGGCCCTAATATCAGAGTGGGCAATAGCAGCACCTGGCTGCCTATTCCCTTCTTGAGAATAACTGAGGCACTGCAGTGCCAAATCCCATTTTTCCCCCTACAGAAACCAAGCAGACCTTATAGGACTACCCCAATGGAAAGGGTAAGTTTGCAGTTCAGAAACTGCCTCGACTCACGTGTTATGCTTTTGCATTTCCTTCTTTCTGTCAATACCACTGTTCTGTGCTGAGCAGAAAAAAAGAGCTAATTTAATATGGTGTTAAGCCGTGTGCTGCCTGTGGAGCCTGCAGGGATGGTTTCATAGGGGTGCTTTGTGGCGGTGAGTCAAAATTAAGGCAAAATATTATGCTGCAGCATGGATCCTGCCTGGTACTTCGCCTTCAGCTGCCTCTTGCAGGGTGAATCTGCTGGAATTACACAGATGAGGTGGATGGAGCTTTCTCTGATGTGCCAGAATAATTTTTGAGTGTTATTTTCCCAGTTTGCCCTTTCTCCCATCCCAAAAATTATCAGTAAGCATTAGGTCTGCAGTGTATCGCAGCTGTGCTCAGCTGTCAGGATTGGTTTTCCTACAGGCTTGGGATTGCAGGCAGTTCTTTCATTTTAAGAAAAATAGAGGTTCTTCGATTTTAGAGAAACCTTGGCACTGGCTGCCCAGCTCGACCCTTTGAGGAGAGATGATTTTGCTCTACTTGAAAAGAGTTAAAGCACAAATGCTTCACTGATTTTGGGTCTGCTACATGAATTCCCATTTTGATTCATCCCAACAACTGTCCCAAGTCTCATCTTGGGTAGGTCTTTTCTTTGCAAAAGGAAAAGCATCAGGAATGACTGTCAAAAAACGGCAGACTTTTGCCTGCAGGAAGATGAGTAATGTTGCCACAACCCATAGTCCAAATGCTATGTGAAATGCCAGTTAAAATAGAATTGTTTGCATAAAATAAAACACAAAGTTTTTGTAAAGCCTGCTGTTATTCACAATAAATATGCACTGAATGATAAACCCTGGGTACGTTTCATTTGTAAAATGACAAAAAAGTCAAACGATCACACAAGCTTATTTTTCACAGCAGATTTTTGACTTGCTCACAGTCTTGGCTATTAAATAACACCTCTGTGTTTCTGAATGTTATCAACAACTACTGTTTCCTTGACAAAACTGTAAGAGAGAAATAAATCTCATAAAGAGATTGCTAGGCAGCTGTTCGCCAATGGCTAAATGCTTGCAAGAGTTACACAGTATTATCTCTGTGTTCGTGCAGCTCAGCACTTGACTAGGAATGAGGGGATCTGAGCTCAGCTTCTCCAAACCACCTGTCTGCCTAGCAAGTTTTGGTGCATTTACCAGCATTGGATCCCTTACTAATGAGTTACAAAACTCAAATTCTTCTGCATCATTGCAGAAAAAGACCCAGGACCCCTAACTGTTAATATACAAATTCTTTTCCATGTAATAAATGAATACATATTATTTGATAAAAAATTCTATGTGCCTGTTATGGAAAGCTGCTACACAGATTCTGCTTTTGTGAAGCAGATATTCCCTCCTACTATCCAGCAAATATGTAGAAACAAGTGTAATAGGGCATCTGGGGTTTATTTTTGGCAGCACTCAATAAAAATGTCGGCAGAGCTTTCATGACGCCAGCAGTTCAGCAGTCAGCTGAACTGGACAGCCATGCAGGCATAAATGCGCCTGTGCTGTCTGACTGTGGTGTCACACAAGTGCAGGGACACAGCAGGGTGGCTCAGCCTACCTCCAATGCCCACCACCCGAAGTAGCCCAGCTGACACCAGGAATGCTAACAGCAGATTAGCCTCACCATGCGATGTGGAGCAGAACCCTGCCTGAAGGTGATGGCTAATCTTTGGGTACACTGGGCAGCCCTGCCAGCTGCAGCTGCAGTCCCACCGTCACCTCGCTCAGTGTCAGTGCTGACTCGCATGAGCTGAATGTGTTCATCAAACCGCAGCCAGAGATAGTTCATGACGGCTGATTGCCTGGGGCTCAGCTTCTCCATGGCTCCATGCTGACCCAAGACTGTGCCACTGCCAGTGGGGCCATGCATCCCTGCCTCATCCCTCACATTAACACCAGTGCTCAAAGAGCCAGGGGGCACCCCTGCGCAGAAGCACACCCCATTCACGGTGCAGCCCCTGTCACTGGTGAGGGGATCCAGGAAGACCGTGTGGCCAGCAAAAGCAGGATAGTTGCAACATGTTGCAACTGTGGAATTGCCCTTGCTACAGTCTCATGGTAACTTCAATGATGTCCATGAAAGACCTCAATCTACAATGGTAGATGGCGATGGTCTGCCTGTGGAGGATGTGTATCCCCATCTCCAGTGAATTTAAAGAGCAAACCATGCAAACCTCTATTAAGAAGGATTAGGATGAAGCCTGCTCTGTTTTGGGACTGAAAGGGAGGCTGGATGTTTCTTCCAGCCCTGCTTTCTATTCTGGGGTTCACCAAAATGTTCATATATACAGGCAACAGAATCACTGTACGAATAACTGTGCTGTGTTACTGTTCCCTTAAAAGTAGAGCTGTAAGAGAAGACTTAAACAAAGCAGATTTGGGTTAATCAAGTGAAGCTATGCCAGTCTCATGCTTGACATATGCATGCACTCAGGCATGACTCACCCTTCAAACAATGATTCATCATTAGTTTTTCTTGCGGGTTCGCATGTCTTTTGTCCATTCTTGTTACAGTCTCTTGCCATCATCTCACAAGAGCAACGCTGATTAAAACAACATTAAACTTAGACTTTTAATTGGAGCCTGCTCTATGGCACGTGCGGTGAAGGGCAGAGAGGTCATGTGCCTTTTGTTCTGATGAAAAACAAGGAAGTGGGCTGTAGGTGATGATTTTGAACAGGGGAAGGAGGGAAGGAAAGAGGCTGAGGCAACTCTGAAAGTGTTGATTCTGGAAGGACAATGTTGCCAAGCAATGTGATCATACATTTAGTTTCTGCATAAGGAGCTGCAGCGTTTGGTGAGCTTGAGAGGAGTGATTAAAAACCACACGACCTGCATAAAGGCATTCTATATTTTGCACTGTATTTTCTTTGCATTAACATAAGCTCGAAGAGCTGAGTTTTACAGCTGACTTCAAGTCCCATGGCCCAACACAGTGCTCAGCTGTTTTTCCAGGACATTTTCTGTGGCAACAGCAGGATGCTGCTCAGATCATGGCCTTGACTTGTCCTTTTGGAGAGGGCAATTTTCTCCCCTACAAGAGCAAAGGCTCTGCAATCTTGGCTCACCAGGACCATCACTATCACGTGTCGTTTCTCGTCTCTTTTACATGTGTATATATGTGAGTAAGTCATACCTTCTGCATGCACAGTGCCCAGATGCATGCCAGATAAGAGCATTAGGTAGCTTGAAGTGCTTGTCCTATTACTTCCCCTGTCCAGCACAGTGTACAGCCTCCTGCGCTGTATGCACAAGGAAGGAGCAAGGAACCTTCCAGGAAGCTGGCTAGAAGCTGTGCTGCAAACAAGCAGCCCCTCCAGGCCACCTTATCACTTGGAAAAGAAATTACTCTCTGCCAGACTGCTCAGTAATCTTCCACATGCCATCCAGCAGTAGTAAACAGAATAGACTACTACATCTTCTAATAGTGGAGATAGTGAATCAAACTGTTTTCATTTTGCATAGACTCTGCAGACCACTGTTTTAACCATTAGTCCTCTGGGAAGTGAAATTTGGCCAGAAGAATGACTCCTCATGAAAAGAAAGAAAACAAAAGTCTCTTCTTATTTCAAGCACCCAGGTCTGTTTGTGTAAGCAGAGGGTAAGAGTTTACGGTGGATTACAGGTCATCGTTCGTAATGACATTTGCTCTTAAACGGTTACCAGCTTTATTATCTGCACCCATTAAAAGCGGATTTGAAGGAAGGGATATTAACAGCAATGCCAGACTGTACATATGTTTCTTTTCACACTGTACAGCTCTAAAGAGAAATTATCTCAGTCATAAGTTTTCTTCAATCCAACTTCCACAGTTAATATTTTTAAACCATGTTACATGCCCTGTTTCCTTTTGTCCCACCTGCTTAGTTTTTCCACTTCATTTTCTTGTGCTCTCTACTACAGTTTATGCCTCTGCTTTTGTGTGTCAAGCTTGTAATATATTTCTTTAACATGTTTCTTCAGATTCAAGCACTTTTCTGCCTTAGAATCAGACTGCTCTCATCTCTCTCTGCAAGGAACTCTCCTCTTTCTGATTGCAGCTTTCTTTAGCTCCTTGTTCCCTATTTCTTTCTTATTTGATACATGGCTAAGAATTCCTTTTTCTTCCCTTTGTTATATGTCTCTCTTAAGGTACTGCTCCTCTTCTCTTTCCCATCTATTCTGGCTCCCTCATTTACCTGTTCTTTCAAATGCTCAGAGCTTCTCCCCTTTGTTCTCTGCTTTCCATCCCTTCCACTCTTCACCTCTCCTTGTTCTCTCCTCACCACAGTCTCTCCTTTCCCTCTTCTCACCCTCGTCTCTTTAGCATTGCACAGACTTGTCTGCCATTTCTGTACGTTTTTCCCACTCCAGGAGATGATCAAAGCCTGAGCATTCATTTTCTGTCTCCCTGGGGACTGTTGCGGAATTTATCTGTGTTTCCAGAAGACCCCCCCAAAAAAGGAATATCAGGAGAGCTGGTGGGATCCTCTTTGTATTGCCTGAAACCTGAAAGGAGGATAAAAACTTATGACTTGTTGAGGAAGTTTCTTCTCTAAGTCTGTGGTCTGTAAGTGTAAGCAAAGGTAAAGGCTTCTTTGGGATCACTCCATAGCCTGATCAACCGTGTCTCGTCACCAGCCAAATGGGAATCTTGTCCTGGCCATCTCCTCCATGATTAACAGCTGGAAGGGCCACGTGAAGAAGCGTGGTGGGGGCAGCATGTCCACCACTTGCTCTGTGACTCTTGGTGCAAAGGATGCCCTCCCTTCCCTTGAATCCCCACACTCACCATCCTTTCAGAAAGGCCGACTCCAAAGGGCCTCTTCCAATAATGGAGGAACTTCAAGATTGGCAAGCCTAAATCCTGGCTTTAGGGCACAGATATGGAAGAGGAAACCCCAGATTGCCTTGTGTTTCTGTAACTGAGGTTTCAAAATAAAACTGGCAGATGTCATGATGGACAGGTCCTAGGGAGCACATACAGGCTTCTGCTACTCATGTTGTGCAGCACCACAAACACACAGGATATAAACAAATTTTGGTAAACTATTTCTGTAACAACAGTAAGTAGTAATAAACACAAAAATAATTATTTATCACTGTCATGCTGCTAAAGAAATCAATCTTTAGCATATAGCACTGAAAGTGTCAGACAAAAGGGACTGAAGAGCAGGAGGGGTAGAGGATGAAATGAGGCTGTGGAGAAGAGAGAGAGTAGAGGAGATCAGAGGTGCAGGGCACCAGCAGAAGGGTCTCATCATACACTGCACACCCTGCAAATTGCTCTCCCATTTAACCAACACATATAAGTAAAGGCTGAGCAATTACCACAGGACTGAGCCAAGTGTGCCATGAAATTTAATTAAGGTCAACAGGCTCTGGCATCTGGTGGGGCCTGAAGAGAGAGCCCTTTCACTGCCTGTGCAAACCGGCCTGTCATTATCGGTGTCCCGGCACAAACAGCCTATTAAAAGTCCCTGGAAATGCTCCTGTCCCCTCAGTGGCTTTCTGTCAGGCCTAGTGTGAATATTACAAATTAAGCAGAAACATGTAACAAGAATCCCTGCAGACTCTTAATTAGCCTTCACGTGGTGGCATTTCTCATCTGCAGATCTGCTCGCTGTGGCAGAAGCGCTGTGAAGGGGAATGCTGGAAATAGCCTTTACAGGGGTCCTTTGCTGGCATGGCACCCCAGCTCATGGTGGGCAGGGGACCACGTGTGCCATGCTCTTGGTGTGCCAGCGACCGCAACACCGCTGTATTTTATGGCAGTGCAGGAAGTTGCCAAAAGTGTGAAGAGCTCTGACAGGGCACCATCCCCACTTCCAAAATAACTCTGGCGCTGCCACCTGGGAGAAGATCCCATGTCAGTTTTGGTGAGGATAGGAGCAGCATGAAGGATCAGGCTGCCCTGCACCTGCAACACCCTTTCTTCTCAGGGAAAGCTACAGTCGCTGCTCCTTGAGCTATCAGTGCTGCCTGGAGAGGAGCAGGATCTGCTCCCTCGACTTCCTCTTTCCCATGCCCACCACCCACTCTCCGACCAGGTATCACAGGCAGCCTGCAGCCGGTTCAGCTCAACACACAGTACCACGGAGGCGAGCAAACAGAGAGACAGGTTGGACAGCTGAAGGAGAAAAGCCAGGTTCTTCAGAGTCTTTCTAACTTATAGGATCAATATTTGTGTGATATTCATGTCGTAAGACTAAATATTTGCTATAGGATTAAATATTTCTGCACTGCTCTAGTGACTTCACAAGCTCCCAGTGCCTGAGGCTGCTGGTGAGCTGGAGTCACATACCAAACTGAATTATTATTACTAACACGTTTAGATGCAGCCTCATACCTGATGAATGACACCTACTGTGAAAAATGAATGATGCTATTTTTGGAAGGTATTTATCTGGCGTTTGGAGGGTAGCTTTAGATGTATGCAATTCAAATGCATTTCTTTAGGTAAGATAACGATCCTTACATTATCATATTCAATGAAAGTATGTCTACAAGTACGTGTTCTGTATATGCTGTACATGTGCAAAATGTGTATCCTGGATACCTAATAGCAATAACAGATCCAAGCTGTAAATAAGTCAAATGTGTATTCCTGGGCCCAGATTGCTCCAATCAGTAGGAGCTTGGTTTGGAAAGGAGTGCAAGATTAGATCAACCGTAGTAAAGACAAACATTATTATTTCCTTTTTGGAGATTAAAGTAATATTACAGATTTAAAATTGAATGACATTTTGCACACCATTTGGAAAACCACATTACAGATTTGCCAAGGCCCTTTCAGCTTAAAAATGTCTTATGGAAAAGTTCTTGATAGTTCTTTTAAAAACTGCAGGTACATTCCCCTTCTCCCTCTCTCCTTCTTCTGCTGCCGTTGCTTCTTCTAATCATGCTCAACAAGTAAAACAAAATAAACAGATAAAATATTTATGGACAATATTTACACCAGCACAGTTTTTGAAATGGTATTTTTTCACTTTTCCTGACCTGCAGGTGAAAGTGGGAATTATCAAGGGGCACAAGTGTGTTTACACAGTTGTCTTGCTTGATCCGTATTGATACAGACATTGTTTGGATAGCATTTAAAATAAGCTTGACGTGGGGTGATAAATGCAGCTTTTGTGATTTATTTCCTCTTGAGACATCACCATGTTGCCAGTAGTGTCACTGGCATATTCAAAACAAACCAGAAAAAGCCCCTTCCTCTCTTTTACCCAGGAAAAAACCCCCCAGCATTTCCTAAATGGCCAAGTTTGGGGTTGCCCAAGGTTTTGTGCCCATGCACTGCTGTTGTTGGAAATGCCAATGGTGCTGTCATCAGCAGTGCTCTTCTCAAACTTCCAGGAAGAAAATCAGATCTGCAGTATTCACATAGGCGCTGCAGGCTGGTAGGACTATGAATTAAAGCTAGAGCAAAATCAAACACTAGCCTGATTCCAGAATCTCCCTTGCTTTTATTGTTTTCTGTCTTTGTCCTGGTGTGGCAAAAAAGGCAGGGTATTTCCTGGGCAGGCGCCTGTGCCCTAGGCTGTCTCCTAGGAGTCATCAGAGCCATGCAAGCCAGTTGTGAGTAAAGCACTTGGGCTCCTCTGTCCCCGTCATCAGGCACAACAGAGCCCCACACACAGGGGACAGCAGGAAAGGACCTACGCTTCGGCTCAGGGTTGTACTAGAGTGGTTCCCTGGCTTTCCTACTAGAGTTAGCGGTTGGTTGCAGCAGGTAGAGTCCCTTTGCCACTAATGCAGCGTACAGGAACGTGCTTAGATCATTTGCCTGAGCCCAAAGTGCTTGCGTCCTCATCAGAGCCTGTATTTCTATGCCTAGCAAACCATGGGTTTGTTCCCGGTATTTCACTTCGTAGTCTACTTCCATATGACTGAGATTTGTTCACGGCTGACATTCATCAGCGTGCTTTTGAGATGCACATTTTGCTCTTGCAAATCTGGTTTCATTTTTCCCCTCCAAAACATAGCTAGGCTTTTATTCCCATTTTTTTTCCCATCAGTATAGCTCAAGACAATCACTATACTCTTCTTAATTACCCAATTTTATTTCACAATCTCTTTTTCCAGCCTCCAAACTAAATACCTTGCTTCACAAAACTCTTTTTCACAATGGTGTATTATGAGATCTCAGATTTCTCTAAACAGCCTTAGGTGCTTAACACATATATTCTTTAAATAGTGTAATTTTGCTCCTCACAGTGGGAAGCAAACATCATTCATAAAGTTCCTATTTCCCCAGGAGATCAGCACTGACTAAGGCTCTGCACAGTTAAGCATTTTAACTCTATGCATGAGATGTCGAACCAGGAGCTTTTTCCAGACCAGGCCATACTTTGAAAAACTATAAGAAAGGCAGGTGATTCAGTAAGCTAATTCTTTTAAATGGCTCATTTCCCCATCCTACTCAAAATTTATTGGATAATCTAGCACGTCCCAAAAGAAAAAGTTCGGTGAAAAGCTGTGATTCACTGATAGACTGAACATATGCATGAAGCCAGGAGTCATACGGGAAAAACAGGGCTTTTATACCACCACTCAGAATTTGAGATCCCAAGTTTTTCTTCAGACATGATGAAGAATCTATTTTCTATAGTAAATTGAGTCATCTGTAATTTATGCTGTGTTTATTGGAACTAATTTCTCATGCTCATCTATCAGTTTCCAATCTTCCTCTCAGTAATCAGTATTCATTTTTTTCAGTCCATATTCCTGTTGGCTGTTGAAATTGTCTCTTGTAAGTACTGCTCAGTTGATCTATTAAATACATTAAAAGTATTTACTGTGAAATTTACCTGAAATTCTTCTAGTTCATTTCCTCTGGTTGCATTAAGTAATGCGTGAATAATAAAACCACAGAAATAGAGTATCTTCTCGTTATTTTATCACTGAATAGCACAGTTACCTACCAAAATTCCCTAAAAAATATACCTTCCTCAGCATACAAAACAAGACATACATTTCCTATATCTAGAAGAGAAGATTAGAGTTGTGCATTTTATTATGGCTGTATTAAAATTTGCTGTTAAGCATGATATCCTGTGATGACTGAAACTTGTTAAGACTTCAAGTCAATGTGAATGACATAGACACAATCTTCATGTAAACTAGTGGTCTGCAACATCCATTTACAAATATTTCTCATTCCCTTATTCCTTAGAAATGAAAACTGAAGATACCACTAGTAATGTATTCAGCTTAAGAGGGTGAATGCGTAAGGATTTCATTCCTTGAATCTCATGTAGTAACTAAAATAAAGGGAGAAAGAGACTGTAGTCATCCTCTGTCTTGTTTTACAGGAACCGACAACTCGTGTACTGAGAATGTCTGACCAAATCAAAGGACTTTTTAGGGGGAAATCCAGTATTAGATCTCTGAAGGTATTTCCCTCCCCTAGATATTTTATATTCATTAGGGATGTCTTCTTACAGTGAGCTGCAGCTGATTCTCATATAGACTAACGTCTCTTCAAACATTTGCAACTCATTATAAACAACATTCATTCCGGCAGAAAGAGACTACAATAGATGACAAACGATGGAGAAGGTGATGGGGGAATGACAGTCTGTTGTTTCTCCAGATGCTAGAACAAGGGGGCACCTCTGAGAAACACATCTGAAGCAAACCTAGGGAATGCTGATTTCCCACAGAGCACAGTCAAATTGTGGTGGTTACTGCCACAACAGTAGGTTCTGAAGAAATGCATACTGAGAGGGTCTACGGTATGAACAGATTCCAAAGGGCTTGAATGACTTTGTGGAGGAGAGAGCTGGTTAGGGGCACTGCACAAAATTATCTGGATGTATTCTCCAGTGCACAAAGTGCCCAAACAGTTGTTGATTGCCCAGTCTGCAATGGCACAGAAGGGGAAGGATCACTCCTTTTTGGACTGTCTCCTGAATATCTGTATTAAAAACAGGGTGTGAGGTGAGACAGACCTTGACTCTGGTCTAATTCAGCCTCTATTGTAAGTCTTGGTGGCAATCAGCCCCACTATTTCAAGAAGTCTATTTCAGGATAATTTTATTTGCATGGTGCATTCAGGTATTCTTTCAGACATTTAATTTTAGTTCTCAGGAGTTTGAAAGTTCAAATACATTTCATCTATATAAAGCATATTCTAAAGCAATTTATTCTGTTTTGAGACCTGTCATTCCAATGTTCAGTTCTGATGATATGAGAAGTTCTGCACTGAAGTAATGCACACAGAACAGAAGGCCACACATCTGCCCAGATGAGTCTGACCTAATAAGCCTTATACAGGGGGATTTAGCTCCTGATACAGATGCCTAAATTTAAGTGAATGCAATATAGACATCCGTATGTGAGCTAGGTGTCTAAACTTCCACTAGAGTTGATGGAAATTCAGTGAACAATGGAGTTAAGAGAGATAATTCACAGCATTGTGTGAACTCCATCACTTGCTTAGCTGAACTGCCCCCAACTCCACTGACTATAGCCTTCAGATCTCCAGTGATGACTGCAGAAGCTTAAGCATCCAGCTGACAAACAGACTCCTGAATTTGAATGAGTTGAACAGTGAGCTGGACTCATTCACAATTTCAATTAAACCTTAATCTATGCTGGATGCATTTGGTGTGCTCAGGAGTCTCAGATCTCCCCCACACCAGTTCATGGCTCTTCCTTCGGTGAAAGAAATGTTTACTTTAGGAGAGCTCAGTGCTTTAAGGCATATATAGCTCATTGCATGTCTTTCATAACATCGCCTAGGAAATGTACCTTGGCATCTGGAAGTCTGACTAGTAGTTGACAACCAAGTGAGTTCCTGAGGTTGCATGTAAGTCTTTTTTTCCTGACCTTTTTATAAGATTTTTCTTTTAATAGTGGATAATGCCTTTCTGAAAGGAGATATGCTATGACTATATCTATATAGAAAGCTTGCAATTTCCAAATGGATTTGAGTTATTGAAAGTCTCTAAAATTGTTCAAAACTTGAGTTCTGGCATGACACCTGAGGAGACATGGGCAGAGCAGGTGGATATTTTGTGGGACCATTTCAATGGAGAATATGGTCAGAAACTGAGGCTCAGATTGCAGCGCTTCCTCACTGTGCTGCATTCATACAGTGCTCAGTCTTTGAAGCCAAGCTTGTGTAAACAACATAATCCACCAGCATGTGATAAGGCGCATCATCACATAAACACAAACTGAAAACAAACTTGAGTACATCCATGAGGATTTAGCCTATCTGGTTTTGATTATTAAAACAAAAAATAAACACAAAGCAGCAGCAGCATGTGCTGCTCCCTGAGTACTACTAAATGAATAGTTTAGTCCCTTATGCTCAGCCCTGTCACACAGCAAGAATTTCAGAATGCTCCATCCTTCTTTAGCAGCCAAGGACCAAGAGAGATGGACTTTATGTAATTCGTTTGTCCTGGTGTTACCCAGGGTTCAGTGCTGGGTCCAGTCTTGTTTAACATCTTTATCAATGATCTGGATGAAGGCAGTGAGTGTACCCTTAGCAAGTTTGCAGATGACACCAAACCGGGTGCAAGTGTGGATCTGCTTGAAGGAAGGGAGGCTCTGCAGAGGGATCTGGACAGGCTGGATCGATGGGCTGAGGCCAACGGGATGGGGTTTAACGACACCAAGTGCAGAGTCAGTTCACTTGGGACACAACAACCCAGTGCAGCGTTACAGGCTTGGGGAGGAGTGGCTGGAGAGCTGCCTGGCAGAGAAGGACCTGGGGGTGCTGGTTGACAGCCAGCTGAACATGAGCCAGCAGTGTGCCCAGGTGGCCAAGAGGACCAATGGCATCTTGGTCTGTGTCAGACACAGCCTGACCAGCAGGGGCAGGGAGGTGATTGTGCCCCTGTGCTCAGCACTGGTGAGGCCACACCTCGAGTGCTGGGTTTGGTTTTGGGCCCCTCACTACAGGAAGGACATTGAGGGGCTGGAGCGCGTCCAGAGAAGGGCAATGAGGTTGGTGAAGGGACTGGAGAATAAGCCCTACGAGGAGAGACTGAGGGAATTAGGGTTGTTTAGCTTGGAGAAGAGGAGGCTGAGGGGAGACCTCATCACTGTCTACAGCTGCCTGAAAGGAGGTTGTGACAGGGTGGGTGCTGGGCTCTTCTCACAAGTGACAGGCAATAGGACGAGAGGAAATGGCCGCAAGTTGCACCAGGGGAGGTTTAGACTGGACATTAGGAAGAATTTCTTTACTGAAAGGGTATTCAGGCATTGGAACAGGCTGCCCAGGGAGGCAGTGGAGTCACCATCTCTGGAGGTGTTTAAAAAATGTGTGGATGAGTTTCTTAGGGACATGGTTTAGTAAGGAGACAAGCATGGTTGGACTCAGTGATCTGAGAGGTTTCTTCCAACCTTATGATTCTATGATTCTATACGTTTATCTCTACCTGGCAACAACTTCGTTGTTCCGGCTGCGTGCTGCATGTTCTGTGCCTCATCCTCACATCGTTCTCTCTTTATTTAGAGCTGAGAACATAATGATGTCAGATCTTCTGCTCAAGACCTGGCTAAAGAGAACTAAAGTCATCTCTTTTCTCTCCCTTAAACCTTTCTGAATCAACTTGTCTTTTGATTCAGGCTCTGTGACTTCATCTTAAAGTCTCAGCAAAATTTATCTTTCTTTTCCCATCTCTTGACAATTTGTTATCGATGTTGATTTGATGAGCAGGAAGAGCTGGGGGTTAAATCTGAGATATGGAGAGGTGAAATGACTTGCCAGAGGCAATAAGGGAGCTCAATGAACATCAAACTTAAGCTCAAGTCTCCGGGGTCTCAGCAAAGTGCCACATCACTAAGTCACACTGAATCCCTGCAAGTCTTAGTTCATGACTCCTACCAACCCCCTGTGCATCTCATCCCAGCTTCATGTCCTTTCCTTCTCTCGATGCCCCACACGTATGCTGATGATCTCATCACCTTTGCTTCATGTCCTGCCAATATATTGTCCATAACCTTCTCTCTACCTGTCTTTCCAAATGCTTCCTTCTCTACCAGGCAGTAAGGGATGGCTCCATGCCATCTTTCCATATCCGACTTGCATTGTTACAATTGCACAACACACTTGGATCTCTGTTTGAATAGCAAACTGCTGCTCAGCTTCCACTGTGAATAGTGGCTGCCTAGGGCACGCACGCTTACAGAAAAGATCTTTGCTTTCTATCTTTCTAAAAATAAATAATCAAAGAAAGGGAAAAGTCAAAAGCTCATTGTGCCCCAGAGAAATGTCTGCATCTCCACAGAAGATGTCCAAATACCTAATCCAAGATAGAGCAATCGAAAATTCACAGATCGAAGGTTTGGAAAATACATAGTTCTGTTTGTGTGTTGCAGACCAAACCTGTTTGCTCTTCTCAGAAGTAGTGAACAGGCCAGCACACTCCTGACCATACATCATTGTCATCGACTTTTGAAAGCTGAATGCCACTGTTGATTGTGGCAAGTAGAGCTAGAGAAGAGATTATTTTAATTGAAATTAAGATTTTAGACCATTTCACTCGCTGTTATAAGGCAGCTGGGAATACTTAGGCACAACTTTGGAGAGACATTTTAAGGCACACGTTCAATATTTCATGTTGTATACAGCAGTGCAAGTCCCCTTGGATCAAATCCTCATCAATGCATGTCCATTGTTTTTTTACAGGCTTCAATTTCACAAGGCAGAAAATGAGTTTTGTTCCCTATCACACTACCGGATGTGTCCCACATGCGTGATGTGTCACGCATAGTACAAGCTCTCCGTGAACATACATGTGACATCTTCCCAGAAGAGCCACATCTGGCTGCCAATGCACAGTGGGAACACATTGAGACCACACACATTTCTGGCATAAGTGGGTCTTCTGCTGGCAACCTGCCCACGCTAATGGGAGTGAGGGCTGGGAGGGGTGGCCATCAGGGGTGGGTGTCCCCAGTGCCTGCAGCACAGTCCCTGCTCCAGCTGTGCAGCAAACTCAGGGGCACCCCATGGCACTTGGCTTGTCAGATCTGGGTGGCAACAAGGAGCATGGGCCATGGCTGCAGGAAGAACTAGTGAAAAACCTGAAGGCGACTGTCAGCTTTGGTGGCTTGCATGGTAGAGCCAACTGGGAAATATATATTGGTTATCCTGGGAGAAGGATACATCAGACTGAAGCTTAGGTCATCACTGCTGGTTTTCTATAGCACCATATCAGACTTACTCGATAGCACCAGCCCAGATCAGATTAAATTTGTAAAACATAGAATAACATACCTAGTAAGGATTGCAAAATGAAAAACTAGACAATTACAAAATTTACAATAGTTTTCAAGTAATACAAACATCTGACTACATGTTTAAGGGTAAGGAGGATATTTTTAAATAAACATGCTTCCTTCCTGCGAGTAATAGATTGCAGTAGGAATTGGCAGGAGGATTCATCTGTTATTTTAGTTGTTCTCATGGTTTCATGGGTTTTAGCTCTAAG
Source organism: Neomorphus geoffroyi (assembly GCA_033558235.1). Taxonomy (NCBI): domain Eukaryota; kingdom Metazoa; phylum Chordata; class Aves; order Cuculiformes; family Neomorphidae; genus Neomorphus; species Neomorphus geoffroyi. The sequence continues at coordinate 34,027,395 of JAUMJM010000005.1, read as the reverse complement.
AAAAATATTTAAAAGAAGGGAGTACATTCAATTGCAAGGGAATTGTCAAAGAGTTTTTTAATTTTATCTATTCTTTCTCATCATACATTTATTTTCACAAGTTTAGAACATTTTGAAAGATTTCCTCTTACTGCTCAAGTTTTCTGTGACTGTTCCCTCTTCAGCATGGCTATTTTTTGTGTACATAACTTAAGTATAGCCCCTCCAGAAATCTTTGAAGTTAAAATGTGTAAGAATACGTTTTCTCCTTAGCAATATTCCAGCCATTATTTTCTTTCAAGAGAGCTAAATCTGTAGATAAGACAAATTTCTATTATTTTGGGTTAGATTCAGTAGAGCTATTTAAAAAAAAAAAGTGAATGGAAAAAACTGTTCTTGAGCTCACGTAACTGAAAAGTGTTGTGAATGTGGGAAGATCTCAAAGACATCAGAGCCATTGCACCATGATAGCAGTTATTACAGAAGGAAAAGCAAGAACACCATCATGCACCTACACAGATTTAGTGTGTGCCTACTTGGATTGTCTATTGACTACTACGTACAGTCCCGATTCTTATCTTAAAGGAAATATACTGGTAAATATTCAGAGAAAAGCCAGAGGGGATGGTCAAAAGTATGGAGAAGTTTCCATACTTCAGCTCTTCAGCTTGAAAAAGTGATGACCAAGAGGGTATATGGCACATGTCTATAAAACCATAAGGAGCATGAAGAGAGTGGGGAGGGACTGATTTACCCTTTTTCTTCCAACACAAGAAAGAAGGGGTACCAAATAAAGCTAGTGGGTTCAAAATGATCACAATAGATGGCTCTTCATAAAGTGTACAGTCAAGCTGTGGGGTTCCCGGCAGGAAGGTGTTGCCTGTAGTGTTTACACGGGCATAAGGAGAGCTCCTGAGCATAAACTCTTGATGGCTGAGAAGGCATTCCAGGGAAGTGCATCCATGTGCTGCTCTTCACTTTCTCAGACTACTCTTTCTGGCCACAGTTAGAGGCAGAATACTTTGGTCTGGCCCTGAACTGCTGTTCTTATTTTCATAATTTCTTCCTGATAAAACTGTTTGAATGTCTTTCTTTGCCTCAGCTACATCCCCAAACTCAGGTAGGAATAGGGTTGTTATTGTAGATATATCTGTTTGTAAGAGGTGCTGATGTCAATGATTTACTGAAATACACACAGCAAATCTAATCTGCAAATGGCTTTGGCATTAAGAACAGGAAAAGGTGATAAGAGTGTCAGGAATGAGAGACTAATTCAGGTATTTTGTTGTCTTACAACAACTGGCACTGCACCAACAGTCTGTGAAACGCTTGTTTTTAAAAGAAAAAGTGTTTTTCCATGTGAGGTTACGGCCACCACAATACAGACAATGGACTGGTATTGTCTTTAATTCATCCTGGCAGAAATATGTGCTTAACCAATATCAGCTTTAGGAAGGCTGAGACTCACTCCTTGTCCGAATCACAACGGTGCAGACTTCCCCTTGGAGACATACTTCCCACACAGACCCTATAAATAGCCCATTGGAAAATATTTTGCTGTATTTAGCATTTTATTAAAAGCATTGTGTAAAATGAATTCTCCATTACTCTGTGCTGTTCATCTGCATGTAATACCAATGGTAATTGATTTTCTGATGGTGCATGAACTGCTAATGTAAGATATCTGCAGAAGACTTAAAGGTGAAATCTATTTTCCCTGCAGAGAGCCTGTATAATCTGGTTTTATACAGGAGAAGTGTATCTTAAAGGAAATGGAGAGGACTGCAGTTCCCACATCCCAGGTACTGCTTCTTCCTGTGGCAGGGAGGTAGGTACCAGCCCATTCTCCTCATGCTCTCTGCAAGGGTGGCAGCACCAGCCAGGCTCTGGTTATAGCTTAAAATCTTTTATTTGGTAATACAAATTTGCACCAGCGTCTCCACTAATGTACATTCTTCCACTTAGGCTGTGTGTTCGCTTCCACACGCCCCTACTGGTTTTGTGTCTCTGTGCCCACTGCTCCCACTCAAACAAACCTCCTGGCTGGAAGCTGCTTCTGCTTCCAGTGGCACAGGGAGGGAGGACATTGGCTGCCCCACTGGGCTCACATCTGTGTGCAATTGGTGCAATCACCTCAGGGTCAGACCCTACAGGCTGAAACAACTCACCTTCTCTGCAAACGCAGCTGAGGGCAAACACTGCCCACAGTATCTGCTGGTGCACTGATATTACTTCTGAAATCTAACCTAATTGCAGTTGCTGAAGAATTTTTCTCCATCTCCTCTGGCTCATTTACAGTTCTCCCACATTCTCCTTTATGTCACCTTTCTTTGAGTCAATATTTACCTTTTTAACACTTTCTCTTCCACTACTTCCTTCCCTCCTGCAATGCTCTGTGCCAGTGGAATAGCACAGCCTCTCCCAGCAACCGCCTCTGTGCACAGCCTGCCCTAGCGATGGAGGCCAAATACACCTTCCAAGTTTGTACAGCTTAAGCTCTGACTTTGCAAAAGCAACAGAACACCTCACATGATTTTACATTAGCAAAATTGTTTTTGAGATATTTGTTTGCATTTCAACACTCTCCCGGGATGCTCACAATGAAATCAGAACCATGTTTGCGTGAATATTAAGAAGAGGAGCTGACAGCCACAAAAAAACCAAAAGAAAAACAGTCTATGAAGCAGCCCATTTTCATTGACAACACAGAAAGGAAATAATCAGGCTCAAACGAAAAATGTTTTCTGGGTTTATTATTTTAACTGTATGACTATGCTCAGATTAAGAGTTTACAACAGCAGAGTAAAACATTTTTAAATACATTATTTAACTCCATAGAGTTTGGGTTTTTTTTATTGTTACCAGGAATTTAGCATCTGTTTCGACAGGGGTGAGCGCATTGCAGAACACTCCTAGTGCCTCATTGACATCTAGTGCCTACTGACTGCTGCAGTCTGAGCAACATCAGTCAAAATACTGAAAGTAACAATGTCAAAATGAACCTAATTTTTTTTTTTTTAAGTCAAGATCAATGTCTTTTTAAAACATAACAATAAGTCACCTAGCCAAATGCACTAAGAGGAAACTCTTTCCTGGACTTGTTCATAAGATCAGAATCACTGGTTTTCAATAGTCCCTTCTCATATGTAAGACTGTATAAGAGAAGATAATGAGAAAGATTTGAGCGTGTATGCTACAAACATCCTGGAACAAAAACTTCTGAGCTGATTTTTTCAAGACAAGCAGCTAAATTCAGGCTTGCACATTGTCTTGATATTGATAGTTGCTTCTTGCTTTGAAAATCATAGATGGCAGAGCTGTAGATGTGACATCCATGTACCAACAACTTTGAATATGTTTTTATATTGCCTCTTTTATTTACTTAACTTTCACATTAAAGTTTTCCCTATTTTTACTAACATGTCATTAGTAATAATAACATAATGAGCTTAAGATTGGTGCAAGAGTAGAGTGCTGCACAGAATCAAAGCAAGCTGAGAAGAATTTGAAAGAGCAAGTGCATGGTGGTAAGTAGTGTAACTCCAAGGCTGTGAGCAGGAACAGTATTCAGAGAGGAGGGAGCAATTAGCAAAGAATTCAGAAAACTCTGCAGACTCTTGAAAGTGAGGATGAACTCCAGATCTAACCTCGCTCCTGCTGAAGGCAGCAGAGAGGGGAATCAGGCTGCCTGTTGTAAGGAGAGAGGCAATGGTTGTGACACCTTGCTGCTGCTCATCATCAGCTTCTGGAAGGGGCAGGAGGTCTCTGTGAAAACTGCCAAGACCTAAAATATCTGTACAGATCCATAGGGATTGTGTCTTGCCAGAAAGTACTACTGCAGTCCAACATTAATGCAGTTTTACTTAGTCAAGGTAAAGCTAAATATGTTTCATTTGTGTTCAGATTTCTCTCAGCCATTCCTAATTCAGTTGCAGCACTACAACCTTTTATCTTCTGTTTCATGTAGACTTCCAGATAAATACTAGACCCTTCAGTCCTGGCTTTAGTTTGAACTTCATTCTTAAACAGCTCTCAAAACTGAACAAGCTTCATCAGCCTGATTTCAGACCAGACCCTATCCCCCAGGTACAGCCATACCATCAATTCTTATTCGTATTAACCAGTGCACTCCCACTGAAACTGAACTTTGCCATGAGGTGTATTCCTGTCCTGCTGCAAGTGAATGAAACGCCTTGCATGGGCCAAGAGATGCACCAGCACTAAGGCCACTGTCAACCAGAGGATAGTGGATTGTCTGTTTCCCGTATGACCAGGAATTACTTCCACAGCCTTGAGCTTTTGCTCCATGGCAATTCTGTGCGTACATACAGACCATGCTGCAGAACTGCTTTGTTTCACAGAACAGGTGTTAATGCTCAGCCACAAGATTTCCAGACAGAAAGCTTTAGGACTTCCCCGGCACCCAGCAGCAATTTCAGCCCTTCCAGACATTAAGTCTATTCAATGTTTAGTCACTAATTTTTCAACTCATGCCTTTTTCCTCCCCACTCTGTGCATTAACCACTTAAAGAAAGCCTGCAAATCCTTTTTTTAATAAGGTCTGACACTCAGACCCACAGATTGGTTGTATCCATGATTAAGTTCTTCCATGAAAACCCCTCGCAATGGATAATTTTTGCTCCACAATAGATCAGGCTAAGGTAAGTTCAAATCACCAAATTGGCTATTCTCTTGTAATAACTATGTAGAAAACAAAGAGTTTGATTTCCTAGATTAAGAGATCCTGAAGAGCCATCAGACATCCTACTCCAGTGCTTGGGGCAACACTAGTAGGATGCATCTGAAGTTCATTTCACTGTGGCATCTCTGACTATCCCTGATTTAGAGCCTGTGCTGTTGGTTATAAGTATGCACTACCTCTCCCCTGCTCAGGAAGCTGTAAGCCACAGAATGAAAAATAACACAGATCCTCTGAAGATCATTCCTCACTGCAGAAACTTCTGTCAAAATTGGTTACAGAAGTGTGTTACCCAAAGAAGGAGCTCCCCACATCTGTCCTCATGCTCCCATGCTCACCTCCCCAGCCAGCCCAGCTGGAAAGAAGCACAGAGAGCCTACCAGCCACAGCTAGTGTGACTCCTTTGACTAACAGAAGCTAGATTTATCTGATGGAACTAGATGTATCTGTCATGTATTTGTCCCTGTTGATATCTTTCAGCAAGGAAGATAGGGAGACAAGTGGCCCAAGGTCTGTCCTGCTCCTTAATTAATAGTAATAAAATTAATCCCTGCCCTTCTCCTTCTTACTTACTTAAAAACTTAAGAGAACAATTTCATATTCTTCACTGAAAGGGTGACTGGCCATTGGAACGCGCTGCCCGGGGAGGTGGTGGAGTCACCGACCCTGTAGGTGTTTAAGAGGAGATTGGATGAGACACTTAGTGCCATGGTTTAGATGACGAGTAGGTGTTGGTGTTGGGTCATAGGCTGGACTCGATGATCTCAAAGGTCTTTTCCAACCTTGTGATACTGTGATACTGTGATATTCAGTGCAATTTGGTCAGCTCTTTGATGGTCCTTCCACCATGCCTCTCTTTCCCACAGTGCCATTCATGACTTTTGCACCACTGTTGCCATTTATGTTGATTAGGGGATGATTATTTGTTGGACCTCTTTTCACTTCTACAGAAACACTAGTTCAAATGCAGGCTTCACATTTATATTAAGGACTTGCATTTTATTTCCCCACAATTTTATTTCCCCAATTTTGCCCACAATTTTTTATTTCCCCACATTTTATTTTCCCCACAAAACGTACTCGTGTGTATTAAAGGTTAAAAGCATTGATATCACACAAGTAATTTCTACACTTTCAGCTTGTGGTGGCCAGGCTCTGGATCTGGGCCCAAGTGATGTCTAAGGTAGTTCCTTCCTTCACGTTTATATGACATGGTGGTGATGGTGGCACCACGTAATCTGAATCCCAGCAAGAGAAAGCAAACCAGCAGAGTTAAACCCAGTATGCCTGGGCTGAACCTGCAACCAACCCCGCATCCCTCCCACAGGCTTGAGACAATGGAGCAGTGAGGTCCCAGGGGAGCTGCTGTCCTCTCCCACTCTTCCCCTTGGCTCTCCATCCTGGGAGGCACCTAGCTTGTGGTTTAAGGCCCATTGAAAACCCTGCTGTGCCATTTCTGGGTCACGAAGGTTGGCCAGCCTATTCTACTTTAAACAAAAGGGATTGCATCTTTGGATCACAGTCTCCTGGTGTCTGAAAAGCTATTTACTGATACTTCATGATTATAAAATCATTTAATTTTTTTTTAATTGAACACTGGGCTCCTGCCCTAGAGTTCTTAAATAGGGCATCTAGGATAACCCTTTGGTTAATTACAGTATCTCAGTATCACAAGGTTGGAAAAGACCTTTGAGATCATCGAGTCCAGCCTATGACCCAACACCAACACCTACTCATCATCTACACCATGGCACTAAGTGCCTCATCCAATCTCCTTTTAAACACCTCCAAACTAAACACAATATTGACAGTATTGAGTTATTTTCCTTGTGTTACTGGACTGAGAGAAAGGCTGTGTGTTCTGAATGGCTGGTGTTTCACAACGAGACTCAGGTATGTGCTGAGAAAAGGTTGCCTCACTGGCAGCCAATCTGTTTTTTTTGCCCTAATTAAAGTTTATACTGGTAACCTAGGGAATGAATTAAGAAACAAACCTTAACCAGTCTCACTACTTCACTTGTGCAATGGGGTCCTTAGAAATGCACAGGGAAAATGTTAAAATACAATAGAGATGCAATTTTATGCATATGTCCCTGTGTCTCTCTGGTCACCTCAGTGTGGTATTTTCCTCAAGGTACTTGGTTTCTCAGCTTTTGAAAGCATAGGGTTGTTTTGGGGGTAGGGTTTTGGTAGGTTTTCAAAAGGACTGGAATATCAAATCATGTGGTGTATGTAATCATGGGAAGTTCCTTTTCTCTAACCTTACAAGGCTTGAAGATTTTATGTTATACTTCATTGTGCAACACCAGAAAAATACCTCAGGAACAGAAATGTCTTTTATTGCACTCCCCGTGTATCTGATGCTTTATTCCCTCAGGCACTACTTGTTTGCCAAAGGATTGTTTAACCACTGTTTGACAATTTCCAAATGGGAAAAAAATGCTGGGTTTCATCCAAAGGAAGGGAAGGGCTTTTCAAAGTTTTGTATTTAATCTTGGTTAAAAGTAAACAACTTTACCCTTTCAACATTAGTCATGCCTGTTGTATAAAGTGTGGCGTAAAAGCGCTCAGCAAAAGGAGCACGGTGTTTTTCCGTACTTTGTAATTATTAACATTTGCATTAGGGATTGAATTGGATCAAATAGCCGGCTGGATGTGCGCACGGGGGGGGGGGGTGTCAGGCATCACGGCAGGGTGACGGGGTGAGCTGGGTGGTAAGGGTAGTGGAAGAAGCAGCACAACTCCTCCTCACTGGAGCCAGGTAGCTGCAGCAACCTGCAGCCCACACGCTGCGCCCACGCACGCACACCTCGCGTGGGCAGAGAGGTCTCTGCTGGCTGCTGTTTTGCAAGGATTAACGTAGCTTTAAAAGGGAGGCAGAGTGGACCGAGGGAGTTGGGGAAACAGTCCCATCACCCCACGCAAACTCTGCTGGCACAAGTATGGCAGTGCAGCCCTGCCCTTTGGTGGGGACGGAGCTTGCACCAGCCACAGGGGCTTCCCCGCTACCCCAGGAAATCCCTTGAGCAAAAAATACACCTCTCCTAAAAAGCAAATACTCTACCCCAGGAGTGGAAGAGGTGCCTAACCCAGTTGTTCCTTTGGGACAGCAATGTGGAAAAGGGGAATCTGGCCGGCTGGACACAGCAGTGCCAGCAAGCTTCGCCTGCGGGGAGGGGGGCAACGGCCGGCAGGACCCCGGGAGAAGGGGCTAGGGGGAAGCGGGACTTGGGAGGCAGCGGGGGTGGGTACCAGTGGGGTGCGGCCAAGCCGTGGTCCCGCTCCCCGGCCGTTCCTGCCCTCCTTGGGAATAGGAGAAGGGCAAACCCCGCGCGCTGGTGCCGTCAGAAGTCGGCGGGAACGCCCGGCGAGGCGAAAGCAAGGCTCCGAGTCAACAGCTCGTCCCAGGCTGTAGCACACTTCCTTATCTCTCTGTGGCCACTTTGCAAGGAGGAGTATTAGGCAAAGGAAGAAAAAAAAATGCAAAGTGGGGAATAAAAAGAATGACCTACTTTGCAACAAGGAAAAAAAAAAAGAGCTCTCTGTCAAGGTTTTGCTCTAGTTGTCGGTGCGGCGTTGCATAACCAAACCGGGAGCTCCTGCCCGTGCTCGGGGAGGCCGGGAAGCTGCCCCGGGGCAGCGCGGTGCTGTGCCCCGCTCCGGCTTGGCTCCGGTGACCACCGCCGGGCGAGCAGGCAAGAGCAGAGGGGAAGGGTCACAACTCCTCACCCCGAGAGGAAGAGGGGGGGTCCCCAGCCCCCTGAGCGACCCCGAGAGCCAGTGAGTGGGCAGCTGGGTGCAGCCCTGCCCGGAGGGGACACCGCCTATATGAGGACCCGGCTGGCTATAGGGGTGGCCGCCGGGAAACCGGCGATGGGCACATGCAGACCCGGGCACGGTGAAGGTTTGCCCGAGGCGTTGGGAAAATATCCTTGATGCGGGACAGGCTTTTTGGTTGAGATTTCTAATATTTATTTATTTATTTATTTCCCCCCCCTCCCTTCCCCTTTCGTTCTCTTTCCAGCTTCTCCTTTTCTTGGATCCTCGCCTGTCTCCTCCCACAGAACGAGAGGAGGGGAAAAAAAAAAAAAAAAAAAAAAGGTCACGTATGTTTGGAAAAATATGTAGGTCAGTGGAACATTCCCTGCACTTGTGCACAGGGAACCGGGGCGGGAGAGCTCTCCCCGCAGCCCTCTCGCTTCCCACCGCCCCAGCCGCGGGGAAAGGGGGAAAGCGACCGCCGGGTTCCCTTTCCCCCCCATCCCTGCCCCATTTTGCGCTCCGGCCTCGGGTCTGGGCTCCCCCCGCCCCCGCTCCGTGCCAGGGAAGGCGGGCGAGGAGGGAGCGGCGGAGCGAAGCCGCCTGCAGCCGGCGGAGCCGCGGCTGCCGATGGGCGCGGGGCGCGGGGGGCGCCCCCCGAGCGCCGCCGGCTGAGAGCGCGGGGCGGCCCCGGGAAGGGGGGGTGGGGGGCAGGCGATGCAGGGACGGCGGAGAGGATGCCCCCGCCTCGCCCACCGGGCTACAACTTCTCGGCGAACTCTCCCGGCCGCGCGGCCAACTTAATGCCCCAGCAGGAGCCCCAGCCAGCAGTCCCCCCGGCCCCCGGCATCCTCACCCCCCCGCAGCAGCCCGGGCTCCCGGCGGCTTCTCGCTGCCCGCGGAGCCCCCGGCAGCGCGGCATGCGGCGGCCCCGCGCACCATGAGACACCGCACCGGCACCGCCAGGCAGGAGGAGGAGGAGGCGGGCAGCATCCCCGGCTCTTCGGCGGCGAGGAAGAGTTTGCCGGCTCCCGAGGCCGCCCTCCCGTGCGGCGGCGGCGGCCGCAGCGGCACCAGCAGGCACCGCAAAAGCGGCGGCATCCAGCCCGGCGACAGCTCAGCCGCTGGCTCCCGCGCCCAGGTGGCCACCGCGGACAGCAGCAGCAGCAGCGGCGACAGCAGCGGCGGCGGCTGCGGTGGTGGCTGGAGCATCCTCGCCGCGCTCCCGCAGCACCGGCATCCCAGGTAACGCGCTGCCCCGCGGGGCGCCCACCCGCGACGCCCATTCCTGACACCCCCCAGCGACACCCACGCGTGACCCCGTGTCAACCCCCACCAGCGACAGCGGTCGAGGTCAGCGCCCCTTTGCCCACCGTGCTCCCACGCAGAGCCGCCACGCACCCCGCGGTGCAGGGTGGCATCGCCTCTGCTGTGGGAAAGTTTCCGTGGGGAGCGTGGAGTGTCTGTCCTGGTCCCTCCCTTTGGAAAAATTCAGTGCCCTCCACTCTGTCCCCTGCTCCCTATCCCGTTTTGGTGTGGTTGGTGGTTCCCTGAGGTTGGGAGTTCATTTAGGCTAGGGTGGCAGACGGGCAGTGCTTGCTTGGTCAAGGCAAACTTCCAGTAAGACCAGTGGGATTTTTGAACGCGTGAAGGCTCCTGGTGGGAGCAGAGATTGTGTCGGGTGCTGGGAATGCCCTGCTGCCGCTGCGGCCCTGCGCTGGACTCCCGCTTTGTTTCCCTTCACTGTGCAGAACGAGGAGAAACATTAAATCCACGGATGAGTGGCAATCCAAGACTTTTTCCACAAAGAGTTGTGCAGTGGTGTTTTCCTCTGTGGTCACTGATCTGATTTGTTAATTAACAGACACACTCACCCAGAAACTTTCCTCCGTACTCCTTAACTGTCTACAGGATGGCAGTTTACTTTCACTCAAGTGACTCAGAAATAATTAGTGGTTATAAGCATTACAGCCAGCAGAGGAACTTTAATCTTTCCATGGTGCTATATCTCCAGAAGGGCTGTGGGGTTCCCTCTGACCGGCACGGCTAACCTGAGCATTCAGCTCAACAAGTGGCCGCCTCCTGAAGTGGAAAATTGTCTCTTACCTGGGTGTGAAATGTTAATTTGTATCCCACCGTGGGTTTAGTTTGTTCGGTGGTACTGAATAATTAGTGTTCACAGTTTCCAGACCTAGCCTGCTGATCCACCGATCCGTGTCCGATACTGAGAGCTGTCGACTGACGGGGGGCCCAATCCTGCATATGTTTCTGTAGATGAATATTGACCGTGTTGCTCTGCAATGGGCGTATTCAGAGAACATAATTGCAGGCTTTGCACTGTCTTACCTGAACGGGTGAAAATGAAGGGTTTCCAGAGCCAGGTATCCAACACCAGGGTGATTCCCTGTGCTGGGAGCACTTCTGTGCCCTGCTCCAAAGCCAGGAGACGGCAGGCTTGCCTAATACTGCTTTCCCTCCTGAATAAAGGTGCCACCCTGCATGTGCGCAGGATTAAACCAGCAGACTAGATTTTGCAGAATTACCACTATTGCCACTATTTGCTAGCCTAGAGCATGCAAGAGCACTTGAAGGAGTTGTTATTGTATCATAGACAGCAGTGTTGTCGACACTAAAAATTATCTAGTACTTTCCAGTATAATGCTCTGCTTTCAGGTGCTTTTGCATTTGCTAAGCTTAAGACTAGGCTGACATTTTCCAGGTTGAATGTTTGCTGAAGACAGACTCTCTTTGGGAAGTTTCAGATGAAATGATTCAGTTATTTCTAAGAATGTGGTTATAGGGAAAAGTATTTTTTGGCCAAGTATCTGACAAAGATGGTTTAGGTACACATCACTCCGTATTAGGAGACCTTGATCTTTCTTCTTCTGTAAATCTGCATTTTCTTGGCTATGTTCAGAAACACTTTCGTTGAGACTGTTGAATTCTTGTGGCTTCGTGTTTTGGAGCAGGAAAAAGATACTTGGCTTGGCATCAGTCTTGTGATGGAGGAGTGCCTTATGAAACCTTCCAGAATTTGTCTCAGTTACCATTTTATTACAACACACTTTGGGTGGAGGGATGTTGAGGGCTTGACCATTACACTTGCTGAAGATGCTCTCAGCATGGAGTTTGCTGAATGTCCCAGCATTGTTACGTGATGAGTAACTGCTCCTCTTCCTGGGAAGAGTGAGTGTGCTCCAGCTGGTGGCTGATGGTCTGAATGGACTTTCCTCTGTAGTTATTCTTCCCAGATGTTATTGGTATAGCAAGCACCATAAGGAGACTGCCTTAGTTGAGTGTCTTCGTGTCTTCAGTGGCAGGGCGTTCCTGCTGATAAGGAGGTAGGGTAGAGGAAGAAAATGCTTAATTCGCATTCATAGTGACAAGAAACAGTGGGACTAGAATGGCTAGGAGCAAGCATTAGTAATGGAGTCATGGGGAAAGTGAAAAGCAGGGACCTTGAATTAAGTCTGAGGACTTGTTAATGACAAACGTTGGCAACAAGGCACAGGGAAAGGGCTGGAGCTACAGATAGAGGTGAAAAAGCTAGACCAGACAAGGAAAGGAGAAGAAGAGGAAAGGTGAGTGAGAGACTGGGGGCATAAAAAAGGTGGTGAGAGACAGGAACGGGAGATCTGAGCTGTCGAAAGCAATAGTCTTTCAATGGTTGGGTCGTGGTGCTACTGCTTTTTCATCCTTCTCATCTTCCTCCTCACACTGCCTACTATGTTCTTCAGCCCCTTCCTCCACTTCTTCATCCTTCCCCAGTTGCCTCTGGACATGGAGGGGAGCTATGTCCACTGTGGAGCCGAGGTTCTGGAGTCATAATGAGCCTATGCGTTTTTTATCCTCCTTATTGTGTACCCCATCATACGGCAGCACCCCAAGAAACAGGACTTGGCACCAATGCCAGTTTCCACCATGGTGTCTGCCCACCTTCTTCTAGCACTAGGTTTGCCATGGACAGGATAGTATCTTGGTATACCTCAGTTAAGTCTCAACACTAGCTTTTTATGCTGTGGACCTACAGGATTCAACCCAGTTGGTGACTGCTGCGATAGGCGAGGGTGAGTTTTGCACTTTTTAAACTGGAAGAAGAATTTTTAGCTTAGTATGTTAACAATCCAAAAAAAGAGTGAAGCTCCACTGAAAAAATAGTATGTAAACATGGAACTGATGTTGCATTGTAACACATTCATTTAAGATAGGAAAATTAAGATCAACAAGTGATGGTTTTGATTTGCAGCTCTAGTATTCTTTAAGGATAGGACATTTTGCACAGCAAAGGTAATGATATAAATAATTGTGGAATCATAGAATCATAGAATGGTTTGGAAGGGACCTTAAAGATCATCTAGTTCCAACCCCCCTGCCATGGGCAGGGACACCTCCCGCTAGACCAGACTGCTCAAGACTCCATCCAAACTGGCCTTGAACACTTCCAGGGAGGGGAGATTCACAACCTCTCTGGACATTCCTGTGTTCAACAGTACGTTTTGAGCAAGCAGATTACTTACGTCACCATACAATCCACGATTGACAAATATTGTACCATTGAAAATGACAGCCAAATATGTATTTTGTGTGTGTTTAGTTGCTTTTCTTTCTTTCTTTCTAAGTTGAATTTAAGTAACTTCCATTTGTGCTTATAGTTTTGCTTTCAGGCTCTTAGACCAGATGTACTTCAGTTTCAGATTTTGTAGAGGGTTCATTATCTGTATTAAAAAAAGTAATTTTCCTAGATTTGACTTAGCTTTCTGTTGATACTTGATCTTATTAAAACTTGTTCTTGAAAAACTAGGCTGAGGCCGTGCTAATACTTGTATTTTAGCTGATATAGTTTAATTCAGTCAGAAATTGTCATTGACCAATAGATTGACTTTTTCTTTATGAGACTAATTACTGAAGTTTGAAAATGAAGCATCCTGTGATAGTATTTAAGCAGGATGCATAGACGGTGGTGGATTTGTTTACATAGTGGTACTTTTTGTATTTCACAGTATTTAGGGAGAGACTAAAGCCATTACTCTTTTTTGTGACCTGCTATGAGCCACCCAGGTTATACAGATATATGTATGTATATATATACCAGTATATCCCCAGCTGAGTTCAGGTATACAAGAGTTGCAGGGCAGGAAAGGCGAGAGGGTGAGAAGAGATGTGGTCCTGTAGGCTCATGCTCTGAGTAAGCAGCTGAAAAACTGCAGACATGGTTAACTCTCTGCTCCTTGAATTTCCCTTGTGGTGGCTCAGAGATGCTGGCAGATTAGGTTGAGGGACTCTAGGGACATGGCTTTCTTGGCCTTGTGCACATACATTCTATGGGGACAGAGGGGTAAGTGCTGTTTTTTATGCTTGTCTTCCTATGTCTCTTCCTCCTGAAGGCAAATCATGAAGCACAACTCAGTCCAACCAAAACATTGTATTTAATTACACTTCGGTAAAGACATTTCTGTTCCTTTATCCAAGAGCTATGCCAGAGATCAATGTTTCTTGCACACTTGCCTACCACATTTGGACAAAGTAGCCTTATGCACCCCCAACACCAGTTTTAATCCTGCTTCAGTCTGAAAATTCACCTGTAGCTTCACAAAATAAAACTCTCACCAGGTCAATGGTGAGCTTGGACCTTTGTAACTAGCAAGTATCGTTGCCACACGCTTTGCCCTGTATTCTGTCAGTACCTGCTTGCTGTTCCTTTGTTTCTTTGCCTGCAAGCTCTCTGAGGCAACACTATCCCTGTCTTCTGTGCCTGTGCAGTAGGTAGCATGTCCAGAGCCACAAGATACTCCAATAATGACCGTGTAAATGGTAGGAACAGGGAGGTTATCTCACCCTCTTCTGCTTGGGCACAAGTCTGTGTAAAACAGCTGATCTTTTGCTGGCCCAATTATGGCAAGTGTTTTTCAGCTGTTTTACCACTGTTCGTAGGGATCTGTGTATAAAATAGAAAATTTCTAGCCATGTGAAATGATGATATGGGAAAAAAATCTAAAGGATGTGTGTGTCTGTTTGAGATGAGAATGGAAATTAGGAAGTTCAGGTACAAAATATCGTTGTCATTTCAAAACATACAAGAAGTGTCAGCATGACAGAATGTCAGCTACTGAGACATTTCAACCACCCTTTCTCATTGAGTATCTTCATGTCAGATGAATGTAATATGCATGCCAGGTTGAAAGTTTGTAGAAGAAAATATATGTTAGCTGAAACAAAATAATAGAAATTCCTTGCTACAGGTCACTGAAGATGCAGAATCTTAGATAAAATCTTCCATAGACTACTCTGAAAAAAATCAGTGCAGCGTTCAGATGTGAGTTTAAAAAAGAAAGGCAAATAGAACATTGCAGATTAATTAGGAAAAGATGGAAAATAATAAAAAAGAATTCCATTATTTCACTGTATAAGCTATGGTGTGCCCACATCTTCAATATCATGTTGTTGATCCCCCCAGCTCAAATGTCTCTAATGGCAAGGGAGGGGATTCAGAGAGAGGCAGCAAAGGGTATTAGCGGAAAAGAGTGGGTCCTGCCTGAGGAGTGGCAACACTGATAAAGTGATGCCTCAGAAGTCTGTAAAATTGTGCAATGCATGGAGAAGAAAAGCTAGGAATAGCTGTTCACAGTGACAGTGGTGGAGGGTGTTGGGTAAAGCAGGCAGTTGTGGAGATGGAAGCAAACAGAGGTGGTTCTTGACTGGCACGATCAGGCTGCCGATCTCCTCACCACAGGATGTGGATGCTGAGATGTGACATCAGCTAATGAGGTGACTGGATGAGTTCA
Source organism: Neomorphus geoffroyi (assembly GCA_033558235.1). Classification (NCBI taxonomy): domain Eukaryota; kingdom Metazoa; phylum Chordata; class Aves; order Cuculiformes; family Neomorphidae; genus Neomorphus; species Neomorphus geoffroyi. Next base: position 34,012,176 of record JAUMJM010000005.1, on the reverse strand, counting down.
TGGAAGAGAAATCCATCAAGGGCTATTAAATATAAACCCACTGGCTTGGGAAGTTTTGAGCTGTAAATTCTGGAAAGCTTGGTGCATATCCTGAGGATATATCACTGCTGGTTTGCCTTGTTCTTATATTCAGCCCTTGGCACCCGTGTCTAGCCATGGCTGAGACCGGATGCTGAGCCATGTGGTCCTCTTGGCTGTGTCTGTTTCGCAAAATGAGTGGGTCAGTGTCCACTCCCCCTGGACTCCCAAAGCCACGGGGCTCCTGGTGGTGGCTTGCACCTTCACAGCTTGGGGCTGGCCCTGTTATAGCACAACTGTTGTGGAAGGAGGTAGCTGGAAGAAATTAGCTGGAGTATTCCAAAGCAGAGCCAGGGCATGAGCTAAAACTTCAGCAATGCTGAAGGAAGCATGGTACGGTCCTCAAGCTGTCTCCCTGGTGTCCTATTATTGAGCTGTGCAGGCATGGCGAGGATAGACAGCCTTATCTTCTTGGGTTCAAGTAGGTTCAGAAAGCAATTATATTCATGGAAGCAATCCCACCAAGAGGCACTGAATACCAAGATACAGTGCCTGGCTGAAGAAGTCTCTGCTGGGATACTGTAATATTGCTACATGCCTGCCTTGCTCACGCAGGCTTCCCGAGCCCTTGCTGTTGCCAGGTGTCAGGAAGAGGATCTGTGGCAAGGTGGTCATCATTGCTGCCCTGGTGTTGCTGTACTTACAGTTTTATTTGTCTGTACGTGGCCAGGCTTTGTTCTGAACTGAGAATGTGAGGATGCATTGGAAATTAATTTTCTTCATCTATCCACTGCACTTAAGCACTGGTTAAAACAATAATGTTGCGTTGAGTCCTGTTTACTAAAATAGATAATTTGCGTAATCACCCGAAAGGCAGATTTTAAAGCCCTAGATCGTGCTTACTACAGCTGTGCTAAACCAAAGACTGTGTGTTGCTTTTCATTTAAGCAACAGTTAAAGCATAATGTATTCAGAGGTAGCTCGTAGGGATGGTATTTGCTGGCTTTTAGATGAGATTTATTGCTATTAAAGCAACAGCAACAATCCCAAACTCAGTCCTTCTGATTGTTTCTTAAAATTTCTAGATGGTAGAAACTCCAGTACAGCACTTAATGGAGCTCACAACTGCGTAGCTGTATTTTTGGGCTACTTTATGTAATAAAATGGCAGGCCCTTACACTGCCTGCGCAAGTGAGGTTGCATAAGCAGCCTGGGGAAACAACCAGAGCTCCAAGAGCCCTATTGAATTCTGCATGTCTTCTTTGATCTCATTTTCCATTATTTAATAAATGATATTAACCTCTTCCCCCCCCCCATTATCTCAGAGCAGTGATACTGATTTGATTTTATGCACAGACCTCACTTTTTGGAGAAGTCATCAAACTTTTCAGTCAATTGAGCAGTCTGATGTCCGGGTAGCCTTGAATTTTCTGTAATCAGCACGCAATCCAGTTAAAAATAAAAACACATTAAAACCAAATCTTTGAACAGGCAAATACTTGTTTTTCATTCTTGGTTCCAATTTGGTAACCGTTCTTAAAGTTCAACAATATGGTTTGTTCTGTCTTGGGAAAAACAATTTATTATTCAAGCAGCTTTATTTGTTTTTTTTCTTTAAAAATAGGCAATACTATTCAATCATTGGGAAGAAAACCAGCATGAGAAAAACGTAATCAACTTTAGTAAGCTTACAGATGGCAATGAATTTCTTTAAGAATAACTTCAGCCCTGCAAACAATAATAGTTGTGTTTGATTATTTGTTTTCATTGTCATTGATGAGCAGACTGGACTGTTTTTTTCTCAATTCCTTCTGTTAGGTGTGTCAAAGTTTTAAGCCAGAGAGCAATTTTAATAAGGCAGCTCCCACCTGTAATCTTTAAATCAATAGGTGGATGTAACCATCCAAAACTTGAGAATTACTGGTTATCTGATTGGGTCAGTGGCTGAATGAATCCAACTCTGAGCACGTCCTAGGCTCATTGGTTTGGGTGGGACACTTATCATTAATACATCATGGAGTATTGACATGATATTTCCCATATTATGGGTAAGAAAGGTATGCTTGCGAGATCTTGTCAATAACAAATATTTTTACTTCGTTCAACGTGATCAGCTGGAGACAAGATATTTTTCTGCTATTCTTAGTTCTCACACAAAATATCTGCCTTGGTGTTTTTATTGGTAGCTCTACAGATTTTACTTGAGGTATTTTTTTCTGTTCCTGGTTTTGACATCTAAAACAGTAAAAGGTTTTAAATTGGAGGCTTTGCATTAGACAAACCCACATTCCAATTACAATTTCAGTGAAAGGTCCTTTAATTTATGATTTATAAAATAGAAAACGGCTACATGCTTTCTACATGGACCATTAAAGCCACTACTTATTTTGGCAGAGTCTTCATCCTGTTCATCAGATGAGCGTTGAGTTTTTTTAATTTGCTTTGTCTTTGGTTACCAAGCTAAGAAGAATATTTTGTTCTCCAATCTACTGATCATATGCTTTCGTTTCAATATATTAATACAATATTTGGGAAAGGTACTTTCACACAAATAGTCTAATCAAACAATAGTGCTGTGAACCAGAGGGGTGCATTTCCAACAATTTCAACAAGAGTAATACTCATAAAAAATAAATAGGTCACTCACATTCACTCTGATATTTGTGGGTTTTTTTATAAAAAGGACTGAAGAATCTTGCTTGTTTTCTGGGCTTCGCTGAAGTCAATGGAAACTTTGCTGGAATAATTCTGGACCTTTAATTTGATTGTTTGCAAGGTGGTATGAGTTAGTTTTTTGATCTTTTTTTTCTTTCTCTCCAGCACAAAGGACCTTATTGTCAGCTGATGCACACTGATGTAACTCAGCTGGTTGTAGCAATTACATTTACACTGCCTGGCCCCTAATATCCATACTTCTTCAAAAATGCATCATCTTTTTCAACAACACACTATCTTGCTATATCTTGCTGTTATTCAAGTATAAGAAATAAAGCTGCATTTGGCGCCTATCCTGCTGTCCTCATTAAGCATAACTCCCACTGAAATCAAGGAGAGTGTGGATAACAAAGAATTACTGACTTGAACTTCTGAAATGTCTAAACTTTCTCATTCTTTTTGTTTGAGGCTGTTTTTAATTTTATTTTATTTTTTATCTCATCTGATATTTTAACTGTTCTCTCTCCTTTTATATTTTTATTTTTGAATCTTTATCTTCCTTCTACTAGGATCTTTTTGATTTTCACTTCAGTAAAGCCTTAGGATCTTCTACCTCTCCTTTTTTTCTCTCCTTTTGGTATCTTTCTCTCTTTCAGTTATCCTTCTGTTATCCTCACTATCATCAACTACAGCATTGTAAAAAGTTGATATACATCATGTGAGCATCCAGGAATTTCATTTAGTTTGTTTAGACCCCTTGTATGTACAGGTGCCTATATTCAGGTAGTTGCCTCAGGGTGAAGCAGTAGTTTGTAAAACCGGTGATATAGACAGAGATTTATTTGCACAATATTTCTCCTCTTTTGGGCAGGATCTTAGAAGTTCTTCTGAAGCATTCACGCAGGGTTTCAGCAGTAAATTGAGTTCTGGACTGATAAAATAAATATTTGGCATAATATTGCAGTCATAAAAAAATACTTAAAGATTTTGAAGCCTGTGTAAAAGGGGTTTTTTTGAGGGTGACAAAACTGGAAATCTCCAAAGAAAAGGGGTTTTATTCATAATTCTTCTACTGTGCAATGTTATGAGCTTAGACCACATATATAATGCCTTTGTGCATCACTTCTCTAATCCGTAAATTAGGGCAGCTTTGCAGAGTACTGTCGGCTGTGATCAATTCTAGTTACCATTCATAGCCAGGTATTTGAGAGGGGCACGAAGCGATGGATCTGGGGTGCTAAATGTACCATTGGCAGAAAGAGGAGCCACAGCAGAGGCTTTTGGGGGCGTTGATCTATCTGGGTAGTTAGGATACATTAGGCAGTACCTGTGCACTGGAGGCACTTTGCTTCCAGCTGTGCCACACCTAACAGGATTTGAGCTTTCCCTAGATGTCCTGGCTCCGTTGATTACCAGTACAATGGCTCAATTCCCCCCTGCTACCTCTTTTTTTTTTCATTTTTCAGATGGAAGGCATTTTGAAACTGCCAAGTGTTGGTATTTTCTTGCAAGTTTGACTAAAATTCAAGTTGTTTTCCATAAGACCTAATTCATGCTTGTGAAATAAATAGTAGGTGTATGGCTTCTTAATGTATAGTGTAGCATTTCAAACTAATGTCACCAGCTTACTGCTTCTTAGCATCTGGATCCCTGCAGACATACTTCTTAAAGTAAAAGGCATAATGCTAAACTTGCTTATTCTGCCTTAAATAAGCAAACGCTTTTTCTCTTGTTGTAATGGTTACAAATAACTTTTCATGGTGTCCAATTGCCTGTTTACTCTGGAAAACTTAAAATGTGTCAAAAACTGTAGGCTATATATATAGCGTAATTCCAGTTAAATAGGCATTTCTTCTTCTTTAATGCAATTTCTATTTGATTTTTTCAAAACCATCTTCTAAAGAACAATTTAAACCACATCTGAACAATAGATTTATTGTTGTCGACTGAATGTGAAATTTGATAAAGAGAGCTTTTTGATTTCCATTAAAAATAGATTATTTTCCAGAGGACCTAAGGAAATATGTTAAATTTTAAACTTTGAATTTCACGTTTCGTTTGCCCAATCTATAATATACATATTTTCAAAGTCCTAATTTGCATTAGACTTGGCATATTTCTGTGCAGTTTTTTTTGCGGTGTGAAACTACTGGGGGTCATTATGCTGGTGAATGAAAGAAGGCTGACATTCTTTGTAAGCAGTGAGTATTTAAATATTCTTCTATGCAAATTTTGCCTCTTCATGAAAAAAAAGTTTAAAGATACCTCTTCAAAAATTCCTTAGAAGTGTTGAAAATGCAGGTTACATTCATTGAAAATCTAGATATCCAGTGGTGGGAGGTGATGACACATTTCAAATTTTCTACTGTATAATTAAGAGGGGATTCCATGTAGGAGATGTAAGCGTAGAAATTTGGTATGGCTCTGCACAATGCTGCTAGTTTTGCAGCTGAATTCCTCAGTACTTTTCTTGGAGTGTATAATCAGTTACGCTTGTGCTGATTTAATTGATTATTCTTGTGAACAAACAAACAAACATAAACAAAACCCAGCTAATTTCAGACTGTCTTTGAAACATCAGAATCAGAAATTTCACTTGCAATGAAAAGAAATATTATTTTCAGGCCTCCAGAATGATTTTGGAGAAGGCAAAGATATATTTGGGAAGTATCATACTTTTGGGTAGTGGCAGCTGTGTATCCTTATGCAAAAGTGGGTTTGGCTGAAAGACCAATTCATAAATATTGTATCTGAAGATTGCAGCAAGCTTTCATATTTGCAAGAGGTAATGTAAAATGTGCAACATTTTTTTCTTCACCCTAAGAAGTTTCAGCTTAAACAGCTTGGTCTCCCAAATCTGATGAACGATGACCGATGGAAAAAAATATCCATGGCTTCTTGAATCATGGGGCTGGAGACCATTCTGTCTGTGGAGGAGGAAAGGTCAGCCTGCTGTGGTCAATCTGAAAACTCTGCTGTGACTGCCAAGTTGTGAAGCAGCTTGGAGGTGGTAGATACCAATGAATAACTTGACTCCTGCCCTGTATGATTTCCCATCTCATGGCCTAGGAGATTCCAAGTAAGCAACAGACTGCTTCTAGCTGCATTGCTTGGAGAAAGCAAGTGGGAGATGGGAGAATCTCTCATGTCTCTGTTAGAAAAAAATAATTTTTTTAAATTTTATTTTTTTCTAGACCTCTTTTGCCTTTATCTGCTTTTTAGGGAAGTGAGGGGTATAGTGGGGGAGGTAAGACTTATCTTTGATCTGATGGCTCCTTTCGTTCTGGGATGCTGTCCAGGAAAAACTTCTCCCCCTTGGGAGTTCAGCATTTTTCACATCAGAGGCTCTGCAAGCGAGAGCACTGTGGAAGAACCTCACCTGACAAGCTCTTGACATTTTAGCATAGATTCAGCAAAGCAGCTTTACTCAGGTAAACACTTAGGCACATGCTTTTCATTACACATTTGCTCAGAATTCCATCTGAGATTCTGTCCTAAATATGGAAAGGCTTCAGCACATATTTAAGGGCTGAGTAGGTCCCCAGTCTGACTCACTTGTATCACATCAAGGATGGCTTGGGTGGAAAGGGAGCAGTCATCGCGGCAGCACAGCAGCTGAGAAATGGGATGTCTGAAAACCAGTACGCTACAAAGGGGGCGTTGTTCTTCTGGGAGGCAGCATTTTAGCTGGATGTGACCCCAAGAAGAGGAGCAGGCCTGGACTCTGGACTCTTTACTTTCATCTACCTATTCGTTCTCCTGTTTCTTATTTTTTAATTTCTCTGTGTGGGTCTTGGATGATCTGAAGTAGGTTTATAATTAAAATTAGTTTGGCTGTTCTGCAACCTCATGTTTGGCAGTTTTAAGATTCACCTATGCAGCCATCCAAAAAAGAGGATGGCATTCTTTTGCAGAATACTTTGGATGACGTGTGTGTAAAGGCAGCGCTGTATGCTAAGTCCTCTGAGGATTACTCAGATCACATCAGCCACAGAAGGTTTCTGAAAATTATTAAGTATTTGTCAGCAGTGAGTACATGCCTAGACCTTTTGGCTCCTTCCAGCTATTTTATTCATGAAATGTGTTGGTTTACAGTTTGCCTGCAAAACTTGAATTGACTTAGGCACCGATGTAACCTTTTTTCTTCTTTTGAGGATCTGAATTATGAATCTAGATTGATGTTTTGCAACACAGAGAAGGAAAGAGAAAGGCACTGCAGATCGAGCTCAGAAATACTTCTGCGGGAAAGTAATTTTGGTGAGCCAGGTCTTGTCTGCTGTTAAAGGTCTTTGTTGACAATAATACGTGTAAGGGCACAGTGGTAAATTTCTGTAGCAGATACATATTGTATGCAGTTACTTTACTGGCAAAACTAAATTGTTTCCCTGAAAAGAATGAGCTATCCCAGCAAAAAAAAATGTTTGGGAAAAGTACAGTAGAGTCAGCACAAAGATGTTTCAAACATAGGGTTCATTGAATTTTTTTCCAAATTCCTCACTGATAATGCCACACAGAATTCGAAATACAGACTACATGTAAATAGAATATGGATAATGGATCCCAAAACCTCATCCGATGCCTTAATTTCTGCATTTCCTCTTGCACTTTAACCAGGAGCATGGCCACAGTGGAGGTTGTATGTTTTTCAGGAATTATAAGGTAGGAAGTGGCTCACTTCAGGCCAACAATTTTTTCTGCATTTTAATCTGGAATTATTAACTTTTTGGATGTTTGTCCCTAATCTTGTTTCCCAGCTAGTCTACAGGTTTCTTTTGGAGAAATTTGTTTGATGTGAAACTCCTCTCACTCTGCCAAAATATGATGCCCCTCGCAAAATAATTGTCTTAAAGAATAAAGTAATAACTGGGGATTTGTGAGATACGTCTGGCACTGCCCCCATAGCATATTCTTCCCTTTAAGACTGACTTTCCATTGCTTTATCAAATGTTACCTGTTAATACTAAAGTCATAGTTGCAAGATAACTTAACCCATGTAAGTCTCTGCTGCTACTGAAAAGGATGATCCTGCCTTGCTCCCAGTTATGGACAATCATTTCTGCTATATCCCTTGTCCCACATCAGTAAGAGAGAGCAGGAAGCTGATCTTGCTGAAATTTAACCTTTTCTGTGTGTGGATGGTTTAATTTTCAGCTGTTATGTTTTCTTAAGCTGGTTCACTCTACAGCCACACAGTGGTGGTGGAGAGGTCAAAGGAAGAAAGCAGAACTTCCTTTGGAGCTGATGTGGGGTCAAGCCACTTTACAGTGTCCACTGAATATTTTACGTGTGAGTGCCCTGTAGGAGGAGTGGAGCTGGCAAGTGAAGAAATTGAGGAAAAGCTGAGACTGCCTGAGGGAAGTTGTATGGTCCGGGTCAGGAGACAGTGAGCTAGGGACAAAAATAGAGTAGAAAAAGATGAACAGCAGGAGAACGAACAGAGAGAGTGGATGAGGAGCAAGGGAGAGAAGGAAATTTGAACTGCAAACCATGACAGCAAGGAGAAAGGAGGGATGAGGAAAAAGCCCCCAGTAAAAGCTGGGGGAAGGGCAGGGTGTTGTGAATGACTGGAAATGTGTTGGGAAGGGAGCAAGCATGGAGCTGAACTTGGGAGAGAGTGGCAACATAGATGCAGCACGGTGGGGAGAAAGATGTTGGAGGAGAATTCAAGGAAGTCTTTAGGCCGAGAAAAAACTGAAAGAGGGGTTGGAAAGCAGGGGATGCTCAGAGTTACTCGGGAAGTACTTGGGACTTGGAAAACTAGAAATAGAGATGAGCACATCACTGTACTGTGTGAGACTGGAGAGAGGATTCTGAGGTACAGAAGGGGCCGTCAGCCTGGAGACTATGGGGACAGGCAGGGGCTGCTTGCTCATGAGGTCAACTGAGAGGGGACCCTGGTGCTGGCAAACTTGGTGCTTCTCTGCTGCCTCAAAGCCCAGGGGGAAGGAGGATTTCACCTCTGTTTCTCACACGCTTCTTCTCACTGGTACATACCTACAGCAGGACCCTATGACCACTACAGTTGCCACAGCTTGTTAGGTAAACTGGCAGGGAAGCTGCTGGTGTTTTGGAAATGTCACAACTATGCCAAGTAACGAGGGTTTTTTCCACTTTTTGAAAGATCTAGCAAAGTCACACACTCACAGAAACTGTACTAAATTCCAACCACAATGGATGCAAAGTTGAGCACTCAAAAATTAGGAGATAGTATAATTAAGTCTGCCTGTGTAATTTTAATTTATTCACATCCTGCATATTCATTATGATTCAGTACTTAATGATTTAATGATTACACTATGATCAAATATTTTGGTTTGGTTTGGTTTTTGCTGGTCATTTTAAGTCAGGTTGATTCGCTGGTAATTTCCAGTCAGTTCATTGAGTGACTGCACAAATCCTGGTGTAAGCTAGGAATGCGGGGGGAATGTGACCATTTTTTGTGCCAGAAATGCTAGCTTACCCTGACCTAAACAACTTCTGAAATGACAACATTAATCTCTATGTAGTAGGGTAAATACTTCAGTTTTATTATACATTGGCAAATTATGGCAGATTTGTAAATGTGGATATCCTTATTGCAAATAGCCCCCACACCGGCAAAGCACAAGGTCATATCATCTCTGCTTCTTAACTCTTTCGGCTGAAATCAGGAGTAATTATCATTCCAAGGCAAACACTAGACTGCAAACTTTCAATCCAAATGTTTTGGTGTTGAAAATGTTCTGGGTAACCAAGAAAGATTCTCGTAACTGGAAGAACCAAGCGAGGCTTCCTAGCAGACACTGTCTGCAGACTGCTACCTAGAAAAGGCAGGAGCTAAGGGAGATCCAGTGATACTGGCTCTGAATGAAATCCGTATTTCTTGCAAGCCAAGTACATGAGTCTTAATAAAACCATTAAGACTTCAGATCTTCTCCTTGACCATTCCGCAAAGCGGTAAGTATGTTCACTGAGCAAAGGTTTTCTTAGAGGAGCTCCTCCATTTTGTCTTAAAAATTATTCTTTCTTTTACTTTGAGTCAAAGAAAAAATGGAATAATGAAGGTCATTTGTAGCTCTGTTGGCTGCAAGGGGTCATGTAAAAAACAGGGCTAAGAAGTAGCACTTTATGCACTACACATTTGGATTGTGAAGGGCAGTGTCAGAGTACCAACAGCAGGTAGGGATTGGAAACCATCAACAGGCTACCACTAATAGCACTGCCTACTTCAATTATTCTAGCTGCTAACAAACCAAAAAGATGGTTTGGAAGAACAGGATGAGCACAACACAAAGACACTCCTGGGTAATAGGCAGCTATCTTTTAGCCTCTGTGCCACAGGAGGTGTTAGGGACGGTGCAGAGTGGCTGGCTCAGCTTTCTAAATCAGGGATTTTCCAGTGAAATCTACTTTGCACCAGATAAGCGGTAACAAGCACATTTAGGATGAAATTCTGACTGACTCTAGCTAACTCAACTCCTTTGGACTTCATTTTGACCAAAATTTTGCCTTTATGACCCAGACGTTTGGAGGTGCACTGAGGCCATTAGGTGGTGTTTACTGACTTGCTCCATTCTGTTTATGACTTTCTGCTACTTTGACTCAACACACGCCGGGTTTGGCCTCTTTATCTTTTTTAAGTGGGACTTTGGTTCAGCAAGCTTGGGCTAGGTCAAAGGGGAAAAAATGCATTTTGTTTAATTGCAATGTATTTCGCCTGTAAAAGTCCATGGAGATAATTCCCAGAATAATACTTGCTCACCAGGTATTTCCCTGGAAATACTTTGTATTTCTAGCAAGTTATACAGCTAAAAAGCTAGTTTAAGAGATTAAATTTGACATATAATTTATAATTTATATTTTGAAATGTACATAATTGAGAAATAATAAATACTGAGCCCACAATGCTGCTTTCTTGTTCATTATCAGGTGTTTCTCATGCTATTATATCTGGTTTGGTATGGTTAAATCAACCTTTCAAGATTTCAAATTAAAAATTCTAACTTATTTATATAGACTAATAAAGACTTTTTTTCTTACGAATAACTAAAGTTATTTTTGACTACCATAGTGATATTAATTTAATTTTAAAGAACTATGCCCTATTTTTATATCTTAGAAAATATCAGTTGTTCTTCCTTAGAACTGTATAGAACTTCAACATTCCTTCTTTCTGATATGAATTATTTCAAGATGATCAGTATGTAACCAAACTCTTGAGATCAAAGAGACTTTCTAATTAGTTTTCTGATCCTCTAATTTCATCTTTTAGAAGCAGATTGACAGACATTTATGAAAATTTTTTATGTATATTTATAATTTATTCTCTACAAAACCTCGTGCAAAAGGAATTTTATTGCCTATTAATGCACTTCTTAAGCTACAAAAAATACAAAGTTTAAGAATCTTGCTATAGCAATGTTGGCTCTTGCTTCCTGGGCTGAAGTTGCGTGTGCAGGTTTGTATTGTATCTGTAATTTAATAAGGTATTAAAACTTGTGCTTAAATTTGAAGTTATTTTTATTGTTGAAGTGACTTGATTACTTTCATGCATCAATGTCCTCAGGAGAGTAATAGGTCTTGTTTCTATTATGTATTTTTACGCTCCAAGCCTATGTGCATGCAAAATATCATCCTTTAGCTCTGAGCTGTTTAAGAACAAAGCTTTACACATTTCCTTTCTGCTGAAAAGAAAAATAATGTAAACAGTAAGAATAAAAACCTTCGTGGTATCCATACGTCACATCCTGTCAGATTGATGCATTAACTTGCTGGATTACGGGCTTCAGTCAGCAGAAAGCAAAGCAAGCTGGTAAATAGAAGTTTGGCCTGGTTTTCCATATAATTAAAATAATAAATGTAAACTGATGGAAGGCAGTGGACTTTGAAAGAGCAGGTAGAAATTGAAAGCAAGTATGTTACCTGTTAGATAGCTCTTCAGGAGAGAGAGTAATTCTTTCATTTATCCTGATATATGAAGACCAAAAGCTCCCCCGTGGACTTCTGAGGGGTCCAGTTAACATCTGAAGTCCATCTATTATAGCTACAGTAAATACACTGTTGTCATGGTAATGCAATGATCAAAGTCTGAGGGGAAAATCTGACATTACTATGGTTCATTGTGTGAGATGGAAGGAAGGCTTGACAAGAAATAAAATTAATAAACATTTAAAATTGATTTTTTCAAACTTTCCAGAAAGATTTTATGAATTTTAATTTAAAACTAAACTATTTGAATTTAATAATGTGATTTTGTATTGTTATTCTGTTCTTGTTACTACTCAGAATAATGCTGTCACCATTGTCCAGGAAAGGTGGTGATTTTCTTCCCCACATCAATTTATAATTTTTCAGGAAAGTCACTGTGAGCAACTGGGGTATTCACAGGCAGATCTACCAAAGGATGACAGGTGAAGTTTCACAACAGACTACAGCTTAGTTAAGTTCACTCTGCCACTGAGTGCACCTAAATGGTGAAGGGCCAGTCCCATGTGCAGGCTTAGCCTGGCAAACAGCAGCTTGCCAGCCCCTGCTTCCAGCTGTGCACCCCCTGCCAGCTGCCCTCTGCTGTCTGACTTAGTGAGTCTTCTGCAGAAGTCCCTTCAGCTCTCTGCGTCCGGAAATAAAAGAAAAGAATTTTAAAAAAAACAGCAAATGAAAGAATTGCTATTTTTTTCCAAATTATTGAATTGAAGCAGCTCATAGAAGGAGCAGGGTCCAGTGGTAAGGATGAGCAGGGCAGGAGGGGCATGCTTGGCGGCCGTGATTCATTTGTCTGGCCCACTGTGGCCCTTGAGCATTCGAGACGCAGAGCCTGAAACGCTTGCTTGCCAAGGGGGTGAAAATGTCCCTGAGGAAGTGCAGGGTAGAAGGGTGGTTTGAAACCCTGCCTTACTCTGCTGCTGTGGTGCCTCACTAAGGGCTGTGCTTAGGGCCATGTGTAAGAAAGGAATACAAAGCCCCAGTTCCCTCTGCGTTTAGGCAACAAATCTTTCCCTCTGGGTTGTGAATCCTACCCCAAGGTGGCTGGCCTGCTTCTCCCTGCATATTGCGTGGGGCGTCTGATTCAGGATTCTGATTTCCACTCTGGAAAGAGCTGCTTGAACTGCTGCACTGAACATTACCCATCTCAGATCCCTTTTCAGAGAAAATATCCCCTTTGCCAACATGCTCATAATGTGTTTGTAGCCCCAGTCTAAATATCTTGTTATTTCAGAGCTGTGTCCTTCGTTTCAGCGGTGTAGCTTAATGGGGTACACGCATGCTTGCCCACAAATCTTGATGGATCAAGCTGTGTAAGCTTCAGTCCTAGTGAAAGTGGATGACTCACCTGATGAAGGGCTCACTAGTCAAAGCACAAACTGCACAAAGGAAATCTTAAGGTTAAAATAATCTTTTGTCAACAGGTATGGATTCTGGCCTCCTTAATCAGAGTGACTGCATCTTACAAATAGTCCCAATGAATGAACTGAAACTACTTGCAGAGTAATAAAGTAGCTCTCCTGGGAGAAAGGGCACCAAATTCCAGCTATAGGTCATCAACCTTGTGTTAAAGTCTCAATCCATTTCGTTGATGTCTCATGGTTAATGTTCCATGACAGCACTTTAATACACAAAAAAAACAGCTTAATCTAAGAGACCGCTTCTGGCATCTTATAAATTTCATCGGTATTGAAGGGACCATTGAAATTACAATTACAAAAAAGATGTGAAATGTCACACAACATGGCGATGATCAAATGCCGAGCACTCTCCTAACTTATTTCCTGGACATTGGAGTAGGTCAACAGCCCATTGTCCAACAGCCTGAGATAAAGTCATAAATATGGATGGAAAGGCAACACAAGAGAAAATTGAAAAGAAAAAGTGTGAAATCAAACAGGAAAGTAATAATGGAGAATTTCACTTCCACAGCGCTTGATTGTCTGCACAGAATTGATGAGAGAGTTGAAACCACAAGAGTGATCTCCATGCAAGATTAAGACTCCTTTAATTGTATTTTTTAAACATAAGCAGCACAAAAATTGAGTGCATGTGAGCTATTGTGCATAAGATCTGTATAAACACTGTGACTACTAATCTGGAGCACTCCCTGAATTGAAAAAAAAAGAAAAATAAAAACTGCCAGAAAAGGACTGGTGACGTTATTGTTATTTTAGTCAATAGCTACTGTGTCAAAAAACAATTTAACTTTCCAGATCTAAATGATAAGAAAGTACTTGTCTTGAGGATATTACTGCCTCATGCAGTTTTCAACTTAAACAAAGCATATAGAAAAGTAGTTTTGTCTCAGTAAGGACTTTATGATTTGCCCCAGAGGAATTAAAACTCCAGGAAAGGAAAGGAAGAAACCTAGAAAATTAAGAAAATGAGCACTACAATTTAATAGCATGTTTAAAACATATACTTATTTTAGAACATGTGCTCAACTTCTTCCCTTACTGGGTTTTTAGGATGTACAAGTAAGTACCAGATGATGTATATTGCTAAATCACAATGCAAGGGTCGATAAATGTATCCGCAAAACTTGCATTTTTCCTGGACTGCAGCCTGGATATGAAAAAAAATAATTAAAAGGGAACAAGGAAATGAAAGTATTAAATGCATTTTTTTACCTCCAAATAGACTGTAAATCAAGCATACAGAAGAAGTTTTCCATCAGTCTTAAAGCAGCACTTAGCTGTATAGAATATCAAGTATCCAAAGGAAAGACCATCACTTCCGAGATGCACTCACTGTTCTCATTTGTAATTTATCTTGTAAAAATACAGCAGCTGAATGTTAATGCTCTTTGGTTAGGTTCTGCTTCTGAGCATTTAATACATTATTTTTCTGTCTGCATATGATAGGGCCATCCAAGCAGAGGGCAAGCTAAGTGTCAGGCCACATATAGTAAGGAATAATAAAATAAAGGATCATCATATAAAGAAAGGGTTTGGATTTTTTTAAAGACAAAGATATCCTTCTTTTCCTTGAGATAATTGTCCTTGTATGTTTTTGAAGGGGAAGAGAAGATTTGATAGCGTAGGTGAAGAGGCTGAGGGCTGAAAGGGAAAGAAGAGTAGTTTAATTGGTTTAGGAAGGCAAGGAAGCGTGCACATGAAAATGGGCTTTCCTGAGATGCTCAAGAACCAGAGACAGGGAAGGGAGCTGGCCTGATCCTGATCTTTTACTATCAGCTGACAAGTCTTAAGCATGAAGAATTAGATTGGTTTTGATAACTCTTTTAAAATTGCGTTACTCATGACCCAAAACCTCCTGTTTCTCTCCCTCGACTAAAACAGCAGTTTGGGCAGTTACCTCTGCTGCCGTCATCCACACTGTGAAGGCCTGAAGTTAGGCAGGATGAGCCACAACCCAGACGTATAAAAGTTGGACGTTGTTACATATAACTTACTGGTTTGTTAATCCTTACAAGATCCAAGCCTTGCAACCTGTCTGATTTGGGTATTGAGATAACAGCAATGACTTTTCTTGGGGAAATAAGGATTCTTTGGTTATATTTGGTGTGTGTGTTTGGCTGTGTGCATTTCATACATGCCTGTCTGGCTATCTTTTGGACTTTGCTGGCCAGTTTGTTAAGTTTTAGGAAAATGTAAAGGTCTCAAAACTACTCAGTTTCTTCGAGTTTTGCGACAATATATAACCATGGCTGCAGACACCAAAGAACCTATAAAAGAGCTTTCTGATGGAAACCAGCAAGCCATCAGCTGTTATTGGCTTCACTGCTTGCAAAATTTTATTTATTATCTTCAAATGCTTCCTTTTGGATCTGGATTTTGTGGAGTGTTAAGTAGCTCACACCTGCAGTGAACTGTTCCATGCCTGTAACATTGCTCGTAGTGCCGAGAGTTAGGAATAAGGTGACAGGGAGCTGCTGGCTGCTAATGCTTGCTTACAGCCAGCCACTGCTGCCAGCCTGTGTCTACAGCCATGCTTAGCATGGCTAGAACACCATGGGTTTGTGCATTTGGTTTTAAAAGACGAACATTTTAAAAAGAAGAAGTCAGCAAGCAGGAAAGAAAAGAAGTAGGAACTATTTGGAAACTGGGAGAGGTAAATGGGCTTAGGGCCAGGTTTCTTGAATTTATCTGCAGTTTTGGCATGTGAGGTATTATAGTAAAGGTTGCTCTGGAGAGGTTTTTGTGTGGTGACTGCACACTTCATCTCCTCTAGCCACAAAAACAAAAATCACACGTGGAAGGAATTACCAATGGGAATTGCTGTATGATTTTCATAGGTCTAACGTTAATGTGAAAAAGTGAAATATGTACAGAAAGCCAAAATCACTGTGGACGCTGCAGCACTTAGACCTGCTCT
The DNA here is from genome assembly GCA_033558235.1 of Neomorphus geoffroyi. Taxonomy (NCBI): domain Eukaryota; kingdom Metazoa; phylum Chordata; class Aves; order Cuculiformes; family Neomorphidae; genus Neomorphus; species Neomorphus geoffroyi. The sequence continues at coordinate 33,996,204 of JAUMJM010000005.1, read as the reverse complement.
TGACTAATTGCTACTCTAGAAATACACAAAAAAAAAAAAGCCAGAAATGTGGTTCTGTTGATTACATCAGTAGGATCCACTGATCTGAGGACTCACACGCAGCCAGTTGGCTTCTCTTTGAACTTTCTGAGGCCAGCCTTGTCAGTGACACGTGAGCTGGGTGAACAAGAGAGAAAGGCAATCACCATGGACAGTTAGGAGATAAAGAACCTGCCTGCTGAGCACCAAGCTTGCTGCTCGCAGAGCCACTGATAAATATCACAGGTTTTATCTGGAAGGTCCGAGGTCTCCCCTGTCACAGATTTGTAATTTTTCTTCTCCTCCACTGCTTAACATTTCAGTTCCCCTCAGAGCAAGCAGGAGCTGGCTACTCCGCTTGCCCTAGATGAGTCACTCTTCCAGATAAGCCTGACTGACTTCAAAACTCAAGTTACTCTAAATCAAGTGTAAAACGTTGAGACAGAAAAAAGCAGACTGCAAACGAGGAAATGCTCCTGCCAAATTCCAGTGCCTGTCAGATAAAGCCATGCTATTTCATGTGTGAGCTGACGTACTGTTTTGAACTGACTTCAGCTGATCATAAAACAAAAATGATGTTGTAATTGTCACATAAAGGCTCCTAAGATAGCAGGGGATAAGACTTCAATCTGTTGCAACCTGTTCTCTTTGAGGAAGAAAAGGTGACTGAGAAAGTGTTATTTGGCACAGAACAGCGAATCAGAAGCAGAAAGATAGTACTCTTTCAGTTTTTTGGAAGCGTTTACACTTACTAATATGCCACTTGGTGCTCTTAAAAACTCAACTCTTCATTCCTACCTGGCAGGAATCTGAGAAATGGAGAAACTTTCCTAGAAACATGCCAGAAAAATACAGCTTCTTCAGAACCTAAAATTTCACTCAAATATGAAATACAGCATTTAAAACAGCAAATGTTTCACTGACCTATGGGCAGGTTGCTCTCTGCGTGGGACATCCCAGATGGGGAATTCCTGCCTAGCCCTGAAGCAGAAAGATTGCCTTTATGTTTTCCCATATCTACACCTCTAAAAGGACAGAGCCCGCTGCCAGGAAGGCAGTTAATGTGCAGATGGGGCTCGAACAAGATATAAAAGTGGTTATTCAGGCCCTTGGACTTCAGTTATAAAGCCTGCTTTATCTCTAGGGAGGCTGGGAAGGAATGGGGAATGTCAGTGTGGGACTGACAGTGAACCTCCATCGGAGCCTCCTGAAGCAGAGCAGTACTGCTTTATAGCAGTGCAGTCAGGCAGCACCAGGCAGCCACCTCCCCATGAAGGATATGAGTCAGGGCTTTTTCAAAGAAATTCTCCAGTGAGTCAAAAACTGAGTGATAGTTACTTGATATTTTTGTAGAGAAGGAAGAGAAAGGGGCTATATAAAAAAGTCAAAAATCTTTTCCATGTTTTAAGCATGGCCGTAACCTGGCAACATTGTATCATCGTGGATCAGAAGGACTTGCAGGGCACAGCAGTAAATTTAGGTCTTCAGTCTCTGCTCTTCCTAACCTTGACCATAGGTCTACCCATAGCTGTGTGACCCCCACTCAGCTGAGACGGTGCTATACACACCATGCACGTCTTACAGCCCCCATCTGTGATCGTAACCCTCTGGACTCAAATGTTAATGGTAAGATAGACCCAAGTCAATAAGGCATATACATACCATGCTCTGAGCTCCTCTCAGCCCTTTACTTCACATAGACCAAGCTCTACTTGGCCTTAAAACTAGGATTAACATTTGGGTCATTGCTAGCAATTACAGGGCAGGAGAATTAATTTTATTGCTACAAAGGATCACTGGGACATGCTTCAATACCAAATGGAGAGAGGAAAACCTAGATGTATTGCCGATTAAAGTCCGGCTCTTGAAGCTGTAGGTGCAGAGATGGACAGCTAGCTGTGAAGGAAGGGAAGAGATAATGGGTAACTTCTGCACAGTGTTTTTGATAAAAATTATGGTTAAATGCTAGATGTGAAAATACTGAATGAGGAGAAATATTCTTGTATTGTACAAGGCCAGAAGGCTAGTATGAAGGCGGAGCTGACTGTACCAAATGCTCTAAGCAGCATTTTGTCCCCATGACCATTACTGCAGGACAGGTAACGGAAGTCTGAAGGTAACATGTGGAGTAGGGTGTGAGTGGTAAGAATTACAGGAATAGGCAGTTCAGTTTGCTGCTGGATCCCACAAGATCTGTAGGGGGAGAGGCAGACAAAGCAAGAGTCAAGCAGTTAACGTTTGCTTTTCACTGTTAGGAGTCTTCAAGTGATAATTAGGCTTAAGATGGTGGATATGGTTAAAAAAAGGCAGGACTGAGGTGCTCAGTCTGCTGGTACAGCTAGCAGGGCATGTTGGGCTGCAGTGAGGGCTAGGGATCTTTGCTGAGAGGTAGCTGTTTTACCCAGTTTTACTGGCTTTATTTCGACTGGGGTTAGGGGAAAGAGGTTCTGAAGATGTTAATTAATTTTTGGATTGTGTAAGGACCAGACTGCTAGGATGGTAGCTGTTTCCCTCAAGGCGCTTAGAAAAGATTAGTTTTCATTTGGTGTTTAGGCATGATATTGCAGAAACTGAAGCACTCCAGATTTACAGCCATAATTAATTCTCAGTCACTGGCTCATTCTTCCCTACCTTCTCCCAGTCATACAGATCTAGTCAGACACAAGATTTCTTTCTCAGTTGTATCTCTAAACCGAAGTTGCTTGTCAAAAGTTCACATGATGTTCCTCACAGTACAAATATCTATCTGCTCTTCATCGTCAACACCAGCTGCCATCATCCAGCCCTGCAAGGGTCTGCTAGTTAATGCTCCTGAAGCCACTGCTGCTCGCTGCCCTGCCCTTTAACCCTGCCTCTAACACTAACCCTCACTCTTGCTATACTCTAGCAGCTGATATCACAAGCCATTTGCTCTTATGGCATTTGTGCTCAGTCCAGGTCAGCGAAGCCTACAAGGCGTTCTAATGTTGCCTATAGTCATTCCCACTGCAAAGAACACCTGTGATGTTCCAGTCAGAGCTGTTGTTTTCTGGGATTGAGACAACAGCAGAAGACAGGAAAGAACCCTAAAAATCTTGGCTAATGAGCCTGTGTCACATACAGATATAACAAAACATAGAAAGCTGTAAGCTGCTTGACTCCTCACATCAGTGACTGATACTCCCACTTGCTCGTTCCTTTAGAGAGCCTAAGTCACAACCAGACAACGTTCTCTTCAGCAGCAGAGACAAGGTCTCAAGCAATGGTTCCTCTTTCTGATTCCTTCATGTGAGCCTGCTGCCTTTAATAGTACTGTTCCTAAGCTACCTGCATGTGAATCCTTAGTACATGCACACAGCCAGACCATGATAAGCCTCCACAGAACATGTATATTTGGCAAGATCATGAAGCTGTACTTGTTCTCAGGTCACTTTGTCCTCGTTTTGTATCAAAGCTTTTCGTATCAACAGCAGTTTCGTTTAAGTAAGCTAATAATAGCCCTTTAAAAATCCTGCGTATCAGCAAAAAGACGCCCCACAGCTGAAAATCAAATTTAAGAGTTTATGCTGCACAAGGGTGAGTGATGAGGAAGGCTGTGTGTTGGCCCAGACTAAGGCATAGCTTTGTGTTTGCGTAGGGAGTCCTGTGGGAAGGTTTTGCTATTGTCTGTAGCTGGAACATCAGTTAAGTCCTGTGAGATGCAGTAATTAACTCAGTTTTTTAGATCCAAACTCTAGTTCTACCTCAAGCCCTTAAATCCCAAGCTAACATAACCTAAAGCACATTATTCCCATTCAACTCTACAGCTGGTCATGCTTTAGTGCACTTACACTTTTCTGAGTTTTATAAGCTTTGTTCTTCCCAGCAATAACACTTGCTTTTCATCCTCATCAGTCCTCAGCCCCAACCTCAGCTCCAGCCGTACCATTAACAGACTTGAGCAACTCAGGTCTCTAGAATTAATAAATATCAGCTTAGACCAAATCACAGCCCTGCAGTCTGGAGAAGCCAGCCAGAACTCTTCAGCTCCAGCTTTGCTGAAGCCAGACACCAACCAAAGCCATTCCTAGACTTATATTTGTGGCCATGCTGGGCAGCCTGTGCTGTCTGTGAGCCATGAACACCTGACACAGAATGATGCTCTGGGAAGCAGCTCAGCAGCAGACATGAGCTTTGTTTATAGTTATCAAGCCTGTTCTTTAAAAATACTAGTAGAGCATGGGCAGTGTGCATTGTAGTTTGCCTTTTAACTATCGCCCAAGAGTAGGCACTGAATATTGTCCTGTGTTATTTTCTTTATGTTACTTTGTGCAGAAGTATAACAGTAACTGCACATATGACTCAATAAATGCTTGTGGATAAAGACTGAGTTTCTCAATGCCTCATTGTAAAATGGATAACTCAGGAAACAAACATAAACATTATGCTATTGTTGGTATTTTGGCATTGCTTTTGAGAAAGTGGGAGCGTAGTTAGTTTGGTAAAGGTCATTAGAGCAGTTCCATTAGGATGGATAGGAACGTTTTCTTGGGCACATAATTGTAGTACTATTTATCTCCAAGCTATGTTTTCATAATAGAGCTGAATCAATGTATCTGATTCCAATTCACATGCATTTATCCTACTTACCAATAGAAAGTGATATTACCGGTCTTTGATAAGCACTTAGATTAATTCCTTCCAGACATTTCATTGAGTGCCTTTCAGCCTGATGGAGTTGAATTAGCAGGACTAACTACTTTAAGAGCACCAAAAAGAAAGTAAAACTTTTTTAGGATTAGGTATTTGAGACAGGTTTACACATTAGCATATTAAATCCATGCAATACAGGTGTTAAAAAGGGCTTGGGTTACTCCCTAATAAGGAGCAAACCTTCAATAAGAGCAGAGTGTTTATATCTCAATACACTGGCTCCCCCGTGGATGAGACGCCCGCATCACTGTGCGACTGCACACTGGGCTGCCACTATGTATTTTAAATAGCACCATGACATCACTTCTTTTTTAGAGAAAGAGGTGCATTCTCAATGTAAGTGGAAATGTAAAGGTATTATTTTTCTCAGTTTGCTTAAGTGTAGTATTCAAAGTTGCCTTGCTGCTTGCGCTCAGCAGGACCATTTCCGTGCTTGAAACCTTGGATCAGGCACTCACAGACACGGTACTAGGAGGTCTCCAGTGACTCTCTTACTAGAAATTATGGGCCTGATTGGCACCTTGACATCTCCTACCACTCTGGGATAGAAGGTCCACAAAAACTTTCTAATGGAAAGGTGTGAGCCATCTCTTAGAGGAACACCTCTTAGCTCCTCCCAGAACTGGAAATCTGCGCATACAGTTCACATTGTGCCCATGTCGCCTCCTGGATCAAAGTCTCACAGTGATGATTACCCAATGTGGGGAAAGAAGCAACAGGTATTTTAGGAGGTTTTATTATAAGAAGCATCTACACCAGTGGGCACTGCCTGCAAGTAGCTTCTGAGTTATATGCAAACAGGACACTTCTAATGTGAAATTCCAGAATATTTGTATATCTTTCCAATGGTTGCTTTTTACTGAAAAATATCAGGAAATCTGAATTGTTCTTGTGAAGAAAAGATGTATTCCAATTTTCCATAAAACCAGTGTCCCAGAGATTTCTTTGAAAGACACACAAAGTGTCTATGGTGTTGAAATTTTTTAAATAAAAATATACCATTTTTCATGCAGAAAACATGACAGTCTTCTTTTTAATTCATAGCTCATAAATAGTGTTTTACACTAATCTTTGTTAAATGTGCAAAACCTAGAGATGTGAGGAGCTGAAAACAAGTACAGAAACCTTCAATAATAAATTTCATCTCCACTCTCCATTCCATCCTCTTTATTTTTTTTCCTGACTTCACAGTAGGAAATACAAAATTGGGAAACTTTGGAAAAACTTGATTTGCATGTGTTTGAAGAACAACTTTGGTCAGAATGAGCAGTGTTTAAAATGTACAGCGTTTAAAATAAATGCTGAAATTTCATCTTTGAAAATATTTTTCGTACAATAATGTATTTCCAGTTAGGTTATTATGAAGTCACTATTCTATGTTAGCTGTATCATGATATGTATGTTTATTTTCCAAACATTTGTTTTAGGAGTAGGAGTTTGTGCTGTATAGCTTTGTGCATCATGGACTTAAGTCTGCTTACATTGTATCTCTGAATCTCAGGGAACCTTCTTGTTACTGGGTCAGTAATGGTTGTACTCTGTTTCCAGCTGTTAGTTATCTATTTAGTCATTTTACTACTAGAGAGATATGCCAACTAGCAAGAAATGTCAAGAAGTACTTTGTGGGCATTAGAGCTCTCTCGTTAATGCCAGACATTTTTGATGGCATTCAAAAGCCAGGAGTTTTTTCCTCTTTTTATAGAGATATCTGGCAGAAGTCTGTATGCGCTAACAAAATTAGGCATAATAGAGTTCTTATTCATAAAGCAGTAAATAAATAGTAGTTCTAAATTCAAAGCTGCAGGTGTTTCAGTTTTCCCTCGAAGGGGAGAAAAGCCCAGAAAAATCTGATACATTTTATGTGTACAGAAATTCCCAGAAAATTTAAATAGTTAGGCTATACTTTTTTAACAGAAGTCAGATAGTGAAATATCCTTGACTCAAGACCACAGGTGTAAAGTAGGTGTGGAATTAGGGAGGAAAGTTTGTGGACATAGTGTTGCGTCTGTCTTTCACTTGTTCACTCTTCCTTGTGCCGAGAACCAAAAAAAATGAGGGTAGAGAAGGTCAGCGAGAGGAGATGGAGAAAGTGAGTCTCAAGCTTTCTTTAGTTTTCCCTGCTGCTCTGGAAAAAAACCCCTTTGGAATCCAAAGAGCACATACTGAAGCAAAGAGCCAGGCCACCAGTCTGTTGCTGCTGTGGTGTAACTGTCCCCTTTTAGTAATGCCAGTACGAAAGTTTCCAAATCAGAGTAAAGGACAACCTGCTGGTGTACGTGGGAAGAGCTGAAAGGCTGGGGTGGGAGTGCTCATTTGGACTGGGCAGTGGTGGCAGCCACAGAGGATAGAGCAGAGGGAAGTAAAACACTTCTGGAAACATTTTGACTTGGGAACTTTTTGCCTGATTATTCAACATTTTTTCAAAAAATATATATTTGCACTTGTGTGACTTGCGTTAGGTCTTAATGCAATACTGTGATCTCCTGAGCATGTTCTCTGCTGTCTTACAGAGACAGAATGTATTTGTGCTTTTTGTCATGTTCCCTCACTTGACTTGTCTGTTAAGAGTCATCCTCCCTAATCTTCTGAAGTATGATGAATGCATGTCAGTATTGCATTGCAGGCTAAAGAAAATTTAGCGGTAATTTAGCGGTAAAGGGAAAAGAACTGCTTCTGCGGCGCCTCTGTCCTGCAAGAATCTGAAATTTAAAAGAAGTATAAAACTGCAGGAGAAAGTGGTGCAACATCAGAGCAGTTTGTTTCCTAGTCCTTCTTGAGCTTTTTGCTCTTCTGTGCTTTCTGTTAAGGAACAAGTCATCTCTTGTTTCTTTCCAAGAAGAGTCACATCTGTGTTTGTATCTAAGGAGCATCCAGCTTGGCTTAGTCAGGGAATTTTGGAGTAATACAGATTTTGATTGGTCTCTGGTGCACAGGACAGCTATTTCGAACAGGCTTTGATTTACACTGCAGACTGCCAGCCAGAAGGAGCCCAGGCCACGCTGCTTCTGCCCTGCCTTCGTTTTCTGCTCATGCCCTCAGTGGCCAGCACAAAAGCCACAGACTGCTCTGAAATCCATGGGCTTCTGTATTTGCTCTACTGTGGCACAGCCTTGTGCTAGCAAGTAGGTCTGATACCTTCATAAGGTCCCTGATGAGTCATCCTCCACCTCGCCATCCCTGAATCACAAACCTCAGAAAGCAGGACAGGTGGAAGGGGCTCACACTCTCCCTGTGCTACCTTATTTCCCAGCTCTCCTGAGGCTGCACGTGCCAGTGATGGCATTTGCCACCCACCTGGCAGGAGAGAGGATACAGGCGAGAGAAGCAGTGCTTGGATTAGTTATTGCAGGGACTGAGGTGCTAAAGTTGCTTGTGCATGCTTAAGTAATGACAATGCTGAGGATAGTGGAGAAGAGTCCCCCAGGAACAGAACATGAACATTAATTATAGGGGGGAAAATATATTATTAACATCAGAGCGCACACTACAGGAGATCCCAGTGTGACTATTAAAGGAAATTAATTACCACCTCTCTTTACCTTTCAGATCAACTCTTCTTTATAATGAGAATAATTCCTTCGTTGTTACCATGAGTATTATCAGCTGTGAGAGAACAATTTTTTTTCCTGGTGTTCCATTCACTACTGTTGTGCATCTGTATGTTTTGAAAATAAATATTTTCAACGGATACATTACATCCCCTTTGAGGAGAAGTCCCACAGACTAAGCTCAGGTTCTGTGAAACAGAGCAATGTGCTAGAATGCTCATTCCTCAGCACTGATAAGCGTGGAATAGCATTGAAGTCATCCAGTGTGGCAAAGCCTGGACCAGACTTCAGGAGGTAACATGTCAACGTAGTGCAGGAGATCTCTCCCATAATTTCCCCTCTTGTTGCGCATGGTCATAATATCAGGTTTGTAAATTCTAGGACTGATGATCTTTAGAAATAAGTAGCCTTTCAGAAATAGACATTAATCCCTTTGCAACCAAGTAAAAAAAAAATAAATTTGAACTTTCTCAGTCCCAGTTGTTTTCTATGTACCCCACTCCCCTAAAATAGAGCAGTTAAAAGCAAGGAGATGCTCTTACTTTTTTAGACTACTACTGCTTCGCAATTCTGTTTTCCAGATCCCAGTGTATTTTCCAAATACGTTTTGCTTGAACTAGCATGAGAAATTTTTGCTGGTAAAGTCAGAATTGAGGTCAAAACTGGACTAAAAGAAAGCTCATTACAACTTTAACATCCATAATCCACCCTGAGGAGAGAGATGAATGCAGTGAGCAGGCTATGGATGCATTGTTTCCATTGTACTCTTGATTAACTTATAATTCACAAGTGAGGGAGTGTGAAGGAAACTAATGACTGATGGAAGGTCACCAATTCCAAGAGGAAATAAATGATATATAGGCATCCCATTCATCATTTTATTTGTGTAACAGCGTTTTGGATTCTGTCTCTCTAGGGTAAAGCCCATTTAAAATCTTTTTAATATTTTTGCAAAGACAAGGCTGGAAAGCTTGTGTAATCTTAGTAACAAAAGAACCATATATAAAATCCGCATCATCCCAGGGCAGCCAGTGACTTTTTCCTTGAACAGGGCGCTAATTCCCCAAATTCTTCATGATTGTCCTTGGATAGAGGCCAGTAATTATCATGATTCTTTCCACCCCACATGAAGATCTGCCATCACACTGTTATTTCTAGTATAATAACAATCCTAAGCTTTTTGCTTCCATTGCAAGGAGTGTCCGCTTCTCAGCAAATCCTGATTACAGCCATGGCTCTAATCATTGTCAGGTTCCCAAATTTTGGCATCAAGGAGTATATAAATATGTGCATGATCCCCTTTCCTCCATTCACCTTCAGTTTTTACAGAAATAAATTTATTAATGAACAAAAGCTATAGAGCAGAGAAATTGCATCAATTGCTCCCTTCATTTGTAGAAAAGCAGATATCCCTGAAATATGCATCAGGATCCTGAACCAGGATCCCATTTTGTCACATTGAAATCGAAGCAGTTTAACAGTAACTAGACTAAGCCGGGAAGCGGGATCAAGAAATAAACATGCTCTACTTGTAAAGGCTGTAGAGGGTTTGACTAAAATAACCAGAAAGTGGTTGGTAACACAGACATCATGGCCAAACAGAGAAAAGCCCTGTGTGTTTATCCCTATGTTTAATTCTCCTGTTAAGTAATACCATGGCAATAGGAAGGCCAAACAAGAATGAAATGCTCTCGTACTTTATTTTCTTCTACAGTTTATTGCAGAAATAATAAGCACTGTGCTGCACAGGGTCAAATTGACGCATGTGATCTTCCGCATTTTTGGTGGCTAATACGATTGCTCTGGAGCAGGTCAGTGCACATTCTCACTTTCAGTTACTTTGGACAAATGCAAATTAAGTGTACCATGAAAAATTTCATCACATAACATGGCATCCAAAAGATGATGTATGTCTCTACTGCAATGTTTTTATTATGCCTCTGAGAAAACCCGTTTTAATGCACAGCTGCAAAAAGAACTGCAGGTCTCAGAGGAAAAGAGACATGAAGTAACCGGTGTGGACTAGTATTTTTTTTTCATGTAAACGAGCAGAATTGCAAAAATGCATGAGACAGGACATCAGCCATATTCTTCTAAATGCATTTTTTTTTCAGTGATGAATTTGAATTGAATTAAGTCTTAATGCTGGATTTTGTGATAGTGCCTGTCTGGAAGGCCTAAATTACTCAAAACAAGGGAAAGCTATGGCACGTCTACAGAATCTTGTGGCACGGAGGAAACAAAACACAGTATTAAAATAAATTCTGAAACTCTGCAGAGAGTTTCTTTGTTCAGCCTACTGAACCAAAAAATCATCTTTAACAAAATTCTGACTCTGTCCCACCTATAGCATGCAGTGTGGCTGGGGCTCAGCAGAGCAGGCACACTCCTTGTCCAAACCATGGCTGCACATTAGCAGGAAACATCTTTGTAAAAGGGAAGAAGCTGATGCACTCACTCCTTCCAGCTCTACTTTAGCGGCTCAGTGTATAGTGCTAGGTCACAATTCCAGGTCAGTTTTACAGAGCTTCAGCTCCACTCATTTCGAAGGACTTGCTGTCGTTCCTCACTGATGTGAGTGAGAACAGAGATTGCCCTCATTTCTCCATCCCAGCTAAAGTGCTGTAGGATGCCTGGAGGTGAACGGAATTTCCACAATGCCACAGCTCAATGGGGCGATGGGAGAAGGCAGTTCTTACAGGGGATGCGAGCAGTCAGGAGGGATGGTTGAATAGCTTCATGCAATCCAGAGCGGGACAAAGTCCAGACTGAGCCCAAGATAATTAGTTTGATAGTTTAAGAATAAGGAAACAGCAGATGTCTTTGAATGCACGATGAGAGCAACAGGTCAGAGATTTGGCTTGTGGTGATAAGGTTTCAAGACAGAAGGAGAAGCCTCTCTTCTGAAACTTGGCACAAAGCTTCAGTCTTTTTTTTGAACATCTCTTTGGGATGACAACCTATGATCCTTCTTTTTTTTTTTTTTTTTTCTCTATTTCCTATGGTTTCCACATGAGAGTGACTGCTTCAGTCTGCAGTTCAGTTCCTCAGGAGTAGACTAGAGAAGGAAAAGTGTCTGCATCTGTGAAAAGGATAATACAGGGGAAGGGGTCAGAGAGCCCCTGTTTCCCAGGGAGCTTTCTTAATATACCTCACCATTGACTCAAAGATAGATTGCAATCCATGGCACACACAGTGTAATTCCTAGCAGCACCTGGATTTTCTTTCAAGGTTTCTCATCTGAGCTTTGCCCAGGCTGTTAGTGCTTATCTGTACGATTGAAAATCATCCTAGCAGCCGGGGAATTGGAATGCAACAGAAAGTAGCTAAAGCGAGCCATGAATTTAGGAGACGTGCTGGCCATTCAGAGATTTATTATCTTTTTTTTTTTTTTTTCTCGGTAATAGGCAAGTTAGAACCTTTCGATATTTCAAAAAAAGAGGAGCAGAAAATACCCTTGAGGACAGGCTGCATAAAGTCTAATCCTGTATCTGAAGTCCAGTACCAATGTTTTTTCTTCTGAAAAAAAGTAATTCATTCAGCTAAAAGAGAATGAGGTTGACTTTGATAATTAAAAACAATGCTTTAATTCAATACACATGCAATTACCAGCTGTTGAATGGCATATAATGCATTTAAAAACAACAACACAAAAGACCAGAAAGGAGGCTTTGACAAATGTTAGGATTCTCATAATATTTTTTTTTTTTTGGTGTTTTTGAAAGCAAGACTGCAAAATTAAACACTGCAGATGATAGGGCATTATGCAGAGGGCGTAAAAGGACTGATGGTGTTTTATAGAACACATATCACTGCTCCCTGTAATGCTCTGTTGTCACAAATATATGGTGATTAGCTATTTATCAGCGTGAAAGCACATCATAAAACATTCCACATATCATTGAGTTTCTAATAATCTGTGTCACTGTGTAGATTAATACATTGTCAGTCCACATAACTTCACGAAATACCTTCCCTCGCCAAGATTTGTGTTGGGTTTGGCAAATGGAGGATGAAACACTGATCAAATGGGAGCATTTACTTTTGTTGTCTGGTCTGTGAAATAACACCCTTGTTTTTTCACTCTAGGGTAACACTGTTTTGAGGTAGTAATAAGAATGCTCCTGGCAGCATTGTCAGCACCTGAAATAACTCACCTGTCTGCTCTACCACTAGAATCCTCATTAGACTGTGCTTCGGGACATAACTTACCTATATCGGACCCCTGCAGATATTTCCGCCGTGTGAAGGCACACTAAAGACCAGCACTACGTATCAAGGTCCCTATTTTCAATTTTGGATGTTGAGAGATCAGCACTTAAATCTGTATTTACTCATTTGGCTGACTACCCTTCCAAGCACCCGAGTCCTTCAATTCCGGTGATTTATCATTACCTGTGTTTCTGCTGATACTTCCTCAGAGTTCCACTGTGTCTAAGGATAAAGAAACAAACCACTCTTAACATTGCAAAAAAAGGAATTGTTTCAAATCACAGACCACCTCTGGAAATCCATCCATGTATTCAGGCAGCTAAATATACTACCATCACTCGCTTTAAAAGCCCATATTTGAAAATGTTGCCCTGAGCCCGCACAGAAATACTCAATTCAAACTTAGATTAATGATGAATCCAAGGGAAATATAACCTTCTCAGGTTAGAGTGTGACTGATGACACCCAGTTCATGGGAGAAGGTGGGAGTTCATTTAGATTGATTTATTAATGTTTTTTCCCAGAGTCAGTAAAATACTTGATAATTAATGGCACAGAAGTATGAGTTCTGCTAAAATCCTCCATAAATTAAAAGTATTTAATTTAATAGTAATTTAGAGGATTTTGCAAAGTGCCAGAGCAAGATAACTGCATTTACAGAGGAAGAAAGATTGAAATAACTGTCTCCTGGACTGATGCAAGTAATGTGTCTTTATAGCCATGCAGGTCAGAATTCAGTAGCAGTATTACTATCCTTCACATCGATATAGAGAAAAGAGAGAAAATATAAAAGAGAGAAAATATATCAGGAAAAACATTCTCTCGTATTTCATTCCTTGCTCTTTAGCCAACTAAAAATTTACTGTGTGCTGTACAGTATAGTTTAAGATTCCTCGTTATTTCACAGGATAATGTTAGTTTTAAAATAGCCTGGAACTAGACAGTGGACCAACTGAAGCACAGCTGCAACTGCGTTGCGGTTCATTCTGGTAAAATATTTCCTAGTGATAAAGAAATAATAGCAGTTTTAAGGAATGCCAGCCTTTTAATGTCTTTCTCTTCCAGCTTCCTTTGACCAACCTCGGCTTAAACCCTGTTGGCCACCCAAGCAGTGGCAGCCAAACTCCAGGTCCTCATGGCCAACGCATACATCAGGCTTTAGTTGGTGTCACAGCACTCACATGCTCCCCGATACGCAGCTCTGACACACAAGACGTTATTTAAGGCAGTGCAGCCCCGATCTGGGCACTGGATCCTGTACGACAAAGAGTAGCGGGGATGATGTGTGCTTGTGCACCAGGAAGGCAGCAGGGTGCATGGTTGGCTGGGGGTGGTTTCTCACGAGGGGAGAAGGTGCTGGCCCAGGGTGCCAAAGGCAGGGGGGGAAGCAGGGCAGGGAGAGGCCGTTGCTGCCCGAGGGACAGAAAACCCATAACTGGCTTCCCAAAATCTTAGCCCTTTCAGTTCCCAGGGATGGGACCAAGGTTTTACTAGAAATCAAGTCAGTTAGACATTAATGGAGCAACATTGAAAAGGGCGGGTGACAGACTGCAACGTATGCTGCAGAAGCGCTTCTTAAAATTTCTGTGCAGTTTAGGGAATACAGAGTATTTTACTTAGCAAAGGTGTGTTTTACTTTTTCCTGCACCATGTTCTTGAGAGTGAGTTGATTAGGAACAACAAGGTGAGAATTTTCAAAGGGGAGAGTTAAAGGGCTGGGATTGAAATTTGGATGAGGATCTCCCGCTTTTTCTCATGCCCATTTGAAAAAGCCCCATTCTGCTTTGCGGGATTGGAGAGACTCCCAGCTGCAGATTTTTTAGGAGGACTGGAACACTTTCAATCATGGTCAGAGAGGATAAAGTGTACTTAATTCTCTGCACTTTAGATGGTTTACATTGGCACAGACTGAAAGGTTTAGATTTCTGAAGTTTACACATTCACAGAGTCTTGGTGTTCAGATTTAACATCATGTACTTTTTTCACTTGAAGTAGGAAACAATAGGAAACGGCAGAAAAGTTTTCTCAGGAGCTTGCCTTTTGAAGTATCTAAAGGAAGGAGGATGAGGGGGAAGAAAACACCCACAGGGAACCAAATATTTTTCTGTTTAAAAGCAAAAATCTCTAGACCCAAATACTCCCAAAATAGTGTGGCAGTAGGATGAAGTAGAAGTTGTTTAAAATGAAGCGCTGCGGTATCAAATTTTATACTACCTTTGGCACAGTTTCTATAAATCAATGTCTTTTCTGCAGTCAGTAAACTTGCTGCAGTTTCTATAACCACCCTTGAGACTGCTTTGAACCCACCAGCCGAGGAGCAGCAGTAGCATTTGTGTGATCAAGCATCCCAATCCACCCTGTAACAACAGCTTTTTCCGGGGGTCCCCAAAACTGCCTTCAGGATCCCTCTTTTTTGGTGTGGATTTTAGAAACAAGACACAAGACTTGACATTTTTTCTCCATCTCAACCTGCAATTTACCTTTGCCGGCCGCTTCACACAAGGCTGTGAGCCAGAGGAGCCAAGCAGACCCAACCTGACACCTGCTTCAGCTCCCTGCCTACTGCTTGTCTTTCCTCCTCTTTCTTTTTTTCCTTCCCCCCTCCTGCCGCCCCAAATCAAGCTGCCCTAAACGACCTCTTTTTGGTGACACTGGGTAAATGTGTGAACTAGCAAACCTACACTAAGCTGCACTGATGTTTCACTACTTGTTCAAAGCCAAATCAGATATGCCTACAAAAGCTGCAGTCACAGCAGTGGCCATAGAATAGATGGGATGTAAAGTACTTTATTTCTGCAGGATAGTTAATCCTGATTTTTTTAGATTATTTGCAAAATTCATGATGCATTGAAGATTCAAGTCCTATATTCCCATATGTGGTGCTCCAGTAATGGCCATGGCACTGTGTTTGAACTGAAATGCTATTCAGCATGAGAAGAGATATAAAATTAAGTCATTTCTCCCCCTGGCCTCCTAGTTGTACCCTGGTAATTATGAAAGATAGGTAACAGTGTGCAACGACTCAGGTCATTTGGGACGTAGACACATACTTAGTGTGTCTGTATGAATATTTGACACAGATGGCAAATAAAATAGCAAGTCAGCTTGACATTCTGACAGCAAATTTTCTTGCAAGTAGAAAAGAAAAATGCACATTTGGAATGGAAAGCAGCACCCATCGTAGCCAAAAGATGCTTTCCTACCAATATCATTTGGCACAGAAGAGATATATTATTTTGCAGTTCTAACTTGCAGAGTACGTAAGTGCGAGGTGGATCCGCACATCAGTATTTCACTGTGGTTTTCAGAGTGTCTCTATTCTTTCATTTCAAAGTTAATATCTGGCAGAGGCATAATTTGATATTTCACTGTGGGGCTTTTAATGACTTCTCTGTTTCTGAAACACCACAGCTGAGTGAGTATGCTGAAATTTAAGTGCACTTTACACTCTGTGGACTATATCCTGCATTTAGTCCATATTCGAGAGGACATTAGCCTGAGACTTTTTGAAATCTCTTTTTCATTTTAGTCAATAGGGAGAGTTTAATGTACAATATGAAGTAGGAAGATGCTAGTGTATGAATAAAAAATATAAACAAAAGCAGTTATAGGTCTCTCTCATTCCTCCATTTCATCAGTTTAAAGTTGTTTTTATGCTAATCAGCCCCGGGTCACTGGAATGCACTATGGATTAAAAAAATTGAGTTTTTCAAATTATTTCCTTATGTAGGATCCCTAGGAGGATATCTGAATTCTGGAGACAGATCGGTTTTAATTGATCCTAAATGTTCAGATTCAGGACTGACTGTAGATTGAAATTAATTATTTCAGCCTCTGCATTTAAATTGAATGCACAGCTTAAGCTATTTTGGTATCTTAAGTGTTCTACAGGATCTCCCTTTTCAAGGTGCACCTGTCTAAAGGGATGCCTGGGACAGGGGCTATTCCCTGAGCACCAAGGGAGGGGAAGGCTGGCTGCCTTGCGAGCTCTGCGTGCAGCAGCAGCACACCAAGTCACACAAGACAGTGGTGTTGCACCACAAAAATAGAACATCTATCAATTACGGCTGAGGAGACAAAACCTCCCTATAAAATTCAGACAAAAATTCCTGCAAGTGTGGAAGCCAGTAGCACAAAAGTGGACATGAGGTGCAATAAGAACTGATGAATCAGTGACTTTCCCACGCAGGAAGGTGGTATTGCCCATGAAAGCTGGACTTCCGCTGCAGAATAATTATGCAGAGATTTTTCCTGCTTCTGTAGAGGCTTTGGATTTTTTTTCTCTTCTTCATGTCTTATTTTTTTTTGTTGTGCTGACCCATATGAATTATTATTACCTGAAATAAATAAAAAAAACCAGGAAATGCAATAAGCTCAGTACAGCAATGATTTGAATTTTTCATCTCTTAACATTTTGTCTTTCAAATCACTGTATTCCCAGTAGCACAGCAAAAATAATTTGCTTTAATGCAGTTGCTAATAACAATGATATCAACACAAACCTCTGTTTGTTCATATGTTGAGCTCATTGAATAAAGAAGCTGATCATTTATCTGTGTAGAAGCTTTTAATTAGTTTTCTGAATTTACTCCAGAGATTAATGGGCAGATAATATTCAATATATGCTTTATTGTTTTAATTTCTTTATTGAGATATCTGAATTTGCGTGCTCTTCTCTCTTTGATCTTTTACTCTCTCTCTGTCTTAGTAACTGTAAAATATTTGGCTGCAAACAGTCATAAAAAACTTCCACTAGTCCATTGCAACGTGGTGGTGAGTGGTAGTTTATAATGTAAGACACAGCAGCAAATTCTACTCTATCAGGGATTTTAAACTGTACTCAGAAAAGATCGTTTATACCAGTGTCCCTTGCTGCATTTTTCAATATTTCCAGGTGCCTTCTCCTGCTCACGCACCGGGTGAATAGTCTGTGAACATAGGCATTTCTTTTTTATTGAGATTTCTTTTGACCTTTTACCACAACTTCCACCTTTTCCCCTGGCCCCAACCATCGATTACAACCCAAAGAGAAGGAAATAGGTGCTTCAGACCTCAGTATTAAATTATACCCCTGCAGTACATCTACCCAGCTGATGCTGGCTGGTACCAGCTGCTTTGGCAGAGAGTGACAGTGGAAGCACACGATGCAGGGCGGACACGGGCAGGGTGGTATCTGCTGTCTGCTTGCAGCAGTGCCATGCAAAGTGCCAGTGTGGTGGGATGGCTGTGGCAGAATGCTGGTAGGCTCCTCATGGCAGCTAAAGTGCTCTGACATCTCCTTGCTGCCATGTGTCTGGCATGGCTCTTGTGACCTCTTGATTTCGCGCTCGGCCGTGGGACTGACTGCCCTGATGGCAGCAACTACCTGCATTCCTGCCCTTGACAAGTCTCTTTTTCATGCAATGGATCACATCCCCTGCCTCTTCGCCTGGTGCACATCATCTTGTTGAAGTTCATGTGAGGTCCAAGAGCAGGTGAAGCTCAACCCTTGGACTGTTAAGGAAAAAGATTTTAGATCTGTGTCCCCAAGGGAGCAGTGGTGTCACAGGCTTTCCTGGCAACAGCCGATAACAACAGGCAGCTGTCAACCTGATACAGGGACTGAGCCCTCTTGTTGCCAGAACAGAAAATCAAGGCCAAGCTGCTGAATTCATCTTTACTCCTCTTCTTCATTTCTTGCATCTTTGGAGAAGATGCACCTTCATAGTGCAGATAAAAGGGAATGGAAATCCTAAGCACACAGTGCATCATTTTTATTAAAAATAGTGCCCTGTGTAAATATAAAATTCAACATTATGGTTTTGTTGGACCAATAGGAGAAGGATTAAAAATGCTTGTTAATGGTATTTAAAAGCAGGAGTTAAGTTATATTAGCTACAAAAATATAATTATCATAATTAAGATTGCAAAGCACTAATGAAGCTCTTTAATAATGATCCTTTTTCCTTAGAGATTAATTTTATAAAGCCTGATTTGAATTTTACATCACACTGGAGAAACTTTATAGTTGTAAAAATGGGAACCGCTGGTAGCGTGAAGAAGCTGAGAACGGCAGCACTTTGCATGTTAGTGGGGATGTGCCAGCACCACGGCTGGAGCGTGGCTCAGCCTGAGACAGAAGGGACTCAGGTATGTGTTCAAGATGACAGTGCAAAATACAGATGCAACCTTGGGCTGACACTGTGTCTGAACTCTCAGCAGGCTGATGGACTCAGACACCAAACTGAGGAATGTAACAGGAGAGCATCCAGCCATAAGGTGCCATGCAACCAGGCAGACTGTGTCTCTGGCCTTGCTGTGTCTTTAGGCTTCGTGGTTTCCAGCCAAACCCTGAGCTAACTGCATCTCCCTGCCTTGGGCTTGTCAGAAGTTACCTTAAAACCCTGTAGGTTACATTGTTCACCTGCAAGGGAGAAAGCAAACCATACAGAGTCTGTGCGGTCACAGGCTTGTAGGGCCCCTCCTGAGAGAAGAGGGAAACGGCAAGTTCTCAAAATTAAATGACAACAGATTGTCCGTTTAAAAATATCTCCCCAAAACAGCTTTTCATGATTCATCTCCCCAGATGATTAAATATTTAGTTCTGCTGACAGGAATATGATAGTTACTATAAAGCAGAAAATTTAGTGCAGTGAGTGAGTTATAAGCAGATATGTTATCAAGCTGTTAACACAAAAGTGATGGGATTATTGGTGTTGATATCTGTATTTATTTCTTTATATTGTATAGGGATTTTTTTCCGCTGTACAGCAGCAGATTTAGGCCACAGCTTTGGCTCTTGCACAGGGCAGGGATGTTGTTACTTCTTGCAGGCTCTTTGCACAGGCAGTCATCACCTCTGGTGCCCATCCGTGGCAGAGCAGCTGAGTCCCCATGGGTGTCACCATGCTGGGATGACCATGAGGATGGCGAAGGCTAAGGGGAGCACTCACTGCTTAGCTCAAGTCCGGGTCTGCTCCTTGGAGCTAGGCACAGCGGTTCTAGCTGGTTGAAGAAGCAAACAAGGTCCCACTGGGGCAGGGAGAAGGCAAGAAAATTGAGGGAGGACAATCCTTTACCTCACGTCTTGCTCAATGGAAAGGGAGCTGCCACATCAGATTAGGTGACTAAAGCTAGAAGGAAATTAGGTTTCACGTTTAGTTTCTGCTTTCCTGATGAAATCTCCACAGAAATGTGTGGTCTCTTACTTCAGCATCTTATGTACGGAGTGGGCATCATCGCAGCTGGTGTAAATCACAGCAATTAATTTGACAGCCCTGTCAAAAATTCAGAATTCCCTTCTGAAGCAGGTTTCTTCACTTTTGGTGAAATTAATCCCTGGCCCAGAGCTTTCAGAAAAAGAATAGTTAGGTACTTTGAGAGCCAGCCATAAATGGTTAGCAAAGAAACAAACATAAGATGAAGGGAATGAGACAAACCTATGCCAGCTCCTAGTAACTTCGCTTTATGCTCTACTGTCACAGCTGTTTTAATTGGACAGAAAGGATTAAAAGGACTTTGTCAAGGCTATTGCTGCCAGAACAACAACAAAAAAAGAGACTTTGACAACAGTCCCATTGAAAAAGACTGATTTTTCTGGTTGTCTTGGTGTTTCTTAGGTAGCTTGTGCCGAACAAAACAACAATCCTTGAGTTTTTGACAAATGAATCTTCATAATGTTATAGTTGCGTAACTGCCAGTTTGCCTGTACTGGCTGACTATTTTGCCATCAAAAGATGATAGGTCAGATGTTATATTATTCGTCTTATTTAAATATTTTCAGAAGCAAATAAACTTTAACAGATTTTTACAGCTGAGTATACTTTATAACTGAGACCATTTTTAAGGGGAGATTTCAGAGCTAATAATTGCCAAATAATCTATGTAGCTCTACCTCCACATTTAGGCTTGGATTTTGCAAAGGTGAGGGACTTCTAGTAGCAATTTGGATTTAAACACATACTAAAGTATTTGTATATTCAGGACTTCTGATACTATGAGGATTAAAGTTTTATGAATACCTAAAACAGTTTAAGGACATGAGAAGTGGAGAGAGAGAAGTAACAGTCAAGGACCATTCTCATGAGAGGCATTTTTCTTCTGGTTTTTTTTTTGCTAATTCTATGGTAAAGTGAATATTTTTTAAGTCATTGTCTAGAAGTGACATGACAGGCACATGACATACAGACATACAATGTTAAGATGTGTATCTTGCATTCTTTTCTCCTAGATGGCAGGTTTATAAAGCAGGAGGGATGTCGGTATAGAGGAGACAGTGCACAAGCTATTTGTGGCACAGAAGAGCAAAGGCATAATATAACAGATTTTAGGAATGCATATAAAATAGGAACTAATTCAGGGGGACTGATATGCTTAGGATGTTCCCAGTGGGAGCCAGCTTAGTAGATCCTGAATCACAGGAAAATTCAAGTTGGAATGGACCTCAGGAGGTCTCCGGTCCAACCTACAGCTCAAAGCAGGGCCAGCTTTGAGGTCAGACCAGGCTGCTCAGGGCTTTGTGCAGTCCAGTCTTGAAAACCTGCAAGGATGAGGATTGCACAGCTTGCTGGGCAGCTTGCTCCACCAGCTGGCTGTCCTCATGGAGAAAAGTTTCTCCTTTCCTCTTTGTGCTTATGCCCATCATTTCTCACTCTCTCATATTGCCCCACCATGAGGAACCCAGCTCTGGCTTCATCATTGATCCCCTGGAGGATGTCACATGCCCCAAAGCCATCTCTTGTGCAGATCAAAACAGCCCAGCTCTCCCCAATGCCTTCTCAGAAGGCAAGTGCTCCAACCCCTACTGATTTGGAAGGGGTCTCTGCTGAGCTCACTCCAGTTGATATATATCTTTTCTGCGCTGGGGAGCCCCAAGCCAGACTCACTACCCTAGATGTGATCTAACAAGTGCCGAGTCAAGAGGGATAATCGCATCCCTTGATCAGGCTGTGCAGTCCATGCAGCCCAAGATGCTGTTGGCCATCCTCATCACCAAGGCATAACACCGGCTCATGCATGGTGCATTGCCTCCTCCCCGTCAGGACTCCCAGGACCTTTCCTGCAGAGCTGCTCCCTGGTCAGTCCATCCCAGCCTGTGTCAAAGCTCAAGGTTCTTCATGCCCAAGTGCAGGACTTGGCAGTTGTCCCCATTGAATTTTGTGATGTTCCTCGTAGTCCTTTCCTCCAGCCTTTCTGGGTTCCCCCCCACCATGATGACAGCTCTACCTTTGAGCATGAAGCTTACATAAATAACATCCACTGCTCTCTCCCCATCTGCAGGTCCTATCACTTCATCATAGCAGGCAGTCAGGTTACTTTGGGGAAATCCATGCTGACTGTTTCTGATTGCCTTCTCCTTCATACATCCAGAGATGTGCTCCAAGAGGACTTGCTGTATGATTTCCCAGGGACTGAAGTGAGGCGTTTTGCTCCCTGGATCACCTGTTAGGCCTTTTCTGAAGGCAACAGTTGCCTTTGTGCAGTCATCTGACACCTCCCCCCATCTCCACAACCTCTCGAAGAAGAGAAAGCTCAGCTTAGCATGGACACCACCAACTCTCCCTTCATTCATGGAGAAAGGTGGTCAGGCCCCATTAACTTTTATGGGCCAACTTTCCTCAAGCTCCCACAAGTTTCCTAAATCGACCCTTACCTGCTGCTGGCCCTTCTGCTTCTCCCTGATCCTGCCTTTATCACAGAGGCCTAGGAGACCTTGCTGGTGAAGTCTGTGGCAAAGAAGACATCAGTACCTCAGCCTTCCCTGTGTTTGCTGTTACTAATTCACCTCCCCAATACTGCAGCAGTCTCGCGCTCTCCTTGTTCAATTTTATTACTGATGTAGCAGCAAGAGCTCTTCTAGCTGCCCCTGATGTGCCCTGCAAGTGTGATCCCTAGGCCAGCTGTGACTTTCCTGCCACTGTCCCTACACACCCAATATAGTCAATGCAGAAGGACAGTACCTCCACCGGATGATTTACCATCCCTTGTCGCTTTGCTCGTGCATAACCTTTACTAGTAATAACTAAGCCTATAGCTGACCCATGCCTCAGTTTCCTTGTAGAAATGCACCCATTAGCTCCAATGCACTGACCAGGCTTTGCAAAACTCCTGCTTCTACATGTGGCAGGTGTCATACAGGGACACAGGGGGCTGTGCCACCTCGTGCGCCCCATGACAAGCCTAGGTGCTTCGTCTCCAGGGGTCATACAACAGGCAAGAGGGCTGCCAGCAGACCATTGCAGTCACATCCTCGTCCATTCATTGTACGCAGTGATGTTACCAAACTGACCTACTTTCCCCATCCGCCCACGGAAGGCTAATCCTGTTTAGCATTGCTGGAAGGGGACGAGCACACGGAGAAGTGCTCCAAGTTATACAGATGGCAGTCTTTGCTGATTAATGTTAGTTTAATTTGTTTGCCTTTCTTTTTCCAGCCGTGCGAGGGGAGAGCAGAGCAGCAGTTGAACCCAGGGATTCACTCAGCATATTCACTGAAGTCTGAATGGCTGTAGTCATTCAGTAATAATAATAATAACAATAATAATAATGATGATGAATATAACAAGCACGTATGTGCTAATCTTCATCAGAGATCCCAAATGCTGCAAAAACTTTACACGTTGCTCACAAACTAGAGATAAACAACACCTTTTACCTACCCTGGCTGCGCTCCAGCACGGCGCTGCTGACATCAGCCATCTCATTCCTGACTTCAACTGGTATAAATAACCACATCGATAGAGGTTTCACCAGCTACACACCCTAAAATTCAGCCAGCACCAGACTAGAGGAGGGGAAGGTGTTTAATACTACATGGCAATAGGTGCAAGGTTTCTGATGTGCAGAAAAAAATACCTCTTGTCATTAAATGGGAATACTCTCAAGAATAAAACCAGAATATGCTCTGCACCTCTGCTTCTCTTCATCATAAACTCATACTACTCAGCTGCATTACCTGTGAACATCTCCCTGTCATGCCCAGTTTAGAAGAGTGGAGCATTAATTTATGTCAAATTCATTTATTTTCTTTGTCTGCATTTGGCTTACTTTTTACTGTCTGTTTTGCTTTAAGCCTGTTACCATCCAAAGAATTGTTATGCACATATGGATGAATTGTGGAGAAGCCCATCAGGTTCATGAAGTCCAATATTTTCTCAAAAGGTTTTCTTTTCTTTTTTGGAAACTTCTAAATAACCTCTTCTCTAATATAAACAAAATGTAATAATCTGTGGAATGCAGGAAGACTAAGCTGCACACTGTCAGGCAAAACCAGCTGTAACTCTAAAGCTGGACACTTACTATGCTACTGGATATTTCCTTTACTCGTAAAAACAGTAATTCCTATAAAAACTGCAGCATTACGTGACCCGTGGTAACTACAGAATGCCATTCTTCTAATAAAAAGTCACAGTCCCTTCTCAAATAACAATGTATATCATGCAATCAAAGAATCATGAAAGTGATTTTTTACTATCTTTTCTTACGTTTTCTTAAGACTGCTCTGCTTACATTTTGATAAATCAATTTTGATTGCTATGGGTGGGATTGCACTGTATTTAGTTATGGACTCCAGCAAGTTCTTGTAAGAGTTCATAGATTTACAT
Organism: Neomorphus geoffroyi; assembly: GCA_033558235.1. Taxonomy (NCBI): domain Eukaryota; kingdom Metazoa; phylum Chordata; class Aves; order Cuculiformes; family Neomorphidae; genus Neomorphus; species Neomorphus geoffroyi. The sequence goes on along the minus strand of JAUMJM010000005.1, from coordinate 33,972,173 downwards.
CTGAAAAATAAGGATGGAGGGGCATGATTCAGTTTGATGTGTCTATGAATCTGTTGATTTATACTGATTTGTGTTTATACAAATCCTTCCTGTGTATGTTCACACCATAGCCCTCATGGTAGGATAGAGGAGCACTTCATCCACGTCAGAGAAACCACAGCAAGGCGTGGAAGGGAAATACTTTACTTGTTAGTGTGGTTTGCTTCATTTCAGAGCTCTGTCTTAGCTGAAAAGGGGGTAGAGATGCCACATTGATGCTCCCCAGTGTAAGCAAGTGCCCATCTAATCCACACTGTGGAGTACCCATAGGACAATGCCACTGACTACAGCACCCATCAGGCCTTGCCCGTAGTCCCCCAGGCAGGGTGCCTGGCAGTAGTGTCAGCGCACCAATCCATCCACACTGTCCCCTGTGCTAGTGGGCAACCAGAAACTGTCCCCACAGCTCATGGCCAGAGCCTGTACTCTGCCGTTTTCCTATGTCTTGGACCTTACTCACTATGCACGGGATGCCATGCATGGGTGAATCTGGCCTTTAAATCCTGAACCACTGAACTTATCCACGTCTCCTTTATAATGCCAAGCTGCTCACTAACAGCCTCTTTCCTCCCCTTTAAAGAGGGAACTGGAGAGTACCTCCGTGTTGAGGCAGCACTCAGCGTATTGCAGCAGTAAAGCTCAGCAGAGATGGGCATTGAAGGCTGAGCAATGTGTCTGGAAGGCATGGGGCATGTCTACCCACCCTCTGCCCTATTGCTCCTTTTCTTCCCTCCTCACAAAGTTAACAGTTGTTGGGGAGGGTCTGCCCAGAGGCCAGAAGGTAGCTCAACATATTTCTTCCCAGTGTCCTGATTTTCCATTCAACCCTTGCCCATCCCCTGTCTGTGAGAGGATTATTCTCCAAGTATAATATCATCGCCTTTACTTAGGATGGTGGTATTGTACCAGCATCCTAAGCAGTCTGAGTGTGAGGTTTGAGAGGGGGCTCAGGTGTTTCTGTAGTGGACGGGAAGCAATGCCAAGGCATTGTGGGCAGCACCTCTCTCTCCATGGCTGAGCATGCCCTATACAGGACAAGTGGCTGATTGCCTCAAGCAGGCTTGAGGGATGGTGGAGGCAGACATCCCACCATGACAGAGTGGGAAGGGGACAAAAAGCCCAGTCTGATCCTCTAGCTGCCTGGCACAGGGCCAGAGAAGCACAAACACTGATTTGTCACCAGGCTTCCTCAGGCACATCCCAAGACCTCTAAAGGAGATTTGCATCTCTAATTTAATTCAGGTGAGTTCATAGAATCATAGAATCATTAAGGTTGGAAAAGACATCTAAGATCATCAAGTACAACTGTCAGCTTAACACCACTATGCCTACTAAACTATGTCCCAAAGTGCAACATCTATACGTCTTTTAGATACCTCCAGAGATGGTGAGTCAACCACTTCCCTGGGCGGACTGTGTCAATGCTTGACAACCCTTTTGATAAAGTAATTTTTCCCAACATCCAATCTAAACCTCCCCTGGTGCAACTTGAGGCCATTTCCTCTTGTCCCTTTACTTGTTACTTGGAAGGAGAGATCAACACCCATCTTGCTACAGTCTCCTTTCAGGTGATTGTAGAGAGCTATAAGGTGTTCCCTCAGCCTCCTCTTCTCCAGGCTAAACAACCCCAGTTCCCTCAGCCACTCTTCATAAGACTTGTGCTCCAGACCCTTCATCAGCTTCATTGTCCTTTGGACATGCTCCAGCACCTCAATCTCCTTCTTGTACTGAGGGGCCTAAAATTGAACGCAGTATTTAATGCAAGGCCTCACCATTGTCAATCACTTCCCCAGTCCTGCTGGCCACACTATTTCTGATACAAGCCAGGATGCTATTGGTCTTGGCCACCTGGGCACACTGTTGACTCTAGTTCAGCTGGCTGTGGATCGACACCTCCAGGTCCTTTTCTGCCAGGCAGCTCTCCAGCCACTCTTCCCCAAGCCTGTAGTATTGGTTGAGGTTGTTGTGACTGAAGGGCAGGACTTGGCACTTGGCCTTGTTGAATCTCATATAATTTGTCTTGACCCATCAATCCAGCCTGTCCAGATCCCCCTGTAGAACCTTCATACCCTTGAGCAGATTGATACTCCTGACCAATTTAATGTCATCTACAGGCTTACTGGGGGTGCACTCTTTCCCCTCACATAGATCATTAATAAAGATGTTAAACAAAACTCTCCCCAGCACTGAGCCCTGAGAAACACCACTTGTGACCAGTTGCCAGCTGGATTTAACTCTCTTCATCACAACTCTCTGGACTCAGAGCCACCAGCTTCTCTAGGAGAATGCTGTAGGAAACAGTGTCAAAGGCTTTATTAAAGTCCAGGTAGGTAAAATCCATAGCCTTTCCCTCATCCAGTAGGTAGGTCACCTGGTCATAGAAGGAGATCAGGTTGATTAAGCAGAACCTGCCCTTCATGAATCCATGCTGACTGAGCTTCATCCCCTGGTTGTCCTGCACGTGTCTGGTGAGTGCACTCAAGACAAACCGCTCCATAATCTTCCCTGGTACCAAGATCAAGCTGATAGGCCTGTAGTTCCCTGGATCCTCCTTCCAGCCCTTCTTGTAGGTGGATGTCACATTGTCAGCCCTCCAGTTATCTGGGACCTTCCCTGTTAATCAGGACTTCTGATAAGTGAGGTAGAGTAGCTTCGCAAGCTCCCCCACCAGCTCCCTTTTAAACAAATATGATATCAGGTGGGTTTGTAGGAGCTGAGATTAGCTGTCCACATGGCAACTTATGGGAAATCAACAGCTGAGTACTTACATTTATTTGAGTCAGTCACTTTCTAGCATAACCTTATGAGCAGTAGAGCAGGAAGGAGAGAAACCAACCTCACCCATGCAGCAGAGCCATAGTTTAACTCTCTGAAAAACATAGGATAAGGTGATCAGTGCCAGATGATTATAGTGCAAGCTCTATGTCCACTGGGAGTAGACTGTATCAAAATAAACATGTGCAGCCTTTCTTCTGGAGTGTCCCTGGAGCGAGCTGGCACTCTGCCTGAATTACTTCTTTCCCAAGCAACTATTCATTGTATGAATGAATGTCAGAGGGATGTTTGTGCTATAATTCTTTACCCGATAACTAAGCTGGGGGTACACAGTTAACAGCTTTAGCTAGACTTTGGTTTCCAAAATGCCACTCTTCCCTGCTTGTGGGGATGCACCTTTCTGTGTGTGTGTGTCTGAGTACCATCATGGTTGGAGTATATGAGCTTTCTCCTCCTTGTTCCCGATGATTCCCATGTTTTTGAGTGATATCATCTTCGCTCCTTGTTGATAATGAAGATAATAATGAAGCTCCAAATGTAACTGACACTATTAAGTACTCCATGAGCAGGGGTTACATCATGTGTTGTTACCCATAGGTTTCCAAATTCATTTTGTTAGCATTAAAGAATTGTTCAAATTTTGAGAAATCCTTGTACCGTTTGTGGTATTTTTAGTCATCTCTTTGCCAAGGAACCATGGCACAGAATGATGGCATTTAATGTCATTGCAATGAACCAAAATGCATCTTGCCTCTTAAACCAGGCATTGACAGGGATAAAAGAGTAAATTTCCCATTTTCTATTTCGGATTCCTCTCAGTTTAGGGACTAGGAAAATAACGTAAAGCAAGAAGGTTGCGCTAAACACAGACCTAAGGTCCATGCCATGAGTTTCTCCTTCAGGTGTAAGCCAGCATCTTGCATGGCTCAAGGGAGGGTTCGCAGCAGTTGTATACTCAGCCGTATCTATCATATAGAGAACAGTTTTAATTTCATGTGGTACATGAGTACTGGCAAATGCTGTTAGCAATGCTTACGAGGCTCTGGAGATTTTGCTGGGTGAGCAAACGGAAGCAAAATGACAATTAGATATTGTCTAACACTAGTGACAGTACAGCAGGCCCAGAATTTCATGTCAGTCAGTGAGAAACCTTGTTTACTGGAAGCTGGCCATGAATTGCTCTACAGTTCTAGCCAAATCCTTGGCAGAACAGACCAGTTACACCTGTTGCTCTCTCATAAGGCCAGAGGCTTCCTGGCAGTGTAATTCCATGACAGTTTATAAGGTACAGCTGTAGGAAGCGCTTTTCCATTCCATGTATGTTGTGCCTCTCCAAAACAGCCAGGGCTGAGCAGCACTGATGCTGACTGCCTCATCCACCCCTGTCCTTCCCCAGAGCCACCCAGGGCATTCCTTCCCCTATTCCTGCTTTCTACCAGGAATCTGTTCTAACCAGAGGAGGCCTTGGTGCAGCAGAGGGAGATCTTCAGTGGTTCAGAGACAGCAGCTTCTGCCGACTCTGCCCCATTTTGCTTGTCATACCCTAGATTCAACAAGGGTGCATGCAATAGTGTATTTTGAGCAACGGTATAGCAAAGAAAGACAGTGAAGTCCTAAATGCTAACCCTTGCCATATTGCTGATGCCTTCTTTATTCTTGAATACATAGGCGAACATTTTGGTTGCAATAAGTGAGCAAATAACAAAACCCACTGAATTTTATCACTACATTTTAGCCTGAATTATTTGAAAACACACTTGTTGGGCCAGCAATCTGATTCTGGGACTGGGTAGATCACCACCTAAAGCATTTGTAAAACATCGGTAAATAAAAATTAATTTAACAAGGTCTATAAATTTTCCTAGTCTAAAATATGGATTGTGATATGGCTGATTTGGCTGTTTTGCAAGACCAAATAAATATCTGAAAAAAAATCTAGACGCTATGTGATATTATTTGTTATTTTGTTCTATATAATAGAATTCAGCAACTTAAATTTACTAGTTATGACTAAGAAAGCCATTCCCTTGGACTTTGTATTTCCTAATTACGCTCCTCTGTCAAAGAGCTGAATACCATGAAGTAGTATTTTTACCCTTCAAACAGTGATCCGTAGCTTTAATTCCTCATTACTCTTATATTTGATAAAACATTACAGGGCAGCTTCATGTTCGTAGTTAACTGTTGAGTAGTGAACAGGTGGAATATTGCTGTAAGAGAAATCGTAGCAGAAGGAGGGAATTTGTTCACTGTTCTTACTATCAATAAGTTTTCACTCTTGATTTTTCATAAAATGTTATCTAATCAGGCAAATTTCCATATGATTTATATGGAAAATACCATGGAATTAAATAATGCCTCATAATGCCCAACTACCCTCCCCTCCCAATTTTATTCACATCTTACATACTGAGAACTCATTGAATGAGAAACAATGACTTTTGAAAATGAGTGTTATCATTGCCTGTCATTACACTGCTGTTTTGATAATATCCAGGTTTTGTAGTGGCTTTTTGCTGCTGGTTTGGGAAATATTTGTGTGGGATGCAGTAGCACGTGGCTTTTGTGCCAGACATGGACATGAGGTACTATGGGGTGCTGCAGCAGCACAGGGCTGCTTCCTCCTCCGACTGAAGCAGTTACAGCTCAAGCATTGCTGTCTCCTAAGGCCACAGAGCAAAGGAGGGTTGGCGATGAGCTAGCAACAAGTGTTTCTGAGGATCTCCTTACAACTCCAGCTGTCAGAGCAATTGGACCATAAACCTGAGGGCAGGTCACAGCATTTTGGTGAAGATTAGCAAAAAGAGTGACAGGGATGGCACAGTCCCCACGCTCAGTGCCAGCACTGCCAGGCAGACAGTCTGTCTGGGCCGTGGGAGGGGTTTTTCACAGTGCAGTTTAGGCAGTGGGATTTATGAGGACCCTTTGAATCTGGGGTGCAATTCAAACCTTCTCGTTTGACTTTGGATCAGGACCCACAGTGGAGAATGAAGAGTCTCCCAAGTAGGAAGTTCCACCTGAGGAATCAGAGGGATCAGTGATGCTGGCTTTTGCACTGGGGATGGTTTTAGGGGTAATGTGGGGACACTGAAAATGCCTTTTCACCTTGGGCAGACCCCATAGTTCATCCAGCCTGCAAGTTTGCAGAGTAACCTCCACTTGAAAAAAATCCCCTCAAGAAGTGGCTCATTTTGCACTGTGCTGGCACACCATGTTGTGCCTTGGAGTCTTGATCCCTCTCTGGAGCCCCTAAGGCTAGAGTGATGCTCAGGAATAACATTATCCACAATAGATATTTCGTAAAATCAAGGACTGTGGCATAAAGCACTGCTGACACATTTATCTGACCTGGATATCATCACTCTGTTATTAAAATGAAATAGAGCAACTCTGAGATTAACCTGCAAGTAGAGCTAACAAAATGACAATTCATAATGATTCTTGCATTCCTTCAACAGAAAAAACTGCTTAGACAATCTAATGGATGAAGATGAGAAAGACAGGGCAAAGAGGTGAGCACTTTTTCTTTCATAACTCTGTTTAACTTGTGATGAGCTTGATACTGTTTGTTGCTGCAGTTGCTGTTTTATCCATAATCGATTAATCAAAGAGAGAGAGAGTAAAATACAGCCAAGCACAACTTGAAAAACTGCCATCTCACAGATCCCTATTCTTGGCTACTCTGTAAGAAGAAAATAATATAGCAATGTTTCCTGTGGAAAATGTCAAAAAAAAAGCCAAGGCATTGATTGTTTTCTTCACATTACTGCAGAACACAAGAACTGAAGAATGGACAACATACTCCTGCCACTGTAATACATCATCTGAGCTTCCCAAGTGTATAAAAACGTGGACTTTTTACAAAAAAAACAACAAATCAAACAAATATTTTGCAAAAGAAAAAGAACTAAAGAAATGTTGGGTTTTTTTCCTATTATGATGATCATTTATTCAGCAATGCCTATTTTACAGTAATAAAAACACCTAGAAGTTACCTTCAGAGCAGAGAAAGATCACAAGAAGTGCTGTGTCAGCCCTAAACTGGCACAAATCTTTATTGCCATACCTTCGGCACTCCATCATCAAGTCCTGGTTGTCAGGAAATTGTTGTGAACACTTTGTGGGGAGGGAAAGGGTGTGTTTCAAGGCAGAATACCCATGGCAATAAAACTCTTAATAACTGTCAGTTCTGACTGGCATCTGCAGAAAAGCTGTTTGGAAGCATGTGAGGATTTTTTTTCTGGACGCGTTATCAGTACAGCAGCCAGCAGTTTAATTGCTTTAGAGGGAGCCGTGGGTTGCCCGCATTTTTCCCCTTGGTTCCCTCTAATGAGAGTATTTCTAGTCCAGGCACAACTAGTTGATCCAGTTTCATCTCTTTTGATTCCTTCTCTGCTTCTTTCCTCCCCGCAGCTTTTTCTCACCAATATAGGTCAGCACAGACTGCAACTGAGCTCAGCTCTTCCCCTTTGCTCCCTCCTCTCAAAGTGTGCATGCTCAGGCTGCACAAGGTCCTCTTTGATACTGAGAGCAAAGCTCTGACCTAACCACCTGTGAGGTGTGATCTGCTGAGGCCAGGGACCTGCCAGCCCCCAAAGCCCTGCCACTGCTGCTCTTCAGGAGGGGCTTCACACCCAGGAGAGGGTCAACACAGGGTACAACTCTGTGTGTGGCTCTGCCCAACCGTCTGTCAACCAGGCATGCACCCGCAGCCAGGGGAGGAGGTGGTTTCAGGGAAGGGATGCCTCCCACTACCATGCTGCATGACAAAGAGGTGGTTCTTGAGAGAGGGTGGTTCTTGAGAGAGGGTATAACCCAGTGGGAGGTGTCGTTCTTCCCCAGAGCCCGGGAACGGGGAATGGGGAAGCAGGGGAAGGGACCTCACCTAGCATCAACACCTTATGTGCCTAAAACCTGATTATCTTCAAGGTAATATTTCTGTGCTAATTGTTTACAAAAAAACCCACAACTGATTAAATGAATGCTTATAAGACAAAAATAGGATAACACGTATCTTTGCTATCAGCAATTGCCATCATTGTCATCACCATCTGCTATGGTTTTCGTGCCTGTTTCTTCCTGGAGGGAATTTTTGTCATGCCCCGGGGCAGGCCTCTATCAGAGTAGATAAGAAAATGATAACTTTGAAAAAGAAAAAGTGAAATCACTTCTTTAAACTTTAATTTAAGCATTTTTTTCTTTTTTAAATAAATCTAAATTTGAAATTAAGTTTGAAATCATGAGAGGCTTCATGAAGGTCCGAAGTTACTATATTGTACTAAAAGCATTCGGATTCATTTAAAAGATACAGATTTTCTTCCAAAGCCTTAAAGAGGGTCAAACTTGGGACAAGCCATTGACTGAATTTTTTGCTGTTGTGTCTTGAAAACTGAAGACTTTCATCTGTCCCATGCCACGGGGGAAATGCTTTCCTTGTTTTCTTCTATTCGATATAAAGACTGGGTCCCTCAGTGCTGAGAAGCGCAAGGGTAAATAAAAAGGCAATAAAGTTGTTCTTGTCTTTCATTTTCTATGTTAAGAGTAAGTGAGATTGGAAATAATTGGATCTAACTTTTTCAGGAGGGACCCAAGGCAGGAGCTGAGTTTCTAAGGTTAGGGACACACCACACACACACATATATACACACATACACCCTGTTTCCTATCTACTGCAATTTATTAGGCACATGGAGGTTGTATTTTACACACATGAGAAGAGGATCCATCCCCTCCCGAAGGAGAGGCACCTGCACTTCGACCCGGATGTCAACTGTTTAGTGTTTGGGCAAGATATATAGCTTTTACTCCAGGTCACTGGTTATTTTGAGCCCCATTCTGCATTGTCTGACTCCCTAAGGCACTACTTCACTCCAAAGACATGAGGACTAAAATGTGGATATGATAGCACCACACTTGGGAGCATCAAAGACCAGTTTAAGGTCTTCTGATCTTATGGAGATCAGAAACCGTCATTTCATTGTCAAGCCTTTGATGCTGGATTAGGTTTATTTTGTTTTATAGATTTATTAATTCCAAAGAAAAAGCATGCCTTCTGCACTTTTTTCTCTATCTGCTTTTCTTTTAGTTTGCTATAATAGTCAATTATTTTAATTTCTTTGCAATTCAACTAATTTCCAAATTCCAACCAAAACCAGCTTGAAGTGAACCATGCGAAAGGGCTTAATAAATGTAGACTACCACTTGCAATTTTCCATTTCAATAAAAAGTAAACATAAGAATTTGAATGAAGGTATGTGATATTACTTGCTTTGATTCATATATAAAATATCTCACTGGACTGCAAAAGGAGTATGAAATTTACTATAGTCACACGTATATAAACCAGCAAGCCATAATGGCTCCTAGTCAGCAAGTATAAGTCTCTCTTTAAGACAACAAGCAGCAAATATATAAGAGAATAAAAAAGGCTGTTTATAAGTTGGTGATTTTGATCATTTTGAATTCAGGCCGTCCTGCCTTGCCTTTAGCTGTATTCACTAAAAATTCAGATTTTATTCATATTGTGTCTCCTTCTCCCTCTTGGACATGCTATAATTTTTTTTGCAGTAGCAAGGAAGGAGGAGAACTTGGACGAATACTATGGAATTAAGACAGAGTATGTTTTGGCTTACTGTAACTGATATGCCCTAGCAGTGAAATAAGCAAGACTAGAAAATAATCTTCCAAGGAAAGTGTTGAAAACTGCATTATTTAAGACATTTACAACTGGACTGAACAAAGCATTTACAACTGTGCAGGGATAGTTTATGTGACCTAATTGGAGAGGAAGCAGGGGGTGTCTCATTTTTTTACTTTTTAAGATTTTACTGTGATCATTGATTCAGATCTTGGCAGAGTTATTTCCACTAGAGGAGGTTTTATATTTCCTTTGTGAATAAAATGTCAAGTGTTAAAAATAGGTATTTTATATTTCTGTCAATGCATCTTTATTTTTTTTTTGGAAAAAGCAACATCTTCCCTATAGATGATTGGTGGTTTATTTTATTTTCAGGGAGATCAAGACCCTTTAAGCTTGAAATGAACTGAGAATTGAATTATGAGCAAGTAAAATGTTGATGTTCTTAACGTCCCCTTGAACTGTACAGAAATAGGATAAGGCTGGAGCTTTTCACATCTTGTTCTGACAGCCTTTTGCACTGTAATAAGAACAGGCTGAAATCAGTCAGGCAGTATCCACCCAATCTCTGGTGTTCAAAGCTGTAAAGTAATCAAGTGTTGGCTTCTGTCCAGTGTATCTCTAAGCGTGTTCAGGGTTGAGAGCAAAGCAAACAAAAATTACCCCTTTGTAGTAACATCCAGAAGCCTCTACTGTGATTTCTCTGCTGAAAATGTTTATTGCCATCCTGGTCCTTGGAGAGGATGTAGATGCTGGGCTAAATTCTGCTCTGACTTTCAGCAGTGTGCGTCCAGAGCTGCTTATGAGGTAGAGCAGAGTTAGCTGGGACTGAGAAACTCAGAGTGAGAACCGGCCAAGATCTTGGCTTTCCTTTTCTATATACGTGTAACCAGATTTTTAGATGTTTACGTAATTAACAAGGCAAATCTTGTCTGCTTGAAGATCTTTCAGAAGAATAAATAAACGTTCTGGGTTTTATTTATTTCTGTTTTCACATTGGCTACAGAAGCCTTGTGATATTAAAGTAGAATGATTGTTGTATTCATGGGAACAATTCAGAAAACACTTGTGTTTGTATAGGTTGACATATAATTTTAAAAAAATGAAGTGCACACGCTGAAAAGATTATCAACAGCTTTAATGACAGTATTATAATGGTGCCAAAGTACCCCAAATGAAATCAAGTCCTTTCTTCTTATGAGCTCTTCAAACACAGCAGCAGAAGCAATCTCTCTCTGTGGAGCCTGAAAGCTGAACAGAAAAGACTGATGAAGAAAGCTGCAGAGTCCCCGTTTTACACCTGAAGAGTCAGGGCACCATGACCTTAGGCAATTTTCCCAATGGCTCACAGAGATTTGGGGAAAGCAGAAGATCCCTGCTAGCACTGCTGAGCTTCCGGGCCTGGGAACACATCCCAGCCTCAGACCCAGTCCATGCTGGAATGAGACATGCTAATGACCTCCCTCCTGCTCACCCTTGTCATCTGGGAAAGAAGACTGGACTAGGTGGTATATAAACTAGGTGAGAGATGGAGCGGCCTGTGCATCTTAATGACTGGACAACAGTTTGATTCCTCTCTGTAAGCCAGACTGGAGTTAGCCGTAACCAAAAGCAGGCAGATCATTTAGGTTGGAAAAGACCTTTAAGATCATCAAGTCTAACCATAAGCTGGACGCTGACAATATCACCGCTAAACCATGTTCCTAAGCACCACATCTATACGTCTTTTAGATACCTCCAGAGATGGTGACTCAACCACTTCCCTGGGCAGACTGTGTCAATGCTTTTGGTGAAGTAATTTTTCCTGACATCCAATCTAAACCTTCCCTGGCACAACTTGAGGCCACTTCCTCTTGCCCTGTTGCTTGTTACTTGAGAGAAGAGACCAACACCCACCTCACTACAGCCTGCTTTCAGGTGATTGGAGAGTATAATAAGATTCTCCCCTCAGCCTCCTCTTCTCCAGACTAAAAACCCCAGCTCCATCAGCAGCTCCTCATAAGACCAGGGTCCTTCTCTCCTGTTAAAACTGCACAGATGGGTGTGACCCATAGTTTTACCAGTCCCTGTTCTTTTCCTTTATGGACAATTTTACTCTTGTCACAGTATTCCTATTTCTTCTTGCTCTGAGTGCCTTCTCAGAGTCTGTGTGAGCTTTTGAGATCCTGCTTATGCCTAGGAGATGGACAGAGGTCCACCTTCGGGCTTAATGCCAATCTGTTACACTCAACCAGTGTCTATAGGCAGCACAGAGCGGCAAGCAGAGCCTCCATCTCCCCACTTCACTCTAACGGAGGCCCAAAGACAAAAGCAGGAGGTAGGAACAGTTGCTTTCTACTTGTCTCTGCAGCTTTGCTGGAGCCAGAATCAATCTTCACACGCTGAGGCATACAGCAAGCTAATTTCCATGTGTATATGCTGCAAAGAGCAGGTACATGATGACTTTCCTCTTAATCTGCTCATCTTTTTTTCCCCTCCCTCGGTCTACAGGGCTTCACGTAACAAGTCTGAGAAGAAGAGGCGTGATCAGTTCAATGTTCTCATCAAAGAGCTCAGCTCCATGCTTCCAGGTAACACTCGCAAAATGGACAAAACTACTGTGCTGGAAAAAGTCATCGGCTTTCTGCAGAAACACAATGGTAAGATTTACTGCAGCTTCTCACGCGCTTGCCAGAGAGTCACTACAATATCCTGTTTCCTTCAGTGATTATCAGAATGGCTCAAAGAGCCTAAAAGTGCCAACATAAGATAGTTTTTTTGTCTATCTCATAAGGAAACATAATTTACAGGCAGTGTGCTGCCCAAATCCGTCTCGTCAGCTGCCCTTTAGTCAAGGATGAGTCTCAACCTGCCAGAGAAGGGGGAGAATGGCAGGAACTGAGGGAAGAAGGGCAGCATTGCCCTGCAAGCACACGTGAAGAGAGGTGGTTTGAATAAGGGAGATTTGGGTCCAGAAGGAAGATTCCTTTCCTTGAAATCTGCAATTTTGAGCAGAAGAAGAAAGCATTCACCCCAGCTCCTCTGCAGAAAACTGGGGGGAAGCAATCTGTTCAGCCCCCTGCTCCTCAGTGGACTGTGTAGGACTCGATTTTTCATAGTGAGCAGAAAACTCAGACCAGAAAAGGCCCCAGTTTTTGAAGTCAGCTTCAGCAAATTGCATCCACAGATAGCTGACGTGCTTTACCCGGTTTGCACGAGCAGAAGCTGCGTCACATTTGCACAGCATACAGTTCAGCCTCAGAAAACCATTTTTTAAAATGCACACAGAGGTGACAGTTAAGTTCCTTAGAACTGTAACGTCACAGAGCGCAAAGGAGATTTCTTACCCTGTCGATCTAGTCTGGTTGGTTGAGTTTCTAATTGATGGAAGGAGCAGGCACTATAGGCTCCCCGACACATGGACATCTGCCGGCAGTGGACAATTGAAACGCTTCTCCCTTATAAATCAGGGCACTGATTTAAAACAAGACCTTCTTCCTCTGTTCCTGTGAGGAAGAGGCTTCAGCAGGTGACTGTGGATAATGGCCCTGGTCCCACAAAGCACAAAGGGCTCTTGTGAGCTGATGCACCGCATCATCAGGCTCGCCTTCACTCATCCAGCACCTCCAGTCCTTGCTCCATGGAGAGGTCTGAGTGAGACAAAAAAGACCATAAAAGCTCTTGTATCATGACTCCCAGCATTACAGAGTCACAAATATCGAACTTATTGAGGAAGTAATTGTAGTGGTTCTGTTGCTAGAGTGCAGTTTCTACTTAAATGAATCTTGCCACAGACAAGATGATTTCATACAGGAGGGCACGACTAGTACATCTCAAAGTTTAATAACTGTATATACCTATTAAAAATGACAGTAATAGCATATCCTTTTTCTTTTTAGCTGCCCAAGGCAGAGTAGAGGAGGATGTGAACATGCTCAATTATGAAACCAAGAACAATCACACGATATTTGAATAAGTATAGAAAAATGTAGCTGATAGCCGAAATAATTTATTCTAAAAGGGACTTGGTTTCTGGAAGAACAACTAGGTAAAAGAAAGCTAACAGTCAGAAATCTTTCCCCAGCAATTGGGTCAAACTGTGACTGGGTTTTGTGCACTTGCTAAAAAAAGCCAATGGTATCTATTTTTAACCTAGATTAGTAGTCACACAGTATGATACAAAGCATCAGCATTAAAAAATGTTTATTGCCATCAGTGTACTTCGGATCTGTTTTATTCAATTATATTTCCCTTTCATTTAGTAGGTTAAACCAAAATCTTAGTTATAAAGGAGGAGGAGGTCCATTTTCAGATTTTTTGCTTTGTAAACAGTCTCCTTCTTTATAATCCAGAGAATGCCCCAAATCTCAAGTAATTATCTGAACAATCACTCGCTTGTATATATCAGCTTTTTGAAGGTATGGGTCTGCTGAAAGTATGCTGTATTCTCAGACTATATCTGATTGGGGCTGATATGTCTTGTTCCTCAGTCTGGTTTTGAAACCTCAGTATAAGACCATGGGGGCTGTAGAGAGCCATCACGCTATCAGTGACAGCCCCCAGCCGTGCAGAAAATGAGTTGAATGAGCTGGTAGAAGCAGATGGCTGCATTTCCCCTAATAAAGCTTGAGTGGAAGCTTTGATTTCTTCCAAGTGCAAGTCTCTCTGAATTATCTGCCCCCTATAACTCTGATTCAGGTAGAGCTAATGTGAGGAGCTGTTTTTTTGAATGAAACAGCTCACCACAGTGCATCCATACCTCCGGTATGGTCCCCAATTTCAGTGTGAAGCTGCGACTTGTTACCCTGGTGCACCTGCACCCTTCCATGCAAAGCCTCCAGGGTGCAAGCGTCCTTAGGCTGCTGCGGGGCCAGGACTGGCCAGCAGCGGGGCAAAATTCCCTGGTGTCTCATGGGCTGACACCCCAGGAGGTCCTCCACTCCATATAGGATTTGGGGTGAAGCGCTGGCGCTCTGTTCCATCTCCTGGGTTGCCGTGCACTGTGGGGCTGGCAGTAGGCACAGGACAGACAGCAGCACCAGTGTAAGGCTGCTGCAAACATTCGTGTTTCACTCACGTTTTAGAGAACGGAGCAATAGCTCTGCTGTGTGGGGTCACAGCCCTTTGGGGCTCCTCTGAAGGAGTCTTCTTGCTGCTCCCTATTTGGCACAGAAGCTGCAGGCTGAACCTTAGCTCTCTGGCATCCTAATTTTGAAGCTGTAAATTGTAAATATCAATTTGACATGTGCTAATCCTTGCCTTGATTTTAATTTCATGCAAAGTGGTTCTATCTTTTGATCAATACCCAAGTAAGGTTGATTGAGGCCCATGGCTATCTGAATACAGGCTCTGACTGAGGTCAGCTCAAGCTGAGCTGAGTGAAAAAGTTTCAGGATTGGGCCTGGTTTAGATAGTCATTATTGTCTCTGTACACAAAACCTGTGCTTGGAAACTGTTGTTTTTTAATATAAAGGTGATTTCTGTCTTTTCATAGCAACTCATCCGTAGGCTTGCAAGATACAAGTTTCTTTGAATTTAAAAAAATGAAATGCTTTATTTGTCTAGAAGTCTCGGCACAGACGGAGATTTCTGAAATTCAACAGGACTGGAAGCCTTCATTTCTCAGCAATGAAGAATTCACCCAGCTGATGTTGGAGGTGAACATGCTTATATACCTTTCCTAATTTTGTCTAGCAGTTGTGGAAATGCCCATGTTTTTAGAATAAAATGTCATCTGCATTTCCAAAACAGGACGGTTTGGGTATTGCTGTATTTGACCATCGAGCAAAGCTGTTACTGGGACAAGGGATTAGAGTCCCCACATGTTGCTTTTTGCTCTCGATGGTGCCATTGCTCTGTGCTGTCACAGCCTGCAATGCTGCACAAGGACTCCCAAGAGATGAAATCCATGGGAAAGACTGAAATAATAGGTTACATTTTATTTTTACAAACAGAGGTGAGGAAGAGGACACCCGGCAGTTTTCATTCTGTTCTTGGAAGGCGTTATTGTTACTTGATATTTATGTGAGACTAGCACCTAAAAAGGAACAGTGTCTCGTCCCTTTAGTGCTAGGTGCTGTACAAGCAGATAAAACCTGACAGCTCCTCTTAGTTTAATACAGTTAATACTTATACTCTAATGATTTTCAAGGCCCTTATCAAACACTTTTATTCTAATAAAAGCAGGGTTATTTTGCAATGGTATTTTTAAAATTACGTTAAATTATACCATAGGTGCTTTTAATGCTAGCTGGGATTTGAAGGGAGGTGACTCAATGGCATTTATGTAGGTTCGAGATGAAATGCAAATGAGCTGCTAAAATCTACTTTTCTCTCTCAGTAACGGCTAGAACCTTCTTCAGCAAGGATCTTCTTCCATAGTAAATATGGAGGTTGCAAGGCCCCGCAGTGTCCTTGTGAGAACAAGCTTTTCCTCCTCTCACAAATTACGTGAACATGGGGCATGATCCAGGCTCTGGCCATGGGCAGAGGCGGATGTTGGGGAGCAGCCTGATTTACCAAGGGGTAGCACAAAGGCTTGGCATGTTGCTGGCCCCTGGGGCGGGGGGGGCTCTGACATTACAGTTCGTTGTGATGAGACTGCCCTGGTTCAATGTGAAAAGATGCTTTACTCGTGTTGCACCAACGACTCCCGATTCCCATCTCAGTACGTGGTAGCGTGAAGTACATAACTCCTTCAGTCTGCACTGAAATATTTCCCTTGGATAGCAATAAATCGGCAGTTGTCTTGACTGGCTCAGCCTTTGTTGATTCTACTTGTGTGCCACACAATTTTAGATTAAAACAATTGCTTTTAGTTTCCCAGCTTATAAATCACCTTGTTGCTACTGTGATTTTCCATGCCCTTCAAGATAACATTGGGTATTAGGATGTCCTGTTGAGCCAGCTGTTCATCAGTCTCTTCTTTTTTGCCTTTCTACTAATCTTATTTTATTAACATTTGGACAAGACTGCTTGAAGTTCTTCCCATCCTGTTATTAAAAGATGAGAAAGTTTTTTTCAGGCACTGATGCAAAAGAATCAGAACATTGTTGATTGCAGTAATACATCAGCTTTCCTGAAAATGGCCTTTCCTTACCCCATTGAAAAGGCTATCACCAAATTACACTGGAGTGTGTGCTAGGCTTTGTTTGTCCGTCTAGGACTGTTGCAGTAGTGAAATATTTGAAGAGGTATATGCCCTCCTAATAATGAAAAGACCAGTTGCCAGTAAATAAAAATAGAATTATGAATGCGTACATTAACCTGATTTTACCACAAAATTCTGATGTGAGTCACTTTGTATAATTTGCGTTGGATATGAAATAAAGACTTGATTTATAAAAAAACCCAACCTTCACCATAGTAACGTGCACAATCCAGATGCCTTGTAAAACCACTGCTCTCTTTTACGGGTTAACAGCTATCACGCTTTTTAGAAAACAGCTTGAATGTACAATGCTAAAGAAAAACATATTCTCTGCTCTTAGATTAACAAAATTAAACTAACTATAGCAGCTTGAGGGTTTTCAGAGAAGCTAAGCACACACTATTCTACAGGAGTATAAGTTATTGACCTGCATTTCAAAGGATTATAGCACCAGCAGATTCCCATTGACTTAAATAGTTGTGGGTGCTCAGCATTCTCTGGAAAAAGGAACATATGTTTGTGTCTTTATTCAAGGCTTTGTGTTTTCTTTTTTCTTCTTCTTTTCTTTTTTTGGAAAACAATTAGCGTTTTCCACTGTTCTCAGAATTCTTTTCCTTATTGAAGTCAGCAGGCAGGAAGGGTGTGCTGTAGCTCTCAGGATCAACTGCTAGTCTGACTTGGAGGCACGCCTGGTTTTGCAGTAAGGTTTTGTAATGCCCTGTCACCATGATCAGGCTGTTTGCAGTACCTGTCTCCTGACCAGGTATCGCCTCTGGAGAATAGTCAAACTCGGCTCTGGTTCAGTCATGCTTGCAATGCCCTTACTGCTCAAACTCTGCAGGCAACTCCCACTCCAGATTACCAGTGAACTGACAGGAGGGACCCAGACCTGCTCCACTTGAAGGCATTGGGAACTTCACCATTGACTCCTCTGTTAGAACGGGAAGGTTTTAATATAGTCTCTGAGCACATACTGTTGACAATTTTTGGAGGGGTTCTGCTTACAGTAGATGAAATCTTGCTTTAGATCTGGAAATGTACCTAGATTCAACTTTGAACAAGATTTAGCTTAAAACTTTGCAGCTCAGACTAAAGAAGAAACTAATTTTGAAGGTGAAATTGCTCCTGTGTGGAAGGGGTAAGGCTAACATTTCCCTTCAGCTCTAGGAGTGAAGGTTCTTACCTACTGCAAGGTGGGACCAAAGTGAAGAGGAAACTCTGCAAAAGGGTGAATTTCTCTTGGAATGAGTAATCCAATACCATGACCTTTAAAATAAATCACTCAATTAAAACTCAGGCTAAGGATTATTTGATCATTTTCATTGCTTTTATTTACATGAAAGCCCAGTAATATACAACATTACATGAATACAAACTGAGATTTATGGGGTTAGCAGAGACGTACCGTTTTGAGATAGGGTTGCATCCTTTCATCGTCCTTTGATATTTACACAGAGCTCAAATGTTCATTTTAATAACTTCCAAGGGATCCAGTCTTAGTCATTTTGCATTATTAAAATGTGTGATTAATTTAAAAACTGAGACATGAAATGTTCCTGTGAGCCCTTTGTTGCTTCAATAGTAGGTTTTACTAGACTACAAAGAGTGTGTAAAAGTTAAATCAAACTGTAAAATCAGAGCATTACTGTTCTGCAATTTGAGATAACGTTCCTACAACTTGATAACAATATGATGCTGAAGTCAGATTGTTTTGATCAACATGCAATGAGAGCCTGTTTACACCCTCATTCCTACTAAAGCACTCTCCACTTGTCTGGTTTCCTTAGGCATTAGATGGCTTCATTATAGCAGTAACCACAGGTGGAAGCATCATCTATGTGTCTGACAGCATTACACCTCTTCTAGGGCATTTACCGGTGAGTAATTCCAGCATTGGCTTTTCTACTACACATCACAGGATCAGGCCCTGCGTTTTTTAGAAACAGACATAAAAGATGTGTGTGTGTTTTACTGAAAATGCAGTGAGGTGTTTTGTCCCTGTGTTATGCTGGCTGCTGCTGTTGATCAGCTCTGCTCTCTCTCCATCTGATTCATACCCTTCAGGTTTTTGTTGCTATGAGGCACTTCAGTTTGAATGGAAAAAGCTCTGCAGGAATACTGTAGCCAGGGGAGAGACAGGGTGACCTGCCTGATCTTTTCCATCTCTGATTTCTAAGCTAGGGGAGAAGGGTACCATTGCTACTGGCAGCCTGACCAGGAGCTTGCTAAGGGCCTTATTCTGCTCCCAGGGAGGTAAAGAACAGAACTCCCATTGAATTCAGAGCAGTGGGAGTTACCCAGTGCCTGTGACCAAGCTGCCCCCACAGCTCAGCTGTGCTTTCCCAAGAGACGTGCGCCCCACTGCACCCCGCTCCCAGGAGGAACTGGTGGAGCTGATGCTCGCATCCAGCATGTACAGCTTTATTTTTCTGTGGGCTGCTGGATCTTGCTTTGGGAGACTCTCCTGCATGCACTGGCTTGGGCTGGAGGAGCCGGGGAGAGGCACTGCTCCGAATCCTTCTCCTGTTGCTAAGGCTGCTCTAGGAGAAATGGAACAGTAATTAAGGATTAATCCTCACACTCATTTTTAGCAGCTTGGTCTCAAATAAATACATGTCCAGGAGAAAAAAATAGCTGCCAAATCATTATTGTACCACACACCCCCGTGTTATTAGGAAAATTACAATTATTTTTCTCTCCTTTACTTTTTCACCAAATACATGTTATGTTTTCCACCCAGACAAATGTATTTCACACACACTACTTTGCTGTAATATGAACAAAAATTATTATCTTCTGAAACGAAAGGAACTTGATGAAAGGCGGCAGCTCTGGGTAAATGCAAGAATATTGCTATGCAACAACAGATTGAACTCAATCTATCTATTTAAGTTTCTTTAGTCCTCAACACTTGAGAAAACCAGTAGTTGACTATTTTCTGACATTTGCCTTTACTTCAAAGGCAGAGTGCCCTGTCCTGTGTACAGTCCATTAGGTCTTAATACACTTGATGATTTCCATGGAATTTCTGTGTCATTCATGATTTGGGGGTTTCATTGCTATCTCTTCCAAATACGGATACTTAGTGGAGACGGCAGATGTGCCATGGGAAAGTATTCCTCTTCAAGAGGACACATTTTACACCCTGTGCCTAAAACGTTAAGCCCCGGGCTGAACACAGATGGATTCAAATTCATAATTCCTGAATTGGACTGTCAGAGACTAAATTGGTTTTCCTTCCTAAAGTCATGCCTTGTGTGACAATCTTGTGTGGTATCCAGGCCAAAATGAGGACAAATATGCACATTTTTATTCGCACAGAAGCAGCACATACCAGCCCAAGCCAGGGACCAACCTGCCGGGGTTAGAGGTGGAGGAGTTCCCACAGACCTTCTCAGAGCAGATGGAATAGTAATGGTTAACAAATGGCCCACCAGCCCAGATTTGTGGAGTGACTGGGTGAATCCAGAGGTGAGCAGATCTCTACGGCCATGGGTAGGGGCCCAACTACGTATGCAGTTAGGTGCACACTGGGCACTTTGGTCCCATGCTGCCCTTTCCAAATGTCTTTTCAAGTTTTAAAGCTGATCAGAGAGCTATCTGGAAAATCTATGCGGCTTATTTTGTTTGCCTCCAGGATCTATTTGTAAGCTCAATTCAGCCACTGTTTGAGGGACAAAATACCAATTCTTTCTCCTCTGTGACTGCAGGGAAAAATGCTCTGCAAATCTTCTGCATTGAGCACTGAAAGGGAAGCAAAACTGGGCAGAACATGGAGCAGAGCTGAGGGCCCCGTCAATAAATCGGCTGTATTTTTTTTCATTAAAATCATGGAAGACTCTAGTGCTGACAACAAATATATCCAATTCTTTCTAATGCGGATCCCTAAGTTCCATGGAGCATTTTCAAACGCAAACTTCCTCTGTTGTAATTCTAAATAGTCTGCTATTACAAGATCTGGAGTCTACTCCTAGGGTTAGTTGATGTAAAGAGAGGTTTAGCTCACGTGGTTAAGATTGACTACAGTTAAAGTAAACTCCTGGAATTCTGGTCACAGCTTGTAGCATTTGCCAGTCAGATGGTGCATTACAACCCCAAGACTATGCACGTCTCTGGAGGAAGGTCCTCCCTGTCCTTCGTTGCATGCTTTGCTTAGTGAAATAGTTAAACATACGCAGCAGAGTGACTATTCCCAATCTGCAGCTTTCTAATGGGTGTTGCCTGTCCATGGACTCAGGCAGAAACTGCTGCACCTGCTCACGGCCTGGGAGAGTGGTGTCCATCTCACCCAGCTGTAGTCCTGTAGCTGATGGGTCCGTGCTTGGTGCCTGCCCATGCGAGGCTCCTTAAGGGTCGGTGGAGAGGCAGCTGTGCAAAGGCAGGAGGTCCCTGGCAGGGCTGAGCCCCTGGGAGAGCTCTTTCTCCCCAGGGGCTCCCAGATGAAGCTCAGGCAGCTGCTCTGCTGTGTTAGGTGCTTTATGTTAAATGTCACAGTGGAAAAATTCAGCACATATAGCACCATATAGGACACAAAACTTATGCATGCTGTGTTGCTGTTACAGAGTAGCAATGGGCATCACTACAGGATATACAGGTTGATATAGGGGCCAAATCCCAACACACAAGAGCAGAGGTACCTCGATTCTTTTTGATTGCTGGTAAAGAAGCCTGTCTCATTTGCAGCCCTCCACCTTCCCATTCCTGTAGTGACCATGCTGCTCAGTTCCCCTGCTGTTTTTCCTTGTAGCAGGAACGGCTCATTGTACTTCCTCTTCACCTCCCCCGAAAAGGGATGAAGAGGTGAGGAAGGAGCTCTACTTTGGAGTATAGCCATCTTGTTGAAACTGCACAGACATTTAAGCATCAAATAACTGCAGAGCCTGTGGCAACTTCACAGTGTGTTGTATTTAGAATACACCAGCACCTGTGTATGCAAAGCTGTTGTTTCTTTGCCTTCCATTGCTGTTAGGGTTAAACAGAAATTTCTGCTAGTGGGATCCACAGTTTCCAAGGGGCAGAGTAGATTCCAAGCGGCAGAGTAGATTCCAAGCTTAGCAGCATAAATATGCATTAACGTAGTTCATCTAACCACTCTACCCATGCCTGTAATTGTGATTTATCTTTTATCTGCTTTGCCTTTCTCATTTAGCAATGCTTTGTGGCCGTGTCTGCCAGCAGGGCAGAACTGCCCGCTGCAGAATAATTAGAATAATTAGACAAAGCTGTAAACTGTTCCCCTCCAATCAATGCATTTTTGTCTGCAGTGATCAAATATTGTCTATCTCTCGTCACCTTTCTGCCACAGCACTACTTGTCTGCTCTTCAGGTCTGGTGCAGAGTTAGCTCTGAATAGCTTCCCTGGCTTTTCCTACAGCTCCAGCAAGACCATGGAATATTTGCTTCCTTTCTTTCTATTAGACCTGTCAATGTATTATTGATTGACATATTGATTCAAGAACATTGTTGGAGCCTTGATACATACAAGATCCAGAAATTCTGTTCCATGCTCTACTTTACAGGTGTGCCTAACCTCTGCTGGAGGCACGAGGTGGGAAACACAGTAAGAAGTAGACACCTTATCATTTTTTTCATATTAATTTTTTTTTTAAATTGGCATTTGCTAACAGCAAAGATGCAAATCAAACATTAAATTCTTCATACGGTACATGATGGTGGCAAAAAAATAAAAACGCCAGGACTTGCAAATCAATGAATGCTTAAGGTAGGAGATTGCTCTGAGGGGTATGTGGGACAAAAGTCTTGCAATTCCTACCATACCCATAGTCACAGGCCTCTGCAGCTATGCCTTTAAATGGAAAAAAATGCTGCAAAATTGATAATAGGTTTTGAATCAGTTAGGTCACAATATGGAGATAAAAGGTATAACATCCTTAGGTCACTGAAGAAGCAATAATGCGTTTGAGGAGCAGTGACAGCTCACATCTAGTCCTCCTGCAGCTACTGCTGAGTGGATGGGAGATTAATTAACCCCCATGAGACTTATGTGAAACTGGTGGATAAGTATCATTATCTGACATTTACAGGTAGAAAAGGAATGAGAAGGAAAAATTACTTTTCTGAGATTGTACCACAAGCCTTGAATAGAAACTGTACCACTGCTGTTTCCCATCCGGTGCTCTTTCTTCGTATGCCCCAAATTACATGGAGAGTGTACTATATTTTGTGTAACTATAATGTTTATATACATATATATATGTAGACTGAATTGCATGCAGTGTCAATAGGATGCATATTAATAAGGTATATGCTAAAATCACAAGAATAATTTTCAAGTATTCATCACAAAATAAATAGTCAAGTAATGAGCACATGTAATACTTGGCATAATCTAAAGTAATATACTATTGCATCAAGATAAGCATAGCACCTTGATTTTCAAAGTATAATTGATGCATTTCAATACTCTAAACAGGAATTCCACACAGAACAGCAGGCATGGTTGGAAAGCAGAGGGAAACCAAAGCATAATCTTAAGTAAATACATAAATAAATGATGATGATTAATAACTTGCCAGTCTCATACAAGGCTAACACATTTTCAACATGACTACACAGTCTAATAGCAGCTGCTCTGATGACACTCAAAGCTGTGTCAGTGTGCTAGCTCAGCCTGAGGTAGTCTCAAGTGGCATGGATGTAAGTCAATGCTGTTAGCGAGTCACTTTATCCCAGGACTTCCTCTCAGATACCATCTTGTAGCCTTAGGATAGTCACCACACTGAACATGGTGAGACCTTTCACTTGGCAGCCCTCTGGCAGACTCTTGTCTTCTCCACCCTGGCCCATTCATGGCCTTTTGCACGGATCTTGGATGGTTTCCAGGTTCATGCCAGCTGACTGAGGGGCTGGAGGCACCTAGGCATTCAGCCTATGGCTGGCCAGAGGGCTTGTGCACCAGCACATGGTACCATGAAGTGCTCCTCCCTGGGGATTAACTGCTGCTGCTGCAAAGCTATGTCCAGACTGGGAAGTCCCCTTCTTCCTGCTCCCATCTGCCAGGATGCAGGAAGCAAGGAGCAACAGCTGCCACCCCATGGGCACATCTCAGGAGATGAGAGGGTTCCTCCAGGGAGGGACTGCATCTGGGACTGATCCAGCTCTCAGAGCTAGTGGCGCAGGGTGACATCCAGCCCCACTGCTGCCAGTAGTCAGGATTTGCCAAGGAGAGAGCAAGCTGTGATGATCCAACACAGCCCCATGCACGGAGCTGGTGAGTAATGTGGGGAGCCAGGCGCCCATTTCCCAGCTCACTGCTGGGTCCTGTCACTTAGTTCTATGGACACACCTGAAGTAACTGAGAAACATTAGAGGAGCATCGCTGAGTGCTGAAAAACAAACTGAGAACTGGTCCATGGAGAAGCGACCGCTCAGTTTGCCCAGTTGTCCCCCCTAGTTTAGGCTTTGTCAGGAGTCCCTGAAAACCAGTGAGAAAACTGTCAGCTGCTACAGGCTTCATATCTGCATTGCTGCACATCTCTGCTAGCATTGCTCATGGTGATATTTCTATTTCTCTCAAAGGTTCTTTTTCTTTGCAGTGTGATGTCTTGGATCAGAATTTGTTAAATTTCCTCCCAGAACAAGAACATTCAGAAATTTATAAGATGTTATCTTCTTGTATGCTTATGACGGATTCTGCCTCATCGGATTACCTAAAAAGTGAGTTTTATTTTATCTTTCCCCGTAAATGGAAAAGCATAGGCAGGATAAAAAATTTTCTCTCAGAAAGAGTTTTTTATGTGATGTGCAATATAAAACTTAGGTTCACAGCCTTGCTACCTGGAATGACCCTTTGGTACTATTTTTAAATGAAACTCGTTGCCTTTATTTTACTAGGCTAAGACGACTTGCAGTTATGTTAATTATTAAATATCGTATCTTTTGAGACAGCTAAGGAAAATAGGTTAGCTGATGGAAATGGAGAGTTCGCCTGAGACAGAACACATCTTAATTGATATTTCAGCCTGTTCAAGTCAGATGCTGTTTGCAGATGTGCTAATGTCACATATCTTTGGTTTGCACTAAAATTGAAAAGTAAAATCATTGCAATTCTTTTTCAAAATTAATTTTGTTTTTCTTGAAAACTCTTTTACTTGCCTTACCCTTATTCTCTCTAGGAGGTAAGACATAGGAAGCCAGAACACACGATAATGTAAAACGTGCAGCTGCTTAATCTACTGTATATACAAAACCTGCAGCTGATAGCTAATATGCCAAAGCTAATTTAATAGATATTTTGAGGTAATTAGGCATAGTTTTCCAACACAAGATGTAGAACAGCTGTGAGTCATGAAAAGCCTAAATAGAAAAAAAAAATCCCCTATAAACTAAGGATCCAGTTCTCTTTTTCTCTACACCAATGCTATGGCAGTGTAACTGTATGATGAAAGTGGTTTAGAGAAGGGTAAGTTAGTCTCAAAGGCTTTCCTTGAGCTGCAGGCAGACCTATGCACAGCGCTGAACAACCTGCATCCCTGCAAGGCGCTTCCTTGCAGAGGCTTCAGGGCCTGCAAGGTAGACTACATCGATATGTAGGACTTTAACAAGCTGCTCTTGTGCGACCGGTTGCAAGATTGGGGTTGGAAGACACCATTGGTTGTGTTTAGCTTAAATAGTATATTTATTTCTTCTTCTTCTTCTTTTAACAATCCAGCTGACAATGAACTAGAGTTTTATTGTCATCTTCTGAGAGGAAGTTTGAACCCAAAGGAATTTCCAACATATGAATACATAAAATTTGTAGGAAATTTTCGGTCTTACAGCAATGGTAAGCTTTAATTGTTGTATAAATGTTACTTTAGCTGTGTAAAATAAAATCTAAATATTGCTCCATTGAACAAGACAGACTTTTACCTGAAAAGCCTATTTTTAAGATTATGGGGTAAATTTTGCTTCACATGGATCTCGCAGCTGATTTGCAAAAGCTGAACAGATACTTATGGAGGGTGAAACTGTGTTAGTTGCTTTTGTTACTGCCCTTCACTTTTTAGCAGTGATCCTGGACTCTGGGTAAGTTTGCAAATAATGACAGGTTCAGAGAAGGGTTTGTTTGTGCTCACTAATACTGTCTGCTAAGGCTTTACCTATTAGCTGAATAATAAGCTTGCTGCCTTATCTGCTGGCTGATATTAAACACGAATTCTGTGCCAGAACAGATAATCTACCAAATCTGCCCTCTCACTCTTGTATTGAAAATTTTTTGGGAAAGGCGGCAGCACCGTGTGCTTGAGTGCCGGCACCCACTGCCCTACGCTGTGGTGAGGGGTTCCCTGCACTGGCATCGGAGTGGCCGAGGACATTTCCACCTGCCTCCCTCTCTCCAGTTACCATTTTACATTCCTCTCCCACACTGCAGAACCCAATACTCTCAAAAAACAACCCAACCAGGAGAGAAACACAGTCAGCATAGTCACTGATGCACCACAGTCAGTCTGGGGAAACCATCTTTCAAGGGATGAAGAGCAGATTCCTGCCTTGCCCGTTCTCTAACAAACAGATTGCTGCACGGCCATTAGTGTCAGAAATGAAATACTCTTTTATTACTTTCCCTTCTCCTGCCTGCCCAAGTTTGCTTTAGTTACTTGCCTGATTGAACTCCAGAGTGGCATTTCCAAAGTTGCTGGTATTGTTCCAAATAGGTCATCCTCAGCAAAAAATTCCCCACCGTGCTTTCCAAAAACCGCACGCCACACTGCGAGAAAAAATGTCCCTGTCCCCGTTTAACTTTCTGCTTTTGCTCCACATGACTAGAATAGAAACCTACATGCGGGATGAAGATATGTATTTCTTGTTTGGTGCCATCTGATTTGAAGCTTTATTTGTATAAAAAATGTAGCTGCCTGTATGCTTTCTAGTTTGAATGAAGCGAAATGCGGCTGCCTGACAGACGCGCACACCAAGCTGTTCTGTTTTCTAGAGCAGAAACCGGATTTCGGGTGCTGACTCATAAGGATACATTTCTACCAGGGGAATTTCTGATCCATTTTCTTCAAGGATTTTCAGCCTTTCATTTTGGCATAACTTTAATACTGCCCTCTTAACCATCAGAATTTCCTATCCCAGCATTTGTATCACTGGCTATTTCTGAGAAGAAAAATAAAACTTGCATTACAGATATCTTTCCCTGCTTAATGCATATAAACTAAATGGGAAGATATTGATTTCGGAGGACACCAAATCATTTTCCAAAGACCTCAGCTTACAGCTTTCAAATAAGACAAGTGCTTTCTGCTTCATTTTTTAATTTTTTTGTTTCTTTGTGCCACCTTTTTCTAAATCTTTTGTTTTATTTCCTCTTCCACTTTCCTCCTATCTCTGCTGCAGTCTGACCCTCTGGTCTGTAGGGAGGGGATGACCCTTGCCCCTGTTCTGTAAGATGGTCCCTCCTGGCTCCCCTCCCTTCTCCCCATCGCAGGGTGCAGCTTGCCATCCTGATTAGTTTTCCCAGTTCAGTGCAGAGCCTGGTGGAAATACTTTCTACTCTAGTTGAAGACAGAAGCAACCCCAGCACTGCTTCCCCGTGACTGGGGATCACACCCCTTGGCCTCCTCTGCTTGCCCCCTTTTCCCCCAGCCTGGCCCCTAATCTAACCCCCAAAACCACCTTCCAGCAAAGGTGGAAACAAATTCATCGGCTTGCGATGTAGCAGCAGCAAACTCTGTTTGCATGAGAGCTGATAACCTTGGGCCAAGGACAGTGAGCAGCCAGAGGAGAGTGCAGATCTCCAAAGAGGCTGTTAACTCCACCAGGCTTCTTGCGTCAGCTGGCTGCACCCTGAGCAAAGCATGGGGGACATCAGCTCAAGTGAGCACCATATGAGCACAGGCGCCCTTTGGGCTGCTTTCCAGACCCAGGGCTGGGGGCAAGCAGCTGCACTTCAGCACCAGGACTTGCAGCCTGGACACTTTTGAGCATCTGATGGGTGATGCGGTGGTCTGGGTTCCTGCCTCTGCTTCCCCCCCACAGCCGAGGGCAGCTTGTTAACAGACTGCCCCCCCCCCGCCAACTCCACACACCCCAGGACTGCCACCTGCCAGACCTGACAGCAGTTGCTCTCTGCTTCCTCCTATTAAATAAATACCCATTCTGCAGCCAGCCATCCTCCAGGTGTGAGGCCAAGTGGGTGAGAAAGACAGCCGTGAGAAGGAGGGCAGTGGAGAGACGTTTTCTCACTGGACAGCGCTCATCCTACGTGTGTAGGAACAGCTGACCCCAAATCCTGCTTTTCAGAGGTGTTTGTGGAGGAAGGAGGCTAAGCTAAAGATAAGAAAAGAGTTAGCAGAGCATACTGTGGGGGAAAAAAAGACTGAAATTGCAAATTAAGCTTAATTAGCAGGAGACATTCCTTATGAATGTATTCAAGAATGCTTTTCCCTGTAGCTTTTCACAGCAATGGAAGTGTGAGCATGTTTTTACACATGAGAGACTGATACAGGATGTTCTCTAAATACAAATCTTTGCCGTTCCTTTTTAGCTACCCAACATCAAATCCTACCTTTGCTTCCAACAGTTTGCTGAGCTGACTCCAAGTCAGCCCTGCGTGCACAGATACCAGAGCCTCTGTGGTCTGGGAGGCTCATTTATCCCTGGGCATCCCATCAGGATTCTATTCTCATTAATGTAGGGTTGTGGCAGTGACAGTCCTAACGAATCTTGCACCTTTCCTCCTCACTTAACCTTTGCCAATCTTTTGAAAAACTGGTAGGTCCTTTTTTACCCTTTTGAACAGAAATGTCACTAGATTTATTCTACTTCCACATAGCCTTTTACATAACCTGCCTGGAATTATCATCATCTTAGGCTCATTTTAATTATAGTTCATTGCTCATATAATGGTGGTGCTTGGGGGAAGGGCGTCATGCGTGCTGGGGTCCCAGTGCCCTTACTCCCCTCCCTCCTCCCTTGTACCTTCTCCATTAATCGCATTGTGACTTATGGCTGAGAACATCACATAGGGATGGGTTTGAATGGATTAATTTGAAGGACTGAGGCTTAGAAAGCTGGTTAGGGGCTTAGCTGCTCTCCCCAACTTTAGTGGGCGCTCTGGGGCTTTAAAGGCCGTTGTACTGAGATGCCAAAGATGCCATCTTTTTTCCACTAAAGCAGAACAAATACCTGGTATCTACCAAGATGACTTGTCACAAGGATTGCCATCAGGGAGCCAGATCGTGCACAACCTACATCGAACCCATGCTACTCCCTGAGAACAGCACTCGCAGGTAGCTTTCCCCCATCCCAGAAGGGGCAGGGAGATGCTTGTGCAAGCCCCAGAAACTGCCCAGGAAAGTTCATATAGCTCACAGCAGGTGTTCAGTCTTTCAGAAGATCACCATTCATAGAGCTTTTGGGTGCAGCTATAGCTGGAGGCTGGAGGAGCTACACAGCCCAGTGCCAGGGTTAGCAGGAAGGTCTGTGCTTGGCATCATCCTGGGGATGGTGTGCAGGAAGCTGTACTCTGTAACCCCTACTGCAAGGACATTTCTGCAGGTGTATCTCCATCAGTGATATGACATGAGCTGCCTGCATAGGAGAAAACCACCCTCAAATTAGCTGTGCCCAACTGAAAGCGGCTGACCAGCAAAACAGCAGTGCAAGCTGTGTGGAGTGACTGCATGAGTCACTGGCTGTGCTAAATCAAATACAAGAGATTTGATTTTCCATTTGGGAGGATTATATAATCATCATTAATTAAGCTTCAATGAGAAAATGAGGACTGTAACCTGATGTGAAGATGCAGTAGTCCCTTAAGAGGAAGGGAGGTGGCCCATGGGCCACTGAGAAGAGGAAGATGAAGTTCCCTCTTTGCTTCTGTGAGAAATGCCTACTTGCTTTCAAAGCAAAAAGGGCTGGGAGTTTTTTATTTGTGAATAGGAACCCTTTCCAATATTTTTATATATTTCAGGATCTGGTCCTGCAGTCAAGATTTTAACAAGAGCTGAATATATTCAAAGACTGGAGGGAAGTGAGTGCAATCACTGTACCTGTTGACCAATAGGATCCGATGAGGGGCAGAGTCATGTCAGCATCACCAATGAATAACACAGTGGCTCCCATCTAGTTTTGCCTGAGGACTGAGGGGAAAGGCAAGTAATAAAGATAACCCCCCAAAAAATGAAAGGAACCGTTCAGCTCCCAGTATAAAAGGTCAAATTAAATGAGAGTAAATTATTTTACAAAGCTACTTAATAGCCCATTCTGATAAGAAAAGATAAGGCAGGCTAGATTTATCCCTCCTGTGAAAATTGTTTGTACATTTGTAAACAGAGCAAGATCTCTCACAATTATATAACCAAATATTGGCTTTGGTATCCTATTTCTGAGGTGACATACTTGATGAAAAACTCCTGAAAGGGACAAAGCCAGAGTCCTGCCTTTCAAAGTGTTCACCAAATGAATAAAAGGACCACCAGCATATTTAAAGTGGCAGATCTGTCCTTTAAGTTTTCCTCTTAAAGGAAGAGATAATAGTTATGTTTAAAAAGTTCCTGATCAAGCAATATAATTAAATATTACAGTGGAATTTAAAACTGTGCATTTTTTTATCCCAATTACATGGAAACTCAGGAAGTATCTGGTTACTGGATGCTAATAATAGCAAATACTCTACTGTTAGCTGATATATCTGTTAGAGATAAGAGTAATCATTAAGAAAATTATTACACTGGGGAGAAAAAAATCTTTTCACTCTCAGAACAATTAGTACAATCTGAATTCTTTTTTAAAGGAAATAATCAGGTTTATCCAGAAGATATATTGATCTTGAGCCTCCATAAGCACATGCAGAAACATCTGATAACAAGAATAACTCAAACTGAAATGAATGTTTTGATCAGAACCGACAGCTGCATATTATTATTTACTATTAACAATATCGCAGAAGCTGCAGCTAGCAATCTGCAGCGCTTATGCCTATGGGCACTCTGGGCACTTAAGAAAAAAGGCACCATTCCTGTCCTAAAGAATTTACTTGGGGTTCGTATCGAGACAGGACGGTGAGGGGAGAAACAGGAGGAGGAAAGAGATGATTTCAGACAAGTGATGTATGGACACCATCACTATAACTCATGTGGAGCTACTGAGTGCAGTCTGGCTTGCCAGTAGCACATTAGATTTCTTCATTATATATGTTAATTACTGAATATTCTGTTTGTCTGTGCTTTGGATTTATTTATATGAAACAATCTTGATTTTATTCTGATCTTTTTTGGCTGATATTTTTTTGAAATCACTGTTCAGTTTGACAGTCACTGGGGCTGGTTCTTTAAACATTAACATCTACTGACAAAATAGGAAAGAGGGATTTCTTCTTTTAAATGAGATAAATGAGGGGTTTGCTGTTCTAGGAAGAATATGTTTTAAACATCCTAAGTTAAAATACGATGGCCAAGCAACAGACTGTTTTAACATTATTAACTGAATAATGCGACATCTGGGGGTTTTTTAAACATATTTTCATTCAT
Organism: Neomorphus geoffroyi; assembly: GCA_033558235.1. NCBI lineage: Eukaryota > Metazoa > Chordata > Aves > Cuculiformes > Neomorphidae > Neomorphus > Neomorphus geoffroyi. Next base: position 33,941,116 of record JAUMJM010000005.1, on the reverse strand, counting down.
TTCATGTGCCATGATTTGTACCCCTAAGGATAAAAGGTCTCTGGTAGTTAAGGGCTTGGTTCCCTCTATATATTACTTTTTTTTAACATCTTGTCCTTAGTGTCCTGGTCTTATATATAAAAAAAAAAAAAAATCAAAACCCAACAGCAACAAAAAGTGTATAAAGGCAAATCAGTGTCTCTTGACCTTCTTATATTACATTTGCAGGTAATTTAATACTTCTGCAAAAGAATTTTGTGGTAGCTCTAGGAGCAGCAGGTCTGATATGTAAGTGCAAAAACTACTAAAGTTCGTGCTAAGGAGCATCAACTAACAGATATATATGACACAACAGTTTCTTCTTTCTGATTATGTATTTAGTTTTGCAACACGATCTTCTAATTCCCTACTCAAGATATTTTGTGTAGATAATTTAATTGTGAAGAACACATGCCCTCGTTTATCCAAGCCCACTTATTTATAGCCAGCTTAATATTTTCATCAGACACCTTCTGATAAAAGCACTCCAAGACATGTATTTGACTTAGAAATGTTAATATCATCCTACCCTCAGACTTCATGCTATGTTTTCCATTCCACTGTTTTTCCATGGTGTTCTCAGAAAGATCACTACTGAACATGGTAACTTCAAGATGTTGTGTGTGTTTGTTTTAAAGAGACTTGCAGAATTATAAAGTACGATTTTTCAGAAGGCATGCTTAAAGATTATGCCAGGATTTATTTTTTTATTATTCGTGATCCCTTTTTTAAAATACACTTTAAAAGTTATCAACAAAAAAATTGAAATTTGCTGATCAGCTGCAAGAGCAGAGCAAAACAGGCCACGCAGATAGAGCTGTGGGAAGAACAGACACCAACAAAATAAGTCAGGCAGTGAAGTAATTTAGAAACAAATGTGAGATTTGTTCTTTCAGTTGTTGTAGTAGTTATTTTCAAATGAAGATGTACATTTCAAGGTGGTGGCTACCTGCCTGCATCATTGAGGCTGTCAGTGCTTTGACTTTGTGAAGGATGGATGAGTATGAAGATTGCACAGTAGCTATTCAAAGATTTGATGGCTCTGTCTTATCTCCTTGGGATTATTCATTCACTGCTGCTAAGTTTTTTCCCAAATGTTGTGATGAAATTCCAAAGTTGCTGCCTAGCTGTACTATATAATAATTATTACTCTTTTGGTTTTGTATTTACCTCTTGGAAATACAATCCTGTTCTGTACATGCCACATTCAGCAATGTATTCTGCTCTCTTCTGGGAATACGTCTCAGGCACATGGCTGTTTACATCTAACATCTGATGTAAAAAAGGCCACCCACTCTCTTTGGTGTGACTCAGCCTCCACTGGGCATTTCTTCTGCATCTCATGTCCTTTGCAAACCCAGGGGTTCACTAACAAGACTAATTTATCATACCTGTACTTCAGAGGCTGAGTATCTAAGAGCCCAGCCTGTAAACTTTTGCTACTGAACTTGGCTCTTACAGAGAGAAATGGCCCCATTGACTTAAGATGTGCAACATGTTACCTAGTAAGCTTGGAAGTAACTTTTTACAATGCCCTTAATGTGAGTTTATAGCAATACCATTAATTTTTAAACAGGACTGACTACAGAAATCGACAGACTTGCATAAAATAATCATAGCAGAGAAGAACCAAGAACTCTTTACTCAGCCTTCTCATGTTTCCTGTAGATACTAACTCTTTCTTCTTTTTTTTTCCATATCTTGTATTAATAATCCCATAGAAGCCCTCGTATGCACATAACCCCAGGAGCAGAACAGGAATACATATTCCTAGAAAGTCCCCAGAGCAAGTGTGCTTTGCTGGTGAAAGGAGGAGAATTTTGCCCATATTTTTTATCTTAATATCCAGTCAGCCATGCCCTCCAGACTTAAGTGCAAGAGAGGGCTGTAATCTCTGTGGATGTTCACATCCGTGTTGCCTTCTCAGATGAGGAATCCTTCTTCCCCTTTTTGATGCAATATTTATTGTGCACACAGTGGCCTAAACCATTTAATACAGGTGTGAATTCTCCTCAAAGTACTTATTTTTCTGTCTCATATCCCCTTATCCTTATTATCAGCTGTGTGTTGTTACTCTAAGGCTTTTAATAGGCTGAACAGGGTTCCAGAAGCACATGTTGAGACTTCTTCCATTCCTATGACTTATGCTAGTGAACTAAAGCCCAGTGCAGAAGCACACCAGAATGAAAATTGCTAGTTACCTTCTCCCTAGATAAAGACAAAACTCTTCATTTTCACAGGAATGGACATGGTTATCTTTGCTTTGTCCTGTGTAGAAGAGACAAAATGTAGGAAACTTCATGAAGTTGGATGTAGGGAGCTTAATAGCAAGGAAAGATGTTTTCCTATTCACATTGGTCTCTATTAGCATTAGATTAACTCATATTGCTGAACTCTGGCTGTAGATGGGACCTTCTCTGCCCCCATGGGAGAGAGTAAGCTGGACAGGGCAAGAGCCCATGGGGCTAGCCCAGTTCCCCCCGCAGCTTAGCACACAGTTTTCTTTCGCTGGGAGAGGGATTGTCATCTCTAAACAGATCAAATTTAGATGAAGAATTTGCATTATGTCATTCTAACACGAGACTGTGGGCTAGCTTAAGGCAAAACATTCTTTTGGCAGTGCGTCTTTATGGCAGGAGATGCTAATGGGCCCTCAAAGCAACACAAGGACCCTTCAATCACCAAAGACACAGGTGAAAAAACATATACAAATTCAGTAGCCACATTCTATCCAGTTTTTCCTTCTGCCCAGGAGACAGCAGGCCATTTGCAGACTCACCAGAAATGCCCAGCTCTGGAAGCCAGTGCAGTACATGGGGTCCTTTTTGCTCTTCTTTACAACAAAGAGAACTGGAGCACGGTGGGGATGGTTCTCCTTAAGTGCAGAAGGGGAAGGCACTCTTCAGCAGCTGAGAATCACAAGCAGCCTCTTGCTAGCTCGATGAAGCCTCACTGGCTCTGGGCCCCAGTGTTTTGCCACTGATGACTTGAAGAACTCTCTTCAGCTCCCTCCTTGCCAACGCTTTTTTTCACTACCTCATGGAAGTTGTTTTGCTAGGCATGCTGCAGCGTGTGTTTTTTTTCTTGTGAGTGATGAAAAAGAGCAATTGGATGCGTGGGGTTTCTTTCCAGAAAGCTGGTTTATGCTCTGTAATAAGGTTTGGCCTTATTTTTATCAGGATTAACCTATATGATTCATGCTTGAAGTTAAGCTCTGATGTCTTTCTGCCTAACATGACTGACTTGGATTTAAATATATGCATATCAGCTTTAAAAGCTTTTAGAGCACTTCTTTGAATAAAATTAGTATTAGTACGCTTCAAGTGTGCAAAATATGCAGGGAGAGCAAATCTCATATGAGGCATGACTCCAGGTCCTGTTTTTTCTGTACCTAGTGCCTAACTCCACTTGCAATGGCTTTGACGAGGCTGTCCCAAGGGCTTACAGAACATCCCCAGGAAAGCAAGTCTGCTTCGTTGCGACTGTTCGCTTGGCAACGCCTCAGTTTTTAAAGGCAAGTGTGTAGCCTGGATCCCATTCATTTCAAAACTTCTCAGAACACTTTCAGACGGTGTGACACGCAAAGTTCTTAATTTTGCTAATTGAATGGATTACAGATATCACATTTCATGCATAAAAATCCAGTGAAGAGGATTATCAGTGCGACTGGGATCTGCAGAAGCCATGTCACATCTGCCCCCCCTTCCACAGGAAATGGAAACCCTCATTGTATTAGGAATTGCAAAGTCACTTTGAAATTGGGTTCTTTGTTGCTGCTGTATGTTCCTGTGATGGGACATTGCACAGATGGCTGCCAACGGTTTCATTTGTGCCCCTCAATGTCTTCGGGTAACTACTGATAAGTTTTCCTCCTTCCAAATCCTGGTAGTAAGATAGTTGCTTCTGGAAATAAGGATAGACCACCCAAGCTTGTGCCTGGCACTGTAGTTCCCTAATTAGCAAATGTGAGCTACTGCATCAGGCATCCCATGCTCAGAGGTTAAGAGATTAAAAATTCTAATTGAGATCTAGCTGGTATGAAATCACTGGTCCCTTAGCCTGGCTCCATCACTGCTGCAGGGACCTGCTGTTTCACAGCCCCAGCAGGCTGGTAGAGTCCCTTCTGGGTAAGTAAATGAAGACACTTCCCATAAATCTTAACCACAGTAATTGTATTAGCAGAAGAGGCTGAAGTTAAGGTTCTGCAGGAAGCCTTAAAGTAAATTCCCTTGTCTTTGGGTAGCTAACATCTCAAAATAAACAGGGAAACAAAATGGGCTGCACCTGGAGCAAAATGAGCTGCCCAGTGCTAGAGGGCAGAAGGTGTTAGCTGTCAGGAAACCCTGAGCACTGATCTCTTCAGTTCACCTGGCAGACTCATTTAACCCCTAGTCTTGACTTTCTCTAAAACAAAGGCGAAAATATTGATCTGACTCGCTAAGCAAGGCAGAATCAGTATTTTGTTTGCACACAGCAATGTTTGCATGTTGCACCCTGAATTTTAGGGTATGTTCTTGGCATCAGCATGTATTTTGGTGTAAACTGGAGGAGGGGAGACAGAAATTTAAGGCATGAAGCCTTTTGCACTGTACAATCAGCAGCTTCAATAAACTTTGTGAGTAAGTACTGATATATATCAGACAAATGCTTGATGGCAGTGCACCTTAGCTTTTCCTCTGGTCCCAAGAGGGTTTAAAACATTGGTGGTCTGAAAGACCTCTCTCTGAAAGGGACACAGAGAGAGAAGTGGCAGAGGAGATGATGAGAGGGTGTTGCTTGCACAAGGGGACGTGGCACTATGGAGCAGGAGGACAGCACCATTGGGGGCCAGCGGTTAGGCTGTCCTTGCCAATGAGAATGGAGACCCTCCTGCAGTAGAGACATAGGAGACAAGGTAACTCTGGATGCTGCCAGACCCTGAGCACTGATGCTGGCAAGTCGCATCAGGGGGTCTCCAGGTTGACAGATTGCAGAGCTGGAGTAGCCCCTGCAAACCACCAGTAGAGGAGGAGAGTTCAGCAGAGGGAAGCTCCAAATGAGCTGGGAGCCTGCCCTGGGTGTGCAGCATTGTGCCATTCTTCCTCCCTTTCCCACCTGTACTAAACAGCTAATCCCTGTCAGCTACGTCCTGATCTTCATCCTTCTGGGCCAAGGATGTCCTGCCTCATGTAATTCACTTATTATCATTCTCGTTAGTGTTGAGGGCTGCCGTGAGTCTTAAGGGTCAGTTTTTTCTTCACCGCGGGAGTGAAACACGAGGCAAAACTGCTGCCTTTCACTCGCTTGACAGATCCCACACAGACTGACTGCCTGAAAAGGCGCTACACCACCACAGCGTGTAGTGTCCCCAGCAACTGAGTGGGAAGGAGAGTGTTCCCCTTTGTCAAAGAGGACTCAGAGGGCAGACATCCAGAAAGGCCGGGCAAGGGGGATGGGTATCTTCAGTAACACAAAGAGAGTGAGGAAAAATGTGGCAAACCCAGGCAGGACCAAGGACAGGCTGGATGCTGGGAAGAGGCATTGCTCTGGGTCATGGTGAGCACAGCTCTCACACCCCAGGCTTCAAAGCCATAAAAACTTTGGCAAACCAAGGAACAGTCATAGCTCTTAAGTCCGTGTGCATCACAAGCTCTTCTCCCCAGCTCCTGCAAAAATGTTGGCATTGATAAATACAATAGATTGCTGTCTGGAATTGCTAGAAAGTATGTGAATCCTCTGTTTTCTCTTCTTACCCACAATTTATTTATAGCTAAGAAAAGCTAGATGAAGCAGAGGCATGAAACCACAACTCTTAGTAAGTCAGTTTTCTTCTCCATGCAGGAGATGTGTATCGTGGAAGAACCTCTAGAGGAATTCACATCAAGACACAGCCTGGAGTGGAAATTTTTATTCCTGGATCACAGGTTGGTGACAAGAAAAGCTCTCCTAGTTTTGTTTGGTGCTTGTCTACTGCTATTTTTGTAAATGCAATTCTCTCAAATAGTGTTATGTTTCACATCTAAACAGGAGAGCAACCTCTGAAATTCCTATAAAAAATGATATTTAGTATTTTACCCTGCATTTCTTTTTATCAGTCTTTAAAAAAAAAACTACTCTGTTTTGAACAAGTTTGTGATTAGCTTGTTCTTGTTTCCTTTAAAAGTATCAGTGGACCAAAGTCTCACCTAAGTACTATATAGCTGTGGAAATCATTCTTTCCAAATGCAGCCATTGATTGTGTGTGTGCAATTCCCATTGAGTTACAGAGGGAAAGTCTGTGCTGGCCTGAGGCAACCATGCTGGCAAAGGTACAAAGCAACTGCCTCAGCATGCCACAGACGAGCTCTGCAGGCACCCAGGCACAGATGATCTCCCCTCCTATCCCCTGAATCCCAACAGACCAGATCCCTTCACCACATGTTTTGCCTTGTGCAGGGGCTGCAGGAGCTGCAGCAGAGCCCCTGATCAAGGAACAGCCAGGGAATGGCTTCCTCCCAGCAGGTTCTTACGTGAAGGTCCCCAAGAAGCTGAGTTGCTTTCCACAACCACATCTACCCTGGAAAGATGGGGTTGTCATGGCCTTATCCTGATGGAAAGATGCCATGCCCAGCCCAGAATCCCAGAAAAAAGGTGGAGGAAAGTCAGGGTCAGGTCCCCTGGGGTGGGCAACCGTACACCGAGCAAGACCAGATGTGAGCTTTTTACATATCCATGTCAACATGCAGAAATGCTGTTTCTTTTGTGGTTTATGAATTTACCCATATTGTGCCTAACTGCAGAGCACCGCCGATTATAGGATACTTGCCTTTTGAAGTGCTGGGTACTTCAGGCTATGACTATTACCATATAGATGACCTAGAACTGCTAGCAAGGTGCCATGAACACTGTAAGTATCGCATCGCCCAGGTTCCTGTGGAATCACTGGGGCACCTCTTTTCAGTGAAATGTAGTTTCAGTTAAAATTGGTTTAAGCTTGTAGGATGAGGTTTGGCCTTGCGTCATGCCTGTGTGTCTTAATGGAGTTACAGCAGATTGGGGGCACTGCAGTTGATCAGCATCTGGCCCAGACTTATCAAGCTCTGAAAAATACATTTTTACCTTCTGTATCCCCAGAAGCAGTCAGCAAGACTCCCTGAATGGGTAAAATGCACCAGACTAGATACCTGCTCTATTAGTAAAGAATATACAGGAATAGTTCAAGCAATATCAGAGGAGATACTATTTTGTAAAATTATTTACCCTAATATTGTTCATTGTATATTGGGTATTACCTGTGGTTATTTAAATATGCCTTGTTAAGATTTAATTCAAAAACTCTTCCACAAAGTAAAGAAAAGGAGGCAATGCTTTTTAAAATATTTGCTTATAGAGCTGGATGGAAAATCTCAGTTTACCACCTGTGGGCATCCTGAAAATATCCTGTCAACATTATTTTTTGTTTGTTGACATTAAAACCTAGAAAGGCTGAATGTTTGTATATTTGGGAACCCCTTGAAATCACTGAGGGAAAAAAAGCAGATATTAATTTTGTTGGTGAATCTTTAAAACCTTTAATACACCCCAGTTTACGGCAGTTTGAATTCATGTCAGTCTGGGAATTTTCCTTCAGTTTCAAATTATTTTTGTCTTTGCACAGCGTTATCTCCCATGTTCACTTCACTCTGCAGAGAATACTTATCTTTTCAGGCATTTTTAGCCTGCACTTTTCTGCTGTAGAACTTAAAATGTTCACTCTTAGAAATTAATCCCAGATGCCTAATTAAGCAGTATGTGATCAGCACATAAACCAGAGTAAGATCTATGTTTAAGTTGTAGCAGACATTAATGCATTAGTGTCCAAAGTTAAGGTTAATTGTGCTGTGTAGGAATGTATTGTTTGAAGTGTCAGAAGAATATACCTACTGATTTTTGTGATATTTGCTCTATCACACAACTGCCAGGACTACTCACTCAACAGGTGCTTAGACTCCTGTCTCCCTTGGGAATCGATGGGGCCACAGATATTTTTGTCCCTCTTTTCATATTTCATGCCATTTTCACATCAGAAATTGTGCTACAAGCTGTGTGTATTTTCTGCTGACAGTGATGCAGTTTGGCAAGGGGAAGTCGTGCTGCTATCGGTTTCTGACCAAAGGACAGCAGTGGATCTGGCTCCAGACCCATTACTATATCACCTACCACCAGTGGAACTCCAAGCCAGAGTTCATTGTGTGCACTCACATGGTGGTAAGGTATGGAAAATCCTATCAACCGGTGGGGACATCAAGGACAGTAAGATAAGGGCATCCTCATGACAGTCAAAAGTTTCTCTTAGAAAAATGATGTCTTTTGTGAAACAAAAACGAAGACTGAACTCTCTGAAGAATGTATGTTCCTCATATTAAAATGATCAGACTGAACTTTACTTTATCCTAAGCTTGATTTGTCAATCAGGAATTTAGGAACAAATTAACTGTTGAATTTCTCCATTTTGTGCAAAAGTATGGAATAAACAGATGTCTTAGCTATTCTAATAATTGGTAAAACTCTAATCCTTACTTTTTTTTTCAAAGAGATGTGTGGAAGCTTCCCAGTGAGGTTATAAAGCAGGTGAAGGCTGTGAACTTGACCTTTATATATACTTCTTTAATATACCTCTTGACTTCAAGAAGACAGGAACAGATAAAAAACTGAAAATTTAAGTGTCTCTCAAATACTATTCAGTAGCAACTGACTTAAGTGATTTTCCAGCTGTTCATTTACCCTGTAAAATGTTACAATAATTTGCTCCTCTATTTGCTTAAAGCACATTTTATGAAATATAACAATACCATCTTGATACAAACAATTTTTTTTTACATTCAGTTATGCAGATGTTCGGGTGGAGAGGAGACAGGAGATGGGCTTGGAAGAAGTGTCCTCAGAGGTTGTGTCCTCAGCACTAAAGGTACAAAGAGAAACTTTTTTTCATTAATATAGGTAGTAATGACAACTTGTTCCTATGTTAACATCACTGAAGACTCCAGCATTGTCATTCTGGATGGATTCCTTCAATTTCAGTATTCATTGGTTGCCCACTTGAATAATTTTAAAGTAAATTGGATAAGTTCATGAAAGGATAAAGCTAGTGATCAGGAACAGCCACAAATTAAGTGGAACATGGCACAATGTGAGATATCCCCACCTTTCCTCAGCAAGGTACTACGGCTTAAAGATTCATTTGGATGTGTTCTGGCAGTCAGCCTTCTTGACTACATCTCGGTGATCTACTGAGGGAAGGAAGAAAAGCTCCTCATCGGCACATGGCTGAGTGTCTCACAGAGGTTACAGTTGCTGTCACATCCCACTGAATACAAAAGAAAGACTCAGAAAAACATCTGAAGGCACAAAATGACCACAGAAGTAGCTTGCTATTTATTTCCAACTCAGTGATAGCTCTTTGTGAAATGCTTTAACAAAAGCTATTTTACTAATGCTATTTGGAAGGGACATTGACACCTGTGCCCAAGCCTTCTGCTGGCTTACCTGGGATTAGTTCTGCTCAAGTAATTTCAGGCCAGCCAAAGAACTGTGTGCACAACCTTTACTAGATGCATTTCTAAATGCCCTGACAGATGCAATAGCTATTCCCTTTTTGTTTGTTTTAGGACAGTGGTGCCAGCTTGGATCCTGAACAGCACTTTAATGCACTTGATATTGGTGCCTCAATCCTCAGCGCTAGTCGGACACCCTCAGTATCATCCAGGAGCTCACCAAAATCTTCCCACACACCCAAGTCAGACCCAGCATGTGAGTGACATTCCTGGGTTACTGCACTATTTTTAATTTAGCCAAGTTGCAGAACGTTTATCTGTATACCACAGCGGCTAATTTAACACTTATTTATGTGGTATAGGTGATACGTGTGCGTCACTGACAATGAAGTGTATAATCTGAAATGATAACATACAAGAGAGAAGGTTCTAGTGCAACCACCCATACACTGGAAAATGGTTAGCGGGACTAGCCATGAGATCTGCTGTTTCGATCTTTTATGAAAATGAGGACTTCTCTCATCAGTTATGAGGGCATCAGTATAAGGAATATGGGGCCCCTCTAGATTTACCTGAGTAATAACAGCCTGTGAGTGATTCTCTTCAGGATGCTTCAGCCAAGACTTGGACACACCTTATGCATTCCTTCTGCTCCCTGCTGGAAGAAAAGCCAACAAGCTAATTTATTTATTTATTCAGCCCATATGAAAGGAGTTCTGACTGTTTTAGAAACAGCTCTTGAGTCCTTTGACTCCGTTCATTAGAACACAGAATCATAATCTCTCTCATTTACTGTTAACTTTGCCAAGGCCCTCCTTATCAGTTTGATGTTACTGCCATTGAAGTCAACAAGAACAGCCTTGACTCCTGCTGGGATTTAGCCAGGCCATAATCATTTCTTGCTAGGTCTCATTGTAATTCCCGCTTCAAATAGGGATGATTTCCAGGATGTAAGAACTCACTGGTACTTTTCTTGCAGCTACGCCAACAAAGCTAATTGCAGAGACTAATGTTCCCTTGCCAAAAACACCGAGCACGCAGCAGGATTTATCCGTGCATAGACTCAGTCAGCCTACTACTCTTCAGGTAACTTTACAAAGAGTCATCAAAATAGGCAGATGATATAAAGCATGTGCCACATAGGCCACTTAGCAAATAAAAATTACTTATGCAAAAGCCCTGACATTAGAAGAAACCTAAAATTTAAAGGGGCCGAACTTAAAAATGAAGTTTTTTTTCGTTTTTAACCTAAGTTTCTTTGCCTTCTTAGCCTCCATGTGAGCTTCTCCCACAGCAGCTGCTGCCTCCAGCAACTCTGCAAAATCAGCCTGCACCTCTGGCACAGGTTAGTTGGGGATCTGGAAGTGGAACAAGTGACTTGTTGACCTCATGATATTTTCTCCTTTCATCTAGGAAAGAAATTAGGGTCCCGGTCTTTGGGGGCTTTAGGTTATCTCCTTAATAGCTAGTATCTCCCAATCTACAGCTCTCAAATGCTTAAAATATTGTGGGAAAGAATCTGAATTGTACATTTGTGTTATTAAACATGTAACTACATACAGACATTCAGAACAGAAGCCCAAGTGCATGTAGGTTCAGGTGCATGCATACATCTGTTTCACAGAAGAACAAAATAAACAGATGGGAAAAGAGTTTTCAGCTTTGCTTCTACAGAATCAGGTCCCATCAAAATCAAGGTCACAATGAGAATTAAAACAAACAAACAAACAAAGAATTAACAAAGACCAAATCCTCCTAAAAACACCTATTTGTGCTGATGCAGAACTAAACAGCAGTAAGGGACACACAAGTTCAACAAAATCCATTTTGTGAGTGTGCCAGTAATGTGAAGATGCTGCTACAGTCAAATTCCTCCAGTGAATTCTGTTAACCCATATTTCAAAAGTGGGTGATGGCCCAAAAAAACCACCTCAGTGTTTCATTTGCAGTGGATTTTGAAGGAGCAAATTTGACTACCATGTTCCCATCGCACCGTTTTTTTCATGTGGTCATGCTGTGATGATACACCCTAAGATCTGCTGATGTTAGAAACTACAAGGTAGTCCTGGACCTCGGCTGCTTTTATTATTGGTGCCCTGTACTCCCTCACAAGATCCCAGAGTTTCTTCCTGTAGCATGAAACATAGAACATCCTGAGGATACCTGCTTTAAAATAACAAATTCTCATTTATCTTCTATGTTTAATATTCTTTCCATGACTCCACACCAGCATGCAGTGAAGGAACAGCATGTCAATTATCTGCTCTGAGCATTCATTTTCTTTTACAGATATTTCTCTCCGTTATTCACTAATACACTTCCAAACATCAATTAGTTTATTTACTATAAACCCATACATGTTTTGCTTAACTTTTTTCCTACATACCTCCCTTTCTTATTCATCAAATCTCTTTGTAAAAAGATGCTTTTCAGTTGCTTACTAAGAACCTCTCTGCCTCACCCCTTCCCAGTAAAATGGTCTTACTGGCACAGCAGCTCCATTTCTTCTCCGCCAAATCAGAGCACCATCCAGTCACACAGCCACTGATTAAGCCTCTTTGGGCTGGCTAAATCTTCGTGAAAGGAAGAGAGCTGACTCAACTGGCAGCAAAGTCACAGCAATGCTCCTGGAAGCTCAGAATGGAGCTTCCCTTGATGTGGAGCAAGGAAATGGCACCAGGATGTTGCAGCTCAGGTTGCCAAGACTCATACCCCATAGTTTTACTTCTGAGAAAAGTAGCAAATCTTAACAGTCTTAGGTGATTTTCATAAGCTATTAAGAAAATTATGAAACTATTCTGTACTTCCCACCTTAAAATGACAAACATGTCAGCCTACAGCAAGATACTCCATTATTTAAAAGACAAGGTGCCTGCAGCACTGAGTGAGGAACAAAACCTAGGTACGCGTGCTTCCACCATGAACATTTCCTCAGTTTCCTAGTAGACTTTTGCAGCAGTTTGGTGGCAGAACACAAGCTCATCACTTTTAGAAATAGCATGCCTGGGCGCCCCACTGCCAGTCAATGAGGAGGAGCTGCACAAGTTGCTCCCTGCTGCCTTTCTGCTACGTGCCCTCAGCTGAAGGTGACTGATGGCAGGAGCTGAGAGGCTGTTTGCTGAGCATGGCCACACAGGGCTCTGGCACTTTGATGGGTGTCCTTGTGGCTAACAGTTGGCTACAGGGTGGCAGCCGGAGGGGAAGACATTTTAAGTGGCCACGGCTGCATCTGCAGCAAGCAGCTAGCTCCCGCCTCAGGCACCATCTGCTTGAACTTTGATTAGTTTTATTTTGAGCAATGGCTGCAATGGTTTTGTCTCCGCCAAAATGCAGTTTTAGCTTCTGCCTTGCTTGCCTGAATGAACAGACAGCACTTTACTAGATGTCACCTGAATGTAAATGGTTTACTTTAAACCAAGTGCTCCCTATTAGAATATTTGTTTGTTTGCCTACCTCATTGTAATAAATTAAAATCCCCTACAACACAGCGGATGTTGATGACTGAATAATAATTAGTACTAATAATCCGTTTGGGATTGCACAGGTGTTCTTCAGAAGACAGAAAGAATGAACAAGTTGTTCGGCGAGCTGCAAAACTAATAAAAACTGGTTTCCCAAGGGCTGCGCCTTGCAAGGCTGGCACAGGACCCAGCCTTCCCCACAGGAGGGGAATGAGCGGGTCCCTCTGTCCTTTCCTTAGCTATAGCTTTCATGAAGTTAGAGCAATCTGGTATTGTTAAGATTCTCACAAGTGTTGTATATCTCTAGCAGTGGCCAGAAGGATGAAAAGTTAAAAGGTAGAAATGAATGACTCAAAGGAAACTAAGCTAAAAAACAAAGAGGGTCTTTGTTCTTTATCCTGCTACCAATTTCATAAAACTTGTAGAAACAGAATGTCTTTGAGGTGGTCACCTTTTTGTTCATCGCATCTGAAAGGGAGGACCATCCTGACAAACACAGAGGGACCACTCCCGTGGCTCCAGTCCCTCAGCATCTAGAGAGGGCGATTAACCCTGGCACCTTGTGGTGGCACTCGGTGGAGAGAAACATCCCTCCTTGGGCATGGTGCAGCTGGTCTCTTCCAGATGTCCACGCTGACAGAGAGGGTTCACAGCCCAGAAGTGCCCATCCTTCTCCCTGGGCTGTACAGCCTGTCTGGACCATCGGCACTGGTGCACTGAACCTGCTGGATTGTGCCCCTCCCTACCTGAACGCCTGCCGACATGATCCCAAAAGCATCACTTTTTTTAAGAAACCAGACTAAGATTATTGCTGGGGGGGGGTTCTGTCTTAATAAATCTTGGTTAAAGTGGTGATCCTCTGCAGTTATCTCACAGGTTTAGTCTTGCATGTTTGCGTGTGAGGAAAGCTGGCACTTTTCTGTGTATAATATGCATTTTTCTGAGGATCCTACAGAACATAACACCCAAGTGAGACAGTAATTTCATCTGATGCAAATGGCAGAGTTAAAGCTGTGCAGTGTTTAGTGTGAAACATTTTGAGTTAAGCTCTTTTAATTTATTATACAATTACAGATTTCTCCCCTAATTAGTAGAGCAGTTAATGATCTTGAGATAAATACTCTCTAGTGCAGGTCAATTGCTGTTAGTGTCTCATTGTACAAAAACAATAGAAGCTCTGTAGTCACAGGGGTCATGGCTAGAGTTATCAACAAATTTGGGGGTTAGACTGAGAAAGGGAAAAAAGCATAAGAGAAAGTTCCTTGTCTTCTTCCTTAATGGTTTTCACTGTAGTAGACCAGTTAATTGTTGTTGTTAAGTTTATTAATACAAAAAACACAGACAAAAAAGAACAAAAAGACAATAATGGATGAATATGTTAAATATAAGATGGTACTGAAAATAATTAAGATATAATAATTTTAAATCCACAACAACATATTTTTGTGTGTAAAACAAATTCAAATTCAAAACTCAGATCCGGAAATGGATTTTGTTTCTAATTGAAGTATAAAACTACTATAAAAATATCTGCTATAAAATTCCTTACATTTGTTAATTGAAGAAAATCAAGTTCCTTTCCCAAAGAGTCTTCAAGGAGTTTGCCCATTAATGAAGCCTGCTATCCACAAGCCAGGCTGTTAAAATGAAGCTTTTCGCTAAAATTGTTTTTAATTCCTTTCTGATAAGGATCCATTTAAAGACTTAAGAGTAGTTCTCACTAACAGAGTTCATACAGAGAGAATTAGGTTGCGAGACTTGGCTTTTTTAAAAAATCCTTCGACACAGACTCAGATTAAAGCGGGAATTAGCTCCATCTCATTTTATCAAGCCATAGTGTCATTGCGCTCCTAAATGGAATGGTACCCAGGACTCTTCAGAAAAGTCAGGCTGCAACAAGCAGCACTAACCACTCTTTTGAGTCATTTGTCCTTGTTCCCAAACATCAGAGTTTTCCACTGGTCCATTTCTTGGGTTAATACTTCATATGCAGACTAGAAAAAGAGAGAGACCCAGCTCTGACTTCTCTGCCCTTTAACACCAATTTGAAATAACACAAACTTCCCTTGGGGAGCTTTGACACCATTTTTCTGCTCTGGGGAAGGACCAGGTTGCAGATGACAGTGCTGCTGTTTGAAGGCAAACACTGTGAATCACAGCACCAGAGGCCAAGTGCTTACATTCTGTCGTGGGGCAGATGGTGCAAGTTGTGAGCTGGAGCTGCGATGCCTTTGCCATCAAAGTGGGTTCTGAGGGCCACTTTAGCAGCCCTCCTTAAGCAGGGATGGTCACAAAACTCCCCTCCACCTTGCCACACGCGCAAACTCTTTGAGTAGTCACCTCCCAGACTGCGCAGGAAAGCCACCCTTCACCTGCTAAATAGAAATAAACCTTCTGAAGTTCTTGTCCTTTCTCACCTAAAGGCCATTTACATGGGAGCTTTGCTCGAGGGAGTGTGAAGGTGTTTCACATACTTAGCTAGTTTAAGGCAAAGTGATTAGCTGATACAAACCTGACCTGGCACATTTAGATTTCTCTAAGTAGCCAAAAAATTCATGTAACTGCACAGTACTGCTAGCACCACAGCTCTCCTTAATTCCCTTTTTGTTACCGTATTTGTTTTCCTATTAAAAAGCCAGAAATGGTGTAAGTAAGTCCACCTCCATGGAGCAGGAAGGCATCAGGAAGGCAGCATGCATCAGTTCACCCACTAGCACAGAGCCACTAGAATAACCACAGGAACAGGGCACCATTTTCAAGTCACAGCAAAATTATTAATATTTTGGCTGAACATGCACAGCACCGCATGTTTTCAGAGAGGTCTTGGATGCCTTTATTACAGGAAAGCTTACAGATTTTTTGAAGTGTTATTTTTCCAGAGACTGTTTTTTTTACTTTTGGAATATAAGCTTATGCAAAGCAACTATTCCAAAGCCTATTAAACTAATAATTAACTTTGCTGGACTTTGAATCATACCTGAAAATATCAAATAGAACTAGGAATTTATTATTCTGTTAGTCTGCTCTGTGCTTACTGAATAATTCCACTTCGTGCCAAGTATTGCTGTTACTGGAGGTTGCACCTTCTTCTTGACCCTAGTACTGATGTCCATTTTATATTATTATTTAGAATACCCTTTCTCCCACTGAGCTATCCATTTTACATCATGTAAAAAAATAACTTAATGAGTATTTCTTGTAGCTTGACTTCTACTCAGCTGTAGAAATCTAGAAAATGTTTATTGTGGTCAGCTGTCACATGATGCTATAGTAAGTCATCAGCAG
This sequence comes from Neomorphus geoffroyi, assembly GCA_033558235.1. NCBI lineage: Eukaryota > Metazoa > Chordata > Aves > Cuculiformes > Neomorphidae > Neomorphus > Neomorphus geoffroyi. The sequence continues at coordinate 33,924,861 of JAUMJM010000005.1, read as the reverse complement.
AATAAACCATTGCAGCACTTACATTTCTGTGCCGAAAAAGGGGAGCGTTAGTAAAACATGTCCAGAATATACAGTTACATCACGTTAAGGGCTCCAAACTAGAGGTTAATAAAAAGAACGCTCTCATTTGCCATCCTATTAAGATGCTCTTGATATTTCAAAGTAGCGTATTCTCAAAAACAGTTCTTCAGATAATTTCCTACCAGAACAGGGTCAGTTGTAAGCAGATCACTCTAACTGAGGCAATTTAATATATGTGCGTAAAATTGAAAATAGACAAGATTTATCTCTGCCTAGATGTTAGTATATTACAAACACATCTTTTATTCCTTTGGCTGTGCTTTACAATCAAGAAACCAATAACTTCTAAAAGAACAATGTTCTACTGAGGCCTGTTTCTATTACAATGTCTGATTTTCCTCCCTTTTTTTCTTCAGTTCTCAGCACAGTTTAGCATGTTCCAGACCATCAAGGACCAGTTAGAGCAGCGGACCCGGATCCTGCAGGCCAACATCCGGTGGCAGCAGGAGGAGCTTCAGAAGATACAGGAGCAGCTCTGCCTGGTCCAGGACTCCAGCATACAGGTATGTCACTGCTGGGAGGGGCAGAGCGAAGCATCCTCTCTTGTGTGGCTGTTGATAGGGTTGGCAACTGAAAATTAGCTCCAGAGTCCAAGAAATCTGGAAATGTGGAAACCAGCCTGTCTGAATGAGGATGTTAACCTCTGAAAACCTCTTGAGTAACCTACCTTGAGAAATATTTAAGAGCTCTCTGAAAGAAGAGAAGGAAGAAATATCTCAACTTTAGGGGTAAGAGAAGAATTTGCATCATTTCCAGTAACATTTTAATACTTTTATCTACTGAGTTTTCTAACTGAGCAGTTATAATAGAAAAGTGTTCAAGTTCAAACTTGGCAATGATTATGTCTCTCCAGTTCATTAGCTTCCATTCAGTCACTGCTTGCATCGTGTTGTTATCACTTGTGCTCAGTATCTCATCCATCCAGCTCTTCCTTAGCCAACAGCTTTCCTTCAGGCAGCGATCATCTCTTCCATTCAGTCCCTGTTTTTCTGACCTTACCCCAACCTGGATACAGAGCACAAGAGATTAATTTCCTTGTCACATTAAAAAAACCCAAACCTCTACTGATGTTCATTTGTTCACACCTGCGAGGTGTCTGAATGTGTTCTTCACTGGACCAGCTTAAGCCTTTAGGATGAAGCTGACTGAGCTGGCTCTTCTTCTGCCTTTGATACCTCCTACACAGAGCTAGAATTCACAAAGTACAGTATCTGCTTTGTACTACCCCTTATGTCTACCAAAGCTCAGAAATAGTAGCATGTGCAGTTCAGTTCATCACAGGTTTTACTTAACGACAAATTGACAAATCATCCAGTTCTGTGGAAGCTTTCTGAATGCAGGGTGATTACTGCTATGTTCCTCATAATTTAACTATAAATGCCAGGTTAAATGACCCTTGCTAGAACTGTTGCATTGGGCACCCACGGTGACTATTGTACTAACAAGATATTTTTAAAAAACAAGCTCTGTCAAGAAACAAATGTCTTAAAGAACATTTTAAGCACAGGATGAAAACCTGGGACCTGCTGAAGTCCGTGGGAATTTTGCGCCTGACTTCCACTGAAACGGACTCTCACCTGTTATCAGCATCTGTGAAACACAGTTTCACATATTAAAACAATTGGGACTCTATGTTTAGGTAATTAAGGGATCAGTGATACCAAATTAGAAACTTTGCCACCTACATTGTTGCATGTGCACTGCGGTAAGACAGCACAGCAATGGCAGGTCCCAAACCAGGACTCTGTTCCTCGTGCCATATAAGCATATAAATAGACCAGATTTAACTTCAGTGCATTTCTTCTGTTGGTTCTGCGCAGACTTTGATTAATGGGAAGGGAAATTCTCCCTGCAGTGAACTGGCCTTCAGTTCACAATCATGTCATATGTCTGAAAGCTATTATTGTTCTTATGAATATCAAGAGATGTGATATTCTCACTTCCTCTCTTTTTAATTGGGTGAAAACCATTACTTTCTGCTGGTGAAGTCTTCAATAGTCACATGCACTCATCCTTTTTTTCTTCATAATTCAGGCAAAAATAGATCAGGACACATTCTTATATGCAGGAAACGGATTTTATTTTTACATAGCTGTCCCCCTCTATGTGCTAGGGTGCATTTAGTAGCCCAAATACATGGCACACATAGTCAGATATACCCATGGGGAGCTCAAGTAGAGAGAAGAGGAGATTCAGTGAGTAAATAGTGCATAGTTCTGTACTGCCCACCTCATACCAATTTGCAGCTCTTAGTTATACCATTTGGGTGATCCTCTCCTCCTCAAAGACTGTACCAGGTTGTACCTAGTATTTTCACACCAGTACAAGTCCTCTGGTGTCAGGAGTGACCATTTCCCAGGTTACTGCAGATGCAGAACTGAGAGGTAGGGGAAATGGAGGGCAGCTCAGAAATCCAGGGGCATAGAAATTACTGTGCTGTTGCAGGGATAGGGTGAGACCAGGAATTAGCTTTGTCTTATTTGGCGTGAGGCAATTTAAAAGAAAGCCTCATGCTTTTGCATGCAGCACTTTTGTGACTCATAAGCAGCGAGGAGTACACTGTTAAATCAAAAATCCAACTACGTGCTTTGCTGCACAGATTTCATCATTCAGGGAGTTGGATGTCTGCAGACATTGATCTGCGCCTGTTATCAAAGCTACAAAGCATAGTAGCAAACAGGCAAGCCTTACTATCAAGCATATTCCTGATCTCTTTAATATTCCATGTAGAAGAGCTGTAAGCATGGGGGAGTGCTGTAGGCTGTCTGAAAAGGGGGAAGTGTTCTCTGGTTTTCACTCATTAACTGATTTATTAGCATATCTTCCCCACTGGTTCACTCCCTTCCCCACAGAAGTGTACAGGTAGGTCTGCGGAGAATTAAGCCCCATTTCCATTTCCTTCAGAGATCTTCAAAACTGCAGTTCGGCAGTCCACCAAGAAACACTTCCCCAATTGGACAGGTGTTGAGCATGGTAGTCTGTGTTAGAAACTATTTCCAAGAGCCTTGTGCGATAAAATATGAAACTAGCAGGAGAGTTGTGGGCCCTGAACAAAAGTGTTCAAAACCCCATTAAATTCCTGTTACTGCTTTTCCTGACAAATGAAAGTATGAAGGACAGGAGCAGCAAGAGTAACCTCAGAAGTCTGAAGGATGCTGTGTCTGCTCCAGATTTGAACAGTCTAGCTAATGAATTGTGGCTGGGCAAGAAGGCAGAAGGGTTGAGCCTGACTAGCCTGCAAGAACTACAAATGAGACCATCCAAAGACACCCATCATTTGCAAACCAGGCTCCCTTCGAAGTCAGTGAAATCTCAGCTTCCCAGTTCTGTGCTTCTCATCTTTCTGTATTTTACATAAAGACAGAATCTTGATGTCTGCAATGATGAGACAGAAGGCTATAATCCCCTGATTATCCAAAGGAAAGGTAGAGCCAAAGAGCTGTTTTCCTCATGATGTCTTGTCAATGTAATTCATCCATTAGTTGCAGAATCCATCTATCATGGAATGAGGGGGCAGGAGAGTCAGGGGGTCCCACCCTCCCTCGCTGCTTTGCAGCATATGTTAACAAGCTGGCCAATTAAAAAATATTTGTAAGATGCTTCACTGACCTTGCAGTCCGCAAAATCAGCCACAAGACACGTCATTACCAGCAGTTAGGGGGCTGCTAATTTATCTACTTGGATTTGCACAGACTGGGAAAGATTTAATTCTTTATTAGGGAGTTTCTGTTATTTAAAGGTGCCATATTTCAGTGTTTCAGCAGAAATCAGGCAGAGCTATCACAAAAGAGGCACATTATAAAAAAACAGTGGTAAGTTTTGTGCTTATGAAGCATGTCCTTGCTTTTAGGCTTAACTAGCAGGTAGAGACTTAACACTTTGATCCTCTCTTGGGTTAGCTCTTGTTTTGGTGAGGCATTTTGAGTCTTCCAGTTCTGCAAGAACACGGGTTAAATGGCACCATCACTTTCTGTCCTGAGCTTGTTTTTCCAGGGCATTTATGTTCAGATGGTTAAAATTCTGGTTTGGCCATTATAATGCAAGCAGAGGATCTCTAGGTATGAAACACTCAGAGCCCTCTCAGGGTACAAACACATGAACAAACAAAATTGGTTTACTGGGATAAATTTGGTTGTAAATTTAAAGCCATTTACCATTAACAGTGCACATTCTTACCCAGTGGCACACTTTGGTAATTGCGAAGTAGGTTACTCTGCTTTCTTTCAAGGATAAGCTCCTTGGCCTTCATCTGGAAGTAAGGCACACACAAAGGCAGGTCCCTAAGAGTAAGTCATTCCCCACAAGTTCACACTCTGCCTGACCTTCGCATCGATATATGTTGACTTTGCATTGGATGAACTTAGTATTTCTCCAGCACTGTGCACCATGTACAAGGAGGACACTTAAGATAATCCCCCTACAGTTTTTAATTTGCAGTGATCTGGCCAGTACAAGTGGGCTCACGCTCCCCATCACATTTCTGAAATACACCACTTGCTTTACCTGTTCTGAATTTTATATCAAATGTTTTATATCAAATCTTATATCAATGGTGACCAGTTTAATTGCTACAGCTTATCAAGTGAGTTCATTTACCACACATGTCCAAAGCTTAGCTTCTATATACAGAAAATAAACAAAAAAACAAATTTTCATAATTCCTGTCTTTGATTTATTCATAATAAGTTCTATTTACTTGGCAGAAGTTGCAAGACCATCTGTCTTTCTGATATGTAATGGCTCCAAACTCAGTAAGCAGTGTTTTTAGAAGAAAACACTCAGAGCTAGTTTCAGACCTGCTGTGAGCAGCCCCAACTCTGTTACTTGACCCATTTATTTCTATCAGAGATCTTTGAGATGTGGTTAGCCTAAAGCACCTGAAACAAGCCGTTGCTTTAGGTCTGTTAACATTTTCCTTAATTGCACCCCTCCTCTCTCAGCTGATTAATGCAAGCTTTCTCTGCACCTTTTTTCTGGGTAAAATCTTGCCACACAGAAATTCATTAACAATTTATCATATTTAAATAAAAACTGTGTTTTGAAAGCTAGATAAATAAGTACAAACATGATGGATCAACCCAAACTTACGTAAAGAAAAGCAATGCATTGTGCCAGTCCTTTGGAGAAAGGTATGGGTTTTTCCAAGAAAAATTAGAGAGGACATGATAGTTTAGGGAGTTGTTAATGTAAAAATAAGCTGCAGAAACATGTACTAATTACTAGGCATACCTCAGACGTACTGCTAGGCATGAGACTGATGGATGAATAATGAAGAGAATAATTGTGATTCTGATTTCATTTAAAACCTAAGCAGCTCCACTTAAATTAATGGAGTTCCACATGTGTAATGGCGTAGTAATGTGGAGTCAGAATCAGATCCAAAAATGCCTTTGACTACTCGGGATGTGTACCTCCATACAGTCCTTGGTGGCAAGAGGCTAGGTTCAAAATATTGCAAAGATAGCTTGTAGTATTAATAATTCATAATTTTAAAAGATGTCTTTTTCCTTTATATGGCTTATAATAAAAGAAGTAGCCTCTCTAGAAATGCAAAAATTACCAAGCCTTATAACTTTTAAAGAAGAAAGCCCCATCTTGCATGGAGGTATATCATTTACAGAAACACTAACAGCACTGCTAGCTCTTTTGCACAAGTCAAATGCCTGGCACAGTTAGGAAGAACACTGGGTGACGGTTGCCTGATGGGAAATCAGATAAATGACAGTGACTGTCTGTTTACACATCTTCTTAATGATAAGGACACAGACATTCAGCACAGACAGCTCTGGCCTAAATGTAGCCTCATTAAAAACATTCAACAACCCAACTGTATGTAAGGTGTTGAATTTCCAGAGATAAATTCAACAGCAGGCCCATCGAAAGGCAGGCGGATTTTGTTGAAAGGAGAAATGAAAGGACTGAAAAGGCATGGAATAACTCTCTTCTCTCTGGTCAGGATGTCTCAGAACATGGTGAATGTACAGGGAACTGTTCTTGCAAGGGCTGTGCCTTCCACAGAGAGAGGGCTTGTGCCTTCAGGACACATTTCACAAGTAATGAGTTCACTTGCAGAACAAGAAATCAAGAATTCAAAAAACTAGAGACAGCCGAACTGTTAACGTAGGAAAGACAGGTGACTTCCAGCTAACAGTAAATGCATAGTGAATTCAGAAATGTGATAACTTTGTTTTAGAATATATCTTTGGGTTTAATTCTGTCACCTTCATTATCCAAGACAGCTGGACTATGGAAATAAACCACCACTCCCCTCCCCCTTCTTTTCCAGATGTTCCTACAGCAGCCAACAGTGTCCCTGAGCTTTAGCAATACCCAGCAGCCAGAGCCACAACAGCTACAGCAGAGATCAGGGGCCATTTCTCAGCAGCAGCTTGTCCCCAGTCCTCAACTTCAAGGGCAAATTGCATCTTCACAAACAGCGAACCAGCAAGCACTGAGAGAAGCGAGCGTGATATCGAGTCAGGTAATCATTTCTTTGAATAGAGAACCATTTATATGGAAAGGAGACACTGAGCTGTTACTAAACAAGCAAGTAAAGTCATGTCAGTCTTGTAAGTGTGCCTTTGCCTTTCCTTCTCTATTCTCCTATGTAAGGGCAGCCTATATAAAGGGTCTCCTTACAGCATTTACTTTACCATAAATCCCTTTTGAAGACCTCAGCCAGGAGGGTTGCTTGAGCAGCTGTTTTAGCTTTAAAACCGGGGGGGGGGGGGGTAGGTACGCAAAAGGTGTGGATGATTTATTGTTCTTCAGGTGATCCTGAAAGAATGACAGCACGACCTCCCAAAATAAGGTTTACCTCTGCTCACTCCTTGAATCCAGCTGGATGCCACTACCACAGTGAAGGCTGTCTGCTGTGGTCGTGGCACACAGCCAGAATACATGGAGATTTGTGTGACACCTCCAGGTTGTGAGCCTAACAGGTTACTGCACAGGAAAATAAAAGTTCAGCCTCAGTCAGTAGTAACTGAGACCTGTGAAAACTAGTAGGCTTTTTTTCTTATTGCTGGTTTCTTGGCATTTTCAGTGTTTGCTCTTCCACGCACCTGTTGTACCTCCCTTCACAGAAAACTTAGCTCCTACTTCTGTTCCCTGACTGTGTGTCAAACGTAGCTGTACCATTATCTTTAGACCCCTCAGCTCTAGCTTTTAACCTCCTACATACCTGTGTTATAATGACTCTATTAAAATAAAAAGCATATCTGTATTATAAATAGAATAAAAAACATCATTTTTTTTTTCCTTTCATAAGGTTTATTGCCATCACTGGGCTTCCATGGCAGTGTTAACCACACCTGTCTTCATGGAGTCTTGTTTACCTCCTCAGCTGCTTGATAGCAGGGCTAGGGCTGATTTGCTTTCACAGTGCTCTGGTCTTGAGGGTTTTGTGGGCCAGTAGAACACAGCGTGGAGCAGCAGTGGGTATGAAAGTCTTAAGAGGAGCGGCTGAAGGGACTGGGGTTGTTTAGCCTAGAGAAAAGGAGGCTGAGGGGAGACCTTATCACTGTCTACAACTACCCAAAAGGAGGCTTTAGCATGGTGGGTGTTGGTCTGTTCTCCCAAGTGACAGGACAAGAGGAAATGGCCTCAAATTGTGCCAAGGGAGGTTCAGATTAGACATCAGAAAAAATTTCTTCATTGAATGGGTATTCAGGCACTGGCACAGCTGCCCAGGGAGGTCGCTGAGTCACCATCCCTGGAGGTGTTTAAAAGACAGGTAGATGAGGTGCTCAGGGACATGGTTTAGTTGTGGACAGGTACAGTTGGACTTGATCTCAAAGGTCTTTTCCAACCAAGCGATTCCATGATCTTTTGAAAGCCTCGACAGGCTAGGGGAATGCTGTCCCTTCTTGTATCGTGACAGCAGCTGGGTGACCACACCACCAGGTAGTGGAGGTTTGAAGTTGTAGTGGGGCAGCTGTTGGTGTCTTCTCCCAAGTAACAAGTGACAGGATGAGAGGAAAAGGCCTCAAGTTGTGCCAAGGGAGGTGTAGGCTGGATTTTAGGAAAGATTTCTTCACGGAAAGAGTTGCCAAGCACTGGCACAGCTGCCAAGGGAGGTAGTGGAGTCACCATCCCTGGAGGTGTTTAAAAGACCGGTAGATGCCGTGCCTGGGGACACGGCTGGATGGTGGAGCTGGCAGTGTTTACGGTTGGACTTGATGATCCTAAAGGTCTTTTCCAACCTAAACGGTTCTTCCATTCCGTGCGATCCTGCACTACCGGAGCCGGCTGCCAGGCTCCGTGTCTCTCCGGGCTCTCTCCCCTCGGCCGTGCTGCAGCTCCGCTCTCCCCCCGCTCTCTTGCAGGGCCCGAAGGCGGCGCGGTTGGCGGAGCTGGCGCCGGGGGGCGGCCGCCCCCCCCGCACCAGCGCGGCCCCACCCTTCGCCGCAGCCCCCGGCGGCGGCACCGCGGCGCCCCCTGCCGCCCTGCCGCGGGACGGCACCCCCGGCGCGGCCGCCCCCGGCTGCAGCCACGACCAGCAGCTCAGGTAGGGCCGTGCGGGGCGCTGGGCTTCGGCCCCAGCCGCGCTCGGCTGGGGGCTCTGCGCGCGGTCCCTCTGGCCTGCCAGCCCCAGGGAGCTGGGATGTGTCTGCTTGTCCTTCCCTGTCTCAGGCTCCCCTGGGTGGGCGGTGGAGGAGGGTCAGGACCCTGGCAACCAACTAGACACGTGAACCCCCAAAATGACAGTCCGATACTCGGAGAGCTCAAATACGAGCCACTCCCACCAGCAGGAGCAAAAGGAATTTCAGTCTGGTGAGATCCTAGCGCCTGGTCTCCCAACCTTACCGGGAAGGGCATGTGCTGCCCCACATCTCCGCCTCGCAGCCCATGGGATGCACCTGCCGCAACCGGGACCTGAGGCTGGAGCTCCTGACGCTCAGCCGTGTGCCGTGCCTAGGAAAGCATCCTGTCTCAGCTTTGCAAACGCAGCATTTGTGTGGTCCTTCTATTACAAGAATGTCACTTTGTCTTTTTTTCCCCCTGTGCCAGACTGTTGCTCAGCCAGCCCATTCAGCCCATGATGCCTGGGTCCTGTAACGCAAGACACCCTTCAGACCTCAGCATGGCGGGATCCCAGCCTAAGTACGTGCCTTGTCAAAGATAAAACGTCAAAGTTGCTTTTGAGGGGAAATAGCCTTCGTGAGTAAGAGATGGAGGAGACTGGATATTAGGAAAAATTTCTTTACCGAAAGAGTGGTGAAGCATTGGAACAAGTTGCCCAGGGAAGTGGTGGAGTCACCATCCCTGGAGGTGTTCAAGAAATGTGTAGATGTGGCATTTCAGGACATGATTTAGTGGGTATGGTGGGTTTGGGCTGATGGTTGGATTTGATGATCTTAGAGGTCCTTTCCAACCTTAAGGATTCTATAGTTGTATAAATATCTGGAACATGTTCCTGTATTGAGCCTGCCATCCAGTGTCAGGGTCAACCTTAACCTACCTGGTCACATCTGGAAGGATGATGGCGAGAAACACAATGTGCCAGTGGTGTTTTAACAAGCCGAATTTTTCTCCCTCACATGATGCTTTCTTTACTGCTGGAACTTCTGACCCACCAAGGTAAATGTGAGAGAAAAAGTCAGCACCGGCTCAGTTGAACTGACCAGTGCCAAGAAAGCTTCAGCTCGCTGAGCAGTGAGATGCTGGTGTAATGCCAGTGGAGCTACGCCTGATCTACACCAGCAGAACAGAAAGAAACAACGGGTCCTTGCACCAGAGCAATCTCAGAGAAGCTGATAAACAAAATACCTCTGCTTGTCTTCTCAAAACTTGAATGAGAGAAACAAAATGTCCGTCAGAAAATGCCTTTTTTATCTGTTTTTTGTCACTCTATTTAATTGTGAACTGCTAAAATAATAAGGCAGCTGTCCACACATTGTTACTTTAAAAGTAATTCTGTATGTTACCTCAGGAATGTAGGTAGTCAGTACTTCATTTTTAAACATCACTATTGCTGTTTAGGTTTATTAAACTTCTCAATTTTAACTATACAGCATTTTAGATCTGCTTTTAAGCATCTAAATAAAAGAGGCCTGATTTCTAGAAGTACATCTCCCAGTTCTTGTAGACTTCCTGACTGAGGGGAGCCTTTTTTAGGAGCTCACATTGTAGCATAAGTACTCAAACTGTAGCATTTCTGACTAACCCCTAATGTTGAACAGCTGTTGAGCGAACACACACACCACGCTATGATCTCATCAACCATTATAGAATAAACAGAAATAGGCTGAGTTGGTAATAGCTCCATTGTGGTTTTGCCCACAGCCTTCCACAAAACAACACGTATTTTAAGTATCGCTATGCAAAAGCAGACTGGCAAGAGGAGCCGAGTATTTTGTTTCTGGCCCATCCTTGACTCCAGAGGTCTTCTAGAGCTTTATTCTGTTCTACAGCAGGGCTCACACCAATGGGAACTGCTGACTGTAGATGGGCAGCTTAAGAAGCAATCAACCCTAGCCATTTTTCTGCAAGAGATTACCACCCCTATGGGCAGTCCCAGGGGAGCACAGGCAGCAGAATGGGAGAAGTATTCACTTGGCTGCTGCTGCAGTTCAGAGCTCAGCATATGCATACAGAATCAAAGTCCATTTGGTTTAACGAGCCTGAGATGTGAATGCTGTTGCTGAAGAGAAGACATGCATAAACCGGAATCTTTAATTAATCTATGATTTGGGGTTTGAGATGAGATGTATGCTGCCCTCCAAGTCCAGCTCATGCAGAGAGTAAGGTTTTTTCCTGCTGCCAACAGTGCTGTCATTCGTATTAGCAGGTACGGTGCTGAATTCCTTTATTAGGAATTCCTTATGAAGACTAGGACCTTTTACTCCTATCCTAGAAGAAAACCTTTGCTTCCAGCAGTTTGTTCTTAATTGGTTTACTTCTTCCTTCCACAGATACTCTCAAACTCAACAAATGTTTCAGAGTTTGGAAGTCCAGACTTCCAGCAGCGGCTCTCCAATTGTACTGATGGGACAAGCAGTGTTAAACCAAGGGTTCACCACTACACCTCCTTCCCAGCCATCCTCTCTGCCACCTATGCAACTCCAGCACCAACAGCAACAACGCTACCTGCAGGTAAGGTAGGACAAAGAGGACAATGTATAAAATGTACACACAGAGTAATAAGGTGAACGGGCTGTGCAAACGGGATCCCAGGTTTCAGCAGGAGCCTGATCATGGCAGAAATGGCCATTTTAGAGATACTTCAGTGTGCAAGACACTGATACAGTGTCATGTACCCTTCCCGTATAGCAAGGGAGCAGTGATAACAGTCCGAATATTTCAAAGGAAAATACTAATTCTGAAACATAATCAGATTATCCTGGATATATTCAAAGTGTATTTCTAGATGAAGAAAATTGCTGCCTTAGGATTTATTCTGTAGTCTTTATTGAGTATAAAATTTACAAGTCAAAAGATGATTTTTAATTACCAGCATTGACATAAAATGAGATATGAATGATATGTGTAGATGCCTTACGATCATAGAATCATTTATGTTGGCAAAAACTTTTAAGATCATCAAGTCCAACCATAAACATAACACTGCCAAGTTCACCACTAAACTATGTCCCTAAGTACCACATCTACACATCTTTTAAATACCTATAGGGATGGCAATTCAACTACTTCCCTGGGCAGCCTGTTCCTGTGCCTGATAATCCTTTCAGTAAAGTACTTTTTCCTAATACCCAATCTAAACCTCCCCTGGTGCAACTTAAGGCCATTTCCTCTCATCCTATCAATTGTTACTTGGGAGAAGATTCCAACACCCACCACGCTACCTCCTTTCAGGTAGTCGTAGAGGTCAGTAACGTCTCCCCTCATTTCTCCAGGCTAAACAACCCCAGTTCCCTCAGCAGCTCCTCATAAGACTTGTGCTCTAGACCCTGAAGTAATTTACCCCTCGGTAAATTAACCTATTTCCTCAGCTCCACAAAGCAAAGAAGATAAACTGGAGCACATTGCCTGGAAGAACCAAGTGATCTGAAGATGTAAAAATATTTTTTTTACATAATTCAATAAAGTATAGGGGAAGGTGAGAAATGAGGTGTCTCAGTATTAACTAAAAAGAATGTGAACTGAGTTTATAAAACCTGATCACATATCTGCTGGCATCATTGAAAGAGTATCATCAACCTCAAATGATTAAATTCTCATTCAAATTAAATCCTTATCGTAGCTGATACTTAATGAAATAACTATGGCAGATACTGTTCCCAATAAAAACATCTGCAAAATTCACATTGATTTCACCACTGCAAGCTCACACCCTACTGTAAACTCACAAAAAGGAAGGGCTAGAAGGGACAGCATGATCTACACTAGGATCCCGTTTCATTTCTGTTTCATTTCCGTTTAATTTCTATCATCCATCTGTGTAATTTCTGACACGTTCGCCCACCCTGTTCTTAAACAGGCTTTTCAGGATAACCTACAAATCCTAGACAGTACCTTCTTATTACAAAACCTTTTTCAATACCTAATTGCAATGTTGTTCATTGCAATTTATGTCCATTTGTTCTAACATTAGGTAAGCTAACCCCGTGCCAAACAACCCCAGAAATAAAATAAAAGCCAGCAAATTGGTAGTATTTTTGAGCACAATGAGGATGAAGAGCTTTAACATGTGAAAGAATCGAACACCACGATGAATTTTATTTTATCTGTAGGTGCAAACACCAAGTTCTTTGCACAATGAGCAACCCGATTCTTTGCTCCTGCCATCTTACTCGCCACAGCAAGGAAATATGGGGTATCATCAGACACAGCCACAGCAGCAGCAGCAGCAGCAACTAACATCAAGAAGAAGCAATAGCTTATCAGAATCATCAAATTTACCACAGCCACTGCGATAGAGTCCCACCAGCACAATCAATGCACGATTAGCTTTAACCAATGGGCATATGGGGCAGAAGAGAATGACTCTGTACTTACTGTTTTGGCTTTTGCACAAGCATTTCTTTCAAAGCTCTATGACAGAAGTACACAACAGAGTGCAGACTGCCACAGACAGTGCATTTACGGCATGCTGGATTCAGTTTGCACTGTCTCGTTAGCACAGCATGTACTGACAGCAAAATAAAAAGGAACACTATCCTGTGCAGCCTCCATCATCGATGGGTGCACAGGAGGAGGCGTTCATTCTTGGCGTGTCACTCTGAAAGCTATCTGACAATTCCAAAAGACTGTCGACAGACTTATGAGGTACTTGGCCTTCACTGTTTCAGTTCTTCTTTTGTGTACGAAAAGCACTGCGTCAAAGGTCTATTGAGGAGAGAACAAGAGATTATTTTTATTATGATTATTGTTATTATTTTGCACAACTGCACAGAGGACAAAACCTAGGCACTTTCTATAAAGAGAAGTTTGTTTCCTTATTCTTGTGGCCAAATTAGCACATCCAATGGAGGAGAAAGCCCAGTCATTGGTGAAGATGTTCTACAGCTCATAAACTATGATTTAGAATCTGAAAAGTATTATGCAGCTTACCCTAACTTCTTTGTAACTAGAAACAAACACAAACCCACAACTCACACTGGACTGTTTTCTATGTGAATTGTGATTGCAAAGAACTCAAATTGTAAGCACAATCATGCAACTTTTCAATAGTACGACATGGATCCTTCTTCAAACTAAACTCACTCACTGCAAGTCTCTGAGAAATATGCACTGTGTTTTGGCCCGCTGACTTGGGATGCTGCAGACTATTACATATCTCTTTCATTATAACATTTAGGATCGAATTTTCCTTTGGGGGAAAAGAAAAAGAAATGCACTTTTCGCTTTTTTTGTATGTTTTCTGTTGATATGTTTCTAAGAAAGATTTTATGTAATTATTAAATAAAAAGTAGTGTATTGTACAGCTGTTGTAATAATGACCTATTTCTATATAAAATAAAATTATATGGAATTATGTGGAAATTATTTTGTATATGAAATATCAACTCATTTCACAAGTATGAAGATTGTGCTTGTGGTTTTTTGTGAGTGGATATTTTGTAATAAACTAATGAATTAGAAATGTTTTTGTGAAGGGAACTACTGTTTCATGCTATATACAACTCAAACTATTATTTTTTCCCATTTAATGATGGACAGTTGTCTTTATTTGTAGAATAAAATAAAATAGCCAAATGGCTTTATTGCAGGACTTGCACACAGTTTCCTGTGGCTGTTCAACCGTATGGTTCACTTGAGATTATTAATATCAACCATAGCCTGGCAAGGTGTTTGGCACCCAGTTAGCAAAAACAAGTATCATCCTGTGGGAACTTTGTCATGGCATAGATGAGAATGACAGCTCAGGAAGTTGTATTAGCTGCTAGCCAAGACAGCTCATTTTAATCTCCCTTAAAGCATCATAAAGAACTCAGGCAGCTCAAGTCCTTCCAATCAGTTGCAGATTAGGACAAAATAGATGATTTAAAGGAAGATTTGACCCAGCACATACCAGGGCTTTAACTCATGTCCGGCTTCTGTGTTTTAAGACATCACTGTCCTGAGTTTCATGATACACCTCTGCTGGAACTGCTACCATGCCTGCACTCTAGAGAGTCTAGTTTCCACTTTTCCATCCTTGTGCAGACTCTTTTTCATGCTACATTCAAACAGACTACAGGATGGAGCAACCAAGGTACAGGTCTTCTTTCCCTCTGCTAATTCTGCTGCAGGATCAGCAACCTCCACTACAAAACAAGGTGGATAACTGATAGTAATGTTTTCATTCACTGCAGCGAGACTGAAAAGGGATAGCCCCCAGGGCAGCTTGCAGCCCAACATTAGCTTCAAGAGAGCACAGACCACGCTGCCTTTCCCACCCTCCAGTACCAAGGATCACATCACAGGGACCCACGTGTTCACCTCTGGTCTCTATGCCACAAAGGAACAATAGAGGTAATTGGAATGTGAGCTGGAAAGGCTAAAAGTAAACTTGCAGAAAAATAAAAAAGGATTCATTTGCCCAGAGTTCTGAAGAACTTCCTTAAAAAGCTAAAAATCTCCAGGAGAAACCCCACTGGCAAAATGACCCTGCTGCTTCCACAGCAAGACTGGCTGGTAGGATTGATTGGTGTGTGCATATTTTGGTCCATACAATCCCTTTGTTTTACTTCAGTGAAGGAAGATGAGGGAATCAAGTATCTCGTCTCTAAAAAGTCTTTAGAGATCAGATCTGGTCTCTTAAGTGGTTTTACTGCTTGCTTTAGGTATCAATCTTAGTTAGCCGGCTCATCTCTTTAAACTTTTGCATTCAGTGAAGCTGGAGTGACCCCACCAGATGAAGACTCAAGAATTAAACATAAAGATGCTTTCCCTTGATGCCTAAAGGAGCCTCTCTCTGTTAACTGTGGACAAACCTTAGCGAAGGCCAGTCAGCTAAGTTAGAGGCTATCTTCATAAATGCCATCCACTCCTGTAAGGGCTTATACTGGGAAAAGGAAGGGGAAATTTGTCTGTTTGTAGGCAAAAAAGTTCATGCAGGAATAGAGGTAATGAAGGAATGCAAGCACCTCAGAGGAAACACCTGTGGAAGCAGCACTTGATGGATCTCAACTACTATGACGGAAGTCACAGGAAAAGAACATTTCTTTAAGAATGTGCTTTATTCTCGGGGTTAGTTACATGCACCCACATCTTTTGATTGCCAGTGGGTATGTCCAAACCAAGCTCAGCCTTGGAGCTAACACTTATCTAAAACCAGCTCCAAGTTGTCAACAGGGAGAAACTGTAAGTAGGGTTGGGTTGCCTTCCAATAAACAGGCTTATTATATTGTTTGGAAAGATATGGAGCATTTGCAAGACAAAATTTACATCAAAGTCTAGTTTTTCATGCCCTCTCATTTCTCCCCTGTGTACTTATTCTGGTTTTGGGTTATTGCACTTGTTCCCCGTGGCACACACACACAATGCCAGTCCTCTTCATAGAGCTGGGCTGTTCTAGTTTATTATAGAATCACAGAATGGTTTGAGTTGGGAAGAACCTTGAAGATCATCCAGTTCCAACCCCCCTACTATGGGCAGGGACACCTCCCCACTGGATCAGGTTGCTCAAAGCCCCATCCATCGTGGGCTTGAACACCTCCAGGGAGGGGGCATCCACAGCTTCCCTGGGCAATCTGTGCCAGTGTCTCACCACCTTCATCGTGAAGAACTTCTTTCCGATATCTAAACTAAATCTTCCCCCTTTCACCTTAAAGCCGTTCCCGGTCGTCCTATCACTGCACCCCCTGATAAAGAGTCCCTCCCCAGCTTTCCTGTAGTCCCTTCAGGTACCGGAAGGCTCCTATAAAGTCTCCTCGGACGCTTCTCTTCTCCAGGCTGAACGTGCCCAACTCCCTCAGACAGACAGACAGACAGACCAGCCACACACAGAGACTCTGTTATGCTCGCGCGCACCCGCCTTGCTCAGCCCCTCCCCCCGCACGCCCTCGGTCGGCGCCGGCGCCGGCGCAGTCGCGCCTTCCCCCCTCCGCCGCCCGCATCCCGGAAGACGCTCCTGGCTCCCACTGTGCTTTGCGGCCTTCTTTCCGGTCTGCGGCCGGGCAGGGTGAGTTGGGCCGAAGCGATGTCCCGTACCGAATCCACTTCCATCCGCCTTGCAGAGCCCCGCGGTGGGGTCGCTCCATGGCCTGGCCGGGCGCAGGGGGCGGCCGGGAGGGGGGGGCACCCGGTGGTTCCTCTCGGCAGGCCCGTGTTCTAGCAGGGCTGGGGGCCATCTCCCCGCTCCCCCCCCCGGCCTGCGCTGAGACGGGCAGGGCACAGGCCTAGGGAGGCCTGCGGGGTGGGGTGGTTGGGGTGCTAAGAGGCCACGCTGGGTCTTGGCCAGGGAGGAAGAAGTCGTAGGCCGCCGTCTGTCCCTGGAAGTAGCCTTCCTGGCATCTTCATCCCGAGCTGTTTCCTGGGTCGCCTTGGAGAAGGACGGGGCTTGGATATACAGAACCAGGACGGGGTGGGTTTAGGGGCGCTTGGGGCTGGCCAGAAGCCCGATTTTCTGTCTTCTGGGAGTGGCTGAAGAATCTCAACTGTGTTTTCGCTCCTGTTAGGGAGTTCCGAGTAAAGCATTTGTGATGCTGCTTGAAATACGCAGCTGATGCGACCCCGGGGATGAATTAATAGGAAATGAGTTTCTTAATGTGGGAGTTTCGTGGCTTGTAAGGACCTGGGGAGAATGGGAGGGAAGGTGACGGGAAAAGTATGAGAGAAGTCAGCCTTCCACATTTGACGCATGCACGGGTGCTTTACAGCGTTGCTCAGATGGCCCCTGCAAAGAAAGGTGGCGAGAAGAAGAAGGGACGTTCTGCCATCAATGAGGTGGTAACGAGGGAATATACCATCAACATTCACAAGCGAATCCATGGCGTGTAAGTTTTCGGTTTCTCTTGGTGAAATTTACCTTGCATAAAGTGACATTTGGAAGTGGGCCCCGTAGGTTTTAAACTGCAGAGAATGACACTCCTTCCTGCCACTGATGCTAATGCATGATGTTTTAGTCCCTTTGCGTGACAGTTGTGTCCTGAGGAAGCAGGTCTGTAGACCTATACTTGCAGATAGCTTTCAGAAACAAGCTCGTTTCTTTCTTTTTGTAAGGGTTCCTGGACGTAATTTGAAGTTGGGGCCATTTAGCTGTGTGCACAGGTGTTACCCTTTCACAAGTGAAGGTTAAAATGTAGCCCACTGTAGTAACTGTCAGAAGTTGAATGTTGCAATCAAATGATTGGCTCTGTGCTTATCACTGAATTGTGTACGGTGTAAATTTGGGTGTGATTTTGAGTTAAACAATATTAGTTTTGCGTAGATGCCAATTACTTCTTACCTGACAAAGTACTGAACCTCATACAGCTATGGAGTAGTAAAGTGCTTAAGAGGGCTTGTTGAAAAACTGCATCTCCCTTTGGTTCTCTTTGTATGTGTGTGGCTGCAGTCACATGGAAGAAAACTATATTCGAATTTAAAAAGTTAGTAAAATGGCCAAAGCAATATTCAGAGTTGGAGAGAAATGAGACAGTGGGCTATGACAAAACTAAGTGCAAAGATGGGAGGCAGTGGTAATTTTAAATAGCAATAAGGTGTTGTGATCTGTTGATTGTTTATACAATTCAGTCTGGTTTTAATGATGACAATCCTGCTGTTCTCTTGGGATTATCTTTTCTCTTTAGGCTTGAAGTGCTAGGAGTGAAATACTTCAGTTTAATGCTTCTCTCGCTTGTAATCACTCACCTGCCCACTATTTCTAGCACTAAATATTGACAGTAGTTTACAAATAATACTAAATGTAACCCACTGTGGGACCTTAGATCCTGCTGACACTATGGTCACATGCAGCAGTGTGAGTATAATATCTACACAAAGCACTTGCAATGCAGCTGTAAGTTTCTTTCAGTCGCGCAGCATCTGTCCATCATAGGCATGAGAGAAACCATACTTGAAAAAACAGTTCTGTTGATCCAGTCATGATGACACGAAGAAAGTAACAGTCAAATACCATTCAGCAGAAGCTGCTACTCAGAATAGCATCAGTTTTGTTCTGTTTATTTCAATACTGAACAGTTCTGTGGAGTTTGTATTAACATTGTTGTGCTGCTTTTTTCATAGGCCTTTCATGTAGACTTATCTCTGAAAGCTCTGATCTCTATAGTAATATTGCAATAAATTTTCATGTCAACAAGCTAGAAATAAGACTTAAGATCCAGGAGAGCTTGTAGTTGAAAAATTTTACTGAAGTGACTCTACATAAGCATATGTCGTTTCTGTTAGGCATGGGCGTGAAAGTTAGCTGCTACCTAGCAGAGTAAAGGTCTAGACATACTACAATGCAGCTGTTGAACTGCTGTTGCACACTATTCTTTGCATTGTATGCTTGGAGAATGTCAGTGGTTGAGTGCTGTAACAAGTGTCCAATGTTGACGGCTTCCTGAAGGTAAAGAAATGGCTCTTGTGTTTGTCCTAGGGGCTTCAAGAAACGAGCGCCACGTGCTCTCAAGGAAATCCGTAAATTTGCGATGAAGGAGATGGGTACTCCTGATGTTCGCATTGACACCAGGTTGAACAAAGCAGTCTGGGCTAAAGGAATAAGGTAGGTTTCTGCAGCTTTCCATATTGGATGTGGAAGAACCTTTTAACTGTGTATATGGAAGTGCAGGAGTTGGAGCGGTAGTAAAAATCTGTATCTTTCTTGCAGTATTTGCATTTTCTTTGCAAATCCTTCCTTTCTTACAGTGTCCGTGCCAGGCTAATGTCACCTCTAAGTTCTGGTCAGCTCCCTCAGTGTACTTGCAGCAAAGCTTCGGTAAACTCTAGAAATGAAAGAATTTCGTTCTGTCTCTAATAAGAATAAAGCAAAGAATGAATGCTGAGGCCAGGGGAGGATTTGGGGGTATTGTAATATTGTAGTACCTCAGTCCCTACTGCAGCAGACAGTTTTTGGAAACATGGCTTTTTAGTGCTCCCTGCAGTCCCAGGCTAAGTACCTGGGATTTGTGTAATGTGTCTGAAGAGCGTTAGATTTTGAAGCATGCTGAATTTATAAATGATACACAAAGAAATAATGACATGTGATTTAAATAGGGCTATTAATCTTGCTTTGAAAGTACAAGTAATTTAGGGGCTAAAAAATTACAACTTCTATTAAATTGCTGCTACCTAGGCAGTTAATTTGGTGTTCAGCATGTGTAACGATGGTCCAAAGAGACTCCTGTGAGGAGTGAGACCTCTTGAACTATAATAAAAGGTTAACTGTTAGGAATTAATGCTGTGAGTTATACACTGGATACACACGAACTCTTATTTTAAACCACGTCTTCTAAGAATTAGATTCCCTAGCCTAACCTATGACTTATTTATAATCCTTTACCTCGAGCTGTGTGTTCAGGCCAACCCCTCCTTCAAAATCAGAGTGGGAAGATAAGACTATGTTATGGGATGTTCTGGGCAGGCGTCTCTGTCCTTCCTGTTGAGCTGTTCCAGTTCATACGCAGTGAAGAAGTAGCAATTTGAGCCAGGTTACAGCATAACCTCAGAGCTTAGTAGTGAGGATGCTACCCAGGACTTCCTTATGTTAACTTACAGAAGTGTATTCTGTGGGGCAGGGAGTCATCACATCTGCAGTTTAACTGCAGCTTTCGCTAGTTAGACTATATATTGTATGCAATGTAAAATATTTTCCTCTGGAAGGATGAGAAGAGGCCAAGATCACCATATCAACTAGTGTGATAGTCAGTGATCTAAGTAAAGTAGTGAAAAATGCTTTTGACTCATTTCAAGAAGGGAGTACCCGTGTCTTAATTACTGTACTCATCTGATTACCTAAGCTCTGAGAACGTTCAGCAAGGAGGAGGTTCCTTTTCATAGTCTGTGGAGCAGAGTACTCAGAGCAGGAGTTTCTCAAAATCCTGAATTCATTTGAGGTGGGAGTTTACCTGAAAAATGGTAAAATTTGTGCCCTCTCTCAGCAGCGTATTTTGGGCACTATTAGGGGAGGACCCTAAGCTGTGAGTTGCCTATTACAAACGAAATCAGAAATCCAAGTGATTTAATTGTGGTTCCATGAACTTTGTAAGGAAGAAATGTTGCTGAATTGTATGCTTATGAATAAGATCTTGGTTCAGGCTCACTAGATTTTCCATGACTTCCAGCATAAAGATAGGGCAAACTGACCCTTGACAGGGGCTTCAGGCTTCCAGAACAGATGGTTGGTTTTTACCTCGCCATTTTCTATTTGAGTAAGAAATGCTTGTTAGTAACAGCTGCTTGCTAATGATATTCATGCTGTGATTCATGATCATCTTCGTAGTATATTTCCTGCATCGGTACTGGAATGATGGTATGCTTCTGACTTTATGCTGTCACTGGATTAAGGATTAATTTTATTCACGGCTCAGTTAACTCTTACCTGCTCACTTGAACAACAAAAAAAACCAAACAAAAACCCACTCCTCTAGGGGCAATTGCAATCTGTAAGGTACAGGATTTTGCTGTTAAAATGCTAAGGTAGAAACAGAATTCGCTCATCATCTTTTTGCACAAACTGGCAAAGCTGGCAAAGTGTGTCAGGGACGGAGTAGTGACCATTGAACAAAGAACTTTTCTATGAGGTAACAGGTTTCAATACATATTTTATTGAAAATTAATCTGTCATCTTCATTTTAGGAATGTTCCTTACCGTATCCGTGTGCGTTTGTCCAGAAAGCGCAATGAGGATGAAGATTCGCCAAACAAGCTATACACACTGGTTACCTATGTACCAGTCACAACATTCAAAGGTAAGATTGCATGCCGTCTCCCTTCTTCCATGCTATGTTTTCCTGAACAAGTAGCAAAGTGGGACAGTTCCTCCTGCAATGCAAAATTTTGATGAAAAGCATGCTGGAAGGGTCAGGCTTGTAGCTTAGACTAGCTCTGCTGCAGAGAACAGGACTGCTAGCTTGCCTGATCAGCATTAAAGAGTAAATGCAGAATTTAGTGAAATAGTGATTGATGTAAATTTTGAGATAATAAAAAAAACTGGCTGTAGTTGCTTGGATAGCTCAAGGTATATGTTTTCCTATACACAGAACATCCTCTGATGTAAAAAGCTCAAGCAGGCTGAGCCTTTTCTGCTTCTTACCTGACAAGTATCTTATTTGCAGCATTGATTTAACGTGAAAGTTTTGGTTTAGCGTTTGGTGAAATACTTGGCTATATAGCTGGCTCTTCCAGAAGTAGATCAGCAAACTAGCTTTGAAACTCTGTAGGTGTGCTTTTTTGTGGAGGCTTGCATATACACAAAGGGAATTGATTGTCCTAGTAATAGATCGTGATACAGTTTCTTGTTTTGCAGGTCTACAGACAGTCAACGTGGATGAAAATTAAACTGATTTTCATTACAATAAACGGGTAAAAAGAAAGTTTGCTCCCAAGTGTTTGGTTTTTTTCAATTGTGCACTCGCTTTAAACTCTCGTCCATGAAGTGTTGACTTGAACAAGTCAAAAGCTCTTAAAGTATCTTGCTTTCTTTGGGCTTGAACATAATGGTGTAATTTTCTTTACTAAAGATGCTGTAGACTTCTTTTAGATATGAATGGAAAAAGAAGAAATGAATGTTCTATGTGGATAGCAAAGTCCTAATGTTTTGTTCCTATTGGATAAAAAGCTGTTACACAGGTATTCTGCATTAAAGCCAAGTTTGTTTAAACAAACAAATAAAACCCAGCAATTCAACCCCAAACCCCCAACTGTTAGATCAATAGTGCATATATGTAATAGCTTGTGGATAAAGTGAACTCCTTGAATTTGCTCCAGTGCTGCGACTTGTGAATTAATTGTGAGCACGCTAGCTCAGGGAATTTGTTTAATGAAGTAGGGACTAAAAGCACTTACCTTCCATAAATCAATAAATATTGTCAGTACAAGTCTAGTACAAAAAGGGTGTATTGAAAAGTGCATGTTTTCACAGACCAACAGAAGCACAGTCCATGTACAGTTAACATTTCAGCAAGACATACAAATTGGAATACAATCAAATATATTAAAATAGTTTCAATTACCAGCATTGAAACAGTTTTCAGTATTAGTGCAAAAAAGGCAACCCAAACAAACTGCAGACAGTAGCTGAGAAGTGTTTTCCCCTGTTCAAAAAAAAAATAGGACTACTGGAGCCAGCTTCTGCTCTTCCAGCGCGGAAGAGGACTTCAGTGTCTTCACACTGTAGACAGATGTTTCCTTTTACATTCAAAACAAGAACATAATTAATAAATCAATGGCACAAAACAAATCTACACACCCTTCAGCATGAAAGCTCTTAAACTGAAAACCACAGATAATTTTTTTTATCAAAAGTCCATGGGTAACTGAAAGCCTTTTACAGATGTGCTTTGGCATAATTTCAGTGCATTTCATTTTTGAGAGGTTTGCTACTATGTGTTTAGTTTTGTAGTTTCACCTCGTGACTGGCAGCTCATTCCATTGGTTTTGAGACTATATTGATTTAGTTTTGCATTCTCAAGTTTTGGCCTCAGTTCTAAGGGTTTTTCAAAGAAGTTAACTAATGACTGTTCAGTCAAGAGGGATGCTAAAATATGTTCAAAAGAGACAGTCCAGTCCCCTTCAGTCACAGGTGAAGACTGAGAGTCTTTGTGAGGGGTCTTCACAGTGTCAGTAAAAACAGCATCCTGGTCTGAAGCAGAGGCCTCGGGCTGTAAGTCCTCAGTAAACTCATCCGATCCACTCCCCAGGCTGATGCTTCTTTGTCCTACTTCTCCAATCTGAAGTAACAATGTGGTCACAGTGGCAATGGCTTGATACAAATCATTCTCCTCTGGATCTTCATGAAACATGCTGTACAAGGTTTTGCAGAACTGAATGAACTCCCTCTGTAAAGGATGGAAACCCAAAATAAAACTACTGAACATCCTCACTATGGGTGACTGTAGGAGTCATTTGTAATCATGGAATGAGAATGGTTTGGGCTGGAGGGAGCCTTAAAGATCATCCAGCTCTAACCCCCCTGCCATGGGTAGGCACACCTTCCACTACATCAGGTCGCTCAAAGCCTGCCTGCTTTTAAAAAATTCTAGCAAAAGGATTTCCACCCCCACTGATGCTACCTTGGAAACCTTGGTGCTACAAATCAAAAAGGGAACAGAGCACAAAAGTATTTTGCTGCCTTGATGAAAGAGATCAGGACCATCCAGCTGACCAAAAGGCAAGTGAGAGACAAGGCCAGGGATATAAACTGTGACTGGTGAGAAACTAGTGGCTGTGTACACAGAATGAGTTACAAGCAAAGTAGCCATCCACAGGCCTGCAAGCAACTTCCTTTGCTGTTTCCCACCTTTCTACTAATAAAATTTAGACATCTTTCCTGCCCAGCTCCTTTCTCCTTCCTTCCCTTGCTCACCCATCACAGATGACTATCAGGCTAGAGAGGGTGTTTCCATGACCTATTATGAAATTTGTGAGCCCTCAAGTTTCATACAGTCATGGAATGGAAGGGACTGCAGAAGGCTCAGTCAAATTACGCCTTTAGGAAAGATTATGTGGCCCTGCTGAGCTGATGGGTTAGATATGTGCCACCCATTTAAAACAGTGACACCAACACAGAAAGGATTCTGGGTGTAGTCCCATCCTTCTTTGCATGTCTGTACACTTAATTTACTAATACAGGACCCTTTATCCTTTAGTATATTTGCTTACACCAGGCATCATACACAAGGCTGTACTGGCATTAGGGAGCAGATGGTAAGATGATGACAGCCTTTAGCAGTCTTATTTCATGCAGTTTTTGTCATCATTTGGCTAAAAAGGGGGCAAGTCCCAGTTGGGAAAGAAGTTACCAATTTGGTGGGAAGGAGGTCAGGGAAGACAGAACAGCAATATGCATTCTTGGGAATTCTTTGAGCTCAGGAAGAAGGCTTTTTCCAGCCTACGTGAGCCTGTTTTCCAGCCTGTTATGATGAAGGCGAGGATGAGTCTGCTGCCTGGATCAGAGGAGTCCAATTCAGGACACTGAATCTAAGCTCAGGCTGAAGTTACGCTTTCTCAGATAGAGCTAAACTGTTGTATTCAGTCATTTAATTTTTGAGTACTCTCCATTTCTTTAAAAATAGACTACAGCCTTGAACCACAGAATCATAGAATAGTTTGGTTGGAAAAGGCCCTTGAGATCATTGAGTCCAACTGTATTTGTCCACTACTAAACTATGTCCCTGAGCACCTCATCTACCCATCTTTTAAATACCTTCAGGGATGGTGACTCAGCCACCTCCCTGGGCAGCTGTGCCAGTGCCTGACTACCCTTTAGGGGCAGAATTTTTTCCTAATGTCTAATCTGAACCTCCCCTGGTGCAACTTGAGGCCATTTCCTGTCGTTCTATCACTTGTTCCTTGGCAGAAGAGGTCAACACCCACCTTGCGACAACTTTTCAGGTCGTTGTACACAGTGATAAGGTTTCAGTGTACATACCTGGCTCATTTTTGGCAATTCTTTTTCAGTTTTAGTATCCTTCTCTTTGGCTAGATCTTTCAACATCTGCTTCAGCTGCTTTTGGTAATCTACCGCATCACCTTTTTTGGAGCAGACACAAAAAGGAGAATATCTTCAAGCCACTGGAGTAAATTAACATTTCAAAATAAACCCCAGAGAGCAGAGATAATAGAGTAGGGTTAACACTTAGAAAGTTGGTTATTTTATATATGCACACGCATTAGAGAACTATTTTGGACAAACCATTTGATTTTCCAATGACGAGTGGTCTTGAAGTTGACAGCAAAGGATTCTTTAATGGCGACTGGCTGTCTCGTTCATCTTCTGTGAGAGCTACCCCAAAAAAGTTGAAAAATAAAATGATTAATGTTTCTGAATGCTGCATAATAGTTATTTATGCTTTTAAAATGGACATATTTTAAGAAAGCAAAATAATTGCACAAAGATGTTTTGAAACTATACTTCATTAAATCAAACTGTAAAATTATGTTAATGTAAGTAAGACTGGTGCTGCAGTGGGAGAGCTGCAGGTTTGCCAAGCACAGCACATTTAATTAAAAACTTTGCACAGAGAATCTGCCACAGAAATTTGTCACCCAATCAAAAATGGATCAAGATGTGATAAGATTTCTACTATATATGGAGTACGACCCATCCAAAAATGTTACTTCAGTTCATATTTTGTTTAGAAGTAACCATATAATTAGCTGCAAAAGATGTCTGGATGCAGCAGATGTGGGCCTCGACACTATATATCTATAAATTTCACACAAGAAGCTTTTGACTGGAGTAATTTTTAAAATGCAGTGAGCAGAATTACAAATGCAAATCCATATGCTCCCAGCTGAAGGAAGCAAAATAGGATTCTTCATTAAACAGTCTTTTCCCAAAAACTTTAAGCAAGAGATTTTTGGGGCAACTGAAGTATTAATTCCATTTCAGCTTTCTTACCCGGTGGGATATGCAGCTTATATAGTAACTTTATCTTTTCATTCATTTCTCCATTATACATAACATCTGCAAGGAAAGAAAAAGGAACAAGAAGGAAGTGGACCAGAGCATTTACTTCTACAGTTTAAAATAAATCAGGCATCGCTCTGCACAAAAGATAATTGTTTGCATGGACAATACATGAAAACATATGGCCAGTGTATTACACTGGAAATATTTTAAGTTGTGCCTGTCAATGAGGAACAGCAGGTGAGAGCCATCTGGCTTGGTCTTTGTTCTTGCAAAATAGACTGAGAGTCCCTAACGTTATGCAGCTTCAGCACCATTTAAAAATATCCAGGAGGATGGCGGGGAATCTAGCAAAGGCTGTTTGCTGCCTCAGATTAACCGGAACATGAGAAGAGAAAATCTGGAAAACTCTCTTTGGGGCCATAATATTCTTAATATTTCTCCCTTCAGCTCTTACTGCTGTTTTGTAGAATAAGCCCAAAGGAGAGTATTCACACGTAATATAATTCATATTCTCAGTGACCTGTAGAAATGAGATTCTAAACTTTCAAATGCACTGAAATACTATGAAGAATTTTTTTTCAATTTAAAATTGTACCCCTCTAAGAATCAACATGAAATAAGGATATAACAGGGTACTTCCATTCACAGCAAAAAATTCTAAAAAGCTTAAGTGGGAAGAATGTGATTTACTGATTTTAACTGAAGCTTTGAATTTTGATTCATTTTTTTTTCACTTGGGGTCAGGCAACAGTTGAGACGTGGCACTTTCTTCTTCAGCTGCGTTTTGGGATGGGCAGCCTCATCTCATTAGAACAGCTGGTGCCCTCAAACACCAATCCTAGCACAGCTCTCTGCCTGCTGGCCAGATTTTTTAGGTTCTGCTTATTGTTGACACATAAGGCAAGCAGCCGTTGGTTGTGTAAGGAAGATTAAGTCTTCAAGAAGCAGTTAACGGAGATATCAAACATATTAAGAGCAAAAATCCAGTAGAAAGGATATCCTAGCATTCCATGTGTACCCAAGTACAATTTTAATTCATAAAATGTTTTCAACGAAATTACTGTTGTCTGAGAAATCAAATGTTTTAATACAATATTCAATCATGTCCTTAGGCTGTCTTTTAAATCTATTCAACCTCAGGTGATCAGAACATAAAAAAATAGTAAAGGTCACTGGTTAGGTTAATTACAAGCACAAGAAAACCACCTGCCCACATCCTCCACTGCCAGTCGTCTGGCATTTTAACATCCTTGTCTCACCCATGTGCCTCCCACCCTGCTCTGCCCCATCTACCACCCCATAGGGAAGCCGATACCTAAGCAGCAAGCGAGCCCCTTGAATTCAATCAGCCGGTCCATGTTCTCATCCAGGAGCCGGAAGGTCCTATGGGCGAGGACATCGGTGTGCTCCCCGCAGGTCCAGGGCGCGACCAGCCTGTACAGGTTAGCAAACTGCTGGGCATCGATGCGGTACTGCTCGGCATACGGTCTGCTGGGATCATGTCTCTCCATGACCGGACTCGTCATTTCCCAGTAACACCTTATTAAATGTTCCCTCTAGGAGAAAGCAGAGGCAGGAGAGGGGAGACTGCAGTGTGCAGTTTCAGAGGGAGAAGACAACCAGCAGGAAAAAGGCATTCAAATAAAATACGTTGGAAATGCTCAAAATTCTTTTTGCATGAGGTGCTGCAACGATACCAAGACCTCCCCCGTGAGAAAAAGCGTATGAATCTTTAATTAGAGTAGCCAAGTGCTCTCATTATTTCCAATGGATAATTAACAAATTTGAAAGTAGACTGAGCAGATTTTTGGAAGAAATTCACTGCCAGCTACTGAAACTCTAATTAGCTACATCTGGCCCATGATGTCTCAAATAGCTAAAGGTACAGCAAGTCAGAGAAAATACAGAGTAACCGTATACAGGCTTGATCTGCTCATTTATTCTCTCTCAGACAGACCTCTCCATTTGGATACTGTACATAGTCTTCGCCTAGGGGCAGGCTGATACAAAACAGATGAGCTGTCCTGGGGTGTCCAAGGGAGCCAACAAAGAAAAACCATCAAAAAATAAAATGAGAAATGAGGAAAGGGGAGGAGTGCAAGCCAGTCAAGGCTCAAAACCAGAGCAGTAAGGAGCAGGACGGAAGCACTGAAGAGCAGCAGCAGCATCTTACTACCACTAATGAAGGGAGGATACAGCTCTTCTTAGCCACAAAGCTACATAACACCAAGAACATACCACAGTCATATTCTCAGTACCTGGTATTTATAGCTATGAACAACACGCAAGAGAAATGGTCCATTAGGGTGATAATTACATGCTTGGATCTCTAAATCAAGCATAGTTGTACAAGCTTAGATGTCCCTGTCTCCAAATAACATTTATAACTTTCAAACATTAGGTTGAAAGAAAGCAACTGAAGTAGAAAGTGCTTTTAGTTCTGAAGAAAAAGAATTACAACTCTTACAAAATACAGAACAAATAAGCTGAAATAGGGTACATTTAGATGATATATTAGGAAGAAATTTTTTAAGATGAGGGTGGTGAGGTACTGACACAGGTTGCCCAGAGAAGTCGTAGATGCCCCATTCACAAAGGTGTTCAACGCCAGATTGGATGGAGCTTTAAACAACCAGATCCAGTGGAAGGTGTCCCTGCCCCTGACAAGGAGGTTGGAACTGGATGATCTTTAAGGTCCCTTCCAATCTGAACCATGATTCTATGATTCTATGAAATAGCAAGGACACAAGTTTGTGTGGATTTTTTTTCCCCCCATGGAAAACAGTCTACCTTTAAAGAGTATTAAGAGAGCATGACTTAAAAGTACTGCAGAGCTCCCAGTGAGCAGAGCTATGTATCAGTTAATTCATTCTGCATGTGAAAGCTACCAGAACATGGACCGTTACCAAGCAGCAAGTTGGAAGGGAAACTCTGAAACAATTCTCCTTGGAACGATCAGCACATTACTATTCCTTTCTAACAACTGGGCAACCACAGAAAGGACAAAATTACAAGATCCCATCCAAATAGTACTGCTCAGGCAGAGGATGCAAAGTCTGAGGTGACTCTGCAAAGTGACAGCTGGATGTTACGCCCAGAAGCCTTAAGCAGATGCATCCCCTACTTTTCAGGGAGACCAACCTTGAACAAGTCATACAATTCCTCTAAATCTTCAGGAAGAATTGAAACATCCGGGATGACAACTCGGAGCTTTTAAAAAGAAAGAAAATCATGTTAGTGATAATCTTTTCTCCCGTCATCCCTGGTACAGGCAGGCCCATAAGCCCCATAGAGACTCTTATTTATCTGGTACAGCTGAAAACTGCATTACTGAAAAAGCTTTGCAATTTTCCCCCCTGCTTTAGGTTCACGGGTTGGACAGATTCGTGAAAAGAGAAATCCCTCAAGGGCTTTTAGAAACAAAGACGGGAAGTCCCTAAGTTACAGATCCACAGGAGGCAGGGGAAGCATCGCATTGCACTCGCTCTCTTCTTATGCTCTTCCCTGGGCATCTCCTAGGGTCATGGTCAGAGACAAGGTGCTGGGCTGGACAGTCCTACAGTTGATCTTAACCTTAAAGCCACACTAGAAAATTATGCACGTGGCTGCAAAAGAAAAAACAAACCTATCAGCATCCCAGGAAAGAGCTTCTTCCAGACTCAGTAATGACAAGTCCTCTTTTCAACATCAGGTGGTACATTTTAAAATATGAAAGCCAGCTGCCTGACAGTGCTGGGAGGGAGGGGAGATGTCAAAACAATATCCTACTCATGTTGAAATAGCACCTTACCACATTTTGCTTGGTTGTGTCTTCATGGCTCTGCAGGATACGGATTCGATGTTTGTAGCGCATGTGCTCTATCTGTGCCACAGAGTGGTCTCCAAATTTCTATAAGGGAGGAATAGAATTTTATTATTTTTGTAGTATTTTATGATATTTGTATTTCTCATTTACTGGAAATAGAGCTTTTAAAAAGTTGTGAGTCCTTGAAGAAAAAGCATACCCAATCTCTGATCTGTCAGTGTAGGTAATTATACTATACCTAGCACTGTGCATTGAGCACTCAGTCAGTCCAGGAATCTGTAAAGATGTATAATAACTTTCAAAACATCCAGTTGAATTTAACTTTTTTCCTTTTTTTAAATTCTAACTTAACTGACCAGTAGACACAGAGCTGTAATTTACCTCATAGGAGTCATGAATCAGGTTAGCTATTTCAGTCACTGGAGAGGCTTCCTGGTCATCACTGAAGAATGCATGGTGATTACCAATAGGTGGCAGAGGGCTTTCCTCGTTTTTGACATGCTCCAAAAACCTGAAGGGAAGAAATATAAGCAACATAGATTACTCTGCACTGCGCTCTTCTCAATATAAATAAGCAAAAAAGTCTTACAGCTCAGACTTAGAAATAAATTAGGTTTTAGGCTGCCAGGCTTTTAAAAAATGCCTTCACGATTACTCATCTGAGGAACAGCAAGCCAGCCAAATGAGTACATGCTGCCCAAGGAAGAAAACCTCTGTCTGGAGCAGGAAGCCCATCACCCTAGCAAAGGCACAAAGAGCAGCAGTAAATATTGGACACTGACGCAGTCGATGCATGTCTTGGCACTGCCAGGAAATTTCACAGGATATCTACTCGTCTGATGTACAAAGCCCATTGTTTAAGGCAGACACTGTGAAAGCAGCAGCACCAGCAGCAAGGTAACACAAAGGGTCCCGCCAGAGCCTACAGAGCCCCGTGAATATCACAAAGGCACTCAAATGCCTTTGTTAAACAGCAGAACAGTCTGCAATGGAAAGAGCACTCCTGCGTGATCATACCTGCTCAGGATCATCAGGGCCTGCCCATCATCCTTGCTGTTGCACAGATCCACGGCGTTGGCTTCCAGTATGGCCAAGCCCAGCTGGAAAATGGCTTTGATCCCATCATAGAAGAAGCAGTCCACAACGTTCACGGCACTTTCCAGGGGCATGATGCTAAGGAAAAGGGTAAGGAACCAGGAGAGAGAGATGGAAGCTAAGGCTGTCAGATCCTTCATATGTTCAGCCAGCTCTGGAAGCTGCTCCTTTATAAGCTCCTCAAACACTGACTGGTCTACCTGAGCACCTGCAAGTCATAAAGAAGCAGTATTAGCTCGGACCAACACAGCGAAAAATATTCTTCAAAGCTAATGATCGCTCTCAACTACCAACTGCAAGACTTTCTTAAAATTTAAACTGACATGAGATGCATACATCTACAATAAAAATTACCATTATTCTCCTGTTGTGATCTCAGCCCCAACCCTCATGTCCGTAATGCTTACTGTACAACTTTTTGCAAAAAGACTGTGCTGATTCTCCTAAGAGCAGTTAGGGTGCAATGAAATAGTAATAGCAGCAGCTGTTGTTTTCAGCTAAAAGAGAACATAATAATTAAATGCTAGCAAAAGCAATCCTAAAGCATTTTGCTGTTTGCCTTGGGATCTATGCAATGAAAATAATGACAATACGCATTCCTCTCTAGCGTATGCACTCAAGCAAGTGAGCAGTAGAGCTTTCACTCTGGGTAAGGAAATTCAGATATGGCTACAGACACTAAGAAATAAGAAAATATTTAACATAAATATATGTGCATATATAAATACACACTTACATGCACATATATGTACATGAAGAACAAAACATTTCTGCCATGCCCAGCTATAAGCTTTCCTAACTGACCCAACTAGTCTTTTCAAAAACAGGAGATCTGAGCCCTGTTCCTTCTGTTTTAGCTACTGGCTGAGTCCTCCTTTGTCAGCAGCTATTGCAAAATCAATATAGTTTCATGTTGTTGAAGTGGCCTGTGTCTACAAACTAGATCTGCCGTATCAGGAGCTTTAAGCAAAGATGTCAGAAGTTAAAAATGTTTCTGAATATAAAGTACAGTTAGTTTTTCAATTATTTTGTCTTTCCTATCAAGTTATTTAATTTCTTTCTCATAGTCTGTATTCTGCTAATAATAAGAGACAACTTTAATCGCTATGAAATTCCTGAGACACACATCCCCTTAGCACTCCAAACTTCTATTGTCCGAAAGCAGAATATAACATGGACAATTTGTGGCAAAGAGCCAGCATCTTTTGGCTTTGTGTCCAAATCATAAAAAAACAGATATGACATTTCACTGTCTTAAGAACCTTTCAGATCAAGCCATGAAAAGCTTCTGCTGGTCGCTGAACAAACATTACAGCACCACAAATCAAACATAAGTGCCCAGGGACATGCAAAGAGCTTTTGAGAATCACATCAAGCACAGAGCTTTGCTTTGAAGAGGCAGCCTTCTCACGTCAGCTGGTCATAAATAAGAAGGGTAAAGAAAACAGGCTAAGGTTACTCAACAGAGGGCACTTTTTGTTAGTTTGTTAAAAAAAAAATCATAGAAATAATTAATACAGACCAAAAAATAAAAACCCAGCCAGTTTAGGGGTATTAGAGGAAAGCAGTGAGAAGATAGGCAGACACATATGAAAATATCATTCCAGGTTCAGAGGCAGTATGAGCGAGACTGGCAAAAGCAGAGGTTTAAAAGAAACGTGTGATGCTGCTCAGATCTTTTGCAGAAGATCATGTTATAATTGTGTTGACACTCCAGACAGAAGTCAAGCAGGTGTCTTCAAAGCGACTTCCATGCCCACCTTTTCATTAGTATCTGAGAAACCATGATATCTGAGCAACTGAAGTACTAATGTATTACGGCACAAAACTATAATGAGGTAGGAAAATACTAGGTTATCCATTTAAAAAATGATGACACAAGACACAAACTAAATGACATCTCCAAGACTGAAAAGGCAAATCAGAGAAATGAAGTGAGGGTTTCAGCATTTCAAGAGTTGCAATAGCAAGATGATGACATTCGTAACAGATAAAGTGGGGTAAAATGGCCTGCTGGGTTATAGAGAAGATGAAAAAGCCATGGCAACATGAGAATATGATATGCATGACCCTTGTCACCACTCTTGACCCAAGTAAAGCTTGTTTCTATCTTGCAGCTAGCTGCCTATAATTTCTCCTATGTGTTGCAGAAGGGAGGAGGACAGAAGGAACTCCTGGAGGAGGAGGCTTTTCCCATTTGCAAGCAGTGAAATTATTTTTTTGTGAAAAGATGGAGCGGTCATGGCTGGCAAGGCTGAAGGAGGAAGATGGTCATACGATAAAAATAAAAATTTTAAGTAAGACTGAATTGCCTACGTTTTGAAAGCAAAAATTATAAATAAATAAAAGATTTGGAATGTTATAAAGAAAAGACCCAAGAGAGGATGGAGCTAAGGCGACCTGTTACAACCAAGGCCATTAATTCAAGTAGCTGTTTTGACTTCAGTGATTACTGGCTGACACTGAAGAGGAAAAGCACAGTGATGGGTATCAAGGTCAGAGATCACCAAAGTTAGTTAGAGAGAGATCAAAATTTGGACAACAGTGTTGGCAGTGCAGACAAAGAGGAAAATTTAGGTCTTGGAAGTGTTACGCAGGAAGAAACAATACAAAGTTTAGACAAGAGCTGGTTGCAAATCAAAAATGAAGGTCAACTGGAACGCAAAGCCAAGAACACTGACTGAAGCAACAGGAACCAGAGGAGGGGCACGGTAATGAATATCAGTAGCACTGATTTGGGCATACTAGGGTAAACCAAAGCTGGAGAAGTAACTGCTCAGTGAAACAGCCATGCTGCAAAACCACAACATTGCTGCCATTCAACTAGGGGGAGCAGGGGAACTTCTGAGCTGAATCCCTTGGCTCTTTGCAACTGTGGTGAGCTATGGCTCTTCTAAAGTCAAGTACTCTTTCCTTTGGGTACAGAGGGCATGAAAAGAGAGAGACAGGATGACCAAGACTATCAGCACTCAAACAGTGTGGGCTATAGCCAGGGTGAGTGACAGGTAAGACATAAACCCAAATTAAATACAACTCAGGGCAGTGATACGGTTGGCCAAGTGGGACAACTCAAGTTTGTCTGAGTGTTGAAAGTGCTACTCCAGGGCAATAACCCAGCAAACACCAAAGTTATCAGTAAAACAAGGCAGGCTAATGATATCTAAAAATGCACAAGGACAGATAAAGTTGTGTTTCTTTTTTAATCACAAAAGGAGACAGACGAACATGAAAGTAAGTCATCAAGATAGCAGTTTAAAGTCACCTTTGGAGACAAAAATCAGAATTCTGACAACTGGGACAGTTACAGTGCCTAATCCACTAATTGAAAATACCAGTGGCATTCAAAGCATCCCAAAACATCCTAAGCATCCAGGTAATTTTGGAATAGGTCTGCTTTAAGTTACCTGCCAGTTTAGTGACAAGACAATAACTGTGCACTGGTGCAGTGTCAAGAGGTATTACAATCCCATCCTTCAACCAAAAGACTAGAAATCTTCTCAGATGTCTTTGCCTGCTCCCCAGCCCACACCATTTCTTCCTCCTATCCCCACCCTCCTCATAAGTGACCCTGATCCTTCCCAGGAGAGGTTTAGGTTAGATATTAGGAAAAGGTTCTTCACCCAGAGGATGGTGGAGCACTGGAACAGCTCCCCAGGGAAGCAGTCACAGTGCCAAGCTTGACAATAGTCAAGAAGCATTTGGACGATGCCCTCAGACACATGGTAGGAGTGTTGGGATTGTCCTGTGCAGCGATAGGAGTTGCACTTGATGATCCTTTTGGGTTCCTTCCAACTCAGCTCATTCTGTGATTCTATGAGTCTCTGTTTGTTACAGTAATAATGCAGTTACAATGCAGTGCAGTCACTGCAACTGAAGAGTAAGGTTAGCATTAAAGAAGGAAAAGCTATCAAGCTTTTCTACAAGAGGAGCAAGGAAAGTGACTGCAAAGAACAAATCTTTCTCTTGTACACATATCTGTAATTACTACTGCTCAGCCTCTCTCTTTCTGTGCGCTAGGCAGATACACAACAGTCTTAAATAGTTCCCTTGCAAAGAACTGGAGACGTAGCACATACAATACAAGGACCGCACTGCAGAGGGACTGGGCTTATTTCTTAAAGCTGCATCTCACATTCAGAAAGGTTTCTATCAGCCCTCATCACCAAGGGCTAGTTGAGATACAAACCTGTATTATTCCAGCAGCCAGGTAATGCAGACAGGTCAGATCATACACAGCTACCCTAGCAGATCTTTCCTAGGTCCTTCTTGAACAGCTCGAGTCTCTCATACCAAAAACTCCAACAAAGAAACGAACTCTTCTCTTTTCACCTAACAGGCAAAAGTGCCACTGCCTTCTGACCAACAGCAAGAAAAAGAAACTGTGAAGTTGAGGATATATTTATAATTCTTGCAGTTCAAACCCTTTGAACCAAACCCAACCCTAGCTGGAAGCTAAGCAGCAACGGCCGCTATCTCCTCACACTGCACAAGTCATCAGACCGCCTCACTTGTGGGGACTGGACCTCAGAAGACCTGCGAGTACCTTACCCAGTGCCATTTGGCTGCACCTTCCCCAAGAAGACATAAGCTCACCTATCACTCGGTGGTTGAAGTAATCCGGCAGCATTCGCTCACACACAGCAACCAGCAGCCAAAAGGCTTCTTCCTCTTTGGCATACAACAGCAACACGGAGGTTAAAATATTCATAGACTGACAAGGGCAAGGAAGAAAATCAGATTTATTAGTGACAGAAAATCCTACTGACAAAAGCTAAACTGAGGCTATTTTTAAAGAAAGAGAAGTAGCCTAACATGATGTAAACAAATAAAAAAACCAGCAAGAGAAAGGTAATAGACAGTGAATCTGGAATCGCAACCCTAAGGCATAACAAGTTTTCAATCTTAACTATACTGAGTAGATGAGTTTCTCAGGGATCTGGTTTATTATGTGGACAGGTACGGTGGTTGGACTTGATGATCTCAAAGGTCTTTTCCAACTAGATGAATCTATGATTCTATGCTTTTCATGAGAGCAACGGGAAACAATGGAGAAAAGCGCAGTACTGGATTTGTCCAGATACAAAGTAGGTAACTGACAGTGTAATATGTTTTGGGACTGCTTTCCCCACCTTCCTGTATCTGGACCATTCTGATGGTAATCAGAATTCAGGGAGCTGCACAGAAGATAAAGGTATTTGCCTACAGGAAAGCTGGGCTCTTTATCAGAGAGTGCAGTGATAGGAGGAGGGGTAAGGGTTTTCAGCTGAAAGAGGGGAGATTATTAGCTATTAGGAAGAAATTTTTTCCTGTGAGGGTGGTGAGGCATTGGAACAGGTTGGCCAGAGAAGTCATGGAAGCCGCATCACTGGAGGTGTTTAAGGCCAGGCTGGACGAGCAACCTGATTCAGTGGAAGGTTGGAACTAGATTACCTTAAAGGACCCTTCCAACCCAAATCATTCTATGATTCTGTGATACTATGATATTATTTTAGCTGGCCAGCTGGGCAAAATACTTCATAATTTGTCATCAATTTTAGAAGAAATTATCAGAATGTTAGTTCACTAAACCTCTGTCTTGGTACTCTACGGAAATCTCATCTGTGCAGGCCAGTTTACATTGCATTGTCTCCCAGGTATTGGGTAAGAAGTGCACTTTCAAACAAATATAAGCATGAGGAACATTTTTTTCCTCCCATTAACTCTAAATGCATTTTGCAAAATGCTGAGGGAAAACCTACGCACTTGTTTTCCAGAGTGAATGATATTTAATGTCTAAAATAATGTATTTTTCATAACTAAAAAGACACTATTTATCAAAAACACCATTAAAAATACTCTTAAGAGAGTGTTACCCCCCTGGTGTTTTTTTACCTGGCAGTATCCTATTTTGGGGTTCCTGTGTGCATACGCCGTCAGCACCCTTCTCAGGGCAGCTATCCCTGTCTCGCTCTGGAAAGCGGGGTGTTCGGGCAGCGAGCGGTGGAGGTCACGCTCGATCTCCTCTGTCGCTATGCAGCACTTGCCCATGGATGCCTCCACCAAGCGTACGTAGTAACCGGGATGCGAGGCCAGATCTGTTGCAGCGTCTGAAGGCAGCAGAAAGAGAGAAAGAGGAAGGTGCAGGTGGATTAGGCCAACACTAAACTTAGTGTTGTGGGTATTCCTGCTCGAAAGGATGTAAGTAAGGGGTTTTTCCCCAAGGTTTGTGAATTTAGTGAAATCTCCAGAATGAAAAGAAATAAAGTCCTAGCAGAGTAAGTGTCTTGAAAACAACACAAATATTAGCAAAGTTTTTATGATGCAACATCATTCAAAACACCTTAATATTGAAATTGATCAGAAAACTTCCCCAGGAAAAAGTACTATTGCAGGAAATGTACTCAGTGCTGTTCACACCCTCCAAGGAGGAAAAACTCTATGTTTCATAAATGTTTGAACATGTCATAGATTGGATTAAGGACTAAACCTGAGCTCATATTGTAGGCACATTCTGGCTCTGCCAGATCTGTAGATGAAACACGTTGGTTTTTCCATCTCTAGTTTCTATTAACCCACCAATAATAAACAAGAAGCAGGAGCATGACTGCTGACTTTAAGACGTCATTATTTTGCAATAATTTGATTTGTCTAGAGTTAAATCAATATTTATGCTACAATTTAATTGTTGCTTGAAGAAAAACATTATTTTATGAGAACATGACATTAATTTTCAATTACACAGATGATGCAGATCTTATTTCAATTCTTCTACACATCATGTTGTATAATCCAGAGATAAAATTTTTACAGACCTACCTAAGTACTTCCTTGCACTTATTCGTTCAGCAGCTGATCACCTCTCCTCTGTAAGCACTATCATAAGCTCCATGTAAACAATATTTAATTGTCCTTGGGAAATCTCTGGCCTAAATGTTTTGCCATGTTCAGAATTAGATGATGCAAACAGCCAACATTTTTAAGAGTGCCCACCTGAGAAGAGCAGCCAGAGTTTGCCTCTTAAGGATTCAGGGATTCCCATTGCAACAAGTTTTCTGATCTTCTCTGTGCGAAACATGCACACAGTTCTGCCATATTCTACAAAATGGTCATCCCACAGACTCTCCTTGATTTCCTCCCTAGACTGGGGACAAGAAGGTATCTTTTAAAAGAACAAATGTGTACACATGACAACTGGTAAACAGAAACATTTTATGTATAAGAAATTCTGCAAGATACTTCCATTATCAATGCATATGGGAAGTCCCCTCTAAGCACTACAGCTTTCCCCATTGTGAATATGCAGTTCACCACTTAAGGGAGAGCAGAACTATTCAGATTGGGAGAAAAATTATATTCATCCACCAGAAACAGATGGGGGAGAGAGAAGAAAAAAACCCAAGCAAATAGAAAAGTCTTTACCTCATATCTAACTTCTCCAGCCAATACAGAGTGCATTTAACGAAAAATGAGTATGTGTTGCAAGGTCACCCCAGCTTTTTAAAAAAAGAAAAAACCCACCCCACAAAACTCCTACAACCTCCCCCAAATGTCACCTACCTTTCCAAACTCAAGGCCCGCCATTCCTGATTGATGAAAGTCTGACCTTAGTGCTTCTGCATTGAGCAAATAACCACTCTCCTTTCCATATTCACGTCTCTCCTTGACTTGTGAAGCCTCTGTTCCCATACGCGCAGGCTCACCACCCATGAGCACACACGTGGATCCAAAGGCAGGAGTGTTCTGCAATGGAGAATCAAAGTGGAAACAACCAAGAAGAGGTTAAGAACTACATCCTCAGCTGTCTTCAAGACACAGAACTGGGTTAGCCTTTGCCTTTTGCATCACAGCATTTCACACCTTTCAGGTGGAAATGCCATACAGCAGACTTTATTCAAATTATCATTCATTGCTATGCCAGAAAAATTGTTTTTACTTTAAAACAGGCGTTATTAGTAAGTTCTTAGTGTCCTTGATGACAAACTACTAAACGATCTTCTGCTACAGTCAGGATTTGAAAAACAGAATCAGAGAATAATTTAGGTTGGAGGGGAACATCTTTTTCAAACCCCTGCTCAAAGCAGGGCCCCTCAGACCAGGTTGCTGGGAACTGCGTCCAGTTTTGTTGAGAAGCTTCAGGGAAGGGGAGTCCAGAGACCTATAGGCAGCCTAGTACAACGCTGCCTACCCTTGATGGGAAATCTTCCTTTTTATCTGATCAGATTTTCCCTTGCTGCAACTTGTGACTGTTGCCATTCGTCTTTTAGCTGGCAACTCCAAGAAGAGCCTGGCTCCATCCTCTCTGTAACTCCCCGAGAGATAGTGGAAGACAGCCCAAACAAGCCCTGCTCCCTCAACATATCTTCATAAAACATGTGCTCCAGCCCATGACCATCCTGTAGCCCTCCACTAGACTTAGTCCAATTTGTCAATGATCTTCTTGTGTCATGGGGTAGAACCAAAACTGGACACAGTATTCCTGATCAGCCTCAGAAGTGCTGGATAAAAGGGAACAGTAACATCCCTCAACCTGCTGGTTACAATCCTGCTAGTACAACCCCATAAGATGTTGGCCCTCTTCACTGTAAGAACACGCTGCTGACTTATAAGATCAATCTGTTGTCCACTATGACTCCCTCACCTTTTCCACAAGGCTGCCCTCCAGCTAGCCCTGAGACTATTGCATGGGGTTACTCTGCCAGACTTCACATTTGCTTTTGTTGAACTTCATGAGGTCTCCATTGGCCTATTTTTACAGATCACTGAGGTCTCTGTGAAAAGCGGCCCCGTCCACCATCATATTCACTGCTCCCTCGCCAGTATGTCAAGCATAACCGTGCTCCATCCCAACAGGCAGGTCATTAAAGAAGGCATCAGGCAGCACTGGTCCAAGATTAGACTCGAGGAAGACAGGACAACGGACCAATGGGTAAATGCATTGAATTCATAATCCCCCAAAATCCCCCAAAAGTTCAGTACCTGGTTCTTATTTTGCAAGTTGTTACAGTGCACTGGGTTGCTGGAGTTCACGTCTTTTAGCCTCTGGAGCAGGTTCTCCACCAAAGTATCCCGGTCCTTCAGTTCAATGAACTGAAAGGCCATCTTGCTCCTTATGCTAACAATGATGGGATTAGGGAGAAGGCTTGTGTCCTCCATCTTCTCTATACTGATTACCTTATCCAGAAACATTATAGAAAAGATATTATGCACCACATCCACAGAAACATCTTCAAATATTCTACATGTACCAAAACATACAAACACAGCATTCATTTACACACATGCTTTAAACATGGTTATTCATATTGGCTTCCCATCACCTGAAGTTTAAGATCTTTTTAGAAGCTCAAAGCAGGCACCAAAAATTATTCCAGCTGCTTTTTAAATTTTTTTTTAAGTCACTTTGAAGCCCATTTCTGGAGAGTGGGCTGAGGGGAAAGAAATAAAGAAGAGTGATGATTAAAAGAAGATTTAGAAAAAGATCAATTTGATCAAATCTGGGGTATGGAGAAGGAAATTCACTTTCACACTCCTAAGGACAGGAGAAAACAGTTTTTCATTGTATTTGATTAAATATATAACACTGATCTCTTACTGTTTGCTATTTCTGTATCAGTGGAAGATAAGTTTCTACAGTTAGGATATTTCGATGTTACTCTGTTATTAGTCAAAGATGAAAGGAAAGCTTTAATTAAAAGATCATAACAGCCTTGTATACACAGCAGATCAGGCAGGTGTTTGCTGACAGCTTCCTTCTCCTCTTCTACTCCCACCACCTTCTCGTGCATCCTCCATTCCATTTTAATAAGTCTCTGATTTCATGGGAATGGGGCAACTTTTCACTGCCTCCAGAATATCCCATTTTTCTCTCTGCCCTACAGGTTTGCAAAA
The DNA here is from genome assembly GCA_033558235.1 of Neomorphus geoffroyi. Taxonomy (NCBI): domain Eukaryota; kingdom Metazoa; phylum Chordata; class Aves; order Cuculiformes; family Neomorphidae; genus Neomorphus; species Neomorphus geoffroyi. Next base: position 33,884,068 of record JAUMJM010000005.1, on the reverse strand, counting down.
TATCCACAGGTTTTGTAGTTTGTCAATGAAGGGAGAACTCAACACTTCTAAGTGTTGATCCCAGCCAAGGATGCTTTTATATTGCTAGAAGGATCCAAGCTGATGTCACCATCAACATCAGGCTGGACATGTCCGTTTGTGGAGCTGGGAGGGGAGCACTGACCAAGCCTTGGACTGAGCAGACCCTGCTTTTGCAGTGCTCTGTCCTGCTGCATTATCTGACCATACTTGATTTTGAGGATCATGTTGAGTTACCCATACATATTTTTAGGAGCTTACGCTCTAATTGAGTCCCAGAACAAGTTTTGCAACAATTCTGTCAGCACAATACACACAAGCATCCTACTCTTTTTCATCAAATGACAGTTTGCAGATAAGTTAAGTGGCAGTGGATGCTTACAGCTGGAAAAGGCAGACATGGACCCAAAATGAAACAAACAACTCTACCTCTCTAAGTGGGATGATAACATTGCAGCAGCCATTTTCTTTGCTGGCAAAACAGATATAACTGTCTGAAGTATACATCTTTCCTGCTGTGTGACAGCGACTAAACGGCGTCCAGAGAGAACAGTCTACAACTTCATGCAGCTTCTCCTTCCTGGGCAATCTGAAGAAGGCCCGAAAGAATTCATTCTGTGCTCTGGCTTCAAGATCCCTTAGGAGAAAGCAGGAAGAGCAAATCACAAGACCCCGAAAGCCAGGACATCCAGCGCAAGGTTCATTTTTTTGTTAGCCTCACCAAAAGGAATACAGAGGAATACAGAATAAAAGCAGTATGCACAGCAATCTTCCCTGCCTGTGTGAAAGGATAGATAAAAGGACTGACTTCAAAATACAAAAAAGAATCATGACCAACACTTGCTTGTTTAACAATAAGATCAAAAGAAGTTACTGCAATGGCTAGGTAAGAAAAGCACACTAACTAAAATCAGGTGGTTGTTGGGAGGGGAACTGTTATTTAACCATGCATTTTCTATGGCTGCTGTTCCACTTTCCAGCCTCAAAGCATTAAAGGTTTCAGTGCCCAGCAGATAACTAAATCTTTCATCTGATGAACATACATCAAGCAACAGAGATTAGTTTTACTTTTCTTGTTTCCCTTCCCAGTAGCATTACCAATGTCACCCCAGGGATTTGCACCTGCACCCAAAAGTAATGCATTTGCTCGATGCGTACTTCTGAAGTGGTCAGTAATAGACGAATTAATGATGGTGTCATTTACATCATCACATCCTTGACTTGCAGAAATATCAGCCTCTGAGAGCTCTCAGAACAGTTGCAAACCAGAATAGTTTCAGGTCACCTACAGACTCAGTTGGGAACAACAGCATCGTCTACATTCAGCTTGTACTTGGCTTTCTTCCATCCATCCATCCATCCATCCATCCATCCATCCATCCATCCATCCATCCATCCATCCATCCATCCACATTTACGTGGAGAGAAAAAGTTTAAATAAGTGAAACTTCCATTACCGAGATACAGTTTTACAGACTTGGCCTTGGGGTTTTTTTTCCTCCTCCTTTTTTAATGAAGAAGTCTGCAGTAACTTAGGGAGCTATGCAATTACATTAGAAACAGGCCACGGCTATTAGCTCACTACCAGCAGCTCCAGAAATGTTAGGGCTTAATTCTATCATTTTCTCTACTACAAGTAATTTTTTCCAAACATGATTCACCTTAAGAAAAAAAAAAGGGAAAAAAAAAAGCTTGACTTTGCTCCATTGAAAGAAATTAAAGCGTGGGCTGAAGCATAACAGGGAGTGGTACCTTGGTGCTGTAAATTCCGTCTCTGCTCCTTCCTTCACCCTCCTTTTCTGTAGACACGCTCCCCTTACCCCAGCCCTGCTGCTTCAATAAGTCAAGACGGTTGAAGCCTTTGCTTCAGTCGTGTGTGGATTGTTATTATTTCAGTTTTACCCATAGAGAAAACTAAAGCTATATGGAACAGGGAGGAAGACAATCAAGAATAAATCGAGACCTGAGAAGGGTGGATCTGTATCTCTGACCAACAGAAAACACAGAATGCACTCAACCAGTGTTCAGCTGCCATTTCCTTCTCAAGAATTATCTTCCTTAATAAGATTATCCAAGGAAAACATACAAATCCTCTCCTGTTTTTTCACAAAGAACAAAGAGAAACCTTCTTTGTGAAGGAAGACAAAAAATTTGCTCCCGAGTTAAAATTCCACAGTAAGAGCAACTCTGATAACTGCCCGCAGCGATCCGCTATTGTGACAAAGCTGGATCAGGATATGCCTCCTAGTTAACTCACCACTAAAATATTTTCCATTTCTGCACAGCACAGATGAACGCTGCTGATAGCATCTGCAGTCAGGTCTGGGTAAAGCTCTGCTCTCCTGCTATTTATTGTGCTGAGAAGGTAAGACTCTCGCTAGATCTACTCAGCTGTTAAAATTTCTATACCTTTATGGGAAAACAGGCATTATATAGAAGAGTATGACCTCTGTTGAGGCACAGATTGTCTGTTATTTAAGAGCTGACCATTTTTAATGCTTAAAAATTGGTATTTTCTGAGTTTTCAGGATTTTCCTGTGTCTCTTGAGGCTGCAGGCTCTACATGTGGGGCCTTTCAGACAAGAAGCCACAGGTCTTTAAGCTGAAGAATGACATTTCCTGTATCTGAAACTAAGTAAATTTACCAAGTATTGTGTCCAGATACCTCACCCCGTACCAGGGGAAGGCTGCCAACCCGAACATCCCTGGAACTGCCTCTCCCCCATGACTCACGACACAGGGTCACACAGGGCCACCGCAGAGACCACACTGCAGCCAGGGCTGCCCCAGAAACAAGTGCTGAAACAGGAGCCAGCCTGCTGGCAGGAAGGATCCTGGAAAGAAAAATGGCAGCATAGGGATGAAATGCTGTCAGCACCTACCACTGTGGGCTGAAATAATAAGTTTTATTAGAAAGTGGCACACACAGTGAACATATTTTCTGTTAGAGGCAAACTCTAGGGCTTAAAGCGATTGCTTCCCTTCACAGATACAGCCCAACAAAATTAGAGATGGTTAAAAAAAAAACCCAAAACCTGTAACTCCAAAAACCACAGAAACAAAATTAGCTCCTAGAACAAGACAGGCACTTGTTTAAACATGATACAGCAAAGATGCAGCAACTGGCCCACATCACCCAGGACCTACAGCTTCCATTTTGAGTTTCACAATACCTCCAACACCAAAGACAAAGGCAAACTTTCTACCTGCGGCGCAATCTGTTTGAAATTTTCTCCTCTAGCTTAACAATTTCCATGGTGTTTTGGTTTTTAAGCAAATGCAGTGTACTGAACTCTACCTAAGAAAAAGAAGGAATGCTATCGTTACGTGAAAATAACGTTTATTCAGTATTTACACATGCATCAGAAGAACAACAGATGAGACGATGCAATTGCCTTGTTCTCTGCTTTTCAGAAAACTCAGCAATTCTTCCTGAGAGCATTTCCTGACTTGCCACGTTAGGGCATCCTGGACTGCCTCCAACTCCAGCACTTCAAAGCAAACAGCAAGTCTGAACTGTGATAACTCCTTGTGTGTGACCCCTATGTTACCTTCCAAGAGTTTTAAATTAAAGGAAATAACACACAAGACTAACAAAATGCCTAAAAGTATCAGGGCACTTAAAATTATGTCCTTACTGTCAGATGTTTTTCTCTGCTTTAAATCCAACAGAAATCAACTTGGCAAGACTGGCTGACCTCTTGCTGTTAAAGACTTATTACTTGACTCTTCTTGCTATTTAGACTCCAGAAACTTACAGATTTTGGAAATAACACATCCAATTATATAGATCTTGCTTATTGGAAGAACTGCTAAATTCACATGGCAAGAAAGGTTTCTTGTAAGCAAGCTAGTATAAGTTATCTGAGAAAAGCCAACGTGGACTTGTCAGGACATATGTAAACTGAACATCATTCCCTTACATAGCAGGAACACTGGACTGTAGATGGAGAAGATGCAACAGATGCCTTTAGCCAGACTTTATGGAAGTCTTGTTATTTCCTCACAGAAAACTAACAAAACTGGATCAAAGTGAAAAAAATGTTGTCAAAAAGGTTGTATGGAGAGAACCTCCTTGGGAGTCTGTCTTGGACTAGCTTCTGTTCAACGTCTTCATCAGCAATCTGCATGATGGATCAAAAGATTGTTGTTATTAAGCTTGCACGTAACATGAGGCTGGTAGAACCTAACAAGCAGAAGAACGGCATCACATTCTGATTGATATTCATAAGCTTAAGGGATGGCATGGAAAAAAAGCAATACACATATTTTCAGCTGAACACGGTAACCCACACAAATGCAGTGTGGAGATCAACTCCACTGGCAGCCATTCAACAAAAAAGACCTAGGGGTTACACAGGATCACAAGTTGAACAAGAGCCAACAGCCTCACGCTGGTAGGAGGAAGAGGAACACTGCTGAGCTGCAGAAGTGCACAGCCACCAAGATGGAGCACAGCAGTGCTGGAGCTACCACAGAGACAGGCGTACTGCTCCTACTCCAGTCAGCACCCGAGAGGCAGTGGGGACAATCCTGTATGCCATTACCCCACAGCTGCAAGTGCATGGGATAAGTAACAGATGTCCACAGAAGACCGACCAGAAGGGCTGAAATCATGACTGATAAGAAAAATCTGGCTGAACTAGGGCAGTTTAAAGAAGAAAGGAGATGCATACCAACCTCAAAATAACACAAACGGTTGCTCTAAAGGACAGAACATATTCAGTACTACTGGGTAGGAAAAGAAGTAACAGACTCAACAAGCAGCACAGAAGATTCAAGGTAGACTTCATAGAGACATTTCAATGATAAGACAGTGAAGTACCGATATGGATCCAGGTATTTCCATTACTAGAAATCCTTAAAATTAGGTTAGGCAATAATTTGTCAAGAGTGACACTCAAAGATAATCCAAACTTGGCTGGGCAGATGCAGTAAAAGGAGGTTCTTTCTAGTCACATCCTCATTGCTCAAGGCTTATGGTATTCTCGGATTCCCTCTCTGAAGGAATTAATGCGTCCTGAAATGACATTTAAAATTCAAGATACTTCAAACAGTTTCCATTCCACTTAGATCACTGTTGAAAACCTTCTTTGCTTTCATATGAAGCAAAGCCATCCTCATTGGCAATTCACAGTTAGACATGAAGAAAAGCAACAGAGGTGGTTAGAGCCTAGAGAAAGATGTCATACTTTTGAAACGTTACTGACACCAGCAGTAAAACTTTTTAATCGTGTGTTCTGCTCTGGCCAATTTCCTCATTATATTTGAGGAATGCAATGGATATTCTTGCATCCTGAAAGAGATGGAAATAAGAAGTACAAGAAACTTATACCAGAGATTTTAGCGTCATTCCTATTAAAAACAGAAAAAATAGTTACCGTATGTTCTAGTAAAATTGCATAGCACATAAATATAGCTGCAAGGTATTTGTAGCTATCAAACCCCTCAGCTTTACTTGCTTTTTATGACAATTAACTTAATTGCCATTAATCCCTTTGTAATCCTTTGTTCCTAGCGTTACCCTCTCATCAAGCAGCATGGGAACTTGTTTGACTCTGGCCATGTGTCACAGACTGTGGGCCCAGTCCCACAGCCTCTCTGAGTCCCATCCCCGCACTGCTCAGTAAGATGACCCCAAGAGACTCAGGAGTAGCAACAAAGGTTTCAGGTTTTCAGAATGTATATTATGCAGACCATGATGACATTAAAAATACATGTTTTTAAATAAAGATATTGAGATGACCTTCTTGAAAAAGAAAGCCTAACAAGCAAACACAATCTACAGCCATTTAATTAATTTGACAGAGCTGGAATAATTTTAATGATATGTGGATTATTGTTTTCATTTTGATAGACTACTATTTGCTTCCAAATCATTAACAAAGATAATTATTAGGGGGAAAAAACGAAGTGAAAAAGAGTTGTTCTTGTAGTACAACAATGTCAGGAAAAAAAGCAGCAACAAAAACTTCACACACCAAAAAAGTTCAAACCCCTAAACATGGCGGCATCAAAAACCAGTTTATCCACTATTCAAACTAGTCTTACTTAATCACACTTCCATCAAAGCAGCTGCTGAAGTGTGACAAAGGGCACCAGAAACAGCAATTTATCCAATCACTACCTGTCTAATTCATGCAAAGGAAATGGTATTTCAGCATCTTCCATGTCTTCCTTTCTGCTGTCTCATGTTATGGCACATCAGCACAGGTTAGAGAACATCTTGCCCAGTAACTCTCCAGCAAACATACTTTTTAGCCTCCCTTCTCCTCTCATCCTTTCTTTTTTAAAGTTGGAGGGAAGGAGAGGAAAAAACCTGTTTGAATAAATGTGTGGTATGATTTCTGTTGCTTGTTTGCTAATAGACATACTACTTTTCAAAAATGCCACAAGGTACTTAGAGATTGATTCCCTGACAGCTTCCTTATTACAGCATATTATTAAGCTTATACTTTTATATGCAATGGTAATTTTAGCTTCTCCATAGCTTTCCATTCGGTCAATACCCCCAATTCAAAGATTCTTTTGGGAAGTGACAAAGATCAGCTAAAAATCAGCAGATGCTGAAAATATCACCTCCCCGGTTTTTGTCATATCTCCTCTGGATTTTCTTTTCTTGCTTAGTGCATCTAACTTTTCAGTCCAAAAGTGGGAGGAGGGTGGAATGCCGAAGCATAGAGGGGGCTTAACTACAACCTATCACTCAAAGCCATATCCGATTTTAGTCATTATATATGACTTTGGCCCCTTTCCTGGGCCAAAAGCCTACAGTTACACATATACTGTAAAAACAATGGTAACTCTTGTGTTTAAAGGAACCCTGGCTATGGAAAAAAGGCCTGCAAAGATGTTCATGGCTGCTCATCACTATATCACTCCAAAAGAATTCCTTGATTATATCACAGATGAAATCCTGGTGTCAGTGATTTTCCTTATTGTGTGTATATATGAAATTGCAGAGAAATAGTGTTTTATTGTTTTAAACTCCATTATGAAACTTTGCGAAAGCGTTTAGCTCAGATGTATATCCAACACCACTGCAAAAACGCGCCTCAGAAACAATAAAACGGCACTTAGACATGTCTCCATTTTTTGGGAAAGGATATCATGCATTGTTTAGGTTTTAGTCAGCAAGCAACACCTGGGCTTGCAACACCTCTAGCAGAGGGAGAGGAAGGAAGAGCAGGAAAGGATATAAATCAGGAGGGGATAAGTGCTCCAGTCACACCCCATTCAGAAAAGAAGTATTTTAAACCAGCACCTTAACTCTGATACCCCAGGCAAGTTCCAGTTTGGGCTATTCCATTCTGCCCACTTAAAATTTCCCTGGGCAGTTTCCCTTCCCCTTTCCCACAGCAGCGGATAAAACACAAAGTTGTGTGTTGTGCTACCAGCAGACAAATAGTTATCAATCTTTCCCCGAGAGCCTGATGCATTTCCGTAGTGGGAGAGGAATGCAGAGATGCATTTTGGAGATGCATGGGTAAGAGATGACAGTAACATATCAACCTGTTGCAACAGCCTGTGGGTTTTTAAGTCCTATAACTGCCTACTAAATTGGCTATGGCAATCACGCTAGTGGGAAACCTCACATTTCAGATTGGATCAAAAGCAATAATTCTGCAGAATTAACAGCACTAGAAAAGCCTTCACATAGCCAAAATGATAAACAAACCAATGTTGCTCTTCAGGGAAGGTGGAAAATAACCCTTGCTGCAATTGACCCTTCTACAGGGAATGGTACTTTTCAAACAAACAAAAAACCACAGTGGTGTTTAAGGGAAAAACATAAACCGGAAAAAATTATCTTGCACTCAAGTTAAAATGCAACTTCTGGATACACCATAATACATTATAAAGTCTCTTTTGCACCCTGTCAAGTAAATCTTTGAAATCTTACCCAGCTAACAATGCAAACCATGAATCCCACCATCAAACCTCTTAGTTTTTACCTCTTAGCTTTTTACCTCTTGGTAATCTGAGTAGGATCCTGTAGGCCTGGATCCAGTTCAAAGACTTCGTTATCCAGTAGCCTTCGGAGTGTCACATCTGCCAGTTGCTCCATGATCCTGAAAGCCTCAGCAATATTGAGGAACGTGGAGAAGTCACGTTCTTTATTTGGAGTGGTGACGCGGACCGTGTCAGTCATGAATACATTGGAGGTTCTTTCCAGCTTCTGGACCTCAACCCAAGGAATGATAAGCTTCACTGCCATCAGAGAAAAAGCAAAAGAGGGTTGGAAACGCTGCTTACATTTTTCATGTTTGGGAAACAAGCAAACTCAGAATGAAAAGCAAACAACCCAAAAGGAAAGAGTCACATTTTTACAGACAAAGACCTAGCAAAAGCTGAAATGCCTGTTATTACTCTACATTCATTCTCCTTTATTCCAAAAGATTTGTCTTTTTCAGGATCTCTCCCTGCAAATTTTACCTATTTTCATAAGAAGCACTGGACTGGGGAGCCCTGTCTTTGCAGAACACCTGCCATATGCTGGGCTCCTAACACCTTTACAAGTCATTTCTGCAGCCTGCTTCATTACTACCAGAAGAAACAGTTCATTTCTAGAGTAGGAGAAAAGAAGGGAAAGGCTTTGTAATCTCCCAGAAATCAAACTATAGGCAGGTGGAAACCCAATTACATGCACAGTACGTTAACTTTTAAAATAAAGCTAACTCCCATACAAAAGGAAGCTTTTGCCCATTGACATTTTTATAAAGTTTAAGTGTTACTATAAACAGGGTGTTCAAAGCAAAAAAGATGGCTAGGCATTGGGATCTTCCCATTTTGGTTACTCTTCAATTAAAAGGTGTACAGGCAAATCTTGCCCTAAACAATAAATCAGACTTATTTATAGAAAAGAAAAAGTATAAGAAGTCCTTAAACACTGCTGAACCAAGTAAACACAAATGGTAAGCAGAAACAGCTTATTTTATATAACCACTGCAGGATGTTACTTGCCTGTCTCACAGAAATCTCTGGGTAGAAATTAGGCTGGAAAGGACTTTAAAATAGATTAGATTTCTATTTAACAACTGTTGGAAGCTTCCCAGGATTCTCTGTGCCAATAACATCACGACTGCACGCCCTAACAACCCTAGCTGGTCTCCTGATGCCAATAAAGCAATAAAAAGGCAGTAATAACAAACATTGTCATATATATATGACACTTACCCATGATCGTTAATTACCTGAGGAGCTACCCTCAGCAAGTTCTCTGTACATGAACCACAGCTGTCAAGATTATTTGGAGATTACATTTTTTCTTACTTAAATAAAGCACAGCTGCGTCAACACGCACAAACTGTTGTGAATGGTCATAAAATCATCTGTACAGGCACAGCCAAGAGAAAAAAGATTGAATAGCACTGCAGCAATAGCACTATTGTTCATGCAGGTTGGAATCACATGGGCTGTACAGTGTTGGTTATAGAAACAGCATAGCAGACTGTAAGGGACTCAAACTTCTGATGAAAGATACAGAGTCTTCAAAGTTTTGGGAAAACACAAGTTTAATTAAAAAATGTGAAGAAAACCTGTCATGTCCTTTTGAGAAATCTCACATTCTAAGCCTCTGAAATTCTGCAAATACTTCAAGGCTTAGATAAAAGGGCACTTGTCCGGGAAAAAATGATCCATGGAGTTTATGCTCACATAAGCCGTAAGTTAATTTTATGAGAAGCTGAAAACAGGTTCCAATACTGCATTCCAGGTTGTTTCAACATAAAATAAAACAAGAGAAAGGGGACAGTCTTGCAAGAAGCAGAAGACAACACTTTACCCATAAAGAGATTTCAGTCTACAATTTCAGGGGCTTTTTATTGCATCAAAACACATGTAAGAACTATTTTGATTTCACTTCATGTATTGGATTTTTTCCCTGTGCTGTATTGAAGAATGCAATAAACATGTGTTCTTAGCAATATTTTCTAGACCAGATTTAATCAGATTTAATTTGTAATTTCTACCTGGAAAAAAAATGACAATGAATTACTTGTTCTACAGTTAATCAGCATCAGTTTTTCCAACAGTAACAAGTAGAACTATAGTAAATCTGGAATATTAAATGTAATACAAGTATTTCATAAACATGACAAAACACTAGCTCTGAAACAGAGGTAAAATGCTTTACTGGAATTGAGGTGGTGGGAAGCACTTAAACAGAATACTAAGCTAAAGAAGTTTTGTTTAACCAAAAGAAATTTCAGGTTTTTATTTCACATGTGCATGCAAATACATGGGAACACTAATGCAATGCAGCTGACTGTAAAAGTGAATGAACAGTGTATTTTCTGTGGAAAAAATGAAAGGCTGCAAACATAGTTATTTGACAATTTTCTGCATTTTCATAATTTATTATTATTAAACGAAAGGAGAGGTATTTTCTTCTTAAATAATACAGCGTGATGTTGTACTTCCAGTATCATTTAACAATCTGTGGTGTTGCATAAACAAAACTTTTGGAATGATATGAAGGACTTTTCTCTCTCCCTCCTCCTTCCCCTGTTATCTATCATCCATAAGTATCATTTTTGCTTTGTGTGTTTTGGCAGACTAGACACGAAAGCTTTAATGAGAGAAAGTATGCAATGATAGCAAGAAGAAATAATTGACAAGGATGTTATTTGATACGAAAAAGAAAACAATGAGATTAAACAAGAACTCAGATACCTAGTTTATATCAAGAGATTCCATTCGAGTCTTCCCAGCAAAACTCAATTCCTGTTTTTATAACGAATAACAAGCTTACCAGCATTTTAAATCTAACTCTGCCACCTTCTGCAGATATAGCAAAATAATTGGCCTGAAATAATACAAAGAAAAACGGACCTCTAACTCTAAGCACATCCTTGTTACATTTTAAGTCCTAGAAAATACCCATTACTAGCTTTCTTATTTTTACATTAAGGTACTTCATTTTTAAGTCTACAGTTCTATTTTAAGCCGACAGACTAGCCGTTCTAATATTAAATACAGACAGTAAATGGTAAAGTTTTCCTAATTGTTATAACTGACAATTCTTGCCATGTTTATAGCAATATAAGTTTATATTACTGTCCTCGCTGAAGTTGCAAGTAAGATAAACAGAACTTAAAATGTTCATGAACAATCTTACTCAACAAGAAATGCTAGAGAGTTTAAATGGATACATTCATTTTTACCATTAATTTCTACAACATTCATTTTTACCTTCTAATATGTATTCTGACAGGCTTTTCATAATTACACAACCCTCCTGCTGTAGAGGAACACCAAGATCAAAGTCTTACAACTTGCTTCTTAAAAAGGTACATCTGTCACAGTCACTATCACATTCAAATGTGCCACTGTCTGAAGGTCTAAAACCACCAGGACACATTTCTTGTGACGTTCCTGCACTGCCATTCAGAAAGACAAAGTAATCCCTAAACTGCTGCTGTTCTTCCTTAAAAACTCTGAATCTTCACCTTGCTCTCCAGAGCCCAGCCCTGCTATGTTTCCTGGTCTATTTTCAGGCAGGCAGCTGGACTCCAGCATCTCTGCCTCCACCAGACCTTGCCCAGCCGCCCTGCAGTGATCACTGTGCTTCCTTGCATGTGGGAAGGAACTGTCCTTACTCACCCTTTTTGGCATTGAAATTGTCAACTTCAGAATCTGTAGGAGGTCTGTTACATTTTAAGGCTGCTTCACCATGGCAATAAAAAGAACCAGATAGCTGCTGTGTCTGTATACTTGTCTAGTCTCATTTTTATTACCAGATTAATACTAAAACATAAACATAGAGGTTGAAGTGAAAACTAAATTAAACAGGATCTTTCAGCTGAACAACAAAAAACCTCAGAAACTAAACTTTGGAGGCAAATTAGGCTTTTCACAAAAATTCTTGCTATTCTTGCTTTTAAAAATAATTATATTTATATCTCTCCCCAGCATTATGTTTCTTACACATTTACACTTACATTCTTTGCCCAGGAAGAAGGAATAAAAACAGAGATGATTAATGCTCAAATAAAGCCAGCCTTGTCGAGGAACTTTTCCTTTCCAACAGCAACAGGAATAATAGGTGATCAACTTCTCGGCTTCAGGAAAATTAAACCTGGATTCAAATTTCACCAGGGCTTCTCGGAACTTCTCAGGGTCTTCCTCCTGTTCAGCAAGCTTGCTGCTTGTTTCCTCTGCAATCAGTGCCTGAGTCCATAACAAGATAATGTATCAGGATAAAGCTATGGTTTTCACATTTTGAGCAAGCTGCTACAAGCTACTCATTCAAATTTTAGTAATGCAAGCCTTTCTTACAAAGAAATTCAAGTTGAATTGCAATTTTCACAAATGGAGAAATTTCTGTGGTGTCTCATACATTTTAAATGCTTCCAAATCAAAATTTTTTTTCAATGAATTTGGCAAAATCATATATTTACACTTTTACTATGGCTTATGATTGCTGTTATTTGGTGTATACAGAGCAACGGTAGAGTAACAATTACATATACCAACCAGTACGATTTTCCTATGAAGAAGCAATGCAGTGAGATGTGTCAGTAACCTGTAACACGCTTGGAACCCCTAAAAACATGGTTTCAAGAACATCTATGTAAATATAATTAAGTGTTGAGAATTTTAGTAGTGGTATTACAACCAAGAAGCTAAGTATGTATTTTGCCATTCAGATAAATAATCCCTATGTTACAGCACCTGGTAGAATGTGCAATTACCAAGCAGTCCTAATATGTCTAAAATCTACAGCAGAGGCAAGGGTCCAAAACCCGGACTTAACATTAACTAATGAAACCTGAAAAACTTTAAATATATGCTGTGCTAGGAAACGGGCTGCCACAGTGTTATCAAGAGAGACTGATTTTATTCGAGTTGTTCAGTGTATTTAGACAAAAAAATGTTTTTTAAGAAAGCAGGATAACAACTAAGATTTACACGGCAATCTTTTGCCTTTCCGTACCCTTCTTCTCCAGATTCAGAACCCACTGAGATCACAGCAACAAAGTTGAAATTCACCAAAGAGCATTATGTTCCTACAATCATTTCAGACCAAAAAAAAGGGGGTAGGGGCAGAAGAGCACCTCACTAAAACCCTTGGCAAGGAAAAGCTTGCAATTTGGTAAAGTAGTCACCCAGCAGGTGATCCGCACCCCTGCCAGCCATCACCAAGCTCCTCTTGGAGCACGTATTTTAGCAGAAGCAGAGCTCAGGACACCAGGCTTTCTAAGTTTTACCACACACGCCATTACTATTTTAAATCTGCTCTTCATTCATCAAATTCCCTTACTTTTAAAATTTTTTAGCCTTCCAAAAGGATGTTTGTTTCTGCAACCCTGCAGCCAGCCAGCACTTCACTGCAGTGCTTGGCCACGGCTCTTGCATCCTGCAAAGCCACTGGCAGTTTCTGTACCAGACCCTTATGATGCAGGTGCCATCACACAAGGGCCTGTCCCCTGTCCCTGTGCTACTGCGACTGTGTCGTTGTCTGCGAGGGTGCGCTGCTAGCAGATTCAGGCACTGCAGCTATCACCTGCTGACACCTCTGAGCCCCATCAAGGAGGACAGGAATACGGAAACAGGCAGGAGAAACTGATGGGTTAAAACTAGGAAAAATATGGTCCATCCCAGAGAAATTGTAGTGCAGAGGAAAAGCTGAGATATAGAAAGGGAAGGTATTTAATATAATGTCTTGGAAAGGTGGAGGAACTGAAAACAGATCCTTAAGAAAGCTCAGCTGCACATCACAGGGAAGAGAAGAACAATGAAGCTGGAAAGGGATGGGGGGGATAAAGATTAAAATAGATACTTCAGGTTTGAGATGTTTCCAACGAAATGTGAGTAAAGATGTACTAATGCCAGTCACCTCAAGAACAAGTGCTACACGGAAAACCAATAAATAATGTTGTGATGGAAAAAAACAAATATGAATGACAACAACTTTATGACATTATTTCTAATAAACCACATGTAATCAGGCAGTGATGGCTGAAAGTAAGACAGTTTCCTTACCTTCACTTTTCCTTTTACAAAACTAACAATATCTTCTTTATTGTCAAACACAGACAAAGTATGGAGCAAGTTTTGTTCCAGCCATTCCCAGTGTTGGTTTATCTCCTCTGCAGTGGCACCTAGAAAGCAAAAAGCAGTGCATTGAAACTTATCCTACAAAATAAAATTGAAAAGACAAAAAAAAGTAATATAACACACTATTGAATAAGTTCATTATGAGAAACTGAACTTTCAACCTCAAAATTCTTGGTAGCAAACCGGTCAAAAAGGTTTCATTCGTAGCAGTACAGTTAGAGAAAAACAAAAAACTCTTTGTTTTAGAAAATTAGTTCTAGTGCTTTTAGTTCTATCTTTGCAAATGCTCCCAGCCAGCAAACACTGCATTAAAAGTCATACCACAAAACCAGCAAAACTTCATCCTGAACTGCTGGGCTGCATCTTATTTTGACATGATGTTCTTTAAGCAGCCACTGGAAACCTTTGATTTATGTCCCATTCCCAAAGTCCCTGATCTTCGTTTCTCCTTCACTTGATACACACATGCATTCGCACACCCACCTCCACCTACACACTTTGAGAGGAAATTACATGGTCATAATTGGCATCCTATTCAAAGAGATCTCTAAAATAATTCAAATATCTAAAAATGAAGGAGATTGGTTCAGCAACATCTAAAAGGTCTGTAAGAGCCCATTTCTGCAGTTTAGGGAAGAATTACACTAAACAGAAAATCTTGGTTGACTAAAGCCTTTCATATCTTTAAGATTTTCTTATATAAGGACTTGCTTAAGGGTTTTACTCTTGTTGTTTTAAATGCAATGTGTTCACACTAATGCCAGAAACAATATTGCAGTTGTCACCTATTTGCTTCGACTGTTTCTGCTTGAAACTGAACTGTCGCTTCATTGCACAATGACAGAAAAATCAGAGGAAGATGGGCAATTAGGGGAAAATACGTCTCCTCCAGCTCTTATTGGTTAGTGATTAAACATTATAGGTAAAAAAGTAAAGGCAATAAAAGTTGCTTTTTCCAATGACTTGCTAGTGGAAGAAAGACGTAGTTGGATGTAAGAGACACACAAATCACAGATAAATATAACTATATAACTAATCTCATTCATTATAAAACAAATAGAAGATTCGTGATATCAAAATTTGATTTGTCTGTACATTAAAGGTGCAGCGTGTTGCCTCACAACAAAAATGACAGATTTAGCTAAGGATTTTCCACCTCCCTCTGCTCTGTTTTCCATGAAGAATGCCAACTGGCAGGGAAACTTCCCAAGTTTTAACTTTCTTGACAGGAAGGTCTTGTGATGTAATTTCATAAATATCATTAATCAAGGTTAAATAACTGAAAAACAACAACAACCCCCCCTCTCTCCCCCCAGTAAAAACAAGTACGAAGAGATACTTACATACTGTTTAGGTAAAGAAAACAAATTATATCAACAGCTAAGAACACCAGAAACAGTAATTTTATATTAAAATGGCTGTGTAAAGCCATAATTGTTATTTCTGAGCAGCCTAAAAGACACCAGCTGTATGGGAGAGCTGTTAAGTATGTGAAGTAAACCATGAGCAAGATGCCTTTCACTACAGCATCCACACTACTCAGACTGCTTCGAGTCTGGGCTCTGGTAGTGGCGATCTCCCATGGGAACTACTGCAATCTTTCCTGCCTGCCTTTAGGTGCCTCCAGAGATTCTGCTCAAATAAGGAAAGATCTCTTTGTCCCTTTTATACAGTCAAGCCAACTCCTCAGCTTGTTGGGTCCTTTATTTCTAATTTCCATTTCATGGTTTAAAGTTGACCTGCGATTTCACCCAAGCATTGTCAATCTCTTCCTTATTCCTCTCTCAGCAACGTTGCTCTGCACAGTATTTTATTCTACCTTTTACCTACTTCCTTTATGTGCCTGTGCCAAATACATAATTAGTCTACCACAGCCTCAATCCTCATAATCTCTTCTTTAAACCTACTTCTCACCTATCCCTTTGCTTTCTCCCTCCCAAAAGCTACTCCCCTTAACTGCGACTTGGCTTTCTGTTTTGCCCACAAATCTTCTGAAAGGAAAATCCTAAGTGGATCCACACTAGGGCTGAGGTTAGGCTTTTTTTTCCCCCAGTACTGCTATGACATGATTAACCATCTGGATTAAAAAAACCTCTGCTGGAACAGCCGTGCTGAGCAAGAATCAGACTTCCTAGCAGCCCTCAAAGATTTGCAAAATACTGTAACACAGACCTGACCCTGACACATATATTATCATTTAAGTCTACAGCTCCTGGAACAGAGGACTGACAACGTGCAATTGAAAAATGTCATTTTAATTAACTGCCTAATGACATGATGGCTAATCAAGTTACATCAGCAGACTGGGAGTAGTTCCTGAAGCTGCTGCTCTTTCTTGCCACAGAGCAAGAACCTTAATTTGACTTGCTGCTCCTTCCAAACCCAGCAACAAAACTTTGCACACCTTGTTTGCATGAAGCATCTCACAGGGCAGAGCTGGATGAGCCACTTTTGCAAGAGGGAAGTCCTTTGTGGAGCTCCACCTTTCTAAGAAAAGGCTTGGGTGATACTGTTCCTCTGACTCCTATTGCTAGCACCAGCTCTCCTCTGGACACTCAGATCAGGGTTTCACAGCAGCGATATTATTCCGAAACAACTTCTGTTCCATGGTTCTTCATTTCTGCACAGCTCTGGCAACCACGTATGTCCTATCCACGCAGCATACAAAATAGAGTCCTCTGCTTTCCACTCTGTTACCATAAATCTCATTTTCTCAGGGCTGAGCATCCATTCAGCAGAGCCAAAGAGAACTTCAGATAACATTAATTAAATAAGTTTCACTCAGCAAAATACTTAACCATTCCAACCAGGCAAGTTTTTGATTTGTAGTCCCTTTAATATAAAAAAAAATCCAAAACTGTGGGTAAGAGTGTGGACAGGGCAAGGATCAGCCCCAGAAACGAATATTGCATATATTCAAATGATCAAGAAGACCACGACAGCAAAACTGAGCTTGCTTTTCCAGCGAAAGCTATTGGACTTAGTCAGAGGACTACAACAGCATGAAGCTCTTAAATTCCTCCTTGACATGGCATTATTTAAATATAAAAAGAAGGAGGGTAGGGATACCAAGTATAAAGCAATTGCAAAACCAAGAAAACCTAGCCACGACAAAAATATGAATACCACAAACAGATTTCACACAGGCTTCTTCACACACATGTGGCACAGGGGAAAATTCCCAGAATTAACAAGAAACGCGCAGAAAGGTCTCTGCTGAACCAAGGAAGAAACGTCGAATGAGCTTGTACAGAGAAGGGGATGAATACAGAGATTTCCCCTTACATTTAAAGGACTGCTCCGCCAAACACCATCAACAACATCTCAAAACTTACAATAGCTAACTATTTCATGGTTTGATCCATGTAAGAATAGAATCGAATAGAATCGAACAGAATAGAATCGAATCGAATAGAATAGAATAGAATAGAATAGAATCTTTCAGTTGGAAGGGACCTGCAACAATCATCTAGTCCAACTGCCTGACCACTTCAGGGCTGTCCAAAAGTTAAAGCATGCTATTAAGGACCTTGTCCCAATGCCTCTTGAACACCGACAGGCTTGGAGCACTGACTGCCCCTTTAGGAAGCCTGTTCCAGGTTTTGATCACCCTGTCGGTAAAAAAATGTTACCTAATATTGTCTGAACCTCCCCTAATGCAACTTTGAATCATTTTCAAAGGAAAACCTGCTGTAAATTTCAACAATAGCATTTTACATACTGCAGCAGAAGGGATGAAAACAGCCCTGCAGACTGGCCAAGCAAGAATAGGATGAATGGAACAAGCACATTCAGATGGCCTTTACTGTGCCACGGCAAGGTTACTACAATTCACATCAATAACACTTTCCTGAAGATGAGTTCAAACTTCAGAGGTTGCAGAAACACTGCAAAAGGGATTCCTGCACAACAGATCAGGTAATCAGATATTCCCTCCCGTGAATATAGGGAGGGAATATCCATCTATCTCCTAAACCATGTAGCATCTTCCAAATTCTCCAGTTATATTTCACTATAATCAAGTGTGGTAAGACATAGTAAGCAAGCAAAAGATTAGACTGGTGAAAGCCTAGACTAAGCAGCTTCTTGATGCAAGGAACTACTACTACTGTAGAAAAAGATATGCATATGAACAGAACCATACTACTTTACAAGAGACACAAATTAACAGAAAACACCCACAGCTAAACAAGCTGTCTATAGAAACTTAATGTTCCTAGGAACACTTCTTCATAATTCCTATCAAGTATTTTAACCAGAGGTTAATTTGGCTGTTAAACAAGCTATAGGCAGTAGCCTTACACACACACACACACGACTAGCAGGGGTTACCTTGAGCTTCTTGGACATGCAGACACTGACCATGCTCAGAATCAGTTTGGAGTTTTTCATTTGTGACTCACCAATAGCTATGGCCCAGTAAACTTCTGATCCATTCAATAACTCACCACATGCAATGGCAGAGTAAACCTGTGAGCCTGGAACTTGGAGTAAAATTCGAAATGGAGCAACACGTGCATTAGAGTCTAACACGGCGTCCAGGGCACCAACCAAGCGACCTCAAAAGGAAAACAGGGGAAAAGAGAATTAGTGCCTACTTTTACTTCTGTAACCTACTAGTCTTTTCACATCTGAAGCTGTAAAATTAAAATACAGAATGTAACGATAACAATTCTTCCTCTATTTTGTGCTGTGATGTACAGATGCTCAAATGCAAAAGGCAAACCAGATTAGAAGATCAAAAGCATATCAAGTTCTTTGTGTTTCCGGTTTTGCTTCATATATATGTATATAACCACAGAACTGAAGTGGAAAGACCTGAGGGTACCTTAAGAAGTTACCATTCCAGGCCAGCTCTGAAGCTGGATAAATACACCTGTGCCATAAGTGGTGTTTGTCTAACCTGTTCTTCAAAACCTCCCACAACCAAGATGCAACAACTTCCCCAGCTAGCCTCTTCTACTGTTTTCACTAAGCATTCTTACAGCAAAACCAACCAAACAATCAAACGAACAAGCCAACCACCACAATTTTAAACTTTCCTGCTGGAAATTAATCCTGTTTCCCAGAAAATGGAGAGTAATTGTCCACAGTCTTTTTTGATGTTAATGTCTGACGTACTGAAAAAGCATCATCATCATTCCCCACTCTTCAGTGATTTCTTTTTTTCTAAAGAAACCCCAATCACCTCACCTCTTCCTTATGGATCATATTTTTCAAACAGCTCATTGTTATTGAGTTTAAACTGAAATCTCTCAAGCTTATCTTTAAGCATGACACTCCAAACTGGACATGACGCTCACTACCTGTAAGGTCTCAGCCATAAGAACAATGGAAAATCACCTCCTGTATCTTGCATACATACCACCAGTCCAAGAAAGCTTGCAGCAATATCCCACTTGACATAAACACAAACAAACTCCATTTGGAGAGCTGGAGCAGCTGCTGTCCCCTCAAAAGACTTTCCAGACTGGAGGCCAGCTGGCCTTTCTCACTACCACCCCCCCCCCCCCAGCAGGGAAAAACAAGGTATGCATGAAAAAGTTATCCAAAAGCCATGATTTGCAAACTGGCATATTAAAGTAACTCCGAATTTATTTATGGCACCTACGAATAGCAATTCAGGAGCAGCTTTATATCCAGTTCCCCTACATTGTATGTCCTGCAGAGACATAACCTCCTATGGAGAGGGATGGCAGATGGAGAGGGGGTGGCAGACAGTGAGGAATGGCTTTACCATGTTTGCTTAAGCCACCAGAGTATCTAGGAAGTTTTCTGCAACATCACATTTTCCCTTTGCACATTTAATTTTTCCAGCTTGTTGTATCTTTGTTCCTTCACCATAAACCCAAAACAAAAGGAGCTATTCTCAGACTCCCAAAGGTTTGCCTGCCCTTGGCACCACGTGCAGGTTTTAGAATTGCATTCCCCAGTCCATCACTTAAGTGATTATAATAAATAATAAAATAAGACCTAGAAAGTCCTCATTTGTGAGGCCGCCTCACTTGGACAACAAACCACAGCTACTGAATTTGAGCACAGCACAACAAAACAGCAATATAACCTCTTTCTGGTCTAGGAGGTGTAAGAAATTCACATGGTACAGCATCAAAAAACTTCCGAGAGTGAAGAAAATTACATAAAGTACTTCCTCCTCACATTCACACACGCCTTTGATGATGCTATCAAAGCCAAACAGAAGTTGGGACACAGTATGTTTTAAAACTGTAGGCTGCAATATTATTTGGTACCAGTTTGCTTCTCAGCTAAATAAATGTCAAGATATTATACCTATCTCTATGAAATGGAGACCTGATTTTGGAGACCAATGCTATGTATAACACCGGAAAATGCTAACTACTTCCCTGCAACTGCACGAAAAAGACACAAAAAGTCATCCAAATATAAAAGGCAGCAAATTATGCATCCTCATATAAAACAGAGCACCAACTTCAGTGTGCAGTCTTCCAAATAGCTGGATTAAAGTCAGTGAGAGAGCATCAAATGATGCATGGAACGAAAGTAGGGTTTAACTTTCAAATCTGAAAAGACTTGGGACATTACAAGACAGAAAAACAAGAGAAACTTAAAAAGTGCTGTGCGTCTTTTCCCCGATAATAGATCTAGGAGAAAAATTTCTTATTCATTTCACTAAAGTCATAGAAAAAAGTTAACTAACAATAATTGCTACGAAAATCCCAAGAGAACACTTAATGAACACCTGATTTGTGAAACACTTCAAAAATCATGAAAAAAATGCATGAAAGCTCAGAAGCAGCTGCATAATTTTGCTTTTACTTCTTAGCCTGTGCCAAATTAATTCCCTTTTCTGTTCCTTAATAACTGACCAGAAAACCCAATTCCTCTTCACACTGTTTACTTCTGCTTCCAATTTCCATTTTGCTTACCAACTATTAAAAAGTTTCCTCCTTCAACTGTGCAAAGAAAAAAACCACCTCCCATGTCTCAGCTACCCATAGCTAAAATATTAACTAAGGACAACAAGGAGGAGCCAGAACTAAGAATCAAAGAGAAGAAAAAACGCATGGGCATCAGGACACGTGTCAGAATAAAGCCCGAACACCCCAACCAAGGGCTTACCAAGGGCAATGCATCCCACGATCACTCGGAGTCAGTGCTGCAGCTAACAGGGGGCCCCATACCGTCCTCTGCCAGGACAGCTTGTGGTTGGGTCGCTCTAGAAGGGACATTAGGACTGTGGGATAAAAGTGAGTACTGCTAAAGCCAAGCCTGGCAAACAGAGCAACAGCCTTGTTCAGCAGGGCCTGAGGACTGTGGTTTAGCACCAGTACTTCTGCAGCGGTTCAGTTGCTGCTTAAGTGCTGAAAAATAAAGGAAAGACTAGGAAGGGGGGGTGTGGGGAGGAATTACTAAGAGTGCATTTGCAGGAGCATGTAAAGGATTCAACACTAATAAATACAACCAGGCCTAATATGATAATCTAGTTGAAATTGAAGTAGCGTTAAAATTAATAAAACTAGAGAGAAATCTTTTCCAGTGTGAGTTGCCTCATACTCATTTGGGGCAACCTTTGAATCCTAACACTTGTGCTAAGGCTTCTCACTGAAGCATCAAAAAATAAACAACCTAAAAACACCTGTACAAACAAGCAAAGAAGAAACTTTACACAGTACACTGATTTTCAACCATGCTTTGAAAAACACCTAGCGTGTGAGCAAGTGCCTAACAGCTTGTTCCATGAAAGGATGTTTTAGAAAAGAGGGTCTGTTTATATAATAAAAGAGTCTCTGGCTCACAGGTACATATAAATTACATAAAGGTCTCTGTATCACATGTTGATGTATTAGCATGCCTTAAGTTAGGATGCAGCAAACCTCTTCCCTAACACCGGCCACAGTGAGATAATTTATACCTCCAGGACAGTCAAAAATTAAAAGGAAACAGAAACAGAGGGGGGAAAGGAGTGAAAAACTGCTACACCAGTTTCCTCCCCAAAATTTTCATCATTTTGCGTTTAGGGTGGTTTGGTTTTTTACTCTATGTGGGCCAAGATTTTGGGGAGGAACTTAAAACCCAGCGTATGTCTTTCCCTTTAACATGTCACTCCACCAGCTCCTTGCCCGTTTTTGACCTCCGAAGATGCAGAAGCATTTCAGGGAAGCAGTTAACTGTACAGCAACTGCACCAAGGAAAGCTGCAGACGTAGGTTTGCAAAGCCTTCTGCTAAAGATCACCGACAGAACATCGCAGGCTGCTCAAAAGGTACAAGTTTCTTCATGCAGAACGAATATTCCCAGGCTAAAATTCATATGCGAGTTTCAGGTGTAACATACAACTCTGACAGGCACAGAGGAGAGGGCAGAAGAAGTGGAAAAGGACCCATTCGTACTCAAATATTGTATCTCCTCAATAAGATGTAAGATGGATTTTAGGTAGATGGAACATTTATCCATATTTTTTCAGAATTAAGTCTATGAAATAACTCTGGAAAACTTGCTACAAATTACTTGGTAGCTTTTATGTCACTGAAACAGCTACTTTTGTGCATATTTTATTGCTTCGATACTGGAAGTTGGAATATCTCAAAGTAAAACAAAAGTATGGTACTTCTAACTGCAAATCAATTTTTAACAAGTGTACACCTGTATTATGGACACAATACCACAAATAAATTCGAGTATAGAAATTTGCAAGGAATCACCTCAAATGCTGCACTGGGCAGGGTGTGTCTCCCTTTTACAGAGGTCAATCTGTAACTGAATGGGATGCAAACAGGACATCACGCACAATGAAATCATTGAGAATTTCTTCACCAAAAAAAGAAGTCAAGGATATTCAGAACTAATCTAGGAAAAGGAACATGTTTACAGTAAGTTAATCTAACACCAATTTCTATTAAACATACCGTATCTTTCAAACTGAAGAATGTAGGCTCCCTTCCCGGATCAGTGTTAAATTATGCACATGGTATTTCAAAAATTCTTTTAAACTTCTGAGACACACTGCGCAGAGGGTGATTAAAGCTGAACTCAAACCAAAAAAGAGGAACTGAAAAACTATCTATTATTTCCACATTTGGGGGCAAAACTCAAGAGACAATCCAAAGCACTAACAATTATGCCTGGCTCAACACAAACTAAGGTATCCTCTACATAGAGCAAAATGATTTCTGCTTCTGTAAAATTTTCAGAACTACTCAGAAATGGGTTGGTGACTTCAACACCTAAGCCATGCTGCAAGACAGAGGGACTTGGACTGATCACTTAGGAATCTGGGTCCAATAAATTAACAAAATTCTCCAAAAAAAAAAACCAAAAAGGCAAAAAGCCAATGCTGCTACTGCTTTGGTTTTTTTTTTGGGGGGGGGGGAACAAATAAACAAACCAAACAAAGTTAAATCAAAAGCTAAGTGACAAGGAAGCCTGCAGTACCACAATACTGATCAACGTTATTAGACATCTGGTCCCCACAGCAAGGATCTTTTGTTTAACACAAATTCATAAATTCATTACAAAGTGGGAAGTGAAGGTCAATGTAGTTCAAAGAAGCAATAATGTGGTATCTGCAATTAGGTGGTAAGAAATTCTGACAGCACTTTTAAAAGCTGGGGAGCAGCAGTGACCATATGAGACATAAGTAGGCATCTCCTCCCTCCCATGTGCCACAGCCCTGAACCTCTCAAGCCAAGCACTTGCACCTTCTGTCCCAAAACCAAAGCGGTCACACAGAAGACAGAGTCCAACCTGCACCAGCACCCCGGTGAGTAGCTCTAGCCACCATACAAGCAAACTGACTACTGCAGAAGTTTGAAGCAGAAAGAAAACTACCTTTCTGCTTCTCCTTGGTCTACTCAGAAAACAAAGATGAGGTTTTCATCGCACCTGAGACCAGCACAGCTGGACAACAACGTGTGCTTTAAGAACATCTGCCAAATCAAGCCCTTCTGAGAAAACAGGCAGAGGATCACCATCACAGTACCTGGACCCAAACCAATCTGCCAAGATGTTCGGCTCCTCCAAAGCTGAAGCTGCTCTCAGCCATGGGCACCTGGCACTTCTGAAGGTCAGAAAAGCAGTGGCACCACACGATCTGCAGCAAGTGCTTGGTGGCTGCTCTGCAAAGCCATGAAGAGCAGTCGGTGGCTACACTTATCTGGCTCATGCCAAAGACTTCTTTTAAATACTCCTACCTGTTTTTTTAACCAAGTCTCTGGGGAGACCTTAAAGCAGCTTTCCAGTACATAAAAAGGGGTCTTCAGGAAAGATGGGGTGGGGGTGCTCTTTATCAGTGATAGGACAAGGGGTAACGGGTTTAAGCTGTAAGAGGGGATATTTAGATTAGATACCAGGAAGAAATTTTTTACTGTCAGGGCTGCAAGGCACTAGCACAGGTTGCCCAGAGAAGTCGTGGGTGCCCCATCCCTGGAGGTGTTCAAGTCCGGGTTGGATGAGGCTCTGAGCAACCACATCTAGTGGGAGACGTCCCTGCCCATGGCAGGGGCGTTGGAACAAGGTTATTTTTAAGGTCCCTTCCAACCCAAACCATTCCATGATTCCATGATTTTGGTAAGTCAAACCCACCAATCTGAGAGATTTATGATTACAGCCATAGCCCAGCACCCTGCCACGGACCCACTGCAGTACGCCACGTAAAGCATGGCTCTGAATTCATCCTTGGGAGCTCACTGCTGCTTTTCACTGCTGCTCACTACTTCTGCTCCTCCATCAGAAAGCTGGGGGCTGAAATAAAAACAAGCCCAGGAAGTAAAAGCAGCAGTTTGACAAAATGAACATTTTACCTGAAAGGAGAAAGCTCTTCCCAGGAGGTGGAAAGAGCTAACAGTACAGGCTGCTTCGCAGAAGATGTAGTTTCTCAAGAGAGTTAAGAGCTCCAAGAGGCACTCTAAGCTGTTCAGGCATGCAAATTGGGAGAAAAGCGCAAATCAAACAATTCAGATCATCATAAAAATAAAGTTGGTGGGTTTTTAGGCAGTGAAATTGAACTAACAGCTCCAATAAATCAGAATTAATCTCTGCTCTTTGAGGCAGAGAAGCACTCCATACCCTGAATCCTAATTACACCTCTTCACAGTTTCCTCCATCTCACAATGATTTGCAAACAATTAGTCTCACAGTATCCATGGCAGGCGGCAATCAGCTGCATTAGAGGTGGTGAGCAAACTGGCTGAATGAGTAACCCACCACCAGGCAGAGCTGGGAAGGACACATGAATGTCGCTGTTCCCCAGCTCCCCACCAACCCCGTGCGCCTGCTGCCGCAGAAAAGTGGTTTTCACATGAACCATGACAACCTCAGCCGAAAGGGCACTCCCAGGATGCCACCAAATAGCAGAGGTTGCTCTCCTGGCTCTGTGAGGCATCTCAGCAGCTCTTCCTAGGGGCAATGTTGTTGCTGTGAGAGGGATGGGGAGTGTTATGAAGCTGGCTCCAATCTGGACTCAACCACTCCACCCTGCAGGTGCCCTGACTGTTGACCACAACCCCAGCACTGGCCCAAGGCAAAACCCTGAGCTGAAATGCACTGAAGACAACCACTGTGTTCATCCTCACTTCTTATAGCCCAGCTTGAGAGCACCCCTCATCCCATAGTCAGCAGGCACTACAGGCTAGGGCAGAGGCTTTCAAGAAGCACTGAGGACAGAGAGCATGAAACTACTGCTGGTCAGCGGTGGCCTCCAGCACAAATGTCTGGGGACGTCTCTAGGTCTTTCATAACATCTTGATTTGAATTCTCTAGAAGTTCAAAACTCAGATGTTTAACAGGTTGTTACTTTCACTCAGGTCTCCATAAAATCCATGGTTTTGCTGTGTAAGAGCATCATCAGCCATGCAAGGCCACTAATGACAGCTGCTCAATGTCTTGGCTTTACGCTGGCCACTGTCTTTGCTGAATTCTGCAAAACTATATAAACAGGTTTTGATACAATACAGCACCCACAAAAAGGTATTTCTTATTAGTCTTCCCTCACCAAGAAAGTTGCAGAACTTATTTAGAGAAGTACATAACAAAAAGGATGAAGGACTCCTCCAAACGGCTGCAGGATGGCTGCATTTCCTTTGTAATGATAAGAGCTCACCACACAAAGATAAGCACGGACAACATTAGAATTCAGTGTAAAAACCTAATGCTTCGAGCATTTATTCAGCCAGGGAAATATCAACATTCAAGTCCTTACATTACTTCCAGCATGGGCTTTGTCAGATCAAACACTGCCACTATGTAAATTAGAGTTCTGATGAGGTGGGTTTTTTTCAATCTGGTATATAAAAACAAATTGAAACTAATTCTTTAATCGTTATTCCTCAGTCCCAGCACTCTAGGGAGGCAGGACATGAGAAATGAGGGGAGTTTGGGCATTGCGCTGTGCAGGTCAGCGTCCCGTGTTCTCCGTGACTCCTGTATCAATGGGTGTGATTCTGAGACCTTGCTCCAGCATCAGACTATTGTGTGGGGAGGGAAAGGCTATAATGGGGACAGAGAAGCAAACCAAACAACGCACCCACTCTCCAGGGTGGCAGAAACAGTACCGCAGCCCTGGGGCACTAGTTATTTCTCCTTGCCCCCACTTCGCCACAGGCAGTTTCCCCAGGCGGGCATGCTGCCGTGGCAGGGCTCTCACAGCTGCTTATCTCAATCCTTTGCCATCAGTCTGGGCCAGGCCCGGCCTATTTTTACAGCCCCGAAGGCCACAGAGCCAAATGCTTCAATTCTCACGTTACAAGTGAAAATACCTGAAGCTGTTTTACAACTGAAAACAGACAAGAAAGTTGGACATAGAAGCTGCTGTTGCAGTCCCTTAAACTTCCTGGACATGGGACACTACTTGGGGTATATAAAAAGTCTCTCTCATTTTTAGTGGGTGATATAAATAATGCTGAAGAGATTGATCTAGCATGACTTCAACTCTGCCACCACAGACATGCTCAATTATTTTATAAGGAAAATGTTTTTTTAAGATGCAAGTGGTGAGACACCAAGGCAGGTTGCCCAGATATGGTTGCCCGTCCCTGCGAGCATTCAAGGGCAGGCTGGATGGGACTTTGAGCAACCTGATCTAGTGGAAGGTGCTTCTGTTCATGACAGGTTGTTCGACTAGATGATCTTTGAAGGTCTCTTCCAATCTAAAACATTCTGTGATTTCCCTGCCTTTTTCTGTGTTTGCCCTTCACAGCACAAAAATAAAAAGCAACTGTAGCTGTTCACTGCCTTACAGTGTTGCACAGGCTGGTGGGCATTCTCAAGGCAGACATAATCCCAACCCCCTTCTCCATGCACAGGTACATCTTCACCTTTAATATCGATATTTAACAGAATGAGAGCACTTCAATACAAGCATCCGTGTTTCACCTTATCCATCTCGGCATCACTGTGCGTTAGGAGCAGGAAACCCACCCCAGAAAGGCAAGCAGAGGGAGCCAAAGCAACATAAACAGTTCAGGAGGCTGAGGGATCAGGAATTGGGGTGCCCAGCTTTGCAGGTAGGAGCCTGGCCCTGCCATTCCTATCGCTCCTTCCAGTTAATGCCTCCTGGCCAAACTCTCTGACTGAGAAGCCACCCTCTTGGGAAAGAACTATGAAACATGCATTCTCCTTAAAAAATGTTACAGTAAAATAAAGAGAAAAAAAAGTAAAAGGGGGAAAAAAAACCTGCTGATCTGAATTCCAGCAGTGGGCAAGGCTAGATAACGTTTTGACTTGAGTCCAAGCTTTCAGTAAACTATTTGGATTTTCCCCTCTGCTTGTGCAAGGCTTCAGAGAGAGCTCTTCCTTAAGAAAACAAAACCATAATACAGACAATGAGTACTACTAATATCCTTTATTAATATCATTACTGTGGTGTCCTCCTCTCCTCAATTTGCTGCATTTAAAATAAAGGCTTGCGTTTGGTTGTTGTTTTCTTATTTTTTAATTAGAGCTCAGATTCAGACTTTTTCTATCAGTAGCTTGGTTTGGTATCGTGCGGACTTATTTTAAGATGAAAAGGCAACCTGTTTTGAAGACTGAATCTGGTGCAGATCTTTTAATATGCTACTCATTTTGCCCTTCGCCCCTCCAAAAGGTAAAAAAGTTTATGGGGATACCCGTTTGCATTCTTTACAAAAAATTCAAGCCTTCACCATATTTTTCACCCTCTCCTGTTACAGTGTAATGAACAGGGGCAATCTAGATGGATCTCCCAACTGAACCACAGGAACCGTCAACCTTTGTGGTCCCTCGCTGCCTTTCTCAGAAATAGACTCCATTATGAAATAATTTGCCCAGACCTTGGGAGATGCACAGGGCTACTAAAAGGTGATGTATTTACAATTAATACAGTACTGTTTGGACTGGAAAGCATGAACGAACAGCAAAAGATCTTTTGGGTTTTGTTTTCCAGAAAAGTGACAGTTTATCAAGTCATTTTTCTGCATGTGTTAAAAAATTAAAATCCAGGCAAGGGGAAAATAAAGAAGAGAGCTTTTATATAACCAGTCAGATCTGCATTCACAACCAATAGCTGCTCTATAGATCAGTTCAAAAACTATCATCCTACAAGAATTTTATTTAAAAGAAAAAAAAGAACTCCCAAAATGGGAATTAATTTCAATTTCTAGCATATAGTTCAAAGAAGTGTATTTATTGTACCTACCACATTTATTTTTATTAAAGGAATAATAATGTTCAGATTAATATACAGATTACTCTTTTTGCCAGTGTATTATCTTATGTTTAAAGTTGTGAATTGTAAATGTTTATACAAGCTGAAGGAGAAACAAATTTATTTTCAAAATGTTCGCCCTCTGTGAGTTGCAAACGATACAGGACCACAGCTTGGAAAGTAAGAGCTGAAAATGGAGGCTGGAAGAACAATAGGAAGAAATATCATAACTAAATTAAAAACACAGGTAAAACAGGAATAAAACAATCTTTTATTTATCTACTTCAAGCAAGAAGTGAAAGAAGCAGTGCAGCTCAAAAAGTAAACAATGAAATCTGCTTGAAACAAGAGTTCATTTCGAAGTTTTATTTAACCTTATTTATAAAAGGGAAAATTCACAAGTATTTAAAAGAATCCTAAGTAGGTTTTCATCTACTAATGCGAAGTACTGTTTACACAACAACTGTAAAGCTAGCTGCCTGGGAAGAGTAAAAACCTATTCTTAGTCCAGTGCCAGTGATGAAATCATTCCCAACACCTCCCAGAACAAGCAGTTTTGCTGTCAAAATGCACAAAACTAATCTAATCACACGGGAAGGTGAATGAAGCTTTCAACATCCCTTAATAAAGATGAAAGCAGGGATTCGCTTACAGGCTAAACCATCTTGCACTATTCTACCATAAGAGATTTCACAGTATTTTTAACTATAGCTGGCATCTCAAGCTTTTCATCAATACATAACCTCAGGACCAAAGATAACAGCAAGTACCAAATCCAACCAATTTTTATCTGTTAATTATGGCGACATCACAAGTCCTTTTGTAGGAATAGCTGAAGAGGTCTCTAATCTGGAAAAAAAATCCAGGACTGATAGAAATTGCTGAGCTGAATAATTGTTTCAAATCTCTATCTTAAAATAAGTTTTAGAATTAGTAATTAATTAAAAAATATAATTCCTTTTCTGTAAATTATTTCTAAAACATTATCAATTTCCTTTCTATGTCTTTGATCCAGCAGAGCTCTCAACTAGACATCCAGGTAAAGTGGTAAGTTAAATTTTTACTTGAAAAGCATACCCCTCAGAAAGACAGAAACCAGAATGACACTGGTTAGGTAATGAAGAGTTAAACATAGCCTCCATAATTTTTTGTATCCACTGCTTGCAAGCCCATTGTGCATTTAGTAACTGCCCTAGGATGCAAATTAAATCACAGCAGTAAATATAGTCTCTCTCTTATAAGCATCTGCTCAGAGTCTGACTAAAACACAGTACTCAAAAGAAAGAAACGTAGATACGGAAGAAAAGCACTTTTGTGTGAGAGGTCTTCTTTAGTCCATCTTTCAGGAATTAAATTCACATAAAACATACCCTCCAGCTGTGCCAACTTAATCCTATGTAATGGATAAAATGCCCTGGTAAGGAGAGAGAAGTATCCTAGAAGGAAAAAAACCTCATACAAATAGGAGAATAGGGCCATAAAACAGATGTCCGCCTGTAGGTTCAGTGCAAATACCATGTTGTAGTACCATGAACAAGGGCAGCTCAGGCATTGCACCCTCCCACTCTGCTTAAAGCAAATTACATCACAGGTGGTCCACTGCCCCATCTGCACCCTTTATTTACAAAATCTGAGGGTTTTGTTCTGCTGATCAACACAGCTTGTCTAGCACAGCCTGAGGATATGCAGCCTCCTCCTCACTGGAGAAGCTATGAGAGGAGCTTTTACCATGACACCTGCCTTCATCTTTATTTCTTTGAAACTTATGCTTTTCCATCACACTTAACTGTGTGGCCAGGGCCCAAGATACTAATGGGAAAAGAAAACAGATACGGATATTGTTCTCACTTAAGCCTTGCTGTCCCAGGAAAACAAACAAAACATTCTAACTTACAGCTCTATAGCTTAGTAGACCATAGTCTGAAATACGGTAGTGCTTAATTGCCCTTTGAATCTGTCAGTTTGAAAAAGGCCGGTACTAATAAAGTGTCTCTACAGTTATGTAAGGGAAGAATCAGGAGGCAGGCTTTGCACCATAACCAGTTATCAGCAAAGCCCAACTGTTTACCAGTACAGGTCTCCATTTCGCTCCTCCCAAGTAACAACTGAAAAAAAGCCCTAAATTATCCATCTACCTCCAGCTATGCTTAATGCTCCCCCATGCTTGTTTTTTTTATAGGATCTATAAGTCCTTTTAAATACAAACATTTCCAAATTATTTAAGAGACTGTCAGAATTTGCAGCTCCTTTGGAAAACACTGTCTGAGGCAGGAGCGGCTTTCCTTTGCCAGCCAAGAGAGATCTGTGCAAGCCCGTGCACTGTAGATTCAGCAAAATGATTCACCTGAAGCTTAACCAGAGAGAAAAGCAGTTAGTTTGGTTTAAGCTTGCAAATTTCTGCTGCTGAAAGCTCAGGCATGAGGAGTTAACTTTTGTAGATCTGAACCTCATGATTGTCCTGGACCTAAATCAAGCAGCTGTAAACGCCTATTTTTAACTCTGAAAATTAATCCACATCGTCCTTACAATCACAAAAGAGTGCCCTGTGACTTCCACACAGTGGGGCAGGGGAAAATATGAGGGTAGGCTTTTTAACTGGACAGCAAAACTTCCATTAACCTTATCACAGCTAGCATTTCATTAGCAATACATTAGTAATTCTGGCTTGCTGGATCTCATGTTAAGTTTTGTGCTCCTTTATGACTTCAAAGCTAGGATGAGCTCTGATTTAAAAATAAAAAAAACTATGCAGAAAGAAGTATTATCAGCTGGCAACGGTCAATGGTTCAGGAGTAAAAGGCTTTAATAAAATAAATATCAAATTTGGTAACACAGCTTCTTAAACGGCCTAGAAAATATTGATTTTGAAAATACTGGACTGTTCTTTCAAATATACAAACCACTTTTAAAGATTCCAGGTTTGAAAATGTACAAAACAGCGTCATCTGGTTTGAAGTAAGAATTACACTGTTAAGCTGTACTTCTCCAAAGCACTGTTTGTTTGAATTCAGTTGTTGAAGCCTTTGAACTAAAAGTTTGGCCCAAATCCCTTACTCTACAACGTCTACGTAGTATAAAGCAATGTTCTTGCTGGAGTTGTTCACAGATCCACACCGTTGCAAGGGAAGGGCGTGATCCTTGTTCCACACACATATCCTTCACTACACGTACCTAGAGTGCCACATGGACTTAACGTGCCTTAACTACAGCCACATAACCCGTAGCATAAATAATACAATAAGCCAGAATCCACTTTTCCACGACCATGAATTAACAAATCCTTTCCTGTAATGCATGTATCAGCCAAAAGTCATAAATCCTATATGTATTTATAGCACTCCATTATATTATGGGGGGGAGGAGAACCCAGCATAGATCATGGTCCGTCTGGGGGTGGGAGGACACTGACCAGCCTGGGTACTAGGCACAGCCCCCTGGCACCCAAGCACCTCCTACTGTCCCCGACTCCCTCAGGGGCTCCCCTAGACCCCTGCCCGTCTCCACCGGCCCCGTTCACCACCGAGCTTGCCCTTAGTCACGTTTAAGGAAAGCCACCACGGAGCAGAGAGAGGATAAATGGCTTTAAATTGGAAGGGGCAAGACTGAGATTACACATGAGGAAGAAATTCTTCACGAGGAGGGTGGTGATACACAGGTTGCCCAGGGAAGCTGTGTCTGCCCCCTCTCTGGAAGTGTTCCAGGCCAGGCTGGATGGGGTCCTGAGCAACCTGGTCTGGTGGGAGGTGTCCCTGCCCATGGTAGGGGGGGTGGAAATGGATTATTTTCAAGGTCCCTTCCAACCCATTCTGTGATCCTATGAAATAGCAAGGACACAAGTTTGTGGGGATTTTTTCTCCGCAGAAAAACAGTCTGCCTTTAAAGAATATTAAAAGAGCAGGACTTAAAATGACGATTCTATGAAAATCTCCAGTTGGTGCCTACTTTGCTGTGATAGGTGGAAGTACATAGTTTTGTAAGTACTATTTGATGAGTGCTAGGCTGCTACTTCATCTAATATAGCTATAACGAAGCCCTTCAAAAAAAGAGCACATCGTCAAGACAAGCAAATGAAGAGCTTGTTAAAACTATTTTTGTTTTTCTTTTAAAACTAGGATACTGGTAACATTTGTTTAATCCGTTACTCATGGATTATGGATTCTTGTGGGAGGTGTCCAGCTGGATGATCTTTAAGGTTCCTTCCAACCCAAACCATTCTATGATTATGTGGCTCACGTTTTCCTGTCCTACGCGGCGAAGGAGGAAGATGAAAATTCCCGGGCTGCAATGCAAAATGAGCCCCCTGGCTTTATGAAATAGAAATAAAAGTGGCTTTTTAGCGCTGCTCAAGGTTGCAGCAGCACGAAGCTGCTCCCGGGGAGACTCGGGGTGGGGGGGTGAGGGGCAGAGAACCGGGGCAAGCGCTGTGTCCCCCCCCAAACCGAACCCAAACGAACCCAAACGAGCCAATCGAGCCACACCGAGCCCAACTGACCCGAACAAAGAAGCCTCTCCAGCAGCTCCCGCGGGGCAGAGCAGGAGCAGTCCTGCCCCTCTCACCACCACCACCACCCCCCCGCCGAGCTCCCCCGGTACCCGTGAAGCGGCCGCCGCCGTCCCCGTGTCCCCGGCGCCGCTGCAGGATGAAGTAGCCGCTGCTCTTCTGCGTGACCCACAGCTTGAGGGCGTTTTTCAGCAGCACCTCCTCGGGCTTCAGCCACATCTTTCTTTCCCCCCCGGCTCGGAGTATCCCTCTGCTTCTCCTCTCTCTCTCTGTACCCCCCCTCCCGCTTGCCCCGCACCGCCCCGGTCACATCGCCCCCCGCGGGATGAGATGCGCGGCTCCAGCTCCCTCGGCGCGGGCCCGGCCGCCGGGGAGGGGCTGAAGGCGGAGCCCGGGAGCGGGGCCGCCCTTCCCGGGGAGCTGGAGGGACTTTGTGCGGGGCCGAGCCGCGGGGACACTGAGGCGGCAAGGAGTTCTGCTTCTCGGGGGTCTAGTGGCACCCCCGAGCCTCGCACACAGCGCACTGGGGTTCCCAAGGCACCCCAGGGTGTCCCCTGCCACCGGCACTGCAGCCTGGAATAATGGGTCACTTGGTCTGTTCAGCCTGGAGGAGAGGACGCTGAGGGGGGACCTCACAGCACTTCACTGCTTCCACACGAGGGGAGGAGGAGGAGCAGGCACTGATCTCTCTGGTCACCAGTGACAGAACCCGAGGCAATGGCAGGAAGACGTGCCAGGAGAGGGTTAGGCTGGGTATTAGGAAATGGTTCTTCACCCAGAGGGTGGTGGAGCGCTGGAACAGCTCCCCAGGGAAGCAGTCAGGGCGCCAAGCCTGACAACAGTCAAGAAGCATTTGGTCAATGCACTCAGACACGGTGTGAGTGTTGGGGTTGTCCTGTGCAGGGACAGGAGTTGGACTTGATGATCCTTATGGGTCCCTTCCAACTTAGGCCATTCTGTGTGATTCTGTGTCTGTGTGTGGTTCCCATGACACCCCAGGGTCCTGGTGTGTCCCCTGCCACCAGCATTGCAGCCTGGCATACATCAGCCCACTGGGTTCCCATGGCACCTCAAAGTCCTGGCGTGTCCCCCACCACTGGCATCGCAGCCTGGCGTGCAGGAGCCCACTGGGTTCCCATGGCACCTCAAAGTCCTGGTGTGTTCCCCACCACTGGCATCGCAGCCTGGCGTGCAAGAGCCCACTGGGTTCCCATGGCACCTCAAAGTCCTGGCGTGTTCCCCACCACTGGCATTGCAGCCTGGCGTGCAAGAGCCCACTGGGTTCCCATGGCACTGCGAGGTCCTGGCATGTCCCTTGCCACTGGCACTGTGGCCTGGCATACAGCAGCCCAGTGACACCCACTGTGCAGGGGAAGGCACCCACCTTTTCCCCTTTATAGTGCCAGGATTGGCCCCAGATCTCCCCAGCCTATGTCCCATAGGTGCATCCTCACATCCATGGGTCAGTGTCTCCCAGGCCCTGCTGCGAGGACCATAGAATCAAAGAATGCTTTTGGTTTGGAAGGGACCTTTAAAGGTCATCCAGTCTGACAGGGACATCTTAAACATGTCGGGGGGGGGGGGGGGGGGAGGGGGGGGGGTTGGGGGGAAGGAAAGGGTGCGCTGGCTTCAGTGGCAGGAGCTCTGCCTTCCTGTTTTCTTCTAGAGCACAGCTTAAAGCCTGAGCCTGCAGCTACTCACTTTGATGTTTGAATGCCAATGCTCGAAACCCAGTATCTCAACTGAAAAGTCAGAATCTTAACTTTACAGGTTTGGGGTTTTTTTCATTTAAGAAATAATCAGGCACTGCATGTGGTTGAGCTGTCAGTAGGATCAGCTGTGAACTTGCACAATGCTTACTTCTGCAGCACCTTACATTGGTAATCCTCTGACATTGTATCTGACATTTTCTTTAGCCCAGATTGCCAGATTATTCAACACTAAACTAAGATGCGTGCTTTCAGTTTCTGTTGGTTTTCTCCTATTTTCCAAATCATCAGTTTCATACCTTTCTAAACCTCATCAGAATTTTCTCCCTTTCATATATTCCTCCTAATATCCCCACTCAATTGTTTCCTTATACTTTTCCAAATCAGACTGTATTTTTCTCATTTTACACTAGCATTTAGTGTGTCCTGCATACTTGCTAGCATTTACCACAGCGCTCTACATTTCTCCATCTCATCATGCCATTAAAACATGACCAACATCCTTCAGTCATGTTCTCCTTCCAATTAACAGCAAGTATTAAATAATTTCTATATAACTACTGCAGTAGCAGGCAGCTAAACCTCACGCATTCTTCGTTTGGATTAAAGATGCCAGTCACTGTGGGTTAAATCACATACTCATAATTTGAGCAAAGATCCCTCTTAGTAGAAAATGTTGATCACCTAAAAAGACCTGAGCTTCACTTTACCAAGCTCAACCTATTGTTACAAGGGTTGTGAACTTCCCCACTCTTTGAGAGGGACTGATGTTGCAGCGTGCTACTTAGCACAGCCAGTGGTAATTATTAACTGGGATTTGGAAGGTGACCATGTGGACGGGTTTCCAGCTGCCAGCAGGAACATTTAGCAGGCAAAATTCTGTACACAGCTGCAATCTAGTAAACACTCTGTGATCTGTGTTCTTTACAATTTTGGTGTAAAACAGCAATTTCATTTCCATACATAGAATAGCAAGCAAGCACTGTAAGAGCATACTACTTGTCTGATACAAAAATAAAAACTATTAAAAGAAGGAATGATGGACAACCACATAACAATGTATTTAAAAATTAATGAGAGTGTAAGAAGGGGTTATTTAAAATGCTCTTTCAGGATAAGAATAGCTCAGAGGTTTCCCCTGCCCCCCAAACAATCCTGAAGAATGTAAGTCTTGAAAGTTTAAATGCTCAGTGAAGTGAGATGGTGAATATTTCTTCCCTTTTCAGATATTTTAATAATAATTTCTGGTTTTATTCAGTTTCGGAGCGTTTATTTACATTCAACCTTAATTTTCAGGCATGCTGATTTGAGACATAATTGAGCAGAGGACCAAGCAGATCACTGACCTTTGAGGTGCTTTTGAGCTTAAGAGTTAACAAAAGAGTAAAGCAGTTGGTTTCAGGATCTGGTGTCACGCATACCTGCCTCTGTTAATTACATCTTGTGACGTGCTTCTGGTTGAACCCCACCAACAGTACTCCTTCAAAGTCATGGGCTTTGTATCCACATCCAAGTTGGCCCAACAATCATTCAATCACAATGGCATCATTCATGCTTTTTAAATAAGCTGCTTTTCCAACACATGGAACCAATGGACGGCAATTAACAAAGAACCTCTGAGAAATGGCTTCAGAGGAGGAAAAGGGAGATGGATGAGAAGAGGGAAAACTGATCCAGGACAACAGAGTAAACCAAAGCATTTTGTAATATGTGTATATATATAAATATTTTAATAAAGATTTCACACCTACTGAAAGTAGGAGTGCAGATCTTTCTCAATGTGGCATTGTATGTGGCGTTCCCTGACATCCTGAGGATGCCCGTGAGTTTTAGGATACCACCATCTTCACTGTCATCTCTAGAGGATCTTCCTGCCTGCAGAAGTCAGCAGTGTATGCCAACCCACCAGAGCCACTTCAAGCCTGAATCCATTCAGCGTGCACCATGTCACTCATACTGCCAGGCCAGGTATTTCGAATGGTGCCTGGCCATGGCTGCGGCATAGCTGAAGGTGGTTCACACACACCCTTCCCCTGGCTCTCCTGCTTCTAACCTTGGACAGACAGGCAGCTGCAGCCATGAAGACAACCACTTTGGCACTGAAACAGAAGCTGATTACTTCAAGGTCAAAAAGGCATTTGCAGAAAGAACTTAAGCATGCTTATTATATTACTTAACCAAAAAACAGGAAGGATAAAAGACCGCACACATATACATCTCATCACCAAATGGTGCAGCCTCTATCTGCTAACTAGATAGTCTTTGGCAACAGCTAAGGAAAGAGTTATGTTCGTGGAGAAAGTGATGTACTACTTCCACAACCAGTATTTGAACAGGCTTTGAAAGATAGGAGGATCTTCTGAAATCTCCTGTGAGACAATAGTTTTACAATGCTAGTGTCTAGAGAGGTAAGAAAAAACAGGGAGGGTAGGAATCTAGTAGATTCTTAGAGAAAAAAAGAGGGTGCTGTGAGAAGTTATATACCTACTTATGTATTCTCTGTTGTAGTCTGGAAAAGGACTACCTTAATTGCTTGAAGGTAATTGAGGTTAACAGGCAGTAGAAAAATAACATTAGAAAAAATGAAGATGTATTTGAAAAGAAAGAACTGAAAAAAGATGAGGTTTCTGGCCTTATGCTGCCCTTAACACATGCTCTGAAGTGACTGTTTGGGTTATTTATGATTCTATAGATGATTTCAGTACCAAATAGCAGAAGGCAGGGAGTCGCCACCCAGACTACATTAGAGCATAGCACTCATCATAGCTGGAATGAACTGCAGAGATCCTGGGAGTCTGTGAGACAGAGTACAGACTGCACAGGGCACAGGGCACAGAGAAACCTTGCCTTTCCCTTCTTGCCTTTGTCACCCACTGCCTTCCCAGCTCTAGGCATATCTTTTAATTCACATGACTTCATCTTTTTCATCCATCAAACACATAAATAATTTTTATTCTCAATGTCACTGAGCTGCTTGGGGAATGCGGCTTCCTCATGTACATAAGATGAACGATAGCTCCACGGACAGGAAACAGGCAGCTGTGGTGGTCTGGGCCTCCTGCTTACCCGGCCCTCTGCTGAGGGTACCAAACCTTCTGAGCCTGCGTCTGTGGGGGCTGGCAATGCTTGAACATACTTAGGAGAGTGTGCAATATTCTAGGATGGGCTCCGAGGCTTGCCGTTGTGTGGTTGAAGCCAATAGACGTATGGACTGCCACCAAAACAAGTTGTCCATGCTCCCCTATCAACCCAAATTCCTGAAGTAAATT
Source organism: Neomorphus geoffroyi (assembly GCA_033558235.1). NCBI lineage: Eukaryota > Metazoa > Chordata > Aves > Cuculiformes > Neomorphidae > Neomorphus > Neomorphus geoffroyi. The sequence goes on along the minus strand of JAUMJM010000005.1, from coordinate 33,845,870 downwards.
GCATTAACTAAACTAGTTGAAAACTAACTTCTATTCACTTAAGTGTTTTGGATAGGTTAGTTCTTTAGTCACATTATGACTATAGGAAAACCAGGGTGAAATGCGCATCCTGGGCTGGGGGAAAGAAACAGGCTGATTTTTCATGCAGGAGACCATAGGGAGATTCATTTGCATTTATCACTAAATGAGAACCTAAAAATGAAGCTTAATTTATTTATACTTATAGCAACAAATTAGCTGGGATTTGACTAGCATTCTGCAGGTGCGCAGCCCAATCATCTCCATGTTTCCAGTTTTGAGTCTTTACTTTGTGACTTTATTAGTGTTTGAAAAGTCCTAATCAGTGAGTTAATTCAATTCCCAAGACACAGTTGATGAAAATCACGGAGTCTTCCGAGTTTGGATGTACTAGAGGGAGCAGTATGTTTAAAGAAATAATGTGTAGGGTGCTAGGGAAATAATATGCATTAATGAATATAAGATTGGAAATCCAAATTGCTGGCTAATACATCTAGGGAAAAATAACTAAAATGTACTTATTCCAGAGGACAAAAAAAAAAAAAGTCTCACAGAGGTTAATCAATAGCTGCTTTATTTTCTGCAGCCCCTAAAGTTTTCCACTACAGCATTAGCCTCCTGTAGACTAGTTGTCAGCAGGCATCAATCCATTTGCTTTTCCTAATGGCATGTCCCCTTGAAGCCACCCACCAATGTGGAGGTCTGCAGCCCTCTGTCTGGAAACCACTGAGCACTCTGGCAGCAGGGAAGGGATTTTTCTGAAGAACTGAGGCCACAAGTCTTCATATTCTCCTTATGGATATGTATCTGGATTTTGGAAAGACCTTATCTTCCACCTAAACCAAACTAATGAGCAGATATGCTGCAACACTTGGTCAGCAACCAGCAGCAGCCTTAAGCTCTCAGCACACTGCTTCAGGCAAAGGATCACCCTTGAGAGGACCCTCAAGATCCAACATCCCCAACTATTAAAGCTACCGGCTTTCCATGTAACATGAGATCATATTTCCTGCATTGTGGAGACAAATCTCCATCACAGACCAGGTAGATAACAGTCCTCCTCTACAGAAGTCCAAAGGGACCATTCTTAATATATCATATTGATTTCAGAGTACATCAGTACTTGAACAATGTAGATCTAGCAGAGACAGTTTAAGAAAGAACAATAGAAATGATTAAGGATTTAAAGCTGACTTGTGAGGGTTTGATTGATGGGTTTGATATATGTGTACCTCTGCTAAGAGTGACGGCTGAAGTGGAGCACAGAATAGCTGCCTACAAGTATAAGGGTGTTAAACCCAAAAATGGTGATGTATTTATTGCATTTAAAAAGCAATTCACTAGAAGCAATAAAAGATATTTTTCTTTTTCAAAAAGGAATGGTTAGAGTAAATACTAAGAAAACTCTGCTAACCAGGAAGTATTTTACTGTGCTGAATAGTGTGCCAAGGGACTAGAGGCATTTTAGAAATAGATTCATAGAATAATTAAGGTTGGAAGAGACCTCTAAGATCATCAGTCCAGCTGTCAATAATATAAGATGAATCATTTTATGTAACATGGAGTTACTTTCCAATGTAACCAAGTAAGATTCCTTCTGCCTCCTGTGCCCAGCTAATGACTTTCTTCACTGTAAGAAATCTACAAGAGGGAATTTTTTAAGATGTTTTGAAAGGCTCTTCTGCAAGGTTTTTCATGCCAGACAACCTCATGGATATTGTCCTGTTGGAAAGGGGCCATGTTTAATTCTCACTTGCAGAAAGTCCACTTCAAATCTGGCAGAAATGAGAGGGCCCAAAGGGAAATCACAGTAATTCACATGCAGCTCTGTTTAAACTACACCACAAAGACCCCTCCTGCCAAACATCTCAGATCCTGGGAATCTTCAAAGGCAATTCTTATGCTTAGATCTTTTAAACAGATTCAAACACAAGATGCATTTGGGTTTGAAAGGATCCAGGACATGGCACACCATCTTCCTCACCAAGAACTACTGTGGAAATGCTACATTTCCAAATAATTTAGTTTCCAAATTACATTTCCAAATAATTTAATCTTCATCATCTTTCTCCTGTAGTGACTGGATTGCAAAAGCCAGTTAATGTTTATGGGTCCACAAGTTTTTGTCTTCCCATCTGCTCTAGTAAAGTAACAAAACTGTTACAACCTGTAATTAATTCCATTTATTATCTCTGATTAAATTAATGCCTGTGTAATAATGAAGATATAAGATGTAATATACTATCAGGAACAAGTACTATTAAGCTACAGGCAACACTATAAAAACACATTAAAGGTCTTGACTCACAGTTTTATGCAATAATATTTCACAGCTTTTTTCCTGTCAACAACATTAAAATGCATTTTTATATTTCATCTGGCTGAACTCATTCAAGTACTGTTTTTTTTTATGAACTATTTAGGATAGCAATGTCCAAAATGTTGGTGCTGCTGATTCCACTTCTTGTTTTAGTGCCAGCATTACTCCCTGACTTCCAATTGCAAAACCCACTTCTGCAATTTAGGACTGCCAAACCTCTTCTGGGAATCACACAGTTACTGTGACACTGGAAGCGCTATCACATTTCAAGTTGTTTGACAAACATTAGGAAGAAGACAACCCCTCTCAGGACATGTAATTAAGATAACACATACATGTGGTTTAAGGCAGTAATTCTGCAACTTTTTTTTATCTCACTCAACTTCCAGTTCTCCAAAACACTGAAGGAAAAGACAGTCCCTTAGCCCTATGGTCACATATAGTAAATTCTTGCAGAACACACAGATGATAGAGAGAAAAAACAAACAGGCACTTCATGGCCACTGTTTCTGCAAAAGACAGCAGAGGAGTGTGACCATGACTTGCCCTGCCAATAGCTTGACATCCCCCTCTCCCAGTCCTTAATAATGCTTCTATGCTCTGCCAGAGTTCAATCATGCCTACTTTCCTCTCCACCTTTAGTAGATGCAGAACACCTCTCTTCATCAGAGCTTCCAAACTCCATTGGTATGGAGGGGTTTAAAAGACAGGTAGACGAGTTTCTGAGGGATCTGGTCTAGTAGTGGACAGGTACGGTTGAACTTGATGATCTCAAAGGTCTTTTCCAACCAGGCAATTCTATGATTCTATGATTCTATGATCTTGGGAAGCCAAGAGGAGATGTTGCTGATGACTTCCGGTGTGATAGAAAGAAGATACTGCTCATATTACCACCTAGGATACCCTCCTTATCCACCCTCCAGGGGCCAGACCCCTCATCTGACTGGATGGCCAGGCCCAAAGGGTTGCATTAAATGGAGTTAAATCCAGTTGGAAACCAGTCACGAATGGTGTTCCCCAGGGTTCAGTGCTGGGTCCAGTCTTGTTTAACATCCTTATCAATGATCTCGACAAAGGCATCGAGTCCACCCTTAGCAAGTTTGCAGATGACACTAAGCTGGGTGGAAGTGTGGATCTGCTTGAAGGAAGGGAGGCTCTGCAGAGGGATCTGGACAGGCTGGATCAATGGGCTGAGACCAATGGGTGAGGTTAAACAAGGCCAAGTGCAGAGTCCTCCATTTGGGTCACAACAACCCCATGCAGCGTTACAGGCTTGGGGAGGAGTGGCTGGAGAGCTGCCTGGCAGAGACGGACCTGGGGGTGTTGGCTGACAGATGGCTGAACATGAGGCCACAGCTCGAGTGCTGGGTTCAGTTTTGGGCCCCTCACTACAAAAAGGACATTGAGGGGCTGGAGCGCGTCCAGAGAAGTGTAACGAGGCTGGTGAGGGGGCTGGAGAATAAGCCCTACGAGGAGCAGCTGAGGGTTGTTTAGCAACTGGGGTTGTTTAGCTTGGAGAAGAGGAGGCTGAGGGGAGACCTCATCACTGTCTACAACTGCATGAAAGGAGGTTGTGACAGGATGGGTGCTGGGCTCTTCTCGCAAGTGACAAGTGATAGGATGAGAGGAAATGGCCACAAGTTGCACCAGGGGAGGTTCAGACTAGACATTAGGAAGAATTTCTTCACTGAAAGGGTGGTCAGGCACTGGCACAGCTGCCCAGGGAGGTAGTTGAGCCACCATCCCTGGAGGTGTTTAAAAGGCAGGTAAACGAGTTTCTTAGGGCCATGGTTTAGTAATGGGACAGGTACAGTTGGACTTGATGATCTCAGAGGTCTTTTCCAACCAGATGATTTTATGATTCTGTGATCTCAGAGGCATTTTCATTCTTAGATACAGCTGTAGATACACCTCATCCTCTCAGGACTTTTATATATTACCCAAATTAACATTGAAATAAGACTGAAATTATTCTGGTAAAAAAGGAGAGGAATGCCCAACCCTAAAAAAAAAAGCATTCCAAGAATACCTTTTATTTTTGGCATGGCATATCTGCTATAATGTAGTGAGAATGGAAGAGTTTGCATTAACAATCTTCAAGGAGAATTACACATGCAGATAGTAGGTTTCTTAGCTTTTGGAATGTAATGAATTAATCTTGGTGATATGTCATCTTCAACAACAGAGCAAATGAATGGTGCGAAGAACAAAGGTGGCAGAGTCATAAGTAAAGCTGCAAAGGCTATGTAACCTTTGACAAGGTGAAAAGCCCAGAGGAGAGAGGACAAAACTTCCTAAATGGAGATTCTGGCCTGCCAAGTTTCTAGTTGCAGTTTTCTGTAGAGCAGTGGTTCAGCAAGGAACTGACCTTGATTGGAAAAAGGTATTGCTGCACTAACACGCTACTGAGAGCATAGCTGCTGGCATTCACTCGTGCTAGGCAGTCTCAAAGGAAGCCTGAAGTGGAGCAGTCCGTGTTAGCAGTGACTTCCTCTAGCGCTGTTTCCTGATGCAAAATCCCCATACTAATTCATCTTCCGAGATCAAAAAGTCTTCAAGAGTTCAGCAATAGTTAAGTGATTTTGGGAGAAAAACAAAACTCAAAACACCTCCAAAAGTATGCCAGCATTCTTTATAGGGCCCTGTCTTGTTTCCATATGAAAATGGGCAGTGGTATTTCTACCATAGCTGTCTTTTGCTGGATCTGGGTACAATCCACCTTAGCTGAAAGTACGACCTAGAAAGCTGGCAGAATTTCCATTTTCCTTTGCTGCATTTGGACCCAGAGGTTCTTGTTGTTTTAAAGATTTCCTTTAGATGCTTACCTTGGTTTTCCTTTGAACAACCATCCCCCAGAATATCATCTGTGTAGACAGTAAAACCTTTTTGACATCATGAAATAACCATGTCTTGTTCTCAATCAGAAATAGCTCAAGGCACACAAGAGTTGCAGAACAGAAACACATGAAATTGTATTGTTTCTCTTAAAGCTATTATGGCTTCCGTCTTGCCTATATGCAGCGGGGTCTTATGCCATACTCCTGTTCCATGGGTTTTCTTATAACACTGTGCACACATGGACCCAATAAGCAGCCTGAAGCCTCACAAAACTCTACTGCTTTCCATTTTTGCAAATCCTGCCCACCTGCTTGATAGCTGTGGAGCAACAGCGTCTCCCACTGTAGGGCTCAAGGCCATGCTACTACATGAGCAGTGTCAGGGTGAGTGTGCTGGGGCTGCCAGTCCTGCTGGTCTTGCTGGGGCTGGGTATGGCTGTGCAGCAGAAGGTGTAGGGAAGAACAACCATTTCTGCCCACCTCCTGAGGATTTCAAACCACCTGTGGGGACCTGCAAGAGTGGCAAAACTGTGTCACAACACTAAGCTGATTGTCACAGAAGTGTCAGCGCTTTGAGACAAGTTTTAAGATGTGTATGTGAGTGCCTTTGAGATACCCTTTAAGATAATTTTTCTGGCATATTTTTACTCATTTTTGTGCATGAGGGATCCCCAAAGGAACATTTCTGTTGTGATTCTTACATCTTCCCACTGATCTGCTATGACACTTAAGGCTGTGCTCTCAGCACATCTCTGATATTGCTGAGTAGCAACTGTGCTGCACATGCCTAGGACTGGGTTTGAACCTGCTCTCTGTGATCAGAACTGCATTTCTGCTTCTACCTGACTGCCACATTCTGTGTGAAAGCGCTGTGATTTCCTCCTGTTCTGGCTGCTGGCTAATGGAGATGTGACACTCTCCATTTCTACAGAATTTGGAGGCTTTTACACTACCTATGTTTCTGCATCTAAGCATGTAAGACATTAATATTTGAAACAAACATGGCCACAGAACAATTGAGAATGCATAGTCCCAAAGAAAATAGCTATAACTTTCTCTTCCTATTTTTCTTATATGGTTATTAACAAAACTTATTTTTTTTTCTCTGGACTACCAGCTCATGGTTTCTAATAAAGTCCTGTGTTGTTTCTCCCCAGCTTTAGTGAAGCTGGTGACTACACACACATCCACATTTTCTATTAGTTTCAGGAAAAAATATTCATCATACACTTACAGAACTGCACACAAACCATCTGCCTAGTCTTTATGGGAGACACAGTAAGATTTGAGAACTTGCTCTGCTTCCCTTCCCATTTGTACAGATGAATGGGTCTACTTGGAAGTCTTATCTTTTAATCTTTGTTTTTCTTTGCCCTTTTTGTAAATGTCTTAAGCCCTCAGAGTCTTTATTTCCATTTTTGCCGCAGTGCAATAGTGACAAATTAAAATGTTTCTACATATTTATTTGTCTCAGGAGCCAGCCTCTCCTTATACACTTCGGGGAAACCCAAGCCAGCCCAGCCTGAATTTTCAGAAGCTATTGCTGCTCTTTAAGTGTGCAGATTTAGGCCTAGCTTTGCAGAAGGAATTGTGTAATTGACAAAAAAAGTATAGTTAGCAGTGATGGCAACTGTGAAATCAATCCCTTTGGAGTTCTGATGCTGAGTGTCAAGCACAGCTCTTACAGTTTCTGCTTTTGCAAACTTTGGACTTAAGCCAGAGCTTTCATCTCCTTATCTGTGAAAATGGAATAGGGCTTAAATATCTCTCCAATAGCTCATGAAGGTTCATTAATGTTTATAAAATGCTTGGAATCAAAAAGCACTGAGTGTTACCGATTATTTATTAATTCCAGTTGTCTTGCACTTTCTCATTTCTTTCACATGCCAATAAAAGGAGGATCTTGTGGACAGCATAACCAACAAAATACGTCAAAGCCTCCACTCCCCTCTCTGCTTTCCCTCACTGTAACATCCTCCCTGTACTCCCTCCTCAAATCCCCACATGGCCTTTATATCTGCATTTCCCCCTTCCCGCAACACTTCTTTTCTCCTCCTCTTCCAGGACAGTCCAGGGCTCCCTCCCAACTCGTCTCTGTTGAGGCCAGGTGGTCTGACACAGCCGCAGACTGGCAGTAAGAACATGAAAATGGGTTGACTCAAGAGACCAAAGAGCAAAAACGGGGACTAATCCACAGTGTGGCCCTTCTCCTCCATCAGCCTTCCAGCTCCATCCTGTGAAGCTCCATCTCTTCTGGGCTTCTGCCCCTCTCTCTCCTTTGGTTGAAATTAGCTACAGGTTTAAGAGTTACTGTCAACAAGGAGGTGGGTACAAGATTGTATAAATACAGACTTGATTTCTTCCTTTGTTGATCAAGTAGACATTTTAAATGCTGTGAGTGTTCAGATCATAAATAAATCACAGTGAGCAAACCCATTCTTTCCTGTTGAAATCATTTATCTAAGTACAATATTGACATTCTTCTGCTGCTTTTTACAATGTTGCACTCAGTGGTGAATGTATGTGAATTGATTCATTCGTGGCACAGATTAAGCCTTCAGAAGGACTCAGCAGCCAGTCACAAGGTGCTTATGTCCTCAACAAGACTCAGGACATTAACAAAAAAGCACTTCAGAAGCATTTTCATGCTATCAAACTGTACTGTAGTAGCTGTCAGCACATCTACCTAGTGCCAGCGTGACATAAAGTTTACTGTGCCCTGGCATGGCCTGTGGAAACTGCAGTAACTCCTTCTGGCCAGAGGAAGGATGTTGTAAACCGAGGAGCTTGCTGGGGCATGTCATCTTCTAAAGACAATGAACATATCTGCAAAAATTACAGGAACAAGTACATCCGTGCAGGCACTTTGTATACCTACGTGGGGAAAGCAGTGAGCTCACGGGGAACTGAAATTAAGCTAATCGTGTTAGTGCTTTGCCATTTTTGCCTGAGAAGCAGACCTAGGTCTCGGCAGAGCTGACTCTTTCAGCCCTGCCACACATTCGCAACTCTGGCAAGTTATACCTCTGCCTGCTTCTCGCTGTAAGCTTTACCCTGGCTTACATATGTAGGTGTGGACACCCAGACAAAGCAAACTTGCCTAAAAGTACACATTTGATTCATGCGAGGAGTTTTGGAAGGGTGGCTAGGACTTTGAAGCATCACCGGTGTGAAGTACCTAAAGAATTGTTTCATCACACACTGCAGAAAGGCGTGTTTGTCTTTCCTCAACTCCTGCTCACAGACGTTCCTGGTCCATTATTAAACTACCAAAAATAAAATACTTCTGATTCAGCATTTTCTTCCTTGTGTTGTCTCCAGCTGCTGCCCAGGCACAGATCCTGCACCAGTGAGCTGTTCCTGTTTTGGACAGTGATGTTATTTCAGAAGGATGCACATAGGAGGCTCTGGCCACAAATGGCATTTCAGCAGTGGGTTTTTTTAACCCTTACTTGACGGTGATATTTCCTGGCACAGAAAAGGTGCAGCTGATATAGCAGAAAGGAGGCAGCTGCTGGTTGCCTCAGCCCTTGCCAGCTGAGGTCTCTGGTGCCATAGGGTTGTGAAATTGCATCAAGATCTAGAGTAGGGGTGATGAACAGCAGCAAAAGAGTAATTATATAGGGAAAGCTGTCTTCATGGAGCCCTATGAAGAGTTTTCTCTGACCTCCAGGTGCTAGAATAAAGCAGCAAAGGGGGCCAAGTGCACAAATAGCTCATCACTGCTAACGGAGGGATGGCTGCACCAGGCTTAAGTAACCATTTTCATGTTGATTAGACAACTTCTAATGCTGTGATAGCAAGAAGTTTGCACTGTGGTTGCAGATGCCAAACCACAGGCTCCAGTGGCTAACACGTGAAATAGTAGCTGACTGAGGGAAAGTGCACTTTTCCAACTACACCAAGTACATGTGTCTGTCCTTGGTGTGCTCTCTGCAACAAACACAGAAATGATTAGCGGTCAGGGACATAAATCTGCAGAGGGTGGCTGATCACAGGGAAACATTTATGGACACAAGAACAGGATGCATAGTGCATGAAAAAAGGATCCAGAGGAAAGCTAGGGTTTGGACAAGGGTCTCAGTTTATTTATTTCCAACAATATACTTACAAATAGAATATTTCTGCCCATTATGACATTGTTTAAACTGTCTCACCTCCTTCTGTCATGGCATGCAAAGTTATATGCTGAGGTCAGACCACCTGATGGAAAAAGTTTTAATTACATATTAAATACTTGCAGAGAGTTTTCTGTTGCTGAAGGCAAAATAGTCCAGCCTTCAAGCTTGTTTGGATGCCAGTGTGCTCTGTGCCATTTATATTAACACAGCACTCTGTACTTCCACAGTTTTTGTGAAGGAGGGACAGCAAGAGAAATCAGGGATGCTACAGGGTCTCATAAGTCTGTACTGCAAGTGGCATGCTTGGGCACTTGTGTGTATCACAATCTGTGTATGTAAAGAGTTTCATGCTGTAGCTGCTTCTGGACTCTTTCCTTTCCCATGCACTCCAAGGCCAACTGCATTCAAAATAATTTGGATCTGTGTCCAAGTTCACTAAGAATTTGGAGGAGAATGGGCAACTTTTATTCTGCCCTAACATATTCCTGCCCTGTCATTTTGTTTAGGAAGAAAACTGTAGTCTACTCCCTCTTTTTTAGGCTTGAAAGAATTTAGGAAACAAGTAGCTCAGGTTTAGTGAGAAAGGGTAGGGCAACTGAAGAAAAGGCATGTCACCAACACAGATTTAGATAGATTTTTAAGGCACAGATCTGTTGGAATTCCCTAACAGAAGAAGATCCTTCCCAAAACTGTGACGAGACCTTATGTCTTCGCTAAAAAGATGTTTAAACATTATCTGCTGACCAGCATATTGTTGAATGCAGAGGAACTAAAAGAAGCTTAGTGTCTTAAATGATCTTATCATTTTCTCCATAAAAAAATAATTCTCAAACACCACAATAAGGATGTTAGGAAGGCATTAGCAGATGTCGAACTAAGTTGGAGAAGCTTTTTAAAAAACAAAATTGCTTTTCTTTTAGCTGTGTGCCCTTCTCCCACAATGTGGAATCATGCTATATATCTTCAAGGTGTTTGCACACTTCCATTGCCACTGAGACCTAAAATATAGATCACTGGGGACAATGCTGTGGTGCTGAAATATAAGACAATATATATGTCACAGGGGAAATATGAAATCATGTTCACTAGGCTTATATTCTTAGCTTTATCAAAGACTATTTTTCTAGGTATCTGGATGATTTTCCAGACATCACTGCAAACAACAGGTAGAATAAATAAATACTTACATAAAGCACTTCCCTTCAACACAGAAAAACACATGCTGCTCAGGACCATATCTTACAGTGGAACAGGCAGTCAAGAGATAGGCTGGGCGTCTGCCTTGGTCTGAATATACTTGGTACATTTGGTAGGTAAAAGTCTCCCAACAGTAATGCTGAAAATACCCAGAGACTGCCCACAACTTAAACACGTGGGCAAATCTGCACTCTCTATTTAAGGCAGCACACACTTTTGCAAAGCATTTATCAAATGACTGGTTAGATGTGAACCTGTCCCTGTTTATCCGGTGTATATTATTTTCCATGACAGGAATTACCCAGACAGTTGTCAGGTAATGGCAAAGACAGTAATGGTCACTTCTCTAGCAGTGGCTTTGCATTTCTTTTCCATACTGTTCTTTGATCTACCACTGAGAAGCTCCCCAGAATGTGACTTTAACATTCAGTCCTTTTGGGATATAAAGAAAAATCCCAAGCATACTCTTACCCCTACTTTCCACACGTCCAACAACCCTACTCCTTCCCTTCACTTGTGCCATCTCTCTCACACACCTGCAATACTGCCAAGCACTCTGCAGAGCCCCTCCCGAAGTACCCCAGAACTTCCACCGGAATCTCTCTTCTTCTTCTTCCTTGAGGAGGCAACATGCATCATGGTAACGTTACAGCCGTGTACAAGGTGCCTTGCCATTGTGTTGTTGCCTACCCACTGAGTTCAACCAGTACTTCTCCAGTGATGGAACTGGTAAGATCTCTCCTCTGGCCCAGCCACTGATTTTTTATAAAACTTCCGTGCATTTAACAGTGTTGAAAGAATTTTGCCTTTCTGTCAGATCTGAATGGAAAAGATTAATGGTGAGACATTGATGGGGGGAGGGAAGGGGGAAAGCGGGCTGATTTGATAGACAGACAAATAGACAATGTGATTGCATCACTCTCATTTCCTTAGGAAACCACGCTAAAAATAAAAGGCTTTATTTGCCCCTGGGAATAAAGCAGAATGTCTCTCACATCTTCACAAAACATTTGTTTCTATGTATACTTATAAATAGTCAAGATGAGAGAGGAAGTTTGCACTGGAATTCGAGCAAAGAATTAAAAGGAAGAGCAGGAGGTGCATGAATTTCAAAACCTAATATCCTTTTAGGCATATGACAGCACAGCAATGAATGTGTGGTCTTGTACACCAACGCCACGTTAGTCATGTGTATACATTGTTGGTGTGCAAACCAGCTGCCCGTTGGCTGACTTTTCACGCCACCACAGGATGAATGCACTTTTTACGCACCAATGGTGGATGATGTGCTTTAGACCAAATTGTTTGTCTGAAGACTCTCTCAAGTATAGGTGAGCAACATGGAAATTGCTGTATTTGATCAGATTTATGGTCTAGAGAGACTTTTCTGATGGCGACCAAGACTAGCTACTTCAGAGGAAATACTTCCCAAAAAGGTCTTATGCATCATTAACGGATGTGTAAGCCGAAGAAGCACATATACGCCTTCTAAATTTCTCCTTTCCTGCATTAACATTAGATATTTTTTTTATCTTTGAAAATGTCGTGTGTCTCCTTACAGCCTTGGCCTTGGTGATAGTCTCTGGCAGTAATTTCTTTTTATGTACACTGTATATAAAACGCTTTTTGTTTACAAGTTTTGAATTTACTACCTTTACTGCAAGGAACAAAGTAGTTCCACATCCTCTAGAATCTTTGATTGTGGCGAGACACAAGGGTCAACATAACATCAAAAAAGGGAACAGTTCAGCAGGAGTCGAGAGGGACTTCTCTTATAGTGGGTTGGCTGAACAGAAGCAGTTGTATCACTTATCTCCTTTGCTATCGCACTACCTTTTAGTTTTTGCCTCAATGGCCTATGCAGAGCAGCCCCTTCTTCCTGAGGCTTGCTAGAATTTCCATTACAGGGATACTCTGCAGGCCCAGCAAATGCGGTACTGAGGACTGTCACTAGAGGCAGTACTTGTCCTGAAGAATTTAAGATTAAAATATGAAAGACTAGCACAGCCTGGGAAAAAGAGACACAATACACCATTGGAAGATAAGAAAAGGAACATACATCTCGCCTGCAGGTATAATTGGGGCTCTTATCAGGAGTTAGCCTCCACTCCGCTTCAGATTTGATCTCTCTTTCCCAGGGGATTCAGCCCAACTTCAGGGATGGGATTGATCTGTCCTAACAGAGGTCAAAAAATGAAACATCTGAACTGATCATTCTACAATCCCTCCACGGTCAGCCAGGAGAATCAGGTACTTTCAGGAGATCAATCATGTGTACTATCTTAAACAAAATTGTAACAGCCATTTCTTCTGTTTACAATTATATGCATCTGAGATATCTTCTCAGATGGGTTTAAAACCTATTCTCCACTTTACGGTTTTCAGCAGAGACACTCAGTACTACCACCATCTATTCAAGATAGACTAGTTTTCCTGTTTCCAAATTTGCCAACCAAACAAATATGTTCTTCTTGATCACCTTGGTCACTAGTTAGAAGTCAGTGTCTCTGGTATGAGAAGAAATAGAACTCTACTTAATTATAATCACAAAACACGTGCCTATGCCTTTCTTAGGTACCTTATTTGTTAAATAGTTTTGAATTTATTAGTGAAGCTCTGAGAATTGTGTATCTTAATTTCAGCCAAACGTGCACACTGGGAACTACTACTGATTCAAAAAGCATCTTAGACTTCAAAATCACTTATATATTCTCAGTATTCTCATTATTTTGAAAGCAAAGCACAGAGACTGGAAAAAATACAAACAAAATTGTATTCAAAGCAGCTGAATTGTTTTTAAGCCCAAAAGCAAAAGCTCTGTCTAATTACACCCAACTGCAATAAAGCCTGAGTCATGACTCGTCAGATGATCATCTTGGTTGATGTGGTTACAAACCAACATCTGCACATTGGGAAAGCAAGCTAACTGGAGACCTTATAAACGCATGCCTTCTTTGTTTCCCTGGCATTTTGCTTTTTTCACTCTCTCTGTATTACCTTATGTTCAATCAGCGCATAGGGCAGAAACTGTATTTCCTAATATTTTGATAGCGTTATGCACATTTATGTTGCTTTACAGATAATTGATGTATAAAGAATATGAGTGATGCTGTGAAAAACCAGAACGGTAAGGTTAGTTCTTGATGCAAACTTGACTTGTATTCATTTGTTATAAACACTCCCTGAAAGAAACATATCACAGCACTGGAAAAAGGTCTTTACTTGTAACACAAGGAAAACCTATGGCTGGCAACGCTGCTGTTTGTTTTATGTTCAAGCAGGCACACAAGCAGGCTATTCAGGGCATTGTATAGCTGCTTCACATCTTGCTCACTGACTTCTCAGAAACCTCTTCTGAAAACAAAACTATACATAGGATGTAGCTACTGAGTTATTAATCAGAAGGGAACTGCTATCTTATCTCATGCTGATGTGTATGTTTGCTGGTTTCATTTTTCTTTTAGTTTTTCTTAGTCCACCACTTAGCCTGAGCTACGGTGTCCCATGACTCAGGTATCTCCTACCTACAGGGCATCCTTGGGCAGTTTAATTCACCAGGGAGCTAACGCATTGCATTGTCTGACGGCACTGACTAGATAAGGATCGTTAACATCTTCATTGTGACCAGAGCAGAAAAGCAAAGCTGGATCTGGATACAGTTATTTTGTCTTTTCCCCTTTTATTTCTTTGTGCCAAGGATGATGGCTTGCTTGTTTAAAGACACTGAAAATGATATATTTCTAATGTGGCTGAGTGCAACAAACATTGCAAGCAAGGCAGGGAGACATTCAGTAGATAGAGACTGGATTTTTTTTTAGCAGAGAGATATTGTGTTGCATTTGCCTTATCTTTGAATCACATTAAATATACACATTGTTAAAAGGCTATTGAAATGTTAAAATGTCAGTGTTTCAAATGAAAATCAATAGCATGCTATTAGGCTCATTACAGTGCTGTTATGCATCATTAAAATGTATTTAAAAGCTTTCAGCATAAAACAGGAGATGGGATGAATAACCAGACACTTTAAGAATGTGCAGCATACTTAGAAGGCAATAAGGAGCCAGACGCAGGAGAAACTTTGTAGGCAGTAGGAAAGCAAAGAGCTCACTGGGTGTTTGAACATATGGGAATATGCAAAAACGAATGATGCAGAACTCTGAGGGTACAAGTCAATGGAGTTGCACCACTGCTGGAAGCAAACAAAATCGTGAAACTATTTTTAAAGATACTTTTATAAATAGTTCTTTGCAGTTTGAGGTTCTCCTTTTGCTGGGTCTATATATATCACTATACCACAATGGTCAGTAATGCCCCTAAAAATACTACTGACATTTTGCCTTCTTGCACAAAATGATTGTATCAGGTCCTAAGATTATATTTAAAATTTTCTAAGCATCTTCCTGGCCAAGTGTCACACGGAAAAGTGTCACATCATCCCATACTCTAACCTACATCTTCCCTATTTGAAATAGATTTCTAATGAGAAACTTTCAGTTTAATATTTAAATGTGTGCATGTATGTTTATACATTAATAAGTATGTACATACACAATTATGTACCTATGAGGGAAAGACAGCTTCCTTACTAGTTTTCTGAAATTTTCTTTCTAACTGAAGAGAAAGAATGGGAAAAAGTGACTCTTTTAATGGCTGGGACTTTAAATAGGTAAGAGGGACAAGAGATTTCCAGTCCCTACATACATTCATTTTTATGCTTTTATACCCAATTGTCATTGAGCATGTGCTTGCCTTACTCCTGGAACAGGACTAGAACACAGACTACCATCCTGCATCTCACCAAGCACACTCTCACTAAACCCATCAGACCCTAGTTTTGCTCTCTTTCCCTTGCGGAGAATCTTTAATCTTTGTAAACAAAGCAAAGTAACTTCAGCCAGAGAAGAACACTCCCCTCTGCTCCTAATAGCCATAGCCTGGGCTGCAGTTTAAAACCCTGTGGGCAGAGGAATAAAGAAAACCTGAATCTCCCATTTCCTGCACAAGAGGTCTCTAATCAGCCCTGAATTACTGAATACTCTTTCAGAAGGTGGATTTTGAATTTGTAATTTAAGCATAAAGTCCTTCCTCCTGCAATTTTATCTGCATAGGTAAAGATTCAACTGAAATTGATTTTGGATGAAAACAGAAACATAAAACATAGATCAAGTCATCAAGTCAGGGAACAGAAATAGTGCCATTTGAGTCAGATGTGCAATTGCATAGCTCAAATTATAAATGCTGAGTGCTCAAATTAAAGTACACAGTGAAGAGTTCCTGAGCAATGCGTATACTGAATGTTTTCACATGAAATATGTGCTCAGTTATTTTAGAATTACAGATGGATTTTTTAAAAATCCCTATCTGATTAAACAATAAGAAAAAAAGGAGAAATGAAAATATAATCTTGCTTCAAAATATTTTTAAGGGAAAAATATTTCTGAGTTATCAGGGAAGGGTTTCCTAGTCAGAAGAAGGGTCTACACAGAGATATAGATGCAAATAGCTGTACTTTTACATGCCAATATAATCCTGATGGAGTTTAACCATTGATTTTAATTGGGGGCAAAGTACCATCTCTTCTGGAAATGTCTAACACTCAAGAAATCACGTGAGTGGACTAACATTAATTTACATGTGTGAGCATCCACCATTTGAAAACTACCTTAAAATGCAGAGGTATCAGTAAAATTCACAGTAGTTGAAGAATTCATCAATAAACATATTTTTTTCTAAGCCACCCTGTGTTCAGCACTTATGAAGCTGTTCATGCTATGACCATTTTGGTGCTGTATCCAAGAATCCCTAGGCATCTTTAATGTCTGCGTAACAAGTGAAAATGTGTTCACATGCAGTTTCTGAGAAATGCTTTTATGCATTGCTAGTGTGCCAGTATTGTTGATTAATCCAGGAATAACAAAATCAGGTTGTGCATTGGTGGCCCCTTCTTGTGTTTTGAATTGAAGAAATGGAATAGGAAGAAAAACATGCAATGGTCACTAGAAAGATACACATGAAGAGATGCATACAAAATGCACTTACTCCTTCCTCTTTCTGATATGTTGCCAGGTAAAATACACTGTAGATGGGATGGGTCACTTAAATTATCATCGAAAGGAATTTGTGTACAAGAGAGAAGTCTCATGATAATAAACAGAACAATCTGGAAACGCTTTCTTTCCCCTTCAACTTTAAGGTGTAATTTAATTCCTTCCCACTGTGTCTTTCCCAAATGAAATGTGGGATAAAAGATATGTCGGTGTGAGTTGTTTCCTAAGCCTCTTTGCTAGAAGAAATTAAAATACTTGTTCCAGAGCAAGTCAATTTAACACATCTTCTTTGCTAATTTTTCTTTCTCCTTCCAAATGCTGTCTTTTTCTATTGCTCCCTCATTAATAGGTTTTTTCCTAGTGCTCACAATGCAGTTCATGTTCCATCTAAAATACAATAGCAAACAATAACATGGTCAATTTTAATACGGAAAGAAGGAAAAACATCTACAGTTCCATTATACAGTCTTTCCCTTAGTTCAGGAAATCAAATCAAATCAAACTGAATGTGCTTCTTTGGTCTTGGATCTAATTTCCAGTAACAATTTATCAAAGGATGGTGTTCATTTAAATTCTAAAACAATTCCATACTAATGGTCAAATAATTTATAAAGGTTTATTTGTATTTGCAAAAGGTTATCAGCCAAGCTAGACTGTTTGTGTCACTTTTAGTTTGGAATCTGTGTGTCTGTACTAGCATTTATGAGCCGACAGGAAAAGTTAGACAAGGAGACTGAGAGTAATTTAAGTACAGCCCCAATCCTTTTATCTCTCTTTAGGAACACAAAGCATGATTTTTACTGACATTCTTATTCAAACCCGAACATAAAGAATGGCAGGTATATTTTATGCTTTTATTGACCATTTAATAGCTATTCTATAAGCCATCTGAAAGAAATGGAATATGCTCAGTCTGGTCCCAGTGGAGCTGTTCTGCAAAGGCAGAAAAACAAACCCTTTCCTTTACACCGTGAGACTGTGCTGCGGAGATGTATCTCCTGCAGAATACAACCTCCCCCAGGCTCACTGAAGCACCCCGGGCCCCCAGTCTTCCTCCTTGAGTGTAATGTGATCCATTTCAGGAATGAAATCTAGCAGGGAACTCAGGTTTTTGAGTCTGCGCTCACTTCACATACATACTCTTGCTTCTTTGTTACACAAGGTTTGAGCCCAGGAATATCCAACACACATACTCACAAAATATAGCAACCTGTGTAGTTACAGAAACTCTGTTTGGCAGCACATTTACCAGACTTGCTGCTCCAAGATTTACCCCCATCTTTTTCTTGGTTTGATATTTTTGCTACCCTGAAACAGTAACCTATTTTAAAAACACTGAGACTTCGAAATTCCTTTTGTCAGTTGACGCTCATGCCCATCTCACTTTCTATTAAAATATTCCATCTTCTAAGCTGTTAGCTCTCCTGCTCTGACCAGAAATCTTTTAATTTGGATAGAGGGTTGCATTAGCCACATGAGTCAAATGATTATTTTTTTTTTTCGCTATCTCAGTCATTGGGAAACTTTTTATTGCTTTGAAGTCCATTTCTGTGATTCTACATTCATTATTCCAGTAAGTACATTATCCAAGAGTGGCTCACATTTCTCAGATTTATAGGAAAAGAGCTTTCTCTTCCTAAATATGCTTCTTTTTGCTCTGGTGTCTTCAGCGGAGTTTGTTATTAGGAGCAGTCTGCACAAAAAAACCCCCACCTGGACAGAAGCATCACAGCTCTATTTGACAGTGGATTAGCACCCAAAAAATCATCCTTTACTTTAAGGCACAATTTTAGGCGTGACCATTTCTAACCATAAACTTCATCCCCCAAATGAACAAATACAACTTTTGCCAGTACACCAGAAACTGAAAATTTGCTGGTCAGTCTGGGTCAACAGATGAGCACAATATACCAGATCTTCAAGGAAGGATTAGGAGAAAAGCTAAATTAATTCTTCACATTTCTGTGTGGGATTTTGGAGACATTCCCAGGCAAGAACCTTTACTGATGGAGTACAAGTGAAAATAACTGTGTCACAGCGAAGTGTTAGTAAGAGATGTGAAATGCAATGCATAAAATGAGTCACTGTTCATCGTGAGGATCAGATGGGATTCACCCAAGAGATTTTTATCAGCTAAAGCACGAAGATGCTAAACTATGAACTGCAATGTGCAACCTGTTCATCAAAGTGGTCTCAATATCAAAGAAATAAAGGTAGCAAGTCTTATACCAGTCTTTAAAAAGGCCATGGAGATAATCCAACAAACTAATACAAACCACCAAGTCCAATTTCTCTACTGAGACAATTGCATTCTACTACAGCGATAACTAGAACTTGTGCACTCATAGGTCAGACTGAGGAGTAACTCCTGTTTGTGCGTGAAGGAAGAGATGATGCAGTCTTCCTGGGAACATTCTAGGCTTCCTGGTGAAAATCATTCAGTGCTGTAAAAACAAAAACTGGCAATAAGGTGCTGCAGGCGACTTTCATAAAATTGCATGATTGAATGAAATGGCAGTGATATTTTTACAACTGATTTTTACAATGGCAGGTAGTGATAAGACAAGGGGGGGTAGCCTTAAATTGGGAGGGGGAAGATTTAGATGAGATATTAGGAAGAAATTCTTCATGATGAGGGTGGTGAGGCACTGGCACAGGCTGCCTAGGGAAGTTATGGATGTCCCCTCCCTGGAGGTGTTCAAGGCCAAGTTGGATGGGGTCCTGAGCAGCCTGGTCTGGTGGAAGGTGTCCCTGCCTATGGCAGGGGTGGTGGAACTGGGTAATCTTTAAGGTCTTCCAATTCAACCCATTCAATGATTCTATGATATCAAATACCTGATAATTGCAAAGTAAAGTAATGTAATGAGGGTGGAGTGGAAAGGGAAGGAATCCTCCCCTTTCTTGTAGTGGTGGATGCTACCTGTCTGTTCCTGCTGAGGAAGGCATTGAGGACAGTTCTTCTGTACTGTCAGGTACACAGCTCAACAGAGCAAACACAACGGAAAAGAGAAATAAATGGGATTCATACTATAAAGATGTATAAATCTATGGGACACTGACAGCTTGAACACAGGATCCAATCTGGTCCCTCCCTTCTGAAAAAGGATATGGCAGAGGTAGAAAAGAAAGAGGGGCAACAAGGATGGCAGAATGAGGATGCCAGTGAAGGGGGCATGACCTCAGAGAGGAACAATCAAGGTAAGGCATGATAAGAGAACGATGAGCAATGGACAGAGTGGAGAAGGAAGTACTGGTTTGCACAGCATTGTCCTTACACTGCAGAACTCGTTGCCACGGGATTTTTATGCAAGTCAAAATTAGAACCGGGTTCACTGAGCACTTAAGACGAGCTCAAGGAAGGAAATTTCAAGAGGCTGGGAATCACAGTGATGAGCATTCAGCCTTTGCCTCAGGAAATACCTACACAGCAGATAGCCAGAAGTCAAGCGTATGCAAGGTAAAGCACCACTCTGTGCCTTCCCCAGTAGACACTTCTGCTAGCAGTCATGGACAAGACGCTGAGCTGGATACGGTTTCATGTAGAGATACAGACATTTGTAGCCACAGCTACTCACACAAGTTTCTTTTATTTAGACCAGTGACTTCCACCAGGAAGACTTAGTTTTGATGCAATAAGCTATCACACTCCCAAGTCTTTTATTCCCTTGTATCAAATCATATGTATCTCCTCACATCTGAGAGACCCAGAAGCTGCTACTTGGGCCTCTTCCACTAAGCGGACCACTGACATGGTTTCACTTTCCCAATTTATTGCAGTGGTTCTTCAACACCGCAGCGCTACAACTCTTACTCTGACAGGAACAGAGAACTACAGTTTCTCTACAGGTCAGCAAGGCAGAGTGGAAGACAGAGTTGGCCTGTTCTTTATATCCTCAGCTCCTCTGTAAATTGAAACCTCTTCCCACAGACTGAGCATTCGAGTTGGCTGCCAAAGTTCATCTTTCTACCTATTTATACAAAATCCATTTGAGTTATGAGAAGCCTTCTTTGGTCGGACTGGATGGTCTTATAAGTCTTTTCTAACCTTAATGATTCCCTAATTCTATAGATGTGGCACTTCAGGACACAGTTTAGTAGGCATGGTGGTGTTGGGCTGATGGTCGAACTGGATGATCCTATAGGCCTTTTCCAACCTTAACAATTCTATGAGTCTATGATTTTTCTCCTACAGTTTTCCTCTCTAAACTACTAAACCTTCAAACTAATTGACTAAAGATATTCAACTTCATCTCTCTATCCATCACAAGTAACAGTGGAAAGCTCTTGTTCATGTCCGTGCTTTCCAAAGCTCTTCAGCTAGCCCCACTGCACACCTACACAGATTACTCCCTCAGCAATTTCCAATCCTTTGATCTTCCAAAATCTTAAAGTACTTGCAGTAGCCATTAGTAAATTCCAAATTGGTCCAAACTTCCAAGGGTTTCTCTGTTTGAATACGCTGGCCATGGCAGGAAGCTCACTGGAATCCTCTTCCATCTGGTTTACTATTCCAGCTGTGTATCTCGCCAGCAGACCTCTCACGGATACCTAATCAGTTTGAGGGGTAGCTGCTCTAGCAATAAGGCTTGCCAATCACACCTCACATGGCTGCAGACCCTGTTTTCCCCCAGAGTAATTGTTTTTTACTGTCTGTATGTGTACATGAAGCCTTTACACCTCTCAGATTCAAGTTTCTTTCCCATTGATAATGTGAATTAAGGAACACGTCCATTACTTGGTCTATATTTGGAACACTAATTTTGAATTGATATTATTTTAGAAGGTGAATCCCATCTCTTACACCAACATGGCTAAATGGAGAGTCAGGGTCTACTGGGCTGGGTGACCTGAGAGGAGTACAGATACCAGAAGAATCAGACAGCAGAAGCAGTGTCTGCTCCCAGGACTTTCCAAGCCCTTCTCTCAGCACATTCCACAGAAAGCTCTTTCTCCAGGCCATGTCCTCAGCACTTCTTCAGGCTATGCCTGATGCATCCATGAGTCACTGTCCCTCAAGATGCACTTCCACAAGGTAAGCTGGTAAAACAGATCATTGCAATTAACAGGGATGTTCCTCCATCCCCAAATTCCAGCCGCATGCTATCGGAACTCACAATTCTTCAGCTCTGGTGAGAACCATGAGCAAAGTGAATAGTTCTCAGCTGAACTGGATCATGGAAGCAATGGATCAACACTGTCTCCTGGATGCCCTTTAAGCAGTGCAGAGGTAAGCAGGGAGAGGACTACCAGCAGCAGGGCAAGGAGGTGGAACATGGCCCAGTCAGTGAATATAAGCACACCCTTGGTGTCTCTCTTCGTTTCTCCATGCTGCCTGGGACACCCAGCCCCTCACAGCATGTGGAACCTGCCTGTGCTCCCAGTCAGGGGAGACTGGGGTGGTAGGGGGAGATGTCTGGTGTTGAAGCTTTTCCCTTCTTTCAGAAAGCGATGAGATGACCCCAAAGTGATGGAACCAAATTTTAACTGTTACATGGAGTGGTGATAAGGTGTTCCTCAGCCACAAGAAAATACTGGGGTCTCCCAGCCCAGGGCTGACACTTAGGCAGGGAGAGGCAGCCATGGTAGGACCTGGCTCTTTGCTTCCTCCTAGAGAGAACCCAGTTTTCCCAGCTCCCCGCGCAGGGCCTACCCCTGGCCTCTTTCCACTCCCCTCTGGCCGCCACAGCTATCTCACTTGCGACCATCGTCCCTCAGCGCAGAGCTGCGACCACTGGCACAGCTGCCCAGGGACTCACCACCCCTGGAGGCACGGAAAAGACGGGCAGATGTGGCACTCAGCGACATGGTTTAGTGACGGGATTGGCAGTGCTGGGTTTACGGTTGGACGCGATGCCCTAAAAGTCTTTTCTAACCTAAATGACTCTCTCACTCTACCCACCAACCCCGGCACCGCCGGCGCCCCCTGCCGGCCCCAAGAGCAGCCCCGCCCCCCACCCGCTGGCAGCCAATCCCCGCCGCCCGCCCCGCCCCCTCTAGGCGGCTTGGGTCCCTTCCGCGAGGAGGGCAGGAGAGGAGGGGCGGGGAGGGAGCGCGGCCCGCCGCTCCCCGACGCGCGGCCAATCCCACCCGGCCCCAACGGCGGCACCGCCCCCTGCGCTGTTACAGCCAATCCTCAGCGTCCGACCCGCCCCTCCCATTCCGTGGGGTCGGGGAGAGGGAGCACCGTCAGCCGCTCCTCGCCCGCCCCCAACGGCCGCTCCGCCCCCAACGACCGCTCCGCCCCCAACGGCCGCTCCGCCCCCAACAGCCGCTCCGCCCTCTGCCCGGCAGCAACCAATCCGCGCCTCCGGCTCCGCCCCCGCCGAGCGGCTCGGGCCAATCGCGCTCCGCGAGGCGGGGAAGGCGCTATCCACCGCTCTCCGGTGGGCGCCTGCTTGACGAAACCGCTGCGCTCTGTTGCCTTTACGACAGCGCCGTAAAGTAGGCGCGCGGCGTTACGGTAGCGGGGCGCGGCGGGGCCGGCGCGAATGCCCGGAGGCGGGGGGAGCCCTGCGCCAGGCACGCAGGAGGCGGGCGAGGCGGGGGTCGCGGCGGGCGGCAGGATGAGCCTCTCGCCCAAGGAGCTGTCGAGCCTGCTGAGCATCGTGTCGGAGGAGGCCGGGGGCAGCACCTTCGAGGGCCTCTCTAGCGCCTTCCACCACTACTTCGGCAAGGCCGAGCACTTCCGCCTGGGGTCCGTGCTCGTCCTCCTGCTGCAGCAGCCAGACCTGCTGCCCAGCCCCGCGCAGCGCCTCACCGCCCTCTACCTCCTCTGGGAGATGTACCGCACCGAGCCCCTCGCCGCCAACCCCTTCGCCGCCGTCTTCGCTCATCTGCTCAACCCCGCGCCCGAGCGTGGCGGCGACGAGGCCGAGCGCACCCCTCTCTCCGGTGCGTCCCGGGGTCGCGGTGTGCCGGGGCAAGAGGAAAGGGGGAGCCCTCCCTGCGGCTCCGCAAGCAGGGACCTGGCCGAGGCACCGCTCGGCTTCGTTGCTGTTGCCCCGTCTCGGCTCCCCCTCCTCCCCACCCCCGTTTGGAAGAAGTGATGGGAATTCCTCTTGGGAAGCACCACTAGACGCGCTGTCAGATAGGCCACTCGGTTGGACCGTAACGGAGAGTTCCTGGGAGAAAGCCCTGACAAAAACCTGGAGATCGTAGAACCATAGAATGGTTTGGATTGGAAGGGACCTTAAAGATCATCCAGTTCCAGCCCCTCTGCCGTGGGCGGGCACATCTCCCACTGGATCAGGGTACTCAAAGCCCCATCCAACCTGGCCTTGAACACTTGCAGGGAAGGGGCATCCACAGCTTCTCTGGGCAACTCATTCCAGTGCTTCACCACGCTCACTGTAAAAAATTCCTTTCTAATACCTAATCTAAACCTCTCCTCTTTTTGCTTAAAACCATTATCCTTCATCCTATAACTGCACTCCCTGATCAAGAGCCCCTCCTCAGCTTTCCTGTAGGTAATGGGATGCTTATGACAGCCTTAAGTGTGTGAAACAAATCTCTTAAATAAATAGATGAGAGTGAAGCACTCTTTACTGCTTCAGTAAATACAAGCATGACAGCAAGGGGTACATCAGTTTGTAATTTATTTATAACTTTTATAAACTTTATTTGTAACTTACAGTATGAATTGCAATGGTGATCATATTCAATAGCTCACTAGTTGTCTAAATTAGAAAGCATGTAAAGAAACCACTGTGACTGACAGCGTCAGGTGTTGTATGTCAAGATGCGGGATGCCAGTTAGTATAACGCTATATTTCACATCACTTGCAGAGCTAAGTAGGTTGCAGTTCTGTGTGTACCTACAGAGACTTCGCTTACGCTGTGCTTGCCATAAGTAACACATTAGTTAGTGTTTTATTTTTCCTTGTTCTTTGTGAAGCATACGGAAACCATTAATACTACTGCTTTAAAAGTTAAGGATTCTTTTCCTTTGTGTCTCCACAGGCTTCTTGCCTCCTATAACTCCTCCAGAAAAATTCTTTCTTTCTCAGCTGATGTTGGCCCCTCCTAGAGAACTGTTCAAGAAGACTCCTCGGCAGATTGCTTCAATGGACGTGGGGAACATGGCCCAGTCAGTGGACATAAGTGGGCTTCAGCTGGCATTAGCAGGTAAGGAAGGTTTGTGGCTGTGATACAGTTATGAGTGGAAATGCTAATTGTAATGTGGCTGTGAGTTATTGGAGAAATGCTCTTCCCTATCCCTAGTATGAAGAACAGTTGGACTTCAGGTGCTTTAGGGTCCCCAAGCCTGTGTTCAAGCACATAGAGAAACTTCAAGCAGAGATTATGCCTTAACTGTCTTATCCTCCTTAACAGCTTTTACGGCGTATGTCACTGCCTTAAACATGAGAACATTTTGCAAGTGTACGAAGGTTTTTATCCAAAGCTTTGGGCAGAGGGTGGGATTGGTTGGGGTTGTTGGGATTTTTTTGTGTGTGTATTTTTATCGCTTTTCACTCTTTGCAATTTTTCTGGTGTGAGAGCATGGCATAATAGTCACACTGTCACGTACTGGTACTTCAGCTGCACCTGGCAAATTGGCTATTAGTTTTGTAAAATAAAGTCAGATCTTACAGCATTAGCTTGAGAGTGGGAAGGTGGTTTGCTTTTGATGGATTGAAAAGCAATGTGATGCTTATCCTTTGACAGGAGAAAAGGAACAGGAGCGTGATTATTCTGATCACGCTGACTGATGAGTCACATCTGGAGCTAATCTGAAATAGAAAAATATTGTTGGGAACAAGGAGCCAGTTTGGACAGCAAAATATAGTGTTTTTTTCTTAGGTACGTGCAAATGGACCTACTCACTTGAAAACTGACTATCTCACTTCTGTGTCTGTACAATGTAGTTTACTGCTGTGAGGTCAGGCACCAAATAGACTTTCTGTGTCTCTCAGTTGTATGTTGTTGGTATCATCATTTTTTCTGTAGAATCCGTCACTGGTTATTCACAGTGTACAGATGACCTCTGCTGTCCTCCTCAGCTACTATTTCTAGGGTCCAGGATCTTTTGAAAATGCAAATTGAATATGCTAACATACCTTCAAAGGGGAAATAAACTCTTCTTGTTCTGTTGATCCTGTCAGTGTTTCCTAGAATACTTCCATGAATTCAGATTTCGTGAAACTTCAAGTAACCTGATTTTTAGCATAAGGCAGATGTGATGCTGTAAAGAAGTCTGGAGTTTTTTTGTTTGTTCATATTTGTTTTCCCCATGGTGCTGTGTCTGAACAGTTTGTTCTCATTAAATATAAAACAGAGAGAGAGCCTTAAAACTGTAATTGCATGGATGGATACTCTAGGCCATGCATTTTAATTTGTCCTTTTTTTTAAAGTAGAAGACACTGATGGCTTAAAGTACAGTATAAAGGCATTATTGGGGTTTGCAAAATTAAGCCCTGTAGGATGTGATTGTATCATTGTTTACATAATATGATAAACATGTATAATTAATTGTTTAAGAGCAGTTGTAGGAGTTATGTAACAAAACAAGCTGCATCTGAAAAAGCTCCATGCTGTCTTGGGATTCTTGCTGTAGGTCCTGAGAATAATTGTCTGCTTTTTGATCACCTAAAATAGGGGTGTCAAATTTATGGCCCACAGGCCAAATCCAGCCCACCACCTTTTTTTTATCCAACCCGACACCTTGTTTCTACCTGGCGGCAGTGCTGAGCTCCTTGCCCCTACACTCCTGCCAGCACTGGTCACTTGTGCAGTGTGTGTGACGCACGTTACACTGCAGGAGCAGGAGAATGATGGGAACCATGAGTTTGACACCCCTGCTTAGAATATACCTGCAAAATCAACTTAGAAAAAATCAATTTAGAAAACACTAACTTTATTTTTTCCAACAGTGTATACCAATCATTTTTTTGTGAAGAGAGGAAAAAATACTTGGTTTGTCTGCTGAACTTGAGCTCATTGTGACAATTCAGTTGCAACTGTGTGGTGGTTTTTCTGGGTGTAGTTTTCTTTTTTTGGTCTGTTTTGTTTTGTTTTGGATGAGTTTTCTCCCCTTAGACTTAGAATAGCATTTTGAGAACGAGTATTAAAACTTGTTTTGTTCTCTTCTCCCTTTGGTCTACAGAATGTTCATTCTGGCCTCAGTCTCTCCTTATGACTTAGTTTTATTCAACTGGTATGTTACTGTATTAAAAGAAAAAGTCGTGTTCTCCTAGTTGCAGGGATGAGTCTTCTGGCAAAGTGCTTGTAACTGTTTGCTAACCTGTATTAAATTTAAGAGTAATTGACATGTATTAAAGTTTGTAATACATTATAGAGCTTTCATTTATGAATCAAAGAAAGTTTACTTATTACTAGTGAAAAGAAGAAAAAAAAAAGTTCCTTAAGGGAACCTAAGTGACTGTTTTCAGATTAATTATTTTTAATTTAAATGTCTTAGTTCAAGGTGCTGTGTTCTGTCTTGTTAAATTAGTGTGCTTTATATCTCGCTTCTGCTTACCTGAAACTGCTGATCCAGCCCTAATTGTTGAAGCAATGAGGGTGAGCTCTTGATCATCAATGCCTATAACTAAGGACTCATGCAGGCTTCTAAAATCAGTGAGTTGAAGGACTCCATTTTAAACTTTTATATTTATATTATATAATATTTATATTATATGATTAAGTACCATTCATCACTTGAGATTATGGGGATACAAACACATCAGTGAATTACTTCTGCCAACTGATAGATTTAAGTCCTAGACTATAAATAAAAAGACTGAAAAAAGACACCCAATTTTTTTTCCCCCTCTAGAACTTCATTTGTTACATCAACCCTTCTTCTCAGTGGCTAAATGAAAGTACTTACAAGCTGGAGTTTGAAATAGTTTATAAAGCTGAAAACATGTTTTATAAACCAGCTCATTTGGACTTTGACTTTTAATTTTTTTTTTTAAACAACTGAAAAGTATGCTAATTGTTGCCTTTAACAGAGAAACACACTGTGCTGTGCTGCTTCAGTAAGCATATATGCAAATATTTGCATGATATGAAACAATTATATAAAAAGAAAGCCAAAAAAAGAAATTAGTGATGGGTGGTGCTTTGCTTTGATGTTCCTTTTGTCCTTCACAGTTTTGGCATCTCTGGTGGATTTGCTGGGAGTCACAGGAAATAGTTCAAATGCAGGGGACGCCAGGAAAGGTCAAAGTGAGTGCACAAAAAGAAGCAAGGACACTTTGTTTAGAAATGTAAAGACAGTACACAACACCTGACAGCACTACTACTTAATTATTCAGAAAAAGAAGTGGTGTTCAGGTTCACGTGGAACTTTTCCAAGGGATTTCTTGGGTAGCACCAACACTTTTGGCACTTTAGATTACTTAAGGCTTAATCTGCTGCTCGGTGCCCTCTGTGGAGAAGGAGTGTAACGTGGTGTTCTGTAAGGGTCTTTTCCTGTTTTCTGTCTGCTGGGGTTTGTTTTGGTTTTTTTGTCAAAGCAATGGAAAACATGGTCTCTCAAAATAATACAGAGTATATAGAAGATAGGTGTTAAGTCTTCAGGTACGAAAAAGTGGTAGATTGTGACAGAAGAACACCTAAAATTCAGACAGTGCGAGTATTGAGCCCCATAGTCTTCAAGCCTTCAGCTGTATATACTAAATTAATATTGTATTTATGTAACTTGTTTATGTCTTGCAATTTGGTCTTCAAAGAGACACTTTCAGTTCCTGTCAGGTTTACTTTGATGACAATGTATGTAGTATAACATGACAATTAAACTCCATCTTTTTCCACACAAGCACTTGCTGTAGGTTGACAGTGAATGCAAAAGTAGCTTATGCAATGCCACTGAAATGTGTGGGATAAATATGAATAGCTGACTTCAGGTCTAGTATGACTGTTATCATGGAGCTTGTAAATGTATCTGTGCAGGTTTTTCACTTCTCTGCTCTGAGAAGTGATTGCAAAACTAGGTATAGCGTGTGAACTCCTTCAGGAGCATCATGTGAACCTACTAATGTGCTTTTAAATGCAGATTGCATCAGTTACTTAACTTTTCTGAAGCCAGTACTGTTTCAGATTAATTTCTTCTTTATCCTTGCTGCCTGCCTCTGTCCCTTGCCTGTCAGCTGGCAATCTGAGTAGTAGCTGCTTGACACAGTACTAAATTTCATGTTGATTTTTTTTTTTTAAGCTAGTTCTTCTCTAAAGCTGCTTGTTTCTCACTACTTTTAGTATTCCAGGCATCTCTGTTTCAGTTTTATGCTTTAATATTATGGACTTGGCCTTCTTTCAGAACGTCAGTCCGAGTTGCCAACACAGAGCAAGGCCAGCTTCCCCAGCATTCTCAGTGATCCTGACCCAGATTCTTCCAACTCCGGTTTTGACAGCTCTGTTGCCTCCCAGATTACGGAAGCCTTAGTGAGTGGACCAAAGCCTCCTATAGAAAGTATGTGCATTTTCGTGTGTTTATTTCTCTAGCTTATGACTTGCAATGTTGTTATACTTCTCCAGACAAAATGTGATGTAATTGAGAAGTGTTTTCAGGGTATGAAATGGGAATGAAGATGAATATAACAGTGCAAAACCATCACGCTGTCTCCAGATGAGACTCCATAGTGTTTACATTTCCAGACTTTTAAAAATCTGAGCCCTGTATTCAAACCTGTGTCATCTGTTGGCTAAAACACTGCGTCTGATGCCTGTCAGGTCTTAGTCCCCTACAATAAGATCTGCATTGAATGTTAACACCTTCCAAGGAAGGAGTTCCTGCAGAAGGAGAAAAGACCACAGAATCAGTAGCTTGATGATCTGAATCAAGAGGAAAACCAGGTTGATTTAACAGCATCGCTAAAAATCAGAAACAAATCCAGGAGGCGAATAAGATCATAATGATGTTCTCAGTGTTTTATAAAACCTTAAAGAACTGGGAAGCTTCAGGGAGTTGACTTTCTACTGATGTAAAACTGAATTTCTGAAGCTTAAAATAAATGTTTCATGTTGTTGCCATTTTAGGTCATTTTCGACCAGAGTTTATTCGACCACCGCCTCCACTTCATATATGTGAGGATGAATTGGCATGGTTAAATCCAATAGAGCCAGATCACACAATTCAGTGGGATAAGTCAATGTGTGTTAAGAACAGCACTGGAGTTGAGATAAAAAGAATCATGGCAAAAGCTTTTAAAAGTCCCTTGACTTCCCCACAGCAAACACAGGTAAGCGTCATGCACTTTTCTGTCTGAAATGGTTTTCTAACAAGCCAACTCATATTCTTTTAGAAAACTTGGATCACTTTAGTTGATCTGTGTTTGGATTCAAGAAACTCCAAGGACTTTAAATTGTAAAGCTCGCGAGTTTTGTCTTGTGCTTGAATAAGGAAGAAATCTTTAAGCTTCATAGCAATGACTGGACATAGTTACAGCTGATCGATGTGGCACTAATATTTTTCTGCATGGAAAAAATCTTATAACAAAGTTGTTTGTGCTGTTAGTGCTTCTGTGGAAGCTTTTAATAAATAATTATTTCAGAAATGGCAATACTGATTTTTTTTTTTTTTTTTTTTTTCTCCTCCTCATTTTGATAGCATTACCCCTGATTTCAGTGGGGTTTTTTGATAACCATTATTCTAGCACTGTAAAGTATCCTTTATTTGCAAAACTTTTTCTGGCAACAGTGAACTTGAAATTGAGGCTTCTTTCTGCTGGACAGGAAACTAAAGAAGGCTGAAACTCTTCATGTTTGGGTTTTTTTCCTTCCTTTCCATACCACCCACTGATGAAAGACTACTAAATGCCTTATTAACGGTTTTATGGGTACAGTTGCCTTTATATATAAATTTTGAAAGACACTGGAGGTATACTTTGGTAGAGATGCCTACATCTGAAGCGTTATTGTTCTCCTGTAGCTTAATGTATTATAGCAGTTTCTTCAAGCAATAGTATGAATAGTTAAGGAAGAAAAAAACCCAGAGTCGTCTTTTTTGTCTTTGCAGCTCCTTGGAGAACTGGAAAAGGACCCCAAGCTTGTTTACCATATTGGTCTAACTCCTGCCAAATTGCCAGATCTGGTTGAAAACAATCCTTTAGTAGCTATAGAAATGTTGCTGAAACTGATGCAGTCTAGTCAGATAACAGAGTATTTTTCTGTCTTGGTCAACATGGACATGTCCTTACATTCAATGGAAGTTGTAAATCGGTGAGTACCATCTCAAATCTAAGAAGGTTTCCTTTAGTATGTAAAATAAATAACTGAACAGTTACAAAGTGATTGTGAGCCTGGCCACAGGGCTGTATTTGGATGCATTCCAAAGACAGGAATTCCAAATGTAATAAGAATTGAAGAAATGACTAGTCAGATTATAGTGAAGGAAAAGAGTATCAAACTGTCATTCCCTTTTCAATTTCTTTTTGCTGTTTGTGTTGTGGGTTTGTTTTTTTAATACTCTTTTAATAATAAGACTTAGTGTGCTCTGATTAATCCTGCAGAAGAAGAGAGTGATGTGGATTTGTTGCTTTCTATGACTATTGGACTGTCAAGTCTGTTTCTTTCATAAACTAACTGCATGAAAAGCAAATAAAGTCTTTTTGGTAGTGCTTGTGGTTAAAGAAAAAACCCTTTTATTTTAGTCCAGACTCAGTTTGTGAAGTTACGTGTGGGTTGGTAATAAAGAATTGAACCTCTCGAACATCTTCGGTGCTAGTTCAGAGAAGGCTGCCAATTTTTAAGTTCCTTTTTATAGAAGTGCTATTTTAAAATATTACTCTAATATTAACAATTTTCTATTAGCAGCAGCAAAACTGCCACTTAACAGGAAAAAACCACCACGATTTCCCAGCAGAAGGATGTACTGGTGGAGGCATATATATTATATTTTATATGAATAATTTACAATTTCATATAATAATTATTTTGTTTTAATTAAAAATAATATAACTTTTTATTAATTTTTTATAACATACCATATTTTACCATCTTGGGTATGGCAAAAAGCATGTTTCTTGCACATGTGCTACACTAGTTAATCTTTCAGTCCCTGCTCCAAGAATGGAGAGACTTATTCAGAGAAAACAGTGTGTTACTCTTTAATACTGGCAAAGTGTTTTTGCTTTGAAAAGAATGTGGAAATAAATATTGTGTTGTCCATAACTTCAGCTGGAGTTGATAACTACTGGAAATTGATTTTATCAAACTGATATATTCAGCTCAAAACTGTTTAAAATAGTATCACACAAGGCCGTCTGTCACTGCAATCTATAGTATGTCTTAAGTTTTATTCAAACATCAGGTCCCTGGTTAATATATGAATTTCACTAGCAAGTGCATATCCTGTGTCCCAGGAAGCTGTAAGTTCAGTCACTGACTTGCAAAGATGACCAGTTACTGGATGTATATGGTTTTGTCACTGTAGTGACTGTCACTCCCTCTTATGGGTCACAATCCAGTTGTCCTGATGAAGAATTTAGGTTATTTTTATGTATCCAAAAATTAGCCTTGTCTCTAGCTCTGCTTTCAACTGAGGTAGCATTTGTGTTTCATTAGGACATCTGGAAATGTTAATTTTGATCCTTCCTGAAGTAGGCCTGTGTGGAAGATAGAGGACTAAAGTGGGACAAACAGTTGTTATTGTGAGAATCCTCAACAAAATGTTAATGCCACACAGCTCAGCTAATCTGCTTAAACGCAACTTGTATTCTTGATACGGCTTAAGTGAACAGAAGGTGGTATTGTTAAATAGCCATCCTGCTTGGTGTTCATGCCCTGTCTTCATTGGGAGTGACTTCTGCGTATAGGTACAACCCATTTTCTTAACAGACTGCTGCCCATTTCAGTGGGAAACTTTTTTGATGGTTAATCCCCACAAACTATAAAAGTACATTTGTGCCACTTACTTTCTTCAATTTCTTGGGAATTACTGAATGTGAACTCTCAAATTAGCTTTATTCAGCAGTCCCTTTGCAGCAGAGTTGAACTGTACCTTAAATATTTGAGGAGAGAAACATTTTCTTTCTGAAATAAATCCTTCCCTACTGGTGCAGACTGACAGCAGTTACTGCCCTGAAGTTGGGCTAATGATCACCACATAGAGGAAGAGTGGTAAGAAAAGAGCTTTTACAACTGTCCAGGGTTGTAAAATCAGGCACGCTGGTTCTTCCACAGTATAACTACCATAGGAACAACTTCTTTTAAACTGCAAAATGACTGTCAGTGCAAACAGGGAGATGCTGGTTTTCAGGTGAAATAAGAGGAAAACTTGAACCCAACATTTCTAAAACATCTATGGTTTTCCCTATTGCCTGATTTTCACTGCTTGAGAGAGGACTGTGATTAGAGTTACTTTGGTCAAACTTTGTTGTAACAATACAGCAGTTCTGCATTTAATATATGGTATTATCTAAAACTTGAGAGCTGCATTGCATTTTCAGACAAGAAACAGTGGCACCTCAAATACTTTAGTAGCCAGTATTAACACAAATAGGTGTGCTTTGGTGTTAACCCTTAAAAATACACCAATACCCTTCTTTCCAATAGTTCTCCAATTCTTCTGTAGTGAGAAGCTTCTGAGATTATCATGCCTTATTAATCTCTAGTTAGCAATTTCATCTCATCAGAGGCTCTTGTATTTGAGCTCCAGGTACATATTGTTTCAGTTTCTAGGAAACGGATTTTGATCTGAAAGAACTAAGGAAACAAAGGAGTTATTCTGGTTGTATACTTGAGGAAGGAGTTCCGCATCTAGATTCAGTACCTGAAATGCAACTATGAGTAATCAGAATTGTACTGCAGTGCTTATTGCAGAAGAATCTTGGTAGTCAGCTTCAAGGGGCTTCATAGTAAATTGGAAACTAGTTGACTCATTTGTGTAATATATGGCACATGTTTGTAGGCATGTTTTATACCAGAAACCAATCTAACTCAGCTTTTGCACTGTGTCAGAGTTCAAAAAAGTCCTGCAGTCTTAATGGAGACATTTAAAACATTTAGAAATATGTGTGTGGAAGCTGTCAGAAATCAGCTCTGTGTGGCATGACTGGGAATAAACTAATATCACAGGTCTCACTCATCTGATTTACAACGGACTAACTATATTTATGGCTTCATAAACCACTGGCTATTTTTAATTTG
Organism: Neomorphus geoffroyi; assembly: GCA_033558235.1. Lineage (NCBI taxonomy): Eukaryota > Metazoa > Chordata > Aves > Cuculiformes > Neomorphidae > Neomorphus > Neomorphus geoffroyi. Next base: position 33,812,239 of record JAUMJM010000005.1, on the reverse strand, counting down.
AACAGGCTTACTACTGCAGTTGATCTGCCACCTGAATTTATTCATCTTTATATCTCCAACTGTATCTCCACCTGTGAACAGATTAAAGACAAATACATGCAGGTGAGTACTCTAGTAAATTGCTTAGGAAAAAGGATCCCATACACTGTTTTCTGTGTGATATGTGTCAAGATTTTATAAGGCTCATAGCATTAAGTTATTCTGTCTTACTGCTTCTTTATTTCAAAGGCACATTTTTTCCCTAACCTACTATGCAGTTCTTCATAGTTTTTAACAGATGTCTCTTCACCTTTTTACAAGGCTTCACAGGTAATTAATATTCCCTGTTTTTCTGTAGACATAATGCACTTCTCCCTGGCAAAACTGCAGTTTTATGTGACTCGAGTCCTTGCATGCAAAAGGTTTATCTGTCACTAGTGTGCCTTCACCCTCAGCTTTCGTTTTTCGCCTTCTGCTTAGTTTTACGCTTCAAGTTTTTTTTCTGTACAAGTGTGCCCAGCACTTCCAAACCTTTGAAATGATGTTGCAAAACACGTGGAAGTCTTTCTCTTCAATCAGGACTGTTAACAACCTACAACAACTTGCAGATCTCTTCAAAGACCTAAACCCCTTCTCTTTTCTAACACTCAATTTCCCAAGCCTATCATACTTCCTTAGTACCAGGATACAGGTTGTAGCCACTTCAGTGATCTTTAACCCCCTAGGGAGGTTTCCACATGTTTGTTCTCTACATGCTGTGTGAGGTACTTCCTTGTATCCTAACATAGTGCCCAAGTAGATCTTGTTTTCTTGAATACGTCATTGGTCAAAACTAGTTCCATGTTCAGTTCACCCAAGGCTTTGTGAATCTTGATCAAGTCCTGCTTCAGCTTTTTTCTCTCAGTACTGAACGATTTCACCCTCTTTAGTCTCTTGCAACAAGGCAGCTGTTCCTCTCCCTTTAGCATTTTGGTGTCATTCTCCAGTGCCTTGTTTAGCTCTGCTATACCCCTTAAGATGCAGAGACAAAAATTACATGCAGTACACAGGATATGAGTGCAATGTGGGTTTAGATGGCAGCAATGCCCCCCTCTGTCTTATTCTCAGTACCCTTCCAGATGATGACTAACCATGCTTTTGGTGGCTGCTGATGCTTCTCTGCTTTGGGACTCTGCCAGATAAACATGGGTGGCATATAGCAGGTGTTCTTCAGGCACACCAGAGCATCAAGGAATGCACATATCTTGATATATCAGATAACAATCACCAAGTGACATGCAAATCTTGTGAGACGTAACATTTGTTAATACTGCATATGAGGCCTCACAGCAACTAAGGCATAAGATGTTTTGTTTGAAAAGCATGTTACAAAACCCACTCTTGTTGGAAGTAACAGAGGTACGATCCTCAGAGATTGGGAATTAGCCAGTGTCTTCCATTTGTACCTGTGTTCTAAGTTTCATGTTCCTCAATTAATAAATTTGTGTTGCAGAGAAAACGTGATGTCTTTTGAAGGCAGTGAAAAAGTAACTTCTTCAGTTTCTGAATTCTGTTGGTATAGTTAGCAAATTTTGCAGCAGTAATCTCAGTTCCTGTAAAAATAGTTGATATCTTATTTTCAGAGTTAAATAATCTAAAATACTTTGGACTCTTAATCTACCATGTCCCTCAGTTCTGCTTGCTAATTCTGAGATATGGAGCCTGTTCATTTTTCTTTATAGTGTTATTGCATAAAATAAGACTTAAGCAAGACCCTAGTGATGAGATCATCTTGAGCTTTGTTCCCTTCTCTCTGACTTTAGAGATTACATGGTAAAGAAATTACGTATAGTGCAGATGTAGATCTGGTGTTTCATTTGTGCACGGGATTAATCTTGAGAAGGCTTCTGTATTCAGAGGGACAGAACTACAAAGCAGAGGAATCCATTTTTTAAACACAGTAGCAGTATGGGAGGTAGGAAAAAAAATAGGGAAAGCAGGTATAAAGCTTGAGAATAAGATCACTGAAGCTAAATTGCTCTTGAAATGCCTGAGTTGTAGTGCTGAGGGCCAGCAGTCCTTTAACTGATTTGTTTGCCAACATTTATTTGGATTATGAAACCCTATCTCTTCTGTTTCAGAACCGGCTGGTACGTCTTGTTTGTGTCTTTCTTCAGTCTTTGATCAGAAACAAAATTATTAATGTACAGGACTTGTTTATAGAAGTGCAAGCATTCTGTATTGAGTTCAGTCGGATACGAGAAGCAGCTGGCCTTTTCCGACTGCTGAAGACACTGGACACTGGTGAAAATCCATCAGAAACAAAAACATCAAAATAAAACCACTGTGTCACTGGCAAAAATACCCCAATCCTGGCAGTGTTCTATACCAATTAATTGTATATTTTAAATTTTAATCACTGACTTTGTGATGTTATACACTATAAATAGAATTTTGTGCATTTAAACAATAAATAATGCCTTTTCTGATACGCTTTTCTGATATGCTTTGAGTTTGTGAAATGTGTTGGGCCTGGGTTTGACTACTGGTTAAACTCTGTCATATACATACCCTGAACTACAGGCTGCAATTCCAGAGAGGACGTAAATGATATTTGCTCTTTCACACCAAATTTAACTGTTAATCTGGCACTCACTGTCTTTGTGTCCAGAACTGCTTGTGAATAACTAAAATCAACTTGTATCAAAGTAAGTAACTTCAGTTCCTGTTTGCCCTTTCATTACAGTGTAAGACTTTCTAGAAGCTGGATCCAGCTTCTAAAGATGTATGCTAGTTTCAGTGAGGAAGTCTGTCTTGATATCTAGAAAAAGCTAAAGGCTTATTTTTTACATGGCAGAAATGAAGTGTTGGGTGCTGTAGGCTCAGAGCAGTACTCTCTTTTCAAGATCACAGAATTTTTCCCGAATTTTAGCCTCATACTATCAGTGGTTAAAGTAAGAAGTGTAAGAATGTTGCACTGAGGAAATATTGTCCCATTTCCTTCATAAAAAATCTCAGTCATAGTCATTAAGATTGGAAAAAGATCTCTAAAATCATCCAGTCCAGCAATCATCCTGACACCACCCTGCCTACTAAACCATATCCTGAAGTGCTATGTCTACATGTTTCTTGAATGTTTTCAAGGATGGTGACTCCACCACTTCCCTAGGCAGCCTGTTCTAAAGCTTGAGCACTCTTTTAGTAAAGAAACTTTTCCTAATACCCAATCTAAACTTCCCCTGATGCAACTTCAGGCCATTTCCTCTCCTATCACTTGGGAGGAGAGACCAATAACCCACCTCGCTGCAGTCTCCTTTCAAGTAGTTGTAGAGAGCAGTAAGGTCTCCCCTCAGCCTCCTCCAGCCTATTCTCACTTAAGAACTACTGTAAGCCGTTTGCTCTGTGTCCACCAAAACAAAAATAGCTTCTAAAGCACAGAGTTAGGGTACATTTGGCTGCTAGATGCCAGGTGCTGGGGAAACTGGGCAAGGAGTCTGCTGAAGTATTACTTTGAGCTGATAGGAGAATAGCTGCTGTTATTGAAACCCTGAGACTAAAAAGGAAAATAACTTGAAAAGCAAGCCTGTTCTAATGTAGTGCTGCTTGATAAATGAAAGCTGTTTTAAATCTGCATCTGCTTCTCAGTTTGATGAAGTGCAAGATCAATAATGCAAGGTCAAGACTGTCTTTTGCGTTTTTCTTTCCAAGTAATTTAAGTTGCTAAATTGCTTGGATTGAAAATCCCATCGATCTCTCATCTCATGCAGAACAATCTTTTGTTAAGAAGTCCTGTGAGAGGTTGTCTTTAACCCCTGATGTCTAGACTTGGCTTCCCAGAGTTAAGATGTATTAGGCCAACTAAAGCTGTATTTATTTAAGGTCTGTTCCAATTCTAGACCTTCCTTCTCAAACACCTGCTGTAAGTCATTGTTGGCAGCAAAAGTTAAGATACAAGTTTAGAGCACAAGCTAGATTAATGCTTTACATCTACTGAAGTAGAAGTACAATTTGACTGTCTTCTATGTTCTCTTTGAAACCACGGTTTAAAAAACCCACTTTATTTTAGGCTTTTGTTTGGAACTTTGAACTATAGCTTATAACAAAGTAGAAAACAAATCAGAAAACTGGTTACTACTGCTTCAAAGGCATTGCAATCTATCTTAGGATTTACAGAATTACTTCAGAAGAATTTAAGCCTTGAAAAAAAAAACCAACAAAAGTTGATAATAAGTAAAAGCCTTGCTGTTCTGCCTCTTTGCAGTATTGGCTGGAGTTGTACTGACATAAATAAATCCCTAATCTCTGGATTTGTCCTGTAACTAAAAAAATTATCAAGTCTTATCATTTTATCATGGGTACTTCTGTAATGCATTCTGATACTTGTGAAGGAGGCACAACCCATTAATCTCACAGCCCTGGATGAAAACATTCATCCTTGTTACTGAATTTGCTCTATATTTCTGCATTGTTTGCTTGTTAGGATGGAAGGTGAGCCATGCTTTCCCACATTTCCTAGTATATTAGTTTATATGGCAAAGTTTGGCAGGGCAGGGAAAGATTCGCAGTGTGGCCTTAGGGCTCTCTGGCTCCAATGGCCTCACTGCTGGGCACAGCTAAGCCCCTCAGCCAGGCTGGTGGCATCTCCATAGTAACAGTGGAGGAGTCTGCACTCCATGGACAGAATTCACAGTGGAACAGTTCTTGAAGAACTGCAAGCCCTGGGAGGGAGCCCATGATGGAGCAGGGGAACAGTGTGAGGAGGGAACAGCAGAGGCCAAATGGTATGGACTGATCACAATCCTTCCCCATACACCTGGTCTGCACTCAGAGAATGGACAGGAAGAAAAGTCAGGAGTAAAAGAAGTGCAGTTGAGCCTAGGAAGAAGGGGACAAAAGAAAGGTGGGTTTAGTTTTGTCCTTGTTTCTCACTACCCTACCCTATTGGAGCTAGGCAATAAATTAAAATTAATTTTCATCAAGTCTGTTTTGCCTGTGATAATTGGTAACTGTTGCTTATCTTGACCCATGAGTTTTTGCATCTTAATCTTCTCCTCTTGTCCTGTTGAGGAGAGGAAGTGAGAGCCAGCCCAGGTTACAGGTTAACCCACTACACCCACACAGGTAGTGGTCACATGGAGGGAAAAAACTCCACAACACACAGAAAGGATCTGAACTACTGTAGCCAACACTCCCCTAGTTATCCAGGATGAAGTTAGGCTTGTTTTGTGCAGTGGGAGTTGAGTGTATCAGACCCCCATTTACATAAACATAACAAAGAAAACAAACACCTCAAATTTGCTTTTGTTGCTTTTTAAAAGGTCTGTATAATTTATTATGGAATCTGAGCTTTTAGCCATTAAGTTACAACAACAATGCATAACTTGACATTCTTACAGTTGTACATACACAATGGAAAAGAGACATAGCCCAGTGCTTAATCCAAACAATGCAACCAAGTTAGTACAAGGTTACCATAAAAGACAGTCAGTCGTGGCTAGCTGTTGACAGACTGGTGTGTTCAAATGATTCTCTGCAGTTGTGTTTACAGTAGAAGTAACTGGCTTCAAAGTTTTGGCCTTAACGCTTCAGACTGGAAAAACAAAAAAGATGGAAACTCAAATTGCTCTTCTGAATTAAGACTGATACGTTCATTTAAGAATGCGGTATCATTTCCATATTTCTGGTGGTGAAAAGTAGCTTCAGGTCCAATGGACACAGAGTAAACATTTTCCAGGCAATGCATTCTTCACACAAACACATGCAATTATAGAGACATTCTACTTTTTACTTTCTCAAATCAAGTTTTGCAATACAACAGGATATCTGAGGAGAGAGATCAGGACCCATACTGAACATAAACAAAAGCCTTCAGCTTGATTTGTGCATGTTTAATCTACAATTCCAATTCCCAAATCTTCACATATCACCTGTGAGAGAAAAGAACACATCTAGTAAAGATCACTCTCTTGAGGACAGAAGCTGTTACAATTTTTACAGCCATTCTGGTTTTATAAAAAAAAAAAAAAAAAAAAAAAAAAAAAAAGGGCTGCTCCCACCTTCCATTTCAGGAATTGTAATTCACCACAGCCCCATTAAAACCCCACATCTCTTCAACTTATCCAAGAGGAGTCTTAGTCTTCCTTACTCCACTCCAACTCCTCATGCCCTCAGCTCAGTTTTAAAACTCTATCAATTGCACAATAAGGATATTCGGTTTTCTAGCTTGTCAGAACACAGTTTTGATGGATTTAATTTTCTGCCACTTAAACTGAATTAGTTCATCACATACTCTTAATCTGAATGTAAGACAGAGCTAAGTAAATAGAGCAGAAAAGGAAATCAGAAAGGACCACTCTCTCTCTCCTTGTAGCAGCAAGCTATTAAATCCACCCAAGCCACTGGGCAAAGTGTCACCCAGCCTGGCAGCTGAAGGGAAACATACAGAAGAGGATGCTCCCTGTCAAGCTGCCAACACAATTTCATTTACCCTGGAGCCAACACCAAGAACTCCATTCCCTCCAGGTCAACCCAACGAGATACTAACTGCTGACTCCTCTACTAGCTTTCAGTACATCCTTACTGATGTCAGTGTCTATGCCCTGCACAGAAACACTGCCTTTAATACCAAGTACTGAAAATTAAACCAATGAAAACCAAGCATGCAACCTCTCCAATCAAAGAAACAAACCCAAACTAAAATGCCCAATAACAAAAACAGCAACAAAAAAAAATCCAAAAAGCAAACAAAATGCCCAAATACCCACTTAACCATCATTACTGGCATGACTGAGGGTGCTGAAGGCTCAGTTAAGCAAGAATTCCCAGTTTTACCAAACACTTGGAATGCTGGTGTGCAATAAAAACTTTGCTACGATTGTAGCAATAACTGAAAAAATATTCCGCAAATTCGGAATGCCATTTTTAACCCAGTGTTAACCCTTCAAAGTACAGTTGGCATTGCTAACAGTAGTTGCCTGTCTAGAGTTGCCTAGACAGGAGAAGTCTGCTTTTATGGAGCAGCTAAATAATCAGCCTGACCTGATGCATCCTATCTGTTGCTGTCATAATGTAAACCCAACAACTTTTGCTTCAGACCAAGCTCCTCAAAACCTGCAAGTATAGATACCACCTCAGCTTCAGATGCCCTCTGAACCAGAGGGAGGTCAGCTAACTATTTCTTGCTGGGCTCTTCTCTGCACAACTACCTCAAGCTACTCTCTGAGAAAGCTTAGCAGGCCAGGCACAAAACAAGCACAACCACTCCTGAATCAAGAAGTGATTAAAAAAAAAAAAAATAATAACCTGCTTGTTTGACAAAGTTGTTGCAATGGTGTTTCTATGTGCCAGTTAGACCCTGGTACAAGACAGGAATTCCCAAAGTGCAATAGCTCAGCTTTGGCAGGAATATATATACCAGTGTCCAATCTATTAAGTTGGCACAGATTATAAGCATTCACACTGTAGTTAAGTTATCCTACAGTTCCCCTGGCACACCTCCAGAATCTAGCACTAATTACTGATAACAGGATACTGGACTACATTCACATACTGGGAGGGGCAGGGAGAAGGAGCTACTGCTATCTAATCAAACTTCCCTAGTACATGCAAAGAATCTCCTCCAAGCATTGGTTAGATCCAAAGAAGAATTCAGTCTAGGGCTCCTATTTAGGAGAAAAAAATCCAAACTTTCTAATTAAATTGGTACTGCAGGTAATTACACTTACTACTAACATGCATTTGGATCTCAAATGTCTACAGTTCATTTTTGCTTGCAATTGAGTCTGAAAGCTGAAGTTAGTTTAAACAGTTGTGTAATATCAAACTTCTTTTCCAATTTGGCATTTGTAGACTATTACTAATAAACAAAAATTTCTGAACAAAGAGGGGCCTCTTGTTCTCACTTTAAAGACCAGTCCATTTCAACATGTTCAAAGCTTCTTTTTAAAATCATTTGATCTATACAAATTTTCTTCTTAACTGTAATACCAGAACTAACGAAGCCTCACCAATGAACACAAACAATACTAAAAACTTACTCTACAATAACATCCCTGCCCTGCCAGGAATTTTCCACAACTGATTTATTCAACATCACCATTGGGGAGCTGTCCACTTCATGTGGGCACTGTGCTTTAGCTTCATATAATTCATACGACATCAGTGCCTCTGGTAAGAAGGCCTCTGCCTGATACCAGTAAAATCTGACAAAGGGACAGAGGTTTCAGACAAGTTCCTGTATATTTTATGAAAAATGTGCAACTAGAAGAGAGATGGGGGGGGGGGGGAAGGAAGGAGCCCACAACACACATAGCACCAGCTCCCACATTAGGCAGGGCATAGCCTAAGCACAAGAGGCAGATTAGAGATTCTCCAAATGGAAAGCAAGTGAGTTACAAGGCATCTATCCTGCAAAAACATTTATAGAGGGGAAAAAAAAACAAAAAACAAAAAACACCTCATTAGTTCTGATCTTCAAATAAGCCTTTGCTAGGTAGAGTGCTAGAAACAAGAAATACCAGTTTGATCCAACATATTAAGTCCAGATCAGCAGCCTGGGAACCTGTATTTACCTATATCTGCCTGCAACTGTTTACTCTAAAAGCTGTGTATTAGATGAGCTGTAAGAGTAAGTCATATGCTCCACGTTTCTAATCCTCTCCTGCTACTGTTTTAATCTCCCTAGATTGTCTCTCGCCTTGTACTTTTTATCCTACCACTCTCTTTTTGCTAATGCATGTCAGTTTTTTGACTGAGGTCAGACTAATAATTCGCTTCGAAGGATTTTTGTCATCGTGCTTCCAATGAGAGCAAACTGCTTGCTGGAGGCACTGCAATTCGGCCTTTTATTGTCATCATTCCTCAGTCGCACAGCTGGCCTTAGGAGACCCAACTAGATCAAAGATGAATTATGTGCAAATCAATTCAACTGAAACAACTGTAACTACTTTTGTTAAAGGTTGAAATGAAACAGAGATTTTTTTCACTCGGACATTTTTCTAAGTCAATACTACTTCTTACACTTTAGATTTTATAAGCATACTTTTCACTTTGCAGGTCCTTTAGCTTTTCTTCTGCCAGATCCCAGCTTTGATTCTTAACAAAAGTTTTTGGTTTTATAGGTATGGCATAAAAGCTGCAGTACTTACCACGTTTCTCCCCTCCAGCGTGAATATTGCACTGCAGGTATTAGCAAGATACAATCCACAGACTGACGAGACTTCTCTTGATATTGCCTTTTGGTTCCTCCTCGAGCCAGAGTTTAAACCCTCTCAACATTTACTACATCAATGTTCAGTTTTGTGTTAAGGAAGAGGGAGAAGACTTAGATTTTAATATTGAAGAGACAGTTAAAAAGGCAGTTCTGGAAGTGCTGATAAGCTTCTTCAGGAGACATAAACATCCCTATACATTATTAGGTTTAGTTGTGGGTTGTTTATTTGTTCAGTTTTGGAGATGGCTGGTCAGTCATATTCCATTCTCATGTGCTTCTTGTAAGATAAAGGCATCACAAAAACTTGCACCTGCTGGTGACATCAGAACAACCTGACAATTTTCCAGTAAACTTAAAAGTTACACTCCTACATGGAAGAGGCAGATTAATATTTCTTTTAAAGTAGGCATTAATAGAAATATTTTGAAGGAAATTTAGGGTGAAACATCTGCTCTGCAAAGTAGAAGTTCAGATTATATTTCCCCAGCTGAAACCTCTGTCATTTCTGGAACATTCACTCTAAAATTAAAAAAAAAAGTTATTGCTTCTATTGAAGCTCAATATTAGTTAGAAAAAGAATTGCATATTTTCTTAAAAACATTCCAAATATACATTTTAAAACCAAAATGCAATCTAAAACAAATGTCTAGTAAAAGACACTGTTTTAAGCAACCTGTAGTAACAGCTTTACAAAAGAAAACTGAGGAATGTAGCATATTATTTGTAACATTGCAATGCTAAAATCCTAAACAATTCACTTAACACGCTTAATAAGTAGTGTTTTAAATATACATATTTCTTTACAAAACAGTTTTGCAATTCCTCACACCACTTACAGTATATAAAGATTTGAATAAGAGGTCATAATGGGAGATGCCAGGGTTTATATTTACTCTCAGATGCTTCAGGTTTAAGTGTTTTACTATAAGGCACAACTCTGCTAATCTAAAAAGAAAGGAATAAAAGCTAATGGCAAACTCAGTCAAAACTCCTGATGTGAAAAATCCAAGAGAAGAATTCCAGCATCTCTATGCAAAGGAAAGGAAAAAACCAAACCCAAACTTTGTAGATCCTATGAAACAGTTTCAATTTGTACATAACTAAGTGGGACAGGATGGGAGCAGGAGAAAAGGAATTAAGTAAATCCTTATAAATAGACTAATAAATATATTTTAGCCATAATTAGCCCTTTACCTCTGTTCTACTGAGTTTAAGATTGAAAGAGGTAACCAGTGTGCATACACCTAAGTAAGTCTACATGCTCAGCACGTGAAGACCACCAAGCACAACCTATTACTGCCAAATTCAGTATAAAAAGCTAGCAAGGTGGAGAAAGTCTCCTTTTCTCTCAGCATCCACTCTGAGTAGAACACACTACAAGATCAAATTAGTATTTGTTACATGTAAGGAAAGTTGCAACTAGCAATTTTTTCCATCATAAAAAAAAAGGATACGCAACATATCCACTAAGTTATTTGATTCCTTCAAGTCTAGATTATGTTCTTTTCTAAGAATATTCATCTCCAGTTACAACAGATCAGAACTTTCAGAGCATTTTAATAGTTGTAGCCTTGTAAGTGTTCTCTATGTGTACATACTGAATGTAAATAGTGCATCCAAAATATTTATCTGTTAGACATTCTACATTGTTTTCACTGCCTAGTCTTCATCTTTGTTACAGCCCTCTGGAACACAACGACATTGTAACAATGCTTACAGAAAAAGGGTTATTGCATCTTTTTTTAGGATGAGATATCCAGAGGAGGTTTTATAAAATCCTCCTGCGTACAAAATTCTTAGTTATTAGCCCTTTTGGAACACCAGCTAGAAAAGTTTGAAAAGTAAAATAATTTACATTGTTATTTTTTTCCATTAACTAGACAAAAGTCCATACTAATTAAATAAAAAATAATAGTTCTTCAACAGTCTATTCAAGATTTCTTCCATGAAGCAGTCAGTTCAGTGGGAATTTCCATTAGACAGACGTTCTCCATGACGATTATTACTGACATCCATATCTAGAAGCCAGGAATTAGAAGAAAAATTGTTTGTTGATTTACCATTTTAATACATTTTATGTTACAATAATCCAAACTCTGGCAAACTTCATATTCATATATACCCTAATCTCTCAACATTCCCTGTGTAAATAATCCTCCTAAGACACTATTTACATATTTTTTTCTCCCTCTCAAGACCTGTCTTATCCAGATCAATAGAATTCTCGCAAAATCTACCTGCTTGTATTTTCTGAACATTAGTAGGAAGTGACATCACTCAAGCCTGGCCCACACTGCAATGCTAACACTACTAATGTCACTTAGAGAATGACTGGAGTTAAGGAGTGCCAAGCAATAAACTTAATTATTACTTACCAAGTAGCGCTGTGGTTTCACCTGCATCCTCTTTTAAACTGGTACACTGCAATACAGATTCATTCGTGGAAGAAGCTGACAATTCGCTTACTTCATTTCTGTCATCATCTTGTAAAGCAATACTCAGACTTCCAACTGAAACGCTGCCACTTATTGATTCAGGTATTGCAACTTCAAGTACTTCTTCAGGGTCCCCCTTCAAAATTAAATACATTTAACTGACTCTTTTGTCTACCGTTAGGCATCAACATCCTTCCAATGTTACCACTTTGTATTGGAAAAAAGATAATTTTTTTACCTATTATCTATGCGCTCATGGGTACAGTTTTGAGCAGTGCCTACTTTCAATGTTATTGTCTGACTGCAAAGAAACAAAGCCAAGCAAAAGAAAAAGGCACTTTTTCAAAGCCACCCCAAAGCCAAGAGCAGCAACAGCAGGTGTCAACCCAGCCAGCCTCTTCAATGGAATACTTAGCAACAGTATTGCTGCAGTCTGGTTAGGAGCAGGCTCAGCAGATGTGAAGTCTACGCTGAGCAAACATATTGATCCCTTATGAGTTTGTGGAAGCCTGGTTTTGATATTAGTAGTTGGGCAAGCTTAGACTTTTTTTTACTGGGAGGAGCAAACATTTGACATCAGAACAAACTTCCCTCCTCCTCTACCTCCAGCCAAACTTTCAGTCTGTTCCAAAAATGCAAATATGCTGGCTTGTCACTTTGCAGGAACAAAACATCTACAGCACAGGCACAGAAATTTATTTCACCTATTGTATAGCAGGAGCTATTTCTGATCCATTCTGAAAGTTAATTAGAAAGTCCTACAGGCACAATTCTGTTCCTAAAATTAAACTGTCTACTTTCATTATGCTATTGCCTTTGATATACTGACATGATTTATACATAAGCAAGTATACTGCAGTGCACACAGATATTCTATGGGATTCATAATGAGTATTTTTGCCCCCTCTTCAAACAATTAGCCAAGGCCCACCTTAAGATTTAAGAAATCCTAGGCTGATTCTTTCTTCAGCACCAAAGCAATGTATTTTAAGATGTACTGAATTTTAATAAGCTATAGAACTGCTACCATTGAACACAAGTTAAGACACGTGATACTAATCCCTACATGTGTGGGTGGGGGGCATTAATGATTTTGATTTCCAAAATTTAGGCACTAAAATAAGCACCGAAGCTACAAGACTGAACAACACTCTACTAAATCAGTCTGACACGCTGAACTACAGTTGTTGGGGTTTTTTTGTAAGAAATAGCACAATGCAGAACTAGACCACTGAAGTTCACTCTCTACAAAAAAAGACAGGTAAATAGGAATCAGTTCCTCTTCTCTGTTTTGAGCCTTTAAAAATTTTGAAGCATCTGAAGTATATGCTCTCCACAAAATTTAACTGAGCCTTCAGCCTCTTTGCAGAAGGCTTATTAGATTTCTATAATAAGGCTGCACATTCTTGTCTACAGTTATGTCACTCAGTGAGCACATTGCTGAAAGAAGCTGCCTTGCTCTTCGCACTTTTTTTTCCTCACATCAGTAAGATTCACACAATCACTCTACAAACTAGATCAGGCAACCTCGATCAGGCTGAAAACTAAGTTAGAAAAAAATACTGAATGATTTCCCACATTACTAGCTTCACTGGGATTTAAATGATTGATGCATGAGCAAGACACATTTCCCCCATTCTATCAGAAAAAAGAACTGGGATTCTGTATTTAATATAATCCCATTCAATCTGCTTTCCAACATTCATTTTGCACAAGAAGCCGAGGAGGTATTACTCCTCCTGGTTAGCCTTGGTATCAGTATCTTCTGCAACAGCATGAATTCAGGGAATAAAAGCATTCTGAAGGTTCTAGTATTTCAGTTTTCATTCTGTATAAAAACGGATATATCATTCTGCATGTAACACATTACATCAAATCCAAGAACTGAAAGTGAGCAAAAAATAAACAGATAACATAACTATATTAAAGTAATAATAACTTTTACATGACAAAAAGATTGCAACTCTTGGCCAAAGTCTGAGTCAATACACAGAAGAGCCACATCTGGTATAGGTATTACATAGCAGGAGTATTGTTAACTTTGACAAAACAAAAAAAGTAATTCATAAAAGTCTTCCACAGACCTGCTAAGCCTCTACAACAAAATAAGAGAGAAGCCAGTGAAAGCACAGACCTAGTCTATGAAAGGAAAGTCCCTGAAACCAAGGAATACCCCTATTTTCTGAAGATCTCTAGATCAGTAGAAGAGAAAAGAGGTACATTCATGCCCACGGCATTTTCATGGAACTCAAGATTATTTATCAACAGTGACCGAGTAAACCTACCGCATGTGTCTTCATCTCTCTTTTCTGGTGCTGTCAGAAAGAAATGAGAGCACATCATTTTCTCTACTTAACCAATTTTTGGTGAATGTCTTTAGGAAGGTTGTAAGTACTGGCTCACTCACAGGGATAAAACACTGGGCATATGTGGAAGTACACAAACAGGATAGAAAAATTGTAACTTCTTCCTTTGAATCACAGTTCTCAGATCAAAATATATGCCCTAGATCTACTGAATTAAGTGATATTTTTGCAGCTTGGGCAAACTGCTTCACCTCTGCTTCAACTTCTTTACTATCATCAGCTGGAGATAGAAAAAAAATGGTTACCACAGAAGAGTACACAGTATTCATAAGCTGCTCAATACACTGTTTAAGCTGTTACCCATAAAATTCCCTTATTTTTCTGGTTCTCACTCCATTATTCTTGCGTCTTTGCCCAGCTTTCTCAGTCTCGTCAAGTAACAACTGCTCTCATCTGAACAGTGACATGAAGTCTTGCCTTCTGCACCGTACTTCTACTTTGAAGATTAAAGTTAAGTGTGCAACATACCCAATATCCCAAAGCTTTGATAACGTCTAGTTTACACATTGGACAAGTTCGGTGGTCCAAAAGCCAAGGGTCAATGCACGTTCTATGGAAGATGTGCCTAAAGAAAAGAAATACTCTTTACAACTCACACATATTCCTTCAAACGATGCATAAGTTACTACATGTAAGAGTAAACTCATTCTTTATAACTTTGACAATTAGATACTGCTTAATTTACCAGGACAGAGAGTCATGGAAGCATCTTCTTTCATGCTACCTTTCTGAAATAAGAGCTGTTACTAATCACAAGCACGCCACAGAGCTAATAGTTCAGCGTACACTTCTAACTTAATATTGAGAAAATACTACTTGACTCATACTTCTGCCAGTTACTACTTCTTCCCGCATATATATGTATATATATGGAGCGTTACATCATCTCCCAGTGCCCTTCAAAATGTAACAGGCAATACAAATGGCAAAGTTTCAGCCCTGCCAGAGTTTAAGAAGAGTTTCCAGAAAACTCATCACCTTTCTGAAGGAAAACATGCTGTAGAGGAACGGAATAATCATGGCAACTTACTTGCACGGCAGAATTCGGACAGTGTCTTTCAGTTTATAGTTCTCAATGCACACAGCACAGTTTTCCACATCAACATCTAACCCCTAAAGATGACAACACATTTAAAGGCATTACATCCATATTTCATTACAGAACAAGCTTTGTATAATAGCTAGCTTCATAGAATGTAAAATGCATAAAATGGTTTAGCAAATAAAACTATCTCCTTCATTTAGTTCAAGATTTCATCAAGAGGTGATTTGATCAAGTGATACCAAATACTAAAAGCAGCCAAACCTCAACGTTCCAATGTAAATGCCTATACGTGGTACCTTAAGTAATTTGTTAAGTCTCGAACACTGGCTTTGCTCATGGGAGCACAATAAAATTTCAGTTTAAACTCTAAGATGCAGAAACATTAAGAGGTCAGCTCAAATGAAAGCGCATAATCTAATCCCTAACACAGCCTCAACGACTTGTAAGTGCTTAAGTAGGATGAGATTTTTGGGATTGGATATTGCAAACTACTTCTTCCCCACTTTTTTTTCCTACCACATCCAAGAAGATATCCTTTGGTAGCTAGGAGGAGAGCTGAGGCATGCAGTCTTGGATGGCTTTTAAAACTTCTTTCCAAATTCACACCAGAGAGAGTGTCAAACCACAGTATTACCCCACCCCAATTTGTTTCTTTCTAAGGGTTACAGATCCTTACTGACAGGTCTTATTGCCTCGTTGAAGCTAGGCTTATAGTTGCAGTGCAAATATGATGGATATCTCCAGATACAAGAGAAATAATTCAGTGTTAATTCGGTTGTATAGACCATTCTCTTTTGTTCCCTACAAATAAGTATTTTGTTTTTCATGCTTACTGAAGCACTTTCATTACCACAAACACTCAAATGAATTAATACTGCAAGCAAGCTTTCAAGTTCAAGGCAAGTTTTTCCCTCCTTTGCGTGCTATCAATTTACATAATGAATGCCTGAAATTCCCAAATAAATCAAATCAAGATTTTTTTTTACATAAGCAAAGTTAAGACAAGTATTTATTCCGTAACAAATATTTTTATTCTGTACAAAAGGCAAAATCCAACCACACCATATGTAGCACATACTCGAATGAGTGTCCACTTTACAATAATCCCATAAGCTTCTCAGGAAAGCTCTACATGATAGCAAATGCACTTTTAAAATATTGACCTATTTTTCATTAAATACCTCAGCCCCAAGTGAAGTGATAATGAAAGACTGTACTATGCACAATAAAAGAAATACACTCTTTTAATCGTAATGGCAGAAAGGAAATATTTGAAGAAAAAAATGCACATCTACAGAGTAGATGGGACTGTATTTCCAGAAAAATTTACATTAGCTCATGAAAGTACATCTGCATCAGTAAGTTACATAAATCTGCTGATAGTAGGCTGATTCAAATCAGAGGACATAATTTACCAAGCAGAAAAACTATTTCAATAGAGAGATTTTAACCTAATCTCATTCTACTTTGCTTAGCTAACATGGCATTCATAGTTAAAACCAGCATACTGCACAAAAACTTACATTCCCTCATTTTATTTATTTTAGTTATCGCTGTATTGATGGGAAGGAACTACCTGGTCCACTGCAAAAATCTCATTATACAAATCCTTTTTAGAAGTTTACTGAACATCAACTCAAAGGCAGTTAACAGCTTCCTTGTTGTTTTCAGTATAGGTTTCATCATGACCTTTTTACACCTATTTCTTCCTATGCTGGTGTTAAGCTTTGATACGGCTTTACATAAGATTTTGGTTCCAATCCATCTTTCTTGATCTATGATGTCACCATTGTATGAACAGAAGTACGAACGTCCCTCTGTTCACAGCTTGAAATAATTACTTTTTGATGGAATCTAGAATATAATTAAAAATAACAAATACTTGTAAAATGCTACTTAAATGTGTTGAATGCATAAGAGGAAAAGATGCATGTTCAAAGAGAGTTTTGGGATAATTTTGAATTTCAAAACAGATGTACTAGATGAAGGACATGCTCTCCACAGCATGTGACCTGAGCTGAACAGCTTCTGTTGAACTGCAGCTTTTAAAGTTCTTGCATGTAAACGTCCTTTCTCATCTTAATTTTATTTATTATTAGTTTTTACCTCTGAGCAAATCAGTCCTTAAGTAAAACTTAAGCAAATAAAGATAATCATGGGCTGAGGGAAAAATTCTAATGCAGTAGCAGAAAACTAGTCAGAAGCTAATTTAGCACCTAGATCCGGAGCTGCCTGAAACCCTGACTAGAATATTTTCTTTCAAAACCTTGGCTTTTTACACTTTTGTCATTCTAATGTAGCTATGAGTTTAGGCTCAAGCTAAAGCTAACTTTTTGAAAATTCTTTTAATTGTTAGAATAGTTTTATTTTAATACACTTTTTAAATAAGTACTTTTTCAATAGTACTTTTAAAAAAAGTTACGTTTGAAGACTACATAGCCCTTAAAGTGTTGTATGTCAAAAGATTAAGTGTTTCATTTTTCAAAATTTTAGATTTCTATGGTCTTCTGATCAATAAAAACATGGATGTTCTTTTAAGAAAACAAAACATGATATCAACCGTAAGATCTGTGCAATCAGTAGGTCCTAGGAAGTATTTTGCAATCCACTTGTTGATGTTTTCAAGTACTGATAAAAGTATTTCCTCATCTTTAGAGTACTCATCTTTAGTCTCCTGCAATGTTCTGTCTAACTAGCTATTACTTGCAACAGAACAGACTTGCATTTCATAAGTAGTTCAAATTTGACTCTTCAATTTTAAATTCTGCCTTTATAAGCAAAGGTCCTAAAATGAGCCTAAAAATTCAAGTCACACTGCAATTATTTTGTGAGAATTTTAGTTTAAATTCTATAAATATATTACAACAGGTTTTAGATCATACAGCAATAACTAGAGCCACTGAATTACCTTTTCTCCACGTTTCACAGTATGCAGCTGAAGCTGGTTGATTGCTTTCTTGGTTTCTTTCCTATGTCCCTTGAATAAAGATTTTAAGTATTAGTACACAAGTTAGTTTTACGAGTTACATTTCCAAGTTTTTAAATACTTCCATGTGGATTACTAAGTCTTCTGAATGCATCTAAAAAAAATTACTCTTTGGCTAACTAATTTTCTTGCAAAATACAACATCCAATAGCTGGAAGAAGAACTGCAAGTTTTGCATTCTCGGGGCAGAGCAGCAAACATTACCTGTAAAGTGTACTGCTCTTAACAATGAACTCAACTGGTACAGAACTATGCAGACCAAGCTGACATACGTGGCCTTGGATCGTGACTGCCTGCATGAAAGGGCTTTCCCGCACAGGAAAACCGAAACTAATGTAAGCTTTAGAGGCCATCAGAGCTGAAACAACAGCCATATAACCAGACCTTCTAGCTAGACAAGTCCATGAGCAAGCAACATGGCAGGCTTTGCACAAGCTTGAGAGAAGGTGGAACCTACCGGGCAGCCTACAGCTGGCCACCAGGTCAAAAGGCTGCTTGTAGCTATTAATGCTTCCTTTCAGTTAAACGCAGTCTCACATGTTACACAAAGCTTTGCACTCAAAGGACACATTATGCAAAGGAGACGACAAGAAAGGCTTAACAGACATGAGACACCATACTGGACTTCTATACAGTAACTGTCCTAATTATGCTTAGAGGGGAAGCAAGAACAGAAAGCAGTACTGTATTCCAGGACAAAGTGCTAGCTACTGCTACAAATTGAGAAATCCTCGTTAACAGATGTTGATCTGTCTAGCAGCAACCCTCACTTATGTCATACCATAAAGGAATCTAAAAAAGTAACAGCAGTTTTTCTCTGTAATGATAATTACTATGATTTATAACCTTGTTACAAGCTTATAGTATTGAAAATCAGGACTTTTTTTTAAATGGTGTTTAAAAGAACCAGCTTAAAAGTTCTCCCAGAAATAAACCAGCAGCAGCTGCCTATTTCACCTTCTGTATCAGCTCAGGGTTTTCTGTACAGTCCCACTTCATCTGCAGTAGCAAGGATGTCTTCTACTGCTAAAATGATGTTAGAATAAATCTCAGATAACCCTCTTAACCTTCACTTAGCAGCTACACAGTAACTTGCTTTAAAGCACAGCAGACTTAACTCCTGAGTTTTAATTATACTGGAGTCTGTAAGCAATCAAAAAACTGAGTTCAGAGAAGTTGCTTTTTGTTTCTAAAATTCTTTTAAGACTTTATGAAGATCATCACAATATTTTCAAACTTTGCATAGTTTTATATATTACTGTTTTCAATGGTCATTTTAAAAGAGGGAGAACTATGGAAAGTGGCGTAATCTATACTGGAGAATTTCATTTAAGAAGCGTTTAGAGGGCAAACCCAACACCAAGATATATTACAAGTCTGTGGTACGTGTTTCTGGGTTCACATTCTGAATGTTTACATTCAACCAAAAAAACCACTCTTGAAACTATGTATGAAGCGTGTGAACTTCCCTTAGTGTAAACTATCCTAAAACCAACATAACAAAGAAGCAGCTTTCTTCACCAAACAACTGTTACAACACAAAATATGCCCCTTTTCTGTAAATACTTCTTAAAAATTTTTTCTTGAAAATATTCTCAGAACCTAAGTTCTAAGACTCAAAGCTTAGTAAAAAAGTCTCTAGGGAACCAATATTTCAAGCAGACCACATGTTTAAGCAATACAGAAGTCACATGTGTTAGCCTCAGTTGCTGAAAAAGTAAATTAAGTATTTTCCTAGAAGCATCCTGCAAGCTCTAATCAGAGCTCAGACTCCTGAAGGCAAACAAAAATTCCCTTCCCTCCTCTCCAAAAGCTGGAATATGTGTTCAAACAGAAAGCAGGGGAAGTCCATGTGATAAGCAGTCATTTGAAATTTTTTGTTGTTGTTCTGAAGATAAAAAAAAAAGATAACAGCTTGTCAAGAAAAACAAGTGCAACTTTCTTTTTCACCGTTACTAGAGAACTGCGGTAGAGCTGCTGATGCCATGGAAAGTACCCAACCTATTTGCAAGAGTAGAAAAGCACAGGGAAGTCCTATCCTAAGATATTTTAAAAACTCAGCTGGACTAGGTGCTCAACAACTCCACTGAAATTGCTCTCTTGAGTGTAAGAATTTGAACCAGACAGCCTCCAGAGATCCCTTCCAATGTACATTACACAATGCACTTCCCCGAGGGGAAAAAGGTAAAGCTGACTTTCTTATTAGCCTATCAAAGAACAACAGGAATTCAGAAGGGGCAAATTAAGGACCAGTTATTCCTTCCTGATCTTCCCATTACTACCACCTTCAGATAGTCCTAAAGAGCCAAATCTCACCACACACGCCACTTGTAGTCTGCTACCATTCAGTACTCTATAGTGGCGTAGTAGGATTACAAGTGTCAAAAGCAACTTTCATAAAGCTTAAGAACCAAAATTTTAGACCTAATGACTTTTGGGTCTTAAGAAAAAAAACCAAACCCTACATTGGTCTCTCTCCATTAGAAAAAAAAAAATGGGCGAGGGAAACTGGTACTTGCAGAATAAAAATTACTGAAGAATGAAAATTTTTAATGTCAAAAGGAAGCAAGTTAGGTGACAAATCACACAAGAAGCTCCCTTTACTCAGTTGTTGACAAGTGGCTAAATATATTTCCCACTACTTCATACTGGTATCTAATAATTAAAACGAGCCAAACTTGTGATGCCAATTAGCAAACTGCTTATTAGCCCCGATAACCATTACTGGATAGCATTTATGGATAGTGTAGTAGCAGGAAGGCACAGATCTTCAAGAATGCTTCAACAAACAAGCAAAGTTAGGCAACTGATTTGATACCAGAAGACAGTAAATATTCTACAGCATCATCATCTCCAATTACCTGGTTTCCAAACTGTGATCCTGTATACAGGAAACGTTGTATATAGTAAAATATGAGCCAAGCAAGTGATATAATCATCATGGTGATGAAGGCAATGGCTACAAACACAACGGACTGCCCACTAATGTATTCCTGCACATGTCGCGTGCCAACAACAATAGTCATTTTTACTGGAATCCCTCTTCGTACTGGCTCCAATATCTCTATTCCCTTTGGATAGCCAACCATTATCACCACTGTATTTCCTGTTCCTGTTAGAGGGGAAAAAAAGAATAAAAAGTCAGTTATCACAGTAAAAATACAGGCATTCTGCGTAGACATCAATCCGGGCCTCTTCAGTTCAGATCAGCAAGCAAAGTTACAGGAAAACCTCTGAGTTTTTTTCAGGCATAGTGACTTTATATCAAGTTTACTAGTAAAGAACTCTTTATTTACTTTATGAAACTCTCAAGCACAAAATAAACTTCAACATCTTTACTGTTCAAAGTCCTATACTCCTCATTCCACATAGTGACATTGGATGTGGATGCCATAAAAAAAGGCAAGCAAGTTAACACGTCTCATCTTGAAGTTGCTGAAGTTCTAACAGGCAGCTCAGGAACAGCTGGTCTTTTATTTTCAGTGTGGGAATTTTAGCTGCAGCTGGAGACAGTATGTGGATACCACAATGACAGACACATTCAATTAAGTTTGAATCTGAATCCATAGCACAATTACATGGGATATGCAAACAAAAAGAGAAAAAAAGATTCAGATATTAAATATTAAATTACATTAAACATCACAATGCTTAAGTATTCTTCAATACTAAATATTCAAAATGTAATGAGACTTCACAACAAGGACTTGTCAAGAAATAATTTGGGACTATCTTGGGAACATGGAACCAAAGGACTTTTCTATTATACTAGAACTCAAAACTACCCAATTCATATGAAAAATCACCTAATTCCAGGAAAACCTTTCAGCACCACACTGACACCAAAACCAGAAAGATATAGTCAAGACCAACTAGCAGAAAACAAAGATCCTCTGTGACTACAGTTTTACTCAGTTTTGTCTGGAAGAATCTCCAGTATTGCCTCAGAAACATCTAATCTAAGTTTACAAAATAAATTACAGACAAATGTATTGTTAAAAATGTCACCTTTACACTGGTCTATGCTATTTACTGCTATGTAGCCGTGATAAGTCCTGGCTTTATAGCTTACTTTGCACTTCTACCTCTGAGAAAAAGTGAAACTAAGATTGATTCAGAGAGAAAATAGAAGAAGGAAGAGAGGAATTTTCCTAGCCATAAAGCTAGAGCTGTAATGTCACAGCTACATCTTTTGATTCACAAGATTACCAACCTGCAATAAGACTTCCCACTTAACACTTAAAACATTTTTTCCCCTCCCAGCTGTATTAGATTTACTGCTGAGAAGCTATGTCAAAAGAAATGGTTGCCTAATTTATAACATTACATCAAGTGAGTATTTTCAAAATTCAAAGCAGCATTCCAGACTCACCCACCTCTCTGCCAAACAAGACAAAGAGCTGTTTGCCCGAAATATTTAAAACAAATTCCTTCAGTTGAGGCGGTTCTGGCTGTGACACCTCATCAATCTGGCCACTCTGCTACCATGCCAAGGGGGATCTACAGAAGTGTCACTTCTGTACACAGCAGCTTCTCTTTCCATAAGGTACAGACTGTCTGCTGTGGATGAAACACTAAAGGTTCCAGTTATTAGTAGAATAATCCTCCTATCTCAATATCAGTTAGCCTTTTTCAGTTCCACTTTGTGCAGCCATCCTGCTTCTGGTCACCTACTGTAAGAACCATTACAGCCATCTGCCAGATTCAGGCCCAGCAAGAGACATTCTCCAGAGAGGCCTACATTTCTGCAAGTTTTGAGGATGGTGCAGAAAGACAAAGAAAAAGATGCTACTGGGAAAAGGCCTTGTGCCTCCCCTCACGCACCCTCCTTGGCTCGCCAGCAGCACTCGCCCTGCTCCCAGCACTCGCTGCTTTGCCTGGTGCATGCGTCAGGCAACAAAAAGCAGCAAAGCTGAAGACAAATAGGACAAATTCACAAGCAACTAGGCTCCACTAATTAATTCCACTCACCAACAACACACCGATCCACATGATACAAGTCCAAGTATACTACAAATTGGTTTAATTAATATTATTCTCCTCTATGAACCAGCATGAAAGCATTACCAGAGAAAGTAATGAATTCCGTAGAGAAGAACACATAAAACACTCCTTCCTTTCTGACCCTGCATAATCCCATAAGGAGTTAACAAGAAAAGGACTACAAAGGTAGAAATTTATCTCACGTTGCTGGGAACTGTTATCTACATACCTAAATCAGGAGGCTAGGTCCTATGTCCTTAAGCAACTGCAATAGTTCCAAATAACAGGAGGGATGCCTAAGGACGGCTTGTGATCAGTACAGGAGTGTTTGAAAGATTTGTGGTTTTATCCAGGCTTGAGGACAGAAAAGACAGTTTCAAGATTTCAGGCAGCCTGGATTTTTCAGTCAATAAAGGTTTCCTCCTCAATCCCAAAATTTGGGTCAGTTTAATCCTGCTATCTAGTTCTCCGCGTGATTTCTAACAAAGAAGTATTTCAAAATCCCTCAACAATCAGTAATGCCCTTCTCTGTTTTGTCACTAGTATGTCCAACTATCAGCCGGTTATTGCCTTGAAATGGAAGTCAGGACACTTTTGTACAGTGGCTGCTAGACACTGTGACACCTTCTAGTTTTAGAGCTAACACAAGTACACCATACATCCTTTCATAAATGCCCATTAAAAGCATTTTAACAGCTTTAAAGACTTGGTGATGAATCTGCCACTAAAAATATGTGCAACTAAATGCGATGGCTTTGAAGGTCACGAGACAGAAAGGGAAAAAAAAAAAATAATTGCAATCCACTATTAAAAAAGGAACAAGAGCGGTCTCAGAGAAGCAGTTGCCCTGAGCAGCCTGTAAGACTAAAGGCTTTAACTCGTTCTTCGCTAATTTTAGACTCCTGTTCTGAAATACATTATTCAAAGACTGAAATGCTGATGAGCCACTCCATCCACTTCAACTGCAACACAACTCAGAGACCTTGAATCACATTTATGAAAGAACTCCAACTGTCATGTACACGTATCTACTCAGAGCATGTTTTGTAGGCTTTACCTTTCCATAACTTTCTAATTTGGCAATAAATAATCATGGTTTTATTCTGCTAGATTAAACTTGTCTTCTTTTCTAGGTCTGATTGATTCTTTAATGGAATCGGGTAGATCTGAAGTCTGGCATGTGGGGCTTTTTAACATTATCATCATAAAGCAGTGATAGCTGGCAGATCCTTGGGATACCTGGGAAGGAGGCCAAATTTGTAACTCTGAACACGAAGGTATATTTCCTGCCAGTGTGCCAAGGTCAGTTTTACTGCTAGTATTGCTACTCTTCTTCTGCAAAAGGAAACCTCCTGATGAGGAAAAAGTAGTACAGTTCAGATCTTGATTCCAGGCATCCCAACCTATCACATCTATTCCCATTCATGCCTGCAGAAAACAAAGATAATTTTCTATCATTTGGAAACCAATTGCAAACATACTCTAGTTTTTGTCCTCATGAGAAACACTGGAAAGCTCCCAGACTTTGAGCACCTTGGTAAAAACACTGGAGTTAGATCTATTTAAGCATAGGCATCCTACTAATATGGCCACAACACTGAATGTTCTCTATAGCTCCTGGTGCAAAGAAACATCTCTGATCTTTACCAAACGCGTAACAATACACTAACAAGCTAATGACAAGCTTTGTCTCAACCTCATGCCGGTTACCTTTTCACTTGCCTCAAGAATGCCAGAAGAGTCAAGTAGTCAAGCGATCAACGCTGGTGGACATCCCTCTTTCCACATCCGTTTCCAACATATATGTACTCTCACATATAAAATAGGTATAAGTATTTTGAAGTTACTCTTGCTTCTTCAGAACAACATAGCAGCTCAACATCATAGAGTCACTGTCCAAGCTAAGCTACTGATTTCAGTTCTGATCTTTCTGCAGTACAGCACCCGAAGCTTTCGGTAGAAAGCATCAGTAAGAGAGAAGTCATGCATCACTTGGGAATTGTGAGTAGCACTGAAAGCAATGTGGCAAAGAGTTGAACCACATGTCAAAATAACCTTGATTCTGCCACTCTGGAGCTGGCAAGAGCTTATAGAATCACAAACACAAAGCATCTGTTTGGTTGAACAGACCTGCATAAAAAAAAACCAAACCAAAACCAATATCAAAGAAGGAAAGAACAAGTTGAGCGTATGTTGGCAAAAATCACTACAAAAAGAAAATGGTCTGTGATTTGGTGCAACATCATACACTTAGGATAAGTCCCAAGCTTCCCTTAAAAGCACAAGCCACACACGCAAGCTCCACTCCAGACCTGTCTCAAACTACTGTAGCCAGTCCTCCTTTCACTGACACATCAAGCACAATCATACTTTATTCCATAGTCTTCAAGGTATCAAACTTACTTTCTGATCAGGATGATCAAATCTTAGCTTGAGAGGGATTTCAGAGATGGCTGGATAGTAACCATGAAGCTTAACAGGAAAAATAGAATCAGAAGACCTTTTCTTCTTTCCACTGCAATGTATCTCTACATCCACATAATTTCTTGACCAGTACTCGGCCTTAGCACATGTGCTCTCCACAATACTCCACACTCTTTTCCAACCCACTCTCAGTTAATATTTACATACAATACTTTTTCTTCTTTTGGAAAGGAATTTGAAACCTCTATGAAAGTTCACTGTCACCACCAAAAATGAACACAGTTAAGACTGTCTGCAAAGTCTATATTTCTATAAAACTGAAGTTTGACTTCATACTATTCACATTGAATAACTGAAGTCCAGCTCCTTAAGACTTGGGTAAAGTGGGTATCTTCTACCAGAAAAATCAACCTCAGCCACACATAAAGTTGTTTTGTTATTACTTCCCTGCAGGAGGGAAATCATCCAGCATTTTGAATAACGTAATTCAGACAAAGAGCAAAGGTCTGAAAAACATGAGATGTATCAGTAGTCATATTTGAAGAACTTTCTTTTGGAAGGAGGGACAGGATTGCAAGACACCAGACTCTCAGCTCTGCTGCTCTAAAACTCTAAGCAAATTCCCTGCTTGCTGCACTCACAAAGCAGGGTTATCCATGAAAAAAAAACAAAACTGAACTGTAGAATATTTACCAAATGCTTTCACAACAGCTACAGCAAATTACTATTTTGCCTAATCAAGAATCTCTCTTTTTACTCAAGTTGGATTAAGTCTAAAAACACCAGAACCAACAGCAACAATTAAAAGTACATAGACATCACACACACCAGGAAGTTCAAAGAGCAGTTTTTCATAAGGAGGATGAAAAGATGAAACTTGGAGATCAGAAAAGTTACCATTTATCACCCTCATGAAATTCAGGCTGCACTTCTAATAGACATAACCGTTGTTCCATCTCATATCATGTTCTGTGTCACTAATTGCAAATCCATTAAATGGAAGTTCCTCATGCATATATGTGCATTCCTTAGATAAAGCACTGCATGTTTCCCAGAGTACTTGTTCTCAGCACTCCTCCCAGAAACAGGGTCTTCTTCCTCACATGTCAGTTCACAAATCCCTTAACAGGAATGGCAAACTTGGATCCTGCAAAACACATTGCACATTCTCCCTTGCTTGTCTTCCACAGACGTTCCTTCCCCATTAAAAAAATCCAAGATTTAAAACACTAACAGTAATTCTCCCCTATATGCCCAAATTGCACTCAAAAATCTGAATGCTTTCATGTTTGAAGGTTTCGACCACGAAACAAAGATTTATTACTCCAGCAGAGCTAGTGATTGTATAGTTATATTATAGTCTTGCCCCACCCAAACCATCCTGAGGTCCAATCTGCATTCGCAAAGTCAGGATAGATAAGGACAAATGTATTATTGTATACACACTACACTAAACCACACTCTTTATGTAGGTAGAGCTTTTATCAGCAACATTCTGCCAGTTTAAGAATAAAAAACCCCACCAGCAGTGAGTGAGCACTTCTCTTTATAGCACAGATAGATGTAACTACATCAGTAAGTCCAAAACCAAACATAAGCCCAAGAAGGTCTTCCACAGCCATAGACTGACAGCCACAAAAGGAAACTGAGAGCTGGTAAAGAAGAAAAAATTACTACCCAAGAAAGTACCTCAATCGCCACATGGAATCAAAATCAAAGGTACATCTAACCTAGCATCCCACTTTCACAGTGGATTAGGAACAGAAGAGATGGGACAGGCTGATCTACCGAAGCAAGAAGCAGGCTAAAAGGAACAGTCCAACCCCCAAGTTCGTGCTACTTGGTATTCCAAGAAGAGAGATTTGTTTTCCATGCAATGCATCATAGGTGCTATGAAGCAACAACTCCCTGAGATTTTCAGATCACAGAAAGTAAGTTTGTTTTCTTCAGAAATGCATTATGGTTCCACTTCAACGGATTCTCCAATCTTTCCCCTCTTCACAACAAAGAACAATGGCCTAGGCATTAGCAAACTCATTGTACCAGGACCTGATGAAACACATATTTGCAGCATTTTTTACTTAGTTTCCTTTGTCTTAGTATACTCCTCTGAAGACCTTCCAATTCCTCAGAAGTCTATAAATGCAAACAGATTTTATAGCAGAGTTTGGAAGGGTTTTTTCCCCCTTTGATTTAGGCATTTGATGTTCAAAAAAAATAAAAAAACAGCAAGGCTTTAGTGTCATGGCCCCAGCAGAGGCTGCTGCAGCGTCAAAACATCTGGGTTCTTATCTCGGCAAAAATCTGGAGGCTACAGAAAATCATCACGCTCAGACAAGCCAACATGCTTCTCTAGGCTTCAGTCTTTCCATGGCATTCGCAAGCATTTAAGAATTACCTGATGCTTACATCCCTCTCCCGTCCCCTGCAGACCCTGCGCAGGAGAGAACGACGAAGCTGTGACAATAAAGCCTGTACCAAAACCTATCTTCAAACAGCTACCGGCGATGCTTCAAAGAGGCACCAGAAGGCATCTCCAGGATACCTGGCGCGTTTTCACACGGCCTGCAGAAAGCGGCCTACCTGTCACCGCTGTAGCCATCCTACCAGGGGGTGCACAGCAAAACAAAAAAAGGGAGCCCTAAATGAACCCGTGACCTCCCTCAATTCCTCAACAGTAGCCTGTCACGCAGTTTCCATGGCTTCACCGCATCTTCTCCCCGACACCCGGACTGTAAAACTTGGGAAGACAGAAGACAGTCCCGGCGTTTGCCCAGGTGCGGCTTAAAGGAACAGGAAACAAAACACCGTCTCTCTACGATTTTTTACAAGGATTACTGCCCTGCCCCCTGCCTCCCCCTCCATCCCTCGCTGCCTCCATCCCGCCTCCCCCTTTCCCTTCATCCCTCGCCGTCTCCAACCCATCCCACCCCGCCATCCCTCCAGCCGTGCTGCCGAGGCGAAGCGGCCCCAAACAAGCCGCCCCGCTCCTGCTCACCCAGGTGGGACATGGAGACCGTGCTGTTGCCGAAGCGCGCCTCGTTGTAAATGACCACGGCGGACGCCCGCTTCCTCGCCGCGTTAGTGACCTTGTCCTTGAAGGTACAGCCGCCGCGGGCCACCAGGGCGATCCAGGGCGGCGGCGGGTCGCCCTCGGGGATCCCGCGGCCGCCGGGAGGCAACGGCACGTCATAGTCGGTGTCGGCGGCGCACCCTTCCATGTGCCGGGGCGAGGCGCCGCGCGGGATGCCCACCAGGCCCTGGGCGCTCTCCTTGGGCGAGCTGTCGCCGTAGCGCCCGCTCTCCGTGTTGCCCCGCACGGTGCGGTTGCTGAGCGGCTCCACGTACGTCGTGGTCACCCACGCCGTGTACCATTCCAGCGCCCGCGCGCCCGCGCCCAACTGAGCCCCGAACGCCACCAGCGCCGCCGCCGTCGCCACCAGCGCCAGGCGCGCCATGGTCGCGCGCCGGCGCGCCACAAGCAGCAGGAGGAGGAGGAGGAGGAGGAAGCAGCGGGAAACGCACCGCTGCTACCGCCTCGCTCCGTACCTCCGCTTCGCTCTGCCGCGCGGCCGCCTCGCGTCCCGCACGCAACCACCCCGCCCACACGCCGCCGCCGCGGCCAATGGCGAGGAGGGAGGGAGGAGGCCGGGAAGCCACGCCCCCCGCCCGCTGCACGCGCAGGCGTGGCACCGCCCCGGCGGAGCGGGCTCCTCCCCCCCACCCCCGCTCAGGGATGGCGGGAGGAGAGAGGAGAGAGGAGGGAGGCGGGGTGAGGGAGGGGCGGGCTCCGTTGTGAGGGAGCGCAAGCTCACAGAAAGGAGGATAGCGAGCTGCTGCGCGCGAACGGTGCCCGCGGGGGGATTAAAGCCAAACCGAACCGAACCAAACCCTACAAAGATGATCCGAGTGATACCGAAAATGCCGGGAAATTAACTCTACTTTCAATATCAAGAGGGCTGGAGCACCTCTGCTCTGAGCACAGGCTGAGATTTGGGCATGTTAAACCTGGAGAAGAGAAGGCTCCGGGGAGAGCTCATAGCGGCCTTCCAGTACCTGAAGGGGCTACAGAAAGGCTGGGGAGGGACTATTTACAATGGCAAGGAGTGACAGGACCAAGGGGAATGGCTTTAAACCCAAAGGGAGAAGATTCAGGTTAGACATTAGGAAGAAATTCTTCATGATGAGGGCAGTGAGGCACCAGCACAGGTTGCCCAGGGAAGCTGTGGATGCCCCCTCCCTGGAAGTGTTTAAGGCCAGACTGGATGGGGTCCTGAGCAGCTTGGTGTGGTGGGAGGTGTCCTTACCCATGGTAGGGGGTGGAACTGGAAAATCTTCAAGGTCCTTTTCAACCCAAACTTGCATGGAGAGCGGCTTTGGTGTTAGAAAGGAGCCCTGGGCTTTTAACAACCGAGATGGGTCCAGTCATTCAAGCCAGGTGATCATGATTGGCTATCTGAAGGGAATAGTCATCCAAGGGGAATAGAGATGTTAGAACCAGTACTAATCACAGAATCATTAAGGTTGGAAAAGACCTCTAAGATCATTATTAACATGCCACCACCATGCCTACTAAACCATATCCCTAAGCACCACATGTACATGTTTTTTGAACACCTCCAGGGACTGTGATAGCATCACTTCCCTGCACAGCTGTGCCAATGCTTCACTACTCTTTCAGTAAAAAAATTTTTCCTAATATCCAGTCTAAACCTCCCCTGATATAACTTGAGGCCATTTCCTCTCATCCTGCCACCTGTCACTTGGGAGAAGAGACCAAGACTCAGTTCACTACAACCTCCTTTCAGGTAGTTGTAGACAGTGATGAGGTCTCCCCTCAGCTTCCTCTTCTCCAGGTTAAACAATGCCAGTTTCCTCAATTGCTCCTTATAAGACTTGTTCTCCAGCCCCCTCACCAGCTTTGTTGCCTTCTCTGGACACGCTCCAGCCCCTCAGTGTCCTTCTTGTAGTGAGGGGCCCAAAACTGAACACGGGATTCAAAGTGCGGCCTCACCAGCACTGAATACAGGGGTACAATCGCTTCCCTGGTCCTGCTGGCCACGCTGTTTCTGATACAGGCCAAGATGCCATTGGCCCTCTTGGCCACCTGAGCACACTCCTGGCTCATGTTCAGCCGGCTGTCAGCCGACAACTTCAGGCACTTTTCTGCCAGGCAGCCTTGTGAACACATTTCCCCAAGCCTGGAGCACTACATGAGGTTGTTGTGACCAAAGCGCAGGACTCAGCAATTGAACTCATTGAGTCTTATACAATTGGCCTCTAGCTATCGATCCAACTTGTCCAGATATCTCTGCAGAGTCTTCCTGCTCTCAAGCAGATCAACACTTCTGCCCAATTTGGTGTCATCTGCAAACTTACTGAGGATGCACTCAGTCCCTTCATTCAGATCATTGATAAGGATATTAAAAAAGACTGGCCCCAAAATGGTTTAAGCATGATAGGTTGCAAAGAGGGATTCCAGTAAACATGACTAAAAAGGACACACATGAATTTAAACCAGCCCCTGCTCCCCCCACATCTCTCCCACCCCACCCTCACCCTCCACAGGGCACACCGCACCCTCAGTTGAGAGTGAAGTGCACACTTCTGGAGTGGAAGGTAGAGGGATAGGGGGAAACAGGTAAGGGTCAGGGGAAGGCAGAGGCAGTCAGAGGCCAGTGGGAGTGTGGTGGTTCTGCAGCAAGGTAGGGGAAAGAGAGCAAAGCTGCTCTAAGGTCAGTTAGGGAAGGTGCCTGTGGTGTTGTGCTGAGGGGAGCTGGTTTTGGAAGGGTGAAAAATGGTAAGAGGTACTATGCAAAAGAAACTGGAGAAAAATGTATTGAAATAAGAGATAAAGGTACTCATTAAACATGATTGTTTTATGGATTCATTTTCCATTGAATAGAAATATTTGATATATACCACTTATTAAATAAACACCTTTTAAGTCTTACCTGTTTTCTCATACAAGACATCTGTACCTTTTTCCAGCTTCTGACATGGATCGCTTGTTTTTACCAGCTACCAGTTTTTTTCGAAAGGTCTTATACATCCGTTTTGGCTTCAGAAGTCAACAGTTGTGTGATTGTACAGTGTTAACCTATGTCATCAAACAACATCATCAAACTTAGGTAATATCCTTCACTTCCTGATCATGATTATATGTTATGGCTGCTGACACAGACAGGGTCTAGTGGAGTCTGGAAGAACAGTTTGTGCAGAAAGTGAACTGTCCTATTCTGTCAACACCAAAGCCAATATTTTCCCATTTCTGGGGATAGAAAGAGGATAAGTCAACAGAGAAGGAGGAGAAACAAAGATGGGAGAGGGCACTTGGAGGTGGAAGCAGAGCAGAGTCAGGTAAAGGGTGAGCCACGTTGAAGGATGGCAAGTGACAGACAATTTGGAAGGAGCACAAATTCATTGGCAAAAACCAGATCAAACAAACTGACAGTACTTTAGTGAGTCCAAAAATGTTCAAACAAGAATTCTTCAGTAAAAAAGTGAAAGACGCTTGGTGTCATCAGAATAGACATCATTTCAGAAATGGGATAAAAGTGAAAAGAGTCAGTATGAAGGAAAGTAACAGCTGCAGGAAATATTCTTTTAAGAACATGGAGTCCCTGAAAATAGGAAACTGTTGTTGACTGCGATTTGTACGGGTTAGGAAACTGTTGTCGCCGTCCTCACAGTGAAAGCAATCCAGCCAGTGCAAGACAAAGACTGTGAGGCATAAATAGGAAACACAGGCTGTTTCCTATAATCTTTATTGGATATGAAGTGGGAATTTTAGTGGGAGAGCTTGAATTTTGTTGATAGGAGATGGTGTGGGAAAGCAAGATGCAACAGTAAATTGTCAGCCTTTACTTAAGAAGACGTGCCAGAGTAAAGCAGGCAGCAGAGAACAAGCTGTAACAAGAACTTGTAAGAAAGAGCAAGGCTAGCAATGGAACAAATAGCACTGAGGAAACGTCCAAAACACCATTAATGCACACCTGAGAGGTGAGTGCTCAGTCCCATGTGCAGAAAAGAAGAGCAAACGTTGTTAAGCGTGACATTTAACTGCCATGGTGAAAGCAAATCTGACAGTAATGAGAAGATGAAGGAAAGATGAAAGGTGCTTGGCTATACTTTACTCCGCAGAGAAAAGCGAGGCTGTACCAAGACAGATCGGAGTCTCGATTCCCACCAGTATTTTGAGAGAAATTAACTTGGTTCATGAAAATTGAAAAAAAAAAAGAAGAGCAGATGTTCAGATCAAATAGAAATTATAATGGCTGTCAGCAAAAGGTCAGTTACTCTGGGTAATGCTGTAGCGCATACTTAAAAATATTCTCACTACAGTTTCCAGTTTGAAATGTGTTTTATTTGCATTTCTTCTCGATAGGCATTTTGTTTACAACATTCAGTATCCTTAGAAATCAGAAGGCATTGCAAATTGCAATACATATCCAGAAATAAGACAGGTTGCATTTCATCCACTGAAGTGATGAAAATTTCATCAGGAACGGAGCATTCTTTGGTTAAATAAGAGCAGCAGTTCAAACTAGCTGTGCTTAAATCCTGTACATGCATTACTTTTGCACAAATTAGCAAAAAGTGAGAACCCTAGTTTAGAACTTTGTCTTCCTTTTTTTTTCAACAAGTATACAGACATGGCTGAATGCATTTCTTAAATATTGCAAAACCACAGTTAAAGTTTTAAATAATACGCATTGCACAACAGGCTTTTTTGGGGAAAGCTACAGAAATAACAAAAATACAGAACACACGGAAATAAATTATACATCAGCTAGTTAAAATGCTTAATAATTTCATAAGAGCTTATCGAGACCTTTTATAAAAATGCTTATTTGATCTAATAAAACACAACAAATAAATAGGATTTTTGCTATTGACTTCAACTCAAGCAAGATCAAACACTTTACAGTCTCAAGGAAGTATGATTTTATTGTGATACCTCAATAACATTCTGTGGGTTAAAAGCTTTAACAAACATCACTTACCATATGATTATCAATATCACTTGAGACATTTGTAAGTTTAAAGAGAAATCAAAACTGGTGTATAATTAATAATGTAAAGCCCAATTAAGCAAACTACCATCTCCTCCCCTTATTTTTAGTCCAGAAAATTCCACTCAAAACCTGCAAGTCATATTTTTTATTAATTTGTACAGACTTTTATGGTAGCTGTCGCTTGGGAGAAGGAAGCATGAAATGAGAACTAGTGATTTAAGACAGCATTTCTTCATGAAGCCCCTTTTGTCACTTTACACACCACCCCCATTTCATGTTTTGAAGTTCTGTCAAGAGCCTCGTGGCAGATCCATATAGAAAAATTGTTTGATGAATGTGTCGATTTACAATAGAGAAGCTACTCATATTAATCTTGGTGTGCAGGGAGACAGCCTCGAACAAGTCAGGCATTGTACATTCAAAACCTTTCTTAGTGCATGCTGACTTCTTGAACAGTTAAAGGTCTGCTGAATATCATTGATACAATTCCTTTCTGCATTAAGGCAAGAATGTGAATAAGTTAACGGGCAGGACACGAGACCATATCACTGTCTAAGGATGTAAGTGTACAGGTACAGCAGCATTTCTAAAATTCTTCCTCTCTTCTTCAGTTTATTTAAACATTAAGCTTGTACATTGGCTTTCCTTAATCTATGTGCATGTGTGTGTGTTTAGGGACAGAGGAGGGAATAGGCAATTCAGGTTTCTCTGGGAATAGCAGTGAACTGGGATAATGAAACTTGTGTTTAAAGTTGCACAGAAATGTTAGACCTGTGGAGATTCCCTTACAGGGTTTAGTGCTGAACTCAGTTTTTAAAAGTCCCTAATAGGCAAAGTATCAAATCCATTGTGGGTAAAGATCTCCATGGCAAAATGACATGAATCAAGGAGGATTTCACTTGATTGTATTCTATAAATCTGTACAGGATGGGCCATTCTGCTTCAGTACTACCCAGTGCAAGATTTGGAGACAAACTCAACTGGGAAAATGATGCTTGTCTGCCAAGAAAAAGAGGAAATAGATTCAGGCAGGATGCTTTCTCCTTTTCCGTAATTACCTCTGCAAAAAATCTGCACTGCTAACAGAGTCTCTGGCAATGAGACAAGAAAAAAAAACGATTAGCAAGTGTCTAAACAAAGCTTTCCCCTTGCATTTGTCTCTGATTCTTACAGAATATCAGAAATAGTTGTGGATTTTAAACTCACCCAAGGGCTGTAAGTAGCCCCTGGTAGTTAAATCAGCATGGCACCCAGCTCTGCTCTGGGAATGATTCCCTCTCTCCATGCCTGAAGCAAAATCAGCTCAGCTACACTTAATTGGCTTCCAGCTGGTCAGAGCTCAGCAGCTGCCTCGGAGCTCTGCGCAGGGATTAACCTGTACAAGCTCAGGTCACTCACCCAGGGATCCAGGCTCCTCCTCAGCCCTGTCATGGTGTAGGCTGGTGTCCAGAGCTCAGGTGCCTTCCCAGAGATGCTGGAATATCTTCTCCACAGGCACAGAGACCTAAACTCAATCTGTCTCTTTCCTAATGTAACCGGGAGAACAGCTGTATAATTTGCAAACTGTGTAATGACTTGGCAGGTTACAGTAATACCCATAAGAACTGCAGAATAAGTTTACCAGAGTATCTAGAGAAAGGGCTGAAGGTGAAT
Organism: Neomorphus geoffroyi; assembly: GCA_033558235.1. Lineage (NCBI taxonomy): Eukaryota > Metazoa > Chordata > Aves > Cuculiformes > Neomorphidae > Neomorphus > Neomorphus geoffroyi. The sequence goes on along the minus strand of JAUMJM010000005.1, from coordinate 33,777,160 downwards.
AAGATACCTTTTAACTCTTTTGGTATTATCACACTAGATGCCGTAATGTATTTGCAACAAAGTTTGCACTTCCCACACTAGGCATTTCATGGCCTGAAATATCTACCTATCGTTAGGCTTCTTTTTTTAAAAAAAAATGCATGAACAACTGCTTTAAAACTTGATGAGAAAACAAGAGTTAAGGGACTGGCTCCTCTCCTAGATGAGTTAGGGATGGTTTACAATAATCAGTTCCACAAATGAGTTAAAAATAAAGCGGTGGCTGGAGAAGGGATGCAAGAAAATTGGGACTACAGGCTATTAAAAATACTTTTCCTGTTTCATAACAGGAACAGGCTAGCTGAGAACATTTACTTAAATTCTTCTTATGAGGAAGTTTATACTTGCATTGGGATAATCCTTGTGGGGCCGATTTGTTTTGGGCCCTTAACGTGTTTAACCAGCTTTGTGTCAGTAAGAGACAAGTTATACTGGAGGCATGCTGTTTGAGCTGCTTGGGTTTTTTTCTGCTAAAAGAGGTAATTTCTACTCAATTTCCAAGTGAAACATCAAATTAGATAATTAGGGGAAAACACATGTAGAAAATGTAATTTAGCAAATGTGGAAAGCTTTAGAAATTGGGGCTTTTTTTAACTTAAATATCTAACATTGCAGTTATTAAGTTTATCTCAGAGTACTTACAAACCAAGGGAGACCAAGCAGCAGTAATAGCTCTGCAATATATAGAGGCTTCTGAATACATCACTTGTTTTTTCTGTAAATCAGAACTTTATGTTTAGCAACTTTATTTTAGTACATACTGTAGTTTCCCTGTGGATGCACAGCAATAAAAGTCAAAACAAACAGCTACAAAGTGGTTTCAAGCAGTGTTCAGGATGATGCATTACCTGTTTGAAATGACACGTTTGTACATTGCAGGGTAAGGCTAGTATCCACCTCTCCTTTATAATTTGAAAGTCTGTGTTGGTTTATTTTCACTCTGCTCAACGTAAGACAGGGCTATTTTGAAGTCTTTTGAAAAAAAAAAAAAATAATCACAGTAAAGTAACGATCCAGCATGAAATTTTAAAAGTATTTGGAAAGGAAACTCAGAAGATCTCTATCTCAAGCCCATTCAGTCATCCTTTACTTGGAACTGCTTTTAAATACTCTTCCACTGCAATGGCAGAAACTTCTCCATACCAGCTCTGGAGCCAGATGTGTTCAATGTCCATTTTCATGAAGAACCACTCATAGCTGCGAGGCCACTTTCTTACCACTGGATGCCTGGAAGGACAAAGAAAAGAAAAAAAAAAAAACAGGTTTGCCAAAGCATATGCATTGTCTGCTTTTTTTCTACAGTGTAGCATGCTCAGCCAGAGTGAAACCTGAGATGGAAGGACCACCATCATTCATCGTCTTTGCCTTCCCTTGGTCTCTAAGTGAAAAACAGTTAGGGGAAATTCTCTAAATATGTGTCAGGGTACAGTGTTCTGAAAACACTTCTTTGGTGGCAGTTGTTGTGGTACAGCGGGAGAGCTAATAAAACTGGCTGGCAAGCAGAGCACAGCCTTTTTGAGTTGTTGCCTGCTACAGCCTTCTCATCCTGTATTTCTGACTCATCTCTTGGGCCTACCTTTACAGTCAGTTCAAAGACACCATTCCTGCCAGCAATACTGGGTGTAGACATCTGGTCCCCAGGCTCCAGTGAGTGCATCTGCAGAGGATGCTGTGGGATGCTCAGCAGTGGTGTGCAGAGCAGATACTACAGTTAAGAGTTGTGGTGCTCACAGGAGCACGAGGGAAAGCGATGCAGGTCCAGGCCGGGCTGGCCCAGTACCCCTCTCTCCCTGCAAAGGACCCTGCAGAAGAGATGGTTGGTTTGGCAGCCTCTGGGTTGAGCTGGGTTTTCCCATCATTTTCCAAGTTTTCCCTTAGAGTAGCCGTGACTGGGAAGTAGCTCCAGCTGCTGCTGGTGTTGGGTGGGGTGAGCCACAGCAGCCCTCATTCAGTCATTCTGGCTCTTGCTCCCAGACAGTGGAGCGTCTGCTACCAAGGTGCTGGTGGGCTCTGGCTCACGTAGGAATGCGGTTTCTGCAAAGCTTGTGAAAAAGGATTGTGTGCCAATACAGCACCTGTCTATCCCTGATCCCATTTTTGCTTTTGATGCAACACTTGCTTACAGTCTCACCCTAATTCCTGCCAGAAGGCTAGAGACAATATCACTTCTGGTCTGTGTTGGTTCCCAACTCATCCAAGTGTCCCAGAAGTATTTCATTGACCAGGCAGAGGTAATAAAACCCCTGAACTCCACCCTGCAAACAGGTGAGACTCCAAAGGCATCAGAGCCCTGATCTGTCTCTGAGTAGGGTAGCTGTGGCTGAAGAGCTCTACCTGTCCTAGAATGGGGAAGAATCATTAAAAGTAACAAATACACCCTGAAATTATGGAATCTCTTCTTGGAGCTAGGTGAAATATTTTCATAATTCCCAGATTATGATCCACGTGCCTTACCAGAATCCAATACTACTGACTAATTGCATTTCGGTATTTTTGTTACCTCAAGAGTTAAAAGGAGGTTGCACAGCTCTGCCTGTCATCCCAAGCCACACAGGAGCCAACATCCTTCATGGCCCCAAGGTAAAGATCACGCTTGTTACTTCTCAGATTTTCCATACCCAGCAGCCACATCCATATATTTGCCTCAAACCTGTGGGTTGCACTCTATTACGTGCCTGTTACATACAGACCTGGAAAACATTGCTTGCTTGGCAAATTCCACTTCCTCCGGAGGCACCGTGACCATCTGTCCCATGAGAGTCAGCCTGGCGCACCTTGGATCCTCTGGATCAATTAAATTTTTTCTGTGCACAGAGAAAAAAGCTTATGTTTAATAGCTTGGTTTCTTTGTTAAGGGTTTTGGGGAAATATGAATTCCTGCTTGTGAATAAAAAGCTGCAATATTTTGTCAAGCCTTCCAGGTCTTTTCTACACTCAGCTATAACATTCAGTGGGGCTATTGAAGGACTACTCACCTGGAGGAGATATCTGTTGTAGAGATTTGCCTAATCTTAATTCATACTATTAAAAATGGATTAATATATATTAGAGTGTAAAAAATGTGAAAATTGCAGTTTCTCCAGACACATGTATAGACCTGAACTCAGGATTCTGAAGAGAATTAGTGAGATGGTTAATCTGTGCCTGTGCCTACAAAATAAGCATGCACATGTGCATTTGTATGTAAAACATAAGGTCTTTGCCTTGTGCCTATCCTAGAAACTCAGTCCTTGTTCATTTTTAGCCATTTTTCAACTGCTTTACACCAAAGAGACAAGTTCTATTAAAAAAATGTCTCCAGCTGCTTTCATCCTTCAGACCAAAAAGATACTTGTGGATTTTTGGCTCTGTCTATACAGCGATAATTAATAACCCCCATTAGTAGCTGTGGGGAAACGGCTGACTCTTGACATATAAAATACAAGGTTATAAATCAGAAGTAAATTGACCAGTCAAAATAAAAAGTTGCATGAAAAGACTGCAAAGGCCTGATCCTGGTAAGTGCTGAGCAGCTCCAAGTCCCATCACAAGCAGTTTGAGACTGCTCAGCGTCTCACGGGACTGTCTCCCCGCATAAGAATATAAACTCCAAAAAACTTCATTGGGAAATGAAGACTGCATTTCTTCTTCTCTGTGTTTTAATTGGAAGCAGCAAATCACAGTAAATTATGTCTCATCTGTGTGTGATTTTTCTTAAAGATCTCGGCTTCAGCCCTTTGGCCGTAACTGCATGCAATCTGCAATGGCTGCTTTTTTGTTGTTGTTATAATTCTCAATACGTGTCTGTTGCACGCAGGAAACATATGGGCATCCTCCTGCAGCTCATCTGACACCTGCAGATTCCCCCCAGATGGTTATGAAAGACACTGGATAAAATATCTGCTTTTATAGGTAGCCATATGACTAGGGATAGGCAAGGAAGTATAGTGGGCTGATTGATACTCAGCTGTGCCCAGAAAGCACTTGACACCATCAGCTCCAAAGAGCCATCTGCAGTCACATCATCTCTGAGATGGTTTTTTCCAGCATCCTGTTCAGTCTGGAGCAGCAGTTGTCTGAAAGATGTGTTCAGCTTAAGGACTTCTGGACAAACTCTACTTATACTCTTCCCTCTACCGTGGGAGGTAGGGCAGCTGCCAAAGATCAAGCCTAAACTCTCTGCTCACATCAATAAATAATTATCTTGTTTCCTCCAGTACATTTTTTTATTATTATGAAGTAATAAATGAATGGTGGTGTGAGTATCCAAGAATCTGCTTTCCCAGCCCTGGCACTGGGTTTATTTCTATGAATGTATTCAGAGTACAAGCTTGTCTACTAGATCACCTTGGCATGCTGTAGATCCTCAATGCTAATTCCTACTGTGGGCTGAAGATGCAGTCTCCCAGCTGGCTTATAGTGGCCTGAGAGCATCCTGTCCCTTAGCAACACAGCTCCATGCCCCAGGGATACCCATACTTCCCAGCATTTTTGTTGCATAGGCTTTGGGTGTTGTGTGGCTGTTTAGCATCCATGGTCCAAGGAGAAGCTCACCCACCAAACACAGATAAATATAGGTGGCAACAGTGTATGCAGCTGTAGAGACAGGAGCTGAATCCCACAGGCAAAGGTTTCTCCTGAGCGCCTTGCATGCCCAGTAGCCAGGGCAGTGCAGATTCATGCTCTAGCAATGGTTTGTCTTGGATAGCAGAGATTTAAAGTCCACTTGAAGTTCTCCTTATCTATTGCTATCTTTTGTGCTTAATCTGAATACTGTATCAACAGCTCTACGTACTTTACATATTTAACAAGGTGATTCTTAAAGATATGGAAGGGACTTCACACCATTGAAGTTTCAGCTCAAAAGTTTGCTTTAAACTACTAACTGTACATCTGTGTGTGGAACAATTTTCTCTGGGGCCTAACAGTATCATAAAACATCTGAAGAGCTGGGAAAAGCAGGCATATTTGCAAGTACCTTTCTTGGGTATAGCTCCTAGGTAAGACATAGTTAATTACTTTCAGAGAGGAATTAGAAAGGGATTGTTATTGAAGGATGTCTGCATTTCACAGAGTGGATCAAGGCTGATGGATTTGGGTGTGATCAGGAGCAGTGAGAGATTTTGGTCTGACACCTCCTCAAATTACAGTTATTTACTCTTTTTGTGCAAGTACTTGTTTGTTCTAAAAGCATGCTCATTGATTTTGAGTAGGCAATGGGCCTGATGTTGCTGTGGTTGAGCAGTGAATCCTGCCTGCCTTTGCTGAGATGGTTTTGCCTGATAGGACCGCTGTCAGATGTGACTCTTACCCGATTTACAGGAAAAAGGGCTCTCCGCATATTTGACTGACAACAAAACCCACTCACTGTACCTGCATATCTGCAATGGTTTTACTTCTGGTTTGTTTTTTTTTTTCCCTGGCTCCTTCTTGTGTTTGAAATTTTCTCTATATTTTTCTCTTGTCAGTCAGAGTGTAACTAATTGACACACACAACACTATCATTCGCAGTTAAAGTTATTCAAACTGAATTTTGCACATTGGAATAATATTCTGAAAGGTCAGTTTGTTTTAATGAGAACTGAGGCAAACGAATTATTTATTAAGATTATGTTAAATGAAGTTTTGGGACAACTGGACAGGACAATAGTTCATTTAATTTCAGTACGCTGTGTTATTTTTATACTTTGTTGGCTTTGCTTTTACTGCTGCCTCTTATCATAGGTTTTCTGTTTCAGAATAGGAACCTTGTATTCTAATCTTACATTATAGCATTAGAGTATTTTCTTTATCAAAGGAGCCCTTCATATTCTGAAGTAAATCTGTTTCTGCATAATTTTTGTCATAGTATTTCCCTAATAATGCATGATTACTTTTATACTTTCTAAACCATCAAAATCACTAAAGTTACAGCTAACACATCTACCTCTATTGTGGACAGGTCTTGAATTTTCAGTGGTGTTACTGGTGCAACTAATGTACATACAGGGTTTGCTTCCTAGGAGTAAAGGGATATACCCTGGGATATATCTCATATTTTTACTAAAAATAATAAAGTGAAAACAGCAATAAATTGGGATTCCTACCTCACATCCATAGAGGTCTAATCGTGCATTCACTAGTAATTTCTTGCCTTCTGCATAAATAAACACATATCCAGCTCGCAGTCCTTGGGTTCCCTTTATCTTTGCTGGCACAAGAACAAGTGGGTGCAGAGGAGCGGCTTTATATAACACTTGTGTGCTGCTGACAAGGGGTGAGGGGGAGGCACAGCCACGGGGAGAGACAGTGACACTGTCCCTCTGTCAAGGAAATCTGAGGTGGTTTCTCAGGCCCTGTCTTTACCAGAATCAGCTTCTCTGTCTCTCTGGAGAGGATTTCATGAAGGCTATAACAAAATACAAACCGAAGGGAAGAGAAAGCAGGGAACTGTGGAAGGATACAAAGCAATAGGGAACGCCTTTATTTTTCTATGCTTATCTAAAACACCTACTTCTTGTTGCAGAAATTGAGGTAAGCCAGATTAAAATGGAAGAAGATTCAGTTCATGCATTTTATAAGAACACAGCGCATTAAGAGAGATTATCTTAATTATTCATCTGATTCATGAAGAGATAAGAATTGATTGCCTCCATTCCTCTGCTTATGGTAAGCAAACTAGATATGCAGAGTTTAACCTGGTCCAGCCAGTTGTCTCTTCCAAGCATGTGAGATGAGATTATAAACTGCATTCACCTACAGAGTCATCAGCTTTATTGAGCTTAAGGAGAAGTCTATGTCCAAGTGTAATGTTTCCCAACAGCGATGCAATGCCATGAAGTGCATTGCTGATGAACATCACGTATATTTTACTGCGTGCCACTTCTGCACTTTCTGGGTCATGGTTCAAGAGTGGTTCAGAGTAAGGAGTGCCACCTACTCATTAAATTGTTTACTACACTAGCCATCTCTTGGACTTTAATTAGAAGGTTCCTATACAACAAATAGCCAAGTCCAAATCTGATGAACCCATAGTTCAGGCTGATGTGGTTATATTGACACACAAGATGACGACATTGGGACTTGGTTAGAATTCCCTTTCACAGTTGAGATCTCTGCTTTGACTGACCATGCTCTGTCTCCTGGTTTCTGACCAAAAGTATCTCTGAATATTATCTTCATTCTTTGCCTCTGCAGTCTACTAGTGAGGAAGAATGGATCTGGCACAGATCAGCAATAAAGGCAAAACAGGAGTTTAGGAGGCATTTGGGAAGGAAAGCCGAGTGCCCCCACAAAGGAATCAGTAGGAGGAAGGCGGGAGGGTTCAGTAATGCTCCAGGGTCTAGGGAAAAAAGCAGGGGTCTATGGAGGGGAATCGCTGTTCTTCTCTCTCCTTAGCTTCCTTTTCCTATTAAGGAGCTACCACCCTTCTCGTCCACCCCCTTGAGGAGACAGGACCTTCCATCCTCCCTGTCAGCACACATAAATCCTCCCCATCTTGCCCTGAACACAGTTCTGCCTGCTCTGCGAGAAAGCGCTGGTTTCACCCCTCTGTTTCTTGACCAGAATAGAAAAGAAGTTGGGAAAGAGCTTTCAGAAAACGAGTGCCAGAGATGAAGAAGAAAGCTCCAGAGAACAGTTTTTCTACATTTTTTTTCTACTGGAGAGCACGCAGCTCATGTGTGGCCTAAGGGCAATGACTGTTTCTATACATCCTAACCTTCCTACAGCAACAACAGTAGCCGTTCAGAATCATGCAATTAGGAGACGGCTGCTGGAAGACTCATCCCTGTCACCTCTCACAGGCAGAAGGCAGGCACCCTGTCACCCTCTGCAGGGCTTCTGTTTGCCTAGCCCCAAACTGGGCATGAAGAGAACTCTCAGACTTATTTTTTGGTATATATGTATATATAAATCATAAGATTTTTTGGTTCCCTAAAATCTACAAGAAAGGAAGAGAGGAAATGCTGTGACCTCAGAGATTTATGGTAAAGTGCATGTAATTTTGATTCATAAATGTGACTAATTTTTAAAAACAAGTTATCCTCCTTATGCATTTCATTTTCTTACCACTAACTACCAGAGTCTCTGAAGCAGAAAGAAGGTATTGGTGCTGCTAATCTGTGTGGCCTGAATGTCAAACAAAATCTCTGCTGAAAGCAATTTCATAATCTGAAAAGCTGTTACTGGCCTTCAGCTGGATACGGCTGAGTAGTTTTGCGCTGCCTTGCTCTGATTTTGACAAGAATTTCTTTATCAGTGTCTGAGAGCCAGGAAAGATAGTTAGAAGACATCTTTGCTTTTGCTTTTGGAAGAGCAGTCTTCAGTTCTGAATCTGAATTCAGGCTCGTGATCTGAAGGGTATTGGTACAGTGGCTATTCTGCATCTCAGTGAGCCTGTATTCATACTATATCTGTTCTCGTATTTTAAATAATTTCACTTTTCCAGGAAGATGGTCTTTCCTAGGATGTTTTAGTTACAATTTGTTAAGTGAAGTCAGTCTGTTTGTCTGTCTTCATTGACAATAAGAGCTCGTTTCTTTGGCTGAACTGTGTGTTTCAGACAGGAAACTTTTATATAGTTTAACCATAGACAATTCACAGGGAAAAAAAAAGAATCACAGCATCAACTATTTCTGTAAACAGAGTCAGAGAAACACATGCTACTTTACTAGAAAGGGATTTGGGGAAGTTGGTTGTTTAAGAATACAGGAAAAAATAGTAATTTAGAGCTATATTGTGTACACTGGGTCATGATGATAGTAGGTTTTATGTTTAACTTTCTAACTTGGTATCTTCCTGATTTTTTTAAATACAGATTTTTCAGGAACAGCTACTGACATAATTATTTGCATAAGACAAGAAAAGTGCCAATATAAATACCAGAACCAGAAATGTGTCTGTGCCACAGAACCAGGAGGTGGATCTCAAAAATTGAGGGATGTCTGGATTTAGCCTTTGTTTTCTGCGTGCGTCATTTCTCTTTCTGTGAAGGTGCAGTGCCAAATTTGTTATATTCATCCTTTCACTAACAAACAGTGACTCTACACACACAGAGGTGGCTACATGTGGGATGGCCAACTGACATCTCAAAAGTTTTGTCTTCCACCCCTGGCAGGCTTACTGTCTCTCATGATTGCCCAGGAATAGTTAGCCCTTTATTCATGCTGCCAATCAGCAGGTACCCTAACCCACCAAATTATTCTCCTCTTTCATGGCCTGGTGGTACCTAGAAGTGCTGGAGATGCTCACCACTTCCTATCACACTTTTCAATGCAGAGTTTAGGAAGTCTATAGAGCCAGCTTATATCCACAGAACACATCTGCCTGGTAGTGCTGATCTGCTACCTCAAGCAGTAGCTGAAGCATAGTAGGTAAAATGGCTCTAGCACCCACCACTGATACAGGTCATAAACCAAGAGAGGAACCTGGATCCCTCAAAATCACTCATAGTCTGCATTGTGGATTTGAAACACCATCCTCCAAGCTAATAGCAAAGGAAAACAAATGCGTGGACTGACCCCAAAGCTCGTTGCTTTTCTTTCTTTTTTCCCTTGTGTGAAAACCAGTTCATGGCAGCTGTGTAACTGCTCCTTTTCAAAGAAAACTGCAGTTGGTCCCTACAAATGTGCTGAACCTGATGTCAAGGAGGCGACACACGTTTAAAATTAATTGCCAGTTTTCCAGACTGCAGCTGTAATGAGGCAGGCCCAGGAGCTTACTTGGAAAAAGCGATCCTTCAGCAGCCTGTGTGTTGGGAAATGTGTTTAGAACAATAGCTGCTCTATTCTTTAATGCACGCTTGGTCTTGCTCCCTCTGAAAGCTGTTAGAATGGGACTCAATCTTTTCAGCTTGTCTGTGGAATAGACATGCCAGCTTAATCTATTTATAGGCCTGAACCATTTAATTTTTCTTGCCTTTTATCCATTTATCAGCCTTCAGATAGGATGCATATAGTGATTAACAAATGCTTTCTGTAGCCTGGCCATCAGAGAGCCTTCTCAGAGAAGTGCAGCCTGTCTCCCTCTGGGAAATGGCAGTCTCTAGGTCAGAGATGAGGAATCCAGACTGTAGCTGCAACATTATAATGTCTTGTAATTAGTGCCTATTCAGAAGCATCACAGCCCTCTTTCTTTCACTATTAAATGCTATTTCTTTTATTAGTTTATGCTTTTCAAATTTTCTCTCCAGCTGATTAAATATTAAGGCTGGAGTACCAAAAAGGCCACTTTATAGCCCTCACGTCCCTGAAAGTGAAAATATTTATTGTCATGGTTTGAAATTTGAGTCTGTTCCGCAACAAAACAAATGAAATCTGCCACTAAATAAATTTAATATCAAACTGATGTACAAGCACACAAGTCACTTGATACTCATTAGATACAAGAAGACTATTGAAATGTCAGAGGTATTTTCTTTCTAAAGGCTACAGATTTCTTTTGCATGCAATAGGTCAGAAGCGTTTTTCAGGAGAGTGCCAGATACACCCAGGAGCACTGAGTACAGGCATCGACCAGCTTTCACATTTGTTTTAATCCTTACAATTCACATAAGTTAATGATGAAATTCTAATAAAATTCCAGATGAAAACAAGCTACAAATACATTGCTGGCATACATGGACATGAACTTCCTCATGTAGAGCATTATTAATTTAGCTGTTCTGTATAATTATTTTGATGCCAAAATAATTAATGACATCCTTGACCAAGAAAACTTCTGGTATTATAACCATTAATAAATTGCACTTTCCTTTGGGAAGAAAACCTCACAGGTACAGTTTTAATACTGGCAGGACCTGAGGTCTCTCAGAGTGAAAAGTCTTGTCTCTCAGACACTGTGAGTAAAGAAGAGGAAGAAACCTGCGATATAGAAGCTGAGCCATTACATAAAGCTCTGCTCTAAGAATGCCATGTGCAGTTGGCACGGCAAAGCCTGGTTATCTCATCAGGTAGAGCACATCCCAAAGGGCTGCTTGGACTGCCCATAGCAGAGGTAGCGATCTGTTACCAGCAGCACACCCAGTGCTGTAGGCAGTGCTGGGGACAGACAACCCCAAGCACTTGCACCAGGGTCCGGACACCAACGTTGTTTTCTTCATTGGCACACTGACCACAGAAGCCCTCTCTGTGGATCCCTCAGTAGGATGCTGTACAGGGCTGCAGTTTAAGATGTTGCTAACTTAAAATGTAAAAATCACTCAGAGGTTGCTAGATTAAAATGTAAATTAATTTCTGACCTTGGTTATGGAGGGAGGGGAAAGAAGAAATGTAGAGTTCCAGTGCCAACATGCTTCCTGGCTGTGAGGCATCCCCAAAGCTTGCTCACATTTTCCTAGCTATTATCAAAACCACAAACTGCAGCTCAAGAAATGCTGCAGGTTTTAATCTGCCGTATCGTTTGTTCTTTGCACTAATGCCAACCAACATCTGTTCCAGAGGAGAACTCCAGATATTATGAAAACTATACTGAATGTAAGAACAAAATAAATAATGCTAGAAACACTGATTAGATTCTGAATCTTTGTACTCAATTCAGTAGTAAGCTCAGTATTTAGAGTACAGATATATGCAAAAAGAGGGATGTCCGATTTTCCTCGGCCTTTTCCTTTCCCCTCTCCTTTGCACTCCACTGACTCTTGGGGAGCTGATTCAAGTTACCAACCCAGTAGAAATCTAATTAAAACAAAGGGAAGAGGTTTCTGCTGGGTTACTGAACTAAAATAGGCCCACCATATGGTCAGCTGAAGGGAGGGGGTAGGCTTGCATGGCCAGGAGCAGCAGTAGCCATGGGAAGAAAAGGAGAAGGGCTGACAGAAAACCTTATTCTCATTGTCGAGTTAGTTTTCTTCAGATTTATGTTTCAGCTCAGCATCAGACAAAGCCCACAGCTGATGGAGAAGGGGAAGGCCATGGCACATCATATGGCTGGTGGGAGGGAGGGAGAGGGAGTAGGGATGTGGCAACTGGTAATGAGTTTGGTATGAACTGTCTGGGAAATCCAGGTTTAGCTCCCTGGTGGTGCCCAAAAAGGTCTTCTCGCCAGAGAGCATGATCTCAGGCTGTGGAGGAGACGAGAGTCAGGTGGCAGAATCCAGGTTGCCCTGGCTGCAAGACAGACACCAGCACATTCTGGCACATGGAACAAAACAGTGGTGGTTTGGAAATTAATAGTTACTCAGTAGAAAAACAGCATATAAATATTCTTGAACGATTATGGTGTATTTAGTTTAATATTTCTGTAAGTCAGGCAGCATTTCTCTTTTGCTGGTGAACTGGTATTCTCCAAACAGGTAAATCAGGCAATGATGTTACTAAAACATAAAAGGCAAAGACTTATAGAAGTGGATGTTTAAAGTCAAGGATGAAAAACCACACTTAAGTGCCTAACTGGGTGTGTAGTTCAAGCTAAGATCTGCTTTGGTAGCAGAGCCCTGTCTGACACAATTCTGGTGTCATGTACTTTGTCACGTAAAGAGGCCTTTGGAAATAATACACAAAGGTGACCCAGCCAAGTTTGCCACATGTTTGACTGCAAACAAACATATGGCAGAGATACATCTTTTTCAAGGAGACAAGCATGTAGGGGAAAACTAAATCATCATCAGGTTTATTTACATACATTTTACACATGTGAAGCTTCAGTGATCTGGAGTTTATTCATTGTACATATGATTAGGAAGAAAGAAGTAAACTCACTGCTATCTCTGGAGTGACAAATCTGTGGCTGGCTGTAGATCTGTATATTTCAGACCTGGCTTCCTTTATGGGGGGGATTGTTTACTGACTGTTCATGATATACAAGGCACCAAAAATTTGTGATGATATCACATTCAATCGCATGTTCTGAGGAGGTAGCATGATCCTGAGTGTATAACTAGTGAATTGAGAGTCTGAGGTCCCCTTATAGACTCTGGAAAGCTAAAGCTCTGTTAAGGTAACCAGTAGGGCCTCCAGAGCTGTTCAGCAGAGCAAAGGTGTCTGCTTTATCATGACTTGAATAGCCCTTGAAACAATATGGACTTTATTGACTAGATCCACCATCGCCTTTAATGAGATCTTAGATTTTATCTGGCACTTCCAAGAAGATATTAAAATGTAGGAATGTTAATGGGTGAGCTGAAAGGCACTGCAGCTGTTGATGGTACAGTGTACTTCAATGACACTTCTGCTTTTCTGTACCATGCTTTACTGGGACAGCTTACTGCAAACCAAAACTAAGGAGGAGCTTGTAGCTGATGGAGAGAGCCAAAAATAAATGTAAGGCACTGAAGGTGGTGACCCAGCATTTTGTTCTGAGGGCTCTGTTCTCACTGAAGGTGATGGTAGGCAGATAAAACTCTGTTACCTGCAGAAATTTCCGTCTGCCTCTGGCAGAGTCAGAGAAGCCACAGGATTCTTCAGGAGATTTGCCACAGCGTTATCCTTTGGTGTCACATAAAAGAAAGGGATTCCAGTGCTGTTATCGACAGGACCATCACTTAGAAGTAAACAGTTCCCATAGGGCATACCTTGGATCTGCAAAATTCAAATAAGCAACTGGTTACGTCTTTACATATGGACAGTTCACAATGTCCTGATTCTCTGAAGGGCTCTAGCAGAGAAGGCAGCAACCCCTCTTTGCTCAGTCTCCCACTATCTGTTGTCATCATGAATGAGACAGACTTTCTTCTAACTTGGATAGATCATGCATCTATGAAAACAGATCTCTCCTCTGTTTCTTCTTTCCAGTCCTGTCCTGTCCATTTTCTCTTCCACCAAACTAAAAATGTTTAAGTGCATTAAAATCAATGACATCAGCGTCCAGAAATGTTTACTCCAGAACAGTGCTGATACCTTTCTCAAACCCAAAAGGATACAGAGCCTAATTTAGCCTTGATTCAGCCTGCTTTTTCCGCTAATTTTGCCTCCCCTTTTGGCCTTGATTTGCAATGTGATCGCACTGGTTTGCCAAGAGAGAGTGGAATGTGTTTTAACCAGAGTGGTTTAAAATCAAGCTGGACATCAGCTCTGCTGCTTGGGCCAGAACCTCAGCTATGTGGGCTGTGTGTGTCTCAGTCACCAAGCCAGCCAGAGCAAACCTTCCTCCCATGTACAAGGAGGGACACCCAGGAGTCAAGTTTTCAAAAAGTTTTCTCCCATACACTGACCTGCACACACACGGTGAATATAAGACGTGCAAAAATGTCCTTGCCCAGTAGTAACACATGTTAATATTCTCCATAATGATTTATACCCCTACTATGCTTTTCATCTCCTTATAAACTGCAATGACAGATACTTAATAAATTACTGTTTTTTCATGTCTTCAGATATTTCTTTTGTCATGGTCAATTAGATGTTAAGTAGAAAATTATCAGTCAGCACATTAATTCAATGTAACTGGTAAATCCTTTGCACCAAAATCAAATTAAGTATGAATAGTTAACAAGAAAACCCTGGGTGATGTTATTACCTGGACTGTGTTCTTTCTGATTTTTACTGTTCATATGTGTTTAAAATTTTAATACTTATAGTGCTTATAAATGGTTCTTGTTAGCATTCATAGAAGGAATCCTTAGAAGGAATGCTCTAATGGAGCTATATAACTTAGAAACTAAAAATATCTGTTTATTATTAAGAGTTACAATGAAAAAAAAAAAACCCATAGTAGCTGTCAGTAATATTGCAGGACATGTTTCTGTAGCCTAAAATGTTTAGTCTGTCAGGCATGGTTAATATTAGAGTGGATTCTCAAAAAGAACTGGGATCACAGGAAGCATAACTCACCACTCACAGCAGCAACACTCCCTCATCAATTCCAAATATTATTATGAACCTGATTTTTCTGTATTACTTCTGTGTTGTAACTAGAGACAACTAACTGCAGACTGTATCATGGCTGTAATTCCACCGAGGGTTTCTGGCAAGACCAGAAGAGTTAAGATCATATGATTTAATAGGATTTCTCAAAAAATGATGTAGACTTACAGGCCTCTTGTGTGTACGTATATATTTATGTAATGGTGTATTTTTTTAACCTTGCTGCTTTGTATTTCACAATAACATAAACTGCCACTAAGTCAGCCAAGCTTTCTAAAGGTTGATTCAGCATAGGAAGGACATGGATCTGTCGGAGCAAGTCCACAGGAGGGTCACAAAGATGATCAGAGGGCTGGAGCACTTCCACTGTGAGGACAGGCTGAAAGAGTTGGGATTGTTCAGCCTGGAGACACTGGGGAGACCTTATAGCAGCCTTCAAGCACTTAAAGGGGGCTATGGAAAAGCTCCAAGCGGCTCTTTATCAGGGAGGGCACTGACAGGATGAGGAGTAATGGTTTTAACCTGAAAGAGGGGAGATTTAGATTAGATATTAGGAATAAATTTTTTACTGTGAAGGTGGTTAGGCACTGGAACAGGTTGCCCAGAGAAGTCATGGATGCTCCATCTCTGGAGGTGTCCAAGACCAGGTTGGATGAAGCTCTGAGCAGCCTGGTCGAGTGGAAAGTGTCCCTGCCCATGGCAGGGAGACTGGAACTGGATGATTTTTGAGGTCCTTTCCAACCCAAACCATTCAATGATTCTATGTTTCTATGAAGATTAATGTGCTTCTAACTTTGCCAGTTTTTTAAATTATTCCTTAACCAATCTGTGTTTTCGAGAAAAAGTTGAAGGTGTATGGTTTTTGTCCTTTTTTTATTATTCTTTTGTCTGAGTGGTATCAGATGTCGTGTCTAATTGCAAACTTCATTTTAAAAAGGGAAATATTTTAAACCTAATGACCCCGTTTCTCCAGTGCAGCTGAGTTATTTTACTTAACACTCCTGAGAGAAATCACCATTTAAGTTGGTAGAGCTGGACCACTGTGGGATGGACAGTTTTTGTTGTAGCCCAGCCGGTTCTCATTCCCATTCCCCTGCCTCCTGAGTCAGAGCCAAAGCCCAGGTGAGGCAGAAGCGGCTTGGGGGCATGGGCCAGCAGAGGGCTGGAGGGTGTGAACACCCATCCCTGGTTGCCAGGAATGAAAAAATCTGGTTCTGGATTAAAGATTTTGCTTTCATAGAATCATAGAATCATAGAATCACTTGATTGGAAAAGGCCTTTGAGATCAAGTCCAACCATATCTATCCACTACCAAACCATATTCCTAAGTGCTTCATTTACCTGTCTTTTGAAAACCTTCAGGGATGCTGACTCAGCCACCTCCCTGGGTAGCTCTGCCAGTGCCTGCCAGCCCTTTCAGTGAAGAAATTTTCCCTAAAGACTAATCTGAACCTCCTCTAGTGCAACCTGAGGCCATTATCTCTCATCCTATCACCCGTCACTTGCGAGAAGAGACCAACACCCGCTTTGCTACAACCTCCTTTCAGGCAGTTGTAGAGAGCGATAAGGTCTCCCTTCAGCCAGCCTTTTTCCAGGTTAAACAACCCCAGTTCCCTCAGCTGCTCCTCATAATACTTGTGCTCCAGCCCCTTCACCAGCTTTGTTGCTCTTCTCTGAACGCGCTCCAGCACCTCAGTGTCCTTCTTGTAGTGAGGGGCCCAAAACTGAACACAGGATTCAAAGTACGGCCTCACCAGTGCTGAGTACAGGGGCACAATCACCTCCCTGCTCCTGCTGGCCACGCTGTGTCTGACACAGGCCAAGATGCCATTGGTCCTCCTGGCGACCTGGGCACACTGCTGGCTCATGTTCAGCCGCTGTCAACCAGCACCCCCAGGTCCTTCTCTGCCAGGCAGCTCTCCAGCCACTCTTCCCCAAGCCTGTAACGCTGCATGGGGTTGTTGTGTTCCAAGTACAGGACTCAGCACTTGGCCTTGTGGCCTTGTGCGACCTCATCCAGTTGGTTGCAGCCCATTGATCCAGCCTGTCCAGATCCCTCTGCAGAGCCTCCCTTTCTTCAAGCAGATCCACAATTCCACCCAGCCTGGTGTCATCCACAAACTTGCTGAGGGTGCACTCTATCCCTTCATCCAGATCACTGATAAAGATATTGAACAGTGTCTTTTTCTGTGCCTCTCTGTTGTGGGTTGTTTGTGGTTTTTTAGTGTGCCTCCCTTGACTGCATTCCAAATGCAATTTCTCTTCCTAGAAGGAATTTTTAACTGGTTTCTCCATGCATTTGCCTGCTGCTGCTGCTGGCATGGGTGCTGCTAGCGGAGGCATTGACTGAAACACTGCTGCCGGTGACAGCGTAGAATGATAGAAGCATAGAATGGTTTGGGTTGGAAGGAACCTTAAAAGATCACCCCATTCCAATCCCCCGGGGCGTGGGTAGGGACACCTCCCACCAGACCAGGCTGCTCAAGGCCCCAGCCAGCCTGGCCTTGAACACTTCCAGGGAGGGGGCATCCACAGCTTCCCTGGGCCACCTGTGCCAGTGTCTTACTGCCCAAATAGTGATGAATTTCTTCCTAATGTCTAATCTAAATCTTCCTCCCTCCGGTTTAAAGCTATTCCCCTTGGTCCTATCACTCCTTGCCCTTGTAAAAAGCCCCTCCCCAGCCTTCCTGTAGCCCCTTCAGGTACTGGAAGGCTGCTCTAATGTCTCCCTGGAGCCTTCTCTTCTCCAGGCTGAACGACCCCAAATCTCTCAGCCTGTCCTCACAGCAGAGGTGCTCCAGCCCTTTTATCATCTTCGTGCCCCTCCTCTGGACCCGTTCCAACAGTTCCACATCCCCCTTTCTCTGGAGCATCTCCCGGCGGTTCCCGGTACCCGCAGCATCCCTTACCTTTCCATGCGCCGCCCGCGTAGCCACGAAGCCCCAGGTGTTGTAGCGGGCGAGGTAGCGGGCGGTCCCGGCGCGTCCCGGCGCCCCGCCACCATCGCGTCGGTAGGAAAACATCCTGGAAGGGGCAGCCCCCTGTCCCGATCTCCTCGCCGCCGGCCCGGAGCTCAGCGCCGCATCCTCCCGGTAAGCCGAGGCCGGGTAGCTCTGCTTCCAGAGGCCGCCCGGCTCCTCCAGCAGCGCGGGGAGCGCCTCCTCGGTGGAAGAGCTGTGCAGCTCATCGGCCGCCGCTCCTTCCTCGGGCAGCGGCCAGGACACCGAGCTGACCACCACGTACCCCCCCGCGCAGCCCCACAGCAGCGCCGGCAGCCACCAACACCACCATCGCCTAGGCGACATCTTCAGCGGCAGCGCCTGCATCGCATCCCACCGCTCCCGCAGCTCCCTCCTGCGGTCGCAGCCCGCCCCGCAACGCCACCCCTTCTTCCCGGTATTCCCAAATACTGTGTGAACCTCATGAGGTTCAACAAGGCCAAATGCAAGGTCCTACACCTGGGTCGGAGCAATACAGAATGGGGGATGATGTGATTGCGAGCAGCCCTGCAGAGAAGGACTTGGGGTGCTGGTTGATGAGTAGCGCGACATGAACCGACAATGTGTGCTAACAGCCCAGAAGGCCACCCGTGTCTTGGGCTGCATCAAAAGAAGTATTGCCAGTAGGTTGAGGGACTGGATTCTCCCCCTCTACTCTACTCTTGTGAGCCCCCCACTTGGAGTGCTGTGTCCAGTTCTGGAATCCCCATCTTAAGAAGGATATGGAATTGTTGGAGCAGATCCATAGGAGGGCCACAAAGGTGATGAAAGGGCTGGAACACCTCTGCTATGAGGACAGGCTGAGAGATTTGGGGTCGTTCAGCCTGGAGAAGAGAAGGCTCCAGGGAGACATTAGAGAAGCCTTCCAGTACCTGAAGAGGCTACAGGAAGGCTGGGGAGGGGCTTTTTACAAGGGCAAGGAGTGATAGGAAGAGGAAGAATGGCTTCAAACTGCAAGGGAAAAGATTTAGATTAGACATTAGGAAGAAATTCATCACTATTTGGGCGGTAAGACACTGGCACAGGTTGCCCAGGGAAGCTGTGGATGGCCCCTCCCTGGAAGTGCCCAAGGCAAGGTTGGCTGGGGCCTTGAGCAGCATGGTCTGGTGGGAGGTGTCCCTGCTCATGGCAGGGGGGTTGGAACGGGATGATCTTTTAAGGTTCCTTCCAACCCAAACCATTCTATGATTCTTTGGTTTTATGAAATATTTGTGGCAGCCCCCCCCCCGACTGAGTGTCATGCCTTGGTTTCATGTCCTCTGTGTGGCTCGGGTTGCTGTAATGAAGTAGTTAGTGTTACAAAAAGTGGAATGCTTTTTATTTAAACTAAAGTAGAGTTAGTTTTCTGTAGAGTTTGTTTTCTAAATAACAGCTGTTAAGTTTCATAGAATCATAGAATGGCTCGGTTGGAAAAGCCCTTTGAGAACATCAACTCCAGCCATACCTGTCCACCACTAAACCATATCCCTGAGCACCTCATCTACCCATCTTTTGAATACCTCCAGGGATGGTGACTCAGCCACCTCCCTGAGTAGCTGTGCCAGTGACTGACCAACTTTTCAGTGAAGAAATTTTTCCTAGTGTCTAATCTGAACCTCCCCTGGTGCAACTTGAAGCCATTTCCTCTCATCCTATCACCTATCACTTGGTAGAAGAGACCAACCCCCACCTTGCTGCAACCTCCTTTCAGGCAGTTGTAGACAGTGATGAGGTCTCCCCTGAACCTCCTCTTCTCCAGGCTAAACAACCCCAGCTCCCTCAGTTGCTCCTCATAAGACTTGTTCTCCAGCCCCCTCACCGGCTTTGTTGCCTTCTCTGGACGCATTCCAGCACCTCAATGTCCTTCTTGTAGTGAAAGACCCAAAACTGAACACAGTATTCATCTAAGTAACTGCATTTTTTTGGAAGTTAGACAGAATGTCCCCCTGATAGCATGTTTTCCTGATAGCATTTTTTTTTATAGTGTTTTTCTAGACACTGTTTATAGAAAAATGATAATGTCTTGTGTCTGTGCTGAACAGATGTGCCTCCCTTTGTTTGTAGTCTTTCCCTATCTAAAATGCAAGGTCAGAGAGAACTGGCTCTAAAGCTTCGATTAGCATAGATTTGCTCATTGTGAAGTTCATAATAACATTAAAATTGGAAAGGAACAGAATATACATAAAATTTCTGGGAAAATTTATACATACACATCTAAGTGGGAAATATATTCTGTCCCCAGCTCTTGGTTCATTATGCATGACTGATGGAAATCATTCCCTTATGTGCAGGTGTTTCACAAAATATTTCTTTATATGCACTGCACTGCAAAAACCAGGTACATGAAATCACCAAGGGAAAAGCGGTGCAATCTCTCCATTTATTATAATAGAAAAGGGAGAATCCATGAGGAAGCATGCCATGTGAATGCTGCTGTTACAGGGAAAGCTTCATTTGGACACTGGGGTTGGGCAACAGCAAGACCCTAAGTCCTAGGAAGGCAGACCTCATTTGTTATGGTGCTCATGGGTTTTGTTTTGACATGTAAGTATGTGCAGCTGCTATTAAATTATATGTTTTCCAGGCAAGGTTTTAATTAATAGGCAAAGATTTGTATGTGTATTTGAGTTTGTATCAATGGCCCTGTTTAGTAGAGGCATTTTTGCATCTCTGCCTCTTTTCTATTCTTAACAGTAGACTCCTTCAGCATGGCAATGCAAACTTATAATTCTTTAAAATATATGCTTGTAAACTTTTATTGCATTCATGCATATTATTTAAGGAGTACAGATTCAATAGGAGGCAAGGAGAAACGAATCTCACAGATGCCTTTGCCTTTCACAAGGTTCTCAGATACATCTAATAGACCTTTCCTTTCCATAGCTGTGAAGAACAGATCACAAGGTCTGTTTTGCTGTTACAATTTCTGCTCAATTGCTGCATGAGAATATCTAATCTAGAATATAAACTTTTATAAATAAAAGTGGACTAAAATATTGAGTATTTTTAGTTAATGTTTTTTCCTAGACTCCCTGTTTTGTTTTTTTAGTTTCACTGTAAAAACCCTGAAGGAATGGTGAAAATGGGTATAACGGGCCTTTAGGCCCAAATGAATTTTTCAAACTGTGAAGATACTTCTCTAGAGGATGTCATTTCTCCACCAAACTCTTAATCTTACCAGCAAAATGAAATACATGACTACTTTTTGCTTTAGCACATGGCTCTGTCTACACCTAGTAAAATATCACCCTTTTGAATACCGATTCCTACTTCATTGTTTGAGCTGAGACAGAAGAATGTAGATACAAGTGAAAAAATAAGTGTAGATTTCCAAAACGGAAATGAGTGAAAGCTTGCTAAACTCCTGACAAGTGCTTTTCTCTAGTTCAGGAAATATCTCTTTTCTGAAACTAATGAAGCAGTTGTCCCTTCCTGAAATAACGACCAGGCTCAGTAAGCTCCCTGTAGACAAATACTTAAAACTCAGTTTCCAAATGTTTCAGGGAATTTCTTCATGCAGTCTGATGCACGTGAGAGACAAATTTCATACTCTACATTTACTATTTAATAAAAATTTATTCCAGTGTTTCTCTTTATAGAGTCTTTGCTTGTACTTTGCTTATAGAACAAGTTCAAACAAACTAGTTTCCAACATAAAAAAATCAATAATGTATACAACCTATTATATTTCAGTTAATAGAAATATATGTGAGACTTGCATCCTGCAGAAATGGCAAACTAAGCAGGTATTTTTCAAGACATAGGAATTAGTGCTGAATTCTATAAGCAATAAATACTAATTGTAAATTCTGCACTGTAGCCACAAAGCAGCACTGACATAGTCATTTATCTATTCTATAGCTTCCAAGATAAATTTACCACAATGATTTCAGATAGGCCTTCAGCTTTACTGATGACAAAAAATATAAGAATTAGATAAAAACAAGCCACAAATGTTGCACTTTTTTCTTCTGAAGATTTATTCAAATAAAGTCACACAAACAAGTCACGTGACAGCTTAAAATAACTGCATGGCTAACACAGTTCTGCATTTAGTATTTCCAGAAAAAGATCTTAAATTTAAGAGAATGAAAGCAATATTTCTTAAAATTGTATCTAAAAGTCAGAATAGTCTAGCATAAAGAATTTTCAGGTCAGGCTGGTTTTCTCTGAAGATTTGCTGTTCTTCAGGAGCAAAAATAAAACATATCTGTCTATCTTTTTAAGTAGGAAAAGCTTCCTTTCCAACTGGGAGATCCAATTTAGTAAAAGTTCAAGTAGTTTTCTTTTCCAAATTGACGTGGATGAGCTGAAAATTAGAAAAGAAACATGGCCATGTTTTGACTGTAGGGGTTGCATATCATTGTTTCTCCCTTAATTATGTAAAAAAGTATTCTGTCTTCTTTCCTGTTAAACTTGAGATATTTTGCAGATACACAACCTTATTTTACATCAATTAATTCAACAAAAGGAGATACATAGAGTTTCCTCATAAGATGGCAAAGGTCAGATAGGAGGCCACATCCACTTTTTAATATATCGTCCACACTATAATCTGCTGTAAGCCCTTCTATTCTTTTTCAAACCAAATAGTCTCAGCCTGTGCTTTCCCCCAGCCCCTGTGATGGGGACTACTTCTTCATGCTGAAATCCTGGCTTTCTTAAAATCAGCGGAAGTTTTGCCACGGAATTTAAGCTGGGTCAACATTTTAGTCTCCTCTTTTGATCATTTCAGTTAAAGTTTTCACTTGATCTCTGTATCCTAGATTATATAGACCACTCAGATGAACATTCATTGTGTATTTAAGTGAAGTAGTTAACTATGTCCTTATTTTTTCTACCTTCTTAAGAAATCAAAGTGTTTGATTTCCTCTCTGCCAACAGAGCTGTGAACAGCATAACCTCAGTCTTCCTGTGCCCTGATTTGCTGTATATTGTGTGTTACAGAGGTGTGGAATTGGATTAAAAGCTACAGTATGGTGCTCTGCAGATAAACCCACTGCAGGTGTGCAGCTTAATAGGATTTTAATTTGGTAACAAGTGAACAAAGAGAGGAAGCCCAGAATGAGATTTTCTAGATGAAAAAGTGCTATTCGTGCTGAGAGAAAGCGACTGCAAGCTCTGTGATAAGGAATAAAGATAGGGGCAATGCTCTCTGAGCTGCACTTTTATATATCATGACTCACTCAGAACATCTTCATTACTGCCACCAATTTCAACAATTCTTAGTTCATACTACATGTGTTTGGCTATATAGCATTTCACCTGCCAATGTGTTTAGATCTTGTATTGCCTCACTCCTCACCCTCTGCATTTTTTCATATAAAATTAATGTTTTCCTCAGAAGATGTCACCAACTTGGAATGCATTCTGTTTTCAAGATTATTAACAATTATTTTCATGCTTCAAAAAAAAAAAGAGAGATTCAGAAATGCGCTGTGCTGTTCAAAATCAATGGAAAAAAATAGTCTCTCTGCCAAGAAGAGCAATTTATATTCAGCATGAACTGAGGGACAAAACCAGATGGGCATGGAAAAGGAAGAATGTAGGTGACAAATGAAAGATCATGAAGAGATCTGCTAAGTCACACACACATATTTATGCTGCTGATATCAGGGCAGGGTTGGGAGATTCTTTTCTGATTTCTGCTACCAATCCTCCTCATTTTTCCAGGGTTTCACAGCAGAATGGAATTTTTAGCACTAATTTCAATGAGATGAGGGTGGAGGTGTGATGAACAGATTTTTTTTCCCAAGCATAACAGGCTGTAGAGAAGGCATAGAAATGCCTTGTGGGGGCAAGATGAAAAAGATACGAAGGCTGGTGTTCTTGGCAGAGGACAGAGTGGAGGAAGGGAACTGACGAAAGACACTGGGTCTCAGAGAGCTGCAGAGGCTGCATAAGGTAAAGAAGTTAAAGGAAAGATTATGAAATACACCCGTGATGCACAGAGTGATGTGTCAGGCAGCAGAAATGTCTTCCAGAAAACTGCAGCGTGGCTGGTGGATGCTGCTAAGACTGCTGAGGCTTTAGATACTCTGTAGGACGGGTTGTAGCTGAAGAGGGATTCAGTCAGGAGTGGGGACAGACGGTTGGTTGGGAGCATGATGATGATTTTTGGCAACCAAAAGTGGCAGAACACAAAGTCTCATGCACTGGGAATCTGTTCAGAGGTTCTACAGAGATGATGATGTGAACAAAGTGATGGATAATGGAGATGCTTTAGGCAGCTGTGTTTTTCAATAGTCTGTGTAATTAGCATTGACACTCAGAGAAGGAGGCTGCAATGGTTGAGGTGGGAGCCACCCATTTGAAGGACACAAGTAGGCGGAAGCTCTCACACATTCTGTCACAGGGCTTAAAACTCTTCTGAGCTACAGATTCAAGGTTTTCTGCTCCCTTACAAACAGCCAAAACTTGAACCGCAGCATCAACAGGCTCTTACTAGTATCTATTTTTCACCCCACCATTAGCAGCATCTTTCACATGGACTGGTAGAATCTACCTGCTTTTGAGAGCTTTCATCTCTGAGCTCTTTCTACACTCTCTCAGTCCTTCACTATCTCCTTTGCTCTTCCATACCTTCTCTCAAGTCATCTTAGTCCACGTTTCACATAGCATATCCATCCTGTCTTATTCTGAGACCTCTTGTCCCTCGCTCAGCCTCACTCTGGGCTTGAGATCATACACAAAATATTCAAAACTGATACGCATAAATATAGGCACCTCACTTACACAAACAAAACCTGGATCAAACTCTTGTCTGCTGATACCTGCATAAGGACATTGCAATGGGCATAGTGAGCCATTCAAAAGCCCGTATGGACAGAACAGTGGAAGAACATAGGAAGCAGGATAAGAGGAAATGACCTCAAGTTGCACCATGGGAGGTTTACATTGGAAATTAGGAAAAATTTCTTCACTGAAAGGGTTGCCAAGAACTGGAACAGGATGGCCAGGGAAGTGATTGGGTCACCATCCCTGGAGACATTTAAGAGATGTGTAGATGTAGTGCTTAGTTACATGGCATGGTGAACTTGGCAGTGCTGGGTTTACCATTGAACTTGATGATATTAAAGGTCTTTTCCAATCTAAATGATTCGATGATTCTAAGAGTTCTACTAGTTTGTCTCCTGATTTCTGACCATCAGTGGTTTAGAGATTCTTCACTCATAGCCTGCATTCCAGCTCAGTTTGGCTTTTGCACCCCCATCATGTATATAAATCATTCTCGGTTTGTCCCCTTTGTGTCCTCTTAATCCCCTCCAATTTCCACTGCTGAGCTAGTTTTAGCATATTGTGTTGGTGTTGCATGGCAAGGGGGTTGGGTATCAAAGGGGCTACAGGGGGCAGCTTCTGTTGAAGGCTGTTGGAAGCTCTGGGGCAGATCGTCCTCTGGCCAAGGCCAAGCCAATTAATGATGGTGGTAACACTTCTGTGATAGCATATTTAAGAAGTGGGGGGAGGAAACGGTGAGGGAGGCAGCAGCGGTGGAGAGAGGGGGAGACATGGGCCTCACCCCACTACCTGACTGCCACTGGGTTGCCAAGGTCACGCCAGCCCAGCCCAGTGCAGTGGAGGAAAGAAAGAAGCAATATGTGGGAGAAACAGCACTGCCACAAATGCAAGAGAAACCAAATGCAAAAGAAAACAAATGCAAGAGAAACCAAATGCAAAAGAAAACAAATGCAAGAGAAACAACTATCTTGACTCCAGATGCAAAGAAACAGCACAACAGAGAACACCAGGGTCAGTGAAGAAGGAGGGAAAGGAGGTGCTCCAGGAGGCCTTGAAAAGATTCCTTTGCAGCCCGTGGAGGAGACTGTGGTCAAGATGGCCGTCCCCCTGCAGAACATGAGGAATCTCTGAGGATGTGCACCTGCAGCCTCTGGAGGACCCCATGCTGGAGCAGGTGAAGGCGCCCAAAGGAGGTTATGACCTTGTGGAAAGCTGTGCTGGAGCAGGTTGTGGAGAAATGCAGCCTATGGGAGGGAGTCACATTGGAGAAGTTCATGGAGAACTGCCTCACATGGAAGTAACCTCATGCTGGAGCAGGGAAAGAGTGTGAGGAGTCCTCCCTCTGACGAAGAAGGAGCAGCAGAGACAAGATGTGAAGAACAGACTCCATTCTCTGTCCTCCTTTGCCACCCAGGGAGGGAGGTAGAGAATTTTGGGACTGAAAATTCAAGCCCAAGAAGAAAAGAGGTGGGAGGGAAGCGTTCTTTTTTGGATTTGGTTTTGCTTCTTAGTAACTTGCTCTAGTTTGGTTGGTAATAAGTTAGATTAATTTTTTCCCCAAGCTGAGTTTGTTTTATCCATGAAAGCAACTGGTGAATGACCTATCCCTGTCCATATCTCAGCCCACAAGCTGTGCCTTTGTTTCCTTTGACTCTCCTCCCCAGATGGAGGCGGGGTGAATGAGCAACTACATGGCTCTTTGTTGCCAGCTGAGGCTCAAAAGCACAACACTTATTTTACATTTAAAACCAAGGGTCCAACAAGTGTCTTTGAAACTAATAAAGATGTTTTTACATCAGTCTGTTTCCAGTCCTGGTCCTAGTTTATGGAAGCTAAATACATCTTGGAAGTAAAATAACTGTAGCAGAATAATTCTCAAAATGTATTTTTCTTTGTGAGTCTTGGCGCCATTAACATTTGTCCAGCACTGTTTTCTGGAAAACACAATGTTCTCTAAGATTTAAGACAAGTGCTGTTATTGCATGGAAGAGAAATCTGAGAACAGCTAAAGGCCTAATTAATTACTTGTATTAAACACAGAGGCTTGATCAATGTTCCTGTGTGTTCTTATGTTTATCCTTGTATCCTAAGAAGACTTACAGTCTGTCTTGTTTTCTACTTGTATGTCATCCCTTATGTTAGTAAGTTTGAACTTGTAGACTGACTGTAGGAAAGTCTCGTGGAGCAGAAAGGTCTTAAGGATTTCATATTTCTGTGTGTTTTGATAAAACTAGCAGCTGAGTGGAGGAAAAAGAACTCTCTATTCCCAACAAGGAAGGATCAAGCCATGCGCTCTCTCTTCCTGTCAATAAGTACATGGAGCCTCTTTGGTCAGCTCAGTTGCTCCTAACGCACCAGAACAGATCTTCCTTAGACTACACTTAGGAAATCTAAAGGAGAACTGAAAGCCTGCTGGGAACTGCAATGGTGTTGAGGTGGGTGGTGTGGAGGTCATGATCCCTTGACAGGATTGTGAGGTGAGTGGGGGATGAGAAGGATGGTTTGTGCCTTGAGGTTTAGGTGACATTGGATACAGCTCCATGCAAATCTAGATGTCATTAGTTCTACTTTACACACATAAACCTTCTGAAACAAAATCCATATCCCTCCCAATTTACCCAATTTACAAGCATTTAAGGTTAAAGTTTTACTTTACCTTGGTGCCTGTGGTTGTGTCCACCAAACAACTTAAAACTCTCCAAAAACATTGCTTAATCCAAAATTATTCTGGCTCTGCATCACAGTTTCAGGAGCTATTTGTGAAACATCATCTTGAGGTTCCTCCTCTGCAAAATAGTTGCATAGATGGCTGGGCTCATAAAGCGGCAGAACATGAGGCTCATTTTGTGTTACATGCCAGAAATATTCATCTTCGTCCTCTATATAGGACTGGAAAACGTGAGCCACATAATCCATGAGTAGCAAATTAAACAAATGCCAGTATCCTAAATTTAAACAAAAACAAAAATAATTTTAATAACCTCTTCATTTTCTTGTCTTCATGATGTGTTCTTTTTTGAAGGACTTTGTCATAGCAATGGGTTAGGTGAAGTAACAGCCTAGCACTCATCCAGTAGTACTAACAAAATTAAGAACTTCCAACCATCACAGAAAAATAGGCACCAACTGCAGGTTTTCATAGAATCATCATAGAATTATGAATGGTTTGTGCTGGAAGAGACCTTAACCGTCATCCATTTCCACCACCCCCACCATGAGCAGGGACACCTCCCACTGGGCCAGGCTGATCAAGCTCACATGCAACCTAGCCTTGAACACTTTCAGGGAGGGGCACCCATGACTTCCCTGGGCATCCTGTTCTAATGCCTCATCACCCTCACAGTAAAAATTTCTTCCTAGTATCTAATCTGACTCATCTGACTTGGGTCATAGGTTGGACTCAATGATCTCAAAGGTCTTTTCCAACCTTACGATACTGTGATACTGTAATCTGAATCTGTCCTCTTCCAGCTTAAAACCATTACCTCTTGTTCCATTACTGCACTCCCTGATAAAGAACGCCTCCCCTTCTTTCCTGTAGGCCTGTATTCTAAAAAAGTAGAAAACTTTTCCCCTTATTTTAGCTAGAGAGGAAAGTGTACTTGTATTTATTTTCTTTCTTATTCAAGTTCTTCCCCTAAATTCACTGCTACTACAAAGTTTATCAACTATATATCATCCCCATTCTCCTCTTCGACAGATAAATCACCACTTCCCTAGCAAACCTTCCTAGAGATGTCTGTGTGCCCTGTATCTATGACATTAGATGGCCCGCCTTGCAGCTAGGAGTGTAACAGCTTCAGGCCAAGAGAAAGATGCACTGACGCTTACAAATAATATCTTTGCCTGAAAGCCCTTGCAGTAGGTCATCTTCTGTGCCATAAATCTGCACAGGGAATCATCAAGTAAGTCGTAACCTCTGCATCCCACTAATATGTTTACATGGATATTAACAAGGAGACACCACAATTTATACAAACTAGCAAGGTTTACAGAGCTTTACAATTGAAAAATAGTCTGTCAGTATTATAGGTGTCTGAGAAGCTGCTGCTTCTGCTATTCGTCCTTTTGTGTACCTTTAAATGATAGCAAAGTAAGGGAAAGGATTTGTTTGTTTATGTGACAAGAAAAAGGACCTGAGACTCAACATTAGGAAGAATTTCTTCACTGAAAGGGTGGTCAGGGATTGGAACAGCTGCCCAGGGAGGTGGTAGAGTTGCCATCCCTGGAGGTGTTTAAAAGACGGGTAGATGAGTTCCTTAGGGACATGGTTTAGTGGGGAGACAAGTACGGTTGGACTCGATGATCTCAGAGGTCTCTTCCGACCTTATTATTCTATGATTCTATACTTGGAGTTCAAACTATAAAGATCTGACAGTAGTAGTCCATGATTGTTTCTAATGGTTTTACAGCACTGGTGTTTTCAGTACATTCAATAAGAGTAAGTGTGAAACAAAAGCTGCCACTCAAGTTCTCTCTTGAAATAATACATACAACACAGAGGAACACAGTTTTGAAGAGGGAGTAGGCTGAAGCACCTATTTACAGAAAAGCAATGTATAAACTGCTAGCAACAAACAGTCACAGAAACTCATTTTTGTGTTTACGTGTTAGGCAGTTTTTGCTGAAAACTGATGCCAGACTTTTGTTTTCAGAGGAATCAATGGTATCTGGTGAATCATTTGTTTTGATCCAAGTCAGAGATGAATGTTGTATAAGTCAGTCGTCAGGAAGCTGGGGCAATCCTGATGGACCTGAAGTTGTTTGAATACAAGTCTACAAGCACATCCTTTTTGAAAGGAGGTCATTCTAGGAACTGTTAGACAGTTACATGGAGCTTTTTTCCCTTCTGTAGTCACACTATGACAAAAAACAGAATGACGCTACTTTAAGGATTATGACCCTGAAGAATTTGTAAATGTGAAGTTCTCCAGCATATATAGGTGTACACACAGGTCCAGCGAGTGTGGCTCAGCAATACATCCCTGAATGCCTCAGAAGGAAATGGAGGTCTACCAGCTGGTGTGAGGCTCTGTGATAGAGATACGTAGAGGCACGTTTGCCGGAGAGGAGGTGGAGCTAAAAGAGCTGTAGAGGTTCCATTAGCCCTTGCTGCTGCTGCACTCCTGCTCTTTGCTGCCTTACAGGGGAGTAAGTGCACAATTTCTTTGAACAGAGTTGGGAATCACCCATGGGGACGCTGGGCTGGAAAAGGGTAAAAGTCAATCCTAAATTCAGAAGTGTGAGTATGCCAGCATATTATGTGTGCCAGATGCACCAAGCTCCAAGGCAAGAGCCCCAGACAGAAGTACATTTGGGTATGGCTACTGGTATGCAATTTGTTTTGGAGGGAGGCACACTGCATTAACATGACACAGATTTTCCTAAGTAATTGTGTTTCCTTACTGTGGATGCTACATATTTTGACTTGCAGGCTGCCCTCTATTCTTGCAAGAAATGCTGACATTTAAGAAATTCCTTGAAAACAGTGACCTCAAGTTCAGAACTTTTTCACCAGGTGACTTGTTAACATAACTGCTTCAGTCTTGTCCACTAAAACTCAATACCGTACCAGAATAGAAACATGGTAAAGAAGAGACACTGTTAGATCATGTAACCCTACATCTTAAAGAACCATGTCTATGTGACAAGAAAGAAGATAATAATGATCAAACTAATTGGAGCATCACAGTCAAATATTAAAAAAACATTTTTTAACTCTTTCATATGTGAGAATATATTCAATTTTAGTGTTACTGAAGTATGGTAGAAAGACTGTTGTAAGTGAAATGAAAACACCCTTTGTAATTAGTTTAAGGAAGGCTCGGCAGAAGTGGGTATCCTCACCATCATTTGTGTCTCCAACCACTGACAACTGCAGAACAGGGAGGAAATTCATTAGACTGCTCTTGTGGTGGAAAGAGGGAAAGGGATATCATCACTGTGAAGAATTTCAATAAACTTTGTTCTCCCAGTGCTGTTGTTGGAATTAATTCCTAATTTCCTCATTGCTCAAAATATTGCATTTAATGTTGGAGAGTTTTTTGCAGAATTTCTCTGGAGAGAGAGAAAGGAATAGTTGTTTTATTATTACTGTAGTGCAGCAGCCGAAGGACAGGGGACCTTACCGTGCTATGTTCCCTGCAGACACAGAACAAAATTCTCATCCCACTCCAGAGAGTTTTCAATCTAAATATAATGCAAAAAGTAGCAGCTAGATGCAGAAAACGGGTGAACGCACACATGAACAAACACTGACATCAGTGGGGACAGAATACTGAAGAATACAAAAGGCACCAGCCTTAACATACCCCTTTGTTATGTCTTTGTGGGAAATATATGAAAGTATGGTTTTGAAGGGGAATTTCAAAGAAGATAATGAGATGTTCTTTGGCTATTTGTGTGGAGACATATCCAGCTGAAGAGGATAAAATATGAAGGTGTTCCTTTGAAAGTCTAAAAAGTGGTTCATGCAGTTTGGGATCAGATGCTATGCACAGGAGATTGTGCATTTCTGCAGGATGAATAACAGAGAGAACGCTTCTGAAAAGTTTCACAGATGACGAGAAAGGCAGGTAAGGTTAATGCAATATAGAAATGGAAGAAATTCTGATTCAAGACGTCACTTTAGCACTTCAAGCCACTTCAAATGAATGTCCCTACACAGTCCCTTCACTTCTCCTGCCCTGCACTGGTGTGGGATGGGTTTGATGCTTGACAACCCAGAGCCTCAAAACGGCAAGAAAACTAACCCAGCTAAAGCTCCTACTTTCCTCCTTTCTGCCTATCCTAGAGTTTGGATCAGAGAACTGATGCGGTTGAAAACTAATAGTTTCATTTCCCTGACCTGGCTAGCAACGTCACCAAGCAAATGGTACTGCTTGATGCAAGGAAGGGAACAGGAAGAGATGATTCTCCCGTTGGCAGTAGCATGATTTTACGCCAGTTCAAATGATCTGGTCCCTCTGCCATCTCAGATCAGAAAGGGGTGTATTGGGTGAGTCACAAAGATCCCGCTTACCAAAACTTTCTCCACAGTTGAGAATCACAGCCTTGCTTACTGCATTCAGTAGGAAGTTCCATTTCAACTGGAAATCTGATGCCAGTTTTCTGAACTCCTCTTTACTCTTGCTTGGCTGCAGATAGAGAAAGAAAATGCTTTATGATAAAGCTGGTCAAAAGAATTCCTTATGATGTTGCAGAGTATTTCCCTGTACAAACTGCATAAAAAAGGTGGAACAAATATGGGGGTTTTGTTAGGATTCTAAAATAATTTAGTGAAATGAAACTTTGGACTTGATCTAAACCAACCTCTTACTCAAAGCATGGCCAGCTTAGTTCAGACCTTGTGCAGCCCAGCTTTAAATACCTTCAGGATGGAGATTCCATGACCTTTCAGGTAACCTCTTCCCATGCTTAACTACTCTCATGGTAATTTTTTTCTTTTTATCTATTGGAATTTTCTTTGCTGCAACTTGTGTCTGTTGCCTTGTGCCCTAAAACCGTGAATGCCCTGGAAAAGTCCCTGCTCTGTCTTCTCTGTACCATCCTATGAGGTAGCTGAGGGTTGTACGACATGAAAGCACCAGAGAACTGCAAAGCACAGTTTGCCTTGCTCCTTCAGAAAGGAGGAAAAACCCTTTAACTAGAGCAAGACAAAAGGTAATTAGTCTAGAAACCAACTGAATGCAGTGGTACCATCAAGTAACCACTAATTCCGAATTAGTTATGGAACAGGTGTGGTATAGTTGGTAACCTATGGAAAGGTGCATATGCAAGGGTGATCATCCTTTCACAAGAGCTGGAGACATTGTACTAGAAATTATCACTCTCCTACCACCTGCTAAAAGTCAACTGTTTAGTGAATCAATGATTTCAGGAATCATGAAGTGTTCATTTTTACTAACATTTTCATTCTGAATTTTGGTTTATTAGGGACTGTTATAAGGTGTCTATGAAATGAAAGCAGATACTGTACACGAGTGGACATATATGCAGAAATATGTTTGTGGTTATTTGCACAGATGGAATTTTCATATGCCAATTAATTCCCCCTTTTTCTGCAGCATGCATAAATTGTACTTATGCAAAACTGCAGTCTGTTTCAGGTTGCTGATGTATAATGTAGCTCGTGCAGACCAGTGACAGTCAGCATGTAGCAGGATAAATGATGTGATCACTCTTTCTTTTCTGAAATTATTGCATTAATTTCATACCTGAATGACAAATGCCTGAAGATTTAAAGATACACAGTTCAGGAGAAGGCGAATATCTGTGTAAGGTGCCAGCAAAGGCAGTAAGTCGTTCAAACCTGTGAAACACAGAAGGGAGATTATTACATGAAGTGATCGGCTTCCTTTTTGGTTTGTTTCTGCAGTTTTTAGCTTTGCTTTTTCTTTTGTCTTTAGCTTAAAATATATTAAGACATCTGTTTCTAGCATTTTGATTAATGTAATCTTACTATTCCTTTAGTGAGGAATAGTGTCCTACTTCGAAATCAGTCATAATTCACTTTTATGTCTGTTTCTACCATATCTACACTGACCTAGTCATCACTGCAAAGCTGGCAAGAATAAACACTTGTGATCTGAAGGCTGAGATGTGGTTATATGCAATACTGACTTACTTGTCTGACATTTTATGTGGTTGGGGAAAAAAAAATCTTGGTTTATCTGTTGGGGTGGGGGAACTATTTCAAAACAATATCAGAAAATGCAGAATATTGTGTAGATCAACAGAAATATAGATAATATTGCCATGCTTCAGTGCAGCTGTTCCCCCAAAAGACTGGGACCTTCTGGTGCCAAAAGGTACACCACCATGGCATCTCTCTGAATTTGCACTCTTCTAACTGAGACATCTTCCTTCAAGAAGGCGTATGGATAGGGTCTGTAAAGCATTGCTTATTATAAAAAACAGTTTGAAAAAGTAACAAAACCAGAGACTGCAATAAATCCACCTTGGAAAGACTAGTGTCATCCTTAATAAAACGAGCAAAAGTAATAAGAGCATTCTGCACAGTGGTTTTGATTTTAAGCCATATATAACTATTATTTAAATGGCTCTTCTGATGGTTCTATGAAGAAGGCAAATTGTTATTATATCACTGAAAGCAGTCATGGAAAGCCTATGGTTTATCCCTTGTCAGTGAGTGAGTTGGTAGCAGGCCAGAAAGAACGAGTTGAGGTTTCCCCACATCAGTTCTGTGGACAGCCCAGTCCAACCTGCCTATCTCTTGCTAATAATCTAAATGGCAGCTCATAAATCTAAAAATTAACTTTCCATTATGTTCTCATCCCTTTTCATTAAGCTGGTAAAGGCATTATGCCATGGCTGCATACAAACTGTATTTTATTGTTTACAGCAAAACATTGATCTCTCAGGCTGCAATACAGCAAAAGGACACAAAGCCAAAAGGCCAGTAGTCTTTGTCAAGTTCAGCACACAATGTTTTAAAATATGGTCACAATAAATAATTTTAGGAACTTTGATTAATAACAGAGGAAAAACGCAACTCTTCAAACCTTATTTTTGTCAAAGAAAATGACAATAAATAAATACTCCTTATTTTCAACTTTCTAGATGATACGTCGTTTAATAACACAAACCTCGCTTCTACTTCCCTAGAAAGCTTGAAGAGACAGTCAGAACAGAAAGCCTTTAATTTTCAGATTTTAAAGTTAAAAGAACAAGATTATATGCTTCATGCTCTATTTTATTGGCTCTTTTCCAGTACTTTGGGCAATAACATCATTCCTATTAGGGCAGGTGCAATGAATAAACAAGAGGAAATTTTGGAGCTTTAATAATGTCAAGCAAGGGCTTAAGTGAATAGACAAAATATAGCAAAAAGAAAATTACATTTGAGTCCTATGTTGTTCTGCAGCTCCTCTGGATTCTTAGACTTTGTTTGAAAGGAGTTTCCAGGCACCTCCATAAGTCCGTGATTGATGACAACATACAAGCTTGATCTCAGAACAGTGACTTTGCTTTTGCTGTTGAGGATTATTGTCATTGTCTATAGATAATAAGAAAACAGTTACTGCATTTCATTTTCTCAAACCCTTAATTCGGTGAAAAAGCTTCCCTTATTCAATACTAGACTTTATAGAGCCAGTCTCCAAACTGGGGGAAAAAAAATCAAAGAAGATGAATCTTAAGTTGTCTTCAAGAGGTTTTTGTTCTGGGAGATATTCTTCTCAGTGACAGTCAGTCTGTGGTGGTGTCTGCAATGGAGGAGACAAGGCTAACATTCTTGAAGTATCTGGGCAATTGCCTGAGCAATTGATTTTGCTTGGAGTTATTATAGTTACAACAAATAATGGTATTTTGTCTAAAACATGGAATAGTGTATTAAGACTGACTTTCCCTCAGTGTTACCGGTCCACAGTATATTTCAATTAAATTGAAAGGCAAGTTTTCTCAAGTTGCCCAAACCTTTGAGAAGATAAAAATAATATTAGAAACATGATATTAGCTAAAATAATGTTAGCTGGGGTTTCATTTGATTTATCTGCTTATGAGTTGTCTATGAATGAACCTGGCTTCAAATTTGTCCCAAGACCTGTTACTCATGAAGATTTTGCAAACAATTTTCAGCTAACATTTGATTCTCATCACTTTTTCTTAATTGATTGCTGATATCACACAGTATAGCTTCTTATTCTTGATGAAATGATGAAAACAGTGAAGGAAATGAAACTTGAATCCATTGAAATTTGTTAATCCATATATTTAGTCTCTTGCTTCCACATGGAAAGTAATAAGTTTCTAAAGCCTTGGTTGAAGTTTGAGCTTTTATATGAATTGTCCACATCCAGTTTGGCCTTCCAAAGAAAAACTATTCTATGTGAAAAAACCCCAAACTTCAAGATTCAGAAACATTCTAACAAATACCATTCATGAGGGGCTTACCATAACCCCACAGCAACATGAATGCATCTGCCTATTTGAGAACATAATTTCCAGTTCAGCAATTTTTCTTTTTCATCCTTCTCCTAGCTTTACTGAAATACCAAAAGTACTCTGATTCTCACTTGCTAATCCTCTTCAGCTACATTAAAGAAAAAGTCATTTTTCTTATCTTACTTGGAGTTTCCAGTGTCAGAAGAGCTGCTGCTTCCAATAAGAACACATGAACATGGGAACTACCGGAGGTGGTACCTTCAGTACAGTGCTAACACCGGACTCCATGCCTCAGTGTTTTACACTTGCTCCTTTAAACATCACACTTCACTCTACTAAATAAATTTTCCCAAATGACTGAAAGCCAGCTCTGACAACATTCAACTACAGCTTTCCAGGGGCAGGAGTCAGCCCCAGGAAACAACAAGCAGCATATTCACATTGCTTCCTTACAGGGAATTCACACCTTTTAACTCTCTAATTACTTCTGCATGTCTAGGTAGAGGCAGATGTCAATCTGCTTTATCTACTTCTCTTTTTCTTTTGAATATTGACCCTGTCGAAGTTATTCCTATTTTCTTGTCAGGTGGCTAAATTATTCTAAGGTACTCTACAAGGGTCAGTGTGGCTCCACCCTCCAGAGACTGCAGCTGCACAGCTCCTCTGTAGTACTTCTCATTAGGAGCTCTCTCAGCTACTTTGACCATCAGTCTCTAGTTGAAATTCAAGGTGCATTTTAGACAGAGAAAACAAAGAATGATGATTAGAAATAGCAAATGACTCCTGTGTGAGAAGATGATACAAATTTCAGCTTCAGATAGAAATAACTGAGAGGACATAATGGAGGTTTCCAGGGAGAATGGTGTGAAGAAGAGAAGAAATTCTAAAGATGATAAAAGAAACTACTTTTTCACACAACAAATAATCAGACCCTTGAATTCACTACCCTAGATGTTGTGGATGCCAAAATCAAGCTATTAAATACCAAGATGTGGATATAATCCAGGAGAGTATGATGGAGGAATGAGGTATCACTTGTTCTACTCAGATCTACTTCATCAGATGATGAGGGCCACCAGGAGAAATGGGATAGGAGTCCCAATGAGCCTAGGATTGGTTCTTGTTGACTAAAACACTCAGCAGTTCAATCTGGGGGATGTCCACCTCCTCATGAAGCATCTGCACCTTTCTCACAAGCTAAAAACTTCAAACATCTGTGCTGTTTAGCCAACCATCTTTCGGTGTGCATTGGGCAAGGGGAATACATTTACAGGAGAATGTTTAGCTGGCATTTGTTTCCTACTTTGTTTTGCTAGAGCTCGGTATCCACAGCTTTGGCAAGATCTCTAACCAAAGTTGTTATAGAGAGAGACTATGTGACTACTGAAAGACTATAGGGATGTTTGTTTACAAGACTTACGGAATTCCACATATTGAAACTATTGTTTTTAAATTACCAGTGGGACTAATCATCAGGTACACTGGGAATTCTTTGCTCTTCTCTTATATTTAAAGAGGCTCTAGAGAAGGTGCAAACATCATTTACTGTGAGAACAGTGCCAAGAGCTCATTAGCATGAACAAGAACAGGCTCAGAATGTGCTCAGCTCTAAGTGTAGATCTGACCCAAATTCTTGGGTTCACTTTATATGGGTTAAATAGTGTAAAGGGTCGTAGAGCGGCCAATAGCTGCTGCTAGAGAATTCCCCCCAACAAGACTGCAGTTCTCTTGCCCTAAATCTTGAGGATGTAAATTCAATATTGGCTCTGTAGTTTTTCTGCACATTAGGAACAGGCAGGGAAAAATCAAAAACCTACAATGAGCCCCTTGATATCATGGCTCAAGCACAAGAAAGGTAATGATGTAAAGCCCGAGTACGCAAGTCAAGTGCAAATAACTAGGAAGAATTGGCACTTGTGATCTTGTCGGCTAATGTCCTTTAATGCATAAGAAGCACTGTTTAGAACCGCATGAAGCTGAGCTTTTCAAGTGTTTAGTATCTCCAACGGCTGCTGTAGTAAATGAGAGATGCAAGTCTTCAGCACTTCACAAAGGCAACTTTGTGTTAGCACACCTATGCATGTCTGTCAATTATTATTTTTATTTTTTTAACTTTTTTCAAAGTGAGAGAGGGGTGTTGTTTATATGCTGCTGGTGATGATTTTTTTCCCATAAGGAAAAACTACACTTATCAAGGAAAAGTCTGACATTGCTGTGCAGCCCAAGAAGCCACAGGTCCCTTCCTTCTTCCTTTTTATTGTGGGGACACAGTGTAGTGGTTTAAGCCAGGTGGCACATTGGGAAAGTCTTGTACTTGCTGTTTGAAGGAGAGAAGAGAATAAACCAGCTGCTCTCTTCTGCTTTCTTTCCTATTCAGGACCTATCTCTTCTGTTGTGGCCTGGACCACCTCAAAACTCAAGATTTTGGAAGTATCCAAGAACATCAAAGGAAAGAAAACTGCAGGGAGGGTACAGCCCTAATAGTAATGCAGTACTGAATGAAATAATTTATTTTACAGTGTTCAAAGGGTTAAAAATTCAGCTTCTAAGTGCACCTCTGTACCTGAGAAACATGGTACTGTAAAGCAAAAAGCAGACAGAGGTATTAATTATTAGAGAGCTTTGCCTTTTTCTTCACAGGCAAAAAAGCCAATCTGAATGATGACCCTGAGGGGTAAAGCTCAGAGGATGCTTCCCTGCAGCCCTGCTTCTAATACTATCTGGTCAGAGGACGGAGAAGATTTTGCCAGTTGATCCCTGGAATCCATGACAAAGGTGAGGGTCTTGTGCCTTTATGGACTTCATGGCCTGTTCCCCAACCACGCAGCTTCACTGCAGCTGACGTTAGCAACTTCCCTTGTGCAGGCTGCTGTAGCACTTGGCAGAGGAAGTGATCAGGATGCTGTGTAAAACCATTTTTAGACTGACTCCAGCGGGTCCTATCTGACTGGCTTTCACACGGCTGGGCATAGATGTTGGAAACTGTAATCAAACCCTTCCAGTTACTGTGATGTTCTCCTCTCCTTGGGGCACCACTGACCACATGTCAGAAGCTTTCATGAATCCACCACGAGGAAAAGGCCTCCTCAGTACACTTACAGAGTGGGAAAAGATAGTTAGGAGGGTGGGCATGATTGGAACCATGGTCAGTATACACCTAAGAACACCTGTGATGCTGCTGTTGTCCTACAACAGAACATCTCATAAATAGTCCAAACTGCTTGAGTGAATGAGATGCTGTTACGGTTTGAGTTAAACTGGGGTCTGTTTCCTGACTCTGGCTCAGCCTAGCCTAAGTAACTCCCTTTTCTGAAAGCTAACTGCATGTTTTTCAACAGTTCTCTCTCGCAGTGATAACACGGGAGGCTGGTATGCAGAGAGGCCAATGTTTATGCTTATTCCTCTATTAACCAAGGCCATCCTCGAACCAGTGAAAAAGGCCACACTTGCAGGGAGGGACAGACAGGACAGGTGACCCCAAACTGACCAACAGAGCATTCCATCCCATATACGTCACACTCAATATAAAACTGAGAGATCACGAGGGTCTCGCTCTCTTCTGCAATGGACAACATCCAGTGAGGACCTTGTCTGTCTGATTGATCCTGATTCCTCTCGTATCTGCTCTACAGCATTTGTGGTGATGTACCGTCATCGAGGGGTGGGGTGAGGGTGTGATATCAGATATCTGTACATATTTCATTACTGTCTAATTATTTTCATCATTATTATTGTTATTAGTATCATTGCATCAAAGTTGTAGTTTCAGTTTCCAACCTGCAAGTCTTTTCCCTCTCATTTTCCTCTCCTCTTCCCCTGGGGCTGGTGGGAAGGGACTTTCGGAGCCCAGCTGCATGGTTTTAGCTGCCAAAATTAGCCGCGTTGGGGCTGAACTGTGACAGTGCCCCGCTTTTTTGTTTCATGGATTCTGGAACGTACCTTGGCAATGCTAGAAAGGTCAGTCTTTCTCTTGAGTCTTTTTATAAACAGTTTAAGTTCTGTTGAAGAAGAAGAGGCAGATGTTTCATATCATTGATATTTTACAGTCTAAAAGACAGCAACGAAGACAGATCTTTTAAGTTAGAAAGTAGATTCCGAGGGAAACAAGAGGCTAACGAAGGGCACAGTGGGGACACTGAGCCAGTGTTATGGGCTGGGGATGCTCACAGTTTAAGTCTTGCAAGCAGAAGCTGCCCAGGTTACCACTCTTCTTTCACTGCAAAGCTGTTTACCCATGATACACAGGAAAAATTGTTCAAATATTTTTTTACATTAAAGACCTGTTAATAAGACTAACACTCTTTTACAAGTATGGTTTAAGGTGAATGAAATCAATGTTGATTCTAAGCCTCCTGTATTTTGGTAAGAGTTTTACATTTTCACCTTTCAGCAGTCTCCATCCTGGTTAAAAGGAATTGGTTCCTTTGGTTCTATTTTCTCCTGTTTATAATGCATTGTAATTATGACAAACATGGTCCAAGACTATGCTTTTTATGAAAAATAAATATAAAATAACTGATTTTTGTTTACAGGAAAATCAAGTATAAAACAACTTAAAAATTTATATAGATAGACAACAGTTTTCAAGTGAAAATTTCTGTTTTCCTGAAGTTTATACAAACTAGAATGACCAGAACGTATATACAAAGGGTTGCAGCTGATTAATTACATATAATTCCATGGACACACATGTTAAAAACACAATACTAAGTTGGTTCTGTCGAGTATTCAGATGTAAGAAATGCCAAAATTTAGACTGTCTGCAAGTCTTCCTTGAAGATATAAATGCTAATATAATCTTTTGTCTTCACAGGAGCCCTGCTTTGTCAGTAAAGAGCTGATTTTCGCTCGATGAGCAACATGTTTTAAGCCAGAATTATCAACATCATAGATAAATTTATATATGTACGTACAGATATTTTTACAAACAGACAGATATAAACACACCTTTTTATAGTACAGATTTTTTCAAATACTCCTCTAATTATATTAGAGTAATAGTTTCTCTATGGGACTACAGCTTTTTTTTTCCCTTTATATCAAACTGCACTATAGCCATAGCAGTTCAGGACATAGTAGTAGGCATGCTGGTGTTGGACTGACAATTCATAGAATCATAGAATCAGAAGGTTGGAAGAGACCTCTGAGATCATCAAGTCCAACATACCTGCCTCCCTACTAAACCATGTCCCTAAGAAACTCATCTACCTGTCTTTTAAACACCTCCAGGGATGGCAAATCCACCATCTCCCTGGGCAGCCTGTTCCAATCCCTGACCACACTTTCAGTGGAGGAATTCTTCCTAATGTCCAGTCTAAACTTCCCCTGGTGCAAGTTGCAGCTATTTTCTCTCATCCTATCGCTTGTCACTTGTGAGAAGAGCCCAGCACCCACCCTGTCACAACCTCCTTTCAGGCAGTTGTAGACAGTGATGAGGTCTCCTTTCAGCATCCTCTTCTCTAAGCTGAACAACCCCAGTTCCCTCAGCCGCTCCTCATAGGGTGTATTCTCGAGTCCCCTCACCAGCCTCGTTGCCCTTCTCTGCACACGCTCCAGCCCCTCAATGTCCTTCCTGTAGTGAGGGGCCCAAAACTGAACCCAGCACTCGAGGTGCGGCCTCACCAGTGCTGAGCACAGGGGCACAATCACCTCCCTGCTCCTGCTGGCCACGCTGTGTCTGACACAGACCAAGATGCCATTGGCTCTCTTGGCCACTGGGGCACACTGCTGGCTCATGTTCAGCCGCTGTCAACCAGCACCCCCAGGTCCTTCTCTGCCAGGCAGCTCTCCAGCCACTCCTCCCCAAGCCTGTAACACTGCATGGGGTTGTTGTGACCCAAATGGAGGACTCTGCACTTGGCCTTGTTGAACCTCATCCCGTTGGTCTCAACCCATCAATCCAGGCTGTCCAGATCTCTCTGCAGAGCCTCCCTTAATTGGACTTGATGATCTTTGATGGTCTTTTCCAACCTCAGTGATTCTATGATTAATTTATTGGCATAAAACCACTTGCAAGGTGAAGAAACAGAAAGATATCTAAATTTCAGAGGGCAGATTTCATATTATTCAATAACCTATACAATCAAAACAATCATGGCAAGAGATACATCTTTAAAAAGATTGATGTACATTTTAATTTACCATGAATTGGGAATTATTTTGGCTTAAATTTTTTCTCACACATTATCTGAGACTACTTATTTTTATCTGTACGCCAACTAACTCTAGTTCTCACTACTATTGAAGTTACACCAGCTAAAAAAGATTTGAAAATAATTTCTGTAAAGGTCTTCTAACACAATCTTCTCTGCAGTTTAGGCAAAGATTATTTTGTGAAAATCTCTCTATTACTCAAACATACCTTCAGATTTGGATGTTTGTAACAGTGATGGAAGCCCTTCCAAAGCATTAAACAGCCAAACCTGAATATTTTCACCGAACAATCTGATTGACTTCATGTATTGCAAGGGCACCTCCTCCAGGAAATCATGAAATAGGATGTCCTCAATTTCCTAGAATACAAATTCGTAGAGCTGCACAATTGATATACTATGAATATTTATAGCAGTACTAAAAAAAACTTTGTGTTGATAGTTTAACTGTGAATAAGCCTTTTTTTCTCTTCCAATTAAGCAATAGCTAAGCTTAAAGGGGGCCTACAAGAACGCTGAGGAGGGACTTTTTAATCATGGAGCACAGGTATAGCATGAGGGGCAATGATTTTAAGCTGAAAGAAAGGAGATTAAGATTAAACGTTAGAAAGAAATTTTTTACTGTGAGGGTGGTGACTCACTGGAATAGGTTGCCCAGAGAAGTCATGGATACCCCATCCCTGAAGGTGTCCAAGATCAGGTTGGATGATAATTTCAGCAACTTGGTCAAGCAGAAGGTGTCCCTCCCCGTGGCAGTGGGCCAGAACCACAGACCCCATTTATAACAGCATACTTCATTGATATTAGGGACTTTCAAAGGAATATATAGCAGCAAAGTGGAAGATATCTCAAATTCCACTGGCTTCTTAAAACATCCAAAAGAAGCCAAAGAACGGACTTGAGCTACAAACAAAAATCTCACTGTACAGCAGATGAGAAACAGCTGCACCTTCTTCTAAGTTTGAAGTACCAAAAAGATACAAACATGTAATAGCATAAATACAACAAAGTGTGTCTACGGTACCTTGTATAGGAGCCTATCATAGCTTTTGAACAGCTGGCATACGTATGGCAAGGACAACAGTGCTATTGCTTCCAGCTGCAGAGACCTCCAGAATGATATGATACAGCTTTCCACCTGTTACACAAAGTCCTTTATGAATTTTCACTGATTTTACACTTGTTAAATATGAAGCGCAGTTCACTGAAACCACACATAAGCACAGAAGCAAAAGAATGACCATGAAGCTGGGCTCTTTTCCTGTCTCCATTCTGGCCAGGCTCCAGTGTAAATGGAAGCACACTGGGGCAACAAGCTGAACCTCACAAGGCAGTGTAAGAAAGAGAAGTATTGTGCCATGGGTATGTGGATATAATGGAAGATACATGTCTATGGCTTTGTGTTCTGTGCTGGGATCAGACCTATGGATGTGCCAGAAGCTCTCAGGATATGCCTACAAACTCAGATTCTCCAAGCATGTGGCATTAATTAAGAATTCCTGAATAATTTGACTGAATGCTCTTTTGCCTATAAATTATCATCTACCTTAGATCAAACCATCAAGTAAATATGTTCCATTGAAACTATTTTATCCTCAGAGTTGTTTGCTGTCATCAGAAAGAGTGTTATTAAAGCAAAGGCATACCTTGTTAAGCTGATTGTTTTTCACCATATTTAAAATATCTTCACAATGGCTGGAATAGTCACGGGCAAGTAGTTCGACCTGCAGAAGGCAACCAAAAAGAGGGTGCAAAAAGATGGTGGCACAGGCAAAGAGCTAGCTTGCTGGATGATCAAATACTTCAACATACCATCTCATAGGAGTTTTTCTTCCATACATCTTGCTCCCAAATATAGGATCTGCTTGATTCAGGCAAGGGCATCTCAGGTTCAGTATTCAGATAAATGAGAGTTGGAAAACAGTGCAAAGTCTTGCTCTTAATGCATCAAAATTTATTTTGAACAATTAAAAAAAAAAACAAACACAATTATCTTGTTAGTTCTGTTAAAGGTATTACATACTTTCTTAAAATTGTGTAACATGATTTTTTAATACGATATATTTCTCCAGAGGAACTCTTTTACTTGTCTTTAGAAAGTAGGGGTGGATGAAAGAAACAAGCATGGCTGACTAAATATTTAAATCCTAAGCAGTACATGAATTTCTTTTCAAAACCAGTGAATATTTAATACCATACTTGTCTTCCACATCTATTTTCTATAGCACTGATGTCACAGTCATAACCCTCTAAAAAAGGCTGCAGATAGTTGGCTCTGCTGTCGAGGTGACAGCACATTTTCTCATCAGCTGTCATTAGATCCACTTCAGAGCACTCATTAGCACGCCCAAGTGCTCCGTAAAAATAAGACAGACATCCAATCTCTCCTTTTTTTTTCACTTTGGTCCACGCGATTTTGTTGCTCACGCTCAGCTGGCCGAGTGCCAACAGCCCCAGTGCCAAGCCAACCCACGACAGTGTGCTTACGGCAGAACTGCCACAGGTTAGCCTCGCATCTGCCCTTTTCAATAAGCAGGGGTTGCGCTCTCTTTTTGTAATAATTTCCTTGTGTTTAAATACTTGTCATGCCAATAAACTCTGAGTGCATTGAAAAGACACGGGCTCAGCAGCATGAGGGTCTGTTACCGTGGGCCTCAGGCAAGGAAGTTAGTTGTGCCCCTCAAACTCTCCTAAAACACAAAACCTGGGCTGTCAGCCACGATTTCCACTGTCAGCCCAAATAAAGTTATTTGAGTCGACATTAAGACAACAAAAATATTTAGCCACCAGGTGAAATAGGAACAGGGGAAGTA
This sequence comes from Neomorphus geoffroyi, assembly GCA_033558235.1. NCBI lineage: Eukaryota > Metazoa > Chordata > Aves > Cuculiformes > Neomorphidae > Neomorphus > Neomorphus geoffroyi. Next base: position 33,732,776 of record JAUMJM010000005.1, on the reverse strand, counting down.
AGCATTTACTGGGATCACGCAGGCAGATATTATTTTGAAGAATATGATGAGTTAACTGTATTTCATCAAGAGTTTTTATATAGCAGTTCTAAACAAAGACACGTCTAGGCATTTTGTTATAAGTCCAATGTATCTGAAACTCACTGTTCTTTCTTTGAGGTCATTGCTCTTGTAACCACATGCACCTCCAGCACTGCAAGTGTTTCCACTGTGGTAAAATATACAAGAGGAAAAAAAATATTTTAAAATCCAACCAATGTATTCTGTATTTAGCAAGAAAATTAACTCAAATGGGATGGATTGCACTAGGTGGGAGTATTGTGTTTGGGAAACAAACCCCATTCTTTCCTGTCGTTTAGCAGCCCCACAACTTTCTAATGAGTCTGAAGACCAATCTCTTAATTTCAAGATAGAACTGAACTATTCATTATAAAAATGGCAAGGTATTAGCCATTTGACACTCCAGTATCTTCCAGCTTCTTGCAAAATTATGGTTTTGTATTTGTAGCTGCAGTTCATTAGAATTCATAATAGTAATTATAAACATGCAAATAATGACAGTGTGATCACCCTTGTGTTTTGATTTCACAATAATTTCATTTTCTACACCCTGTATTAGTTTAGATGGCATTTGTTTTTCCAGTTGTCCCCCATTTACTTTGCAAGCTTGCCTTCATGTTCCATGTGGTCAGAATTCAGCAGGGCTTACAACAGCTTGACCATTGTTTTTTGGCTGGAAAACCAGGGATGTGGGCACCATAGACTACTTTCTTGCTTTACCATCTCCCACATCTCTCCCCGCCTGTTTTGCTGAGGATGAGCCTACAGGAGGGAGAAGCGATGTTGCTAGGAAAAGGGACATACTGTGAGAGCTGGATTCCTCTAGTCAATCCCCCATCTGCTGCTGACACCTGCTCACTGTCTGTGAAGGCATTTCAAACTCCAAGGTCCTTTTGGACTCAGCTATTTTAAAGGGTGACAGGCAGGGGCTTTGTAGAAAATGTGCTTCCACTGGTGACTGCCAACACTCAGGCTATCTAATCAGATCCTGGCTGCTGGGTTTTACTGCTTTAATGTATTATAAGCCAGGCTGAAACCATACGTCCTGAAATAGCAAAAGAAAAAACCCAACAGCTTATCTGCTTGGAAACGCAGGGTGTTGAAAATGCCTCCTCATGCTTCTCACAGGACTGACCCTTGTCACCTGAAAAACCAACCCTTCTCACTGCCACTACTCTCTACCATGAAGGTGATGCTCCAGCAAAATCACCAAACTGGCTGCTCAAGGCAGGGCACAACCTTCATGTTGAGTGTGTTTGGTAGCACTATTGACTCTTTCTCCCAAACATTTTAGAGCTGGTGGCTGAACAAAGGAAGGAATGTGTAAGCAGAGATGTTTCATAACGTTTCTTTCCAATGGGTCCTTCCTGCAGATTTCTGAAGCCTGTGAAAGAGAATTAATGAATATTTTCCAGCTCCTGCTCTGCCTGAGAAGGCGGCCAGCTGTATCTTCTGCTGCTGCTACTATGGCAACACATATTAGCATTGCTCTCCACCAGTGGGCTGGCTCCCGCAGCAGGCTGGCTCCCTATTGCCCCCACGCAGGGATAGTGAGGTGCGAGAAGGGGTGCTGCATGGGTCCTCCTACGCCCAAAAGCCAGCCAGGAGCCTGGTGACAATTAGATGCTAAGAAAGCTAACATCCATGTGCTCCCACTGTTAGCAAAGGTGGTTCAGACTCACCTGGTGACCACATAGGTGCTCAGTTGCTGGGTAGAGCTGCTCGCTTCTCCTAAAGAGCTGTCTCTGGGTAAAGACATGACACAAAAGAAAATATGGGTGGGAGACAGGGAAAATGGATGACAGCAAAATCACAAGGAGTTTCACCATGTCTCTTGCAGAATTTGCATGATGCTATGGGGTGGGAGCTAGAGCTAAAATGGGAAATGCAATGGTGGGGATGACAAAAAGACTAACGGAGGAGGTGAACGGGAAGGACAAAGGAAAGATTAAAGAAGCTAGGGTGATGAATGTACATGCTATTGACTGTCAGATTACACTGAGATTAGAAAATTTAATTTGCTATCACATCAGATTTTTTTAAATGAAAAAACATGAATTTGCTTCACTAGAAAGTCAGCAGCTCAAACCTGTCCTATTATTAGAACCATAAAGTGACTCTTATGAAGCCAGAATTCACTGGCATTTTTTTAACACTGCCATACTCCAAGCCTCCTTGATCGGCCAGAGCAAGCACCATTTTAGGGAGAGCTTGTCCTTAAAGTTCCCATTCCTACAGGACACCATACTGTATTGCGAATCAGTAAAATGTCATATTCAATTAAATCTCTGTAATATATTTGGAGACCTCACTGATTATGGTTGTGTTTATTCACACTACTTTCATAACATCATCATCAGAGCTGCAGTGCACATATCTTCAAAAAAATCCAATATTTCTAAATTAACCAATTCAGAGATGCTTATAAGATCATCCTCATCACTCCTTCTGTGAAAGTGTTCTGACACAGCAAGCCAACGCATCCAAAGGACTGCTGACCATCAAAAGGCAAACGCCTTCTTTGCAGTCAAAAGCAAACGATTATAGTATTACTCTTACTTCTGTGACACCAACAAGCAAAGCTCCCAATCTGACAGATTCCTTCCTGGGCTCAGTTCTTCACTACCAGTACCATGTCAATTGCCAACAATCTTGATATGTTCAAGAAACATCCTTTTCAGTAATTAGAGACAGAGGGTCATAGCTTTGAAACCACCTCTTTATTCACCAACCCACAGGCTGGATGAATGCCTTGGTCTCTCAGTTGGTCTCCCAGCTCCACCTTCCCCTTAGGCACATACACCAGAAAGAAAGCGTCTTCATGTTAGACTCTATTCGGGCATGGGAGGGAGCAATAGTTATTTAGTACATAGTCACTGCTCAAACAGACATCCCATGTCTCTGCCAGAGGGAAATGGCAAAAAGCCAGAGAAGTATATCCCATTAGCTGGATCTGGTTCACAGATAAGCATTTGGACTGCATTGAAATGGTATGTCAAAAATCTTCTTTACTATAATCTGGAAATTTCCACACTAATACACTCTCAAAAAATGAGATGTTATGGGTCGAATATCCCTGCTGCAATTGTATGAGTACCTCTGTGAGAACAAAAGCTGTTCTTGCAGGTAGAGAAGTGTTCAAGTTTTCATTATTCTTTCTAAATTTCAATTTTCTAATTAAAAAAAAAATCTAGAATTTTCCATTGCTGGTTTTCTCAGTTCTTTGGACCACGAAAAATTAATTCTAATTTCAACAAGTACTGAGCCCTACTGAGACAACAGTGAAGATAAGATATTTCCTTGATGTGTTCCTATTTATTTGAAAAGAGTGTACAAAACTTAATACAGATTGAAACAAACTCACTTATCTGCTTGAGGCTGCTGCTTATTTTGTACGTGACCTAATTATTTCTTCTGGAGTTGTGCTACTCAATCTTCTCTGGCTGTGTTTTGGGACTTTTTACTGCTTTCTTTCAGTTTTTTCTGCTGTCCTTTATCAGATGCTAAGAAGAAATTGTGACACCCAGCTGCTCAGGTGTTGCAGGCCTGCATGCTGGCTTGGGACAGGGTCATGTGGCTGCATTTAGAGTGGAAGCCAGTTTCAGCTGTCTGGCTTCACACAACAGCTTACCGACTTCTTTAATAAAGGGAACATCTGACAAGATAATTTTGTAGTTAAGAGACTTTTCTATTGCAACTAGAAAGATAATCTTTGTCTGAATATGATCTTTATATTTTTGATACTCTTTTTTGATCTGAAAAGTCATCCCAAGAAACTATACCAAAATCACTAGGTGGTTGGTGGATTCCCTTTGTATGGAATACACCTCTTTTTTCCTTGATTTGACCAAATGAAATACAGTTTTTTAGGAGTAGGTGTCCAGGCAGGCCCCTCTGGCAGCTACTGGAGAAGAAGGCAGATGCCTGCAGCTGGTGCCATGGGTCCCCTACAGTTAAGCATGGGTCGTAGCGTGTTCTCCAACCCATCAGAAAACATGGCTTGTTTCCATAAAGAGGGCCATGGGCACAAGCTACACTGGTAAACACGGTGCTTCTGGTTACTAGCAGTGGCTAAAGTCCTTGTTTCTGCACGTGGCCTAGACTTAGCCAACATCACTTCTTCCACTCCTCCTGCATTTTGTAATTTTTCCTCATGTCTCTACACTGGGAGGAGAAAGAGCAAATATTCTAATTGTTTGGGCCACTCTCTCATCTCTCCTACAACCAGAATAGTAACTCTTCTACTATGCCCAGAAAGATTGCTGTTTTCAAGTGGTGCTGCAGGAAAACACCTTTCTTCCCCTGAAGAAGACATGCCACCAGAGACTCAGCCAGACACTTACAAGGTTCCTTGAATAGTGGTCAAGATCTTTCCTCATTACAGATGTCAAATCTTAGGCCTGTTCTGCGTATATGCACTGCATGGGTAGTAAGTGATAGCCCTTCAGTAAGGTTTTAATGGGAAATGAGCCTCGAGTTGCCTATGAATAATTTCTTTGGTCTCACAACAACAGACTACTACTTGATCATCTGCAGAACCTGATCCTCTGCCCTGTTCCATTCTTTACCGTTGCCATTCTGTGGACTTCTGCAACATTATTCTGCTATAAAACCCATGCACTCAATTAAGTAACCACAATATAAAATATTGCAGACACTGAAACAGTTCCATCATCACCAGAATATCTGGGTGCTTAGTAGGCTAACTAGTATCCCTCTAACATTCGTGCTATAGAAAAATGCTATATCTTCATAATAAAGAATAGAAAACTAAATACAAAATTTATCTGTATCCACTTTAAAGTCACATACAAGTCCATAAGAAAGTAAGGATGTAAGTCTGGTCTCCAAAGTCCAAGCCATTGGCTGCACCTATTTATCTTCCGTGCATTTAAAAGGAGTTTAGAACTGCTAAGGGATGGCAGCATTTCCCTTTCTTTTTTCTGGGAAGAAACACAAGCCTGTGGTTTGTTTATCTCAACCATGAGCTTAAACATGAGAACTATTCCTCGATTGACCACAACTTGACAAAACTCATGTCTACACTTTAGTATGCCGAAGTATCTCACATTCATTGTTTTCAGACTTTAAAACTTTTGCAATCAATTTATGCTTATCTTATACATTTTTCTCTTTGTTGTTCCCTTACAAGAGGTGATTTTCAAATCTGAAATTTTAAAACAAAATGAAGGAATTATCTTCAAATTAATATGCCTCATTGTTTCAAGTAGTAAAAAAACCAGATAACGTGATTGCACGCAGCATTCTTTGAAACAGTGCAGTCATTTATACTTTAACATGTCTTTTCAGCCTCCTGTTTAATAAGGAAGGCGATACAATGCCATGAAGCAATTGTCAATATGTTTATTTAAGTTCCCATTTAGAAGCTCAATACATTAAGCTCCTCTTTTAGGTTTGGCATGAGCACCTGCTCTTATAATCTACATAGCTAAAATGTCAAATTCAAGGACATCTGATCATGCAGGGCATGTTTTAAAAATGGAGCTTCTCTATTAGGGCCGAGTACTTAACAGCACAGCACTTTTATAGTATGTACAATAATAAGAAAAATACTGTTGTTCAACACACGATTCTCAGACTTTTATGTACAGAAAACATATAGAATGTCATGTGACATTTCATGATTAAAACATTTAAAAAACAAACCTGGGATAATTGTTTTCTTTCAGAAGACAGCAATAACGTGTGTAATAGGAAGAACTGTTCTTGATAGCTATTCCAACGTAATGATACCTAAAAAATTCAAAAAATTATCAACTGACAAGCATATGATTTTCAATAAATTGGCAAATAATTGAAATTCTTCACTGAAAGCAGATGATCATTCTATTTAAATAGGAACATTCCAAGTAAGAAAAGCTACATATTTTCTTTTAATTCTGTTGAAAATTTATTTTCCCCAACAGAAGATAATCACACAAACTCTTTACAAAATCTTTTTAACTGTTTTTGCTCTGGAATTATATCTTCTTTGAAATGAAAAAAATTAAGCCAGTGAACAGGGTGTAACAGATTGGTACAAGACAGCTAAAGAAGTCAGGGACCAGAGTCTCATCTGGCAGAGGACCCTATGTATCACTATGGAAGTTGAAGGATTTAGTGCAGTTGTTCTGTAGCCATTCACAGTAGCTTAGGGACTGAATGGCCCATCAGTGGTCATGGCAAGCTAAAACCTAATAAACCAGTCAGACTTTCTTTAAGGTTTATCTCTGAGCAGCGGAGTTGCCATCTTTGCTACCCAGGTGCTACCAGCTGGCTCTTGCCAGGTTGGATCCCTTGGAAGCCAGGGGAGTAGTGCAGTGATTTCGGGCCACCAGCAGGCAGCAGAGATTAACCTTCTGCTGATGGGAAGAGAGAACATGGAAGCTGGCAGGGTATCACACACCATCCCAAATCCTGCCAGCCATGAGGAGAAGCCTGGGAGTGTCTTGGTGAGGCACTCCCAAAATAAAGGATTTCGCTGGATCAAGCTGATAGCAAGTCCAAACGAGTGGAGAAAAATTGCAGATCAAGTAAGGGCATGTTCTCAAAGCCAGTACTTGACAGCTGCTCAAAATGCTTGTAAATTTACTATGCCTCAATGCCCTTAAAACATCTCTTTTTCATTCTAGATGTCCAGAGTGTGATTGTAAGTTTGGACATTCAATCAGTGAAAGAGTATCAAACTCCTTGTGCTCTAAAAGAAGAGAGGGAAGGGAAAAGAAATGACCCGGAGAAGGAGGATATGAAGTGTTCTGATTTAAATGGTTCTAAACCGTTTACAGTGTTTCCATTGACCACCAGTACATGCTGGATCACTCCACAGATACATGCAAGAATGAAAAGAACAACACAGACATTAATCACAGCTGCCACCCCCGTGCATCCCGGATTCAGGCTTTCCTGACCCGGTGTCTCAGGAGCTCTGAGTGAGGTTGCAATATCTGGCAGTTGCTTCATGCAAGCCATGCTATAAAAGCATTCCAACTCAAAGAGCTAATTTTTTAAAACCCAGTCTGATCTGGAACTCATTCCCTGCCAAGGCAGCTTCGTTGTGGTAGCTTTCATGGAATTTATTTACTTTAATGTACATGATGACATCAGAAATCACTCTGGATCTTGCGATGTATTACAGACTTGCAAACAACAATTCAGCTGCTGTATTACAGTGCTGGAGCTGAAAATTCAGCCTTTTAAAAATGTTATTAGAACAGTTATGAATAACATTTTTAACCAAAGGAAAGAAACCCAATACCTGCTACTCCCTCTTTTGCCCAGTCTTCTTGTCTGCAGTCCGGGGAAAACTAACCGAACAAGCTGAAAAAAAACCCCACAAAACCCCCCCGTTAGAAGTACTTGGAAAATTCATTCTAAAATACAAAAACATGTCTGCTACATTTTTTTTCTTTAATCATTTCTTTTCCTTTTCATCATTTGCAAGCTTATGCCTGTTCTTACGTATCTCTCAAATGGCAATTACTGAACTGAACTCCACTAGGTTTTGTGGATCGAAAGCTAAGTTGTTTAAGGGATCACCTCCCTCAGGTAGGAATTTTTTTAGACTAGTCTGTTTTACCTTGCACCAAAACACAATCAGTGCACACATGAGGAGACCACCCGCAGTCGGGTGGGATATATCAGCCAGGGGAACTCAAAGGAGCCATGATTCTCCATCACTCTGTCAGTCCTGCAAGTCTTACTCCTTTGAGCAGGACTTACTCATCCAAGGGACTTCACCTACCCCCTCACTCTTGCAAGGAGTACTTGCAGGATAAAACCTGACTTATCTGTTTCAAAAGGACCTAAATCATCAAGTTGCAAAGCAACCTTTTGACCACTGAGCTAGTAAATGTAAACCGAGGTCACGCAGCATCTGTCAAGGTTAGCCCTACAGAGTAATAAGATACTGTCAGGGTAATAATGCACTTCACTGTGATTATTCTGCATGAGCTACCCCGTGAAGACAGAGACTAACCCAGGACAGCTGGAGCTAACATTCCCTGTATTGCAGGACCGGAGGATTGAGTACTCAACGTTAGTGAGGGGAGCCCTCACTTAGCATTGCAAAGTTTAGATTTTGTGCAAAGTGCTCTTTGGTGGTTCAAAGGCCTGCTAAAGGGCAGGTTTCCTCAGCTCACACTAATGTGCAGCTCCAGTTTTAACAGTGGTCCTGTTCTTTGTGTGTTTCTGGGTGCATCCACCACAGCTGCTCCCTTTCTCAAGCTGGTATTCTGGCATAATCCTGTTCTACTAAAGGGAGAGCCTATGAAACTGGATATTCTGCGACACGAGACACATACTTTTTTCCACTGCCTCTTCCACAGAGACAGCAGTGTATTTGAGCAGAGGGACAGAGCAGATGAAATTAGTAGTGTCTTAATTCATCACAGTTTGATTCACATGGGGCTTGACTGTGAAAGTTCTTACAATCTATATGCATGTAGTGCAGTCAGGTTACTACAGCTTGACGAATTATTAATAGCTCAGCACATTAGCTAGGTTGTGGTAAACAGTTATATGTGTACCTTTATTTTAAACCAGGGTTGCTGCAGTTCCTGCCTTCCCCAGCCTTTTAGTGCACTTTCACCTCCTGCTGCAGAAGGACAGCCCATTTCAAGCCACTGGGGAGCTGCCCCCCAGTTTGCTCCCTTGGGATGCGTTAACTTGTCCTGCAATGCACGGGGTCAGCTAAGGCTGTGAGCAAATGGTTGCAAGAGCCAACCTATAGAAGCTATGGCTCATTAGCTAAGCTCTTCTGCGAGACCAGACTCACGCTTCTTCCATGCCTATCCCAACTCAAAACTAAAATGCATTAACTTAAATCACAAGAAGGCTTAGCTTACAGGTGGTAACTCAATCATGCTAGAACACCTAAAAGTGTACAGACAGGATGGGATTAATTTTACTTATGTGACTACAAGGTAGAGATGTCTAAGATAGTCACTGCAGACTCTGTAGTCAATGGAGAAAAACAAGCAATTCCGAGGTACATTTAATATGAGCCGCCTGCGATGACTCATTTAGGGTGAGAGGAATCATACATGACTGCTTATTTCTCTCCATTGACTACCAAGAGCTTTTAAGGTGACTAGCTTCATGGCAGACATCTATCCTGAGCCAGGAAAATTCCACCTGTGGGCTTGGCTGATGGGTGATGAAGCTATGGTAACAAATCACACTGGAGCACTCACTCAAATCTTAATTTTAAATAAGAGTGATTTAACTTACTCAGTAAAAAAGCTTAAATTCAACTGAACTGAGATAAATGACTCATAAAACAAGGTTATCTGCACAAATAAAATCAATTTCAGGTACAATGTTTACTTAAATTATTTTGATTTTGTGTTAAAAAACTCTAAGCAGCTCCTACCATGGGCACTGATAGAATAATATTATTGGTAAAAATAGGAAATTCTGAACAAAATGCCTTGAGCAACATTATAATCACAAGGCATTCTGTTTTTCTTAATTTCTTAAATAAAGTTGAACAGCTGTGTTTGTTGCAATTGGGCTTTCTAAGTGGAAATTGCTCTGTGGGTTGTATCAACCTCCATGTACTAGGAAAGTGGAACTGTTTGAGGGAGATTGGGTTTTACTTCTGCATTTGTTTTGCTTGCATGGTTCTATAACAACTCCTTTAGTGTGTGTTCAGGGCAAAATGTTTGTAAGTATATTTAAAAAGGAAAGTATAACATTATGTAACAACCAAAAGGGTCTTTGAAGGACAGAATTACGTCCTTTATTAGCCTTGCGCTGTTAATTCTGATAAAGCTTTCTAAAATATAATGGCTGAACAAATCTTTGCAAGTATAACGTATACCAGTTCAGTGAAGAAATAAACTCCATCGCAAAAAATACTCTTTTCTCTAGTACAACAGTGTTGACAGGAGAGCTTACTATAAATATTGTGGGAAAGACACAACGTTAATATATTACATATTCATTCTCCTGTGTTATTTAATCTGTTTTGACACATAGTCTGTATATTTGTCATCAGGTTTTCTGTTTAGGTATCTCTACTTCTTATCTTAAGTATGCTATCTACTCTGTACCTTTCCAAATTTGGATGGATTTAGTTGATTGTTGAAATCTGGACTGCAGCTTTCCATACACAATTCATACAGTAGCCAACGGGGTGCAGTGCATCCTTCACACAAATAGAAATTATCAGCTATCCTTTAAAACAAAATGGTCAATTGGTTTATGTCAGAATTAGAAAAAAGAGTTGTTAGCTTGTGACTGTAATAACTCACCAGGTTTGCAAGTGTACTTTGTAATAGTTATTCTGGTATTACAGAAGCACAGAACCTTTTATGCATTTTATGCATTTAAGCATAGAAATTTTTACATTAATCTGTGTTCTGGGGGGAAAAAATGATATAACTTATATGTATATATATTCTATGTTTATTTTTAACTTTTTGAGTTCTACTTTCCTGGTTTCCAGAGTGTAAAAAAGGCTATGTCAGTCTCTGCTAATATATTAACCAGATGTCCTAGTTTTTTTTTAAAAAATGCAACTTAATAAAATCATTATAACATTAACACCAATATACAGAATATTAGCTGGATGTATCTTCGATCTTCTTATTATAGAGCTCCCCACTATACAAAAGTTAATATGATCAGCACTCTTCCATCTAAAATGCTCAATATGATATTTTGGGACAGCTATGAACTATGGAGGACCAAATTCTGTTCTCATACAACCTCACTATTTTTAGCACAAGTTTAATAAGAACAGAATTTTAGTTTACAGTTACTGGGTAACTGAACTGCCAGGACTGAAACTGGTTTAGGTGGTTAAATACTCATTCTTTGGCCAAATCCCTTACTCATCCTACTTATCAGAATGATCATAGTCAAATAAAGGCCACTATTTGTGTCAATAAGTGAGGAAGATGTGAACTTAGTTACTTATCAGCCCAAAGGAATACTTTCACCAGAAAAAAAAAATTATTTATGAGATAATGCCAGTGGTTTCCATGTCAGAAATTATAGCCTCCTGCAGTACAAATACGGGAACAAAGAAGCCGAGAGATTAATTTTCAAAGCATGAGGCACTGATTGTGTGACAGTGTTTTCTTACTGTGACTCTGCTTCCGTTACACCAAATGATTTATACGTATTTAATTAATTTATCAGCTGAATGCTAGTGCAGCCCAGAGCCAGTTACTCACAGTCTTTACTGATAATCGATTTGGTACGGAAAGCAGACTTTTCATAATCACCAGGTGAGATAAACCAGCTGGATTTTAAATCAGCATCCTCTGTTTCAATTAGTAGCCTGATTTCAGGCGATCCAGGGTTTATCTTCTCCGTTGGCAGTGGATAGCAGATAAGGCCTTCAGTGAACTTTCTTGCTAGAACAATCTGTGCAAGACCATGATCACTGTGCAGCCTGATGATGTCTACCTCACCTTTTATTTGTGCCCTTCCTCCAGAGAAGGATGCTGACTGCTTGCCCCAGGTTTCCCTCTCCTTAGCAAACCCCCCCGAAATACCTCGCTTCTACCTCCCATCTTCTTCCCCACCAACCCAAGAGGCTGGCACTGCTAATCCCCGCAGCTGAGCTCTGCTGGGCTGCCTGCCAACTCCTCACCACCTCCAGCCCCACCACCCCACAGCAAAGGCTTCAGGCTAGGCATGAGGCAGAACCTGTACCAAACAGTGGGGATCTGCTGTGCTAATGGGGTATTTCCTGCCATGGGGCTGAAAGGCATTGCAGTTTATTCTAGATAAGAGTCCTCACCAAGCTCTGCCTCCCAGTAGACAGAAATGCTTGTTTCTTCTAGAGCAACCATCTCAAAACCCTTCATAATTGAGCAGTCCCAGAGGAGATTAAGCCTAAATCCAAATTCATCCTTAATATAACACCACAAGAGTCACTGGAAGTGCAGCAGAAATTAATTCAGTAGCTGATTTCTGCCAAGAGCTTTGCCTCAGCATTTAACTGTTTAGTGACAAAATATTTTAGGATTTCTTTTCATGAATTTACCACTGCCAGCCTTGTTTAAATAATGTCAAACATATTCTCAGTGCTGACACATAATACAAAAATAGTGCCTATCAGGAATGAAAAAATCCACAAAAAAAAGCACAGTGCTCATCTTCTTGCTTATTAGCCCTGAGTTTCTCCAAACGTGGGTGTTTATGGCATTTATCAAAACAAAACTGTTAATAAAGACAACAAAATCAAGAGAAAAGAGTGTTAAAGGAGGAAGATGGACGTTAAAGAAAAAGCGCATGGGGAAAGACCTTTTCCATTTATCTACTACTTTCTATCCACAGTGTCCTTTGGGATTGTTATCTGATCAATTCCAGGACCTCAAATGGACTCCAGGTTTTGGGGTTTGCCACCTGTTATGTGGAAACACTTGGTAGCCAAGTCATTATACAAGTTTGCAAGTCTGCTGATAAAACATTTCTGGATGAAAATCTGGTTTGCTGTTGTTCAATGCACCAACCGTAAAATGAAGCTGTATATTTAAAAATTTTCAAAACATGAAAAGGTCACTCAGAAGGTTCTTATGATGAAAAAAATATCAGTTCATCCTTTCAAGGACTGTTTATGATTTGTGTCTCCAACTTGTTCGATGACCTTGAATGAATCTCTACCTTCAGTCCTTTTGAAAAGGGAGTAGTGGTATCTATATCACAGCAAAAGCACAGACTAAGTCCTGCTGCTCAGATATGAGAGACACTGAGAAAGGCAATACAAATATTACTGTCAAATTAAAAGTTCGCTTGGATGTGTTGTTACTGTTCCACACAAATTTTTGACACTGTTCACTAGCTGGACTCAGTCGTGCTTAGAAAGTAACCCTGGTTTCTCTTTCACTGTCACATGGCAGATGACATCCTTCTCAAAGCACAAGAAAACGATGGTGACAACCTTAATCCACTAGAGAAAATACCTTACTGACGAGTTCAACCGCTACACTCCCCTCAAGGAATCATAACCGTGGAGAACGTCAGTAACTCAGCATCACTCTGAATGCCAGCGTGCCACGGGCTGTAAAAGCACACCAGGCACGAGTGGTCCAGCAGACGACGGTCCTCACCGCCTGCACGGCACCAAATCTGGTGCCCGGATCGCGGTGAGTGGGAAGGCTGAGACAAAGTCCCGCTTCCCCTGTACCAAATCGCTTCTGCGTCAGTAGGACTTGTGGTCGGAGATGGACCTTCGGGGTAATTTCCCTGCTTTCATGGCATCATTTACGCACCACTGTGGTGGTGGGACCTTTACAGCAAACCGGACTTTTGTCTTACAAAACTGCGATAAGGGTTAAAAGCGGGATTGCTGCCCTTCCTGCAGCAAGCCCACCGGGCAGGTCCTGCGCGTGTGAAAGGGGGGAGACGCGTCTCAGCACCCGCCCTCCCTCCCCACCGCGCTCCCCTTTCCACACACAGCCAGCGGGGAAGGGGGCAGCACGCACCAGCGGGTGACGGAGTAGTCCAGGAGGGAGATACAGGCGCTGCTCTTGGCCATTCTGGTGGGCGCAGCGCCGGGTGGGGTCGCTGGGCAACGGTCGGGGCGGGGTGCGGGGGGCCACGAGCCGCCACCGCTGCTCGAGAGCCTTGGCCGTTGCGGGGCGCGGGTGCACCCAGTGCGCCCCCTCCCCGTGTCTGCTTCACCGCCCTCGGGGCGGCTGAGGCTTTCCTCGCCTTACGGGCACGCATCCCCGAGCGCCGGGGGTGGCTCCGGGACACCCTGCGGCTCAAACCCAAAGCCCAGCCACCAACGCAGCCTTTCCTGGCACCGAGTCCTGCGCGGCCAGCTATGAATTTTGTAGGAACTGGAGGAGAGAAAACGAATTATAAATTCATAAATTCATCAATCAGGAGGCACAAAGACTCCGGAAAGAGGCATAAATGAACAACAGTGCAGCAGTCCATTTCAATAGCCTAAGTGCTGTCTTAATAGGTTTTACACGCCTTTAAAACATTATTTTCTGAGTTTTCCACAAGAACGTTGTAAACTCCCATAATTGTTTAATTTCTCTTTAATAGAGATAGGTGAAAGGGCTGTCTGCTCCAACGAAACCCTGTAAGCACTTTTCCATTGCAAGTAGCCATTATGCAAAATGAGCTTTACTGCCTTGTGACTGGGTGAAAATAAATTATGTATGGCTGGAACGTCTGAAAGCTTCCTAGTGGATGGCATTGGGTTATATCAGAGCTCAGCTTCTCAGAAACTCCCATGGCTTCCTCCTGTTAATTAGCTGCTGGAAGCCCACATACGACATAGACTGGCTTGCTTGCTTTGTTGTGACAAGATGATCAAAGCCAACGTGTCGGTAGACAGCAATATTAAGGTGGGGGGACCAGGGGACCAGGAAAGAGGAATTTATGGTGGAAAGTCGCTAGTTTTCTAGTCCCTCGATGTAGCTTGTTTTTGAGGAGCATTGCACACAGATGTCATGTATAATACATGTGGGTTTTAATCTGTAAAGCCTCCTCCTGTGTTGAAAAGCCCGTGGGAAGGTGCTATTCACTCACAGGGCCTCAAACCAAAGCCTTGAAAATAATGTCTGCTCAAAACACAGGTTAGTACACACACTGTAACCAGTACAATCTGTCATCAACAATTGTACTTAATAATCTATTGTGGAAGCTTCTCTTGGTAGTTACAGGTCTTGATGTTGATTTTGTATCTCCACAATGTCTCTGTGAGACATTCAGCTTAGACAGCAACTACTCCTGCAAATACTGTAGAGTGAAAGCTTTCTCAAGTTGCCTTTAAATAGCTGTCGTAAGAACCGGCACCAGTGATATTGCAGCAACTGTAAGAATTGTGTGATTTTACCATCTACGTGCTTACAGATCTTCTGAGGTAGATTTTACAGCAAATGCTGAAGACTGTGCTGCCCCTACGAAACTGCAGCTGTGCCCATGGCTGGCACACTCACTGCTGATTCAGGTATGCCTGCCCACACTGCAGTCATAGCAGTACCGTCCACTTAATGCACCTGGAGAAGAGGAAGCCTCATCTCTAGTTTCCAACAACTGGCTTGCTTACATGTTCGCTTGTGCCTCTCCGTCCTGGTTCGTGGCCAGTAACTGACTTACTGGGACTATCTGAAACTCCACAAAGTTCATGAAGCTCCCTAAGCCCAAATATGCCTAAGCAGGAAGAAATGAAAACATTTACAACTTATCTAAACCTGAAAAATAAACCTGATAAACAGACTATTTCTGTAGTGATTAAAAGCAAAGGGAGTCACACAGATCAGAAAGTCCCTGGACAACACCTACTACTCTGAAAAGCTTTGATTAGAGGAAGGAAATGCTGAACAAAGAAACTGTCTAGTTGCTTTCCATGGGCTGAGAGACACAAAGTAGGTCACAGAATTTCCCTTGCCCAATTTCCAGATCATTATAATGAGATAGATGGACCTGTTGCTGTTCAGATCTTAACAGTACTATTATTTGATTTTATTTTTTACAGTTTTTCAGAAAATGTCTTTTTAACCTTTCAAATAAATCTAATACTTTTTTGAGGGGGTGGGGGAAGCAGGATTCTGAATTTAAATGCCAAGCTGCTAGTAGAATTTGACTGAAAACGTGAAATCTGATTCTTCGGTTTAATCCAGTTAGATAGGGCTGAGTGGATGTACCCTAGGTCAAGCTGTAGTTAGTGAGCCATTCTTCCTTAAACTGGAAGTTGCAAAGCTGTTTATTGCTATCATGGGCATCCTCCTTGTGTAAAATGAAAGACTATTCAATCAACATGCACTTTGACTGATCAAAATTTTGACTAAAAATTAGGGGTATAGTTGAACTGATTAAAAGGTGCACTAAAGAAACTCCTTTCCTGACCTTCACCCATAACTAGAACATATTTACATCAAACTTTGAGGTAACAGACATCTCCAAAAGATTGAAATGAATGTCTTTAGCACAAAACTGACTATTCAGATTACTTCCACTCCTCAGCCCTCTGTATTCAAGAAATTTAGATATTTTGTGAATTATTCTTTGCTATAGAGGTGAACAAACCATGTAGGAGCTGTTACTGGAGACAGCTGTCTTGCAAAGGAACAGTAAAGTGCTAACATCTCTCAGGTACTTAAAATATTTAAAATAAGTGTTTTGTAAGATTTTTAAGCATTTAAGCTAAAGTATATATGAAAGCAAGTGAATCCACTACTGCTCCCACCACTACAAACAGCAATGAATATATATGACTGCAATTAATTGTATTTTCCCCTAGAGTTTGTAAGGCCTTTATTATATTTATTGCATTTATTCTCTTGTAGAAAGAAATAGATAAAAGAGGATGAAAAGCAAAACCAGGAAACCAAACCCCTCCCTGTCATCCACCAAATCAAGGCAGTGGAGCAATATACCAGAAAATTTTCAATATGAAAAGTTAAAAGAATTTGGTCAGTGTTGGAATAAGAGTAGTGATGGACAAAGGTAGATATTTGGCTTTCAGAAATCAATCACTGTATTTTGTTGTTTGGTTTGGTTTTTATCTCTGCTAGTTGACCTACTGCTGGGAACGAATTTTTTAGAAAAAACTTGTATTTAAAATAAAAGTGCAACTTAATAGAGCTCAATGATAAAGTCATGCTATTACTTACTGCACAAAGGAAATATATGAGGGAAAATCAGATTATATGTGTTTATAGCCAAAATACTATATGTGCACAAACGATTCCCTATGTCACTCAGCCACAATTTCAAAGTTTCCTAATGCTTATCCCGAGTTCACTTACATTCCGCCTGGGCATCTGGCGTGAGTTCGCTCCAGAGTCCAAATCCGAGGTTTTGAAAAGCAGACTTTCAGGCATTGGATATTATAAAACAAAGAATTTAATAGAGGGATACAGCAACATGGTCAACTCCAGAGAGAAAGTCTGACTCTGCAGAGAGAGACCAACATGAACCAAGAAATCCCTGGGTAATTATACCCTTACAGACTTTTCATCCACCCCCTCATGTGATGGTTCAGTCCAGTAGTAATCTGGGGGACTGGAGTCTTCTCATTCCTCATTGGATTCCTTTACTGTCTTCCAGACAAATTGTTATCTTGTCTTGGTGCAGCTGGTGTTGATGATCTGTGTCCTTGAAGTCTCTGTATTTTCCTGTTTTTCTTTGATTCTGGAAGCTCTATTTTGACTAAACAGGCTGTACACAAAGGGAAAGGTTTTAGCTGGAACTTCCCAGCTTATGACCTAGTGCTTCAGAGCAAGTCCTGCTACTCATGCTAAGAAAGTTAAGAAAACAGCTTACTAAATCACACAATATCGTAACTCTAAATAAATAATCCTATTTAAAATGTGTCTTATTTAGGCTAAAGAACTGATATTTGTTAAAGAGGAGAATTTCCTGGTTGTGCAGTCCAACTGCCATCCAGGAAGGATTCAAATGGGGCTCACCAGTGATCTGCCATTAGTAAAAGATCTAATTGCTTTGAGGAGCATCCTTGAGAGGTGTTCCAGCACAAGGGCAGATCATCACCATGCAGCCACACTGCCCAGCAGAGAGAGCTCAAAAAAGTCTCACTTAGGCTGTCAGATTTATGGGATAGAATGGGTTGACTCGTAGTCAAATTGCATATAATAGAGCTATACGTGAAACTCCTTCTTGGTGTTACAGCTGCTCCTTGTGGATTTCTTAGAGGAGTTCTTGGCCTGGATGTGTGCAGGCCTTTACTTCCTCTGGAACCTGAACAAAATTGCATCACACCTACCAGGGACAAAATGACGTCTGCGCAAAGGTTTACTTATTTTTCTTTCCTTTGAGATCTGAATAATGCCAATGATCTGGAATTACCTTAATCCATACAGTTTACTGTGAACAGAGATCTTCAGAATCACAGCTATCTTTCGAACTTTAGTTTAAAATAAATCATTTGTCAGAGCTCAGAAAATACTAAATATTATATCTGCTTATGTCCTGACATTTAGAGCAGCAGCAAAATCAGGACAGGTTTGCAACCATCTTCTCCTTGAATGTAATGTTTTGACATGATAGAAAACTCTGCATCCTTCACAAGCCACATACTTCAACACGAATGCACGAGGAAGAGATAGACTCCTAAGTGTCTATGGCAAATGAACTCTTTTGTGCATGAAAACTCAGTTCAGCAAAGCATGTCAACATGTGTGTAAGACTACTTCATTTCAGCAAAGCATTTAAGAATGCGCTTAATTTTGAACATAGAATCATAGAATCATAGAATCATCTGGTTGGAAAAGACCTCTGAGATCATTGAGTCCAACCATGCCTGTCCGCTTACTAAACCATATAGCTAAGAAATTCATCTACCCGTCTTTTAAACACCTCCAGGGATGGTGACTCAATCACCTTCCTGGGCAGCTGTTCCAATCCCTGACCACCCTAACACGTACTTAGCTGAATGGTTTTGCTGAGATATGGGGATTGATGGCTGAATTAAGGCATTAAACATTAATGCCAGAGTTGGGAACACAAAAGAGTATGTAAATCGGGATGTGTCAGGACTAGAATGAACTGATTCAATCAAAGCAATCATTGCATGATGAAGATCTCTTGAATGATGTGAAGCTATAGAAAGGCTTAGGGTCTGGTGACTTGAGATGGGTAACAATCACTGATTTGCTCCAGTCCTTGTATCATCTCAAATCACTGGGTTTTGGAGTGTCTGATGAGGTGACTGAGTGGCAATCCCTTCCCCACAGTAACTGAAATACTTCAGCTGGTATAACATTAGTTCTAGGTATGGCCTAGGGCAGTGTGGGCCGCTGATCTCCTTTTGACCAGGATGAAGAACGAGGGTACCATGGCAGCATTTACAAGTATCTCTGTTCTTTGACTGCTTCTGGTCCTACCACACGGGGTAGCAGGGTCTGTCTGAGCAGCTGAGAAAAACCTTGAGAAACTCTGGTGTGAATGCTTCCCGCAGAGGTCTACTGGTTACTATTTGTGCTCCCTGCTCATGCAGTGCCTCTGGAAGGGTGACTATGGAGGTCAGGATTGTGGCTTTCCATCATGTGCTGATGACACCTGCTCTTTCTATTTCTCCCTCTTTAGACCTGCTCAGGGCATCCAAACATTTGATACAGTAACTCATGAAGATGGAAATCCAGATAAAAGCCTATTGGGCCAGAAATGATTGAGACAGTGCTTGCTGGAGGAAGCAACTGCTTCACTCCCTCTTGGCAGAAAATGCTGTGTTTGCTCCTCCAAATCTAAGTAGTATTTGATTGTTCTTCCCCAATTGATTCTTTTTGTGCTTTTTGTTTTGTTTTCTACAACCTGGATGTACACTCGAGTTAAATTTCTGTTTAATAGGGCCATCTATTGTTAATGGCTGTGCTATAAACTCTGAAATAGTGATACTGGATTTGCATGCTACAATAATTTTACAATAAAAACAGTGGTGAGTACTACAGAAAAGCTTAATCTATCTCAGAGGCCGGTAGATCAAAAACCAGCTCTGACATTATCTCCTGATCTGCAGACCACATACAAACGACTCTTGACTGTGTTTGTGCATCAAGGATGTTTTACAGAGTGAATCAATTAGTTTTGAAGGAAGGAATGGTATTAAGGGAAACTTTGAAATATGTTCAAGGTAAAGTTTAGCTATGAAAGTTTTGAAAAGAGAGAAAAAGCCTCCCTCTTTCGCCAGACTCAATACAGACGGTGCTGTGAAAAGGGATGTTTTCTTATTTTTTTTAATTAAAAAAGACAGGTAAAAATGTTTCACTTAAATAGCTGGATTAAGCAATAATTTTCATGAATGTGTTTGTTGAAAGCTTCAGCATAAGTTTGATATAATTAAATGAAGATGCAACTAACAGTTAATTTCCTTGGAGAATTAATTTTATTTTAACAAATAAAAATCCTGCCTCAATAGATCTTTGAAGGTAAAGCATCTATTATATGAATGATGCAGTTTTATCTACCCGGATTTGAATTTCCAAAGCAGCACATCAAACAAATATTGTGCACATGTATTTTCAGAGGTTATATGATTAAAACTGCATACAGTTGTATAACCGTTCTCCAGATTTCGTATGTGCAAGACCTATATTTTGACTATTCTTTTACAAATCTTGATTTGTTGTCCTGATTTGTCATCCTGATCTTGAACCACACTCCATCATTCCTGACACTTAGAAATACATTCCTTACTGCTAAGCGTTCCTCAGAGGGCTTACATAAAACACTTCCACCGCTGCAAACTTATTTTGACTGTGAGCTATTTGTAACATGGGACTGGCTCTGGTTGGTACTGCTGGAGTTTCGCATGAGCAAGGGCTAGAGCTGAGCGAATTCATACCCTAAATATTCATTTGCATTCAAAAGGGAACTTCTATTTAACTGTGGTTGTAATCCTTTCATATTTATTTTCTATTAATATGTGATCATGAGAGTTTTATTAGCGTAACACTTGTCTGTGAGAATTCCCATGTGACTGACTTATGGGAAGCAAACACGTAATTCAAACATTGGGTCATCAAAAGGTAGTTCAGAATTTTCTATTGTCTTTATTTTGATTACTTATTCAAATTAAATGTTAGAAGCCTTGTGGATAAAGCAAAGCAAAACTTAGCAATATTACCGTCAGCGGGACAATTAATGTTACAATCTACTTGTTAATTGGAAAAAATATGTCAATATAGATCAAAAGATGCATAGGGCATAAATTAACATTACTTGATTTACTGCAGAAGATACATTCGCAGTTGAAAATTTCAATTAGGATTACAGAATTTACAAATCAAATAATCTGTAAACCTGCAATTATTCACTGAAGTAATTCATTCACAATTTTATAAAAAGTGCATTTCAGACATGAACTGCAGATCTACAAGTGATTCAAGGTAAAATTTGCCTAAGAAAATTCTGTGGTAAGATCAGCACATGTGAGATAGAGATGCAGGATGTGGTTGCTTAGTTACTAAGCAAGAGACCACATGGAGAGCGCAGCGCTGCTGCGCTTCAGAGTATGGAGATGGGGTTTGCCCTTTATTTTTGAATGACGTATTAAAATCTAAATGCTAAATGCTGAATATTAACATCTAAAAGGTGGAGCTAACTAACTTTCACAAACAGCCATTCTGCTCTTGCCCGCTCATTGCAACTGCAGGCATTGGTAGGGTTACCATCCTTCCATCATGGATGGTAGAACCACAGGAAAAATATTAGAAAAAACTTTATTTTAAGAGGCATTTTAAAAAGTGTACCTCAGTGCTTCTGACAGACAAGGAAAATCAATTGAAAAACCTCAACCATACAGCTTCCCAGATGAAATTATAATTTATCTGTGCAGTACTTTTTTTATACTATGCAGTAAGCTGGGTAATTACTCATCCATTAGAGTTTCTTATTATTAGGTAGCATAGGCTCCAAATTAAAATGTATAAATTAGGCTGTATTTAAAAAATTCAGATGTTCAATTTTCAAATGTTTATGAAGTATTTTCACTGTTGCCTTGAAAAAAAATCAAGTAGAAAGTGAATTACTTTCTTTTCAACTGTGCAACATTAAGTTGGAAGCTATAATACTTTCCGTCATTTGAAGCCTTGGGGGCCCCAGAAAAGTATTTTTAAATCAAATCTTTAATTGTTTTCTTAACTGAAAGGGATGCTATAATAACGTATTTACAGAAATGCACAAAGCTTTTGTTTTAGAACATATACAGTTTTAACTATGAAATTTTAACTATAAAATGCTAACTTTCTTTGGACTAATTTTTACTTAAAAATGAAACGTAATCAAGAGTTACTCTGCTTAGCACTGCTTTGCATAGGTTTGATTGATTGATTCAGTTTTCTTCCTGCTCATGCAAAATAGAATGTAATAAGACACAACTGTTAAATTAAAGTGTGGATTATCACCTTCAGGGAGGAATCAAAGTAATTAGGAAGAACCCCAAATAAGGGATGGATGAAAACATTAATAACAAGGGGGTTAGTATTCAGTCTGCTAGTCTGAAACAAAGAAGAACATTTGAGTGTGTGTATGACAAAGCTTTTTCAGTCTCCCAGAGCCCAGTTTGTTAACTATTACTTCATGCTAAAAACCCTTTTACCTTTGATAAAAGTTTGGGAAATAAGCTGCGGTTAAATTTAAAGTAATTTTTCGTTATTAGTAATATTATTAAGTGCAGTATTTTGCCCTGTCTGGTTTTGTTGGGTAGGTAGCTGTTCATGTTTTGCCAGTTAATCCTGTTCTTTTGTATATTTTAATTATAAAACACCTAATACCGTGGATGACTACTTCTAATAATTATTAATATCTGGATAAACAGAAGGTGGTGTAGCCTATTAGGCGCAATATCCAGGTTTGGTTAAAAACAGGAAAGTCTGCTTGAGCTCTTGAAGTAGAATGACTTTACTACACTTTAACACAAATGTAAAAGACATCGTGTTCTCAGCTCTACCAGAGGTGCCTGAAGCATAAGGACCTGGGAAGTTTTGTTCAAGGGTAGAAATAGTCAGAGTACAGAACATCGGAGTTTTTCTGTTCAGCCCTCCTCAGAAATACTGTTGCTAATTCGACATGTGCCAATGAAAGGCATTTTGCAGGCTTGCAAGATTTTTACGTTTTCAGCTCAGTGTGGTTTAACCACAAACTTTGAAGCTTGGAGAAAAACAACCTATTTGTGCACTTCCCCAAAAATGATGGTTCATATGCCCCTGAAGCACAAAGGTAAAATGCCTATGCTGTGGCCGGTTTCAATGCTTGCCTCATTGGTGGTGCTGCTACTCATCCTGCAAAACCAACGTAGCTTGTTATCACAGCTTTTTATAGTAACTTCTGATAGTCTGAAACAGCGGGGATTTGCCATATTTTTTTCTGATCAGGCCCTTGTAGCTTTCCTTTTGTTAATACACAGAACTCAGCAACTCTTAGAGACTGATTTTAGACAGTGTTTCTGGATGAGGTCTCAGGAAAACTTAGATGGTTTCATGTGTGAATCCATGTGGAAACCGAGCTTGTAAGTGTGACTTTACCATTCTACATAAGCGTAACTTCTCTGGGAATCTCACCATGGATGAAAGTACAGAGCTAAGGAGAAAAAAGGATTAGGAGAAAATGTACTACAGTAACCCCTTACTAATGAATGAATGCATACTCATGCATACTTCAGCTATCTACTTTGATACTCAGATACAACAGAGCTATAGACTGGGCTCAGAATTTGACCTTC
Source organism: Neomorphus geoffroyi (assembly GCA_033558235.1). NCBI lineage: Eukaryota > Metazoa > Chordata > Aves > Cuculiformes > Neomorphidae > Neomorphus > Neomorphus geoffroyi. The sequence goes on along the minus strand of JAUMJM010000005.1, from coordinate 33,709,561 downwards.
AATTATCTTACCACCAGGGCATTTGTTCTCAACTAGTTTCTTATTCTTAGGTTGTTTTCCTTATCTGTGATAAATAGTGAAGAACACTGGTTACCCCTGCTGTGCCAGAGGAGATTGTCCCCATTCAGTGACAATAGTCTAAGTCTGGCAAACTTGAGCCTGACACATAGCAATATTTCCTGCCAATTCTTCTTCATCAGCAGAATCCAAGCTTTACTAAACAGCTTTAGTGATGGGATAGCTTTATTTCTGTCTGTCGAGGCCTGCTTTTCAATGGAGGTACAGGAGGGGACTGAATAAAATCTATCTTGTCTTGGTCATGAAATGTTATATTCTGCTGTGAAGCACAGGTTGTACAGCTAAGAGCATAACAATTTGTGGGCAGAACTACCCATGGAAAGGCCATTCCTGCTGCTCTTCTGCATGTCCCTATCTGCCTTTTATATCACTGTCTATCTTTTATATTGTGAAATATAACTTTCTGCATTTGAAAGGAATGACACTTGGCTGCCATTTTGCCTTTGAAGTTCTTGAAATGCAAAGATTTATGGTTTTTACTCTGTTTGTCCATCACACACAAACATATACATAGCAAATCGGCTGATTAAAGTTACTAGTATGGAGGAATCCCCATCCTAAGAACAGCACGTTCAAGTACACTTGTAGATTCAGCCAACATTTGTCTTTTGAGGCTGTGGAGAAAAAAATACGCAATGGAAACACAAAATCAAGGAGCAGAAAGTATTTTATTCTTTTATCAAAAATCATGCTGAAATTTATTCCTTTGCTACATATTGAAAGTCCACTCACTTATTGAACATGATAGTGCACCTTTGAGTAGGGGAAATTAACACGAGGCCTTAATGACTCTCTATGATCAGTTCTCAGAACTGCCCCTTCCTCTTTAATAGTAAGGATACCATGAGGGTGTATTTTAGGAGTCTCCATAGGACTGGGCCAGATATCCAGAGTTTTGAAAAGAGAAAATAACACTTTCCTTTTAGGTAACATTCTAAAACTATAAAAACTTCCCTGAATGCTCCTTCCTGTGGCAAACAATTTATGGATTGTAAGCAGTTACCTTTTCTTGTTCCATTTGGTTACAGCTACACTGACGTGCAGGAGCACATGCCAAAAGATCTTTGTAACTACACTGTAACATCACAAGTATTTGAATGTGGGTCAGAATACCTGGGTCTAAATCAGAAATGTTGTTACTGCTTGTCAACAAAGGCAGTTAGTTCAGACCAGGATCTTACCTGCTTTATTCCATGGAGATTCTGCTGGATACCAGAGCTCTGCTGACTTCTAACTGCTTGAGCCCTGCTCGGAAGAGCACTGACTGTGGCTAAGGTTAACTTCCAACATGGATAAGGTTGTTCTGCATTTCCTTACAGCAGATTAAGGATGAGAGGAACTACCTGGCTTACCAAAATAATTGTTCAACGTTCAAGCATTTTTATATCAAGCTGATGAGACACAATGTGATAACCATGAATGCTTACAAACGACAAAATCCTAGGCTCTTACAAAGAGCAAAGCATTAGGCTGCACAGGTACTCGCTGTGTTTTCTAGAATGTTTTATGGAGAAAGCAGTTTGTTAGTTATGGGCTTTCTAGCCATGCACTGAACATCATAACAACCATACCATGAGTGATTTGCTTTCTTTCCTGTGCCTTCCCCAAGGTGAAGTTTACACCTGCAGTGCACTGCTTTGTTTTGAAAGAAGTTTTGTTTTAAATGCACGTGCTGTTATTTGTGTACAGTAGAGAAAGCGAGGCTTAAAGCAGAAATCTTGCACTTGGAACTTGGCTTATACTATTCCTAGTTTCTGGGGGAGTTAATTCCCCATCAGATGAGGTTTGTCATTATGGAAAGTTCTCTGTCAAGCGTGGAGAAAAGCTGATTGTCATAGCTTTCTCACAGGAACTTTAGGTGAATTTGGGACCCAGGCCACTGAGTGCTTCAGAGAAAAGAGATTTATGCTGGACTCAAGTTTATATGAAAACACTGGAAGAGTTCTAGTCCGTGTTGGTGAGAAGGAGTGTTGCAGCCTTCTTTACTTGCTGGAATTTCCTAAGGGCTTGTGACTTCTTGCTCATATACAGGGCATTGCTTTAGTCTAGACAAGAGTTGGCAAGAACTTGTATAATGGGGGACAGATCATCATCTGTCAGAATAGCGAGGAAGTGTCCTAGAACTGGAAGCAATAGGGTGTGGTGAGAGGCGAGAGCTTGGCATCTGTGAGGAGCCACTGGAGCTCTTGCAAGCAGCCGACCCAGTGTGCCAGTTGTGGTTTGGTAACTTCAACCAAAGTCTATAGGAAAGTCTCTGGAGTTCTTCCCGTCACACAATAGCATAACATCTTTCTGTTGTAAGACTCACTTGTAACTATCTCCATCTGCTTTTCTCAAGGCTTGGGAATAAGCTGATGGCAATGATATTGTTGTAGAGAGTTAGAATTATTTTGATATTATGTAGTATTCACATACGGAGCTGGATAAAGCTTTAAAGTGCAATGGCCTTTGGGGAAATGCAAAAAAAAGAGGGCTAAATGACAGAAATACGACTTCACATCAACACACAGTTGATGCGTCTTGCAGGGAACAGCTTAGACTATTTTGGTGCAACTAGGACTACTGCTACTTTGTTACAACCTCTAATTTCCCTTATTTGGTGTAACCCACATAAGGGAAATTAGGGAGAAGTAACATAATTCCCTATAATGGAATAACAGTATCTCATTGCGGACAGTATCTACACAGACCCCCAGAGAAGGGGGATGGATGTCTGCTCAAAAGGCACTCAGGAAAACTGATTTATCTAAGTCAATGCGGCCAGCCTGTAACTCTTGGGAACAGCCTGACACTGTTCCCACGCTGGGCTATATCATATGACAGACTTCAAGGTTCTGCCAACATAAAGCTGCTGAGAAATCGACTCCTCAGCTGCAGGATGAATGCTGCTAGCTGGGGCTTCTTACACTATGCTGAATTAAAATCTAAACTGTTTCCATCCTGTCTTGTCCTAGGACACAGTTAGGATCCAAATTATATTAGATGAGCCTCCTGACTAACTTCTTTAATTGGTCAGGTGTGAAAATTTTGATGCTCTTTATTAGTTAGACAGAAAAGATATTCCCAGAGCTGACTATGCTATTAAGTGTTTGAAGGGCACATGCAAGCTTTCTTCTCCAATACTGCACTGCTGATTGTCAGTAATGCCAGTTCTCCTCCATCCTTGGGAAAAAGACACAGGGAGAAGAAACAAAGCTTTGCAAAACTACCAGGCTTCACTACTGCTTCCGGCAGGGCTGGTGGTCTGCGAGGCTGGCCAGAATCGGTTCCTGTAGCTGCAGTACTCCAAGGAGCAGGGAAAGAGAAAAGTTGGCCGCAAAATACAGTCACGCAAAGACAGAAAATCAGTAGGAGCCGCACAACGCCCGTTGCTTTGGAGTGAAAGCAAACCTCAGCAGGCTTGTTGTGCCTGGAAGATATCCTGGATGAAAAGAATGCATTCACACATCATAGTGGACATTCTCAAGCTGGAGTTGTCACTGCACCCATGAAGTAAAGCGGCACTACTTGTCAACCATGTGCCTCCCTTTCTTTTCCCAAAAGAGATGACAGATAATAGCAGCACCACAGGATGCTGAGTGATCTCCTGTGACCATTAGACAACAGTTTTTCTGATAGTTACCATAAATAACATTTACTATCAAAGCAAATATGACAAAAACTTTATTATATTTATTGTTCCATTTTAAAAGAAATGCATTTGTATAATTAGTGATCAAATCTGGCTAAAAGATTATAGAATGGAGCTTTTGTGATCAGATGTTTTGCTGTAAATTGGAAAAGGAAAAAAAAATTATCTTCTCTGTCAAGGAGTCTAAAGTTATCACAACAAAAATCAAAAATTCCACATAATCTGAAACAACCAAGAATACTTTTACAATGTAAAAAAAAAAAAAGGGAAAAAACCCACTTCAGAAAAGTCTTGTCACCAGACAAAATTAATTCAAAAGGGACCACATCATAATTTTTCTTTTATTCCTAGATGTCAACACCTCTCATAAATAAACAATTATGAATCTTCCTGAATGAATAGGCCCAGTCTTGCAAGTTCTAAAAATAGCAGTAATACAAAAAAGTAAAGATTTTTTTTTTCCAAAACCCCAAACAATATTAAATTGACACTGTGAAATTCACCCCTCCTCTTCAGTCCTCACCTGCACCACCACACTTCAGCTCACTGCCCTCTTGGGTGTGCCATCACACGTTCTTACGGCGATCAGCTTTGATCAGTAAAATAATCCAATTTAGCTCCCAAATGGTGTAAGCAATTGAGCTGGTGTAGAGGAGGGTGCCCTAAGGAAGGGGCGAGAACAAGCCCTCTATGTGTATATAGTGTTGCAGAATGTCCTAGCCCAGTGCAGAATCGAGGCTGGTGTTTTGTGGAATTCCCCTCTCCTCCTGTATTAGTTTGGATGGTGACAAGGACACTCCCAGCCGCTGGCCCGGAGTCATGAACACTACTCATTTGTTAAACAGTGCTTGGCCTGAAAGTTTGGCCCAGGGTTACTAACGCTCTTCCAAGGGATTTGGGAGCCAGCATAGTCAAGGTTTACTCCCCAGTGTATACCCTGCTTTAGAAGTTAAAAGGGCTGCTTCATCCCAGCGGGTCTCACTCACAGAGGAAGGTCCTGGGTGGTGCTCATTTGCAAGGATGTCTGCCTACATCCTTGCAAATAGGTTCATCCACCTATTGCCCATACCACATGATTTATAAAGGTAAAATTATTATTCACTGTCCCTCTACAAACTGTCACTGGAGTCTGACCACCTCTGAAGGGGACATGGAGGTCCTTGTCAGCCCTAATGGGATTAAATTTGGTCGCTCTTTAGGCTGAATTTGACTCTCAGCCATTGAATGCAATGGAAGCTGCAAAATAATCAGTCCTGGGGTTGGAAAAAGATTTTCTTGGCAATGTTTCTGAATCATTTTGATGTGGTACTGCCATCTTTGTTAGCTAATACTGCTTTCAGCAATAAAACTGCTTTGCTTTCGGTAGAACTAAGAATTTCTCTGCTTTCTTAGAAAAAAATGTTGTGCTGATTTGTGGTTTTCCCTTATGCAGGCTGCATTTGTTTGCACACAAGATGGGAGTAATGAAGGAGTCTAAAAAATTCAGTTGGTGAAATTCTTTCAGAATTCGCAAGAAACAAAACAAACACAAAAACAGCCCATCAAGTCAGAATGGCTGACTGATGCAAAAGGCAACACAGATGGAGGTAATGGGGTTTCAAAAGAGGAATTAGAGAAGATCTGAACAGAGGCTTATAAATCTGCAGCAATCCAGCTTTGCCAAGAATTGCAGTGGGAAATCCTCATTACAGGAGATATTTCTGTGCTGTACGCACCCATGAGAGCTTTGCTAGGGCAACCACGGGGAAAGCATGATCTAGTGTCGACTGCAAGACCCAGCAATCAGCATTCCTGAGCCCTGCCAGGCTGCGCTGCTGACTCATGCGGCAGCCTTGAGTTAGTCATTCATTGCCAGATACTTCGACCTGACCTTGTCAAGGTGCTGCAAACAAGGAAGCAAAACAGACTTACCTTTGGCAACTCTGGCAAACAAGTTTTTTCATGTTGTAATTCAGGTTCCCCCATGCCACCAGATGAGCAGTGTGGCCAAAGAAGAAGTTTGGGGCCATGTCAGGCCATTTTGGGTTCTAGGGGCTGTTGCCCTGGTGTGGCAGAGCCACAAAGGTATTGTTTGTACCAGAGGGGGGTGAGGGAAGCCCAGTTGTTGCAAAGGAAACATGAGGACTGATGGAAAGCTCTTTGTACATAGGCAGCAGAGAAGCTGGCAGCTCAGCAGATCTCATGGGAAAGACTGATGAGAGAGGAGGATGCAGAGCCTCAGGGAGGGAACAGTGTGAACGTATAAAATAGCCTTGTGCCGTAGCAGCTCAGCTGAAGAACTTGTCTCCCTCTAGCTAGAGGCTGGCCTTAAGTCTTCCACCAAATCAGAAGATCACCAGTCCTAACAGTGAGCTCACAAACCTGGGAGGGCTGGCAATGTGGAGATTTTTCTGGTTTGTTCCACCAGTTTCTCATCAGAGGACATACTGCAACACTGCGCTGGGAAGGGCCATCCTAGGTGAGATAGTCTCTCTGACTTGAGGCAATTGCTGAGACGTGCTTCTTCCCAGCTATGGGATCACAGATGTGGGGAACCTGCTCTGTTAGAAAAAGATAGTCAGGAGTTTCTGAAACACTTCAGCTGGAGTTGTTTTTTCCTGAGAGTTTATAGTGCCTTTCTGTAGCTCATCTTGTATCACCACCTCCAACGACTAACACTGGGCTGGACTAGCAGAGATTTGGCTTAAACCTGACTGGCAAAGCCTAAAAAAAGAGCTGAAATTTGAGTGATATTTGGTCAGACCTGCGAGCTCAGGGGAGAAGGATCTATAATCGTCCTCCCTGCTCAGACTTCAGCTCCCCTCACCTTCCAGCACAATCCTTACCTGTCAGTTGTTGGGGAAGATTTTCAAGGAAGGGCAAACAAGATGCTATGCTGCAGAGGTGTAATCTGGGCTTTGGAGTCAGTCCACATCTCACAGAGAGCCATATGTGTGTACCATTAAAGCTGGTCCAGGAGCTCCTGCTGAAGTAGGCAGCTTAGACACACGCACAGGCGACAAGCCGTGTCCTGAGCCCCACCTCCTCCCAGCTCTGTGATGGCTTTGAAACACTGGAGGGTCTGGGACTGGTCTCAGCTCTGCTCTTCTGGGCTGAGCCATTATGAGTAAGCCATACAGTCCCTATTTTTTTGTTACTATGACTCTTCAGTGATGTCTGAAAAGCTTCAGGGAGAGATTCATAAAACTGCATTTACAACATGTTATCTCTGCTAATGGGGCTGCAGGCAGAGGTGGTTAGAATTCTTCATACTTGAGGGCTAAGCATGGCTATGTACCCCAGGCAATGCAGAAGGCTGTCCTGAACTGTCTGTACTAAACCACAAAGCGTATTTTATTTAGGAGGTAGGTCTCTGTCAGACTGCAGAGCCTTCTCAGTACTCCAGCAGTTGCCCAGGGAGGTGGTGAACATCCCACAGTGTGCGGTCTCATCCTGACGTGAAGCACATTGTAAGGAGCAAGCCTTCATTCAGAGAGGGAGATACCTCAATGCAGTAAGTGCCTCTCAGGTTTCTGCTCTCTGACTCTGTTGGAAAGCCAGGCTAGTGAAACACGTTTGCCAATTTTAATCCCCAGACAGCACAGTGAAGCCTTATGTCCTTTGTGCTGCTTCCAGCTACAGCATTGGTTTGCTAAACATATTAAGTGTTAGAATTTTTGCACTCTCTTGGTGGAAACAGATAAAAATACTACTTATGCTGGAGCTGGCTCACTGGAGTTAGTGAAATGCAGAAAACTCCCAGTTGTCTTTGCATAGATACATTTCAAAGTATTGCCCAAATATTTTGGAACAATATTCAGACCAGGGTCTGTTTGTGACATATTTTATTTGATGTTTGCAAAATATTTTATATCTGCAAGCTATTGGATTTGACTTTCAGATCATGTTGAGTGTTAAGCAACATGCTTCACAACTGTGGGACTAAAGCTTCCCTGCTGACAGCCAGTGACTGGCGCACCACTGTGCTATTTTTTTTTTTTACTTTTTTTTGCAGGTAATTTCTGCAATATTCATAAATCATTTGCAGACTGGCTTCCAATCACCAATAGATAAACCATTATGTTATGCCAGAAGTTACAGTAAATGAATTATATGGTTTTATTTGCTGTGCACCTAAACGTTTTATTTACTCTTTAAAAAGAGCTTTAAGCTAATTTCTTCTTTCTGAAACTATTAATGTGCATATTTTCTGTCACAGCCGGAGTTGAGTATATGCATTACGTGACAAGCTTCTTGTTAAATTCCTTTGAGCAAATCTTCATTTAGTACCTCACACGCGAATTCTTCTGGAGCCAGTGGAAGTAGCAAGTGCTACTTCCGAGAGCTGCATTTCATCTTTTGAATCAAACAGCTCAGACCATCAGATGATCAAAGCAGATGAGGGGAAAGATATAGTGTGGTACCGTCATGTGCTGGTATGCCGGAAGGATCTAGAGGAACAGAAGTTCTGGTCACATAACCACTTCCCAGTGATGAGGAAAGCTGGGGAAAGTGAGGACATTTGAGAAGCTGGGAAAGATCTGTAGCAACTGAAGCTAGTGGGAGAGCATGACTGTACCCACTGTCAGAGTTTCATTGCACCAAGGCCAGCATGCCTCACCCTGTAATGACACAGCTAAATGGAAAGATTTTCTTTCTCTTGTGTCTCCACCCAGTTAGATAAACGTATAGCTAACGAAAGCCAGGTCACACCTGTCTACTGGCACCTTTTCCTCTCTCATTACGTGTGTTACCTTCACAGATAGGTTTACCTGGGAATAGAGATAAAGGGGGTTCTTTTTCTTTGTTTTCTGTTTGCTTTTTAATTTTAGAGTGTTTCATACCTGAAAGGTAAAGATTACTGTTGCTTTTAATTTCTCTAAGCTTAACTCTGGTGGCAGAAGAGAGATGCTAAATCTATTACTCTTGATCCATTAGAGAATAAACACGTAAACAAAAAGTTGGGGTTGTGCAGATTGTACCTCTCTGACAATAGTCCATTAAAAGCCATGAAGGAAAACCAGGGATATCTTAAGTAATTTAATCGAATGAAAAAGATTTATTTTTGTTTGTTTGTAATATTTTCACTTTTTTTTTTTTTTTGGCATACTAGGATTTGAAGGAATTTTGATTTATCTCTAAATACTTGTTAATGTGATAGAAACCTTTCAATGTCTAGTTTAGATGGTTCTAGACCTGCATCTTTTATCAATACCTTCTTTGGGGAAATCCTCCTTATTTCTAATCGACAGGATAACAGAATCTGACCTACAATGAACTAGTGATGCAGACATGGCTCAGCTGAGAAAGCATAGGTTTCAGTTCATAATGGAATTCTCCATCCTGAAGCAAAAATTTTTCTTGAATGCCCTGTGTGTTCAGATGATAGAGTATTTTTTCCACTTCAGACCTCTAGCAGAATGATAAAAGTCCTCAAGTTGAAACTTTTACAGGTGCTTCATGCAACATTGAGTGAATTACTCTGGAGTGAGTTTGGCTGGGGAGAAGTGACAGTACTTTTATTCATTGCATAAGCACCTCAATCAGTCTGTCTGCTCAGGTTTCTGGAAACCTCTGTGATCTGATTCACTATTTCCTTACTGTTTGTTCTGGAAGTTACTATGCAAACATGACGTTGATGCAATATTGTAGGGAGTATCTAGGCTAATCCTTACATTCAGCTTCTCAACGTGTTTGTTGAGAGCAAGGGGCTGGATTCTTTGCTGTCTTCTATCCTGTGTATCTGTAAGCCTATGGAGCTATAGCCACACACGCAGTTTCACACCTCATTTCTAACTGTAAATCACCATGCATAAGCCAGTGAAAGAGATAATTTCTAGCATACACTGGACTTGTTCTGACAGTTGGCATAAGGACATAGCTGGCACAAGAAATGTATTCTCATGCTCAAAACCTTTTTACAAATTATCAGTTCCTGAGGAATCATTTTTGTCTTCAAAATCATCTAAGGTAGTCAAGCTAGAAGCTTGGTTTTGGTATTAGTGCCTAGGCACTTTCAGGGAAAAATGAGTTTGCTTCCCTCCAGTTCTGCCCTAATACGTCAAAAGATTCAGTTGTTCTACCAGGACTCTTCTGATGACTCAGAGTTCAGTCAAAGGGCCAGTATAGGAGCCAGGAATGTGCTTTTAGAGATCTACGCCACTTTTTAGTATGCATTTCAGGCAGCATCTATCCCAAGTAACACTGAGCACATTCAGTGTAGGCATCTACATCTGGGCTGGTCCTCTGTGAGACCAGTAACTGTGAGAAATAGCTGATCCACTTTAGATATCTGCCTTGTTGAGGAAAGTAGAAAATCCTGCTTCCCTTGATCAACAGTGAAGGGATCCATGCAACGTGCTCACATGTAGAAGTCTGCAGCTAGTTTGGCCATGGGACATCCCACCCTTTGTGGCTGAGAAAGAAGCAGGACGTGGTACGAGAAGTAGCTCGTTTACAGTGACAGAATGTGTGAAAGAACTAAAACCAGCAGATCTTCAAGACCTGCTTTCCAGTTCCTGATTCTCCAGGGAGTGATGTGTTGTTTTTGGACACATTTAAGAGGCAGGAGGGTTTAATTTTTCCTTTAAGGACTGTGAAGTTTCTAAGAGCAGGTTGGATGGTGGTTGCATGCTTTTTTAGGAAAGAAGAGATTGACTTCTGTTTTCTGCAGACATTGCCACTTTTAGTTGCAAAGCAGCAATATGGAGTTCAGAAAGGTTTTCTGTTTAATCTCCCAGCCAAAGATATGAAAAATTCTCTAGAAAAACAATGCCAGAAGACTGCAGTTCCTGGCAATGGCTAATGTAATGTGTAATGGCTAATTGTAGGTGGATGTGGTGTTTTGATATTGCAAATTGTACGTGGCCATCAGACAGGCAGGACAGAAGTCTGTGGGACTTGGGGTGAATCCGAAGACGCTGAGGGAAACAGCTATGGCTTTCTGCCATCTTTGAAAGGCTGTGGTCATCAGAGAAGGTCCCCAATGACTGGAAAAAGACAAATGTCACACCTAAAGGGTGAGAAAGGATCCAGAGAACTGCAGGGTGGTTGGCCTAATCTCAGTCCCTGAAAGAATTATATCTTCTGGAAGCTGTGACTGGACATATGAAGAACAGGCAAGCAACTGGGGGCAGCCAGCATACACTTAGCAAGGACGAGCCATGCCTGATCACTCTGCCTGCCTTGTCTGCTGAGATGACTCTCTCTGTGAACAAGGGGAGATCAACGCTCATTAACAAAGATGTTAAATGGCACTGGCCCCAGTACCGACCTCTGAGGGAGGCCACTAGCAACCAGCTGCCAGCTGGACTTCGTACCTCTGACCACAAACCTCTAAGCCCAGTGATGCAGCCAGCTTTCCGCACACCGTACAGACCACTCATCGATTTCAGCAGTTTGGCTCTAAGATACTCTGAGAGACTACAGAGAAGGCGAAGCTCAAAACAAAAGGCAATTTGCACAGCTTGCAGCAAAGGCAATCCCATTCAAATAAAAGAGAAATCAAACCTCACCGGGGGTTTGGTTCCCTGGTGAGGCTCTGGAACCTGTGTCCTTGGAGATGCTCACAACACAGCTAACAAGGCCCTGAGCAACCCTGTCTAAAAGAGTCCAGTTACGGCGAAGAGATGGACCAGATGGATAAGAGGCATCCAAACAAGTCCCTTCCAAATTCAATTATTCTATGATCTGTTATGTGGTGTATGCGTTTATACGTAGGTGTGTAGGAGATTTTCAGCACAATCTTTGGCCTTGTGTGGGAGGCTGTTTTATACCTTAATTCAAAACAGTCATGTCTAACTTTCTCTGAGAGGAGAGACAGTCTTCTGAGAGCTAAAGTTTTCATTTCCACATCTGTTATGGATGTGTCAGAATCACCAAAGCTACCACTGTTTGCAGAACTAATTACTGCCCATTTGAGAAAAGGAATATGGGGCTGTATTGCCCTCTTACAAGGTCAGGTGTGGAAACTGTCTGGGCAGTGGGAGGGGGCCTGTTCTATCCAACAGAGGAATGACTCCAAAAGAGAGCTGGCAGTCTTCTGCTTACCACCCTCAACGTCCATCTCCATTTTCTGTACCTGGTTGTTGTTTGTTCCCCCCTGCCCCTGCTCTAAAATTGAAGATACTGCCAATCTGTAGCAATACTTCAACATGGCCTTACCATGCAGAGGCAGCTGAAGAGGAATAACAGCAAGGAGAGACCCATGAGGAACAGCAGTGAAGGGCGGTACATACCTCCTCTGTCCTCCAGTTTGGAAACAGAATAATCTTTGACTCAATCAACAGTAAACGTTTTCACGACATCATCAGTGTTTAATCCAAGAAATTTGTGTTAATATTACCTCTAATATCATGATAAAGATAATGTCTGTGAATTGATAGGAAGGGTCCACATTATGAGGCTACATGTTTGTATATTGTTGCTATTTGTGCTCATTCTGGATCTTCTTAAAGGTACATCAGGCAGGGCTCCTCTGACCCATTTTACAGCAAACCCATCTACACTGAGATTCCATTTGTGGTCAGAGGACAGATACAGGTATTTCCAGGGCACCCGTTCTCTCTTTTGATAGCAAATCTTCAGAATAGATGATGCAGCTTCCTGGCAGTACCTGCTTCTTTCCAGTTACTGGACAGGAAGTGTGGGTGATGAGCTCAAATGCAGATATCTGCACGGTAAATGTCATGGGTGAGGATTCGGCACACAGTGATTTTAGGGTGTTAGGGTCCTGCATGCACTATAGAAGGTTTGAATTGTCCTGACCAGTCTCACACAGGACCCCTAGACGTGTACCTTGTACCCCTTATGCCAGGGACAGCGTGTGAGCTCAGACCCTGGTGCCCAGTGCTTGGCACAGCTATGTTGTATGGTGTACCTGTGCCCTCCTCCCCAGCCCCTGCTGATTCTGACCTGCTCCCTGAACTCCCCATACTGACTTCACGCCTGACTCCTTGCCTGCTGCTTAATTCAGGGGCCTAAGCTCTGCTGCCATTTGATGTCGGATATCCTGCTTAGTCTCGAGCTGCTGCTCCAGTAGTGTCCCACAGATCCTCCACTAGCTCCATGGGGGATGTCACAGCCAGCCAAAGGGCTCTGAAACGGTGTCAGACACAGACAGGCAGGCAGCTGGGTTGTGACTCAAGTGTCTAAAGCATAAGGGTCTGCATGGAAGCAAGGTGTCTAAGCTCTTGGTAGAGTCAGTAGAGTTCTAAACCATATAGTCAGCAGAGTCTGGAGAGCAATTTGGCTGATCAAGTGTCGGGGTGTATCTCAGGAGAAGGAGAGTTGCTTGCGAGGCCCCGCTCAGTCTTCCTTGGCTATTCTCGGAATTTAGGTTGTATCACACATCCAAGCACTATAATTTAGGCTAGGTAAATCCCACCCATGTTGACTAAAAAGAGAAGAAATAAATACATTTATGAGAAAAATATGAAAATTATAACTCTTTGTGCTAAACATTATTTTCATCTGAGAAGTAAAGAAAGGCAAAAGCTTTGTGGATATTTAAGGTTCAGACTCTGTGTCTGTACATGCAATCACTCACTCCCAGTGCATTATATTATACTGTATTGTATACACTCTTACAGTACATATCCTTTGTTAATAGTCATACGGATTTACAAACACTCCCTGGAAGAACAAGGACACATTTGTTGTATACAAGATATTTTTTGATTCTGTAAACTATAAATTTGCAATTATAAATAATAATTTTGGACATTTTGCATACGGCTTTCTGTATTTGGTGATTCAATCTCTACAATGAGTAAATGAAAATATTGGTAGTATATAATGATGACCTCTTTTTGACCAGTCTCCTCTGCTCAGTTCTATGATATTGTTATATCCTCCTCTGTTGCCATAGAAATGATTGATATGTCCAATCACAGCATTCTTGCTATGCCCTTGCCTCTACATATTATGTGTCTTGTTCTTTGATCTAAACTCTCACTTGGCTTTTTGATATTTTGGGTTACATTCTGTAGACAAAAAAAAAGAAAGTAAGGAAACTTTGAATTTCAGACGGCTGAAACTAAACCAAAAGACAAAATCACATTGATATTGTGAAACTCCATGATTTTATTGTGAGTCTTGTGACATTTGGTGTTTTCACTAATGCCTAACTCTGGCAAGCGATGACTTTGTGAGAATCTTAGCATCTTTTGCATAAGGCAAAACAAGAATTACATTGTTAAAACTTTCTAGCTATGGAACTTAAAAAGGCAAAAGCAAATGTAAAGAACTGCATTTTTTCGTGTGTGCTGATTTTAGAGAGAATGAATTATGATTTTTGGAGATTTGGGTTTCCCTCTCAAGAAAGCAGGAGAGAAAAATAACTACTCAAGATACTCTTTGACATGACACAATTATTAGGGGTCAAATCGACCAATTTAATTTTGCTTTACATGTTTCAAAACTTAGTAATGCAAGCTGTCTACTTCCAGACTCCAATGTCCATTCCACAGCAGTTTATCACTCTGAGGAATACCCTGGGGCTGCCTGGGTTTCCTTTCTACTGGTTTGTCCTTCCCTCCCAGCAGTGCCTGGAGGGATATGGCACCAGACAGACCTATCCTATGTCTGGACAATAAGCCTTCCCCCCATTTCTTTGCCCAGAGCCCCATGAAAGCCTCTGTGCAGTCCCCCATACATCTTCCATACAGGAGAGAGGGCTTTCTGTTCATCTGAGGCATTTGCAACACGTTGAGTGCTTTCAGCTTGGAGCAAAGGAAAGCAATGCAAAGGAAAGCCACACAAGCCGAGTCTTAGGAAAGGGAGCTGCGTGCGATGCTCAGCATTTGGTCCATGCCCCGAAGGATGCTCTAGGAACATGGTGGCCCAGCCAGCAACAAAAAGGTCTTTAAGTGCAATTTGGCGAGACATGGACAGACCACAGAGCTGCCGCGAAACCTCTTTCTCAACCTCTTGCCTTTTTGGGAGGAGGCTCGTAGCCTGATTGCCTGTAATATCTATTTCCAGCAAATGCCACTAGGTGGCTCAAGATTGAATCCACTGCAGGCAACAGCTTTCAGTGGGATGTGCGCGTGTAGGGAGCAGGAATTTGGGAATTATCCTTGGGCGGTGAGCACCACCCTCATCGCTTCTGTAATTTTCAGGTCTTGGTTACAGATGCTGGAGGAGGGAAAGGGGCATCCCAGCAAACCCTCTGAAATGGGAATGAGCTCATTCTCATTTCTCACGTGAAATGAAACACTGGGAGTTTTCTCTTGATTTATTCCTTGAGAATCAGGGACAAGTGATAGCCTGGAGCCCAGTAGTCCTCCCTTGAATACCAGTCATGACTATTTTTTTCTCCCTACTAAAAGAAAAAAAAGTGTGTATTATTCTTCTCTTTCAAGCTCTATCAAAAGCAATTGTTACCATCATCAAAGGTTCATTTTGACCTGAGTTTGCCTTGGAAAGGCACTATGGATGAGAGGTTTGAATCCAATGTATTGGGGGAGAGAAGAGCTTTCAAACAAAGGCCCAGAACATGACAAGGGTGATCCCCAAAAGGGATGCTTGCCACCCTTCTGACCTATTTTCCAGGGGTGCCTTGAAGGAATTGATTACTTCCTGTTTCTCACTTCCCTCCACGCTAAACCTCGGTGCTTTCCTGCCATTCCTGTTTGCCCTTATTCCAGAGTGCTCCTTGTGTTGCCCTTCCATCCCTGTGCAGGGCTTTATGTCTTTTCCCATAGCAGGAGCTCTAGAGACATCTCCTTTCCTCCTCTCGCAGACAACGGAATTCCACATCCCAGGAGGGCTGTGGTCCCTCTTCCTCCTTCCCTCGCCGATATTTGTCTAGGTATCAAATATGCAGTTTGGCACCACCACCCTGCTGTGGTGGTGCCAGACAGAGCATCTCGCACCACACTGTCCTGCCTGCCACCCTGAGCTGCTCCATTTGCCTGGCAGAGCATGTGAGAGGATGCTGTGGGCAAGAGGTAGGAGGGGCAGGGAAGTTGGGATGCACAGCTCAGCCCTCTCCCTGGAAAACCTCGCCCTGCTCCCTGGGGAGGCCAGGGCTGAGTTTGCCGGGTGTCAACACCTCAAAGGCAAGGAGGAGGAGGGGGAGAGAGGAGGTAGAGGTATTGTTGAGCAAGAAGGTGCAAGCGGGTACCATCAGCCAGTTGTTTGAACTATAAACAATTGAAGAGATGCTTGAAGCTGTAGCTATGCTAAACAGTTGGCCCATCCCCCTTCTGTAGTGTTTCCATTCCCCTTTCCCTCCCCCACAGTCAACAGGGTTTCGGCCAGTGGATACCTTCCCTGACATTTTGGATTTGATTAGAAAGCAACGTATATCCTCTGACAAGCAGGCAGAAGAGCACTGAAACGCTATCAAGTCAAGCGTGTGGTCTCACAAGCCCTGACAGGAAGTCAAATATCCCCCCCATTTCCCTTATGCACCTCAAAAATTCCTCAACTACGGCCTGAAACAGCAAAGGTAACACTGAAGTGCTCACTCAGCTCTGTGGTAGAGCATGGGGAGATTTCATTTGGTTTCAGCTGGAGATCCCACTAACCATTAACAAATTGATGCCTGTTTTTAAAGTGTAAAAATATACTTCTTCTGAACTTTGCTTTTACTGAGAGAAAAGAGATGAAAAAAATTTCATAAGCCCCACCTAAAGCCTTTTCCCCAGAGTTGGCTTTGCCTCAGCTTCTCCCCACAAACACTACTTGCCTACCTCCCTTCCAGAGAGCTCCTCCTGTCTTCCTCATTTTTAGGGTGGAGGCTAATAAGCCTCCCCAGCCCTGGTAAGTCAGGGTTAATTAACCTGCAGATCCCTGCAGGCTTCCACCACCTGCTAACTGAGAGAAGCCAGCTAGTCTCTCACGGTGCTTTTTTTGCACATAGCAAGCATTAGCACCTGGAATAAGGGAAGGTTACAAGCTCTGACTTTGCCTGGGTGGTTTATAATGAAGGGAGGGCATAAAAAAAAATAAAAATAAAAAAAATTTGCCTGTTTTCTTCCTCTTTTTTTTTTTTTTTTAAATTTAGATCAGAAACATCTTTTGCATGGGAACAGCTAGCAAGCAGCTGTGTTTCATGCCATTGCCACCTTTCTGAGTCTGGGGAAGGCACTATTAGTTGAGTTCTGCCTTTCTGCTAATGGGTACCCCTCTCTCCTGGCTGGTGGCTGCCATTTGTGGCAAATGTTGTAAAGCGTGTAGTCAGTCACTGTGGGATGCAGTTATCTGATGCAACGGCTCTCCAGGGACTGATTTAGGACTACTATAGTAAGGACAGTTGGAGCTAATTGGATTTTTTTCCCCCAGCCTGGGTTTCCAAATATGACAGGGCAGCATTGCTTTATTAACCCAGCCATGTTCATCCATGTTCCCTGTTACAGAGGAAGGGATTTCTTTTTTTTTTCTGTTGGTGTTGAATCACAGCTTAGTAGGGGTTATTTCCTGCTGGTTCCTGAACAAGAACCAAGAGAGCTTCCTTGCCTGCTGGAATTTTACAGCATGAGCTCTGAGCAGGGGTGCCATCATTTTTAATTTCAGTGAACAGTTTTTGTTATCTCTGCTAGTAACTGACTCATTTCTGCGGACTGGGCAAACCAGGAAAAAATAAAAAGGTTCCAGCCAATGTTCTTCAGTGACTCATTCAGGTGGATAAAGCTTTTACAAATGTCCTCTTGCAGCTAACAGGACATGGGCAAATAGCTTGTGTGCAGAGGAATTAAGATGTTGTTTTGCTGGCTCCCTTCCCATAAGAGCATCAGCCACTCTGCCTGTGAATTGCCACCACCCAGCACTACCCTGACCCAGCGCTCAGCTGTCTTGGTGGCAGCTTTGGTGCTCTCTGGGTCCTTGCCACAGCTTTTTCATCACTCTAACTGTGTGGAAACACCAAACTGATTTCTGCTAATGCTTTGGCCCAACACCTACAAGGCCATGAGGGAGAACATGGGTCCACACGGCTGGGAAGACATTAGGTCACTGTGGAGCAGCCGCCTCAGTTTATCTGCTAGCGCTGCTCACCAGCCATGTGTTCTCTTTTACAACACCTTTCTGAGAGAGATGAGAAATAAAGGCCCAAGGGGAGATTAAATGACCTGCTGAAGGTCACAGTACCTCAAACCTACCTTCTCTCAGAAATTTTGCTAGAGTATTGCACCAAAACATCCCCAAAATGAATTGTATGCTGTTTTGTTTAGATAATGGACAGCTCAGCCCCTGTGTGCTGTGATCCACCCATCAGAGAGCAGAAATCTTCTGCCATGGCTATTGATTCTTTGTATTCTGCAGCTTTCCCCTGAGGATCCTCCCAGTAATGTGCTTCATCTTTATCCATCCTGAAGATCTTTAAGAGAGGCTGAAGGCTTGCTAGTCCAAATAACGTCAAAGCCAGAATGGAGACAACCTCCAGATCAGCATGGTAAATCTGTGTTCTTCACAATCCAGGCAAGGGGAGGGAGGGGCCTTTCCAACCCAAAAGGCTCCAGGAGGATCCTATGCTTGAAAGGACTCTCCAGCCACCTGCAAACAACCATGCCAGTGGCCTTGATAAATGTGGCTCTAAGGCAAGAAGGACCACACAAAATGCCGTCTGCATAAACATCAGAGGCTTCTTTTCCTTGGAGTCCCTATACCTATGGACACGTGTGCCTCTCTTCACACTTTACCTCTCCTGTTTTTAACCCCATCTGCCAGCAATACTGCAAGTCTCCTTTTGTATGGAGAGCAATTGCCCCTTCCTTACCACCCACACATCAACCACAGGCCAACGACACATACAGCCCTTCTTTCAGTAGCAACTGAAGGGTAGTACCGGAATAGTGGTCCTCCTTTATGAACTCCTTACCTGCCACCCCACATCCCTGTGAAGCGTCCTCTCTAGCATGCTGTACTTGGCTTGCCTAAAGGCTATAGCTCTTTAACTAGAAGACATGCTTCTGGCATTCCTGGGAAGCGAATTACAGTCATGTTGGCAGCTGCCCTCTGCCCTTGTCTATTGCAATAGCTCAAGATGATGCCAGCAGCCCCTGGGCTGCATTAGGAAGAAGGTCACCAACAGGTCAAGGGAGGTGATTATTCCCATCTGTTCAGCACTGGTAGACACATCAGGAGTTCTGAATTTAGTTCTGGGCTCCCCAATAAAACAGAGACAGGAACTTACTGCAGCAAGTCAGTGAAGGGCCATGAAGGTGACGAAGGGACTGAAATATCTCATATATGAGGAGAGGCTGAAGGAGCTGGGATTGTTCAGCCTGGAGAACAGAACGCGCAGGGGAGAACTTGAACCAGTGTGTGCATGAATACCCAATGGGGCAACTAAGGAAGATGAGTCAGACTCTGAGTGGTGCCCAGTAAAAGGATAAGAGGGAATTGGTATAAATGGAAATACAAGAAACACCATCTCAACATAAAACTCTCCACATTTTGCTAAATGTGTGACCACCCAGACAGGCTGTGGAGTGTCCGTCCTTGAAGATACTAAACGCACAACTGTATGCAAACTGTATGCAAACCTGCAGCAACTTGCAGTAGCTGACCCTGCTCTGAGCAGGGGTTGGATGAGGCAATTCCCAGAGGCACCTCCCAGCTTAACCAGTCTGTGATTGTGCTTGCTGACCCTCACATCCTGTGGTCAAGTTCCACTACCATTACTTGTATTTTCCTTCAGCCACCTTATTGGAGTGGTGTTTGCCACTCCTGAGTGAAGGGGCAAATTAGCTTTTCTGCAACAGATACTTAGAGTCAAATGAGCAGATGATAAATGAACAGCTACTATGGGAGTAGATGCAGAAAAAAGTCTTTCTATATGGTGTTAAATCCAGACAAGGAATGTAGGATTCATCCCATCTATCTCTGGACATTTGCAGTATAACTATTTATGCCTGACTTGGGTATCTAGACTCCCTTTTGAGTCAATATGGAGAAACAGACATTTCCAGAAAGTGGTTCACGTGACCTGTTTTACACAAGATGAATCATGCCCAAGAACTGTCTTTCTTTCTCTGCTGTCTATTACAAAGAGAGAGAAATGTGAAGAGGTCAAGTTTAGACTTCTACACTGTAGACATCTTACAGCATTTAGGATGATTCCCACCTCTGATACTTGTACAGAAGTCTTATCTGTTATTGCCTAGAGTAAATTTTTACACACCATAAAATGCAGTCGGATTTGACGAATGTTTCTTTGCCTACAAATAGGTCTAACCCAACAGACAACTGAAAAGGATAGGCAACCTCCAAAGCACTGCAGATTAAAGATTCAGACAAACAATCTAGGGGCAGGTTGGAACCCTGCTTTATTATTCCAAGGGTGAGTATTTTAGGGATACGGTTCAAGGGCATTTTGAGTAATAGGTCCTTATCTACTACATTGGTTTAAGGTCAAGGGCCCCAAACCCAACCCTAGAGATCCTTTTTGTGGCTGGGATCCTCAGCCCAGAGTCCAGAGGAGTCTAGGGGACTGCTTACCTGATCAGTCTATGTTACTGTATCTTGGAGGAACAGAGGAGAGCTGTGGACAAGATGGTTCAGTAAGGAGACACCTTAGACCCTCTTATGCAATTGTTAGTTCAGATTCCTTTGCATATATCCATCTACAGGGTCTTACTGAGGCAGAAGGTCTTCATCTCATCATGCTGTTGATTTACCTTTCTTACGCATAAACTATCCTTGGCCTGCAATAACAAGCAGCAAGGAGGTAATGTACATCCTTGGCAGTGATTAGCCCTATGCTGGAGTGTCAAATGCTTGAAGAACACTGCAAGATGACACAACCTGTCTTGTTTTGTCTTTTGAAATATGATGAGGCAGTACAGCATAAAACTGTTGTCCCTTTTTTGCAGTGGCTGGCATGCATCTGGGCAGCATCTGGACGCAAGACTCTGATCAAACTTGGCATAGGTGGTTAGGCTATGCAGCATTATATCTGCACATGATATAGGAAGCCAGATTGCATAAACACACTATGGTGGAATGAGTGCTGCAGTGCAGTGCGGTCCTGGGTGCTTTAGACAGTCAGTCTAGGAGCTTGACCCTGATGTTGCTGCAAGGGTTCTGTGAAAAGGCAGTATAGCTGCAGATTTCATCAGGGAAGTCATCTTTGGTCAAGATACTTAGTCCTGGTATTTTTCAAGGCAACCCACAAATTCTAGAGAACTGCACACCTTTGGGGATGTTAGGATTGTAGAAAAAGAAAGGATAGAGAAAGAGTATATGAAGTCAACTGCTAAGAAAAAATGATGTGCAAAGAGTGAATGAAAATAGTTTGTCTCAAGTTAGGTACCCCAAATCCCAAATAAGTTCCTAGTACAAAAGAACTTGTGACCTCTAATTTGTCAGCATTTTGGTAAATACAATAGCCTTTTTTTTTTCTATGAAATGCTCAGAAATGTAAGATAATATTTAAGTTTTAAGTGATATTAAGTAGATATTAATTGTTCTGTAAAATGCTGTATGCAAACATGTTGGAAACTGCTGTATGATGCAGGAAGAAAGTTGATATTCAAATACATTTCTACACTTTGCCGGTGTAAAATTTCATCATCAAAAAATGATTAAGTGTTCCCGTTCTATGTTGTTTTGTTGGTAAGAGGAAAGTGACTAACTGTTACAAAATGCTTGGAACGCCTGATCGTAATGTAACTGGTCCTTATTTTCCTCCTTATATTCCATGGAGGTCAAGGAGGTTCCAGCTGCAGAAGTTTTTACCCCCAAACTGCTCAAGATTCAAGGGAAAGGAAAAAAATATTTTGATAAGCTGACATTCATCTTCAATGAGCAGAATTTCAGATACCAAAGTTAGTGTAAAGATCTCCTTTCTCGGCTGGAGTAAGCTTATAAAGGACTTGATCAGCAAGGGAACATGGGGCAATGTTTGAGTACATCTGGCAGTGTCTGGGGAACTCTGCAAAGCACTCTTGCCAACTGCTTAGGATTTGATCTGGGGGAATGCCCTTATTCAGAAGCACGCATTTGCATGCCGTTAACACCCCACTGCCTTCACTATGTTGCTGTCTTCTGAACCAGGACTTTATCCTGTGGCGCACACCTTCATCTCATCATTTCTTCCTATGTACTTACAGCTAGCCCAAGTAACAACTCCAGTCTGGGCTTGTGAAAGGAGGAAATAATAACAATCAAAGCAGCAGAGAAAGTTTTCAAGAGCTGTTGGAAAATAATGTGCTGGTTTTCTGTTCTGTGTATAATTTTTCCTTCTTTTTCCATTTCAGAGATAATTGAGCTAAGGGCAAACTGCCTATGCGTCATTGCTAAACAGTATACTTGTTTCTGATGATGATTGCTTATAGTAAATAAATCAGTCTTAAAGGGGAGTCAACAAAGTTGGCCAACAAAGCTTCCATGCAGTTTCGCAGGAAGAGCTACACTAATTCACAGCAGGTAAATATCTGTCCCCTTGACTTCACTTTGCTAGTCGAATAAGTACAAAACTTCCAAAGAATGCAAGACTGCACATCTGAAAATCCCTAAATCTGGCATTGCATGAAAGAGCATTGACTGGCTGCGTGGGATTCATCACACTAGCCGGAGACGCCTTCAGTGCAGGCTTCAGCGTCTGAACTCACCATGCCTTCTTCACAGTCAGTGCTACGATACCATTCCTCTGAGCCACTTTGTCTGTTTCAGGATGAGATGAGCTGTACCCTGGTGGTTCTTACTTCTCCCAGCCAACTGTTAAAAGAAGCTTAAATGATCAGCTTAGATATAGACGTGCAAAATGGACAGGTGAATTCCACATGTTTTATCCAGAGATGACAGCTCTCTGTAGACCCTCTTTATTCAGTGTTTCTGTTATGATCAGAAGACCCCTAAAAGCCTCCACATTTCAGAAGATAAAATAATTGTATTGATCACAAATTTCTTCACTAACAGTTACACTGAAGAGCTTTACCGAACTGCTGTGTAGCATCCCTGATATTTGGCTTAGAGAAGAGTCACTTGGTGAATCAACAAGATCTAGAAGAAAAGGACAGAAAATGACCTTTCAAGCCAAACTGCAGCTAAAATACTTTGCCTCACATAAAAATCCAGCAATGTTCCATAACATTCCACCTTTTACTATATTTTGATGACCAGATTTTGTTTTAAAAAACCCCAATACCTGAAGGATTACATTGTGCCAATCACGGACCCAAGGGTGATTAATACTTTTCATTTCAACCATCTATTATGACCAGTGGGTGTCTTTAGTTAAATTATATGATGCATGGTGATGCCTAAAGGCTTTATGTCTTCTTATGGACCTCTCCCTGGCATTTCTATTGACATGCCAGCAGCAGCTCCGTGACACCTTGGCTGTGTTGTCAGAGCAAACTTAAGAAGTTGTCAATGCTGTTTCACCATTTCAGTCTCTCATGTGGTCCTCTTTGCCATTACAGCTTCCTTGGTGATGCCACTGTCAGAAACCAGATCTGATTCACTTCTGGGGGAGTGTGATTTTTAAGCAGATGTGTGGCTCAGCCCTGCAAACCCTTGTTCTGGCAATAGAACATGGAGAGGGTAGTGCTCTGTGGTGTGAAGCCAGGTATGAGGCACCAGGGAAGGGAGGAGAGGGAACATTTTAAGGTAGCTTCACTGACAAAGCCAGAGTTTCCTGGAATTATGGTCTCTGTGGACCTCATGCTGCATAAAATGAAAACTTAAACCAATTAAGCCTGCATATTAATTGTCAAAATCCTTAAATGGTTCTATGTTTTCTTCACAGCACTGGCATTTTTAATATGAAAGGACAGTTAATTCTCACCTATGCTTATTTTTTTCTCTTACTTTTGCATTTTGGTTATAATTCACTTTTTGTATTCAGAGTTATTTCAAAACATAACTCCCCAGTCACTTTAAAATATAGCACAAAATGAAAATCCCTTCAATGTTCAAATAAAAGGCACTTGGAAACTGAAGAAGAAAGCTTTCAAAGGGCAAGCTTCAGTAGCCTTAATGTTTGTTTAAAATGTATGCTTTACACTTTAATTTTGATTTCTATAATTTACCTCACTTAAGCCACAAGTCTCAAAGATTTACGAATGCGCAGGGAGTTTGCACAATGCATGAAGTTCAACACAGGAATAAATTCACAGGACTGAAGGTAGCTGTACTCAGACCAGGGATTATGGGAATTTATGCCCTCACAGCTTTGTTGCAGAAGCCCACTGTTGGTGAAAGTGCATTGGCTTCATTCTGGCCATATGATGGCTTCTGTACCAACTCAGGCCACAGTTTCATCTTGGTTACTACCAGATCTGTGGTCTCTTTGGGATCATCTGACTGTGGACCATATGTAAAGACACAACAATCATATTTCTCTTCAGGTAGCCCAAGTATACAGAAATATTTCTGTTCTAGGTTTATGCTTTTTTTTACTAGGTTTAAGCTGGCTACAGGGAGTTTGACAGTACCTGCTCCATCAAAGTTGCTCTGGGAGAAAATGACTCCTTCAGAATTTTTTTAATACATTTGAATTGACGGAGTAAATTCATACGGGTTCAGTGCTTTGCATCCTGCCGTTATGGCATTTCTGACTCAGTACATGGCACATCAAGGTTATGTTCAGGGCCATTCCAATACAAGGCCTAAATTCTTGAGAAGTAATCCCCGCTTATCTCCTCAAGATCTTGGTAGCTTGCAGACTCAGCCTGAACTGTGTTTGTACAAGCTGGAGGCTTATGAATGAACATCCCAGACACCTCCATGCTTCACTTCTTTCTGCTGTTTCACCATACCATAAGTGAGTTGCATAAAACAAACCAAAACCTTTAAACATGGGTGATTCCAATTCTGATCTGTTTGATCACATGGCTCTGCAAGTAAACGCACCAGCATTAACAGAAAGATAGCATAGTGACAGGAACGGAAGACCAGGAGGAAAAGCATAGGATGTGCACACGTGCTCAGTGGAGGAGGTTTGGGCAGTCCTTACATAAGCACTCCATGTAGAGAAACGCCTGCAGAGCCACAGCCATCCTCACATTGGTAGAGCAGCTTTTCTTATTCTAGGGCTCACATGCAGCATGAGTGGGTTGTCTGTCTGACTTGACTGCCATCCTGAAGCACGGATCTCAGAAACTCCAGCTAAGAACCCTCAGGTGCCCCTGGGTGGAATAAGGTACCTCAAGACAAATGTGAGAAAGGACAATACTCTGTGAAGAGTTCTGACTCAGATGGGGAAGAAAAAACTTTGCCCATAGCTACTACAGATATGGCTCAGGGCCCTCTATAAAATGTGAAATAAGTGTCACAGCTGGGTCATGGGAAGATAACTTCAAGCCAGCTTAGCTGCAAGCAGAGATAGCCCGTGACAGCCAGCCACACTCAGTAATTGCATGCTTTGTGTGATAGACAGCAGGACCAGAAACAGCTAGCTTGTTAAAACTTAGAGCATGAGCAGTGTCTGAAAATATACCCAGGATTGTCCCAATTAGCCCAAGCATGCAACAGTGCTTTTATGCCAGCTTTATGCATTTTTTGCCAGCTTTAAGCCTGGCTGCAGGAATTACAAATCCCAGTCTGATGTGAAGTGCAAGATCTCTGGCTCTGCTTTGAATTCAGTCTGTGAAGATCAATTAGGTATGTGGAGTCAGTGAAAGACTGTGGCAGCATGAAATCACGCCTCCTTGCCCAGTTCCAGAGATGGGAACAGCCTCCTCACAGAGGCCTCACAGAAGTTGCAGCTCCATGGATGTAAATCCTGTGTGGGCATGTTCAGAACCACATTCAAAATGCCCCAGCTAGGTGAAGCAAATTGCTGAGCTTTATGCTGCTGGTTCGGATTTGTTCTCTGTGGGCAAGGGTTTTGCTGTCCTGGCAAACTTCATACAATTTCAGCTATCAGCTTCTCATGTCCTATGGCTTTAGGTGGACCAGGTACTGTCTTTCTTCACAAAAGCCAGCATAAAAGGTGATATAAACACTGTATTAAGTGCCCTGGTTATTTTCATAAATACATTGTCATGTGTTCCTTTGTGATCTGGATCAAGTTATAACTGCTGGGTGATCCAGTGCTGCACAGGTGTGGTATTAATTATTGCAGGGCTAAGGTTAACTTATCTTCCCAGGCTAGACTGCAATGTTATTTAATTTTTTCAACCCAAAATGACTTTTAGAAAATAGTTTTGTAGTACCTAGATCTCTGTGCTATAACAACTTGAGGAATTCCTATTCTTACATTACTGCCCACCACTCCTTCAAAGCAGGGCATTAATAAGAAGTAAAGCAAAGCACAAGAAAAAAGAAAAAAAGCATTTTCTCATCCCAGCTACCTGGCCATAACACAGGGGAGATGTACAGGCACAGCTTAAAGAACATCACAGTTGTGGAGCCTGGCAGGGGATGAGCAAAGGTGAGTATCTCTATTGTGCCGATAGTGCTGATTTTAGTGTGCCTTCCTGCCCAGTACTGAGTAGCCATGGAAAGAGTTCTGCCCTTCTTAGCTACTCTTCCTGAGCTAGTGGGCAGCCCCTGTGTTTCAGGAGTCCTTTCAATCTGCTCCCTCCTAACAGAGATTGGAGGGTAGACAGTGATAGCTTCCAAGTGTACAGCTAGTAAAAAGCTGCTCCATTTGGGCCCCACACAACTCAGTGTCACCTACAGTGACATCTACACGTGCTTTGCTGTGCTTGGTTCTAGCTCTGTGCCTGAGTCTTGCCTGCATGTCAGGATGAGGGTAACCCATCGGTTTGGGAGACAGTGCAGCACCCTGAGGAGAGGGAAAGCAGCAGGATGTCACCAGCAGCAGTTGATGCACATGCAACTGGGTGACCAGAACTGTGAGAACATGTTCAACTATATGACATTCAGATACAACACATAAGATCCTTGATCTCACATGGAGGTATAACAGTGATGAAAGAGCAGAGGAGAGGAGCATAAGTTGGAGGAAGGCTGATTGTGTGGCATCCTTCTGTATACAACTTGATCCCAGCACATATTGTAATCACCATCACGAGAAGAACTCATCAGAACAAGGAGAACAGGCAGTCTTTAAAGCCTTCCAACCTCCGTCTGGTCTTGGGAGTACACTTGCAGTAGAAGAGCTGGACTGTGCAAAGTCTTACTCATCTTTCTTGCTACTCTGTGCTCCAGTATTCCTCACACTATCTTGAGCCTCCCTCATGGATTTCCCTGGCCAAGGTGAAAACCGTTTCCCTAGACAGTACAACGGGACACAGGCCTAATACTTCACACTATGAGGTAGGTCAAAATGACTCTCATTTTACACATAGGGAATGGGAGTGGAGGCAGGAAACGGGATGCCCCAAGGCTATGGGATGAATCAGTAGGAGAAACAAAATGAAAATTCAGAACTTCCTCTCTCTTTACTCATCTCTTTGAATATGGTTGATGATTAAGCTCCTAAAAAGTTAGTGTAGTTGATGACCTCTACATCCCTGGTCAGTGATTAGGGCCCGAGTGTATTAAATGTGGAAAAGAATAAAACAAAGACAATTTCAAAGAACTGGAGAAAAAAATAGAGGGCAAGGAATTCCTTTTGTGGTCAGAACATAAATGTTGGGTTCCTGTTACTCCCTCAGTGACCCTTCCAGTAAGGAAGGAAGCTTCTGTAGTTCTACCCCTATGGGTCCACCGAGAGTTGAAATTGGCTTAAGCCACAGTTACCACCAAGAAGCAACGCTATGGTTACATTTCCTCCCCTGCACACAGCTTCTGTCCCGCCTCCCTGTTGTCAACACAACTGCTCAAGCAGGCATGCAATGAACCAGCCCGGGAAACTGATCACTAGTAACATCAAAAATGCTTTTCCTCTCCTAGGCTAGCTTTGCTATGAGTAAGTCCTGGCTCAATGCACAGCTGTACGGGTGCTTATGCTGACACAAGGGACGTGGTGCCAGAGGGTAGGAACAAAGGGACAGAGAAAGTGAGACTCAGGCTCCCTCTTTCAGGGATGCTGAAACTGCTCAGGAAACTACAGTTCCCCTCTTCTCTCGGCTGCTGCGAGCACAGTGAGCACAAATGGGTGCAATTGTGTCTGAGGTTGACAGAAAAGAGCACGCTGGCCTTGCAGCTTTCTCCTTGCTTTGTTCCTGAACAGATGGAGCTGACTCAGATTTTTTGATGCTTCTACTTATTTTGCCATTAGAAGATACAGTCATTTACTGCTCTGTATGTGGGGTGACTATCCACAGGACTGAAATTCCCTTTCCTTGCATTTCACCTGCATTATGATATGGGATGGTCATCTTGCTTTGTCTCCTTCAGGTGTGCTGGTTTCACTGTGTAAGGAACAGTTAAAACAGACTGCTCATCTCCTTTCCAGTGGTTTTAGGTTTGGCCTTTTAAGCTTTAGATTTCCAAACTGGGTAAATATGTTCTGCTAGTAAAGAGCATGAGGAACATGTGAGCAGTGTGGTTTTGGCCGCAGCCAAAGAGACTTCTTTGTCAGAAGGACAACTCTTTCATCCCTCTGCTTGTGTAGGAAGGAAAAGGAAGGTGACGCAGTGCACCACTTCAACCCAGAAACCAGCAGGAAGTTGCCCTGTGGCATTTACTGCTTTACGAAAATTATTTTTCTAAAGTTGGGGGTTGCATCATTTTTCAAGGATTCACAATCTTCTTGTTAGCACTTCTGATGTAATACTAAAATAAATCAAAGATGAACATTCACTATAAAAAAATACGGGTTCAAGCAGAGAGGGGACACTATGGTGGAGCCACATCATCACAGCTATAATGGTGAAAATGTGCAATTGGGCTCAAAGCCTCAGCTCTACAAAACTGGGACTGTATTTTTCAGAGGCATGAGAAAAGTTCTATGTATTTGGTTTAGAAAACTTGCAGGTCAGAGTTTGGGCTTGAAAATCTGTGCAGCATCCAGAAGTTCACAGCAACAGTCTCTGAGGTAGTGTTACCACTAAGGAAAGAGATTGTAGAGTTATAATACATATGTTCCACAGAAATTTAATTTTCGAACTCCACAACAGTGAAAAAAGTGAGTATCAGGAGAGGACTAGAAACTAGGACATCACCTAGGACACTGCATGGGGAACCCAGCTTCATGAACACAGTATGGAGATCCATTCCCCTGCCTTAAAAGGAAGGTGTTAGAAGCAGAAACAGTTCAATGAAGGGCAGGTATGGAACGGTTTCTGTTCCTGGTATCACTAAAAAGACTATATGCTACCTGTAAAAAATGGAAGGGGAACATAAGGAAAGTCTATAAAAAAAATTAATATAATGAAGAAAATAAACAGAAAATGATTGTTGTATCTTTCAGCACAAGAACCAGCAGGAGGTTTTTGTAAACCAACAAAGGTGGTCTTCACACAAGAAGCAGCTCATTCATCTTTGTAGCTCCCTGCCAGAGGACATTGTAAGAGGCAGAAGCATGTATGAATCCACAAAGTAAATGAGCAATCTATCAGAAAAATCACCAGAGTATGAAATGTGGTGACAGAAAGTGTTGCCAAAGAACGCCTTGAGATGCCGAGAGCTGAGTGGATGTACCAGGGAAGTATCACTGTATGGTTCAGTATCCCTGCTCACTTCCATCAGCATTCACCACTGGATACATCTGGAGATAGGATGCTGGGCTTAGATGGGCAATGTGTTGACCTATCAAGGCTGCTTTTACAAATAGGAAGGCAGAGTTAAATAAGCCAGGGAATACAAACCCGTCTGCTGACAATAAATCTTTATGGAAATCCATTTTTTAAAACTTATTGCATCTCTAGACCTGAACTTATACTCAAATGGGCCCAGTATAGAGTTCAATTGAAATAATTTGCCTTAAGACTACAGGTTCCTGCACAGAGAAAAAACAGCTGCCTGGTCTAGGCCTGTTTCCTTTTTTTGTAACTACATCTCTTTAAGTGAAAATGAAGTACACCATTAAACTGTTACGGTAATTTATCCTTACACTTTCTGCTCAACAGGCTTGCTTTGTTTTAAAAGTATGTTTGTGTGATTCTTATAGCTATGTATATGCAATTTTGTGGTTAAAGTAGGAGAGACAGGAAAACCTTGGTTCCCACAGGAAACGTAACTTGACCTATCGCAAGCAGGTAAGATTTTTGCCGTATCAGTGTGATAAAAAACTTCAATGAGAAACAAATCCTGCCAAGATTTACACCTGTGTGCAACTGCCTGATGGGACTAGCTCAAGAGGGGTTAATGAGATTTTTCCACGTGATTCAGATTCTGCTGGAGGAGGCTTCTGGGTGGGAATGGGGCCCGAGACATTTCTGGCTGTCAGTAAATGATGTGTTAAAAATGCCATCTCATGGGTTTGTTGGTTCTGCTGGCCAGTATTTCTGTTTTTGCAGAGGTCTTTGATGGAGCAGGGATGTTTTTACCTGTGGGCCTGAGGGCTCTGGTGAGGGGGGGAAAGAAGAGGAGAAAATACCACAACCCCATGGGCTGCAGGGTAGACACAGTCACCCTTGCACACCTTTTCTATTATTTCCAACAAGCCTGGAGAAGAGAAGGCTCCGGGGAGACCTTAGAGAGGCTTTCCAGTACCTGAAGAGAAAAGGTACAAAAAAGCTGGGGAGGGACTTCTTACAAGGGCAAGTAGTGGTAGGATGAGGGGGAACAGTTTTAAACTAGAAGGGGAAAAATTTAGATTAGCCATTAGGAAGAAATTCTTCTGGGCACAGGTTGCCCAGGGAAGCTGTGGGTGCACCTTTCCTGGAAGTGTTCAAGGCCAGGTTGGATGAGGCTTTCAGCAGCCTGGTCTGGTGGGAGGTGTCCCTGCCCATGGCAGAGGGGTTGGAATGGGATCATTTTTAAGGTCCCTTCCAACCCAAACCATTCTATGATTCTATGATCTCACCTGAGGTGGGAGGGGAAAATACCACCACCCCACGGGTTGTGGGGTGGCTCCAACCATCATTGTGCACCTTTTTCTATTGTTGTTTCCAACAAAGCCTTATGATACCGGTCAGGACCATCTGACATGGACTGTGCCTTCACCCTAAGGGTGTGGCAGGACAGTGGGGCGGCAGACAGTACCTTTGCCCATGCTGATGGGGGGGCTGCCCAGCACATTCCCTCCATCCAAGTTGCATAGAATCATAGAATGGGTTGGGTTGGAAGGGACCTTAAAGATTATCCAGTTCCACCCCTACTGCCACGGGCAGGGACGCCTCCCACCAGACCTGGCTGCTCCATCCAACCTGGCCTCGGACACTTCCAGAGAGGGTGCATCCACAGTTTCCCTGGGCAACCTGTGTCTTTCAGTCCTTTGAGATCACCGAGTCCAACCGTCCCTGTCCAGTAGTAAATCACATCCCTGAGAAACTCGTCTCTTCGTCTTTTAAACACCTCTAAGGATGCTGACCCAGCCACAGAGTCACGCGTGGGCACCCGCGCCCGGGCTGCGGCCGGGGCCGGGGCCGGGCTATTGTTGGGCGGCGCTGCCGGGGCCGCTCCCTCCGCGTCCTCCCTTCTCTCTTTCTCTCCCCGCGAGTTTACCCAGCAGTGCTTTGGTGCGGGCGCGTTTCCGCCGGTTTTTCCTGTTGGAGAAGGGAAGGGGGAGCTGTTTTCTCTCTCTCCCCACTCGCAGTATATTTTGTATCCCTTTTTCTCCTCCTCCTTCTCCACCTCCTCCTCCTCCTCCCCGGCTATCTTTGTCTGGCTCGCAGCACCCCGCTCCAGCCCCTGCCCGCCGGTGCTCGGCGCCGTTTCATGCGAGGGCAGCACCTCGGGAAGGGCTCGGGGGCTCCGCCGCGGCGCTGGGCGTGAGCCACCGCCCCCCTCCTTCCATGCGAAAGCCGGGCCGCGGCTGCCGGGTCCCGGCGTGAGCGCCCGGCCGTGCCGTGCCATGCCCGGGCGCGGGGAGCACCGCGAGCCTGCCAGAGGCTGCCGGCCACGGCGCCGCTCCTGCCGCCGCCGCCGCGACATGGTGTGAGCCCGCTGCCACCGGGGACGAGAGGACATCCATCCCCCACCCACCCATCCACCCCCCCATCGGCTGGGGCACCACCGCCCTCGGGAGCATCCCCGCACCGCGGGGAGACAGACGGACCACAGCACCCCCTCTCCTTCCTCCCTCCCTCCCTTCTTCCCTTCCGTTACCTCTCTTTCCCCCCTCTTTCCTTCACCTCCCTCTGCTTCTTTCCTTCCTCTCTGCTTCCCTTCCTTCACCTCCTTCTGCTTGCCTTCCTTCCTTCCTTCCTTCCTTCCTTCCTTCCTGCCTTCCTGCCTTCCTGCCTTCCTGCCTTCCTTCTTCCTCCTTCACCTCCCTCCTTCCTCCTTTCCTTCCTTCCTTCCCTCTTCCTCCCTTCCTTCCTTCCCTTTTCCTCCTTCACCTCCCTTCTTCCTCCCTTCTTCCTCCTCCTCCCACCATCCATCCATCTATCTGTCTGTCTATCCATCATCCCCCCCCCCTTCGCCAACCCCTCCCAATGCTGAAGAGTTTCAACCCGGCGGGGCTGGAGTGAAGAAGAGGGAAGGGCGGAAGGGAGGAGAGGAGCTCCGCGCAATTCACAGCTGCTCCAGGGAAGGGGGAGGAGGAGGAGGAGGCGGCGGCCTCGCTATTATTTAACCGAGAAGAAAAAAAATAAATTAAAAGGGAAGAAAAATAAAGAAAGAAAGAGCCGGGAAAATGGCGAACGATTCTCCTGCAAAAAGTCTGGTGGATATCGACCTTTCCTCCCTGCGGGTGAGTACCGGGGTGGGGGTGCCCCTGGGGCTGGTGGGGCGGGGGCCAGCGCGCCCTTCGCCGGGGCTACCGGGCGGGCAGCGGTGGGAGCGGCTGAGCCGGGGCTGGAGCTGGAGCTGGAGCTGCGAGCGCTGCCGGGGCGTGGGGGGCCGCGTGTGGGGAGCCCCGCGGGGGGAGCGCGGCCCTAGGCTGCTTTTCCTTTGTTTGCGTGTATTGGCATGTGCGTGGAAAAACAGGGCGCAACAGCTGCACGCCGCCAGCAGCCCGGCTCCCTGGCTCCGGCAAGGGCTCTGCCAGTAGCCATCGCCTGGCAAAAATGTAACCCCACTTCTCTTCTCCCCCTCCCCGCCCCCCTTTGCTCCTTCTCCCTCCCTTAGGACCCTGCTGGGATTTTTGAGCTGGTGGAAGTGGTTGGCAATGGCACGTACGGGCAAGTCTACAAGGTTCGTGGCAGAATTTCTTCTCCTTTTGTTATTGTCATATTTTTTTCTCGAGGGTACCCGGTGTCTCTGCCGGGCTGAGCACACGGCTGGTGGCGACGCGCCCGCTTGGAAACAGTTAGAGGTGATAAAAATTGCCCTTGTCATTGTTGCTGCCCGTGACAAGTTTGTCAGCCTCTTGGCTTCTGCTTTTCCAATGGAGCAATAAGTCATTGTCCCATGTGCCCACCCTGAAATGATGAAATAGTCCTTTATTGTTCTTATTCTCCTTCATTTCCCACCCACCCCCACCCCTGAGAAATGACAAAACCGAGTGGACACTGTCAAAGTGTCTCCAAACTATACAAATAGGTCCATGGGCTCATTCAAAATTGCTGCTGGAAGTCCCCTTGGAAGTTGCTGCTGCTGCTGCTGCATTGACTGTAGACAAAGACATTGGCCTTCATTAAAACTGTCACCCGGTTTCCTGGTTGGAAAACCTTCAAAGTGCTGAAGCTGTCGAGTCGGGAGTGAATGGTTAAAGCATCTGATCTCACTGTGCTGTGCGGTGCAGTGACTGGGGGGATCAGAGTGACAATAATAAAGCGTTCGAAGCGGGGAAGCTTACTTTGTGAAAATCAGAATTCCTAGAATAACCTGTTTGACAAGTGTGTGACTTTAAAAAATAGAAATCAGAGAGTGCCCATGTGGGTGTGAAACTAGCCTGCATTTTTCCCCCCCTCCAGTGTGCAGTCAGTGGAACAAACAAATCTCAAGATTGCATGACTTTGCAGTGAGCGCCAGCTACCAGGATGACTAATTATTCACACAGTCTTAATACTTGGCTAAAGACGGAAGGCTCTAGCCTCATATTGTAGAGAAATGCGAGGCACATTTGCAAAGGGAAGGAGAGATAACTGAAAGTAACCACGAGTATGTCCAGCTGCTTGGGTTTGATGTTGGGTGTTTGTTTTTTTTTTGCTTATAAACAAGGCAGTGTAATTGGTGAGTTTCCCTGATGACAAGATACTGCTGCTTGCATCTCCAGTAACTAAAGAAAGCACTTTGGTGCGTCTTCTGCAAATGAAACACATGTCAGTTTGTTTTGAGGGCGTGAACCTCAGCCTTCCTGATGGAGAAGTAGTTTGTGCAGCGTGCGAATTGCATTTTAAGGCTAGAAGTGGAATAACTAGGCTACTGCTGTTGGCAGAAAACCGGGAAAAAAAGGATGTGGCTCAAAAGGCCAGAGGAGAGGATGGGAGGTGTGTGAGAAGCTGCACTTTGACACTACCTTGACCATGTAATATTTTTTTCTGACAAATTAAATTACACCATTTAATTTTTTTCTGTAATCCTTCTGCTCCCAGAGCTTGCATCACCTGAATGCTTCTTAAAAAAATAATATTGTAGGGTGTGAAATATGTGACTTGAAACTTTCATGTTGATTATTGCAATTGGGTACCTTGTTTCTCAGCTTATTTGTTAGTGCTTTGACTTAATGAGCAAAGTCATCGTTGTTTTAACTCTCCTGAGAATAGAAATGTTTCATTTCATTTTCCTTTAGAATACTAGAAGTGAAACAGTTAACATTAGCAACGAAAGTCAGCACATACACTTACTGACTCGGAAGAGTGAATGTACACCTGAAGTCTAAGGACATAGGTGTCATTCTGATAACAGGGGGAGAAGCAGGCAGTTTCTTTCAGGGCACTAGTTTTAGTGTGTGTCTAAAGAGATTTCCCTGCCCTTCCTCTCTGGTTAGACAACAGTAGCTGTTTCATTTTGCCTGGTAACTGAGAGCATGGTGGTTTGAGTGCCAGGAATAAAAGGCTTTGCTGTAAAGCCTGTCAAACAGTAGTGGATGGACAGGTGTGTAAGTTTGGATTGATACTGCTGCTTCTTAGACATTTGTCCACGTTTATGTACATAGTTTTAAAATGTGAGTACCTAACGGGGTTGTACATAAAAAAATACCACCCCCCACTTCTTTGCTGTGATTAAATCTTTGCTTTCTTCTTAAAAGAATGCAGTTATGTAAAACAAAATCAACGCAGTAGCAGTGCAATAGTATTTAGCTTTTCTCCCCCACTTTTTTATTAGGAAAAATGCTCCAGGGCACCCAGTGATGAAACTCTGTGTGTATGTTTTGAGGGCTCTTGGAGGAACTGCGTAACCGAGGAAAAAACGTGGTTACACTGTGTTTGCTTTTAGCCTTCCGCTTTCCTTCTACACAGCAACATCTCTTTGAAATCCCTCTTCCTAAATTGTTTTATTTCCCTTTTAACCGGCCTGTCATTCCAAGGGACTGGTGGTAGGTAGGTGGGTTGTCTTTGATGAGGAGTGGTGCCCCGAGATCTCTTGAGCAGCAGTAGTTTTGTGTACTTCCACGTTTGTGTATCGGCATCAGTGGTGATGTCACCCGGACGCGGGGAGCGGGATTGGCTGGCTACCTGCCACTGTGAGGAGGATGGAGGGAGCGGGAGAGGGCATGACGTTATCTCTTTGTCTAGCTCATACACCCCAGCGATGATACCGAAGGTCGTTTGCCTTGCTAGGGAGTCTCCTCTCCAGCAGTGTGAAGGAGACTGCACCGACCTGTTGAAAAGCAGAATATGGTCCCGATTTTCTCCCTTTCTCTTAGCTGAGCTTGTTGGAAATCTGGAAGATCTGTCTAGCTACCAGTGTTTTTATAAGTAGTTCCAGTGTAGCTAATTATTTAGCTATATATAGGTGTATGGATGTATATAGATGCATATACATGCATGAAAAGTGAGGGCAATCTTAAATTGTTTGGCATCTAAATAAATGCAAGTGGAGTTAACTCCCTGTCACAGAGCACTGTGGATCCTCTTGGGATTTTATGCCATTAAGTGGGTTGGCTTACGTGGAGTGCATTGTGGGCCTGAAACCTTGGTAGTGAGGTATTAAAAAATACTAAGTTTTCAGCTTCTCTGCTTAAAATCCATAGAGTTTACATTCTTTTAATCTTCATACCTTGCTTACACCTCTCCTGTGTGAAGGAGCCTTGCATTTTGGGAGGACCTTGTTACACAGCAGTCAGGGGAAAAAAAAGAGCTCCAGGTTCCCCAGCTCTGGGTGCCTAAAAAAAATGGAATAGTTTTGGGAAGTCTTTGCCCAACACAGGAGAAGGGGCAGCCGCAGGGGTGTGATTCATCTTGGGGCAAAGCAGAGCTCCTCTGCTGATCATCTGAAATCCGAAGGAATGAAAGACCCGCATGAAAATTGTTTGCCCGTTTGTAGTTAGTTCCAAATCCCAGAGTAATGGCACATAAAACAGAGGGACACACTTTTGCAAGTTTCTTCGCTTGTAAATTAGGAAGCAAAGGGTTAAACATTGCAAAGTGAAACGAGCAGAGTTCCCTCGGAGCCGCTGCAGAAACGTGTGGCCGCAGACCCCCCTGTGTCTGTAGTGACACACTTTTAAGGAGCCCCTCGGCTCTGCGGGAGTTGAGAGGGAGAGTTGCCTTCAACAGGCTGGGTATCCGCTGGTGGGAGCGACGGGGCATGTGCGGGCTTGTCTGTCGCAGAGCGCTGCCTGCCCGCAGAGCTGGCAGCAGGGCACCCCTCCCTTGACCCTCCTTTCAGTAACAGAGTAGCGATGTGCCACCTTTAACTAGCGAGGTGCAAGCAAGGAATGGGGTGAAACGGCACAGGATTCAGCAGAAAAAGGATGTTAGCCTGTGATTTTTGTGCACGCTTTTGTCTTGTGGGATGGCTGGACCTCAGTCCTGCGTTGTCGGAGCCCTTTGGTTTAACTGGAGCTTGTAGCCAGCTTACCAAGTGATTAGCTACCTTAAGAGTTTTTTTTTGATCTTTTGTAAATAGTGGAGAAGCATTTTTAGCATTGCTGAGGTCAGATTTTACTTTTTTTGCATCCAGTAATAAGCTTAATTTGAAGTTTGGCTTGCACAAAATAAAAACACTCCTGAAATTTGCCTTGAGATAAGATTGAAACCAGGTGTTTACACCCCCTTTTTTTAAATGCAAAAATGACCTGTGAGCTAACGGCATTGGTTAATATTTTGCAAATTTTGACATCGCTACCATCTAATAATTCATAGAGGCATAAGGCTTATTAATTTTGCTTCTGACACTGAACTGTGTGAACTTTATCAGTCACTTTCTCTTTGTTGTTTTTTTTTTTGGGGGGGGGGTATTTGTGCATGTTTTTAGGGACAGCTAACACTTGAAAATAGCTGTTGTGAGCACACTGTTAGGTCTCAGATAAACATTGTAATTCTGTTGTAGTTGCAGTGACTGAGGGGGGAGAATGTTTTTATGTGAGTTCTGAGGCATAACAGAAGTGCCCCAGAAAGATGAGAATTAGGGATGATACTCCTAATTGCCCTCAACCAGGCTGGTGTGGCTTTCTAAGAGCCTTGTAATAGTTAATTCATAGTGAAGGCTTCTTTTGTTGATTTATGTTGCAGCCTTCCAAAACTGCATGTAAATGATGTGTATTGTCTAACTGCTGGCTCATAAAAGGAAATGATGTAAGATGTGATCGTTTAAATGCTGATTTGAAAATAAATTAGAACTTGAATAAATGTTTTCCCACGCTAAGGATACTCTATTTCTGTCTTAATGGACTTTCTATCTTACAAGGTGACTGTGTTGTGGGGTAGGAAGAGAGGACTGTGCTTGGTATTCTCTACTAACTCAGTTGGATTCACAGCCCCCCCTTCTTTCTCTCACTGCTAAAGGGACATCATTGTGGATTCAAATGATTTTGTTAAGCATGAATACAATTCCAGTCTTATCACTATAAAGACAAACTGTACTGAGAATCCGTGAGGTCACTGGCTTTCAGGAACTGGTCCAGACCAGCTCTCTTAAGTATGAACTGCGCTTCTTCCTTTCCTTCTCTGATTTTTCGTGGACTGCATTGCAAAGGGGGAGTTTGCAGTTGGGAGAAATCAGGAAGGACCAGGCAGCAGCTAGAATATTGACATTTCTCTGGGTCCTTCAGCTAGATGTAGCCCTTAGTGTTATTTGTGCCCCCCACCCCCACCACGCTTCCCCAAATTGGCTGAACTTTTGACCAGTTCTCCATCACCCAAATCCCTCTTAATTAAATATACAAAAACTAGGCAGGTGGCCAGTGGGGATTACTGATATTTATTTTTATTAAAAAAAGAAAAAGAAAAAGAGAAGAGAAAGCAACCTGCCAATTGTGGGTAACCACATGTCCCTCTTATTCTTCCTCCCCCAATCCATCTGTCTGTTTGTCAAAATGTCTTTTTTTAATTTTTTTTTTTATCTTATCTTAAATCAAATTGTAGGCTCCTGAGGCAGGGACTCCTTATTCCTGGAGGAATCAGAAGAGGGCCTGATACTCTGGGACATGGGTGTGTGCAGGGCTTTGAGGTGATGGATGTAATGAAATACAGCTCAGAGTCTTATGTTGACTCCTTGGGACATTTTTTCAGGCTTCTGTAGGAAGACAGTTCAACTTACATGGGTAAAAATTCAGTTGAAATGTTCTCATACTCTCCTTGCTTTTTCTGTGTGTGTGTTCTCTCCCTGTTGGCAGTGGTTGGGGGCATTTCCTGAGGCTTACATAGGTGGATAGTTTTCTCCATGAAGGTCTCTGCGTGTCACTCCAGGCATAGGGAAGTTGAGCTTTATTTATAAGGGATTTAGTTTTGGGATATAGGAGAAAGAAGAGGAGGAAAACAGAAATATAGACCTTCCCTTTCCTTGCTTTATTTTTGCTCTCTCCTGGTAATGGAAATTCTGGTGACATATTATCAACTTCTATGCACCAGAGCCTCCGTGGTAGGGTGCACAAATGCTTATTTGGCTGCTGTGATGATGGTAGCTCTGTGCCTCCCACCCTACGGGATGGTGTAGACAAATGTCCTGAAAGGGAATCCAGCATTACAAGAGGTGTTCACCCTTTGCATTTCTCTGCCTTCAGTGTATAAATTTTTTGTATAAATTTTTGAACTAGAATGCCAGCTGACTTTTCTTATGTGGTCTAGCATATGTTTTTGTATACACATTATATTCTAGTCATCTTCTTTTCAAGTGGTACTTTCTGTTGCAAACATGATTTCAGCTGGCTTCATTGTGTACCTACCTTCTTCAGTTCTGTTTTCCTTGGAGAAAAGTGGTATTTTTGTTTTTCCCATTTTACATTTCTGACTGTACACTCTGGCTCCACCAGAAGTGTTTCTCCCTGCCTTTGGGTGATGTTGATATTTAAGCTCAATAGCATTGACTTGCACAATGTGAGCTAGACTGTAGTCAAAAGTTACAGTAAGATCCTTATCTGTGGCATTATTTTAGGTCCCAGTCCAACTCCCACTGGAGCTGATTGAAAGAATTCAACTAGGTTGAACGAGAGGTGGATTTGGGAGGGGATCGCATAGCTTTGCACAAGAATTTTCTTATCAAATAGCTTACGTTTGTAGCATTGTGACTTCCTGATTGTTTCTCAGGTTGACACAGGCTAAAAAACCCCAAAGTGTTGGCTCTAGAAGCAGGCAACTGTGGGAAGGGTGAGGAAAAAATCTCCAACTGTGCATATTTTTTGGGGATGTTGAGGTATCTTTGAATGTAGGAGACTTGGAAATTTTGACAGTGAATCTCAGTATTGCTTCAAAATTGTATTTTCTGCCTTGGGTGTAGTGTAAAACAGTTGCACAGAGGCACAGAATGTGACATTGAATACAAACTGCAGTGCTACCAAATGGTAAAAATATTGCTGTGATGTTCAGGATGCCTCCACCTAACCCTTATTCCTGGTCCTCTCTTCTGTCCCTGGCAAGGCTTGATGTATCTCCTCCTGGGTGGTCACGAAACTCAGCAGCCCTAAGTTCTGTGGTATACATTTCAGTGTTAGAAAAAGGACAAGAGTGGCTTTCTGCTTTCTGAAAGAGAAGGGAGTACAAACTGGAGACACAATAGTTCTGCAGGCAGAGCAGTCCCTTGCTTTGCTGGGCGTTGCCATCCTACAGGAGAGAGAAATCTGCTGTTCTGAATTGTAATAGATAACTAGAATTTGACCTCATTGGTGTTGATTTAGTTTGCTGCTGATTGGGAAGTCTGTGAGAAGTACCACTGAAGAAGGACGAAATCACAAAGACTAGAGAATGCAGATGCCCACCCTTAGAGAGGACAGTACTGAAGCACATAGGGATCACGTGGACGTATGAATGGAAAGAGCTTCTCTCCACTTTATTTAGAAATTGGTGCTACTAGCTCCTATCTCAAGTGGCCTGTGCTCCTCACTGTAGCAGGCATGAAGGGTGTTGACTTCTCCATGGGCTTTTCCCATGCCCTCCTCCTGCTTGGTCTTGCATCATACTGACAAATGAAGGACCCAATCTCTGGGAAGATATGGAGTTGGGAAGAGATAATGGGACAGCTCAGACAGAAGCAGCCCAGAGAAGGTGAATTTACAGAGGGAATCAGAGGGTGAAGAAGGAGAAGCTGGCTTAAATGTCGAGAGTGAATTAGTGCATGATTCATAGTTGTGGGAAACAGAAAGGAGTGGAGTCAGGGAAGTGCTTAATATGAGAAATAGTAAGGGACAGCTTAATTGTCAGTAGATATACATTAGCATATATAATTTATATTAAATATATATATATATATTTATATATTATGAAAGAGATTAGTGAATTGCCATGGATAAAAGCTAGCTTTCCTTAGTCAGCCAAGTTTTGTGCTTACACTCACCAGGGGAAGGTTTATTTAAGCAGGTTTTTATGCTGATTTCTATGCAGCCTGGGCTGATGAGACCTCCCTCAGCCCACCTAGCTGTGTTGTGACCATGTGCCAGAATACGTGTTGTATTTGGGGGGAAGATTGTTTAACACTCCTGGTAAAATGCTTCATTCCCATCAAGGCTGCACCTCCCTGGATTGCTCTGCCACTATAGCTGTCATTATTGCTATACAAACAGGACACTGCAAGTGCCAACAGGTCCTGATCAGCCTGTCTAGTAATAAAACAGCTAATGTGGTAAAACTCCTAATGTGGATGCAGTTATACTGGTATTGTAGTGCTTATCTGGTATGTCTCCGTCACCTCCCTTTGGAACTGTCCCATTGCGTGTTGATAAGAGCTGCTCTCTGTGCTGGGATCGCAGTGACTCATGGATTTGTACCTGTGGCTGAAGGAGCTACATGGGCTGTAAGCACAGACTTCCTGGAGCAAAGTAGCCCTACCCCTGGAGAAGGTCTGCTGTGGGCTTGGATCAGCAATGCAGCTGCTGGGGCCATTGATAGTGCACCATGGCTGCTCATCTGCCTGCTTCCTCCCCTGCTCCTGTGTTCCTGAAGTGCCCCATTAACTCCCTGGCTTGGGCTGATGCTGAGGTCCACTTACTTAATCCTCTTCCCAACACCATGGCCAGGGAATTCCTAAAAGATCCCTCTGGGCACCTTGCATTTGCAGCTTTGGAGGTGCAGCTGCTGCCTCACTCCTTACCTGCTTCTGAAGGTTTGACATCTTCTGATGCTGCTCTCCGCATGGAAGTGCTGGTCATCATGTCCATCCATAACACCCATCTGCCTAGTCTTTGGCTCCTCACGCTGTATTGTGTTACCCAGAAATATGTCTTTTCTTTTTGACATGGCTATGGAGTTCCCCTTAGCTTCCCTGGACATTTTAGTGCTCTGAAAGTTGGGCTGGTTTTAGATTTGAATGTTTGGGTTACTGGCTTTCTATGTTGCCCTAGTCCATGGTATGGTCTTGTTGGCTCTGGTTGCTGCACCTGGCAGCTTCAGCAGAGAACAGAGATGAAATGGGAGTAAGTTACTTGGGTGGGTAAAATAATGTCAGGATCTTGAAATACTCAGTTGCACCAAATCTGAGTTTTCTTAAATTCCATAAGACTACCAAGGCAATAGTCTGCTCCTGCGGGTTTACCTCAAAGCTGATACACTTTTGTTTGGGATTTTTGTGTTTGGAACTGTTAAAAATGATTTGACAACTGAAATTGCCTTGCATTTTTAAGCTCTAGTTTGAATTGCTTTTTCTCAGGATTTTGTGAGAGTAGCTGTAGGGGATGACAGTGGGCAAGAGTTTATGATTCTAATTTAAACAGTAAGCTCAAACCAAAATAAACTTGTCTTAAAACCTGCGCCCTACACTTTGAGCTGTCTAATAGTATTGAATTGTTTTGTTTTTAGATGCAGGAAAGAAAAACTTATGGTTCATGGGCCTTAATGTGTTGTACTAAAGTATATTATGCTGTACTTGGATTTATGTATCTTAAAGTCTGGGACCCCCCAATGTTATTGCAATTCATTATTTTTTCTTCATTTTTGTGCTTCACAAGGAATATTAGATAGAATACCTAAAAGGAAGCACAACTGTACCCATCTTACAAGGCTGCTGTAAAGAGGGAATACTTGTAGCTGGGTTGTAAACCCTGGCACTTAGTGGTAGACAAAGGAAATTGAAATGCTTATGGCTGTAGTCCACTAGTGTGTGCTAGGGCAATAATCAAAATAATTCTTGGGGCAACTGGTGCAGCGACGTTTGCACATAATGATGAGAAATTTATTGAATGGAAGCCCTAATTGTTTTTCTTTTGTGCTTCTCCAAAGACCTGATAGTGTTGTGTATCTCCAGTTATTTTATGGTCTCCTGATAGGTGAAAAATGCATTTTGTAGCAAGAGCTGCACATGGGCATGTCTGGTCAGTAATTTACAGCTTGGATGGCACTTTTGGAAGGTGCTTAAGTAGGTGGGCTGGTAACTGTTCTTTTGATGTCTAAATCGGAGCTGTATACTTTAGGACTCACAGTGGAGAGAAACAGAACAGTACGATGGTCTCTGGAGCTACCTACACTAGGAAGATAAACTGCTCTTTACCTGAGTCTTTGTCCGTTAATTATAATAGGAACTTAAGGTGAATGTCTCAGTTGTATGTCTTCTGGATGTTGAAGGTTTGACAAATTGACCGCACTCTGTACCATGCGTGTAGTAGCTCGTACAGTTTGTTGTCTTTGTGGGATATATAGTAGGAGAGAAGATGCTTTTGTAAGTGGATGCGTGAAGTGACTGACGTGAAACTGCTCTTGCCCATCATTGAAAGGGAAGCATCCCTTTTCTCAAAAGGCTTCTAAATAAGTGACCTGTTTTTCCATGCATTAACCAAGAGGTGAATGTGCTTGCCCTCAGCTAGTATCTCTGCACTCTTACGTGAAAGCTAGAAACTTTAAATTATAGATAGGTTTATTTCTGCAGAACTTCTGAGAGGTCTGGTTGTGCAGAACTATCAGTGCAAAAAGCAGTCAATGCCTTGTGTCTTTTCTCTGGTGTCCTCAATAGTAAAAGCACTGGCATCTTTCCTGTTCAGATAAATTGTACTGCTACAGAGAATATGCTGATTCTAAGTTACTGGTTTTCAGGAGAGATTTATAGAAATACTTTAATTCTTTTTATGATGTTGATAAGGGTTCAATTAAGTGCTTGACGTTCAGGCTATTTTTTTAAAGGTGTGCTTCTCTGCAAGTTATCCTTTCCCATCAAACCTGTTTTATTTGTTTGTTTGTTTTCCCCCAGCCATGCCATTATATTGCTTCTCTGTGGCTGTAAGCTCAGCCAGTAAAATTCAATCTGATTGTGAATCTTATTTTTAAATCTCTGTTGTAAATCTGAGTATCTTTTCTCTAATTAACACTCGGGTTTTTTGAGGCAATATACTGCATGTTCCTTCAGCAGCTACAGCGAACATTGCTGAAGTACCTGAAGTTTCCTATTCTGCACCTTTTGTTCAACTGCACTATCAATTGCATGGTAATCTCCTGTATAAACACAGAAGGAAGTGGAGCTCTTGTGTGCTTCTCCCTGTGATTCTCAAATTATCCATTGTGCTCTGCTTCGGGTGAGGATGAGGGAAGTACATTGGGGAACTGGTGTAATTTATTCCAAGACACCCAGGAAATTTGTGATAGAGGTACAATCCAAATCTCTGAATGCAAAGTTCTGTGCTTTAATCAAAAGTGATCCTTTCTTTGCCTTGGTGGTCGCTGGGGTCAGCTTTCACGCTTACTCAAGCCAAAGAGAGGGAAGACTTTGCATGCTGTCCCTCTGGTCTCTTAAGAGCCACCTAGAGGAAGGGGCTAAATGTTCTTGGACGACTGTGCAAATCGGTCTATTAGAGCGAGCCTCTTGGCCTAGGGCACGCTTGTTTGACTTGTGTTTGTGATGGCATTGTTATGTGCTGTCCTGTGGTTGGTGAGGTTTCTGTGTTTAAATGGCTTTGCAGAAAGCTCTGAACTGAATTGCTCACATCGGATTGTATTGTTGTCTGTAATGGAGGTGGGGCAGGTATTAGGGTATTTTACCATGACTAAACAACAGTGTTAATACCTTTAAAATCGGTATATTGACATTTATGAGCAGATATCACATTACAGTAATAGCTTCAGGGGCCTTCTGCTGCATATGAGAGCTCTTGGTTGATTTAGAAAGCAAATAAATAACATCTTAAAGCCACCCTAACACAATCAAGCATTTTAAACCGAAAATGCAAGGTGATGCTATATCCTTAGCTTATCCCGCAATCCACTGTTATTTTGGGAGATTAGGTTAATGATGTACTGTTGCAGGAGAAAGAACGAAAGGTGCAGCACGGAGAACTATGGGGAAGTTTTGGGTGTAAAGGACCTCCCTGATTTCATGGCAGGTGTTTTGTACACCAGCGCTGTATTTCATGTCTGATGCGCTCATCTTAAGGCATGCTCGAAGGAGTCTGTGCCGCAGGGGTTGGGGCTTTGGCAGAGCTGGCACACCTCCAGGCTCCTTTAAATT
This sequence comes from Neomorphus geoffroyi, assembly GCA_033558235.1. Classification (NCBI taxonomy): domain Eukaryota; kingdom Metazoa; phylum Chordata; class Aves; order Cuculiformes; family Neomorphidae; genus Neomorphus; species Neomorphus geoffroyi. The sequence goes on along the minus strand of JAUMJM010000005.1, from coordinate 33,665,052 downwards.
GTCGCCTTCGCCTGTGTTTCTGGTGTGGTCTTGTGGGGGAAGAAAGAATGTCAGCCTATTAATAGTGACGGCACAGGCTTTTCTCCTCTTCATCTGTTAAAAATCGCTGGAATGCTTTGAATAACAAATTAGCAAAAAATCATTTTTTTAATCTGAAGTGTTGGGAAGAGTGTACTTTGCTGCTTCTTTGGCCCTTGTGAAACAGAATGAAATTCTCTCATCTGTCGTTCTTGGGGGCTATGGAGAATGCTTTGTGCATCTCCCTCTGTGCGTTTTAGGTGCTCACCAGGAGTTAAATTCTGGAGCGATGACAAGTGAATATGGAGACAGTGTTTCGAGTCATGTGAAAGAAATGTTACTTGCTAAATAACTTGAGTGTTAGAAGAAGGGTTGGGGCAGGCTTTTCTTAGTCTTTGTGGAAGTCTTATATGGCAAGAAATGAAAATCTTTAATATTGACCTAATTTTATTTGTATTTAAGATCAAAGAGCTCTTGTGAATGAGTTACCTGTCTTCTATGTCACTGGCTTGATGATTTTCTGAATGGCTTGGGGCAGTAAATCAGTCCTGAGTAATGCTACCTTTCCTTAGGTTTCCTCTGAGGTAATGGAAGAGTGCTTTGGTTTCTTTTTCAGAAATGAAAATGTATTGGTTATTAAGCTGACTTCTTTCCAGTGAAGTTGCTGAGTGTGGAGGTGCTTCCTTGTGGACCAGGTGTGGTGGCAGCACTTATGCTAGGTTTTGGGAAGAGAGAAATAAGCAATGAAACTGCTGTCATTGACAATACCACTTCGGTCACAGGTCAAGTCCTTGCTGCTGCTCTGAACCTCTTGGCTTTTTGATAACAAAGCGTGTAGTCAATGTGTGCTGTTGTTGTTACGAAACATGTTTTGTATACAAACCGTGTGGTTAAACTGAGCTGTATGGGAAAAGGGAAGGTTTTATTTTGTGTTCCACACCAGTAGGATTTCCTACTACAGAGAAGAGGTGGGAAGGTAAAGCAGACAGCTGAAATGCCCTGGGTGCTGTCTGGTTACTTTATTCCAGCAGGGAAAGGGGTCCTGCTTGTTTACATAGTAGAAAGTTGTGTTGAAAGCACCAGGTCTTGGAGATACCTTGACTTGCTGAAGAATCTAGTGACCCAGTAATGCCATAATATGGGTTCTAATCTTTCTCTGTAATTCAGATAGGATAAGATGGGAAAAGGGAATGTGAATAGCATTTCAAATCTGTGAAGATGGCATCAACTTAGTTTGTAGATCCTTGGGAATTTGGAAACAAAGCCAGTACACGTTGGTATTAGTGTTGCATTACTGTTAATATCTGTTCACCCTGCAGGATCAGTATGCTTAGGAGAAGAGGGAGATTAAATTCTTTTTGCAGGGGCCATTGCCTGAACTCACTGATGTGAAATGGTACATGTATGTGAAAACCCACTGAAGAGAGTTGGGTAGTACACTGCCTCTAAGGTGGTGGTTTGGTCTGCTGAGTTTTGACTGCTTGTGGGTCTGTGTTAGTGGTGGTGGATGGTGCTGACTCAGCAGAACCTCTTCTCACCTCCTCTGCTCGAAGCCGGTGCTCATTGTGAGAGTAAGAGATGCCCAATAAATGGGAAATGTCCTAAAGCCACTTGTGTTGCTAAACTTTTCCAAAACCTGGCTTTTTGTCAAGGTTAGCTGAAAAGCTGGGAGTGAGTTTTCCTTCCAAGAAGTCTTGGTTTAAAGCGCCATTAATTGTATGTCAGTTACCATATGTGTTATGATAATAACCAAGAGTGGAAAGGACTAGATTTATTTCGGTAAACATTTCACCTAGTAAAAATTTAATAGCTTGTCCACCCTCGAAGGCCATTCCTTTTTTTTCCTGTGCAGATTGTACACCCAGCAGTACTACAGAGTGTTTCCCAGAGATCCGTGTTTATAACCTGACCTTGAGATGCTACTCCTCCCGAGAGACCAATGGGGCTGTTCCAAGGATGTTCAGTCCTGACTTTCTTTGCAAGGCACAGATTGGATTTGCCTCTGCTGTGCTGAATTCTGTGGGTTTCTTTTAATAGTAACTATGGTAGGCTTTGAAAGATGATAAAAACAACATGCTGAAATGACTAGGGATCTGCGTCTGAATCACAGCCGTCAGCAAAACCACCTTAGTTTTGGGAACTGTTCGGCGTGACGACAGAAAAAGTCTTGTGGGTGCCCGAGCCAAACTTCTCTTCAACAAATATGTGATTTCATGATTTGATTGTTTCGAGGGAAATGTTTTGAATGTCTTTGCTGTCTTAGACTGGCAGGAATAATATCCTTAACAGATTATGCAGATGTCCCATATATTTATAATTTAAGAGGTGTAAACGTCATTTGAGAGAGAGAAGTGCAGTGGAATAAGAGCATGGTAGACGTAATCCTTATTGCTGTGTTGGGGCGGGGTGTATATTGGTTTAGTTTACATTATTTTTCTAAAGCTAGAAGTACTTTGCCTGTTCAGGGTCAGGTCCCATCTGCTGAAGTCAGTGGAAATGAACTGGGTATGAGACTGGCTCTGCAACTTGGGGTTAGAGCCGTGGGCAAAGGCTTGCACATTTTTGTTTTGAGCCAATGCTTCCTCGTCAGACTTGAGAGCAAAAAGTATTCTTTCTAGAAATATCACTTTTTGGAAGTGCCTCATGTCTTAAACTTCTTTGAGTTATCATTTAATCTTTTCTCATAGAATGAATTTTCTAATTTTGCCCTTTTTAAAGCAGTGGTAGATATCTCTCCTTTTCTGTGGTTTGTTTTATTCTTTTCGCTCTCTTCCCTCAAAATCATCTGATGTAGGTGAATTCCTCCTGCTGCTCTCCCTTCCTCTAAACTCTACACTCATTATCCTTTGTACTTCTTCCTCACGGCTTCTCTGTGGACTTTTTCTTTTTGTGGTGTAAAAGTAACTAACAAATAGAAGGGATATGGTTAAATCCGTGTGACCTCTGGCATTAGCTGTAGTTCTGCCAAGATGAGTGAGGTTTGTTTGTTTTTTTCATTAATGTGTTTCTCCACACGCATTCTGTACCCTCTTTAGATCTTTTTTTGTGGTCTCTTTTTACCCTGGCTTTCCAAAGAAATGAAGACACTGTTCATTTTACCCTGTCCTCAGCACTCAACCCCGAGCTGATTTCAGCTGTTGTTTTGGTTTGGGGTATGGGTCTAAAATCCTTGCAGGTTTTATGAAAAATAAATGGTGGTGGATGGGAGTGAGGGAGCCTGTTTGCTCTTCTCCTACCCCCTACTCCCCTGTGGAGAAAGCCTATTTAAGTCCCTCTTCATCAGGCACAGGAAAGATCTGTGCACAAGAGGAAGGCTTCAGGCTTACCTCTACTTGCAGAGCTGTTTGCCTGCAAGGTAGGGGCAGAGGGGTCACAGTTGTTACCTGTCAGCTGAGCAAGAAAAGAGAAGGAAAATAGTCTCAGGTTTGTCTTTTGCTCCACTGGGGTAATTTATTTATTTATTTTTCCCCTGTGTTTTGGACAAAACTGTGGTGCCATCTTCTGAAGTCAGGAGGTTCTCTGCCAGTGGAGGTAGCAGTTGGAGGAGCTCTGTGAATGCTGTCTCCCAGGACTCCTCTCTCTGCCGGGATTTAAGGTGTGAGGTTTGTGTGTGCTAACTAAAGTGCCTTGAAAGGCTTTGTCTAGACAAGACACACTGCCCTTGACACATGCTAAGTCCGTATACTTAAAGTCTCTGGTACTTAGTCTGTGCTAACCTTGGGCGGTAAATCCAGGGCCAGACAAGCCCCCTGAGGAGGTGGTGAACAAGGTGGGGATTTCTTTGCATTAGTCTTCTCTGCAACCTCAGCTGGTGCCTGAATGCAAAAGTGCTAATAAAGAGTCGTAAACCCTGGATGTTATTTCTCTTGTCAGCTCCTGTCTGAATAGGGGCTTTTTCATGACACATGCTTGTTTGCTCATGTTTCTCTTTTAAGGAAAGCAGTTAAACTAGGCAATAACCACCAGTAATTCAGTGCTCCGTTAAGCGTGTAATAAACGAAGCCCCAGATCTCTCAGAGTTGAGCCATTAGAGACTGCGGCCCTTTGTTTCCGTCTTTGGGAGGAGGAAGGAAGAAATGTGGCACAACCAACTTGTTTAGTGTGGGAAGGACAAAAAGGTGGCTGGACAGGGGAGAGGCACAATGGTGCAGGGCTCCCAGGACCAGCATCGCCATCCTTCCCAAAAAGTGCAGGATCAAACCTTTGCTCTGTGCTCGTGATGGCAAACCATTGTGGAGTCTGCTGAAAATTTGTTTAAAAAAAGGATTGCAGCTCCTTATGGTTGGTGCTGGACAAACCACTGTGTCTCATCTCGTCCTCCTAAGCAAGATGGGTACCTGTTGTTGACTGCCAAGCTTGCTATCGTTTGCTGACTTCTAATCCAGGTGCAGCCCAGCTGTGGGATAGGCAGTAGCTGGTTCAGTTCTGCAATGTTTACTTCCATTGCTGAAATACGGCTTTCTACTGAGTTGCCAAGTAGATTTTGGGATATTTTTTTGCTGTTTGGGACTGCGTTTTCTTACAAAGCTACATGATACAAACATTGGTGCAGAGAGGAAATAAAGCAAAGGCTTTTATCAATTTGTGGATGCGTGTTTAGGACAGGTATCTTAGAGTTCTGGGAAATTCTTCATGTAAAAACAAAATTCAAGTGCCTTCTTATCTTTGAATTGCCCCTTTAAGCCTCAAACCCAGCCTCTGCAAATCAGTTTGCTCTTTTGCGAAGAGAATGGCTTCATGCTATTTCTCCTCATGATTTTGCAAAATGTATTTCCAGAGGGGAGATTTCTTACACATATGCAGAACAAATTTTAGCAAAATATTTCACTTTCTTCTATCTTCAGACTTATGAAAATGAACTCTGTCATGACTTTTCAAAGTGTGGGTTTAAGCAAAAGCTCTCAAGGCATTTCAGTGCTGATTCTGATGCAGCTGTTAGTTTAAGGAATCTCTTTTTAAAGTGGAGATGGCTGTTAATTATATTCAGGAGAGGAAAATGCAGTATTGAGCTGAATAAACTATAGTTTAACTGATATGTGTTTTGAGATTGAGTGTGGCAGGTAAAATACATTATGGCAGAAAGATTTAAATTTTAATGTGACTAATTTTTAACAACCTTTTCTGAAACGTTCTCCTTCTGCAACTTATTTTACCAGCACTACCATCCAGGAGAGCATCGTTGTTCCCCACCACCCTGCTTCAACTGCTCTTTTTTAAACCATTGCAATGCTTCTGATTTCTGAAAATTGATATGATTTTTCAAAGTTTAGTGCATTTCATTGTAGGATTTTTAGTATATATGAATTTTGGTTTTCTCCCTGTTAGGTGTAAGGAGGTGCGTAGTGGCTCTGCAAACTCTGAATGGCAGCCTGTAAGACTGTAAGTGGTAGGCAGCTGGTGGAGAGGTAGCAAGGGAATCGAGGGAGAAGAGCAGGTCATCCCCCTGGGTCTGACTTCAGCTTGTTGGCTTGCAGCTTGCACGCGGACCATCACCGCATCCTGTCTCTGGGTCTGTGGGTTAGCCTCTGTGATCACCCCCCTGAGACTGTGTGAGCATCACGGCCTTAGAAAATGGTTCATTTAATTCCTCAGGATGATAATAACATTCGGTGGGGGAGCTTGAAATGTGGAGTGGCTGGCTGCCCTTTGAGCCTGGAGCTTAGTCACTGTTTTCCTTGCCAATTGTACTTCACCCCCTGGCAAATTTGGCCAGGGTCATCCGCTCCCTGTGCAGGAGTGATGCTCTCCCCTTGGGAGCTGCCTGCCCTTCTGGTTTGATTTGAACCGTACTGCTCAGGATCTGCTTTTCCTGCCCTGCCTGGGTATGAAGTGGGTAGGAGAGCTGTGGGACGTGCCAGGCTTGTTATACTCACAATTTCCCAGCCTGCCAGGTTTACCAGGTGAAGTAAAATTAGTTATCTATTCAGATTTTTCTCACCTTGTGGATGAATTGAGGTGTGCATAAGGGTGTCCTTGGCCTTATGTCATATTATCAGCAATGGGGGATGAAGTAGAACCTGATGTACATCTTCTCTCCAGTGTTATGCATGCTAGTTGCTGCTGCATCTTTATTCAGTCTTTCAGGTGCTGAGTAATAATGCAGTGGCCTCTCTGGTAGCAACAGGCAACAGAGTATAAAGATCAAAACTCTCACACTCAGATATGTGCAAATTTGACTGTACTCATGTAGCCTTTTCCCCAGGAAAACCATGATCCCATCTATTGCTCAAGCTAGTTTTTTAGATTCCTTCCTCCCCTTGCCACTCCCTTGATCCACAAAGAGATGACAGCTGTGGGAGGATTGAGCCAAGTCTGTGTTTTAGGTGTTAGGAGGTACTTAGAAGAGTTTCTGCTTGAGACTACCCCCTGGACAGACTCATTTGCTGAGGAGCTGTGCCGATTCTAAGGGAAAACTGTTCAGATGTCGTGTGTACATGTGCAGTACTATAGCAGGCTGACAAGACAGTAAGGGAAGGTATGGGCTCCTATATGGTTGCTTTAGGGCTATGTGTTTCTTGAAGATTTAGCTGGATGAAAAATAGCAGGGAGTTCAAGCAAATGGGCAGATCTGTTTCTTGGATTGATGCTGACCTCTGTAACTCACTGAAGAGCCAAAAGCTCTGATTTTGTTAGTTGCCTCTACATGGAAATTCAATAATAATATAGGTGCTTGAGTACTGGGAATGGCCTTAACCTGGGAGTCATTCACTGTTCTCTATTGATCTGGATCAGTCCCATGTTGGAATTGATGAGAGTGGGTTATGTTTTTTCAGAAGAGTTTTAATTTGCAACATGTTTCCAGCTTGATGTCTGGAAATGTTTGAATTGCTTGAACAAACTCAGGAGAGAGATGCTCTTGCCCTCAGATGCGGATCCTGTTTGTCCTGCTCTGCTGAGGTTAACCTGCTGTGTTCATGCTCTCTGTGCTGGGATTGACTAAAGATTAGAGCTGGGGAGACACGACACACACATCCCGCTCTCAGGGGTATTGCACTGCTGGAGCTTCACATTTAGGCACCAGAAGGATTAAAGGGTGTACTTTGACAGGATACTCCTTCATCTCACTGATAAGCAGCACTGAACAGGCAGAGGGAGACGAGGTTAATGCCCCTTTTACCCAGGGTCTGTTCAAAGAAAGGCAGTCGTTTAGCTAAAATATACGTCCACAGTTAATTTCTGTTTAAACTGAAATTACTGAGTAAAGAAATGCATCCTGGGAACAGATTAAGCCATATGCTAGGAAAGGAGCACATTTCTCTCTAGCTCAGTTGACAGGAACACGCTTAAGGGTTTTCTGTATTAAATATTTGATAAATCTGTAGTAGACTTGAATTCTGTGTGGTTTTAATTACTTTTGATTTTTTAAGCCTGCAGGTTCTGACATGGTTTTTCATCTTTCCTTATTTCTGTCCCCATCCCATGATGATCCTGTTTCATTGTGGAACAAGCATTTGGGTATAATCAGCCATAGTCATCTCCTAGTGATGGACAGAGCGATCCCTGTCGACCTGGCCATAAGGCTATTTTTCCAACTGTGTGAGGTCTAGAAAGCTCTTGTCCTGAAATTTGTTACTTTAGAAATATTTGATTAACTTTATTGTATTAGTATGAGGTTGGTTTTATTGCTACTTCCTGTACTTTATTAAAAACCTATTATTAAAAGTGCAAGCATGTGTATTTGCTTCTAGTGATTCCTTTCTTTCTCTGATATTGGCAGCAATTTTCTATGTTGTTATTAGCAGCCAGTGCATCCAGGGATTGTAGAGTGGGGAGAGAAAAGTGGTAGGAGGAGGGCATTTGCCTGTCCTATTATCTTTTATATAGTTTGTTTTATTTTGTTTTATATCAGAAAATATTTATTTTTTGGGAGGGGAGCGGGGGAAAGACTGATTATCTCTCTGTATTTAAAACAGAGTTCTTCTCCCCTTGAGTTATGTTTGGAGGATATTTGCTCATCTGTGGGCCTTGAGCATGTAGGTGCCACTGGTTGCCCTGGCTGTTTGCTTTCTCCTTGCCAGCTCCCAGCTAAGCAAAGGTCAGACCTTTCACCTGCTCCCGACTTTGCATTTCCAGTGTTTGGATAAACCTGTCTTTCTGGGCAGTCTTGGACATGGGTGATTTCTGCTGAGCAGATGTGCCCGCTTTATCTCCCCGTGTGCTTTATGTGGGGCAGTGTGGTGGTGTACTGTAATCGCAGTATTTTGTTGTGAGGCATCAACATGTTCCCATACAAAGCAGAGCTGCTAAAAGTACTTTCACCTGACTAGAGGTGCAGGCCAGTGGTTAAGTTGGCAGTCTTTCCCTATTTCTCTCTTTTTTTTTTACCAGCTGTTTGCTTCTTGAGAGGCCCTTTCTGGAGACGTTTTCTGTTATTATATTTTTTTTCCCCTCTCCTAATGGTATTTTCTTGGTCTCTGAGTTTTGCATTCTTCATCCTTTCAGAGTATTTGGTACTTGAGATATCAATCTTTCTTCAGTCTGTTTTCTGTAAGGTTGTTGGTATTTAAGAAATGCTGGAGACAGCTGAAACAAAGAGCTTCCCAGACAAAATATATAATACAAGCCACCTGAGTAGCTTGGTCTTCGCCATTCGTCTGCTAACAACCCTCCTTTTCCCTCGGCCTCAGGGCCTCTATGAGGTCTTTCCCCTCTGGATTTGCCAAGCACTCACTTGAGTGTTAATCACCAGTCATAAAAAGCACTCTTAAGATTAGGTGAATGTCTAAGGATACTTGTCAAGGCTAAATGTCTTCTCGGTCTCTGCTGCTCTTTAAGACAGTGAGTGTGGATAGAGTGATTTGTACTTATTAGCTGCCGCTGAGCAGGTGGCTCACCTGAGGGCACTGGCTTGGCCATTTCCCCCTTACTTCCTGCCTTGGGCAGAGACAGTTATGGGGTAGATCCTTGTTTGTCATGAAACCTCAGGGAGGTTATGTATGATTGGGTAAAGGATGTGTTTTCTGTGTGCAAAACAAGAGTGGAACTCCTACTGAAGGGCTCTGGCTCACCCCAGTCCTTACTTTGAGACCACATGTGTTTTAAGAGGATTCAGCTACTTTGGATAACCGTGGTAAAGATGCTCCCAGCATAGATATGGGTTACAGGGGCACAATCACATAGCTGATTAGGCTATATTGGCATCAGGGCTTATGTTAGCCAGAGACGACCTTCTGGCCGACTGCAGGTTTGAAAGCTTAAGCTCAGGTGAAGAGAGCATGTTGGTAGCATCTTCCTCAGTCACCTGCCTCTGCCTCTTCTTGTTAGCACCTTGGCATTGCCCAGTGCCAGTTTAACTCCTTGTCAATTCATCTCTGTTATACAAGTCATCTGCTGACAAAACAAAGATCTGGGTCACTGGGCTTAAAATAGATTCAGCATTAAGCAAATTGCTCAAGCCAGCTCTCCTTTCATCTAAGAAGGTAATGTCAACCCAGCCTTATAGGAATACCCCTAACAAGCACATCATCCTTCTGCAGAGGCCCAGTCAATTTAGCGATGCTTGCCTAATAAACTTTTAAAATGCAACGTCCAGCTATTGCACAATATTTGCCCTGTGCCTGGGGGACTAAGTTTTTTTTTTTTTGTTATATTAATGCAGATATATGCCTCAATATGAACTGGGTTTTTTTGAGGTGATCTTTGTAGATCTTCTGTTTATTTACACTTTGGTGCTTGCAAGTGCGATTGGCATGTTACGTTTTCATCTGTAAAAGCCATGATAAATGATATCTGTAGAAGCTGATTGTTGCCCTTGCTTATACCTAGGGTTTAGTAGTGCCAATTTCATCTTGATAGGAGTCATCTGGTAACTGCTTTGCATACACTGTGCCAAGCCCACACGAGTGTGCACATTGTCAGGGTTGAATTACTTGTGAAATCCATTTTTAAGGTCACAGCTGGGCCTCTGTGGACTCTGATCCTGAGTTTATAAGACTTGCTGCACCATGTGCCCTTCTGCCAAAGTCTTGTGGACTGTCCAGGCAGCAAAATGTGCTGTCTGGCAGTTTCTTCTGCTTGTCCAGGGGATTTAATCTACTCTGAAGGGGGGCTGCTGTCACTGAGAGTGGGGCTGGAAAATGCACTGATTGAAAAAGGGGAACTGGAAAGTAGGATGTTTGTTCTTATTGCTCATAGGAGTCCACTTCTGTCTTGTGTCACTGACTTTACTGTGTGCATGGAAAGCACAATAGCCAGTGATTTGATAAATTGGGAAGTCTGGGGGGAATTTCCAGTTATGAGGCAAATGGAGTGAAATAGGGTTTAATGTCCTGTGAATGGGCTCCCCACTTGACGCTATGCTAACCTGGGTTGGCAGTAAGCGAAAAGCCCCTCTAATGATAAGGGAAGTGGCAATTTTCTACTCATTAAGCTGTAGAAAACATAGTATGCTTTTGAGGTAGGAGTGGTTGGGCAATGTGAGCCCTCATAATTCTTTCCTCACCCTTCTCCTAATGTTATGTTCATAATATCTGCTCTGTTTTTGGGTTATACCCTAAGGAAACTCCAGGCTAGGTTGCAGGCAGTGCCTTGCTATCATATTAATCCATCAGCACAAATTGTGTGCATCTTGTGTACCCCTCATAAAGCTCTAGGGGAGCAGATGCCATAAAGATGTATCTAACAAAAACAGCCTGCTGACCAGAGAGAGCCGTGTATGCAGCCAAGTAAAATGCTGGTGAGAATTTTGTCCAGCAGGGTTGTAACAGGAGTTTAAGACTTACCTCGAGGCTACAGTAAATCACTCTCTGCGCGAGGACTCTGGAGCTCTCAAAGCAGCAATGCGAGTGCTCACAGAACAAAGGGAATGCTGGTGGTGTTTCTGTAATGTGTTAGCAAGAGCACTTGGCTAGCTGGGAATTGAGATACAAGCTCTTCCTCACGGGATGTGATCCGTTATCTTCTGCACCCCAAACACTACTCCAGCCACTGTGCTACAGGAAAGTCTTGTAAGAATCAATCCTGCTTTCTTATTGAAATTTTAATACTTTGCATGAATAAACATTTGATTGATTTGGGAAGGAGATGGTATACGTACAGCTTTGTGTGATATGTCATCACGTACAGTGTGTTCTAAGAAGTCCAAAATTTGCACATCCTAAGAATAATGAAGTACTGTTTAGGTGAAAGAGGGAATGAAGGGTTGGTTGTTCATGATAGTTCCTCCAGCTGGAAGAGGAGAGATGGGGATGCTAGTACCTACTTCAGCCCCCTCCTGACGGTGTGCTTTCAGGAAAAAAGAGTGCCTCAGCACTGCCAATGGCTGAGAGGAGTTGCTGTTGATAGGTACCAGTTTTGCCACTGATGAGGGACTAAGGAACAGAGGGAGTCAAATGCTTCTGTGGATACTGTGCTTGATGGGAACAGAAAGCTCCCTTTTTTATCAGGCATCTATGTCTGCAGTGGTTTCTAGGTCCAAACCATTTCTTGCCTATCAGTTAAGAACAAACCATTTCCTTTCACAGACTAGAGGAAAAATCAAGGAAGGCTGTGGCAACTATTAATAATGTTTCTCTGCTTTCCTGTGATGAAGTGTTGCTTTGTTTCTTTTTTCCTTGATGATGAAAAAACAGAAGTGCCAGGCAGTGACCTTAAACTACCTGTGCCAAGGGAGATTGCTGCTTTGGAAATTAACTCCTTCACTTTGCCATGCTGCCTTTGACGTTAATACTGACCTGGAGCCTAGTGTTTGCTTTTTCATCTTGAATTCTTCCCACTCCCAAATCACAAACCTAATCAACTTAAACAGAAATGAAAAATGCTAAATCAGGAGGAGGCTGGTGTTTACTTTGGCTTAGTCTTTGTCAGTCACGTGCTGGAAGCAGAAAACTGTTAGTTGTTGTTTGCCCCAAATCATTAAGTCAGGAAGATGGACTGAATGAGGACCAAAAATTGTTTCAGGTTATTGTCGCTTTTTTTATTTCAGCTGTTCTGAAGTTTTACTGTACTGAGCCCAGCTCTAAACCGGAATGGCCTTCTGCTGCTGAACCTTGACTTTATGCTTAAACGTTTGGTTCACAAAGGTTGTAGGGCTAGGACAGAGAATGTTTTTCTGGCACGTAAGTGTAAATATAAGATCAGGCCCCCAAATCATTCAGATGACAGTATTTAAGTACTACAATGCACAGAGTAGTTTTTCAGCAGGATGATGCTTAGTTGCTGTACACTTCAGTTGCTTGCTATATCTTAGAAAACAGTTATCTCTGTTCAGCATTTCTTTTACAAAATTACAGTAAGTTGAACTCAAAACTGTTTCTTAATAAATCTGGCAATGAAATATTCACATGGGCTAGAAAGTAGCAAAAAGTAAATTAAAAAATTGCTGGAATGGTCTTGTTGCTTGTGCTGTGCTTTTAGCTGTTCTTTTTGCTGGAAATGTTGAGCAAAATCTTCACCAGGATTTGAATAGTGAAAGCACGTGAAGTGCTAATTTTGACTCAAACTTTGTCTCTCCACAAAAGGTGAGACAACAAAAGGAAAACAAAAAGAATAGAAGGGTGAACATAATGCAAAGAGGTTGAATTATTATGTTGAATTAAAGCCATGTGTGGAATATTCCTATTCAAGCGTTTCATGCGGCTTCTGACTAATAGCTCTCACTGCAGTGTTGTTGCTTGGTCTCCTCTGTGTCGTTACCATGAATTTTTCAGTGTATGAGAGAACTGTGTGTGTTCTGCACATCAGAATAATATAAATCATGCATGTTAACATTCTAAAGAGATAATGCTAACTGCTGTGGCAGGCTGCTAGCTTCTTTAAAATCAGGACTTCTAAATTGATGCCCTCCCCTCAATGAGTGGAACTATGACAGCTGTCCCTTGGACATATGTGTACGTGCATTCATTTTTTTTTCCCTGTATGAATCGGTAGCTTTATGCAAGGCTCGATCAGGTTGATAAAAGGCAGAAAAGGATCCTGTTTAATACAGCTTACGGTGAAAGTGGCACAGTAAGTTCCTCCTGCATGAACAGCCGTCCCCTGATGTATCAAGGAGACCTGATTATACAACAGGACTAATCAGCTCTGGATGTTGCCATGAATTATGGGTTGGCTTAAGTACTGCAATACACATTTCTACCTTAAGTTAATGATAGAAGCAAAACAGAAAACCAGAAGAGAAAGCCCAAATGTCAACAAGGCTTATCTTCTTTATGTCTCTATCAGGGTTAGAGAAGAGGTTTCTTAATGTAATTATAGCCTGTCTCTTATATCCAGGCTAGCAAGACTAAATCAGGTTATATCAGAACTTTACTGCATAATATTACACAACTGTGCTTATTAAAGTGTGACTAGTTTTGTAGTATGCGCTGTGCCTTTAAGGCGGGTAATGGATAGAGAGTGTTGACCCACTGAAACACAGCTGAATATAGGAGTATAACATTTATGGAAGTTGCAATGAAATCTGGCAATTTTCCAACGTGTTTGCACTTAGGGCAGAAAGAAAGGCAGGACAATAATGAACATTGAAAAAAATATCATATCTGCCTGGTGTGTTTGTATGCCTTTTCATCTTATGAAAAGCCTATCACTTATTTCCCCTTTCCTTTCTTTGTTCAACTGCTTTCCATTTTTATGTTGCTAAATACGGTGGTGTAATTTTGGCATCTTAATGCACACAGCCTCCTCACTTTTGAATTTCAGACACCTGCAATAAATATCTAAGGCTTACTTCTTTACTCAGTCCTGGTTGCATCTGTGGTTGAGAGAGGACTAGGTGCTTCCAGGTGATTCATCTGGCCTGCCTTAGACCTTGATAAAAAGGTTTCTAGCTGAAACTAGCAGTTAGATGCCGTAAATTAGGACAGATGCATTCCCTCCCTCCACCCCAATAATTACTGCAGCTTAGATTGCTTTGCAAAGAGGGCAAAGAGAGTGACTTTGGTTTACCCCTAGCAATTCCTGAACCAAGTCTACAGCTGTTAAGCGAGTTCAGGGGCGAACTGTGCTTGGGAGGTGGTGGTTCAGACCAAGTGGCTTTTGGAAATAGGGTACAAAACTGGCTTTCGAGTACTCAGCTGTTCCTTAGTTAGATATGCAAATCCACTCCCTCTGATTTGGCTGGGAGAAATAGGTGCCTGCATCTCCCCATGATGAGGTTGTTTGTTTGTTTATCTACATGGGGTTTTCAACATTATAAATGCTGAGTATGATTATAATAATAGATGGCATGATTATTTCACAAACAGTGTGCCCTCTGCTTTGATCACCTGCTGCATCCGATAACCGGTGTGCCTATCCACTGCTCCCAGTTGTGCCTACCCACAGCTTCCTGCCCTCTCTCCCTCTTTGTATTCAGCTTTTCACCTCCTTGAACAAACCAGCAGTTTTCAAACATTAGGAAAAAATAAAGGAATGCTGAGAACATGATCTAGTAAGGAGCAAAATATTAAAGGAGTCATAAGAAGCAGCATTCTCTTGCCTTATTTTTATTCAGGCTGGGAGCAGTGAGTGACACAGCCCCTGTGACGTGCTAGGTGCGTCTGTGGAGCAAAGCTGGCACTTAGCTTTCAAATGATTACAGTCTAAGCAAGCTTAGAAAAGGGGCGGAGTACAAGGAACAATTCAGTTTGAAAGAGATTTATTGTACAATGAGGTCAGCCTCACTTGGGTTCATATTTAGTTTTTCTTTTAGGGTTTTACCCTTGCGGAATTCAAGTTGCAAAGTAAGGGAACACTGCCACTCTGACACTCTTCTTCGAAGAGTAATCTTGAAATTTAAACCCTAGGCTATTTCGCAGGCATTTCTTTCAGTAGAAGCATTGGCTAGGAGAGCTCAGCCTTTCCTCGCTGCCGTCCCTCAGCTGGGCTGGTATAACAGCCCTGGCAGTGAACTGAATGGTAGTCCCTGTGCAGCTGTGCAAAGCAGCACCAGCTGGAACGATGAGGAGGGATGTTGGGCTTGGCCCTGCTTTGAAAACGAGTGCTAGGGAAACTGAGGCTGGAGACTGACAGTTTGCTAAAGCTGGTTTAGGGCCTTTTAATGCCGAATCAGAAGTGCTCAATCCTTGCAATCCAAAGTCACACACCACTTGTTCAAATCTGTTCACATTTATTGGTTTTGTTTTTTTTTAAACAGATCTTCCCACTGATGGGGCTTTGTGCTAGTTTGGGGTACCCCTCTCCTCCTGCAGCTGGCAGGGGGTCTGGACTCCGGTTAGGGCAAAAGAAATGTGGCCAGTTGGCCGCTGGCTTCTCGCCAGCATTTTAGGGTGAGGAGGTGGTGGGCTTTGCCTGTCCCACAGGTGCCCGCTGGCACGTTTGTGCTGGCAGGTGCATGGGGAAAGGTCCAGTCCCTGGCTGTCACGGATATGCTGTGCCAATGGCACATCTCGCCTCACTTGGAAACATCCTTGATGGCACGTACCTGAACAAAAGAGGGGTTTGCCTGCCTATAAGAATGTGTTGGGGTGCAGTGTGTTGGGCCAGCTGCCCTGGCCAGCTGCTCTTGGCGTGGATGTGTCTCTCAGTCTTCGCTGGGGTCTGTATCAGCTGGAAACTGTTAGCTTTGGAGCTGGAGTGCATGCAAATACACAAAACCTGGCTTAAAAATATCAGGCTGGAGTGTTGAAGGGAGGTCCCTCAGGTATCACCTTTGCTGTGGAGATAAACCTCTAGGCATCTTTGCCTGGAGTACAGCTCAGCCTGAATGAATGATTTTTAATATTGCTGATCAGAAACACCATCTCATCTCTCTTGAATGGACTCATGGGTCTGCATTTACCGATGCTTTCAGCTTTGTCTTGAAAAGTTTCAGTTGTTTGGTACTGCTTCTGAAGAAATGTTGCATGGGCTGAGTAAGGCAAAATGAAAATCCTATTTAGTTAATACCTTCTCTAGCCACTGCCCCAAAGAGCAGTAGGAAAATCTGCACCTCTTCCCTTCTCCTCCTGGTCCCTGTGTCTGTGGGACAGCTGAGGTACCGGCCAGTGCAATACTAAAATTACTTTTTTTTGTTAATTGTTATTGTTTCTTGATGGCAGATTAAATCAAGATGCGAACTCCACACCAGAAAACTGATATATCCCTTAGTTTCACCTTGATGCTGTAGTAACGGTGTACAACTTTCTTGATAGTTTCTTTCCCTGAAATTGTATTTTTGTTCTGCAGCCCTTTTACATGTTTGAACCAAGGATGCTCCTTATGTTTTCTGTTTTTTCCCTTCGTGATCCAAACATCCCTCAGATGCGCAGCTGAGCCAGCTTCAGGTGGGTGGGACTGAAGGCAAGAGGAGGACAAGCATATGCAGGAAAAGACATATTCTGGATTCCTGCTGTGGAGATGAATAATTGCTGAAGTTTACAGCAAACAGAAGAATTACAGATAAAGTTTTGTCCTTTTTCTTATGTCCCTTTTTCCTCACCTAAGAGCGACATGCCTTTTGTGATTGACGTCTAAACAGCTGAGCACCAAGGTTGTTGAAAAAGTCGTGGGGTGTATTTCTTTATGGTGTTGGAAAAACCTTGCCAATTATCTTACTATTTTTCTCTTTTTACTGCGAACTTTGAAAACATGATGTATAGCCAAATACTGAAATATCTGTGAAAGAGATTGTGTGATCATTACACAGGAGGTGAGGGTACTTGTGTACTGTCTGGATACAATGATATAAAAACGATTTTTGAAATGCCAAGTTTGGCTATGTAGTGCTTTGGGAAATGCAGGGCAGAACTGGAGCTTACTGGCATGATCGCTCGGCCTGGCAGTGGTAAAGGTTTTGTGTACAAGACCATGAACAATGGCTCTAAAAGTGGTGCTATTGATTTTCTTCCCTGCAGTGTTTCATAAATACTGTGCAATTTAACTCAGCTTTTAACCTTGCACACAGGTTGAAGCATGAGACTTCTCACCCTGTGTAAGATGCTCACCCAGTGAAAAATAACCACCCTACGGGCTAAATCCTGTTGGTACGTGAAAATGTGCCCATTTTGCTGTCTGATTCCAGGTGAAAGTGGCTGAGTGGTGGCAGCCCTCCAGGGTGGTCCCTGGGAGGTCTTGCATAGCCAGCCCAAAGCAGCATGAGGGCTGGAGGCTCAACACTGCGTGGAGCCTCAGGCTACAATCTTAGATGCTTTAGCTTCTTGCCTGGATCAGTATAGCATCTGTTTGGATCTAACAGGGCTTTGTATTATAGCCTGACTCTACTTGCTGAGATTTCGACTGCGTGTGGTACTCAGTGCTCGCCCTGAAAAGGTGACCATAGAGTGCTCTGAATAGAAATCTTACAGCAAACAGGGACTTGCTTTTCACCAAATGGTTACTATTTCACTCAGTATTGTGTTGCATGTTCACTAAAAAAGTCCAATGGAGGAGCTTCATACTTTTTTCATATTTTTGTTGTGTTTCCATTTTTATGGATGCTCAGGTGTCTCATTTACATTCCTGGAAACACAGCCTTTGTGTTTTCTTTAAAGTCAAGGTTTCTGATCTGTTGTACTAAGTTAGCTTAAGGCATCTTTGGCATCACTCAGAAACACCTTTGAAAAGGGATTGTTTCACAACGCTGTAACTGCAGGCAGTGACGTTGTGGCAATAGAAGCAAAAGAAAAACAGTCTCAAATATCACCCTGTGAGCTGGATTTCTCCTGTGCCGTGTCATCCATGAATGTGTTTTCTCGTATGTTGAGTTTCTGTCACAGCATGTCTTGATTCACGCCCACGTGTTGTACTATGCCTCTTGTACAGCCAACCTTTCGTGCAGGTTATTGTGCAGTTTCTGCTCCCAGTTGCACAGATCTGGATTTGGTTAGTGCTACACTCCCCTATCTGGCTTATTAATTGCTGTTTTATACGGTGGATCGGCGAGTGCTGTTGAAAGACATGCTTGATAGCAATAGTAGAAGGAAAGCCAGTGCTGATCTTGTCTGTAGATGGAGTGACTACTGCTCTTAAATAAGATGATTAACACACATGCACACACCAGAAAAAAACTCCCAACAACAAAAAATGTCTTGAAATGTTACCTTTTCCCTTTACGCATCACTCCTGACTTGCCTGGGGCAATGACCCTGTGCTGTGAGTCTCAGACAGACCGGTGACTCGGAAGGAAAGTTGAAGACAAAACACCTGCATGAAGTTTCTGGTCACCAGATGAGCATCGCAGATGCTTCTCGCCTGTTCTTCTCCTGCTTAGCCATCCGGCCGCTGGAGGTGGTAGCTGTGACACTTGTGTGTATGTGTGCTAATAAGATGCTCTGAAGTTACCCCAAAAATGAATAATATGCTAGACAAGCAGTGGAAATGTAAACATTGTTTTTGCTTCCCAAGGAAGCCCTCTTTCAATTTTGATGAAGAAGAAAGAGTATTGGAAAAGGCACTGGGGCTCTCACAGAGGTAATACAGAGAAGGTTTTGTCATAAGATCAGCTAAAAGTGAAAAGATTTGAGCCACAAGTAGTTGAAATGAGTATTGGCTAAAATAAATGGCTAGGGGCTTTTTTACTGTGTTTGTTAATAACTCTACCCAGTGTAACATTGGAAGATATAACATTTTTTAAAGAAATGTTTTGTGTTGCTAAATATTGGAATAATCTGTAATTAGAAGTATTCTAGAGTGCTACACCTCAAAGTGTAATCACTGGGTACGTGAGGTGCCAGTTGGGATATATGAGACCTGTGCACTCTGGATTGACCCACGTAAAAAATCCACAATGGGAAATGCTATGTCTTTGTGTTTTTACTCCTCTGCCTGTTTATACTTTGCTTCAGCTCAAGTTATCAACAGAATTCTCTAATTACAGCCATTGCTACAGGATTCTGATGCTGAATGTGGCTTTTAATGTTGAACTCCTCCAGGAACCAAATTCTTTCTTTTTAGGGTGGGAAGATTTTAAACAAGGGCAAGTGCTATATATCTCTGTGTCTTTTTTTAGGGGGCGTCAGTGCTAGGGTAAGTTAATTGCAGCCATTAGGATGCTGGCCGATTACTCCTGTGCTTCCAGACGGCATAGCTGCAGTCCAGCCGTGGCACTTGAATTCTTTACATTCTGGCAGCACTCACAGTTTAGCTGTTGGGATCCTTCGGAGTGCAGAAATCCCCACAACAGGAAGGCATGCACAAGGTCTCTCTGCTGAAAAGTCATTTGATCAACCCCCACCTTGTAAAAGTACAAACCTGCATATATTTTGATGCCTATTTATTTGCCTTGCAGAGGGTTGACTGCAGAACCCTTTCTGAAGTTATGCTCCTTGAAAGCCTTCTGAAGACCGATGGGCTCAAGCCAGAAAGGTCTTATTTTACAGCACCACTGCCATGAAAGAAATTCAAGTGTAGAAAAAATACTGCTTACTTGCCTTAGATATTTATTTTGCCCTTTCATTACACAAAACTCCCCTCCTTCCTTAGGCTGGGATGTCAGGGCGTGTGTGTGTGGGGTTGTGCTTTAGCGGGAAACCCTGCTGCACAGGCACTTGTGGACCTCCTCTGGGCTCTGGCCCCATTATTGTTTTCACAATTAATCTCTCACCCGTTTATAATTTAAAACACTAATAAATACAGCCTTCCCTCCCTCCAAATTCACAGGAATCTCTGCAGTCTCCTGCTTGATTACATATCTGAGCTTGCACAAATAAGTCCTCCAGTGGTATCTAGCCAAATGAAACCTTGGAGGGATGTGTTTGACCTTGGTTTGTGCAGTGACTGTACCTTACCCACTTGTCATGAAGACAGAAAAGAATGTTGACATTCACAATGTGAAAATAAATATTTGAAGATAGGTTTTGGTCTGCTCAATTTGCTCTGTCAGCATAAACAAAATCCTTCTCTTGTTTGCATTTTAAGGGTCTGTATTGTAGCCTTCACAATACTAACCTATATAATCCAAAAGGCTTTCATAGGAGGCATTTTAAATTGAAAGTTAAAACCAGAAAACAAATGAGAAGTGAAACTCCTGTACTCCTATAATTGCTTATATTCCTTTCTTACTCCCAAATTCCATATATATTTTTTTCCATATGTGTTTTTGGATATTCCCACAATGAATGGGATGTTTGCTACCCACTCATTATCTTAGACCCATGCCCCAGGTCTTGCTTGCTTGGGAAGCCTTAATATGAAATCAAATTTAAGAGTTTCTGTAGGTTGCTAAATAATAGTTGCAAGACTTGCTTCATGTTAGAGCTCCCACCTTCCTTTTTAGCTGTGGAAATAAACAGAAGATTTGTTTTTGTGACCTAGCGTATTTGCCTGAATGCCTTCCTTTTCGCTGATAGATGGAGGAACAGGCTTGTAGCTCTGTATAATGGTGGGCCATGGGAACACTTCATCCCAGAGCAAGACTTGCAATGGCAGGAAAGGAGTAAAGCCCAGATATCCACTTTAAATTCCATGTGTGTACATCCACCTCAGGAAATTTCAAGACAGTAAAAAATTTAAGATCTAAGGATGTCTGCCTGATAGCATTGTTCTTGCATGATCCTAGGTGTGGTTCAGCCTTCATCTCCTTTCTTTCTCTCTGTTGTTGAAAAAGTGTAAGCCCTTTTCTTATACCATTCCCCATGCATTAAGACTACATAACAAAGTAGGGACTGACGTGTTGAATTTGGATTGGGCCAGATATAGTTCCCTGCTTGACCCTGAGAATTGTGTAGTGGGGTCTAGAGGAATAACCTCTTGCAAAGAAAATGATTCCTTCAAGGGTGATGCTAGTTTCCCAAAGTGCAGCTTGCACAAGGCAAGGATGTCCATACCGCTGAGATTCAGTGTCTACCACGTGTCCTGGGAGAGGTGTGCCAATAGCAGTGGGCTTCTGCTGATAGAGATGCGACAGTGTCTTCCAAAACTCTCTAACTAATGTTGCAAAATTTCTTCTTGCGTTTTGCTTTAAAGACTAAAGGGGACCAGAAACATTTGGCATTGAGTCTAAATGCTGAGATTATTGTTCTTCTATTTGCTGTGCTTTTGTATTTCTAAAGCCGAGGTGAGATTGGTAGCAATCAGTAGTGTGTTTTCACTTATTTTGGAGATAGTTCCAGCGGTGATGTGTCTGCTAGCTCTATTGCAGACCATTGGGATTTTCACCTCCAAAGAACAATTGCTGGTATGTATTTCTGCTCTGAGAGTTGCCTGACAGTCTGTGATGCATGCAGTGACCAGATACGTTTTTGATCTCATTAGCTTCATTATAGCCTGAGGTAAAAGAGCTGAAAAATACCCAAAAGCCACTTTATCATCCTTTGCTTTCCTTGGCTGCTTCAAAATACTGTTGCTTTTTCTTCATTTTTTTCTCCTTATTGGGCATCCTTTCCTACCCCATTTGAAAGGGGCTGTTGTGTTTGGTGCAGTATTTGTAGAAAATCTAATGTTGACAGGCAGTAATATATCTAAACAACTTTCCTTGAAACCTCTTTGTCATCATTGGATTTTCTGGCAGGCTGATTATATTCTGCAGAGCAGAGGCATGGAGTCAGATTTCATGTTTTGGTTAATTTGCAGGTCATTTAGATCTTAGGGTATTGCAGAGAGAAGACAGCAGAACTGTGTGAAAAACATGGGGTTATCACTTGCCCTTTTTTTCTTTTTAATCTTATCTGGAGGAATTAGTCTTTCTGCCTTTCCTGCATTTACCGTTGATGCTTTAAAAATCACTGAGAGAAGAGGTAAACTTGAACAGGTTGACTCCTTTGTTTTTGTTTGTTTGTTTGAAAGAAAGTTTAATTTTTTTAAATTTTAAGAGATGGAAGTGTAACCAGCCCTCATCGATAGTACTTCTAACCCCTCATGGGTACCCTTTGCCTGGTGGTGTTCTACCTGGAGGTGGTGCCCTGATGGGTCTGAGACCTTGGCAGTGGTCCTTAAGATTAAGAAGACTCCACGTAGGGATATTCTCTAAGGCAGGGGTTTCAAACTCACGGCCCTCCACCTTGTTTTATCTGGCCCAGCACCTTGTTTCTACCCAGCAGCAGTGCTGAGCTCCTTGCCCCTAACGCTGCTGCCAGCGCACTGGTCACGTGTGCGGCGTGTGACGCGCGTTACGCTGCAGGAGCAGGAGAACAGCGGGAGCCGTGGGTTGGACACCTCTGCTCCAAGGAGTGGCTAAGGAGTTTGGGTTTGTCTAGTTTGGAGAGAACGAGGCTGAGGTGTGACCTTATTGCTCCCTACAGCTTGTTGAGGAGGGGAAGTGGAGAGGGAGGAACTGAGGTCTTCTCTCCGGGATTCAGTGACAGGACACATGGGAATGGTTGAAAGCTGTGCCTAAGGATGTTTAGAGACTGGACATTAGGAAGCATTTCTTTACCGAGATGGTGTTTAAACATGGAACAGGCTTCCTAGAGAGATGGTTGATGCTCCAAGTCTGTCAGTGTTTAAGAGGCATTTGGATGATGCCCTTAATAACATGCTTTAACTTTTGGTCAGCCCTGAAGTGGTCAGGCAGTTGGATTAGTTGATCGTTGTAGGCCCCTTCCAACTGAAATAGTCTATTCTATTCTATCTGTCCCATAGGTTTTATGATCTCTGCTGTAGCTCTGCTCCAGCAATAGTAAATGACACGTGATTCTAGAAGGTGTGGGAGGCCAAACAGCTAGTTTCTGTTCAGAGTGCAGATCACTTAACTCCTGAGGCATATATACCTTCAAAAGGTAGCTCCTTAAACTCACATGTTGTCTTTTTTGCTTGTTCTTCTCACAATCGAGGTGGAAGTAAGGCACAAAAAGTAAGTATCAAGTAAAGTCAGAGTTGTGATTCAGAAGAGATTGTTTGTTCGTTCTAGTGCAATATTAACCTTGTAATGGTCTTTCGAGCAAACAAGTACTGGGAATGGTTCAGGAGTCTGAAGTCTGATCGCTTTAGCCAAATCCACGGTTGGAAACAATGACAGACGAGAGGATGGACCTGGGGGTTGCTAAGCTGCTTTGCTTTCCTGGAGAACGATGCCTGGTTAATCTGTTACTGCTGTGGGGTGCCTGGCTGTCCCACATTGGGACTGCAGATGAGATGCAGAGTGATTGCATGGATCACCAGGCAGCAGGTCTAAAGCAGGATGGGTCTGGTGCAGGAAAGTCCCTGCCTGGTACAGACAGCTTCTGAGAGAGTGACATCATGGTGTCGGTCTCGGGTCAGAGCCACATTTGGTATCTTGCAGATATAGAACGTGCTACCTCTGAGAAAAAGGGCAAGGGGAAATTTACTTGACAGAGCGCTGTAGGCAGCTATTAAGAAGGAAACACTGGCAAATTTGCCTTTAGTCAGCTGGTGGTGGGGGGAAAGCCCTCATTAATTAACAGAGAGAGAAGCAACTGGTTCTAATCTCTGTCCGTGGCATAAATCTTTCTCAGGCACGAGCAGCTCAGCCTACTAGTACTGGGAGATTGTGTCTCACTTTAGCGCTGATGGGACACAGACTGTCTTCTAGTTGCTCTCAGGGTTTTTCCATTTCAGTGTAACAGGCAGAACCTGGGAGAAGCTGAAAACCAGTTGTTGGACTGTGAGATCTTACTGGTGCCATTTGTACTAGCAATTTTCATTGGCATGGGTTTGGGGTCTCTAATTAGACCTGGGGAAGGTGAACTGAGTAGCCTTGTGTGCCTCTTAAAGCAGTTTTATGTGTGGTTAATTTGCTTTACTAGAAGACTCGGTGTTAGTCCTTTTTAGCCTGCTATTTTTTTTCCTTTGGTATAGTGGTCGCCTGAGTTTTCCAGAACTATTCTGCTGAGAGGAAAAAAAAATGGATGCATTTAGGCAAATGAAGGCTTCAGCAGCTTAGTGCTTGTCTACATGGGGAAGTTAGTGCGCAGTAAGCTAGGGTGTGAATTTACAGCACGCTAGCTGCTCTGCACTAACTCCCCCTGTGGATGCTGAGTGTGCACTAAGAGCGCCTGTTGTGCAGGTTAATTTAGTCCATTGAAAGAAAGCGTGCTGAAAATTTACGCTGTTGCTTCCTTCACCCTGCCTTTCCCCATGTAGACAAGCCCTTAGTAAGTCTAGGATAAAAAGTCCTTGTTAGGAATCTGGCTTAAAATCATTCTCCCTTTCCTCCTTATTCTCCCTTTTTCTCCCTCTTGTCTTTTTTCTTCAGAGCAGATTAAATGTTACTGGGCTTTGTCATCCTCATGAAGATTCTTTGTACATTTAAATTTGGGGGAGAAGGAGGGGAATGACTTCAGAGGGAGGCCTGAAGGTGTATTATGTGCAAGTGTAAAATGCTTCTGAACCAGATGCAGAAAGGGGCATGTCCTCCACAGCGTAAGGTGGGTTTAACTCGGCCTACACAGCATAATCAAAAGCTAGAAGAGCGTTGTGATTTGGAGGATTGTATTTCCCTTGCTTAGAAGGTGAGGAGCTATTTATACATGAAACTGTAGGGTTTGGAGGTGTATTATTGAATATGTCTAATCTTCAGCAGTTAGGGACCCCGTAAAAAACAATTCTTGAACAAGTAGAGGGAGTAATTCTCTTCATGATTCCTGAGATTGCAGGGTAGATTAGTGTTGTGGAAATTATGGAAACAAATTAATTTTTTTATAGCTTATACTTACCGATGGTTATTTCCTTCATCACATCTCACTGCCTGTTATCTCTCCTTATTTCCTCTTGGGAGGTAGGAAATTTGTGAGAAGAAATTGTGAGAAGGAAAATTGTATGATCTGTTACAAAATGTAGAGCCCTCAGTCATTTTGGTTTTAGGTTTAGTCTACCATGTGCAACTTTGGCTGTATCTTACTGATTTTTTTTGTCTAGATTTTGGAGAAATAGGTGGTTCTTGTGACTTAAGTGCTGGAACAAAAATTTGTGTTTCTTCCTCTTAAAAGGGGGGGTGAGAAAGCATGATTACGTACGTGTATGAAAACGAACAGCTCTTTTTCAACTCATTTCACTGTGCTAAAATAAGCCTGGTGAAATGGGTCAGGTAGAGGATTACAGCATGCTCTTCGGACGTGTATCGTGGTGGAGTTTCACAGGAAGCTTTGCCAACTTGCCTGCCCCAGCCCTGATGAGGAGGGAAATAGAGGCTCTTCTCTCTTTTCTCTCTGCAGTACGTGTGCACTCGCATACAATTCATGTGCATGTGGTTATGCTGGATGTAGTCTATTTCATCCACTGTTTCTGACTGTGAGGGAGGATGAACAGTTTGGCGGTGAAAGAGTAACTCCAGGACAGTTTGGCGGTGAAAGAGTAACTCCAGGACTGTCTTGTTATAGAGATCTTGTTTTAAGGATGTGCACAAACACTTGCTGAACTATAAGAAAGCATAAGCTGATTTCAGGGCTTGGTTGTGTGTTACAGATCCTCCGCACAGGCCCTGTCTGTGCTTTCTTAGTGGTCCATCGTTGTAATGGCTTAGAGGCATTGCCATAGGGGATGGGGGATTTGTGTTGCTCGTCTTCCCTGTCCTTGTTTGTGCACTGCTTAAAATCAGAGCATCCTCCTCTTTTCGGCAGTGTGTATGTGTTGCTATTGATGTAGCTTGTCTTTAAAGCACAGAAATTACAGTAGTAGCTTCTACTCAGTGTCCTGGCCAACGCAGTAGTGAGTTTCTGAAGCATACTTTGGCCTCTTGTAGCAGACATCATGGGCAGTAAACATAGATATGCTGCTTCATTTGGTTTTTTTGACTTAATTCTTCCTATGACTGTTTCTTGTCTGCTGAAGTGTATCAGCTGGTATTTGTCAGCCTGTAAACATATATTTCTTTATTTTATAGAGAGTTTACGAAACATAGGAAAGAGTTCCTGTAGGGTTTGAGAAGAATAAATAAACCCTGAACCTATCTATGCAATAGAACACGAATTGTACGTTATAATTGTAACATTGTTGATTGGATGCCTTTTATTTAATCAAGCTATAAAACCCCACAACCTGGTAGGTGCTCTTGCTGCAATTTCCCTTCCAAACTAAACTGATTTCTGCCCTTTATTTCTTGCCTAGTATAACCTCACTTAAATTGCTTTAAGCTATTTTTTTTTCTCTGTCTGGTCATTTCCTTTCTTTTCTGGCATCCATGGTGGGAATATGTCTCTGTTTAGTCACTCCTCCCCTCCTTTCCATTTTTGGGAGACCCTTCTCCTATAAATGTTCCCATTGCAGGCCTCGCTGGGGCTGCCGCTCCCGGCCGTGCCAAGCAGTGAACAAAGCTGAACTTTAGCAGTCTCTTGGCTTTCCAGTTGCCTGCCAGCTTCTGAATAGCAGCCGGGGAGACTGACGAGGCACTGTTCGCCTCCCGTTTTGCTGCTCTTTGGCAAGGCAAGGCTCGACACTGGGACTGTGCCCTCGCAGGCTTATGAAGACATTACTGGCCTTCTTTTAGCCCAGGTTTGGATTGAGTGGTTCCCTTCATAGCTGGTGGGGCACAGAGGTGGGACTGTGCCACGGCTGAAAGCTTGGGCTCTGCCGAGGTTGGGGTGCTTGCACTGGGGCCCTTCCTGTTTTTTATGGGTAAGAAGAGTCATTTTTCCCCGTCGGACACCAAATGCCTGAACCCAATCAGGCAGGGCAGGGGCTCCCTGCCTTCACAGTTTTCTTGTGTGGAGCTGGGAGGTTCAGGGACATGGTGCCACAGGAGTCACAACAAAGCCTCGCTGTGCAGGGGGCAGCCAGCTCTGTGTGCTGGCCGGCTGGTGCGTCTAGGAGGACTTGAAGGTGACAGAGATAAGACTTGGATCCTAGTAACCCGACTAATAAAAGACTTATTCCAGCCTTAATAAGCTTCTTGGACAGATGGATTCTGTTGGACAGATGGATTTAATCTGCGAAAATGATTACATGGCTTTTGTACTCATTAGTATTTTTGGTCTTGGTATTTATGCATCTATATTCTTGTGGTAGGTTGGTGAAAGCGGGATTTTGTAAACCTGCACTGCTTTCTGCTTGCAGCAGTGGGGCAAGATACCTTTCCCTTCTCACCCAGTACACAGTGAACACATGTGCTTGTCTGTATAGACTATATGTATTCCTGGGGTTCTTGCATGAGTGAGGTGCAAATTTTTATTTTGATACGGCTATGAAACTCTGTGTCCCCTGAAGATGCGGCTGTAAGTGATTTTCCAAGCAGGAGTATTCTGCCTACAGCTAGTATGTGGCCACCTTTTTGAGGGAGGCCTGGCAGCTCTTCTAGATAGGAAGGGAGATCAAAGTTGGGACTGTCAGGTTGTCCCCATGTCCCTGACAACATTTTAGACAGCGAAGTGGACCAGAGGGTAGTTAAACATCTTTGCAGTCTTCATATAACAAAAGAAAGCATTTGCACTGAAGCAAATGTGTAATAGGAGATGGTTTAAGAATAATTTATGTTAGCGTAGAGGTCACTAATAAGCATCATCTCTCCCTAAGGTTCACTGAAAGCAAGAAGCTGTGGAAGCACAGAGAGAGAAAGAACATGCTAAACATTTTGTATACAGACTGTATTTTCATTGACCTAAGTGAGAGGTACTTAATTTTAAGCACTTAATTTTCCCGTTATAGATGAGTATCATTTGCAGCTTTGGACTGAGTTGGGATGTTTGAAATAGCTGGAGCATGATGAAATTTTAAATGAAGTCAGAAAACGAAACTTACAGTGGAAACTTTATTCATATATTTAATTTACTACCTGCAGAGCTGGTGGAAAAGTGCTAGGGGCATAGGGAAAAGGAAGACTGATATTCATGAATTGTTCTGCGAGTGTGTGAGTGGGTGTTTTTAATGGAAGAAAAACAAACAAAAAGTTGATTTCACAGGGTTTATAAACCTACTCTGCTACGAAGTGGTGTTTGCCAAATATTTATGTTCTTCCTCCTCAGCACTTCATTTTCCTTTAAGTACTTTACCAATGCTACCTCTCACTCAAGCAGAATTAGCTTGGTACTTGTGACCCCTGTTTCGCAGGTTTAGGAGGAATGGCCGTTCGCTGCAGAAGGCAGCGGGGCTCGGGAGGCAGTGAGTTTCGTGCCCTGCCATGGAAGTCCTGGTTAAGTGGCAGGTGGTGCAAGGATGCAGCTCTGAGTGGTGCCCACCCTGTCACCTCTCTGATGCAGGGTTACCCATAGGTTGGGCAGCCTCCCACTTCTGGCACTGCCTGCGAGGAATCCCCTTTGAAATAACTTTCCCTGTGGAAGCATCTGCACTTTTGGTTTTCATATTTAGTGTGCTAAGGCTAAGGCAATAGTATTTTAAAAGTTTATGTACTTTCTCAGATGTAATGTACCCATTATCTTTTCCCGTGAGTAGACAAGAATAGTTGAGCTGGCTTCTGTTTCTGTTGGGGCCTGAAAACTCAGGTAGGGATGTCAGATGTCCTTTGTTCAGCCCTTTCATCATGCTCCCTGCAGGCTGTGGGGTGCCACCTGTTAAGCAAAGATGCAACTGACGCACAGTGTACAGGTTGTGCTGGTGTTTGTAAGGCTTCCCTGCTCCTCCTTGCCATACTAATGCAGATCAGTATTATAATAACACAGAGTTTGGAGTGGAAGGTGGGTGTAAGTGTTCACTGCTCTCATTTTTTTTTGTTTTTATTTCGGTGTCTCTGATGGCTTGTTCAGTACTTGTATCTCTAGACTTCCTTGATGCTGGAAAAAGAAACAGAATAAGGTACTCCAGAAATTATGTGCTTGTGTTTTCAGGGACCTCATGCCTGTTGTGGCGAGGTACCTGAGACCTAGTTGCTGTGAGAAGGGGATTGGGTTGTCAAGCAAAGACCAATTAAAGAGTTCTTCAGGGAGGAGATGATCCCAGCTGTGTGATTAAAAACAGTGGGCTGCTGCTGTCAGTGCGGTTTGGGTTTGCACTTAGAAGCAGAGTTGAGGAGGGCAGCAGGCTGCTGCTTCTCCCAGAACCTGGCTGCAGGATGCAAAGGCCTGGCTGCTCAGTCATTCTTACTTCTCATATCCTTTTTTGCTGCTTTCCAAGTACACCACAGGGAACCCCACCCCTGAGTCAGGGAAGTGAGGGCTGGTGCTGATTGCCACACATACACTGGAATTCTTGTTTCTGTGCAGCTTTCTGCAAAGCACCAGGCATCCCTGTGCATAGAGAAACTTGTTTTCTTGGTGTTCAACTAGGTGCTTCTTGAGTTTCTCTGAAAAAAAATAATGTTAGCACAAGTCTTCAGTTACAAACAAAAAGCAACAGTGAAACAATGGCTGTGGAGCAGCATCATTTATAATGGTCAAGCAGTGAGTCTTAGCAATTGATTTTCCCCCAAGTTATGGAGTTTACTTTTCTTTTTTTGCCTTTTTTGTACACTGCTATGGGACTGTCTACAATGCTTTATATATCTGCTTTATATATCGTATTAATAAAGCACCTCGTAGATAAATCCCTTTATTTAGGGGAACTCTCCCCTCTGCTTCTCTCCTTTATCTTTTTAATGATGGTTGCGCTCTGCTTTCTGACTGGTGCCATGAATCATGTGGGTGTTAATAGATCTCTGTCAAGGTCTGCTGGCTTACAAAATCAGAAGGGGAACAAATGATTAGACATGTTGTAAATGAATAACTGCTGTAGCGTTATTACAGGATGAAAACCAGAAAAAAATCCCCCAGATCTGCTAGCATGAGGTTATTTTTCTGTGATGAGAGGTGATTGAAAAGACAATAGAAAAGCAAATTCGGCATAATTGTGGCCCTTCGATTCTTATAGTTTTGTCCAAGTGTATAAAGGAATGCAGATGACATTGACCAACCTTTTCTTTGCTTGCATGTTATGGTTCTTCAGGGCTTTTTGCATCCTTTTCTGCAGCAAACCAGAATGCTTTTCTGGTGAGATTTGAATGACACAAAGGAATTTCTGCCATAGTGTTATTTAAATTCAAAACTCATTTCCAGTTAATTGCATGAAGAGGGATCATGTGGCCAGTATCCTCTGTTTTGGTAGGAAAATGTGCTTCCCATATTCAACTTGCAGTTGCTGATGTATTGTGATGCTGGTACTCAGCTGTGATGGATGGTTCAGGGCTGCAGGATAAAGACCTTTGGACTAAATTCCTGCACTCAACTTGTGCAAAGCAACTAACCAAGCTAGTGTTTGTGATTGCCTTTTTAATCCACTTACAATGCACAAGCAAACTGAAATAAGGGGGCAGCCAGGCACCTCTCTGAATGCTTGCAGATGAGCCCTGAAGGATGTTGCTGTGCTGCTGGTTGCACTTCCGTGGTGGCAGCTGGAAAGATGGGAAGGAGTGCCTGTCCCACAGTGCTCCAATATTATGACCATGCAGCTGTGGACAGAGGCAGCTGAAGCTCAGATGCTGCTCCGATGTGAAGCAACCAAAGCGTGCATGTAGATGGGTTTCAGTGGGTGAATTTTGCTGCAGAGGCAGGGATGACTGGTGGACAGGTGGGAATTAAGGAGACCTTCAGCTACCAAAGTACAACCAGCCAGAGGTCATCTGTCTTGGCCCCCTTAATAAGTGTGTTTGGGTAGTGTTGACAGAAATGAGAAATTTTCCTCTACCCCACAAAAATACAGAAACCCCAAGTTAGTATGTTGAGCTTCTTTGCTCAGAAGTTATTAATCCATAGATGCACAGTTACTCTTGCAACAGCTTCTTTTTTGCATCTTCCCTTTGTGTATCCTTAAACACAGGCGAGTGGAGTGTGACGGTACTTAATCGTAATGCCAGTTTGCAGGGAGACTGAGTGAAAGCTTATGGTGATAAAAGAATGGTCTCAGCGGGGCCAAAATTTGGGTCTGCATATCGGATAGCTCCAGCACAAAGAAAAAGGTTTCTGATGTGGGTTTAGGGTGGGGGATGGTGAAGTTTTTTCATTTTTCAGCAATAATAAATCTGTCTGGCTTTGGCACTCCTTGAAAAGTACTGATCTTTCACAGCAGAGCTGTCATATACTTCTGTTTTATTCTGGTCTTTTAGAAATAATAATTCTTTAGGCTAATCTTGCTCTGAAGGGTAGGTATGCGTTTACTATCCAACAGTGTTCTGGACCATACTGGCCAAATCCCAAATAATTCCCTGATTGTTGAGATCAGAATCCTAGCCCTGGGATTCAGCAGTGGGTTACAGGTCATGTGTGAACGTGCCATATAATGGATGGATCTGGAAGCTGCTGCTTTTGAGATGCCTGTGCTTAATGTTGGTAAGTTCTTTGCCCCCCTGACCTTTGTTCACTGTTTCAGGGATGACTGTGCGTTATCGTTCTCCTTGAAGATTATTCACATAGTTTAAGCTATGCTGATTACCACAAGTTGAGGCTGTCAGCAAAGTGTATTATTTGGGGTGCCTTTTCAGCTTGAGAAAACCAAAAATAAATATTTTTATCTTAGCTTGTGTTCTTGGGAACTGCATGCACATGTTACCTAGTCCTCGGAAACACCTTCTTGTGGCAGGCACTACTGAGTAAATACTATAATCTCTGTTAAAAACTGGCAATTTTAGTCTCTTATTACTTCTCCCTTATATTTCTCCTCATGGTATTTGTTCAGCGTGATTGCTTGGGAGCACGCCTTTAGACTGGTATGTAAAAGGCTGCTATATGAAGAGTTATCCTTAGTTTTGAATGGATATGCTAGGGCGTTGATACTAAGGAAAATACAGGCATGTTTCCAGTTTTATGTTCACAAATTGTTTTATTGATGGGGCGTAAAGGGACAAGTGATTCCAATTTATTCATTAGATTTTTGTAATTCTACATTTGAAGAGTATCCCGTTTGAATTAAATGCATCACAAATGACAGAAACTTGCATCTAGTTTATTTTATGTACCAAAGAACTAGAAATGATTGGATTTGGGTTAATTAGAGCTAGCAGTAGTAAGTCATTTTACCCATAGCTCACAGGCTTTGTCTTGAAGAACAGATTTGTCACTGTGATTGGAGGTGACATGACAACTGAGTTGTGGACTCAGCCTCATCCAACATTTGCATACATTACATGTTAATTACTTTTAAATTTGGAATAAATCCCATCTTACCTTTAGTTTTATGCTAAGAGCGTGTTCTGTGTTTTCATAGTAAGGTTGCATTTTGGGTGATTGCTGCATGGTATTTTCAGGATAGTTTTTAATGAGGATTTTTGTTCTATAGAAGCTTGCTTTATATTCTATTTAAAAAAATGAAAGTCTTTTATTTATGGACTAACGTAAGAAATGTTAAACTGAAAGATAATTTGCCTTGTCTTTTTTGTGTTGTATTCTTGTGCCCTATCTCGATTTTGAACAATGTTACCTGTGGGTACATGACGAAGTTGACGACAGGTCGATGAAGTATGACGACAAAGTCAGGCGTAATTTTAGTATATTTTGTACTTGGATAGTTCACTGAGTTCTTTTACAGTCTGATTTAAATGCAACTCAGTTGCTTAACCCATGTGTAATCATGGAAAGTGAATAACAGCTTATGATTATGGAACTGAAACTACTGGTGAGAATTTTTATAGTGGCATGTAGTTTATATAACTAACTGAATTAAAATTTAACCATATGTGAATATCTTTCCTCTTACGGAATACGTTTACTAAAAAAAAAAAAAAAAAAAAAAAAGAAAACAAACCCCAAAGGAGCCCAGCAATTACACAGAGTGCATTGCATTTGATCTCTTACCAATCTTTTGCTAATAGTATTTTAAATTCAATCTTAATGCATACATAATTCTCTCCTATTTGCACTTGTTTGATTTGGACTGCAAGAACAGACCAGCAGCTAATATCTCTGTTTATGAATACCCGCTTCCACACTGCCACCTCCTCAGGGGAGAGCTTTGGCTTTCAGAGCAAAGTTTCAAAAGAACTTTTCCAAGCTCAGAGCTGAGCTTTACTCCCAGAAACTGGCAGGCTGGCTCTTCCTGAGGGGCGCGGAGGACCATTTTAATTTACCTACTGCATCTACCAGAAGGAAGAAGACATCTGAAGAGGGGAGCGGAGTAGAGAAAGAAAAATCTGCTTTTTTTCATTGAGCTCTACATCTCCATTTAGCCAACTTGATATTAAATCTCAATAAAGAGAAAACAGGAACTTTTCCCTTTGCTTAGTTGCTTTATATCAGCATTATATGCTCTCAGCTGCACTTAGTGCTGGGTCCTCGTTTTTAGGTGCTGATGAGCTGCCTCTCGATATGAAAGCCTGTTTTCAAGAACTTAAGCTTTTTCTACACAAAAATATATATATTGGACTAGCCTAAGAGCTTCTTCCATGTGGGATCAGACTATGGATCTGTAATACCTAGTCTGCTGTTTCTAATACTTGGCAGTGATGGAGAAAAGGATTAAATATATATATACAGAGAAAGAGAGAGATCTCCCATAGGATAGTCCAACATTTAGCAGCAGATGATGGGGGTGTGCGGTAGGTGCTTTTTTTAATCAAGGTTGCACCTCGTTCA
The DNA here is from genome assembly GCA_033558235.1 of Neomorphus geoffroyi. Classification (NCBI taxonomy): domain Eukaryota; kingdom Metazoa; phylum Chordata; class Aves; order Cuculiformes; family Neomorphidae; genus Neomorphus; species Neomorphus geoffroyi. Next base: position 33,631,798 of record JAUMJM010000005.1, on the reverse strand, counting down.
TCCATGCTTAAGAGTCCCTACGGTATTAAACATGTTTCTTCTACCTTTGGCTTTGGTGGCGTCCCATGGCAACGAGGCTGGCTGTGTGAAAACATACCTGTTGAGCCTGCTGCCCAGTAAACAGCAGTAAAAGCACCGTGGTGTGGCACCTCTGGGTGGATTTCTCCACCTGAGGAGGAGCACCCAAGAGCTGTCCGCAGCTGGCACAGCGTCATCTTTCCTACTGTTCATCCGCCCCTTCACTTCAAGACAGCAAAGTTACACTTCACCGCAGCAGCTTGGGTTGCATTGCAGGCACTCGCAGCCTGCTTCCATCTTGCCAGGCATAATTAATGATACGTGTGTGTCCATCTATTAGAGTATCAGACTAGTGTACACAGGCCTTTTTCCTTTGGAAACACGGCTGCTCAAAAGCATGTTATCACCAAATTGGCATTTGTTTTAATCTACAAGTTGGAAAAATATGTTTTCCTGATTTATTAGTCTGTCATGAGGGCTCCATAACGCAGGCCCGAAGCTTGCAGTCTCCTGTAATCTCAACTGGGACTCCCTTCCAAAACTGCTACAGATCCCATTTTTGCTGAAACACTTGCATGTGTTCTGCAATTAGAAGAAGAGTACTTTGGATGAGAATTCGTACAGACACAGTGAATTTGAGGCTTTAATAAATAAGTTCTTTCAGCTTTAGAAGTGTTCTTTTTAGCTGTGAAAGAAATGTTCCTGAATTTTTGTTCCTGAAACTTCTTTTTACGCTTCTGAAGGAAGTATAGGATGAGTTTTACAACAAATCAAAGTGAGTTTCAGGCATTACTTGCTACATAGAATTTGATGAGTATAATTTCTTAGCTGTAGGTTTTATCTACTGTACTTTTCTAATTTGACTTTCCAACCTTTATTCTGAGTTTATGGATTTACTTGCAGGTCTGCTTTGAAAATTTACTGCACGGAGTTTGGTGCTTTAAACCTTTCTTACCCTTTATGTTATGTATAGAAGGAGGGAAGAACAAAGCAACAATTATGCAAATAAACATTTCAGGGTATATTCTTATGTACACACACTGAGATGTTCATCAGATCAGTAGGGAGCAAGGATTTTTCCAATTATGGTGTCCACCAAGAAATAGCTCAGCAAATTTGAATAGCCAAGGAAGACGGGAACAAAAGGATGTGACTCATGCAGCGTATGCCTTCCAGGGACACCAATGAAAATGTGAAGAAAGACTGGGAAATTTTGTGTATGTTGTTTTTGGCATCTGTTTGGATCTACTAAAACTTCCCATTTTTATAAGGAAAAATGCCTTCCCATATCTGCTTCTAAATATTTTCAGTAGCTTCAGAAACCAACATTTTGCTCTTTGTTAGTAAGGAGTAAGAATTGTTACGATTTACTGTAATAAATATTTTCAGAATATAATAATCTGAAATGAAATATGGGATGCATTGAAGGTTTCCCAAAATATGGAATACATTTTTTGTATTTTTCAGAGTATGTAATCTTGCTATTTTTTTTCCAGAATGAAAATTATTAAAAAAGGCTTTTTTTTTTTTCCACACCAGCAGTTGGTGACATAGTTTGCCGAGCATGCAGTGTATAAACAGATGAAATCTATTTTTGATGTGTCATTGTCTCAGCAAGATGAGAATTGGCAGCACTGATGAAATGACAAGTACTTGGCGATGTCAGCTTTACCACATGGCTGTCAGTCTAGCGATTAAAAAGAACTGGCAGGCAACAATTGGTGTGGTTTAAGCAGAGGAGCTGATTTTCGACTTTAGAGCCTGATTCTGCACATTTTAACTCCCTGTATAGTTCTGAAATCAGGTGACTTGGCTAAGGTGAGACAGAGGTTGCTTGAGCACCTTGCAGGATTGAGCTCCTCAGGACCAGGTCTGCTCTTATGCAGATTTTCCTGTGGTGCTGCAGGGCTTGCTAGCACACAGGCTCGTATGGACGTGTGGACACATGGACAGACATGCACAGACTTGCTGACAGGGTGTTGCAGTTTGAGCCAGAAGGACTGAAGACTTGTATTGATCCTTGAACAAAAGTCCTCCATGCACCTTTTGGCTCTGAACTCTGGGCTGAAGTTGTGTTTGCTTTTTCAAGCAGTGTGTCTCATTAGCATTGGGCTAAGGAGAATAAATTGTGTTTTACTGCTGTTGCTTCCGTGTAATGGGGATCTAAAATAACTGACTGTACTCTTCAAGGTACCATGGAGGAGAGATTTCATCCCTTACATTAGCAAGTCATCTGAACGCCGCCAGGAAAGAGCATTAATAGCTGGGGGCAGAAAACATGCCTAAATGTAGGAATATTCTCCTGGGGGGGGACACGGACGGACGGACACCTTGTGCCCCAGCCATGTTACTTTTTGTGGCATAGTGAAGGGGTAACATTCTTGCATAAAAGGTTTTTTTATTTTATTTTAGTGTCACAGTTTAAAGGCTAATTGGAAGGATACTTGTAAGCTGTACAGAAGTGCTTAAAGAGTTCCTTGTGGACAGCCCGGCAAAGGCCCTTTGTTCACTGTGCAGGCTCAGGCTCAGCTCACGTGATGGCAGTGAAGGGATAAATAACAAGACGTGCAAAGAAAAGGATTTACTTATCTTTGCAGATTTCCTCCTGCCTCCCCAGTCTTCCTCACTCCACTGTGGGCTCTTGGCTATTTTTTTGGGGGGGGTGGGTGGGGGTGTTGACTGTGGTCCAGTCCTCTTTTCTGTGGTTAAATTTGGCATGGGGCAGGGGGAAGGGAGGATGGGGAAATCTCTGTCTGAGTTAAGATGAAGTTGCCAATGACTTAAAGCTGCAGAAAGGGCAGTTCTCCAGACACATTTTAATGAGCGTAGCTGATGGTTTGGTTAGGGCTTTTCTTTCCTTTTTTGACAGATTGCTGATACCCGTCCAGGAAACCTAGATGCAGAAATCATTCATGGCTGCACCGTGTTCCTCTCTCTGTCTCCTGGAGTCCAGACATGCTCAGGGTGGCAGCAGCCACAGACAAAGTCTTGGTAGAGGTCGGTGGGTGCTGGGTTTTATGTCTCAGCAAGTTCCTGGTCACAGGGCTGCTTTCTGCTGATGGGGATCTACCTCTACCAGCAGATACCCGTGTGATTGATGTCTGTGCCTGGGTTTCAGAGGAGCACGCTCCTACCAGTCCTCTGCTTGAGCCATCTGTCTTTAATGACCTCTCCAGTTGGGATGATTTTTTTTTTTTTTTCCCCCACTCTCAGCAGACGGGAAAATTTTCAATGTTGTGCCTGGTGGTTTCACGTTACAAATCCTCTCAGCTGGCTTCTCATTTTTTTGGTCGTTTTTCTGACCACTGTGTACCGGCCGTAGGGAAGGGGGGAAAGCCACTGATGCCCCTGGGTTTTTAGCTTTTCCTATGTTTCCTCCTGCTTTTTAAGCTCGGTTTTAACTCTTTAGTTGGCAAATGCATGAAATGAGATGGCTAGACCTAGTCAAACCTGAACTTACTTGGACATTTTAAACTTATCAGAACTGTATTAAGGGATTTAAAGCCTCATGGCTGTTTAAGAAGTGCATCAGGTACCATTCCCTGAGCTCCATCATTAATCTTTACAGAGGGAGCTGGACCACTGCACGTTTTGGCCTATGTTCCCTATAGCTAATGAAACGGAGAGAAAGTAAAATACAGCTTCACTGTTATTTAGTGAAACTCTTTGTTTACTTTGTTTTATGGGAGTGTCGGGGAAGAATTAGGGGTGGCACAGAGATGCACAGTACATATGTGAAGGGAGCATGGATTCTTGACATTATTGCTCTCAGGATGCTAATCAACAGAGCTTAGTGCAGCTTAAATACATGTTTTAGGTTATGCATGAGTGGTTTTTTAAAATCCTTTTCCTAGGAGTTAGGTCTTTGCTTTTTTAAAGGAAAAATGAGTATGCATCAATGGTTAGCCTTTCCTGTGTTGCATACTTAACCAGATATTATGTAAAGCTCCTATTTACTGTCCTTTCATTTGAACACTGTGTGACCCATCCTGGCCTCTTAAGTTTTCCAGGCATTTGAAAGATAGTACACTTTCAGCTACAGGATGGACTGACTTCTGTGCTCCTTCCTGTAGTATCATGGTGGTTGTGCTTAGCACATCCATCATCTTCTCTGGGTGGCTGGGCTTCAGGGAGGCCCTGAGCTTGCACAGATCTGCAAATTCTCACGATGGATTAAGCCTGCCACAGATTTTGAAGAAAACAGGCTCCTTTCACAGCTTTTTATGCTGAAATTTAGTTGGGACTTCTTGCAAATTGTGCTTTCAAAGCTTTTGATTCTTATGGGAAGCTTTGTTTTGAGGGAAAATTAGGCTACTGACCCTGGGTATTTTGTAAGAGTGTCCATCAGAAGAAAAAAATCCTCTATGTAATCTTTAGTGTCTGATATTGCCAGTTGTTACAGATGCGATGTAACACGTTATTATCCCTTGGTGTCCTGTAGTTGTTACGGAAAGTGCTACTGTTTGTTCCCTGATGCTGTGGTGGGGCTTGAAATAACTCCTGGTGGTCCTTTTTTTTCCACTCCCTCTGTCTATTGCCCGCATTGTACTGCACTGCTGAGTCTGGCAGTTGTTGGCCCATGCGGTTGCCTGTGTCTGAAGGATGCTTGGAGAAGCAGCTGTGTTCAGGGCTAAACCCTGAGGGGTAGGAGCAGGCTGCTTTTTCTCATACTCTGGCTGCCCCAAGCTGGTGTTTGGGAGACCTTGGCTTTCATTATGTGTAAATTCTGTTAAACATGCTCTTTCCACTGCTGCCCTTGGGTTGTTAGAGGAGCACATTTATGCCAGATAAAATACCTGGTTTTCGAGGGGCATGGAGGAAGCAGATTGAAGGAAGGCTTTTTTCCTATGTGCATGTGCTTTAGACAAGAAACCTTTAGACTCTTGCTAAATTCATTGCCAGGGTGTGTGGCGCTGGCAGCTAAAACTTTCAGATGCAAAAAGTGTAACTTTTCATGTGCCCTCTTTTGGAAGGGCTTAAAGAAACTTGTCTTTTTGTTGTGCACAATATCTGTCTTCTGAAAATAACTGCCTACTTCTTTTTCGATTTTCTTTATTTTTTTGTTAGCCTTTGAAGTAACATTGAGTGTTACCATTTACTCTCCCGCAGTGCTGATGCTGCCAGAATGCCGTTGACAGTGTGACATTGTTCCTGCTGCTGCACGCAGAAGCAATGAGGTTTTGGGGCGTGCTTGAGGTGAAGGCAGCAACTTGCTCTCTGTTCTCCACCCTTCCTGTTGGGCTCTTGCTGGAGGACATGGCTTGCCCTTCTGGCCTCTGCCCCTCCTGCCATGGAGAGGCCCCTTTGGTCTGGGCCCAAAAGATGATGAAGTGGGTGAAGGTTTTGGGATGCTGTGAAAGGTGGTGAAAGCCTGGAGGGGTGGGTGGCCCAGAGCTGGCACATGTGGTTCACCCCCAAGTACCCCATAGTCCCAAGGCCCTGTAGTCCCACAATGCTCTAGCATTGCCTCCAGCAAGGTTGCTGATGGCACTGTGGTATTGACGTGTTTCCCATAGCCCTCACAGTCACTGCTTCGTCTTGAAAATACCAGACTTCCTCTCCTAACTTGAGCAAATGTCAGCCTTTGTTACTAATCAGTTTTCTCTTTTTTTCTCCCACTACTCTTCCTGTGAGAAGTCCCTTTGCTAGCCATGAGAAAGTGGAGCAACACCGGAATTTTCATTCCTGTGAGCATGGTACTCCTGTGCTCTGATTTACAAATCCTGTTGAAGCTTCTTCTGCTGTTGTTTGGTTTTGAAATATTTCGGATGGGCTCTCATTGTCTGTGGCAGCATGCTTATTTATTTACTTCTTTATCTGGGGTGCCCTTTGGCTGGCTGAAGGGCTTCAGTCATTTTTGGCTGTACTTTGGTAGGTCTTTTCAATGTGGTAGGCAAGCATGCTTAAGCACAGTTTAAAATTCTTACGGCTGAGCAAAATTACAGCGTGCTTCTGCCAGTGTTGTGGTGGGAGCCAACTGGTGTTGGAGCTGTCTGAGGGAGAGCCACAATGGAGACAAGGATGCTCGGCTGAGCTGAGCTGTATTACTACCTGAGTCGACCACAGCCACGTCCGAGCCCTGCTCGAGCCTGCCAGTGTTCTGTGCCTTTGATAGCAGTTAAGAGCTGCTCTGTCACTCTTCAAGGAGAGGAGGCTTTGGAGATGAGATGCAGGTTGGAGTAACTGGAGAGCGGAGGAGCAGGAGGGCTTCAGCATCACAGACTGGAGTGTAATTCACAGCACTGGGCGTGAGCTATCTTGCTCAAGGCCGCTGATGGGAGGTTTCTGTATTTGTCTGTGTCATCCTGTGCTTTCAGTAGGCACTTTCCATAAGTGATTTTATAATAACACGTTAACCTTCCTGAGGGAAAAGAATTGCCCAGTGGTTTAAGAGTATAAGTCTGGCTATTGTAAAAGAAAATACATTTCTAAAGCAAATGGGTAGTTATGTCCCAGAGTGTGGTCTTATCTTTTCTGAAAGGATCTGATGATACCATCTCAGTGGCATTTCCTCAGTAAAGTCTGTAGCTCAGATGCTTGACACCACCCTGGCACTGCTGGTAACAAGCGCTGAGCTTGGGAAGGGAAGGGAAAGGGTAGGGGTAGAAGGAGAGGCAAAGCAGGATTCATTATCCCCTTTGCATCTGCCCTGCTCCTGAGTGCCCCATTGAGCCTGTCAGGCGCAATAGGGTATAAGTGGAGGTTTGCACACACAGCCTCCTTTGGCACCTTTGCTGGGGCAGCACCAGCCCTTGTGTTCCTGTTCATGCGTATGCAGTGTGCTAATCTCATGCATATGATTGGTCTCCTTTCTGTGTCTGGCCTAAGTTACTTAACAACCAACAGATTAACTTTAGGAAGATTTCCTTTGGCTTGAGGTGGAAGCCTGTTCTTTTCTCTCTGAACAGAGGACTCAAGTGTTGTGTAAGAGACCAAAGGTTTTGACTACAGTCCTTTGGTAAGGTGTGCATTGCAGTGTATTAGGTTGATGGGCTTTTTAAAAGCATAAGTCATTTGGAGGTGTTTTGGACTTTTTCTTTTACTCCCAGGCAAGATCGGTTAGCTACAAACTGTATTAAAGAAATGAAGCATGACATCTCCCCTTGCACCCATATAAATAATTTATGTGTACATGTTTGTGTATATACAATTGTATATACACATATACAATCCATTCATATAAGTTAATCCATTCTTGTAAAAATAGAGCTAGAAAGAGTCTCAGGAGATCATCAAATCCTTCCCTGTGCCCCATAACTGAAGCACTTTGGTCTTTCAGGCTGTTGCTGATGGATATTTTGTGCAGCCTGTGATCTGATGTTGCAGCATCCTCAGGCAACCTATTTGTGTCCCACTAGCTCTCATTGTTGAGGGCTTTCCTAGTGCCAAACCTGAATCTCTCCAGGTCTGGCCTTGATTTCTGGAGGTATCTATCATCAATAAGGAGAAACTTGTAGCCTGTAGCAGCAGTGCCCCTGATTTCCAGCTGATAAAAAAAAAAACTAGCAGAGGTTTGTGTCTTATCCTGAGAAGAGAGGCTGGTTTTTGATAGTAATGCTGCTCTCATTCATCTCCCTTTTTTTTAGAAAGCTCTGACCCTGGTGCTTGCTTTCTGTCAGCAAGCACTCGGCTTTCCAGCACAGCAGCACCGGTTTTGCCTCTGAGCAATGGATGTTAATTTTCTTCACCTGCTCCTTGAAAATCCAAAGAAGCAATTGGAATGTTCTACTGATTTAGCTCCTTGGACTGTTAGCTGCCACAGCTGTGCCTGAGCTTGGGGGCTGGAGGTTTTGGGAGGGGAGCTGTCAAGTGGCAGTAGCACGCTGTTAGATCAGCATTTTGCCCTGAATCACACCCACAGACATCTGCTCAGGTCTTGTCTGAGTGAGGTGTTAACACTGGTGCACTGATGGTAAGGCAAAACACAGGTATAAGCTGGGACTTACAGAAGTATAAAGTACCCAGTAGATGGGCTTATTTTGACAGTAGGGGACTTGCAAAGTGTTGATGCAGGTATGTGGACTCCATTGCGTCCACACCCTGCTTTCTGCTTAAGTTGTCAGATACTTTCTTACCTTTGTTTTTTGCCGATTTTTTACCTGTTCCTTCTTGTTCAGGTAGCAGCTTCCCTGCTTTGCCTCCGTTACCTCCAAACAAGGACAGGAACTAACTTCATGCAGCTTGGCTGAATCTGCAAACAAAATCACCTTCTCTAAACACCCACCTTTTTTCTTTTTTTGTGGGTGAGGGAGTAAACTTCTTTGAAAAGAGCATTTTCACTACTCTTCCTTTCCTCTTTGGGGATCAATACGGTTTTTCAAATTTGCTTTTTATAATTATTGCAAGTAATGAAACCACCTATGACTTTTTGCAAGTGACCCTGTATGTTTAGAGAAGTAACTCCTGATAAACTAGACCTTTTGATTTCCTTAGGTATTGAAAAAAGGTGGCTTGCTCTTCCTATAAACAGCACCAGCCTTTCTATTTCCCCAGCTTTAGCTGAAAGGATGAAGTCAAGCTAGGAAAAACAGTCAAGCGTTCAACTGACTAATGTGAGAGAGACTGCTTTCATAGAGGCATGTTTTGAAAAGGCTTAAGTTACTCTTATGTTGTCCTCAAAAACCAGTATTTATTTTCATAGCTGAGAACAGAATAAATGGATTTCTTTAAGTGACAGTATTTTTAGTAAAAATGTAGGGAATAGACTAGTAATAAAATTGTCTGCAGCTGAGATAACATTTTATTTTATTTACTTATCTGGATTTTTTTTTTAATGGTTGAGAGGAAGCACAAAGCGTTGTCATTGCATGAGCAAGCAAAGAGGCGAGGTGCTAATTGCTGTTCTCCAAGACAAGGGACAAGAGCTGGAGAAGCTCCATTTTGCTGATGAGCTCCTGGTCTTTATTAGCAGTCTGTGATCTAATCTGATATCTCTTCTTGGTGACATGGTTTTCCTCCTCTTAACTATGTTACAAGATTTGTTGTCCATCCATGCATCCATTTTTGAAGTCCATAAATGTGGTAACAGAAACGAAAGTCACTGGAGCAGGACTTTGCTTCAGCTCTTCCAAATTACTTCTCAGTTCCTTGGCAGCTCACTGAATGCCCCCTGAGATATGCCTGGGGAAAGGTAGATATTTTTCTTCTCCTGACAGGATTCATCACAGCTTCAGTCACACAGCACAGTGGTAGTTAATTGTGAAGCCATGCTGAAAATGATGTCCTTGGCAGCGCTAAGTTTTTGTTGAACTCCTTGGCATGGAAGTGGCTTTTAGCAAACCAGTGCTCATGATCCTACTTCCTTAATTTTTAAATATTAAATTAGGAGAATTAAATGTCTTCTGATTTTAGTCTTTAAGCTAATGAAAGTGAAGTAAACCATGGTTATGGATGAACTGCTATGTAAACTTGCTGCTGTAAAATACCTTGCCAAGTAGGATGCTATAACAAAGTAAATCCTATAAGCCCAAAGCTTAATTATTGATTTGATTTAGGCATATCTACAAATACTAAGAAAATACTATAAATTTGGGTTCAAGCATAGGTTGTAATTCAAGTTGTAAAACAGTTTCCATTATGAGCTTCAGACTGGAGACCCTCGAACTAACTTGGTTTTTTTCTTCCCTGTTTTGGCTTGAAGTTCATATCTGGCTCATTCTCCTTAGAGATTGCTTTGAATGTTTGGGCTCTGTGGTTTTGTTTGGAACTTGTAAAACAAGAGGGAGGTAGGAGGGAGGGAGATGGGAGGAATTGGTTCCCCATATCTGATTAATTTCTATCTGTTCTTTTATAGTGGACTATGGCAAACATTTTAAAGTGGAAGCGAAACTGGCATTAGGGAGATTTTCAGTGCTCTTGAGATGTGAAAATATTCTTGTATTCATAGAGCACTCCTTCAGTGGAAGAATGCCCCGTGAAACTGCTTCCAACAGAACCTCGTAATAGTTTCTTAAAACCAGGAACGTAGATAGTTTCACAGACCCTATAGGTTAGAACTGTGGCAATCTTGACAAAATTATATTTATAGGGAGGAACAGTTGATAAAGATGGTCAAAATTTTGGGCAGGGAAAACCTCCTTTGAGCCTTGAAACATCAGGAGCAAACTTCAAGCTAAATACGAATTGAGTTGTTTCAGTATAAGTTTCTGTCTAAGAAGTGGGTTTTTTTGGTTTAGGTGTTTTATTGGTGTGAGAGTTGGGTTTTTTTTTGTTGTTGTTGTTGTTGTTGTTGGTTTTTTTAAAAGTTTCATGGCCTCTTTTTGAATACCACAGCTGCATTTTGACTACTTCACAGAACTTTTTACTAATCCTTAGCAGCACCCTAGCATTTTCCCTTCCCTTCAACTCTTGGAGTATTTGCTGTCCGGGATAGCTTAGATGCACGTGCTTTCCTGAATGAGGACATCAGCTTGTAAGCTGTTTGGGCTAAGCGGTTTGCCTATGTGGGTGGCTGAATGGTATCTGACACAATGCCACTTTGGTCATTATTTGAGGCCACTGAGGGGTACTGCAGTATAAATAAGAAATAAATTGCCACTGAGCTGCACTCCCACGCTGAGCCTATGTAAATCCATTCAGTCCCAACAGGCTGTTGTTCCAGCTTTAATTAGCATTTGGTATTAGCTTCCCCCACTACCCAGACCATGTCGGTAGCTGGTGAAGAGGCTGCAGCCTTATCTCTTCCCACTTCTTTTGCAGAATTATCTCTCTGGTTGCCTCATGCTCCTAATTGAAGAGTTCCCATTGCATTTGGTCCCTGTGCGCTCCCCACCATGCATCAATGTATGTCATCTACACAAGCTCTGAGGACTCTGTGAGCTCCACTTGTCTGCCTTGAGCACAGCTCCATAGGGAAGGGCTTCAGCTTCCTGTGTTTCATGCTAGGTCGAGTCCTCGATGCAACTGATGGGGAAGTTGTGTGGGCTGCAGACTTCCTTCTTCCCCACTGCCTGGATGACACTGCCCCTGTCAAGTTTGGCTGTTTTGCCTTGGGTGCTGGTGACATCATTTGTGTTTTCAGTGATGCAGAAAGACTGCCTGGCAAACACAGCCTTGTTCATTTATTCCTGTGGACAGCTTGTACCTTGAAAATAACCTGCAGAACATCTGCATGTAGGGGTGTATTTACTCATGCTATAGACACCAGCTGTGAAGTTTCTCCCATCTGTGCCTCTCCCTAGACAGCTAAATTTCATTTCTGGCTTGTTGCAGCTGAACCTATAGATGGGGGAGTTGTCAGTTCTACCTACAGACCCAGAGCAGGCTCTTGCTCAACCGCTGCTCCTTTTCCTAGGATTTTTTTGAGATTTAGGATCTTCTTTGATAGTTGACTTGCCTAGGAAAGAGTAAACTGTGTAAACCTGAAGGTTTACTCAGCAAAAAAACATGGTTTTCTTGGTTTTGTGTTTTTTTTTTTTTTTTTTTTAAAGGTAGCTTTATTTTTGAGATGAGTTTCCCCCTTGCTCTGCTTTAACTGTTAGCATTTGTACATATTAGTATCAAACAGATAACCTGGGGACTATAAAATAGTTATTTATAAATACTGCATATGTAACTTCAGCCTTCTCCGAATGTAAGCTTGGTCTTCTTTTAAAATGCAAGAAACCTAATAGTTTAAGAGAAATGAGATAAAGCAGGTTGTTGGTATCAAAGCCAGCTTTGGAAAGAGAAAGTAAGAGGAGTGCAGGGAAGAATTGCACTTAGACTTCACATTTGCGTGTAACGTGAGGTCAGGTATACGTTTACGCTGGATGGTGCTTTGGTGACCTTTGTGTTTCTGTTGAATGACTAATCAAATAGATAGTTTAAATGCCTTCCACTCCAAGTTGTTAGTCCTCCTTTTCCGACAAAGAGAAGAATAACACAATTTTAGCCCACTGTGCTGCTCCCTACTGTGCTATAGTGTTGGCCTCGCAGAGGCTTTATTTGAAACTCGGCATAGGGAGAAGATAATTGGACTATTGCTCTTTTTTTTTTTTTTTTTAACTGTTAGATTAAATTCATGATGCACTTGTGCACTTCCCTCTAACTGATGCTCATTATATGTAATCTTGTAAACTGCCCTGCTAACAGCATGATTGTCTCCAATTGTACCTTAGTAATATTCTAATGAATCAGAGGCGCACAAAGCACCAGGCAGAGAGTGAGTTTAGAACCTAATTAATGATGTACTGAATGTCTGCCACTTTGAGAGGAGGTGGAGAGGAGGGTGACAAGTCCTCTGTGTTGGATATATCCTTAAGTTTCTTTAAATAGCCATAACTTTTGCAGCTGAGCAGAGAAGGAGGGTGATGAAGTCTGCCTACTGAAGGGTCATGGCAGTGGTCAGCTACACCAAAGTGCTTGGTGGTCCTCCATGGCAACAACGAATGAATCATGGCCCAGAGATCTGAGGATCCTTTGCTTTGGAGGAGTTTTTTGGGGATCTCACCTTGCCCTGCGAAAATAGTCATTTAAGAGGAGGTTTAAAATCTGTGGCAAACACTGGCTGGGTTGCAGGGTGCAGGAGAGGGTCCCTGCAGGCGGAGGGTGCTGTGTGGCCCTGGGCTGCTCTTCATATCTGGAACTTTCTTTCTTGGATATGCAGAATTTTAAAATAATTTGGCGTAGAGTGAGCCATTGGTTGAGAAGTGTGGGAGGAGTTGGCCTGTGTTAAAGGCAGTCTTTTCTCACCACCTCTGAAGCACGGAGCTTTCAGAGGATCTAATGACTTTTAAATATGGAAACAAGAACACCTTATAGTTTTGAAAGTGCACTAGCAGCTCCAGCTTCAAGCTGGGAAAGGTGCAGAAGTGACAGTGCTGAAGCAGTAGAGTTCTGTCCTGAAGGACAAAACATCTCTACAGAGACGGAATTCAGAAATTTATTTCATTTTGCTTTGCTTTCAGGCTTATAGATAAAGATCTACATTTCCTCTACATCAGCAAATCTCAGATTTACAGTCTCTTGAAGATTTCCAAATGACTCTGTTAATGTTTATTCAACAGATCTTTCTTTAATAAAATAGTTACTTCTTCTAGAGACTGTCTTAACCTGCTCATTCCCTTTTGCTGTACTGAAGAGCAGTGAAACAATTAACACTAATCCTTCCCCTATCCCCTTTTTGCCTTTTCAGATTTAACATGGAAAGCGTTTAATATTTGAAAGTTGAAAGTTATAATGCATATACCCTTTGAACAAATCACAAGAACTTGTCAGGATATATATAATTTTTTAATTGGAATAAGAGTGAAAAAAATTAAAAAAAGGTAGAAAGATCTCGTCTCATATGAAGAAATAGTAAGCACCAGGCTTATTTAATAGGCACTCCTCTTTTTTGTTTCATCCTCCCTGCCGAATTGTGGCATTGTTCGTGGCTTGCCTTTTTATGAAGGCTGGGAAGCCACGCCTGCCATTAAGCTACTTGTATGTGCTTTGCTCCAACCACGTCAAGGCACTTTGTCAAAAAGAGAGGGATTCCTCCCACTTCCAGGGGCCTCCACAGCCTGGCTGGTCTCCTTGCTGCCTTCAAAACCTGGTTACACCCAGCTGGGACACTGCCTTCGATCTCCTGGACCAGGGAAGGGATGGCAGTGGCATCACAGCTTGTGGGCAGCAAGATGGGGCCCCTGTCCTGCCTCCCCTCCATGTCTCATTCCCTCTCCTTCTCTCTGCTGAGGAGCGTTTCATTGGAGCCTTCTGCCTAGCCCTCAGTGTCTGCTCCAAAAGGGCACAGACCGGTCTCGTGCTGCTTTCTACCTGCCCTGGGGTGTCCCACAAGACATCAGTCACCCATATTTAGACCACATGAATTGAACCACAGGATGCCGGCCAGCAGTCCAGGCTCGGCTGCTCGCTCTGAAGGAAGGGGAAGTCTGACTCCATTTCCTTGATTTTCCCTCAGCACCCTTGGTCTTGTTGCTTTGCTTCTGTGGTGTTGGCCACTCTCCTCCAGATCTGTTGAAGCACTGAATGTACCTGATGCTTTTGCTGGAAGTGTTGGCTGCTGTTTCCAGGTCTCAAATGGCTGCTCAGTACATAAGAACTGCAAATACTTGCGTGAGGCACCAGCCCTGGTAATATTTAGCTATTTCTTAATATGTGAGCTATCTGTAGCGGCTTTTACACAGGTGCATTAAAGTGCTTGTTTTAATAAACATTAATGAATTATGCCTGGCAGCATGACTATAAAGTCAGTATTTTTATAGATTAAAAAAATAACAAATGGAGGAAATTGAATTACATGTTCAAAATTGCACAGGAAGTCTATGGCTGGAGTGGAAATGTGTCATCTCCTTCGAGACCTCTCTACTTGACATGCATTCTCCCACCTCACAATGTTTTGTTGTGACAAACATCCCAGATTTGTATGTGTTCATGCATCTCCCTCAGTGTGCTTGAAGTTGCTCAAGATAGTAATCTCTTTGTGAACTTCCCTCAAGGATTTTGAAGCTTCTGGTAGTTTTCAGAGTGAAACTGAAAAACTGGAGTTGGGGTTGGGTTGACAGCTGGAGTTTCTCCTGGGAATCATCTCTCTTGGATCCTCCAAACGTTTCTGTCTCCGCATTGTCTTCCAACCCCAAACCCATTTTCCATGGGAGGACTTTCTTATGCTTCTCTGTTCTCTTGTAAGCAGGGGGTTAGAGATTCCTACTGGTTTTAACAGGCAAAAGAGATAGTTGGCGTATTTTATCTTTCAGAGTGAAGATAAGATGCAAGTGCATGCTCTTTGTCTATGGGATGCTAAGACTGTTTCCTCTGAGGAAGTGGAAGGTGGTACAAGAAAGCAATCAGTTTCTGTAGTAGCAGACTCTGCAGGATGTGGCTTGAATAGAGTAGAAAGAAACATTTTCAAACTGAGAAGATTTAGGGAAGTGATCATAAGGGTAGAAACAGAGATGCTGTTTGGGTCAGACTGTCACTGCATGCATGAATTGAAGGAAAATTGGTAGGAATGCTAATATTTAAATGTGTATAGAAGTTTCTCTACAAATAAGAGTTCCTCTGGCCTAGCTGTTAGTTTCAGAAGTAGTTTGGTTGAGAGCTTATGGTCTGCAAAAATGTTCAGCAGATATGTTTCTTAAGTTTTAAATTTTTTCTGAATATACTTTTTCATTTCAGTGGCCTTAACTGTCTCAGTTGTGGAAATTCAGGAAGCACCTTACAGACAAACAATATAGAAATTTGGTTTTTTTTTTCTGTCTTTGAACATCAGGCCATTTTTTTTTCCCCACACTGAATTTGAGGTACCTGTGTTTGAATGTTGACCTCCTAGTCACAGCTTAAGTGGTGGGAAGGACAAGTAGAATCCAATCCTGGAATTGCCTGCGTCTAGCTGTGGTGGAAAGAAGTGTTGTTAACTCTCATTAATGGCATTATTAAGTGGGTTAACCTTCTTTAAATCTAGCTTTGAGGAACCCAATTCTCTTAAGCTTGTGTTGCAGTAAGTCAGTGACACTGTTGAGGAAACTTTTTGTTTTCCATGAGGAATGAAATTTGGCGCTCTTAGAGGAGGCTCTTCTGTGTGACGAGCATATCTAGTGGCCTGAGAGGCATCCTTTGTGAGAGTTAATGGTGCTGAAAACAGTCCCTTTCTCTTTTTCTTCTCCCACCTTGCTTTTTCTTTGGCTGTTCCTTCCAGCTTTCTGGAGTAGTGCCATCTGTTTATGCCACGATATATCTATGAGACAAATTTCTTTGTCTGTTTTTGGATGTTTAAAACAAGCAGATATGTTAGGAAGGCAGCTCTGTTAGTTCCCCCACTCCCCAGTTGATTTTTGATTGTTCATCACTCTTGCCTGGGCAGTAGCTGTGTGTCACATGTGATGCAGTATCACATAATCTTGATTGAAGAAAGAAAGGCTTTGCTTATCATTCATGAGGTGATTCTAGCTGAGGGAAATGAAATCCTAACAATACTTGAATTTATTAGGTATTCTCACTTGAGATCCAGTTTAGTGAGATGAATGGAGTCGTCATCGCTGGGAGTGCTGAAGATGTGTTGTGGAGGAAGAGATGAAAGATAAGGCTGTACTTACACCTACATGCCATATCTTCAGCTCTCTTGCCATTGACCCATTCACCAATAAAAATACTCTCTCTTGTTTGCATGCAGTTGTTGCTTGCTATCTCCCAGGGCTCTGTCAAACCTGTAACTCGACATCATTCCTCGGGGTGGCTGTGCCAAGCTGAAATTGCAGACCTCTGTCATGGTTCCTTACTTGGTCTCGACTGTCCCCTCTGCCACGTTTCTGACCTTCTCTCTTGCATCTTTTCTGTAGGGCAGCCTGGAGAAACATGGCTAGACACCTCCTTTTAAAGTGAATTTCCTTGAAGAAAGCAGACTCAATTTAAGCGTATCGTGTATCTTCTAGTTTGTTTGCTTGGAGCATATTGGCACAGACTCACCTATGCTTTGAGTGATTTCTATCTTAAGGCAGAGCTAAAGATTGCCATTAGTAAGTGTTGAGTGTGTGACACATTCGTGGGAGTCGTAAAAGTAAAACAAATGAACTTATGCTTGCAATGAACACGTAGACTAGAAGGCTGGAGTGATCTGCTCTGAATTCAAACTAGCAGGTTTTGCTGATCATTTTCAATTGCTTTTACTGAAGCTGAAGATGGATCTTGAAGATTTTCATGTAGCAGTCAACTAGACTATTTACTTTCTCTTGCTTGCTGCTTCTTCTTTGAATTTCAACCACTGATTTCAATGCTAACTATAAATGCAAGTGGCAAACAGTGCAATTAAGTAGATTAAATCTCTGTTAGCTCCAGACTTATTCATATAATGGAGAAATGTTGGTTTTCTTTTTTTTTCCTTTTGCTTTGGAACAATGTCTCCTAAATTCTTAAACTCAAGAGCAGACTAAATTGAAGTTGTTCATTATCTGTTTTTAAATTTGTACAGAAAATGCCTTGTAAGCTACTGAAGCATTAGTAAAAAATGAAAAAGAATGAGAAAGCAGAGTCATCAAAATCAATTAAAATAAAATTAAGCACATGCTAATTTTGCTAAAATAGAGTGCTGGCATTTGCCAGTAACTTCCATTTGCATGTTTTCTCTGCCCCAGCAGAGAATTTCAGTTGCATATTGAATATTCGGTTGCATATTGAGGAACCCTTGCTCTGTGTTGCCTGCAGAAACTTGGATGTTACAGCTCCTCAGTTTTAATTTTTTGGATCTTGGATGATTCTGCCTCTGATACTGTTGGGTTTGCTTCTTTCTTGGTTGCACTTAGGGTTTGTGGCAGCAATCAGCAAAGGAAGCACCTGTAGCTTTTCACAATTGGAAGGTACAAACTTCTTCCCTTCTTTCTTTAGTACTGGGTATCTTTCATGCTTCCAGCTTTGTATTTTCATGTTTATTTGAACTCAAGCCCAGCAAAATATCAAATTAAGCTTTGGGGATTTTCTTGATGTTTCAGATGGAAATTCATTGGAGGCTTTGAGCCTGGTTTTGTTTGTTTATTTTCTTTCCAGGCATCTCTGTTTGAGAAGTGCTGTAGCTGGACAAGGAGTACGAGTAGCACAAGAACCCTGTTCTTTTTGCTTGTTTTTGACTAAACAACCTCCAAGGCCCTCATCTAGTGTTAGAGTAAGACCTTTGTGACAGACCTGTGTGTTTGTGGGGACCCACTTGCCCCCCATCAGGTTGTGTGTAGCTGCAGCAGTGCTCCTGCGGTGCCTTGAGAGGATGAGAAAGCAACCAGCTTTCCCTTAGACAAGACTCAGTTGTAGGAGCATGCGTCCCTACCATAGCCAGTTTCAGGCAGAGATAAGTGCTGGTGGAAGATGTATTTCGGTGTGTGTGTGTTTCACCTTAAGTGAGAGTGGAGCAGCATCTTTGCCCAAGGTGGGGCTGTCAGGGCTCATACAGGGCTGTGCCTTAGTGGTTGCCCCGACCCTCTTTCCCTTGATGCCCTGTAGTTTCTGGGTTTGGGTAGTTTTCCTGGGTCATGAAGCACCCTTGCCTACTGGGTTGGTGGGTGGGCTGGGCTTCTGACTTTTGTCAGAATCTTGTCACCTGGGGTAGGAGATGTGGGTGGTGAAGCGGTGATTGGTGCTCAGGTTTAGAGCATTGTACCATAGTCAGCCCTTAATTCAGCTGTGTGTTTGATGGGCCTGCCCCACACTTGGCATAAATACACATCTGTGCGTGTGTGTGTCTTCAGATGCGGCCCATAATTGACAGCACCTTGCACTAATTCTTCATCTTATATGTCCTTTTTCTGGAGATCCATTTGTTCAGTGAAAATGCTTTAAGTGTTAAGTATTGCTCTTGTTCGTGTTTTGAAAGGCAAGTTGTTGGACTTCTTATGAATTCTACTTTGACAACAGTTGCAATAGCTGTGCATTGTATAATTGAGCAATCAATTCCAGCATGCTCTATTGATGTTTTCAGTGCAGACGTATGATTATAGTAAACTGTAATGCTCTTTTTCAGTAATTAGACAAGTGGCTGTAAATTCAAAAGACAAACTTTAAAAGCACTGGAACTTTCAGAAATCCATCTTTATTACAATTTCAGAAATAATTACTTTGTTTTAGCTCTCCTCATAGTGCTGTAATTTGGGACAGGCGCAGCTGGCGTACGTAGCCCCCTCCTTCCCAGCATCTCAGAAACCCAGTCCTGCTAGTGATACAATATTCAGATTGGTGGGAAGGATATTGTTTTCTTTCCCTGATTTGAGGAGAAGGGAATAGAAGCGGTAGGGTAACATCAGAACTGATTTAATTTTGGTTTCAGTGCATGACACTTAATTGGAAGATTGCTTAATTCTAGGAACTGCTGTTCTGCACTACCATACCACATAATGTATTTAGGTCATGGCTGTAGTGTTTGGTCAGAGTACCTGATTGTGTTTAACATGACTGTTTTCCATATTCAAGTGGTGATTTGTGTAAATGGTAGGTAACTTTTGAGGTGACATTGCTCAAACTTTCCTCTCTAGGCAGGTTGCATACATCCTAGGGAAGTGTGATTGAATAAATGCCTTAAAACAAGTGGAAGGCTTCTACATTTAAGAAAAAAATTCTTTATTTCCAACTCCCTTCTCCACTCCTCTTAGTAAGATTAGGAGTGCTGGAAAGAAATTATAAGAGATGAAATTTGGCTACAGCTTTTGCATTATGTTTATCTGTGTTTGTAGGATTACAGATTTTTGAGTTTAAATATTGAGTGGGATTAAACAGCATTTTCACTTGCAAATTCCTAGCCAGAAGCTGCTCCCTCTTACTGGAGGTTTCTGAGTTTTTCTCCACCTGGGTCTCTCTCTGAGCCACAACAGCTGAGACAACCAGTTATTTTGCAAAGACCCACGTGGCAGCAGGCAGTGTACTGGCTCCAGCTGTGGTGCGAACCAGATGTGACTGGGTGCATCCCTCTCAGTCAGCTGTGTCTGCTCTTGGAGACACCAGAGTATGGTGGGATCTTTCACAACTGCTTTTTTGGGAAACACCCAGCTGAGGATGGAAACTTTGGGTGTGTCGAGTGCTCCTGAGTTGAGACTGAATGATTGCTGGAGCAGTTTTTTTGGTTTGCAAAAGACTGAGAACTTTGGTCCACACTGTTTACAGACTCCCATTTCCAAATCTATATTTAGATGAGCTGATGAGCCAGGAGATGGTCAACCTGCTATAGTCATTGGGAGAGCTGGCCCTTTGTCTGCTTCCTTTATGTTATGCATCTGTCCTCAGTGAGATGGGACCCTGTCCAGACTCATGCTGCGTCTCCGCTGCATCTCTGTCTGATGTGAGCGTGGCTGCCAGCATGCCTCTGTGGGGCTGGAGGGACAGCCTTACTGCCTGTACTTGGAGGTCGTTTGGGTTGAAGCATCTACCACACCATTCTTTCTTCCCCTTTCTCACCTAGAAAGTGGTGCAGCATTGTAGAGGTTTAATGGATGGTGATGCTGGGATAAGCTGTCTGGCTATAAGCAATTGCAAAATGTATTAGTTGTCCTTAGCAGTTGAATTTTGGTCCTCGTATGTCTTTTGCAGTTCAGGGCAATACAGAGTTGTCCTATTTGTTCCAGTTTGCTGAATGATTTACAACCAAAAGCTTGGCTTTTCGAACTAACAATTTTTATATTACATCTAATGACAGTTGTTCTCCCGAGTAGTGACTTGTGGTCTGCAAGAATAGCTGGTGTTGGATCGTGAGCTGAATAATGCTTTTGTGTAATGTCATGAGAAAACGTTCTGCTTCCCCTCAAGTGCAATTTTTATTAGAAATGCTAAATAATAATAGTAAAAAAACCTACAATATATATCCTGCCTACAGTTACGGAAGGCATGTGTATTTGAGCCTAAAATCTCACTAATTGTTTTGCATTGAAATAACTTCTGCTTAATCTATATTATATTTGAACCCTGAGCACGCTGCAGAGTGGGTGGGGACCGACTGCAATGGCAGCTTGCTTTACAAGTCCTCCCGAGGAATTTCTTTCCCTTTTTTGTTTGCCATAACTTGGTGTGCAAAGGCCTGGAGTGTGTTATTTAAGAGCTGTGAACGTGTTTTGACTAGTTTTTGTGAGGCACTTGGTGTTTTCTTGAGTAGTTGGTAAAATGTAATAATCGGAGAATGCACAGGCTCCATTTCCCTTGATGAATGCTGTTTTCCATGGATTAACCTGCAAACCGTGGACATTGCATAATGGTTTTTTCTGTGTTGTGGTCCTTTCACATAATAAACATAGTAGCCACAGGCTTTGGCAATACAACTCAGATACTACCCGGGTACCAACTGAGAGGAAGTTGTGTTCATTTCGGTCCTTCTTTTGCTAAATAAATAAATAAAGGGCCTTGTGACCTCTGAGGTTGGGTTTTTGTTGTTGGCAAGTCTGGTGCAGCAAGGGTTGTTAGTATGGGCTTGGATTTCTGAGTCAGGCTCCCATGCTGACAAAGCAGAAATAGTTTGAGATCTGAAAATACTGCCTGAGCATTTGAAAATAGTTCATGTGGACACAAAGCTGTTTACAGATCACTCACTGGCCACGTGCCTGTTTCTCAAGGACAAGGTGGTTTTGGGGTTTTTTTGTTGTTTTTGGTTTTGTTTTTATTTTTCTTTTCCTTTTGCTTTAGAATCACAGATGTACTTGGCAGGGTATCAAGGTAAAAATGCTGGAAAGAGTCTTCTGGTGCGAGTGCTCATTTAATTAAAATACATATAACTTTAGGCTAAATGTGTGTTTTGCATCTTGCAAACAAGCTGGGAAAATACCTCTTAATTTTTTCTTATGTGTGGAGTTACAGTGTAAAACACAGTCCCAGTTCGTGTGACTGCTATGCTGGATGGTGTGAGCCTTTTTAAGAATGCCTTCTTTTGTAGTACTACCCCAGCATATCTTGTGCCCTAGAAGATTCAGTTTAATTTCAGCCATTGCTGCCTAGTAAATTGTGACTCCCTAGTCCATAATGCTGAGGAGATGTGACTAACTGGAAGTGGTATGGATGATGTTTGTAATGGGTAAATAAAAAGATGCCAACCAGTGTCTGCCCTCAGTAGGAAAAGTGAAAAGCCCTAAAACATACTGTTCCAGCCCTGGTTTGTTGTGTGTTGTAGCACTGGAGGAGTATTAACAGTTGGAGTAGAACTGAATTTATATATATATAAATGTACATTTAAGAATTCATTAGCTTTTCTCCATTATTGCTAATTTTTTTTAAAGGTTCCAGATGTGAAATCTTTCATTTTAACCGTGTTGAAATAAAACTCATTGTGCAGCCTGACTTCTCTGCTCTGCTTTGCTGTATTATTCCACTAGGATGGCATAAATGAAAATAATTCTCCTTTTCCTTGCCCCTAATTAATATTAACCTATCTAATGATAGCTTCACATCTTACACACACAGTGTGTTTCTTAGCATTTGTGGTGCACCTCGACAAAAGGTGGGTGGGGACAGTCAAACGTGGCAGTGTGTGCCCCTTGTCCGACAGTCTGAATCAACAACAGCAACCCCCAAAATGTTTAAAAAGGGAAATAAAAGGGGTGGAGCCAATGGTTTTCCCTTTTCTCTTCCCTTCTTACTATATATTTGGCATTTGGAATAATGTTTTGTACCTTCCAAAATAGCTCCCCCATGCATTTTGCATACTTGAAATTAAAGAAAAAGTTGATTTCTACTTAATAGCCCTGCTGGCTGTCTTTGGGAGGCTGCTGGACATTTTGGGATGGTGCCTCAGGCAGCCAGGCCCCTGAAGTGGTGTAGCCGAATGCATGCTGTCCATGCTTGCCAGATGGTGCTTGGTGAGGGATGCTGTCCCCTCACTGCCCGAGGTGCTCGTCGCATGTTGCTTGGTCAGTGTTGGTTACGGAGCTGTGTGCAGCTCTGTGGGTCTTTCTGACACTGTTTTTGGGAGTAGACAGAATGCAAAAAGGCTGGTAGGGTGTGTGTCGTCTTGGTTTTTCTTCTCTCGGGGCAAATGACCTCTGAAAACACTGCTCAAGAGAGTGCGAACTGCTTACAGCAGCGTTGGTGCATGAGGAGACAGGGACTAACTGTGGTTTTGATTTCCACCCCCCCCCAAAGAAAAGTATGTATTTTGTGACATTTCTGTGTACCTAATGCTTAAATACTTAAAATTCATTAGGGTATCTTGCCTTATGTTTCAAAAGGTGTGTTTCTCAGCAGCTTCTTGGCAGTCAGTAGAGTGAAATAGGCCCAGGCTTGCCTAGATTTGCAGAGGGACTTGATTGCAAGGTGTAAATTGCACCATTTGTTCGGAAAGCTCAGATTTGCTTGTCCAGGGGTGACAATATGAATTCATTTAAAAAGCAGACTAAGAGGAGCTGCCCTAAGCCTTTTGATCCAGGCATGGTTGGACTCGATCTCAGAGGTGTCTTCCAACCGTGTGATTCTGTGATGTCGCTCCGGAGAAGCAATATGAAGGTTCTGCCCTTTATCTGCTGTATTGCATAGCTAAGGAGGCACGTGCATTGTTTTGAAGCCCCTGCCCAGCCGGACAGGGACCCTGAGGGGTCAGTTTGGGCTGTACTTGGTCTGGGCCAGAAGCGGTGCATGGTGCACGATATCTCTCTGAAGTGGCACCAGGTGGTTGTGACTGTGGGGTGGCACCTGTTGAGCAGAGGGCTTGCCTTGGCAACCTGTGGTGGTTCCCTTCAACCTGATTAACGCTGGCCCTGCTGCAGGGACTTGCTATGGCCATGCCACCAAACTGGGTCTGCTTCCCCTTCTTTCAGTCAGTGGCCAAGATCCAAAAAAGTTTTTAGTGATGAAAGTGTCTGCTGAGGTGTAAAATGAGAAATCATCTGTATCTGTAGCTCATGTAATTTTTACATCTGCAAGCACATGTTTTATCTCTTCAGTCTAAATTCTTCTCTTGATGTTCACCATCTGGTTTGTTTTTAATTATGCTTGCCAGAAAGAAATTGTTACACATGAAAAAAAGCATTGCAGGGGTTCCATGGAGACAAATCAGTGTCAGGATGGGTGGATTTAGTGACTGGTAAAGCTGTTAAGGTAAGATGAAGAACTGGTTTGAATGAGAGCTGGACACAGCAGATTTTAGCTGATGTTTTCAGAGGAAGCCAAATGCACTCTGAGCCAATTGTGTCTGCGTGGGAGGTATATCTTGTTCCATTCTTTTCTTTTGTTTTAGTGTGTTGGGTTTTTTTTAAAGCCTTTTAAGTAATGTTCCAACTGAATTGCCTAGGTAAGTTTAAAACCAGAAAAAAATATAAGCAATAATAAGGGTAGAGACAGCTCTTCTTTTTTTGGAGAGTACTGAGGGTGAGCATTCCATTATAAGAGAAAATGGATACTAACTAGTGTGTTAAGTGAAGGTCACTAGATCTGGATGTAGACTGGTGGTGACTGGAAGGATGGGATGATGACTCTGAGGATGGCTCTTAAAGAGAATGTTTTCTAGGATGAGGCCTTAAGCCAGTTAACTGAAGTGACCTTGCAGAAGAAACATCAAATTTGAGGCAGGAAGCTCTGGGTGGCCACCTATAGAGCAGCAAAACTTGATCCAGCAGCCAGCTTGCTGGGCTAGGGTGCTGGTAGTAAGCAAAGATGCATTGTAACTCAGCTCTGCCATTGACCTGTTGTGATCCTGGGAAAGTTTGATTGTGGCTCTCTGCCATGGTTTTCCCACTATCATTTTTTTTCTTTCTTTCTTTCCTTTTTCCTTTTTAGGCAATGAACTTTTGGGGGGAAGGAAATGCCTTTGGGTAATATATATCCAGCATTTTTCGGAGTGGGAAAGCTACCACAAAACTAGCAATTGAAGTGAAAAGTGAGCACAAAAGACTTTTTCCTTACTAGTGGCTAACATCTTTTCACTCTGTCTCATGAATTACAGGACTGATAACTGTGCGTCTTTCATACTTTACAGAATGGAGTACTATGCCTGAATAAATTGTCATTATTTTTTCAGCAGACATTTAGTGAGCCTGTGGATATCTAAAGCAGAATAGAGAGTATGTTGTTTTCTTTTTTGCTTTCCAGGCATTTGATGTCAAGAGTTAGAGGGAAAACACAGAACCCTGTCCTGTCTATGACATAAATCGTGGGTATCTTTAAAAGCTTCTAGTTGGTTTGGGCTTAGAAATCATCTAACAGGAAGGATAAACATTGATGTTGGCCTTTTTTTCTTCTCATGAATTTCTGCGGTGATTTGCCAGGCTGTTGTATTAAGGTGGTTTGTTGATTTTTTTTTTTTTTTTTATTCTAGAAGGAGCTTCCATGCCAGATAAACATTATCTCTTATGTACAAATTTATCTCCAGCACTGGAGCCTACAATTATTTAGCTTATAGAATGCTGTAGGAGCAGCATTATTTTGGCTACAAATGCAACTAGATAGACTTTTTACTTAAGAACATTTTATACTTTATTATTTGTTTTTAACTGGGGAGGTTGCTTTTACTTTGTTGGTTGATCTGCAACTTTCTGTGTTGGCGAATGACAAAAAGAGCTGATGGTAAACATGCATTGTAATAATAAATTATCATTTATTGCACTGATGTGTGCAACCGAATAGCAAAGTATTGCTCCATGGCCTATTGCCCCAGGCTGGTAGGAGTTTAGAGTCAACTAAATGAGAAGCAAATTGAAAAGTTAATTTTGACATGGGGGCATTATGCAGCAGTACTTAGAGGGGGTACCCTGGTGACATTTCACTTGATAGCAAATTGAAATCTATCCTGCTGCATCTGTGTACATTGTAGCAACTGAAATGTGAATTAGTAGATTTTTTTTTTCCAACTTAGTTGCTCTTCTTTCCAGAACAGTCAGAATAGGATTTGGAAGGCTGGAGGAATTTTCCAAAGTCTTAACTGTGTACAGTGCACAGAATAATCCAAGCTTGCAAGTCATGAGTCACATGTCCTCCCTTCCTTCCTTAGTGTGTGATACTGCCCCATATTCTACTTTTATGCCATTTAGCTGAGGAGCAAGCTTCCAGGAACAGTCCCCCAAAACACACATTAATACATATGCAAGAAAATTTTAGTAGGAGAATTGTATTACTGTGGAATACACATCTTTGATAATTTGATTGGGGGGTAGGAGGTAAATGAGCTGATAGCATTTCTTTTGCATTTAATTTGCATAGTCCTTTAGTAACATTAAGGCATCTTAGGGGAAAAAAGTACCACAAAACCCAGCACATAATACCACTTGCCTTTGAACCTTCCAAAACTAAAAAAATTGCAGTAATAATGTGTGCAGAGCAAGAAAGCAGCAAGAAGTAGGTGTATTAACTGACTTGGAGAGTGTGGGTAGGCTTGAAATTTATAATGTTCTGCAGATCTTGGCAGTCTACCAAGGATTCCCCTTGTCCCCTCTGCTTTTCAACTTGCATAAAGCCCAGAGATGAGAAATAAACAGCATATTGCTATCAGACATGACTGGGAATATGCTTAAGTAGTGGATTCAATTTAAGATCCAGTTAAATGCTGTAGTGTTGCTGTGTTGATGAGAAGAGCTGTTTTTTGACACCCCCCCCATAGGTAAATAAACTTTGTCATCCGCATGAGAAGAAACTGGACAAGATTTGGGGTCAGCAAGCTGAACTCCATTGACTTGCTCATCCCAAGTGGCCATTTAAAAATAGAATTGGTGCAGTAGCAGTCTTAAAAATATTCTTAAGTTGCTTCATTGGGAGGATAAACAAGCACTTTAGTTTGAATAGATTTATGAAAAGAGGGAAAGAAAGATAGGGAGGATGCGTAAAAAAATGCTAAGTAGTATGGAAATTTTGATTGATAAAACCTAACACGGCTTAAATAAAAGGATTGTGTTGGTGGGTTCTTTTCCATGGGGGTGGGAGCCAGGCTAAGCTGACAATGCTAACTTTTGTCTTGGCCCCCACCCTGATACCTGGTAAGGAGCAAACTGTCGCTCCCAGGAGGATGTAGCCTTTACTACCTGTTGCTGCTACTACCCAGAGTGACCTCTGGAGCCTCCTCAGTCTGTTGGCTATGGAGACAGTTCTCTTATGCTTAACAAGATGCATATAGGTTGCTGTCATCTTTACTGAGTATTTCATATCCATACTTAACTTTCTGGCTAGAGGACAGTTACCCTGTGATCCCTAGCCTCTAGTATTTGTTATCTAGCAATATTGTAAAAACCTACTGTTTTCAGTTAATGTGGGTCTCTTGGAGATTTTCAGATACTCTGATGGCAATTGCCTGCAATTTGCTGGGAGAAACAAACTGCAAGGACCCAGGATGCCCTGAGGGGCCATGACTCCAGACAATGCTAAAGCAGGGGCCTCATTCTGCAAAAAAAATGTGGTCCTGCTGGAGTGTTAGCTGATTATGTTACTGAGATGGTGTCTGGATGGGACATTAATGGCTACCACATTTGTGAAGTGCCTTGGGAGTTGGATGTGAATAAATTTTTATCCCAGGAGATTGAGTTCAGAGGGTTTCTCCCATCTATGACCTGTGCAGTTTGTTCATTGCTTTCAACCACTTTGTGATTTTATTTTTTATTTTTTAATACCTACATTTTTTTCCAACCCAAAAGCTGACTATGAAAATCTGAAGATCAGTTTCTGAAACAGGAAAGCTTAGCCATTTCATGTTCAAGCAAAATTATACCAGCATGCTAATAGTTTGACAAGTCTGCTCTTGAGTAGAGCTGTTAAGCAGATAAACAAACAAACAAAAACTGTGCTTATGCTTATATGTTGTGCTAGTGATGTTTAGTTTTTCCCTCCCTCTAAAAATGTTTTTAATGGAAAGAATATGTCTTTAAAATGTCCTTTTACTTCTCTCATATAAATCAATGTCGTGCAACGCCCCCATATATGTTGTAGACACTTAGAATAGGAACACTCCATACATTATGAAAAAGGTATTTGGACTGATTTTTAACAGTATTCTGAGAAGACTGGGGTTTAAATTTGGCCTGGGATACTGAGCAACCCACACTTCCCACAGTCTGCAGTTCCCTTGCTTTCCAATCCCTTAGGAAGGTTATGGAGAAGCTTTTCCCATCCCCACTGCAGAAACAGCAAAGTGAACCACGAGCAGTCGCTGCACTGTGCTGTAGCTATCGCAGCCCAGGTTTTGAAAGAGACTAGCGGAGGCACCAGCAGGATCCTGTGAAGCTGCAGGGAAGGACGGTTGGGCTGGTGTGTGTTAGTCATCCAGAGTGGGCCAGTCTTGCAGGGAGAAATGGCATCTTGAGAAAAGCTGTGAAACTGAGCCCTGGGAAGTTGCAGGCTTCTCTCTGGAAATAGCAAGCCTACCAGTAGTTTGTAGATTTAAAAAGACAAATAGAGCAAACTTTTCGTAAAATCTGTGGCATCCCATGGATATCTTGCTACTTCGTTCCTGTGTGCCACTTTTTCTGCTTGGAACATGTTCTGTCACCATTTTAGCATCCTCACTTTGCTGAAGAACGGGGAACCATATTTCACTGTTTTTTAAAAAGTGTCTTCTTCCTTAGTCCTCCTTAGTGTTGCAAACATTTTCCCTCTGACGTGTCCCTCTCTTATCTATAGCATATGGAGAAGACCACTGGCTTTTTTCATTAGGCACAGGTCCAGGGTGGGAACTCAGAATTTCACCTCTCCTGGGCTTGCTGAAAATCTTTGGTACAAGAAATAGTGAGGTCAAGGTGAGGTCAGTCTTGGCCATTGCACAGATGTTATGACCATAACTTTGTTTCAAAATCCAAACCAGGCTGAGACCAAGCTGTAAAAAGAAATGCATGTAATAAAGAGAGTTTACAGAGCTGGCAGAAGCCTGAGTACAGTAATTTATTTATAGAAAGCATGTGGATTGGTTAATAAGGGGAGAGCGCAGCACAATGCAAGTTGTAAAAGAAAGTGGAGGCTGTGAATTTTGCATCATTTCATCAGAGTGCGCTGTAATGCATCAGCAATACCATCAGCCATGGAGGGCATCGCAAGGCATGAAGAGTTCAAAATTTCTCCAAATATTCTAGTGTTTTGGGGTGCTTCTGTACTGGGCTGCCAGCCTCAAAAGAATCTGTAAAGAGGTTAAGAAGTTAGTACAGGAAAAACAAATACACTGCTAATGTCCATCAGTTATGGTGTGGATGCTATTTATAGGTTTATGACTGGGACGTGAAGAAATTTGTGAGGAGAAAGGTGAAGGAACTGTGACTTTAGTGAAATGTTTTGTTGTGCTTTTTATCATTATTGGTGATAAAAATGAAGAAGTGTAGAGGGCATACTGCTTGCTGGGGAGCTTGAATGATTCAAAGAAGAGCCTTTGGAGATGATGCTTGGGAAGGTGTCAGGAAACCAGGCTGTTTGACTGGAAGTCTCAGGGCAGACTGATGGGGGTCTTAAGTGGAGAGCTGGAAAACACTAATACTAGAACCGTTTCTAAGTGCCTATTTAAAAACAAAATATATAATGGAACAGCTCATTGATGCAGCCTAACCTCCTGTAAAAATATACTGGAGGAAAAAAAGCGTTTTGGCAGAAGTGTGCTGAGGCGAGTTACAGCCCACCGTGGCTGGAGGAGCCCGCTGCGCTGCCTGCCTCCCAGCCCTGCGATCCGCCCCCTGCCAGCTCCAGCTCTGCTCTGACTGCACAGCAAACCGGTTTAATTTCCTGATTTGCAATCCCCCACCCCAACCCGCAGTTTGCTTTTTCTGTGTTAACTTTCTGCCATTTTAGTGATCTCAATCAACTTATCATATGATCCAATGAGTGCCAGAACGAGCTCAGTGCTCTTGGGAGAAATATGTGACATGAGGCTGGGAGGGAGGCAGGGAAAGGAAGGGTAGGAGCTCCCTGTTGCAGGAGCTGAGATCTGTTAATTCACTTCCAGCTGTACTGAGAAACTGTACCCTTACGGTGGTGTAACTGAAAGAAGACAATGTCTTGGTTTTGTCTAGCTATCTTGAGAAAGGTGAAAAGAACTGTTGTAGATCTGATGCATCACTTGAAGAAACCTCACTTCTTTTTACTAGTGAAGACCAAAACAAAAAGAAATGCCACTTTGCAATCCACAAAGCATACTTGCATTTCCCTGATAAAATATCACCCAGGTACCAGGCACTGATGCATAGAAATAAAGTATGCAATATGTCGAGTTTAACTATTCTGGTGTGTTAATAAACTATCGTTACTGACTATGAACTCTGCTAAAGTAAACAGAAGGGAAGCTGTGAAAGTAATCTGTCTGTGCTTAATATTGATAATCATCCTCATAATGGGGAGAAAAAGAAATGGATTCTAAGTTTTGTGTAAGAATATTTTAAAAAGAACCTTTTTTTTTTTCCATGTAGAGTATTTGTTGGTTTTCATGTGAAGTATCAGAAGAGAAGGGTCCAGCACAGCTGGGTGAAACCCAGTGTCTGGAGCTCTCATGCAGATGTTTTGCTCTGTGTATGCTAAAGGGATGGGTAAGGTGCTGGTGCTAACAGTTCTCTCTCTTCTTCAGGGTCGGCATGTCAAAACAGGTCAGCTGGCAGCCATCAAAGTCATGGATGTTACTGAGGTGAGTAAAGTAACATTCTGCTTTATTACCAGTATGGATAAAGTTTAATGGGATGGCATATGGTTTACCTTGTGTTTATGTTGAAGAGTATCATCTTTGCATGTGAACGTTTGCTTTCTGTTTGCAGGACATGACCTTTTGAACCATTTGACCTTTATGAGATTTCTGCGCCCTTGTGTGCAGGGACCTCTGGCCGTAACAAATTGCTTTGGTTGGTGCCAGGATGTATGAGCACATGTAACACTCCCTTTTTAGAAATTTCACGGGAGATGTGGGGGGAAAAGCCAGATTCCCTGCTTCTCATTTTTTTCTCTTAAATGTAGCATCTTGCTTTTACTGAAACAGAGGGTAAAGAGGCTACCTGACAACAGAAGACAGTAGTTGCCCTGGTACATTTGCAGCCTAAAAAGGGTATATGCTTATTCAAAGGAAATGGGTCCAATAAAGTCCCCAGAAGCCTAAAAGCAGAAACATCTGCAGGAATGATGAGCAGATTGCTGGCAGAATTCAGCAGTGTAAAGTAGTAGTTGTAACTGACCCAGGGGGATTTACTGTAGAGATTTAGAATGGGAAAGCTAGGAAATTAACCCAGCCAAAGAAATAAAAAATATATGCCCATATTTGAATACTTATATATCTTGCAGTTTATGCTGTTCAAAAAGTAATCAGTTTAAATTTAGTCTTCAAAACCGATGAAGAGGAGCATGAGTTTTTCCCCATTGATTCCATTTGTGTTTTATGGTTACATCTGCACATTAACACAACAACTTCAGATTTAAAGTCAAATGACATCCTTGACTGATATTACACTTCTGAAGAAACGTTATGCCTCTTCAAACCAAGCATCTTATTTTTCCGAACTCCTCAATCTTATATAGGTATTAGGGGAAAAATTATGTTAATGCATGTGCTTTGTACAAAGCAGGGGTCTCTGGCAAGCTGCTTATGTTAAGAAAAGCTCCTACAAGGGTGTTGATGCAAAATGTTTTGTGTTCTGGTGTGTATATTGTAAAAATGGACTTGGGCGCAGACTCCTAGGTGAGTGGATGGGATGTGGTGGGTAGACAGGTAGGAGAGGGAGGAAAATGACAAGGCAGGGTTAGGTCAACTGATAGGACTTCAGTCATATCTCTAAATCTCCTTGTGATCGATGAGCAATGTGACTGTTGCTCTCTAACTTAGGCTGTTGTTTCTGCCAAGAGCTGGACAATCTTGCTTTGGAAGATGGCCTGATAAAAATCAATTTTCAGCTGGAGAAAGGCTGCCTTCATAAGGAGTCAGTGCTATTTTGCTGCAATTAATAAGCAGACAAGCCAGAGAAGAATGAAGGTGCATTGGCATACAGTGAACGTTCTTTCCACAGCAAATGTTTCCATTTGTGCAGCAGTTTTACACGGGGCAGTTTGCTGGACTGTGCATGATGAAGCCTTCTTCTTATAACCTTAGCACTGGCTTACTGCACTCTCCCTGTTTAATGTGCTTTTTAATAGCTTATATTAATCACAAGCAGTTGTAATGGAGAGGTTGCAGAGCAGAAGGAAAACAATTGAGAAGTGCTGTCTGTAGTATGGCTGAACTCATGTTGCGAGAGATGGCTTATGTTTTGAAACTTTCTGTAATTTTTGGCTGGTTTTGAAGCACTAGTTATATATTGGCACTGTCTGTATTTTATCTCACAAGCTCATGCTTTTTTAGGGGATGAAGGGCAATCAGAAGGAGGAGTTTGGAGATGTTAGCCCCATGCAGCTTAGAAATATTTTTGTTCTTTCTCTTGGAGCTCATGTATGTTTGCTTCAAAGTAATTAGCCTGCAGAGGCTAAAAATGTGCTGTAAGTTCTTCCAAGTTGTGCTAAGTCAACTCCACTTTTTAACACTAGGCATGGATGATGCTGTTGCTAACGCCAGGCATAGGTGATACCATTGCATGTAGTGTTTCCTCAGTGATAGATGTGGCTGTAGAATATTCCTGCCCACTCTTGCTCACTAATTCCCCGCCTGTCTCCCAACACTTGTGCGGGCACAACTGCTCTGGGGCCAGATGGTGACCTGGGTCAGTGAACAGGACCTGGTTCCATGTTAAAAATACCCTCGCTCCTATATTTTTCCTGGTTATTTATAACCTGGATTGGTTCATTTATCTACTTGAGCACATGACATTACAAATAGTTGTGCTGTCGCTATGAGGGAGGCAGCATGGGATTGGAAGAAGAGCTGCTGATGTCCATGGGGGCCATATCGTCAAACCATGGCTTTAATTCTTCAAGAGATGGTTTCATGAACACCTGCTTTTGCTGGCGGACCATGCAACTCCATCCTGGTTCTAGCTCACCACGGCTTATGGGGACAGTGGGAGGAGAGAATGTGGTGACAGAGGAGGCAGTGACTGCTGCCCTCAGCACTGCCCCAAAAGAAATGCTGAGGGAATGATAGCCTCAAATTTACCTTCAGATTTACCTTCAGGTTTGCCTTCAAAAGCTATAGTTAGATGTACTGCACTTGTAGGCTCATGGGGAAAGAGGCTTGAGTAGAAACTTCTACAAAACTGAAGGTGTGGGTTTTGTTTTGGTTTTGTTTTGGTTTTTTGTTTTTTTTTTATGAGTGGCTTTTGAAGCTGTGTGTGATTTGGGCCTCAGTGCATGTTTTACTGCCAGTGTTATGCCTTTCTGCTTAAATACAAGCAGTGCTGTGGAGGATATCTGATTGTTTTGTGTAATCTGTGTTGAGAACAGACACGAGACTTTCTTTCTTCGGGGATACTTCTGATCCAGTGTTTGCTTTACCAAATGCTTAACAAATTAGAAGGCCTAATGTGTTGGCATGCTCTGCAGGCACACCCTGAATTTTCAGTTTTCAAGGCCCCGATTCTGCATTTCACATGTTGCTTAGGATCAGTGAGGTTACATTAGTTCTGGCATGTAAAGCTTTGATCACCCGAAGGAGAGGGATGTTGAAGTCAGAGTGAAGGCTTTCCTTAAAAACTTTTGGTTGGCAGGAAGAAGACGAGGTAGTATAACCTCTGAACAGAGACACTAGAAGAAACATTACAGCTCTGTAATGTACATAGTGCTGTGGAAATGCTCTTTATCCTTCTCAGCTTTTCTTGTGGTTTTCTCTTCAGTTTTTAATTTTGAAAAGAATGATGGTAAGGATGAGAAAAGAGGAGGTGGGCTGAAGATATCAGCTTGATCTTTGAATATATTATGACTAGTTAGTAGTGCTGCCTGAAACGTTGGAGGGGTGTTGATGTGAATAAAACTTTGCTGTCTTTTCCACTTTCCTCCTCTCTAAACAAATTAAGAAAAGATCTAAAAGATTGTATGGATCTTTATAAATCTTCAGATCTACAGCACTAAAGCAAGCACTAAAGTATCTGTAAAGATCTAAAGATCTGTGTATCTTCCTACGGAATGGTGCATATGTGTAAGTCCTATTTTCACTTTCTGAGGGTGAAGCTAGACCACATGTAAGGGTGAAAAAATTTAACTAATACAGAACAAGTAAACCCCCCAAAACACCAATCCTCATGAATTGAAAGCTGTCCTGTTCTTGGAATGAGCCCAATGACTGTAAAATGGGAACCAAATTAACTATCAGTGTAAACATGATTTAAAAATTATTTTCCAAAATGTACATATATAGGATGAATTTTAGGCTGCATAAGTGATGTGGGGGGAAGTATTACTTAAGCGATTCCTGTAGTCTGCCTTTAATCTTTTCATTGTAAGGTTCTTTCCTTCTGTTCCTTTCCAGGCATTGTTTTGGGGAGGGTAATGTGTGGTCCATATTGACCCCTTCCATTCCCTGACCATGCTGTTAGGTTTCCATGAGCTACTTGCTGCGTACTGATGTGCAACACCGTAGCATCCCAAGTTAGCCATGACTGATGCTATCAGATGCAACACAAGTATGCTGTAAGATTTGGCAGTCACTGCTGAGTTAGAAGAATCCATTTTCTTGTGAAGCAAATAACATTTAAAACCTTAGCAAAGCTTACTTGGATAATCTGTTCGCATCTAAGTTGTTAACTTGCATTATTCCCCTAAACAGAAGACTTGACTCTGCTTAACTCTTTTGGAGGCTTTCTTTGCACAGCTGCATGGTTGTTTCCCGTGTCACTCGTGTTCCCCTTCCAGCAATGCTTTTCTCTTTGAAAGGTTTAGTAAGTGAATTTGAGGGGAAAACACAATCACTTCTTTTCTGTTTGTTATAACCCCTGATGGTGCTGCTTCTTCACTCTACCTCTTCCCACACACACTCTTGGCATCCCTTGGGAAAGTTTTCCGCATGCCTTTTTAATAGCAGCATTTCTCAGCTCTTGTGCCCAGTGTTTCATGACTTGTCCAGTCTAGTCTGTGTAAAATTATGCTAAGTAAACAACTGGATACTGTATCCTGCTGATTTATGAAAGAAGCTGGATTGCTTTTAGTGCTTGCCTGTCCTGCCCTTTCTGTACGTGCTCTGCAGAAAAATTAACAACCCCAAATCAAAACCTCCAAGCTCGCAAAGAAGTGCAGCACATCTCCTGTACCTAGACAGGAAAGGTTACCCAAGTTATTCATTGCTGTCTTCCCATCTCTGCTGACTGCTTTTTTCTGTTGCAGTTGGCAAGTTGCTTTGATTCTTATGAGTCTATATCTTATGGCCTACGTGGTGTTATAAACTGTGATCATGTGGATGATCTTTCCTAAGACATTCTCAAACGTTGTCTGCAGAAAGACAACAGATTAATAAAATGCACACATGCAGGCATAAAAAAATCAGGGGAAACCAAAAATAATAAACACCAAAACTTTGCCCTAACTTTTATGTATGAGGTTTTTTTACCATGAAAACCCAAAGACAGTCCATGGATTTTGATCTATTTGGAGGGAAAAACTAGGAAGTTGATGCCTTACTCTTCAAGACTATGAAATGCAGGTTGTGACAGCACTGTACAACAGGACTGGGTCAAGCCAGTCTGGAGAAGTTGGATATGGGCTGGGCTTTTAGCGTGGAGGCATGAATGAGCTGCTTTACCTGCCTTTACCTAGCTTAGTGCAGCTGCCTGATCAAGTACTTATATACTAGTCTGTGGCTGTAATTACTGTGAAGTTAGCAAAAGTAAACCTGAAGACAGTAGAGTTTCCAAAAGCCTGTGCCATGTCCTTTCCTCTTGATATGAACTGGGGAAAATAGATCAAGGACCTAAAGTCCAGATTGTTTCCATACCAAAGGTGAGATTGCTTCCTACTAGTCTGAAACAAATTTTGCAGTCTTTAACTAAAGTTACCTGGCAAAACGAAGAATTTTTCTGTGGAAAAGGAATAAATAAATTTACACAGAAGAATCTCCCTGTTTTTGGGAGGCAGCTTTAAAATTTTGCGTACCTAGCTGTAAGAGAACCAGGTGATACCGCTGTAGCTCAGTAGATGATGCTCAGGATATACTCCTGAGCTGTGGCACTGAGATCTGTTATTGTTAATCAGTATGTGAGAGCACATCTTTAGTATTGGAGCATAATGGAAACTAGAAGGCTACGTAGGCTACAGCTTCCATTGGCAGAAAGACAAGAGTGCGTGTTAAGAAGATTTTTTGTCAAGTCTTGAGCTCTTTGGACAAGTCTGGACTTTTTCCTTAAAAATTTCTTTCCTTTGGTCTAACGGTGTGACTGCGTTGACACTCTCAGAAGGAGTGTATAAGTCATCTAAGTGAGCTACTGACGTCTGTTACTGTCATAATGAATAGGGCATGTTCTTGAATTCCGGCTTTTGGGCACGGTTTATCACTCCAAGTGGGCAGTATTCATGCATTTAACTGTAATCCTATGTCTGTTTTATTTCAGTCCTTAGGCTTGGTACCTGCAGTCATGTGGAAACCTGCTATGAGCATTGACAAGGATGTCAGTAATGACAATGTGATTTCATATGTATATGCGTGACTGCTAGCTTAATCTGTCTTAGGGAATTCTGGACTCTAGTACTAGCAGTGATGAAGGCTCAGTTTGGGTAGCATGCAGATGCTTTCACCATCACGATGCAGGTATAGCACTGGCATGAATTTGTGCAATAGCCTGCACAAGTTCTAGTGATGGAGCATTTCTTCTGAACCAAGGGGAGCATTCAGGCAGGTTGCCTGAGCTGCCGCCTTCCTGAGCGCTGAACTCTGTTCATTTGAGCTGTCTGAAGAGATCTGAGTTCTGATGGGAAACAGAAATGTTTTGTGTGCAGATAATAGCAAAAAGTACAGGACTGCATTTTGTATAATTTCTGTCAGATACGGCACAGCTCAATTTACCCCTGGTGAATCAGACATCTTGTCTACTCAAGGAAAACAAGGCAGCCCTGTCAATATGGTGTTAGAGCATGTGTGCTCTTGCCAGTTTGGACAGAATAAAACCAATGAGGATTGTGACAGGCCATTTCATTTTAGCAAGTGTCTAGGCAGAACCTGGGTCTGTGGTTTATTCCTCCTGCCTAAATAGGCAAGTAAGAGATCCCAGGTCCAGTGTGAGCTGCTGTCTTTCATAAGTGCACTTAAAATCTGGCTTGGGCATAAGGATCAAAGACAGGAGAGTTAATTTGCTGTTTATGTTAAAGGGTATATATCTGCTTGAAATGTAATCTTTCTTGACTGTGTTTAATTGTAGTTTCATAAACTGCACCTGCCTGCGGGCTCCTCCTGTTTTTGCTCTGACTTTCCATATTTTTATCTTGACTTCCTAAGGAAATGAGGCTTCTCAGCGATAGTGCACGTGTCCTGCCTTCTTTTCCACAAAATAACTTTGGGATATGCTGGCCAGCTTTGGCCAAATTCAATGAG
Organism: Neomorphus geoffroyi; assembly: GCA_033558235.1. Classification (NCBI taxonomy): domain Eukaryota; kingdom Metazoa; phylum Chordata; class Aves; order Cuculiformes; family Neomorphidae; genus Neomorphus; species Neomorphus geoffroyi. The sequence continues at coordinate 33,595,044 of JAUMJM010000005.1, read as the reverse complement.
GAGGCAAATTCCTAAGATACGAAGTCCCGACAAGTTTTGTGAAAACTGGCAGGCTGTGCAGAGAAGAGAGAGGCTGAAATGTATAGCCTCTGCTTTTGGAATGGTAGGCAGGCTTTAGCCACTGTCTATTATCAATCAGCTGGTAATTTTGCAGTAAATCAGGAGGAGGTAGATTATTTATTTTTTTTTTAAAAAAAGGTTCAGATGCTTGGCTTGGCTTTCAAGTGAGAAGTGAGTGCTGCAGTTATAGGCATGTGTGCAGAATAGCCCATGCAAACTACCTCTAAGCATTTTAAAATCTCCCTCTTGGTTCTTTCTTTAGTTTATAGGTTCACAAGTAATATTGTACACTTGAGGTAATCCTGCATGATCTCCCTACCCCTCTTTCACTTTCTTAACATGTGTGTAAGTATGTATAAGTATAGAATAGTGATATTATTCTCCAACCTTTAATGGGACAAAAATGTTTGCTCTAAATCTCTTGACGGTGCTCTTTTTGCAAGATGCAGTTTGAGTGATTGTGTAGGGAGTTGTTGGCTAAAATACAGTCTTAAAGCCCAGCTCCTCAAACTAAAGATTATGGCAGCAAATGCTAATGTGCAAGGACCTGGGAATTCATTGTACTTTAAGATGACTTGTAACCACGATGAACACTTCCCCTGTGCCTAACAGGAACCATTCTCCCCCAGTGCCCAATCTCTTAAATATGCAATGGGAAGAACATGACTGAGCTAAATGTTAAAAGAACCTTGGCGATGCTGTGCAAACTAGTTCAGTTCATCAGTGTCGAAGATGCTGTTTGTTGCCTGAGCGTAGAAATGTCTCAGGCTCTTTCCAGCAAGGGGTTTGTGTACATTCCTCTAGATGGATTTAATCTGAAAGGGATCAAAGCCCACTAAGTGTGCGTTGTGTAGCCTCTCTGGCAGAGAACATTTTCTACTGCTAAATAGAAGTGCAAGGTGTTGCCATTGAATTGCAAAGACTGGTGCTTCATAATAAACACACAGTAGCTCTCTTGTCCTTGCTGCCCCTCATAGTAAGATCTTGCTTCAAGCAGGAGTAGACCCATGGGAGTCTGGCCAAGGAAGGCATCTTTTTGTTCTGATGATCCCCGTTGATTATTTTTTTCCTGTTAGGCTTTATTTCTCAAGCATTTTGATCTCTTCTTGTGTGGAGAGCACGTTGCTGTTGTATTTTACCTCATGTCTATCAAGTAAAATTATGGTTTCTTTACTCAGCACATCACTGATGCAAAAGGCATGGTGAGAGTTCAATAGCCTGCTCTCTTTTACACTTCTACAGGATGATGAGGGCCTTCACAAATCTCCCTCTCTCTGCCTAGTGGAAGGGGCAGTTCCAGAAATGAATTTTCAGCTTTCTACATGTTGGTTGATGTATGAGGTGTTTCTGCAGTGTTCCACTAGACCAAGGATATTTTCCACTGTAGCACCTTCTTCCTGAGCCGAATTTTAGTGTTTGATTCTCAAGCTGGTGAGAACTAAGTGGAAATCCTAGTGTAAATGCAGCAGCCCACAGACCTTCAGATAACTGTTACCGGCCTGGCAAAGCACCTTGGCTCTGCATGTGAAAGCAAGTGTCCATGATTCCTGAAAATCGTTTTCTCATGTGGAATATGTTATGAGATGGAAATGTAACTGGACTAACAGACTACAGGCAACAGGGAGAGCAATCATCCTGGTGGCTGGCTGCTTGGCTTCCCCTGCGCTAACCTGTCCTCCTGGACAGGACTGTGGGCGGCCAGGCAGCTGTGAGTCACTGCTGTGGAAACAGTGATGCAAAGGCAGTGTTGTTAAGGAGGGTTTTATTTGTCTCTTGCATATTTTACCTTAATGGCCTTTTCTCTAGCATCTATTGGTGTTTCCTGTCTTTAAACCTGTGAGACAAAACCCATTCTTATAAATGAGTTTGTTGGTTTTCACTCTGAATTTTTCTTTTTGCTTTTCTTGCTATGCCCCTTTGCAACAATTTGATTAAATGTAAAGCCTTGAGTCAATTATGAAATGATAGAGTCACGCTGATTTATAGATCAGAGGGGGCTGCATCATCAAACAAGTCTCTACTTAAATTTGAGTCCCTGAGGGTGTTGTCAGTTCCTATTTCAGAATTGCTGCTGCTCCTCAATTCTAGTTAAAAGAGTTTGGGAAACATACCTTACCTAGTCTTGATTTGCAACACAAATTGTTAGAATTTGCACTGTTCTTGAAAAAATGTATGGATCAGCATGTAAATACAAACTGATTCTCTTTCCCGTGCTTGCAAATGTAAACAAACACCCATGTAAATTCAGAAAAGAACTTCTCCCACTGGCAGGAAAGAAAGAGGGAATAGTTGTATTTTCTATTTGTGAATGCTCAGGTAGCATCCTGTTGTGATAGCATGCGTCCTCCTAACATAGATGTCTACATGGTTTCCCTACTTCTCCCTCAAGATGTGGTTTTATAGTATAGCAAAGCCAATTCGATGTCTGGCTGCCACTGCAGGGACAGTCCTGCCTCTCTTCCCTGTGTTTCACAGCTACCATTGTACCACCATCTATCCGGTACCGTCCTTCAAAGAAGTCCACTGGCAAAGAATCATAAGATCATCCAGGCTGGAAAAGATCAAGTCCAACCTTTAGCCCAACACCACCATGCCTACTAAACCATGTTCCAAAATGCCATATTTATGTGGTTTTGAACCTCTCTGGGGTTGGAGATTACACTGCTTCCCTGGGCAGCCTGTTCCAGTGCCTCACCGTTCTTTCAGTAAAGGAATTTTTCTTAATATCCAGTCTGAACCTCCCCTGGTGCAACCTGAGGCCATGTCTTCTCATCCTATCACTTGTTACTTGGGAGAAGAGACCAGCATCAACCTCACTACAATATCCTTTCAGGGACCTGTAGAGAGCGATAAGGTCTTCCCTCAGCCTCCTCTTCTTCAGATTAAACTACCCCAGTTCCCTCAGCCACTCCTCATAAGACTTGTTATCCAACCCCTTCACCAGCTTTGTTGTCCTTCTCAGGACACACTCCAGCAGCTCAATGTCTTCTTGCAGTGAGGGGCCCAAAACTGAACACAGCATCAATTACAGGGGCACAATCACTTTCCTGCTCCTGCTGGCTACACTATTTCTGATACTGTTGGCCTTATTGGCCACCTGGGCACACTGCTGGCTCATGTTCAGCCATCTGTCAACCAGCACCCCCAGGTCCTTTTCTGCCAGGCAGCTCTCCAGCCACTCTTCCCCAAGTCTGTAGCATTGCATGAGGTTGTAGTGACTGAAGTGCAGGACCTGGCACTTGACCTTGTTAAATCTCATACAACTGACCTGGGCCCATCGATCCAGCCTGCAGAGCCTTCCTACCCTTCCTGCCCAATTTGTTGTCATCTGCAAACTTGCTGAGAGATACTCACTTCCCTTCTCTAGGTCATTTATAAAGATATTAAACAAGACTGACCCCAAAACTGAGCCCTGGGAAACACCGCTTGTGGCCAGTTGCCAGCTGTATTTAGCACTGTTCACCACAACTGTCTGGACTGGGCCGTTCAGCCAGTTTTTTACACAGCAAAGAGCACACCCGTCTAAGCCACGAGCCACCAGCTGCTTTAGGGGAATTATGTGCGAGACAGTGTCAAAGGCTTTACTGAAGTCCAGGTAGGTAGCATCCACATCCTTTCTGTAATTCACTAGATGGGTCATCTGGTCATAGAAGATTGGGTCCAGCAAGTCCAGCAAGACTTGTCTTTCATGAACCCATGCTGGCTGGGCCTCATCCTCTGGTTGTCCTGCATATGCCTGGTGAGCGCACTCAGGATGAAACACTCCATGATCTTTGGTACTGAGGTCAGGCTGACAGTTCCCCAGCTCCTCCTTCTGACCCTTTTTGTAGATAGGCATCATACTGGCAAGGCTCCTGTTGTCTGGAACGCCCCTGTTAACCAGGTCTTCTGATAAAGGAGTATTTTCTTCTTCTTTTTTTTTCTTTTTTTTTTTTTCTCTTTTTTTTTTTTCTAAGTAGAGTTTAACTTTCTACTGTTTTCACCCCAACAAAATCTGTCTTGGGGGTGGATGAGAGGGACCAGGCAGGGCAGGGAGAGGGAGAGGCTGTGGCTGGGAGCCTGTCTATAGCAGCAGCATCATCATCTCCTTAGGGTTACAGCTGTGAGGCTGCCAGGGGAACTCACCCCCACAGCTATCCCTTTGCAGCGTGAACTCCGGAAGTAAAGCTGGCTGTGATGCTTTTCTGACAGCCTGGCCACATCTTCCGTGGCCACTTGTGACGGCCACTGAGGGACCATCTGTAGTGCTGCGCACCTGCAGGTTTAGGAATAAAGTATGGAGTGTAAAGGTCTTTTGTAGGGATTCCCCCACCCTCTGGTTCTTTCCACTGCACAGCAGGCTATATTTAGTCTGTTTACTTGCCTTGGATATTACTTCACTTTTTGCTTTGGACTATTTCCATAACATTTGTTGTGATTCTGGATTCCAGCATTCAGGATAATGTCAGAGCAAAGAATCACTGGGTGGTGAGCTCAGTTCCACTGGTGGAGCCAAAAAAACTTTGCTGAGGATCAGCTGCTTCTGATTTGGAGATCCATGAGAGATGGGCTTAGGTGAACCACATTTTGGACCATGACCCGTATTTACAGGCAAAGAACCTTGGTAATCCTGAGTTGAATGGTCATTTGACAAAAGTAAACAACCCTTCAGTGGTCTAATTCAGGTAGCCAAAACTGATCTACCTCATAAAGACGTCTGTTTGCTTTAAGTAAAGTCCAAAACAGAGATCAAATCTGCCTTTGCTGTGTATACCTGTGTGGAACCATTGCTGATTCACTGGATGTCATTCTTTCTTCCCCCAGGTATTAATTAGGTAGGATTGAAATTGGCAGTTTCTTTGGCAGTAGTTTAAAGTGGACTTAAGATAATAAAAGGTGTTAGAGCAGACTTTATAATTGGAAAGAGTACTCAGTTAATGTTGTTACATACGATGCATCTAATGATTTGCCACTTTATGATATTAAAAATATATAACTAGTTCTGTAATAGGTGAAGTTCGTACAGCTGGTTGCTAAAGCAGAAGAATACAAATCAATCGGTTTGAGCTGAGTGTTATACAGTTTCATAAGAAAGACCTGACATAGTAATATCACTAAGGCAGTGCTGGATCTGAAGGAGGGGCAAAGACTGACTGGCATTTAATAAGAGTTTTTCTTCGTAGAAGAAGATGAAGATATTTCTGGTCTTCTCTGCAGCTCGATAATACATGGGTTGACTAGTTGTGGAAACTTTAGAAGTATTCAGGAGCTATGTATTCTGTGTACAACAGAGATTGTGCCTGTTGTTAAGGTACAATATAGATCAAAAAGTTGGGCTTCATTGTTTGAGATGGGAGAAAAAAACATTTGGTATCAAGCCTATGTTCTTGTGAATTTTCCACTTTTTTTTCTGGGTCTTAGTTAAGAACCACTCATGATCGATTGATGCCTGTTTTGGATTAGGACTATAATCCATGATTGTTCACAAAATACCTATATTCATCAGCCTTTAGAGGACAAATAGCTACCTAGGATGTGGATAAGCAGTTGCAAATGGTCTGCTTGGTTCCATGTGCTATTACATGCTCCTTAAGAAGTGGCCGTCTTTATCTGGCATGACTGATGAACTGTTATCTCCTGTGCAAGGGTTTCCTCTTGGTTGCCCTCAAAGCAAGTACTTAGTTGACTGCTGTGCTTTTGGCCATCACTAGAGGGCTTCAGAGTGAGAAACCTGCTTGCCTTCCACATGATGTCAAGAGCCAGAAGTTTCTTCTGAAATCTGCTATGCAGCTACACAACAGAGAACTTTGAGTTAAGGTAGTAGGGGCTTAATGGTGGTCAGTGCTTTGTTGCATCTCAATTCAGAGAACTTGTTTCATAATTTTTTTTCTTTTTAATCTGCTCTTTTAATTATCTTTGTAAGGTGAATAGTAAAACAGAGCCTTACCCAGTCCTCCAGGTGTGAGGCAAGTAGGACTGGTGGGCAGCTAACAGTGGATAAAGGGTTTTGCAGTGTCCTACACTTCCCCAAAGGGAAGATGACAGAACATGCAGGTTGTTGGTGTGTTTGAGCACATGCCTGCTCTCCAGGCGAACACTGCAGTGCTGGAGCTGGGGAGAGGTGACCGAAACTGGGTTGTGACTGTTGCTTGGCTGTATGTGCTACAGTTCCTGGGTAAAACTGTCTACTCATGAACTGAAGGTGTGAGGGAATAAGGCCTGTATTGTATGAAAGACAACTTTAGCTGGATGTCTTGCTTTGAAGAGGTTTGCCAATGAGTTGGAGAGTTGCCCTAGCCAAGCCCGCTTTCAGTGAGGAAGTTTTATTGGTCATGAAAAGAAGCAATGTCCTTTTATTTTACACCATGTCTTGCCTTTATATGCAGCAGTGCACATGCACTGCCGTCATCCCTTGTGCTTTGGATCAGTGGCTCGGCATTAGCCCAAGGAGAATTGCGGGCTCCTCTGATTTCTCTCTGTGGTGTGGGAACGCTGGAGCACATAATGGCTGTGATTCAAAGACAAATGCTAGCTCTTTGCTACTGATCACTTTGGCAGAAATCCCCAGATGCTTGGAGACTACAGATGGAGCTGATTTGGGGAGAGTTGTCAAAAAAAAAGCAGCACACCCAAAACCTGAGAACTTTCTTTCTTTCTTCTTTTTTTTTTTTTTTTTTAATTTTACTATCATTATAATAGCCTTCCTATTCTTCCATTTCCTATTCTGTACCCCCAACCCCTCACTTTGAAATTCATGCCAGGCAGAGTGCAGCTAAAGGCTTTTCCTAGCTGAGTGTCATTTGTTAGTAAACTGGCAAAGACAAGCTTAACCAATTTAACCAACAGTTTCTGTGAGTCTTTCCTTTTTGACATTGGGATTTCTCCATGCACCCATTGGAGGGATGAGGCTGCAGGAAACTGCAGGAGAGGAGCCTCTAGCCATAACAAGCTTTGTTCAGATGCCTGTTGTCTGGCAGAAGCTGACCTCCACAACACATGGCCTTTCACTTAGCTGCCTCTCTCCAGCTATTGGAGTGGTCAGAGTTGCTATGTGTGGGATTTCTACTGCTCTACATGCTGCTTGGTAATGTTTCCAAATCGACTGGCAGATCCTTTCCTTGGTGGTGGAGCTGGGAGCTGGCAGGGTTCCTGTGGCTTGTCCCTTTGTGCTTGGCTTCATTGTCACACAGCTCCACTCTGAGCAAATCCGGTGCCTTAAAGCATATCCTTCTGAATTTTGAAGCTCTCCAGACAATCCAGGTTTCTTCCTTTCGATGTAAATGCCCCCTTACATCCCCTCGTGCTTTGGCTGGGCTAATTGCTCTTTGTTTCATTTTAAATGAGTGTGATTAAGGGAAGATTTTTTTTTTTTCAGGCTGTCATTTCGTCATGTTACGGGACTAGCATAGTAAAAAGTTGTAATATCTGTTGGGGTGAGTACCCCGAGCGGAGAATTACAGGCCTTTTCCTGCTCATGAATCATCTTCCGCTGAGAGCCTGTAGTGATAGTGTTACTTTTGTTTTAAGGGAGAAGTCCCTGAGAAGGAGACTATTTATTTATCCAGACAAGAAAGGTTGTCTTTTGGTTTTGTTTTTAAACACGTAGTTAAAATTTATCCTTAAGGAAGGCAAAGCACTGCTCTGGCTGTTAGAGGTGAGCACAGCTCCCCATGCAGGCACTGACTTAGCTGGGTGGGCTGGGACTACGTTTGGTGCAGAAGATGCAGTGGCTGCTGGAGGCTGAGGAAACCTCACTTTCTGAGGAAGATCAGATTATTCCTGTATAGGAGGATTTCAATAAAGCATGGTAGATGTGCCATTATTTTTACAGTCAAGTCGCTGAATGTTGCTTTTTAAATGGCTTGTGGTATAAGAGCAGGCTATGCCTGTCTGAGAAAAGAGACCCCAAAGAAGCGTGGCCAGCAGGTCAAGGGAGGTGATTCTGCCACTCCACTTGACTCTCATGAGACCTCACCCGGAGTGAGGAGCTCTGGGGCCCTCAGCACAAGGACAATGGAGCTGCTGTAGCAGGTCCAGAGGAGGGACACAAAAATGATCTGAAGGCTGGAGCACCTCTCCTATAAGGACAAGCTGAGAGAGCTGGGATTGTTCAACCTAGAGAAGAGAAAGCTGTGGTGAGACCTTATAGCAGCTTTCCAGTAATTAAAGAGTGCTACAGGTAAAATGGGGACAGACCTTTTAGCCAGACCCATTGTGTCAGGATGAAGAGTAATGGTTTTAAACTAAGGGAAGGTAGATTTAGACTGGATATAAGGAAGAAATTTTTTACAATGAGGATGGTGAAACATTGGAGAAACTTGCCCAGAGAGACAGTGGAGGCCCCATCCATGGAAACTTTCAGTGTCAGGTTGGATGGAGCTCTGAGCAACACGATCTAGTGAAAGAGGTCCCTGCCTCTGCAGAAGGGTAGGACTGGCTGATCTGTAAATGTCCATTCCAACCCAAAGGATTCTATGATTCTAAAGCAGCTTCCAGCAGCCTGACCTCCCAGGTTTGTCTTACAGACTTTATGGTTGTTGGAGGGTGGACCGGTCAAGGGAGGTTTTGGGCCAAATAAACCTCATTTTCTTGTTGTCAGCACCCAGGTGTCCATGCCTGGCTCCCTTGTTCCTATTCGGACGGCGTTCTGCCTGCTGTGCATATGCACCCACAGTTTGCAGCAGGTGTCTGATGATTTATTATTTCTGTCCCCTCTTCTGGTCATGATGTAGTCGCCAAAGGGAAGGCAAGACCAGTAGGCTCAGGGCTGGTGGGAGCCTTTGCTTTGCAGAGTGAAGAGCAGCTGAGTCTCATGGGGACCTGGTGTAGGGGTAGGGAAGTGGACTCCTGTCCCCGAATTCCTGCCAGGGCTCTCAGGTTTTCAGCTCAAGAATCAATGGCTTGTGCTGGAATCAGAACTGTTTGTTTTTAAACTGGAGAGTGAAATGCCATAGCGGCTCTGATTTTTGAAGTGAAATGCCATTTAATAAACACAAGCCTATTCACAGCCCAGCAGCAAACCCAAACCTGTACTGTAGTGTTAGGACCATTTATACTTGCTCAATTCCCATTTTCTTGACTGTTAATCATGGTCTCTTTGTCGCCTGCCTAGCTAAGGATAAATGCAACTGGGGTGTGTTATTTTCTGCAACCATTTGTTTCTTTTATTTATCCTGATGAAGGACGAAGGGCTTTCCTTTTTTGGGCAGGTAAATAATTAGCAGACTGTCAGCAGCTTCCTTGCTCTGAGAGGGGGTCGTGATGTGATGCCCCATCTGATAGACGGACACAAGCATCTTGTGACTCTGTTCATTGTTAATTCACTCCTGCAGCAGTGCTCAGCTGTGAGCTTTCCAGGCGTGCTTGGCAGCACCGACAACAAAAACATCTGGTCCAAGAATATAGTTCCCTTCTGCTGGCAGCTGCATGAAAATGATTTTGTACATAGTGGCGTAACGCCAAATGCACTTACTTGTACACTAAAGGGCACAGCCTTTATAGAGCTTTGGCAGTGCAGGGTGATTTTAAATGCTGTGCATAAGTCAGCATTAATCTACCAAAGAAAATCAAAACCTCAGCAACTGATTTCATAAAGAACTCACTTATCACGCGTGCCCAGACGTGGCTGTACCTTTATACCTGTCTAACAGCTGTTCTTGTCTGAATACAAAGGAAAAGCCTTTTGGTTGCAGCCCTGGTTGTCATCTGTCCTCTGGAAGGGCTTGGCACGAACACAAAGAGAAATTTGCCCCTTGCAGACGTCCCTGAATTCCTGGCGTCAGCAGCCGCATTTGTCTGTTACTGATAGAGGTTGTCTGTCTCCCCTCTTGTTTTAGGAAGGTCCTAGCGTGCGCCGAATAAAATGTTAGCTGTGAATCAAGTAGTTTGTGTGTCTGCTGGTAAATTGTAATTTGACTGATTGGACCTGATAATTACAGTCGTCATCATCATCGTTCTGTCAGTCAGTTGTAAATCATTCTGCAGTGGATTTCCTTTTTAAAAAAGATCTGTATTTCTGAGTGTAAGTGTATTTTACAAGTAAAATAAAATAGCCGTATTCCTTCCTGCTTTGAAAACCTTTAGGATTATAAGTGTGGATCTCATTCTTACATGAACAAGCAAGTTGAAGAGAGGTCTTTGCTCCAGCAAAGCTACCCTCAGCCTATGTATTTCTAGTTATTTCTTTTCTGCTTAGTCCCACAGAGTAGCTGAGCTTGGTGGTGCTTTTTCACCCTGAAAGCTGCTGCTAGGTTGTAGATTTCAGGAATGTTGCAAAAGAGCATGGAGGAGCAGAAACCCTAAGTCTGGTCTGGCATCAGTCATGGGTCTGCGTTTGCCCTTTGCAGAAGCCTGTTCCTTGCCAAACAGTGTCCATTCAAGCCTGTTTCTCAAATGCACGATGGTGGGGGTGCCACAGCTTACAATATGATCCCTTCTGCCCCTTGAGTGGTGAGAGGAACATGTCTTTGAACCTCTTGGGTCTTCCCTGTCCATGCTGGCATTTTGCATTTTCAGGACTTTGTGAAAGGTGGAGGAGAAGGTTGCAGATTACCGACAGAGGTTGAGCAGTGACTAATATTGGACCAGAGAAGCTAAAATGTTTAACCTTGAGGCGAAGATTGCCTGAAATTAAAACTTGTAAGGACTTGTGCACTCACACTGTGTCATTCAGTCATGTTTGTAAGACACATGTAGAGATCGGATGATTCCTTTTATTCCTGGGTAATTTACATATTTTGGCTGCTTCACAAAAGAAACCTTGTGTTGAATAAGTCAGATCATGATCTCACACTAGTCCTTGCTTACAAGGAGTTTTTTGGAGGCTGTGGAATAGCCCAAAATTTGAAGTTTTCCTTTTGTGGGTGTAAAACGGAGCACAGGTTACTGGCAGCACGTACAATGAACTTTAAACCTGGGTATTAGCTTCTAAGCCAGTGCCTTACCTTTGATGTTCGGGGATGTGATGGGTGTCAGTTAGCTGCCACACCTGTGTGGCAGGTGTACCTCGGACAGAGCTACACAGCTTTAGAAAAGAATAACTAAATCTATTCCTTCATAGTAATGGGCTAAGTGAAGTATGTCACTTTATAGAAGTGGATTGGTGGGCTGCAAAGAAAATGCAGTAATTTTGTTTTCACAGCTTTTTTTTAGTACTCATTTTCTGACAAAATGAGTCAAAAGCGGGGCTTTGTTAGTGTTGCAGATGGAGTTTCAAATATTTGGAAGGAAAAATTGCACCACTCGCAACATTTTAATGAGGAAGGTTTTCTTAATTAAGGACTAGAAGATGCAGGGAATGTGGACAGCTGAGGGATTAGAAACATGTTACAAAGTTCTTCTTCCACCTACCAGTTGATTTGGGTTCAAAAGCCAAAGACGGTAATAAAACTTGTAGGCTTCCAGCAGTTGATTACTGTCCTTAAGCGTTTATGCTACCAACGACTAAAGCCTGGATTCATTCTGTCTAATTTTAGGCACATAGTGGTTGTGCTGAGGCCTGGAGCATAGCTCTCCTGAGTGCCCACAATTCAGCATGGGGGGAAAGGTGGCCGTAAGGGGACAGATTTGTGCATCTGAGGTGGAACTCGTGCCATAGAGGAGCAAAGGTCACTGATGGGACTGTGTCTCCTGGAAGTGCAAGGTACTTCCTTTGTGGCCTCCAACTCTTCACTACTGTCAATTGCAGCGATGCTCATTCATACTTCCCCATATTTATTTATTTATTCATTTTTGTTGTTGTTGTTGTTGTTATTATTATTATCAATGTATGATTGATTTTTCGAGTACCATCACCTCCCTGCCTGCTTTGTTCTACCAATGTGTATTTGCTTTTGGCCTAAATAATGTTGCATACCAAGTAGTGCCAAACCCTCCATCAGTGTTGGTCAAAGAAATGGCAGCATGTGATGGAGCTTCTGAATTTCTCATCAGCTAATTCTCCAGAACCATGTCTGTTTTACAAGGGGTCCTATGTGAAACAGCCCTGAGGAAATGCAGAAGTGGGATTGCTTTTCTTTACTCTCCTTTGTTCTGTTCCTGTTTGCGTGTGCATGGTGACAGTCTTTGACTTCATGATTGTGAACTGTTTGGTGAGGGCTTGTTTGGTTTTTAACATTTGGATTTTATTCCGTGTACAAAAGGAAAGAGGGGTTGTAAATAACTACCTCTTCCGTGTCCATCTACAGAACTTGTTGGTCAGTTAGAGTGTGAGGCTGTATATACTGAATGAATCTGTCCCACAGGTGAATTGATGTGTTCATGTAATTAAAATTTTTCATGACGCATGTACTAGAATAACGGTCGTGTAACACCAGACCTGTAATTTTTAATGTACTTTTCTTTCCCAACTTAAATTTCTGTTAAAATAGCTTCTGTGGATTTGATACTTAGGAAATGCACTTCCAGTCATTTCAGCATTTTGTTTTCTCACCTCTCTCAGATGTTTACCTTCTCCCCACTCCCCTCAAAGTTAAATCTTAGTTTCTCAATGAGTCTTCCCAGCTCCACCAAACCTACAGGATTCTGGAGTCTTTTCCATTTCCCAGGTCCAAACTATGGCTCAACAGTGTCTGGACTGCACACTCGGAGAGATACCCATCTATTGGTACCCTTCGGGAAGAAGACTTGCCCTCCAGGTGGGAGTGGTGGCATGCTGGGGCTTCACACTGTCTGAGTGGAGCCAGGGGCTAAGCAGTGGGCAAATGCCTCCCCTGCCTCTGTTGCCCCTAGATATGCTGCTTTGTTTGGCATCAAATACACAGTAAGATTGGAAGTAGGAAAGCTGTGCAACTTTTTGGCTTTGAGTATAAGCTAGTTTTCTCTCCAGCATCTACATATCCTTTTATTGTCTGAGCCTGGAGCTTTGCATAAAGGAAATTGTTTTAATTTCTTTCCTTCACACACAGACTTATTTTTCATATCTGCTAGTGAGGTCTTGTTCTGATCACAGAACTCCTGAGATTCAGTGTAGAACTGTATAGCAACAGGCTTTTTCAGTGTAAACAGTAGTAGGGTACTAAACCTCCCCTCTTTTATGAGAGCTATGAAGATGTCAGTAGCTTGTTGCATAACTTGTAAATAATTTAGGTTTGATGAAGATGGATAGTTGAATTGTATAGCTGGATAAAAATGCCATTTGAGCAGGGAACCGTTTTGAGTAATCAAGATCAAGGGACTTGCCTTGGAAATGCTTGAAGGGATTTGCTCTTGGGAGGTTTCTCTCTTGATTGTCTTTGAAAAAGCCCAAGGCATACTGAAGTTTTTCTGGGGGAGGTCAGCAGTGGTGTAGTCTCTGTGTCTTCAGTGCAGCTCCTTCAGTGACCGACGAAGGCACCAGGGGCACATCAGGCAAGAAAGAAAATATTGTTGTCGGAGTAACTGGCAAAGGAGGTGGTTTAGAGGGAGAGAAACAGACAAGTATTGTCTTCACGTGGTGTTTGGCTCCTTCCTGCCTGCACATGATTCTGTCTCCTGTGCTTGCACAATGCTGCTACACAGGTTCCTTTGGGCAGTGCTGGGACCCTGCTTCAGAGCTAACCCTCCCTCAGGCTTTTTTGTCCAGTTAACTTAATTGTTGCTTTATGACTGCAACCTCAGTGATGGCACTGTTGTGAACAGTTTGGCTACTTTCCCCTCTTGTTTCAGATGGTGCCTTTAGCATGCAGGAGAGAGGGTGTTGTGCCAAGGGGAGACAAAGCAGCCTCTGTTTTGCGTGTGTTGGGAAGTGTGTTTCTAACCTGCTTGATGAAATCTTGCCATTGAAGGTAACCAGCCATGGTCATATAGACAGCACTGTTTTACCAGCCAGTTCTCACAAAACTAAGATTTTTTTGACCCTTGAAAAAGCATCACAGCAGTCTTCTGCCATCGCTCTGCCTGCACAGTGTTGCCAATCTGCTGCTTCTGGCAGTGTGGCTCTGTGCCTGCAGCGGAAGCGGCTCTTGGGCAGCTCTCAGTGACAAGATGGGCTCCAGAAAACTTACACTGGAGCCCGTGAAGGACTTACCCTGCATGGGCTGCACATGTGAACAAAATCTGAGAGGCACCCTCACAGTGTGGGGTGATGGGGCGACACTCAACACCCAAGCTACTGCTTGCTGGATATCTAGGGCTCTTTCAGTGTCACTGACAGGCACTTTTTCATAAGGGGAAACAGTATAACAACCTTTGCGTGTTTGGGAAGGAGTTGAAGGATGATGCAGAGAAATGAATGTGCTGCCAAGGTGGGAAGAGTCTGTGGTTAAGGCATCTGTCAAAGAGAGACCTTGCACATGAAGTGGGACAGAGGCAGTGAATGCATGGGTTGAGAAGGTAACAGAGGAAAGAAACAGCCTGGAAATAAACTTGTATGAGGTCTTTAGCTTGAGGGTAATAAAGCTCAAAGGCTCCGTAAAAGACTCTTAAGAAAGACGGGATGTAATAAGAAAGCTGGAAACTCTTGTATGTTAAGATTTAGGAGGGACTGTATATGGACTTGTTAAGTGTTTACTGCATGTCTTGATTAAAGTCTTTTCTTTTAAACAGTTTAGGCTTTTCCTCCCAAGAAGCCTGTGTTTGGTGTTTTCTTTCAAGAACGATTTTACGTCATATTCCCAATTCTGACACTCCATTGTGGCACTGGAGAGGATCGTGTTTCTCTGTGTTGCATTGCCTGTGTTGCAAGCTTCTCTGCTTTACATGAACTTCCTACCTTGGCAGCCACTGTCAGGGACTTGCCTGGTGCTCAGAGTCTCATTGCTCTTGTGGTTAGGTTCCTCCCCAAATTACAATGTTTTTCCCAGCTTGGAGGCAGCACCACAGCTCATGGTTCAAATATCGCGCAACTGCCCCAACTCTTCTCGCCAAACATCTCCCTTATGTGTGAGAACTTTATTAACGAGTGTGTATATTATGGATTCCAGCACCAGAAAAGGTCAGCTATTGTGCGAGGCACTATTCAGACTTTCCCTGTCCTGGAAAGATTCAGCTCTGAATGGATGCTGGCCAGGTCTGGGGTGCAGGGAGGAGGGAGGATGTGACACACAAGCAGAATGGTGGTTTGCATAAGTTAGTGTTGTGATTTATCTAGGAAGACTTTTGTTTGCTTTTAGTGCCTTTTAGGACTTTTTATTTTTTTATGTGGGTGGAGAGCAGAAATGAAAAGTGGGAGGGAGCAGAAAGGAAAATAAAATGGATTTCTTGTGGGCTTCTCCTGTTTTTCTTCCACTCAAGTGTCAGGGTGAGATGGTGAAAGGAAGGCTAAGATGTCATGGTTCTGGAGCCTCTGAAGGCAAATCAGTTTCCTCTCCACCACTCTGGGCGACTGTGGGTTAGCTCTCCCTTTCTCCTCCCAGCAGCAGGCTGAGGCTGCTGCCTGCCTTTCCACACAAATCCCAACTGTTATGTGATTTAAAGATTCCCAGATCCCCCAACTCTGATGGAGCTCGTGATCCTCAGTAGCTCAGCTTACTCAGAAACCTCAGGTAGAGTGTCGCTAGCTGCCATTCTCCATGCAGTGCAGCTCCCTGGCTATAGATGGGCAGAGCTTTGTGAGCAGCATGGGGGAAAGGAAAGGAAAGTTGGAGTCTTCCCTTCCCCTTTGCCTGTGTGTTTGGCTTTCCAGTGTTAGGAAGTGGTGTTAATTCTTAAAATTTGGTTGTAACTTAAAATGACTGCCGTTTGTGCAGGGAGAGCTGAGATTTGTTACTGTCTTATTTCTTAAATCAAAAAAGAGAGTTACCGAAGGGACTCGATTTGTATTCCTCTGCAAACTGATTTAGGGCGGCATATAAATCACGTGGTGGGATAGATAAACTTGCCCTTCTGTTCATCTCAGAACATTGCCTTCCTTTATCCTTGCTTGGCTGTGTTTCCTCATTCACGTTTCCCCTCATCAAACTACTAAGGTCAATAAAAGTCTTCTGGAATTGTACTGAGTTTCTCCTCCCTGACCTGTGCTTTCCATTGGGAGGGCAGAATCAGCAACTGGCAAAGAGCAGTAGTCGGGCAGCTCTTCCACCTGCAAAAGTGAGTTTGGAAAGTCACCATTTACGTGCCCTGGCATGCTTCCTTGATCTAGCCTTAGGGTGGTGGGTGTTTTTTTGTTTCGTTTTGTTTTTTAATTCAGCTCCTTGTGCTGTAGAGCTTGGAAAACAGTGTTATTCCCCTCTTCCTTCCTTGGGTCTGTTTCTCAGAGACAAATTCTCATAGGGGTCTTGTACCAGCTGCAGTGCTGGGGCAGGTTGGAACTGTTCTACCTGGTCTCCTGAGGCACCTATACAATACTGTTTAGGGAAGTACATAAAAATGGGACATGCATGGAGTAATTTTTCTTTTCCTTTGGTTACATCCTCTCTGCCTTTGGCACTTCTACAGCTGTAGTTCCCTTTTCCCTCTCTACCACGATGTCCAGCAAAGCGCTTCCGAATTCTTCAACTTCTAAGAATTTATATAAATAAGCAGGATTTTCTGGCAATAATGATGCAGGGGGCTTGCCTTTGGAAAACATGCTGAAAATGGCATAATTGAGCTGTCCAGATTAATATTCCTTGCATGGATTTGCGCTAGTAGATTTTATTTGACTGGGAGTTACTTCAGTGGCAACCATGGTCAGATGCTTAAGTAATCCAGATGCTTAAAGCATCACAGTTTTGTAAATGGTGATGTAATGAAAATAACGAAGTCATTGATTTGCCATCTGCATGCAAAAAAAAAAAAATAAAAATTTAGTGTACAGTGATGACTGGAAGAGCAAGCAGTGTGGAGATTCTGTGGTACAGCCGTAAGCAATGTGATTGGGCACTGCCAGGGGCATGCTGAGAGATGATATGCCTGGTTTTATTTTTAATGTGTTAATTCAAATGCTCAGAAATGCTCTTAGTGTACATACGTGGGTTTCTGTGCAGGTGTCATGTGCAGTTTTTAATCTTACAGGCAAAGTTGTTTTGATAAAACAGTGTGGCAGTTAGAAATCCCTAGAGATGCTGACATGTCCATTTAATCTCTGAAGGAACACACATAGAAAGGGAGAGGAAGGCTGCTTCAAGCTTGATTTAACCATGTGAGTCTTGCAGAAGTATAGTTAACTGCAAAAATTACTAGTAATCAGACGTGCTGTCGCAAATAGACAGTGAATATATAAGTATAAAACACACCAACCCATCATAGGGCAAACAAAGAAGATTTCAATGGGAGTTTGTATCCACAGATAATGGCTTAAAGTGGTAATTGATGCCAGCTGCATAAAATCACTAGGAAGGGCTCACCAGCTGCCTCTCTCCTCCAAGAAAAAAAGGATGTACTTTTGTATTTCTTCATGAGAATGACAGTCTCTTGCCTCAATTGGTTTTAATTTTCCCTTTTGGTGATCCTGGTGCCTCTGCAAATGCAGGGATGGTTAGTGGTGCTAGTTCAGTGCATGTGTTGTTGGGGGGAGGTGAGGCCTCTTCCGTCCTTGAGACGGGCTCACACGCATCCAAATCATGGTACAGCTGCGAAACACAGCCTTCCCGCCCTGTGGTCATGTGTCTGTAGAGAGGCTTGTGCAGAAACGGTCTTATCAGGCGAGATTTTTATGTGGGATTTGTCTCACTGGGTTGCGAGACATCTGCAAGATTGGTGTCTGGATCTTGGCTAATGACTTCATCTTCCTTTTATAGTTAGTGGGGTGAAGTACACACTGGTAGGGCACATATTTTTTGGCCTCTTTCAGAGGTCTGCTTTGAGGTGCAATCAGTTGTACCCTGGAAAAACAACATGTTCCTGAATCTGGAACAAAACAATTTTGGTCTGGCGACCTTTGTTTTTTATTTTTTTTTTTTATTATCTTACACCAGTGGCTTTACCACAGTGGTGCTGCAGCCTTCTCCACGCTGATTAATCCTCATGATAGTTCCTGTCGCCACAAAGTCTTCAGGACTCAGTGCTATGGACTTATTGATCCACACTAAGTGGAATCCTCCAAAGCTTGGCAAGAATTACTGAATCCATTTATTTTTTTAGGCTAGAACTTGGACTGGATTGAACTGTGAGACACCATTTGTGTTGTGGAGCAATGCGCAATGGCAGCTGAAATAGGAGTTTAGAACCATTATTAACCTTAGTTATGGGGGATGCTTGGGGTCACTGCAGGCCATTGGGCAGGTGCATTGACACAGCCACAAGGAAAAACTGAAAGAGCGGTAACTGCCTGCAGCATACTGGGTCTGTGTGCACCTTTTTTGTTGTTGTTCATCCTTTGGTGTTTTTTGGGGGGGGTGAGTTATTTAATATTACTTTATTTTTCAGAAATAGATCCTGTCTAACTGCTGTCATTTTGGCGCTGTTACAGTAGATAAACATGAATAACGTTTAGGACATCCTGCCCATTGTATTGTAAAAGCTATTGTGTTCATGTGATGAGGGTAGGAAATAATTTTTATTGAAAAAGTCAGTACAAAATAGCAGAATAATAATATGCATATTAACCTACCAGTGATTGGATCCCAAACCTTTAAGTATAACAAAGGTCCTACTAAAATTTTATTTTTTTTTTGAATATGGTCTAAGTAAATAAAAAAAAATCACATAACAGCAAGGACAACAGAAGCAGTTGAGGAAGCACTGAGTTAGCTTTTGGCTCAACAAGCTGTTCTGATAACGCCTTTTCCCAGGGTTGCTGTTCACTGGGAGCTTTGATTTACAAGATTATTTTGCTGTTTTGTTCGGTGTTCTAGAAATACACAGTATTTAACTTTAAAGATGCGTCATGAGAAGATTTAAGAATCGTTTATCCTTGGTGCATTTTGGGAATTCTTATAATAATTTACAAGTAAACATTGCATCTCATTATTATTATATTTGAAACAATTGTTTGCTTTGTAGCATAAGATGGTCTTTTGCTAAAGCTATGCATACTAGTGTGTATAAATAGTTAATGTGTACTTAGTATTAACATCTGCATATGTCGTGAATAGGATATTTGATTGCTAGCGTGGTACAAATTGCAAGGAAGTTTAAGGCTTAAAATTTTCACATGTAATCAGCTTTGACATTACAGGATAATCAAAATACGTGCTACCGTTTCCATCAGCCAGGCACCCCAGGGACCAGAGGTTTCAGTTTCTTTCTGGAATAAATTTAAGGTAGATCTTTTCCCCCTGGATATCTAAGGCTAGAAGATTGTTGTATGAATAAAGGTTGTGCCTAAAGGGGTAAACCAGCTGCTTTTTCATTTGTTGCCTTGAGAGGTGCTAGATGAAAGTTCCCACTGTCTAGGTGTGGTAAGAGAGAGATGGGAGTGGGATGATGTCTGCTCCTTCTATATCTGCTGGCTGCCTGCTCAGACATCACCCCAAAGTGTGCGTAGATCCTTCCAGGCAATGCATCCTAGTGTCAGTTCAAAACCGGATTGTGGGTGTTTTTAAGGAGTGGTTGCATAGTGTTACCCATTTCAGCTCTTTGAAGGGATGACCTGCCTTCACCTGAGCTGCTCTCTACTTGGCACCTCGCTGAGGCTGGGGTGGGGGGGAGCTGGGGGGAAATCCTTCCTTTGCCTTTGTGTCCCAGCATCCTGTTTACTGCCTGGGCTGCCGGCCCACTCTTCCTGATGCACTTGCTTTTCCTCCATGGAGGCAGATGGAGGAGGAGAAAACTTGTGCACAAGGCAAACGCCTTTTCCACACACTGAGGGGAATTCCTGATCTCCACCTCTGCTTTCCTGCACCAGCCCTATGCTGTCACCAAGGTGGGGGTCCCACCTTGGAGGGCCTTTTTTGGCAGTTAGCTGTGCTGAGCTGCCATCTGGCATTTAAATAGAACTGGTTGCAATTTACAGAATTAAAGGAGAAAAAAAAATGAGGAAGATGGAAACAATACTCCACGTAAATTCACAGATTTATCCATTTTTCTGGTTCTCAGCGTTGCATAGACTAAAAATCTGCTAGCTATATATTTGCCTAAGGTATTACAAGCATAGGGTTTTTAAACAGATCCTGTCCTGCTCCATCATTGGATGAAGTCCAGTGCATCCTTCCTTGCTTTTTTTTTACATTACTGAAAACTTGGGAATGTAAAGGTCTGTTTTAGACCTTCTCAATAAACAGGATTTGATGGCATGAGCATAGGATGTGTTTACTGAGCACGATGCTGGTATAAATTAAACTTTAAAACATCCACTTATGTGAAAGAGAACAGGATATAATTAATGCACATGGTGTATTAAACATATGTTTGTTTGGGTTTTTTTCAAAGGATGAAGAAGAAGAAATCAAACTGGAGATTAATATGCTAAAGAAATATTCTCATCATAGAAATATTGCCACTTATTATGGTGCTTTCATTAAGAAAAGTCCTCCAGGACATGACGACCAACTGTGGGTAAGCAGATATTTCTCAAGCATATTCATAACTCTTTCCCTTTTTGGATATAGTTTGAAGATGACAGAAATATTACATTATGGAAAGACAAACTAATAGAATTTTGTGCTTGCCTGAACAGATAGATAAGTGAATCACATAGGCTAATCATGCATCCTTAAGAAGATGTCTGAACCAAGATTTGCTATTAGCAGTGGATTTGCTCTTTAAGTAACTTTTTTTCTTGATTTCCCAGATGGATAGTAACATGTTTCATGGGAACAAGGCGGATGAGTTGAGCACTGAGAATGCGTGGCTGTAAAAAGAAAGCTGCGCTTGAGAATTGCACCCATTACATTTCTCATCCCACCTCATCTAAATCCTCTAGAGGATTGAAGTTTGGGTTTGAAATGGCAGAGTACAGACATCAGTGCATTTTCTGCCATAAATAAATGGGAGTTCAAGAATAAAATGTGTTGCAATGATGTGATCAGTTTGATTCCTTCAGTACTGGATGTGCTTTTACTCCTGTTGCTGCTAATGCATTCTGCATAACCGAGCAAATCCAGATTCCCAGCATTAAATTACAGTGATTAAATCAGTCCTTGAAAATGTGGCAACTAGTGTGAGACATATATGGAATATGTCTGACACACATTGGAGACATTTGGTTTGAATCCATTTTCCGGGCAGAGATGTAAAATAAATGATATTCTCTACTTCACAAGGGTTTCCCAAATCAATGCTGCAACCTGATTATTTTGCTTCACTAGACAGCTGGAAACTGTGTTTAATGTTGGTTGTACGCTGATATTTGTTTTCCAGCTTGTTATGGAGTTTTGTGGAGCAGGCTCTATCACAGACCTTGTGAAGAACACAAAAGGGAATACTCTAAAAGAAGACTGGATAGCATATATCTCTAGAGAGATTCTCCGGGTAAGGAAAAAAGTCTGCTGCACTTGAAAACACAAAAACAATCTTACAGAGATGTAGCTTAGCTTGATGTTCTGCAAGAAGCTGTTTCTGATCAATCCTGTTAGCCATGTCATGGCTTGGAGAGTGCGTAGGAGCAGATAGATGTCTGCTCCACATCATTTAACTTGGTGTGAATTGTACGGTATTGTAACAACAGCCCTGCAGAAAATAGCAATTTTTAGGCATGAGAAGCCAGTGAAAGAGCCAGTGACCTTACCTATTGTAGAAGCTGTGAAACAAGAGTCCATAAAACACTGTTTTTGAGAAGCTTGAGGTTGTAACAGTGCCGTAACACAATAGAGTGCGGGGTGGGCTTTTCCAAATGTACTTGCAGCTGTCATTGTCTGCTCTTAATCAAGTCTGTGGAGGAAGGGAGTTGTTGGCTCAGGCCAGCAGCTAGGACTTCTGTGCTGCGATGTGCTCACGTATTGTATATTCCTGTAATCTATCTAGAACGAGCAGCTATGTGGCGTGTGGCTGTGCGCTGTGGAGTGCTAGCAGACGGCACTGAGAAGTTTCTCAGGAAGAAGGATGCCACTTATCAGTTTTTCTAAAACTGAAGCCTTACTAATTATTCTTCATATTCAATTTCCAGTTGGTGCAATTTAAGTGCTTTTTGAATCGGCATTTGTTTGCTGCACTATGTAAATCTAGTATAGTTTACCTCATGCTTTTTTGTAAAACAAATTGCCTCCTACCCATACCACTACACAGTGTGTTTTTTCAATTGCCTCATCATAAATGAAGTTCTGAAGGGCTTTGTGTTAAAGGAAAACCACCAATGGCTCTTGCATAAATCAGTGCTGCTGTTTTCTGTGCCTTGGTGATTTTTAAGATGGTGAGGGAGGGAGACGTCCCATTCTGGTCTCTTGCTCTAATTCCAAATGCTGGGAGAGAGTCTGGCTTGTTGGTATTTGGGCTGGCACATTTTAAGATGTTTATGAGGGAGAAGAAAAGTTGAATATCTACTGACGGTTGTATTTCAAATCAAATGGATAGCATGCTTATTATGAGGAAAGCTAACTTCTGCAGGACTGATTTTTTTGCTTGATTTGACAACTGTGTGACCTTAGAGGTATTGCATGCTGTGTTGCATTCATCTTAGGTTTTTAGGTAAAGCAGTCACACTCACTAAGCAGAGGAAAAAGTATTAAAGACTTAGGTGAAAGCTATTTTCTCATTCCTGTGATAGATTTGCAAAGGGAGACTTAATTGCTTCCTAGCAGAAACTGGAATATCTGGAAAAAAGGAATGCTAAACTGGCATTACTATGAGACATTGCAAAACCTCATTTGACACAGTTTGAGAGGCTGTGCAACAAAGTTGAAATGGACTGAAGTGCCAAAGGTTGGTGCAGGTGGAGATACAGATGATGGTTGACTCGGTGGAACCCAGGGTGGCTGGAGAGGCCTGGGGTCTGCAGGAGAATGGAGATGTGCCTCTCTGTCTCCTCCCAGCCCTTCATAAATCCAAATGTGTTTTTTCAGCAAGGTTAGATGGTACTCCGGAGAGAACAGACAAT
The DNA here is from genome assembly GCA_033558235.1 of Neomorphus geoffroyi. Taxonomy (NCBI): domain Eukaryota; kingdom Metazoa; phylum Chordata; class Aves; order Cuculiformes; family Neomorphidae; genus Neomorphus; species Neomorphus geoffroyi. Next base: position 33,572,195 of record JAUMJM010000005.1, on the reverse strand, counting down.
TCTCTCTCTGGCTGGGTAGGTGTAGCAGAAGGCTTTAAAAACTATCCTGTGTGAAGCTGTGGTAAATCCTTCATTCCTGTGAAAAATAAGACCACGCTTAGCATTAGCAGCCAGCGAAGGGTCTTGGGGACATCAGCCGTTCAATTGATTTGCTTGTGCCATGTGTCGGGAGGAGCTGTGGATGGTGGGTTTTTTTATTAACTGTTTTAGAAAAAGAAAATAGCCCAATGGTTATGTAGGCAAACTGGTAAATGATTGTTTAATGAAGAACATGTGTTAGGAAATATTTCTCTACAGCAACCACTACTCTCTTAACCTCTTGCAGCTGTAAAGGTTCTATTTCTTTATTTTTCATAAAACATTAAAAGCCTATGAGGGCAACATGAACAGGCTAGATGATCCCACCGGAGACTACAATTTTCCGTGCAGAGAGCTGAGGAGAAACCAAAATACAGGCAGTTGCTAAGAGGGTTGCCTGTTGTTCTCCCAATTACATTAGAGAGTAAAATGCAACATATGTCTTCCTCAGCCCTCCCTCCACATGGCTAACGCTTTGGGGCATGCATCCAGGTGCTGTCTCAACAAAAAGCACCGTATGCCAGGAGGTTTTATTTCCTTTGGAAAGTATAGTGCTTATGGGTTTTTTTTAAATTATTTTGCATGTTTGGTTTGGTTTTTTTTTTTCTGAGGAACAACTAATAAGCTTCACATTTATGAAGGCTAGAGAGCAGAACTGCAGCTTTGCAGTAGAGCTTTAGTTTGTTGTCAGTCATCCCTCATCCTCAAATATATCTGCCAGTCCATCAACCTCCCACCCCCTTCTTGGGGGTGTGTGTATGCATGCTGATGCTGCCTTCTTTCTCCCTTCTTTCTCCCTTTCCCTGGACTGAATTGTAGGGAACTCTGCGTGTGTCCAATATCAGTGACATGCACTGACGTCATTGAATGGAAACTTCCTGGGAGCTGAACTTTCTTCACACAGTAGCCAAGATGGTGTTCGTGCAGTGCGGATGTTGGGCTGTATTTAGGTAGAGCATGTGCATGACCCAGGGCCTGTGTCTCTGCTCCACTACCAAAACCTGTGTGGGTAGTGTTCTGCTACAAGTATCCCACAGGTCCCAATGCACCCAGCGACCGAGCAAGAGCGTAACACCCAATGCTATGGGCTTTGGGGTTGCCGAGTACAGGTAGTCTGTTGCTAAGCCAGGAACCTAACTCTGCATGTCCTCTTCTCTTCTTAATGCAGGGATTGGCACATCTTCATGCCCATCATGTGATTCACAGGGATATTAAAGGGCAAAATGTGTTGTTAACAGAGAATGCAGAAGTGAAACTGGGTAAGTAGGTGCTTGTGTCCACTTCCTCGTTCAATCAGCCTTTGTTTCTGATGTTTGCACACTGATTTTATCTTCCAAGAGCCCTGCAAAATGTTTTGTAGCATGTGCACTCTGTCACTGCGCCCTTGTGAATAGAGGATTTATTTCCTCTTGCTTTGGGAAGATGGCATTTCATTAGATGATGTTGGTTATCGAGCCAGAATCGGTGAGGATATGATTTTGTGCCCCCCACTGAGCCATGCGTGACTTGGGTTGGTTCTGATTCGCTTTATTCTGGTCTCAGGAAGTGATAGGACTTGCTCTTTTATTTGTCTTTAATTAAAATAACACCTGCTGTGCAGGTTCTGGACACATAAATATGATCTGGATGGCACTCTCGGGGGAGCTGTGGCATGAAGTTGAAAACATAGTTCCAGCTTTGGCACACCTTCTGAAAACCATGCTCATCCCTGGCCTCTTCTCTCCCTTCCAAATGGACAAACGTTTTCCTTCTTCCTAATCTGTCTCTTCCAGTTACTGTACACTCTAACCTTCTGTGTTTGTATCGCGCTACATTCACCACCTTTTTTGGTTAAATATAGAGCCATGCCGAAGCCCTCCCACCCAGCCCACATCCCTTCTGTTTCGCATTACACCTTCCAGCAGCACGAGGCATGGGAAGATGTCCTGACTGCTGGAGGAAGAAGCTCTCGGGAGCTCCTTTTGGTCCAAAGTGGAGCACGGTAGCTCCCAAACCATTAATACCACCAAGCTCCCACCGGTTTGTTGGTGTCACTCAGATGATGGATGCATTAAAACTGATACAGCCGTCCTAGAGCAGATGCAGTTACTGGTATAGAAAGGCACGGATCACCGCTGTCATGAGCGGGAGAACTGAAGGGAGGGCAACACCCTTCTAATGTAATTGCCCTGTAATGAAATGGGCATCTCTTTTGCAAACTGTGTGTATGTGCTCAAAGTTGGCACCTCTTGAATAATCCTTATCTTTTCCTCCTATCAATACATCTGCTCTGTGCATTAGAGCAGAGAGCAATCCACTGAGCAACCGATTATTTTTGCTGTCCGATTTTAGAGCAAAAAAGGTGGAAAGGAGATGTGTTCATATGTGGGATTTTCCCATAGCATGAGATGTACCTTTGGGAATCAGCTCTCTCTGGGCAAGGGTGATTGGCTTCATCCGTTGGTAAGGGGATAGCCCTTCCTCAGCCTCCCAGGCAGTATTTTTGCAGCTGTACGCTCTGCTTCTGTACAGGCAGGCTGGTGAGAGACGCAGGAGAGGTGCTTGTATGCTGCCATGTCTCTTGACATTTGTGACCCAAGCATGTTGCATGTGAACCACGAAGGCTCAGCTGCCTCAGTATTAATCATCATGTTTCTCCTTAGTATAGTCCTCCCATGTGGAACATCCACAGGGGTTTATTTTCTAATCACCTTACAGAAGTAATCACCGTGTTATTTTCCCCTCTTATTTCACTCTTTTCCCACCTACAGTGGATTTCGGTGTGAGCGCTCAGCTGGACAGGACAGTTGGCAGGAGAAACACTTTTATTGGAACTCCATACTGGATGGCTCCAGAAGTTATTGCCTGTGATGAAAATCCAGATGCTACGTATGATTACAGAGTAAGAGAGCCCTGTTCACAGAAAAAAATCCACTCATACAAAAACATACAAAAACTCTGCACTTATAGTATGAATGTCTGTGAGTGATGGCAGTTTTTGAGTCTTTGTATGCTTTGTAGGAGTGGTATTGGTTTGTGTAGGTATTGTCTTATTGCAGGAGTATGAGGTATGTGTCACTGCCAAATTGTTACTTTTAACAGTTGATGTTACTTGTATTGTCATAGTTTTGAGGCATAAGGTGTAAGACTTTAGTGTGCTATAGGTGCTCAGAGAAGGCAAAAAAAAGTTTAACTGAAAACGCTCATGTTCTCAATTTGTATAATGATTGTACTTCAAATTGTGCTATACTATGTCCCACTTATTGTAGTAATCCAGAACAATGTATTTTAGGTGTTGCCTTAAATAGAACCACCATCTGGGAAGCCAGTGAAGTACGGAAGGAACTCTTTAAATCTGTGCCTACTCCTGATTTCAAGATACATATATGTGTTGATAACAGTTTATCCATTGCAACATTTTCCAACAAAGATAATTTTTTACATAGCTTGTTGCAATCCAAAGGTTTAACTACTGTAAAACTGTAGTTGGCTTGATGATATTTGCATTACCCTGAAGAACATTACTTACGTGTGTTTAAAGTTGAATTTCTGTAGTGAAAGCATCCTGTTGCCTTGAAAGTTCTTCTCAGCTTGCTTTAGTGAAAGCACAAAGAAAGAAAAAGCGTAAAAACATGCTTTTTAAAGAATCTTCAGTCAGACTAATGCCATGATTTCAACTTTTAACCAAGAAAGACAACGAAGACATCAGCCTGTAATGAAAGCTTTAGAATTAATTTTAGAGCTGAATATCAATTATAACCGTTTTCTGAGATTGATTGTGCTGTTAGCTATAAGTATATTTGTTTATGTCTAGATCTATTTTAAAAACCTAGATTATTTGAATTGATGTTTTTGTACCCTTTGACTAAGCTTGATCCTAATTCTATTGATTTAATTGCTTTTTACATCCATCAGCTCATGGTAGTAAAGATAATGCTTTATATCTTTGCAGATAGAGTTATTAGGAAGGAAGCGTGTCTATTGAATGATCTAATAAAGGAGAAAAACTTTCTCCAATATTTGTTAATGCAGTGGTAATGTGAAAAATAACCCCTTCTGCCTCTGAAAACCCCCGTTTATTGTTCCTGATGGAAACTGTAGGGCTCTTCCTCCCCCCAAAAATAATGGTTGAAACATTTTATAAGATCATGAGGCTGTGCAGTTTAGTTTAAATGGCTGGATTAGACCAAGAGAAAAGGTTGCCATGCTGGGTCTGAAAATGCTAGCACTGGAAATGCTTCTCAGTTTGTATTCCAAGAGGGGCTTATTTGCTCTTTAGTTTTAATTAATTCTCAAAGAAGTTGTCATTGTGACCAGAAATGAAGACTGCTTTGCTCAAGAACAGCTCTCTTTCAGCAACCTCCTCCCATGTTTTACCCCTTAAACTGTTTAGACAGTCTCTGGAATTGGTTCCTCGCCAGGACTAATTCAAATCTTCCCTGTGTTTGACCCCCCTGGCTCTTTTTCAAGCCCTCCCTAGTCCGGGGTGCTGGCCTGAGGTGGTACCTTGAAAGGCTCTCACTGAAGGACTCTTGTTCTGTAAAGTTTCAAGCAAAGCTGTGATGGTAGGGAAGGAGCATTTGCCTTGGCTGCGAGCGGTGTCCAACAGAGGCTTCTTTCAGTTTTAGCATTTCTGTTCCCCTAGATAAATCTATTATTTCATTATTTGGACTAGAAAAAGTTCAGGACTGGGTATATTCCATTAATCTGTGTTTGTTTATTTATTTACTGGTTTAGACACTGAAAAAAACCTGCCAGGTTTTGCATTTTTTGCCCTGTAGTCTTTCATTTTCTCATTGTCTTTTGTTTGGGGGAATGAGTACAGCGTTTTCTGTGAATCTGCTGTAGGCAAATATTCAATTCTTTGTAAACAAGGAAATACTGAAAATTCTGTTATTTCAGAGACTTAGATTTCAGGTGAATGTATTTTTCATTGTTATAACGTGAATATATTTTTATGTGTTGTTTGCAAGAGTTGTTTCCATACTCTTTATGAATGCACACATGCATTTATGTGTGTATATATATGCATTATATGACAAGTAGGGTTTTATGATACTGTTACAAGAAAAATGTGGCTTATATTATTTAAATAGCTGTGGTATTTGGTTTCAGTCTCACCTACAGGGCCGTACTATCTGAATGGGTAAATCCACCTACTAACATATGGTCTCTTTGTTTTTATGCAGAGTGACCTTTGGTCATGCGGCATTACAGCCATAGAGATGGCAGAAGGAGCTCCCCGTAAGTGATACGTATGCTTCTCCAGTGGGCTGATTAAGACTGAAATGTATACTTGGGAGATGCTGGTTGTAATCTAAGCCTAGTTTTGAGGTTTCTGAAAGTATCTTCTTGTTATTTCTGTTCTCTTTGGTTTTGCCTGACCTGTAAATATAAAATCCCATAAATAGCAACACTGTTGATAAGATAGAAGGTAGGATAGTATTGAAACACCACATTGAAGACTGCAGTAGTCCAATTTCTTTAGCAGGAATATTGAGACACTAATCAAGGGTCAGACCTCTTTCCTATGGTTAGGATATTGTGTTTTAGATTTGTGTCCTGATTTATTTATGGCCTGGCCTGGCCTGGGATATTGAAACCTCAGCTGGGTAAGAGTGGCAGTGGAGCCTCAAGAAAGTCAACCTTAATGAAAAAAGCATCTGTAGCAACTGTTTCTGTGTTGGTTTTCCGTTGATCTGTGTAATGCTAACATTGCTTCTCCTTTTGTTTCCACTCCTCGGTGGCCGGTGTTGATTTTCCTTAGCAGTGATGTGACTTAAACTGTAAATCCTTCTTCAACACAGAATATTGAACTTAGTGCTTCCTGCCTGAGAATACTCATCAATTGGTATGAGTATTTTTGAGACAGAAACGTAGAAACCAAAAATGTGCAACTTTCTATAGCTTATTTTCTCCTCACATAAGTATTCTTTCTGAACATCAAGGCAAACAATAGATATGCATGAGGAGGGCAGAAGGATTTAAAAAGAAAAGAAATTAAGCGTGATGTTTTGGCTTTCAGGGGTAATTTCTATGAAAATCCTTATTGAAATAGTGTTTAGCCCTAACCCCAACTGGAGCTCTGTATTTAAAAAATGACAGCCTAAGAGTGAGTTAATTAATTTTTTTACACATAAACAACCACTATACCACAGCCCAGCCTGAAACCTCAGTCTTTGAAATAATCATGTTGAAATGAAGTATTGATATTTTCCTAACTAGCAAACAGTTATTTCATTATAGGTGTCGCCTATTTTCTTTGTTGTTGTTGTTAATGTAAAATTTATAAATTGAAGCACAGCACTCTTGTTTTGATTCGTGTTTTAGGAGGGTTTTTTTTCCTTCTTCCTAATTGCAAATTTGCATGAATGCCCACATGAGAGCTGCTCCCAGGACACCTCAATGAGTCCTGTATTAACAGCATTTGAGCTGGCACTTGACCTCCTTTTTCTTGTACCTTTTTGTTCAATGCATTGGGTTGCCTGAGTGGCTTTCAGTTAAAAGCTGTGTCTTCGGGTTTTGTAAGCCTGAAATTGGACAATAATATTTTTTTCGTTTCCAAACCAAAACAGAGCTTGGCTCCTCTCTGTGTAAAAGCACAAGAGTAACATTTGAGCAGTAAACAAAGATCCAACATAAATGCTGAACAACTCTTACCTTTGTCTGTCCTCTGGCACGTGGGCTCTGTCTCCTTCAGCAATGGCTGAAGGGTCCACCTCTAATCTTGATGGTCTGATGGGATCCACAGGCATTGAAGGGGCTTCTCTTTAAGGTTGTGGCACCTTATTTCTGCATCCAGAATCCTCTTCATATTAGTCTGTTTCTCCTGAATTTCTGCTGTGTGGAAAATTTTACCTCTTCTTGCAGCGATCGTTCAGGCCGAGACTGATGTTGCAATAGGTCGAGCATAGCAAGATGATAGAAACAGAAGATTTGCTTCTAGTGTCCTTTCTTGGGCAGCCTCCTTCCCTGCTCCCTTATTGCTCTGCGTTGGCTCTGCTGTGGTGCTTTGATCTGGAGCAGGGGGGAAGACCGTACTTAATGAACACCCACTAAGTGTCTGCTGAAACCAATGGGACTTCTTTTGTCAAAAGTTGTACGTTTACATTTCAGTTCTGCAGGGAATCCTTTTTTTGATACAGACCCTCCCATGCTTAAACACCATCACATCGTAGGATAGAGAAAAGCCTGAAGTATGGAGAAAAAATGAGGCATCCTGCTTTATTGCCTGTGTAGCGGGAGAGGAGGGCAGATGGAGTGAAGCTGGTTTGAAACAATAACCGTGTCATTCTTCCCTTCTGCCATCATCTTCTCCCAATATTTTATTGACTGGAACATAAGTTATATGACTTAGGGCTGGAGGAGGGCTGCACACAGATGTTCCCATCGTGGTTGAGTCTGAAGGTTATTAAATGCCTTGATCTCTTTCTCTTTTTGGGGCTGCCTTTGCACACTGAGCTGTGAAATTTTTGTCATTTCAGGCTAATTCCATTTAGTTGTGTTACTGTCTGCATCTGCTGCATGTGTGGCCCAGGATAGTGGGAATGGTTGGGGAAGGTGAAGCCAAGGTGTCAACATAGAGCAATTAAGCCAACATCTATATCTTTGTTTGGTTTTCTTTTCTTTCCTTTCCTTCAGCGCTTTGTGACATGCATCCCATGAGGGCACTCTTTCTGATACCCAGGAACCCTCCCCCACGGTTAAAATCCAAGAAATGGTATGTATTAATTATCTCATGTTTGTAGCCCCTTTTGTAGTGTGATGCTTTCTTGTGTCTCACTGCATGCTGTTTTGTTACCACTTACACAGAACTGTAAAGCAATTTAAGTTAGAAAAAATCACTGTTATCTTCTGTGCCAGTGAATCAAAGCATGAAATAAAAAGCATGCATTGTTTATTTAGTTCTGTTTGTCTTAGAGAAATTTTATCTTGAATTGTGTGAAAATAAAATCCAAGGTTTTTTTCTTTGACAGGGCAGCATCTGTATTAAGGTGACAAATGGATCCGTATTGTAAAAAATAAACTCCCGCAGCACTCTTAATATCGCAGTATGTTTTCTCAGATGTATCGTAATACAGCAACAGAACAGTACTATAGTGTTCTAGTTGCTAGGTTGAAAGGAGCTGTTAAAACTAATGAAGGCTTTTACTATAATTATTGTAAACGATTCGAATTGAGTTTGCACTTCTTGCCAGCTGAGAAGAATCCATTAGTATCGGAGGATTTCCTCCCAGTTACTGGTTACAACTGGCATGTCTGAAATAAAAAATACTCCCTAGAAAGAAGTTTCGTATAGATTGAATGTGATCACAGGATGCTGTGATCCTGTCAAAATAATGAAGTGATTTGACTACCTATTCAATATCAACATAATATAAACTTGGCTTGCTTGCTGGGCTTGGTCTTTGCGTGGATTGACTTTTTTATGCACTTGTACTGTCAAGGCATCCCTCTCCCTCTCTCATAGTTGCTTTCAGCATATACTGAAGGATTAGATATGTATATACAGAGTTAGCCTAAGCTTTTCATTAACCTTTTTATTTAGAAGAATAACATAAGGAATAAAAATCCCGACAAAATTACTTTGAATTCAGCCTCTTGGATTACAGTAGGAAGGTGAAGTGGTGGATGGAAACGGTTGTTTTTACACTAAAGTGTGTAGCAGTGGTGTTTGCTGGCCAAGCATGGGAGCAGTTGAAAACACCTAGCAATCAAAAAGGGACTCTGGACAAAGCCAGTGCTGCTGTAACTCAAAAGTTTTGATGGTGTGCTCAGTGGCAGGTTGTGAGAAAATGGGCCAAATGATGAAAAACGCAGTTTTGAATATTTCCGTTATTGGCACTTTGCAAGGTGGCTTCTTTGGGTACTTCTGTCTGGAGAGATCTTCTTTCAAGAGTTCAGGTGAAATGCAAATTTAGGAAGGTGTTGCTCCAGCTTAGCTAACTCCCATACCCTGTCACTGTATGCAATGTGCATGAGGATCTCAGTTCAGTTCATGCCCTTAAATTGAGCAGGTGGGAATTTGACCTCAAGTGTTGAACAGATAACACTGTTTAATACCTGCCTACTCTTCTACAAGGATTTTATTGTGTGTGGCTATTCAGGTAAAAAATAAAATAATCTTAAATTCTCACAGACCTGTCTCAGTGAGCCCAGGTGCGTACAAAAGCAGTGTGGTGCTGCTTGTGTCAGGGTAATGTTGGCTGCAGTTCTTGTGGCTTTCGGTATGGCTGTTCTGAAGCAGACGTGCCCTTAGATAGCGTGGGCAGGTGGAAACACACCAGAGCTGCCCTGCCCATGCTCCAAGCTAGCTGGATGCTACCCAGCTCTGGTTCAAAAGTAGCAGAGCTGGGTTTGCATGGTTTGCCTTCACTAATAGATCCTGCCTTTCAGGGCAATTATGCCTGTGAAAGAGGACACATTACTGCAAGGCTGTGCCTAAGCACTGGAGGTATGTTGCTATCGACCTGTGTCCATCTACGCAGTGCTCAACTGAAACATGCTCAGCTTGCAGATAGCACTTGTACAGTCCTTTGACACATGATGCTTTTTGAGGAAAGGAATTAGACTTTGAGGAAGAGCATGAGTATCACCTCTGATCTCGTTTTGTTTTGGTTTTGTTCCCTCCGTTTTCTCAGGTCAAAAAAGTTTTTCAGCTTTATAGAAGGTTGTCTAGTGAAGAATTACATGCAGCGACCTTCTACAGAACAGCTCTTGAAACATCCTTTTATACGTGACCAACCAAATGAAAGGCAAGTCCGAATCCAGCTTAAGGACCATATAGACAGGACCAGGAAGAAGAGAGGAGAGAAAGGTATGTAGCTTCTGAAAATCAAGTATTGCTGCTTGTTGAAAGTACATATTTTTGTCCTGCTTTGTATTCTAAATCCCCACCCCTAGAAAAACTCTAAATCACCCAAACCTTTGAAAGGTTCTTTTTTTAATTAATATTTTGACTATCAGCAGGCTTTTGGGTTTTGTTCTGCCCTCTACAGAGAAGCTATCAATTTCAAGTGTCTTATTTTAAGATAAATTAAGTTTACTCACTTCTAGGCCACTGCCTTTTCCATACAAGCATTAAACAGTATTTAGAAGGCTACTGGCATGTATGCCTTTCCCTTTTTTGTTCTGTGGTAGGTTCACTCCTGGAATGGTGCCATAAATCAGACTCACAGGAAATAAGTCATCACAAGAGCTATGAAGGAAATGTCTTGGGCAGCCTGTTCTCTTTATTCAGGTGGTGCCAAGGTTCTCTAGGTGTCTTGTCTTGCATATAAAACCTGGTGATGTTCAGGGAGTTTCCTGAAAAACTGCTGCAAAGAACTGTGCTGCTTTACAAGTGTGGAAAGATGGGCTTGTATATGTAGAATGCGTTTTAGGGTGTGCAATAGGTCTTCTCCCTGAAGGGAACAGAAACTGGTTCACCAAGACACTACTGCAACTCCCCATTGTCCTAAAATTAATGTTAAACACTATCTAGGCCTTTGTTTCTTTCCCGTTAGATGAGACGGAGTATGAATATAGTGGAAGTGAGGAAGAAGAGGAGGAAGTGCCTGAACAAGAAGGAGAGCCAAGGTAATAATTACTTTTAGGAGGGCTCAGGAAGGTCCATGCCAAGTACATCTAAAGGTCTGTGACTATGAATCAGGAGCATGCTGAATTTCTGTCTCTTATTAAGTGCATGCACAAGCCACACAAACCACCCAAAGGGTTTGAATGCCTATTCTATGACTGTTAAAGGTTTTAAAGCTCCCCTTCACGTGGCATAGGGCCAGCAAGCTTTAGATGGAGGGAAATTTATGGCGAATATGATTGGTCAGGGGTTCCACAGTGTCAGAATTGATCTTTATTTTGCTTGGCCTCGTTTCATGCCTTTCACTTCACTGAGAGAAACAAGATTAAAATTTAACATCATGCTTTATTTTATTAATGTTCCCCTACTTTGGAAAAGATATTTAATGGCCCATCAGGCTTTATTGTACACGAGACTTTTAACTTCATCTTGTTGCAGTTCCATTGTCAATGTGCCTGGAGAATCAACTCTCCGACGTGATTTCCTGAGACTGCAACAGGAAAACAAGGAACGGTCCGAGGCCCTTCGGAGACAGCAGCTGCTGCAGGAGCAGCAGCTCCGTGAGCAGGAGGAGTACAAGAGGCAGCTGCTGGCAGAGAGGCAGAAGCGCATTGAGCAGCAGAAGGAGCAAAGGAGGCGGCTTGAAGAGGTAGAGACAAGAGGAGGCTGAAGCTCATGGGGGAAAATAGCCCCTCTTCCACTTGTGTTACCCATTTGTGTACACATTTAAAAGGAGTTCCCTGTTGCCCCAGCCCATCTCATGAAAGAAAACAACATGTGCAAATCCACTGGCAAATGCAGAGCAAAGCACTTAAATCCATTTCTGACTACTTGAATATGAGCCATCTTCCAAAGCATTTGAATATCCAACAGCTCCTATGGAGGCAACAGGAGCCAAAGCTGGGTTGTTTGAAGGTATTTGGGGAAAGGCTATGTCTTGGTCTCTGTTCCAAAGAAGAGGCAACATGTCTAGACTTTAGGTAGCTGTAGAGAAGGGGAGACGTTAATTATTCCCAGATGTTTTTTTTCTTAAGATTACTTTGGGGGGGGGGCACAACATGCTTCAAATTTCTCTTTAAAGCTTTCTCAAACATTTGTGTTTGGCACTCATTCATTGTAGGTAGAAGCCCATTTTTTTATGTATTACTTTCTCATGCATAGTGGCTTAACTAAAAACCACCTAGATTTATAAATATTGTCTATAAATCAGTGTTAGAATTGTAATTCTGCAAAAATTACATATATGTAAATCATACTTCTGTGATATGGTAAGTATGCAATTTGCATACACTATTGAAAGATGAAAGAAAATGAATGTACATGTACAATATTGTTCTGTCATACTTTTCACCTTATAATATCTCGTGTGTGCTTACATATATGTAGATGGAATATGCAGTGTGAACTTCAAAAGTAGGAGGATTTTGAAACAGTTCTTCAGGCCAGAGCTGGGTATGACACAGAGCTGAACTGAAACCAATCCTCTGGCTTCTCAGGAAGTGCAGGGTCAAATTCCAGTCATCCTTAAATGACCTTTTCCTTGAGTTGCTGTTTCATCTGTTCACTTAGCAATGATGGAAGAAGTATACCCAGTCTGGCTTTCCAAATCCTGGTAATGTTTAACGAGGACACAACCAGGACCAAATGTTGATTTGCATCCCGTGACGTGTTTACATAACAAATAATACAAAACTCCAAATAGCTTTTCAGGTCACATTATGCTCCTTATCCCTCTTTTTCAATGTGCAATTGACTGTAGTGCTGCTATAAGGAGGGACTGGTAGCAAAGACTTAGCCACACATGAAGCCAGGAGGAGGGACGTGAGGGAGGCATATAAACTCAATTTTTCTCCTCTGTTTCTTCCCCACCTTCTGAGATGGCCAAGATAAACATTGTAGCTCTTCCAGCTGTTTTTAGACTGATAATAAAAAGAGGCCAGGAAAAGAGAGCATGGGACAATATGAAAATATTATGCTGATATTGTTAAAGGTGGGCAAAAATCGAGATATTTTAGCCTCTAAAATTTTGCCTGTTATGGGAATCTATTATGTCTCTCAAATGCCTTTTAATCTTTAAGGTAATCCAGGTGGTACATTTTTGGTGAGGGTAGGGGTTATGATTAAATTATCTGGGTCATTTAACTTTAGTAATCAGTGAAACCCTTAAAATTTGGAATTTCTTTTTAAAAATAAAGGAGATGCTTCTGCTATAGTGGAAACAAACCAATATCTCTCTTCACTGCACTGGGTTGAACTGTTTTTGGGATGTTGCAGAAATCATAATTTAATGAGCAATTAAAAAGAAATGGCAGAAACCTTAAAGTTATGTTTAATCAGTTCTGCTTTTAAAAATACAGAACAGAACTAACAACTTCAGCAACCACAAGATGACATAAAATGTAGATCAGTGTATTATTGAGTAAGGTTACACAGCAAACTATGTGAAGTTTGTAAAAGAAAAGCTTTTACTTTTTATTGAGTCTATAACCTCAGCCTGGTTCCCTTAGAGACATAAATACAAATGATGAGCGATAAAGGTTTCCTTTTGCAGGTGATGGGATGGGCATATTGTTCTTAAAGTTAATTAAAGAAAAAGGCTGATGTTGAGCTTTCAGAAAAAACCACTTAGGTTGTTGGACCTTGTGTTGGAAAAATGTATGATCCCAAGTGATTTTTAAAAAAACAACAGCCAAACCAAGCTCTTTAAGATGGGGCAACATTAGTAGACACGTATTTAGATAAACATCAGTGTTCTGACAGAATTGAAGGCCAAAATATTGAAATGTTGTCACTTTGTCCTTAACTCACCCTCCCGGTTTAGATGAAGCAAGTAAACAATGAAGAGCTTGGTAATGCGGGTTAAGATTAGTCTCAGGCATTGAATCGCTGGGCTTACATCACTTTGATATTTTTACCAAGCCTTGCTTTCTTGTAATTCTTGCTTGTGTAGAGTAAGTGCATGTTTGGATATACCTGCTTAGCATTCTTTGGGAAGAATTTTATGCGTTAGATAACCTCCCTGGACAAGTTGCTTTTACTTACCCCCCTAGTCCCCAGCTTCCTAAATAAAAATTGAGGGCTTGTTCTTACAATGCTGGCAAAGAGCCTAGACAGTTTTGACTGAGACTGCAACAGGAACGTTGTTTAGGACATCTGCCAAAAACTGTAATTTGCAGCAGTATTAGAGAAAAGATTACTTTTTAAAAGGCATATAGATGACTTAAAAAACTCATTGCAGGAACCTTCTGATTTATTACTTAGCAAGTGGAAATGATATGTGGTTAAATTGTAGAAAATTACCTGAGACATTTTGGGAAGGGGATTGCTTGTCATCCTGTCCTGTCCCTCACCTTCCCCTTTAAAAGTCTTGTAAATATTAGTTGCATAAATATCAGCCTGTATGTCATCTAAGTGTTTAGATGGTTAAAACAAGAGATCTGAGCTGTTGTAGGCTGTTGCATGGATCTGTGTTTCTGTTCAGCAATGTGGAGACACCAGTGCTCAGTGTGATGGGTATGGAAAGGCATTTGAATTTGTACTTGACAAAACTGAGTCTGGTTTGGGAAATTCAGAATTCCGTGGTGGAATCCCTTTCTGTGTGGACATCCATGGTTCCATAACTTCATTAAATCATGTCTCTGTCCCTGGTTACGAGAACCTAAATGGATGTTTTTGAAGTGGTAGGTTACAGCTCCATTGGCAAGTAGTACAGTCCAATAGAAGCAGATTTGTGGAACACAATAATTAAAGTGCTGAGGACTCAAAGACTTCATTGCATGTGTTTGAAGACAGGAGGAGTTCCTTTGGATTAGCTGAGCTCTAGACTGCATGCCTACTTGTGGTTGGAGTGTGTCTGCCTATTTTAATTTCATCCAAAAGGAGTGGCTGGCACACTAAGACGTGTTCAAAATATGAAACAAAACCTGGTAAGTGGAGGTGATTGGATGATTCACTTCAAAAGAGCACTCCTGATTTGAATGAAGATGCTAATGTAGGTGTACCTGCGGGCTATTGTTGCCAGGGCTTTGTTTCTTTTAGGGAAGGGGAGATTATTCCTACCTACTTAATTTGAATTGCTTACTGTTTGGATTGGTACTGAGTAAGAAGTTCTACTTCTGCATTATCTCTAGTGTGGGCAAAGCAAAAGTCTGTTCGTTAATCTTTTCAATCCTCTTCCTAAGCTGATACCAAGCTACCTAATTATTTGTGAAAGAAATCATTAGTATATGTATTTATCAACCTTCATCTGAATATAAAACAGAGTATTTTATGAATAGAAAATTAGGAGGTCTATATTTATATTAAACAATTCACTGCACAAAGGAGGTCCTGAATTCATTGGTATACACCAACTGCATGTGTAGTTGCATTGCCCCCTCCTGGTAAGTCAGAGTCTACTACATGGTCTTCCAGTTTGGAGATGTTGGGTACCATTACTAGATCATCATTAATGCACCCTAAACCTGGATAAGGAGCCAGACTATTGACACTGTATTTTCTGTATGTTTTTTTATTTTTGGCTTAGTAAACGCTGGCTTTATGAAATGCAGTAATCTGAGATGTTGTGGGCTCTGTCAAAATTCTGGTTTAGCATCTCTGAAATTTCCTTAAAGAGTTCCTGCCTTTACTTTCTGGTTAACAATTAAATCCTTGAAAATAAACTTTTCATCTGACATGTATAAGAAAGTTGGTAATACCCTATCCAGTTAAAGAAGATCTGGATATGCATCCATAGTTTTAGTGAATCCAGACCTGCTCTCTATTGGGCAACAGTGTTTTACATCAGGCCTTTTTTATAGTGCATGGTAATTCTTACAATATCTAACAATCACACCTATTAAATTCAGAAGGTCAATTGTTATAAACAGAACTGACATTGGTTTTAAATAATGGTTTTCCCTGTCCTGCTCTCCTCCTTTGGGCAAGCCTAAGGAATGCAGTGACTGGAACTTTGGTGTACAAGTTGCTAGAGGCAGTTAGGAAGGTGACCTTGCGCCAACAGAAAGATGGTAGTAAGTCAACTTTTAAAGGGCTGCTTTTGAAGCCTACTTGGGTCAACAACGGCTTGCCACCAACTGGCTTTGCCATCACCCTCAGAAGATGTAGACTAGGACCCGAGAGATGCTTATCACTGTACATTTCCTTTCCCTGGGCTTGTTAGAAGTAGTTTCCACTTCATTGGTGGCCAGTAGTTTAGTACTCAGATTTCAGTGGCCATCGGCAAAGGAAGAAAGGCTTTTCTATTATGGCTAGGACTCAGAATTAAGTGGATTGTGCAGGGTGTTTGTGTGGGTTCTGGTGATGCCCAGTGCCTCATTTCCCACCTGCCTGGTGAGGGGCTGAGGTGGTGTCTGATGGGAAGGCAGAAGCAGTGCTGAGAAATCCCATCACTCTGTAATTTGGCACATAGACAATAGAATATTTGTGCCTTGGAGACTTGAATGAAATGCACACTAGTGGCAGAAAATCTTCTTTTTCTGAGTAGTAAATATCTACTATTGATGCTGAACTGGCTCGAGGTTTGCTTAAAAATCTGGTCTCTTAACAGCTGATTTTGTTTATTTCATGGTGCTATGGGAAATAGACTTTCTTAGTCAATTTGTAACTTATTTTTCTTATATTAAATTCTGTTATTTATAGTTATTGCTGAATACTTCTTCATTGATTCAAGAAGCCATGAGTTTGTTTCATCCAAAAGTCCTAAGCTCTGCCTGCCTTCCTTGTACTGAGAATGATGCCATCCCAAGATCTGCAATCTAACCACTTAACAATGTCAACACAATATTGTTAGACAGACAGGCTTCATATGTTTAAGAAGTGTTTAAGTTGATAAATGTGCATATCAACCAGTCAGCAGTGTGCTGTCTCTTACATCCTCAGGGCAACAGAATTATTGTAGTTTGCATCTTAGTTTTCTTAAAACAAAGAGCCTGTCAGACTTGATTAGCCAAGAATGTATTGACTTAAATATAGATATTGTTTGACACAGATGCATATAGACAGAAATAAAAGTGCCTACTTAATCCTTTTACAGTGCTTAAAAAATGAAGGAGGGGAAGCCCTGAAACCTATGAAATGCACCGCATGCCATAGCTGCCTTGCAGCACTTTTGCTATTTTTATATCTGCATTCATTGAAGAGAACTTGCTTAAGTGAGAGAGAAAAGGCTGGTAGATGCATTTAGTTAGGAGAGGAGATGCAAGAGCAAGGAAGCTGGGTTTCTGAGAAGGTACAGAAAATGTGGTGGAGAAGAGAGCTTATATCTTGTGGCAGGAGAAGGTAGTAGTGAACCCAGGATGACGTTATGGTCCAATAAAGAAGGTATCATAGGTTCAGAGCAGGTGTATTTGAACAGCAGTCTTCAAGAAAGTTACATCTTTTCCAAAACTGTAGCTATTTAAAGAGAAACAGAAAGCAGCCTGCTTTAAGTACTACTAATTCTTAACCATCTTTTTTATTCCCCAATGTTCTTTACTGTCATGTCAGTATTGATTCCATAAGATGGAAAAGTCTTTTGAGCTTTTGCTTGCTTCATAATTGTGCCGAGCAGAGAAAGATGATCCCTTGAGGTAACACAAAGAGTGTAGATTGGGCTTTGCTTGTTCAGTTGTTGAACACAACTATGAAACACACACCAGTAACTGGATTTGTGAACCCAAATAAACGCTTGATCTGAGTACTCTTGCAGGACTACTTGATGTGCCTTAAGACTGGCAAATCTGTGGCAGCTTTGCTTCAATGAAAATTGGTGATAGTATTAACCTTACACTAAATGTGAAAAGGAAGAACTAATGTAGGTTTTCATTTTGCTCTTGGGATTAAAATTGAGTAGACTTTGTTGGTTTAAATTTCTTCTATAATTTTTTAGCATATTACAGAAATCTATAATGGAAGTAAATGTAGAGATATTCACAGTTGATAGTTGAACAGGAGACAGCTGGGTCTTTTGACACTTAGGCAGTTGTGGGAGGCTGCCTGGGATTTCGAGGTAGGTGGAGTAACTGGATGTTTCTGTAGAAGTGCAGGAAGAGTTGGTCACGACTGTACGGGCATTTAAAATGTCTCATCTGAAGTCATATGTGGTGCTCTACAGACATAAATGAATCAGTTCATACTTTCTAGAACTGTTTTCCAGGTTCTCAGACTTGAACAGACTTATCAGCATCAGTTTGTATTTGGGTCAAGTGTGAAAGCTTATCTGTGTAAGTTTAAAAGTTTAGCTCAGCTGCTTCCCCTCTTTTACATATAGGTGGTTTTGATGTTGTGGGAGGGACTGAGGTGCTGTTGGTCAGCCTTCCTTCTCTCTTAGGCTAAGTTTTGGGTAGTGCATTAAATCAAGCTTGGTTGTTGGGCCAACACCACCGAATTCTTAGCAGATCATGAATTGTGTTAAGAGAGAAGCTGCTTACCGAAAGCTCAGCTAGTTTTGTCATTTGAATTTTAGCGAGTTCAGCAGGGCTGATAATTCCCTTTCGGCAACATTTAGATAGTGTGTTGAAGTCAAGAAAACTCGAGTCACTCTGATTATGATTTGAGTTCAACAGTTGTTCAAAGACTGAGATTTCAGAGTGAGCTTTTCTTGAAGAGCAGCAGTGAGTTTCCACACCTTGATTGTTGGCAATATGGTATGTGACTGTGTGTGTGTGTGTGTAAAGAAACCAAAGAGACTAAGCAAGGCTGCTTTTAGGGGGGATTGTTTGCTGGGTATAAGTTACTTTCCTGATGGCACACTTGCATAAGATGTTTTGACACGCAGTTGCAGATCTTGCTGGTCCTGGTAAATCCCGCTCTTCACAGTAGGAAACAACTCCACCTCTTTCTTTGGTAACAACAGAAGTAAAACTTTGTGGTTTCTTTTTGCTTTTTGTAGCAACAAAGAAGAGAACGGGAAGCTCGAAGGCAACAAGAGCGTGAGCAAAGGCGGAGAGAACAGGAAGAAAAGAGACGTCTGGAAGAAATGGAGAGGAGGCGTAAGGAAGAGGAAGAGAGAAGAAGAGCAGAGGAGGAAAAGAGGAGGGTAGAAAGGGAGCAGGTGAGTCCATGATACAGATACAAGCACAGTAAGTTTGCCTCTTCTAAATTCTAATTTAATTTCTTCAAATAAGTAAGCTTAAAGCAGCTTAGAGGCAACCTAACGCTGACCCTTTCATCTTTTGTTGTCTCTGACAGCAAATGCACTAACATAGATTGTAGGGCTTTATGGAAAATTCTAGCAGCCTAAATATTCCCTCAAAAGAGGAAGTCTTGTTGTGGTACTCACTCTAAATTCAGCTGGTGCCTCTGGGCTTGACTGAAAACTATCAGAATTGGTGAAATCATCACGGGGGCTGAAAATCGTTTCTAGACTTGTCTAGCTGGATCAGTGGTTCTTGCAGGACGTGCCTATGTTCAGAAAGCCTTCCAGAGAAGTTGCACTTCAGCTTCTGGCTCCCAGAATTGGTCAGAGGCTCGTCATATACTTTGAATATTCTGAATTTGAGATGGAACCTTTAAGCTGCAGAGGATTTTCCTTCCTAAAACTCAG
Organism: Neomorphus geoffroyi; assembly: GCA_033558235.1. Classification (NCBI taxonomy): domain Eukaryota; kingdom Metazoa; phylum Chordata; class Aves; order Cuculiformes; family Neomorphidae; genus Neomorphus; species Neomorphus geoffroyi. The sequence goes on along the minus strand of JAUMJM010000005.1, from coordinate 33,553,038 downwards.
ATATGCAGTCTCTTTCTTACTCTGTTTAAAATCAGCTCTAATCATGTATGCCAGTTCAGGCAGCAAATATAACTTAAGTTGTGTCCATGTGCCCTTAATACATTGAAAGTACAGGTGAGAAACCTTTTAAACTGTGAAATTTGGCTGCTATATTTATGCATGAAATCTGCATGTTCTAAAATCCTTTGAAAACTTTAATCAGGGTGATAATCAGGGTAATAATTACTGTGCATGTACTGCAAAATAGTGATCCCAAATAAAGGGCCAAAATTACTGTCTTGGAGGCTGATTGTAAATTTCCCATTAACTTCAGGAATGCTGGTTTTGGCTTGATATACTTTAATTTTTTCTTACATGAAATCACTGTATTTGAAATCATTTATGATCACATTACTGGGGAATTTTATTGTGTTTCTATATATTTCAAAGATTTTTGAGTCAAAAGGAGTGAAGACCAACCAATGGGAATAAATATATGGAAAATCTCTAATTACAGCACAGCAATTTGCTTTTGGGCAGACACCGGGTATTCCCCCGGCTGCTTTTTAAACTCTTGAAATGCTAATTACGCACAGTGCCAATAATGACACATGGTTAATTGATGTGGCCAAGCTGAACCACTCTGAATTTTTTTTGAGAAGAAAAGACGTGCCCCCTCTTAGGATTTTTTTCAGCCAATGTGCATAACAACAGTACAGTGTATCTCATCAGTCTGTCACAAGACTTTCTATAGCTCCCATCACTGTATCACTGATTCATTAATTTCTTTATACATACACTGTAAATGTGTGCGTGTGCTTGTGTGTGTGCGCATGCACATATTACATACTTCCATTAATTGCATGATAGGATGTTACCAGCTTGGGTTTGGTGCTTCAGAGTTTGAGTTCTTCTAGGGGATCAGGTGAAGCAGTGGGTAAACCTCTCATCCTGTTGAGACTGTGGGTGAAGAGGTGGCTAGATCGCAAGAGCAAGCGAGTTTGGTCTAATATCTGTTTCCTAGTGGATGTTTGTTTGTGTCATAACCATCGCATAATTCAGCAAGGCTGGCAGCGTCTGCTCAGGAGAAGCTTCTGGTGAGGGCGGCAGGGGAGATGGCAGGGCAGGTCCCAACTGCACTTGGCAGAGCCCCTCTGGGGGACCTTGCTCCAGGTCTGCTTACACTACGCCTGGCTGTAGCTGTTGCTAACAGTTCATCGCACCAGTGCAACAAACTAATGTTTAATACAACGTGCATGTGACTTTGTGTTGGCTGTGTTGAGTCAGACTTGCTGTGTTTTAACTTTCCAAAACCTTCAAGTGCATTTTGCTGCTTCTTGAAACCACTTCCAAAATTCATAAACAAGATATGGCCCGTGCCGGCAACATTTGCAGGAGTCCAAATTTCAGAATGGAAGGGGGCCAAATCTGATGCTCCGGAGGAAGGGCTTCTTAAATTGTTCTGCAGGCACTAATCCATCCTGAAGTGCGTTTCTCGTTAAAGCTGAACTGGGGAAGTAGCGTGTGGTGTTCCACCCAGGGGGTTCTGATGCATTCCTTTTGAATAAATTTATTGCTGGGTAATTTCTATGTGACAGGAGTATATCAGGCGACAGCTAGAAGAGGAGCAGCGGCACTTGGAAATTCTACAGCAGCAGCTGCTCCAGGAGCAGGCCATGTTACTGGTAAAGCACTGTATCTGTTTTGTTCAGTAGCTATAGGATCCATTTATCCGGCCAGTCCTAGGCTTCCCTCAGTCGGGCACAGCTGCACTGACAGTATGACAACAAAGAAGCTTGATTAAAAAGGCCATTTATGCTAGCGTCGTGGGCTGACAGGCACATATGAGAAGTGCTGTATGGTCACACTGCTTTCTGGGCAGTAAGAGGAGGCTTTATGTTAAAGTGGAACAGTTCTGGTGTGGTGGTCGAGTTTCTGAACAGACCTTGGCATTCAGTGAAGAACTAGAGTGCTTATGTTGCAGACCAAAAGCACACATGATATGTAAATCCACCCTGGGATACAATGGCCTAGTGTTTGTCTAAATCTTTGTTTTATGAACTTTACACTGGATTTAGTATAAATAACTCTCCTTTTTTTTTTTTTTCTTTAATAAAAACCAGTTTTGACATAACTCTCCAATCCTATCAAGCTTAATAATACACTCTCAACTTTCCGACCACGAGACACATGCCATATTGGTCTAACTTAGCTCTTGGTTACACTTTAACAATGAAATAAACAAAACAAAACAAAAAAACCAACAACAACCAGAAAGGTGCATTTTTAATGGGATAGATAGGGACATGTCAACCATTCAGTTAATGTCATGTCTTGAATTACTTATGTATTCTCTCAAAGGAATACAGATGGCGAGAGATGGAGGAACACCGACAGGCAGAGCGACTCCAGCGCCAGTTGCAGCAGGAGCAAGCCTACCTCCTGTCACTGCAGCATGATCACAGGCGGCAGCAGCAGCAGCAGCAACAGCAGCAGCAGCAGCAACAGCAACAGCAGCAGCAGCAACAAGAAAGGAATAAACAAAGTTACCATACTCCTGAGCCAAAATCCCACTATGAGCCTGCTGAAAGAGTGCGTGAGGTAAGTCCTGCTTGTGGGCAGGAATCTACTGCCTGCTCCTTTGCCCCTGCCTGTTGGTATCATCTTGTCTATGATTCTGCCATAGTACAATTGAAGGCCAAATCATCACTCATAACAGGCAGAATATTTTTAAAAGTTGACTACTGATTTCCAAACTCGAGAGATGCTTCTGAATACTTCTGCTGCAATCATTGGGACTCAGAGTTTTGACATAAAAAGGGTAGAAAGAAATTCTGGAGGGCTGCAGACTGAGGGGACCTAATTTTGGAAGCATAACATCAGGAAGCTGATCTCATCTGCACTTCATCAGACATGCTTTTGTAGGAAACACTGGTGCAACTGGTGTTCTCTGGCAGGTACTGGTACTTGGAATTTGGGAGGAAATTGGAAAGCCTGAACCTATGAGGGATGCTTGCATACAGCACCTGTTTACATATTTGATGCTTTAGCCCGTGCTTTTGGAAATATCCTTCTCATGAACACACACCTGAATTTAATTTCATTTCATTTCTGAAGAGTTAAATATTCTCTTCTAAGGTCACTCTTATGAAACTCTGTGGTGCTGCCGTCTTGGTCTTTGGCTGCTCACAAGTCAATCTGAAATCATCAGAGTGCTCTGTTTCAGTGAGAGGTCCTATGTCTTCACTGGTTCACGGATAACATTGCTAAACAAGTAATTGCCTCTTTGATGCATACTTGGCTTTCTTTCAGCAGTCTTATTCCTATGTTTCCCTTGAGCACCATACTGCCCGCAAACCACTAGACTGGACAATACAAGCACTTATAAGCATTCATCACTGGCATGTGGGAACTAGGTAAATGTATTTTGGAATAAGAACAAAAAAATCCTTGGCACTGGTGAACATGATATAGTATCTTTCAGTCCACCTTTGTCCAGTAGTGCTTCATTGCCTTTGAAGTATTGCTGTTTGGGTTTCGTGAGCACAAACTAATTTTCTTGTAGATGCTGTTCTTCATAAACCATGTTTATGGTATCTCATCCATTCCTCTTGGTGATGGAAGTATCTGATAGGTCACTTTCTCCTGGAAGTTCAGACTTGTCTGGTATGTGGTAGTGCAGGCATGGAACCAGTCCTTCTGTCCTTGTTCCTGGCCCACCTCAGGGAAAGTACAATGCCATTTCAGCGCTCCTGTCCAGAGTGAAGGCTGGCTGTGGAGGGATGCAGAACCATCTCTGTTCCACATCTCTCATTTTCCCTTTGGAGCTGAGAAGAAGAGGAACTCCCTGAAGATTCGGTGTGTTACAACATTTAGCAGAACCACTGACTCAACTGGTTTTGTTCTGGTCTTTTTCTTTGGTGATTGCTCTAGCTAGAAGGAGTGAAGACACAGAATTGTGTTAGTAGTCAGATCTTCCCAGGGATTACTGTGGTAGAAGTATAGCCATGATATCTCAGTGCCTGGCAGTGGGAGCAACACCAGTTAATCTTTAAAGTAGACATTGACTCTTACATCATTCCAGACACTGGAGTTGGAGAGCAAGCATTCTGTACCTTATGCTTCAGATATACTCCTCTCCAGAGAAAGTCTCCATCTACGGAGATGCTGACCATCAGAATGAAAAGCCAAAGTGAGCTACCTTTCCTGTTCTGGCAAAGTCTAATGGGGAGTGGTTTTGTTTTCCTGTTTCAATGGCAATAAGAACATAAGGAAAAGGATTGGCTATGATTGCTATGATTGGCTCTGGGGAGATTAGATCAAGAAATGAGGGTTAATACTGTTTTCTGGTCCAAACAGTCAGATAACTGGAACAAGGCCTGTTTCTATCCAGCAGGCGTGCTGACTGTCTTTCTCGCCTCTTGCCTGGTTTTAAGGACGTGTGGCTCATGCGGTTTTTGTGCTTTGTGGAGGAAACCTTCTATCATCTACAGCTAAAGACATGAAAGCCTGTTTCTTCAGACAAAGACTTGGGGCTTTTCCTTGTTATATTCAATAACAAGGAGTCTGGCCTGTTTTTTAAGCTTTAAAGGATGACTGTGAAGTTGAACATGATGGTGGAAATGATTGTATAGTGAAGATGCTTGCTTCCATTACTGCTGTATTTCCCAAGACGTGGTATATTTCACATAGACCTGGCAGAAGATTGTCTGCTTCTTTCTACACGCAAACTGTTACTGTCCTCAAATTTTGGAAAGCAGAGGCAGGTTAGGTTGGGTTTGTAAAGCAGCCCAGGCCTAAGGAGTCCTGGGGACTTGCCTTTGTCTTCTGACATGGATATATGAACAGCCAGCCTCTCCAGGCCCTCACTGCTAAGGAACAATTAGAATCATAGAATCATATTATCATCTGGTTGGAAAAGACCTCTCAGATCATTTAGTCCAACCGTACCTGTCCCCTTACTTAACCCTGTCCCTAAGAGACTCATCTACCCATTTTTAAACGTCTCTGGGGCTGGCGATTCCACCACCTCCCTGGGCAGCCTGTTGCAAACCCTGACCACACTTTCAGTGAAGAAATTTTTCCTAATGTCCAGTCTAAACCTCCCCTGGTGCAACTTGCAGCCATTCCCTCTTGTCCTATCGCTGTCACTTGTGAGAAGAGCCCAACACCCACCTCATCACAACCTCCTTTCAGGCAGTTGTAGACAGTGATGAGGTCTCCCCTCAGCCTCCTCTTCTCCAAGCTAAACAACCCCAGCTCCCTCAGTTGCTCCTCACAGGACTTGTTCTCCAGCCCCCTCACCAGCCTCGTTGCCCTTCTCTGGACGCGCTTCAACCCCTCAATGTCCCTCTTGTAGTGAGGGGCCCAGAACTGAACCCAGCACTCGAGGTGCGGCCTCACCAGTGCCGAGTACAGGGGCACAATCACCTCCCTGCTCCTGCTGGCCACGCTGTGTCTGACATAGGCCAAGATGCCATTGATCCTCTTGGCCACCTGGGCACACTGCTGGCTCATGTTCAGCCAGCTGTCAGCTAGCACTCCCAGGTCCTTCTCTGCCAGGCAGCTCTCCAGCCACTCTTCCCCAAAGAAGGAGACTACCCCAGTACTGGTTTTGTGCTCCACGCACAAGGGTTAAAACAAATCTTGTGAGCAGAATCTGTACAAATGATATCAGCCCCAGCTGCTAGTTTCACCTTTCTTTGATGCTTTGATAAAGTGCTGGTAGTTTTGTGTATACTAGTGTACACTATCCTGGTTCCAGCAACATACTGTCTTAACAAATGGAAGAATATTTCCTTTCTGTGTGGAGCCTCCCTCCATCTCTTGCCCTTCTTACCTCTCATTTTGTTTGCAATGCTGCAGCAATTGGCAATGTTTCTGCATGGGGACCTCACTTGACGTCTTTTGAGGACTGAGCACTTTTTGACTTAGTCTTTCCCTCGACAAGCTCTTGAGGTTAGTGTACGATCACTTCTGCACCTCCCTCAGAACCAGAAACAAACTCTTGGGGCTGTTGCCTGCAGCCTGTGAGGTTGTATTGGGACTATCTGATAGGAAAGAAGATGACCAGTTTCATACTGGTACCTTTCATACCTAAAGCTCCAGTATTACTGGCTAGAGAAGCATATCCTATCTCTTCTTGCATTTCCAAAGAGACAAGCAGAGGAAAGCAGATGATCAAATACCATTACTTCAGTAATGGGAAGTGTACTTTTATATTGTAAAGTTGTTTCTGTTTTCATATATCCTTTTTATTGTCTGTGAAGAAAATACTCATGGATAGTAACCAGTCTAGGCAGAAAGGTGCCCCATAATGATCTTTGATCACATCACTTCAAATCTTACTGCCTGCTGTATGCCCTCTTCCTGGTATAGATTTTCCATATTGGCATACTTAGACACTTCGGTGTAGTTTGCTCTGTGTTTTATGGTGCTAGTGAAATTGGTAGGGAAAAAAACCACTGCCGAGCCCCAAATGTACTTGGTTTCTTTATGGTAGAAGAAAGGTGGTACTCATCTTTGTATTTCTACTATAATTGATTTTATTGACTCCAGGTTTAACCTCCATTTATTTTGGCTTAGGTGGAGGAGAGATTTAGAAAAACTAATCAGGGCTCCCCTGAAGCACAGTCTAAACAGATGGGCAAAGTGTTGGAGCCACCAGTGCCTTCAAGATCAGAGTCCTTTTCCAATGGAAACTCAGAACCTGCTCAGCCTGCACTGCAGAGGCCGATGGAGCCCCAGGTAAGTGCTCAGGATGGTCTTGGTGAGCCTGAAGGAAAGGCAGAAGTCCCAACATGTTTCCTTCAGATTTGCAGATCTTGATGTTTAAAACCTTTTGTAAAGGGTAGCAATGTTACACAAAGCAGCTTATTCAGTAGATTTACCCTTTGTCTAGTTTTGCTTATGTCATTGATAACCTAAACTGATGGATTTGTGGGTTTGCTGTTGTTTTTGGAGGGTGTTGGGTTTTTTGTCCTTTTTTAATATTAGAGCTAGATTAGAACTGTTGCATTGCAATATTGTATGTGCCATGGTGGAATGGTGGGCTAAACACTGGTGACAGTTGCAGTATACTTTTGCAATGCAGAATTTAATCTGTGCAAGATACTTACTACCAAAGAAAGATGCTCAGGATAGAAGAGCTTGCTTGGTTTATTTAATTCTTGTGGAAAAAGCTAGCTAAACAAGTGGTTTTTAATACTATGAGCACTGCTTCAAAGGGATTTACAAAACATGACTAAGAAAAGCAAGTTTGTTGTCCATTGGCCTACAGTGGCTAAATAGAGCTCTGTACCACCCCTAGAAAATCAAGTAGAGGCCAAAACCACTAAGCTATGTGGCTGGTGTCATTCTGTTCTTTTCCAATGGAAAGCCTTCAGATCTTGGTGTCCGTGTCTCATAGGAATTACAGCATGAATTTAAAAAGCAACCTTTGTCTAAAACCTAAGACGTAGCCCATAAATTCTGAGTGATTTAGATATGCTATAATTTAACAGTGTAGTTCACCATTCAGTTCCTCTGTTTCCATGCAGAATTTTCGTTGCCTAAATTAAGTCTGTTGATGACAGTGCAAGCTAAAATGGTCCCTGATTGTGACTGGGTATTGCAACTCTTTTGGGCAAGAGGAGAATTTGAACAGAAGGGAGAGTGGGAGAAATTAGGACAGAACTTCATCTCTTACTCATTAATTCCTGGCTTTTATTCAAACTTCTATGACTATTTCAAAATATTGGACTTGTATCTTCGTGCTCTCTGTGCTAGTTACTTTTATAGTCTAGGTTTTCCACTCGTATTAAGGATAATCAGGCTCTTCAACAGCTGTGTGTATTAAAATTGAGGAAATAATAATAATAATAATATAAAAACAAATAAAATCAGCCTACTGAAACTGGGATTGAAAGCAAAGTTTTGCTTAATTATTAGGTGTGAAAACAGCCTGTTCATCAGCTATGGTCTTTCCTCGTCCTTAGTTTCAGAAATTAACTCTGAAACATAGGTTTAAGCACAAGGAGTGACTGGGCTGAAGGGTCACTATGGATTTCACTGGAAATCCCTATAGAGTTCTAACCCCAGAGTTACTGTTGTGCCTTCTTAGTATGTGTAATTGAATATGTGTATGTGTACATGTGTGCTTAGTTTGTGTATAAATTTGTATATATGTACAGTATATGGTATGTATATGGCGTAAGTATAATAAGCTTTGTACATATGTATACTATATACAATATATATTATGGTTTTATATATATATATATTGCAATGAGTGTAAAGGAATAAAGGCTTTTGTGTTATGGTCTTTCTCTAAAAGTTTGGAACTGTGTCTAGTTCCTAAATTTATTAGGTAACGTAAATGTCTGTCGGTTTGCACATTTTACAGCATTCTTTAATTTTGTGCATTTCTTCAATTGGATATCCACTTCAAATTTCCCATTCCTCCAATGCTGCCATGAGACCTGACCAAAGTCCACTCAAGACTGGGGAAAGGAGGGGGACTTCTGTCTTAAGTGGCCTTCGGATTCAGGCTCACGGTGCAAATATTAGATCCCCTTCTCTTCTGGGCACCAGTGTATGTATGTGGAGAGCGTATCTCACAAAAAATGCATATGTGCTGTATTTTCAAGTCTGTTATGTTCTTTGGGCGCTTGCCTTGCTTTTAAGTGCATCGACTCCACCTCACGCTTACCTAATGCCATAACCAATTTATGTCTGCCCTCACCACCTGCCTTTATTCTGTGTTAATTGGAAAGCCAGTTATACTGAGCGCATTGAATGTTTTATGTTTTGTTTTCTTGTAAGGTACAGTGGTCCCATCTGGCATCTCTCAAGAACAATGTTTCCCCTGTCTCGCGATCCCATTCCTTCAGTGACCCTTCTCCCAAATTTGCTCATCACCATCTTCGTTCCCAGGACCCATATCCACCTTCACGCAGTGAAGTGCTAAATCAGAGTTCTGACTCTAAGTCGGAGGTACCTGACCCCACCCAAAAGGCTTGGGCTAGATCAGACAGTGACGAGGTGCCTCCAAGGGTAAGGAGTAGAAAGACAGATGTGTGCTATTTTTTTATTATTAATTATTATTTTTTAAGGATGTGATACCCTGGACACGGGGAAGACTGTGCCCTTGTGCCTGCATTGGTAACAGTATTTTAGAAAGCAGACTATTATGTAGGTGTTCACTCAATTGGTTAATGATAATCAACCTTAAGTACAATATTGATGCTTCATATAAAATTGACAATTATTTATAGAATACATCTATTTCAGAGAGACAATTTATTATGCAAAGTTAGGAAATCGTTATTGTATTCAGAAAAGAACTTAAAATATCCCTGAGTTTATTGCTCAGAGTTAATTTTCCTTTTCATCTATTAGCAACCCAATGAATCATATACGCATTTAAAATAGAGATGGAACTGAACGAAAAGGAAACATTCGATATATGTTTTCCTCCTCTCCCCCCCCAGCCCCCACTTTCATCCACTGGGATTTGCTTCTTCTGAGTATATTCTTGCTCCCCTACCAGTCTTTGCCTTCTGCTGATCCATTCCCAGGCATTTGTTTGGTTCCCCTGAGCTTATTCTCCTAATCCTCATGCTGTTTCAGCAAATTGCTTTGTGCCTCCCCTGCTTCGGTCAAAATGCCATGTTCTTTTTAAATGTCTCAGTAGTTGGACGGGTAGCGGGGTTGCGTATGTGTTCATGTGGTAACTATTAGACACTACTTAATGTTAAGGCTGAACTTTGAGTTCTCTTCAAAATCTGAACAGCATCCCAAATAAGGCTCTTGGTTTTATAGGAGCTTATTTATTGGTTTGGCTCATTGATACTAGCTTGGACATAGACAAGTGTTGTTAAAATCTTAAGAAAATATTCTGTGACAGGAGAGGTTTAATCTTCCTCTTCTGTCTCTTGTGGGTTTAACGCAACCTTTTTTCTCCCAAGGTACCTGTGAGAACAACATCCCGATCACCAGTCCTGTCCCGCCGTGATTCTCCACTGCAAGGTAGTGGGCAGCAAAATAACCAAGCAGGTCAAAGAAACTCCACGAGGTTTGTAAGCCTACACGTATTCACCTTTCTTGCATAGTGAAGAAAAGGCCCATGGGAAGCCAGGCAGTTCCAGGCACTGTCTGTTGGATGTGAAAGGAAAATTAATTTGAATCCCTTTTCAGCAGTGATTAATATTATTTTCCCTTATTGTAGAACATGTGCCAACAAACACTGGCAAAATTTCTTCTTCCCTCTCTTCCTTTGAGTTGCCTGCCCTATAACTTTGGCAATAATTTCAAAAGATCCTTAAGACTACTCAAAAAATGTGGCCATTCATCTTGCCTTTTGGTGCAAGAGGTCATCTTGGGCATACCACGGGGATTTAGTGGCAGCAGAAGTGTTTGTAACATCTAAAGTGAAGAGATCTCAGAACCAGACTTCAGGTGGGCAAGAAACATCCATGAACTGTGACACAGAGCATCTGAGGTGAGGAAAGGGTAGCGGAAGGAGCTGCCTCCAGAGCTCAGCAGAGCATCATGAACAGGCCACCTTGAAACTGGCTCAGTTAACAGCGATGAGGATATTCTGAGAGGGACAGGCAGTGCCAGCTTTTTGGCTTGTGCTTGTGTTGCCAGGGCACTTCTGAACCAATTTGAAACCTGCTGCATGCAGTCTGAGAGAACTGTGCATTTTAGGTTAGATGAAGAATGGCAGATACTCAGTTCCAAATAAAAAGAATAGCTTACACCCACATAAACTTTTGTTTTTCAGTCATCTTAAATAATGTAACAGGTGTTTCAAAGGGAGTCACTGCTTGGTTTATGAAGCATCACTGGCGTCCTCTGTTTGGTGTTAAGTGCTCATTATATCTGTTGTTCATATTATCAAGACACACAGTGTTAAATGCTCATCTCAGATGAGCTATTAGCAGAACATTAAGAAAGAGTGATGTTTGAATTTAGAAGGGGGAATCTGAAACTGGAGTGTGTGACAAAGACTTTCTTCCCTCATCTGTTACAGCAATATAGAGCCTCGTCTGCTGTGGGAAAGGGTGGAGAAGCTCGTACCAAGACCAGGTAGTGGCAGTTCTTCAGGTTCAAGCAACTCTGGCTCACAGCCTGGTTCCCACCCTGGCTCTCAGAGTGGGTCTGGAGAGCGGTTCCGGATGAGATGTAAGTCCTTCCCCCACCTTTTGTAATGTTGTGTTTATAAATTTATTGAGTCATGCAATGCTCAGTAATGAAGGGTGATAACTCTCACTGGGAAATAAATTCGAGCATGCAATATCAAAGATGAGTTAGCTTCCAGTACCCGCCCTTGGCTCTATGGCCTTGTTTGGGAAATACAGTGGATGCAAAAGCTGTTGTGAAAGTGTTTCAGTGTTCTCTGGTTCATGTTCAGGCACTGCTGCATTTTCCCATGTGCAAACAGCCCAGTTTTCATGCTCTCAAAGCTCCTTTCCTCCTATGTGTAAGGACATCTTTTGTTGCTTGTGTTGTCTGTCACATTGATGGTTGCTGAAGGGGTGCAGACTGCTATGGATAGGTCTCAGCTGGGGTGTGTTGGATGCTGATGCAGGTTTTCCGGCTTGTGGCCACACTGGAGTTACCCTTTCAATTTACTTTGGCTTCAATCATAGTTCAGGTATATAGATCACAGCTTGTAATGTTTTTCATATAGTCCTTCAGGGGCAATGTAATAGTGAATCAGTGAAACTTAATGTCTTGCTGCTAGGCACTGCCTGACAGCCCTCTCACCTCTCTTCCTCATTCCAAAGTGAAGTCAGAAAACGTATTGTAGGTCCCTGCTAAATCTGTTTTGTTCTGTGTTCTTTCTGGGGTCTTGACGTGTGCAGCATCATCCAAATCAGAGGGTTCACCATCACAGCGTCATGAAAGTGCACCTAAAAAGCCTGAAGAGAAAAAGGAAGTCTTCAGACCTATCAAGCCTGCTGTAAGTTGTATACATGTTAGCCTGTCCCCCCTCTCTTTCAGGTAGGCTCACAAAAAGTAGTGTGAGCTTCCATTCATGGTGCTACTGGGGGTAAACTTCATCTTGAGTTTGTATCTGTGAGTGTAGTATTGTGTCCTGCGTTCTGCAATTGCTTGTAAGTGTCACAATACTTAAATATTAGAATTTGCTCTGCTTCTGGAATTGGTTTCTGCTCTCTGATCTTCTTCCTTCCTAATCTTTGCCTTTCTGTCTTTCAATCCTATGCTTCTTTCCTGGGGCTGGACGAATGCATTTCACCTGAATGTGCCAATGCTGGGCTGAATGGTGCAGGGAGAAGTGGTAAGACCTTTCTGATGTTTTCTTTATCTGACTGCTGTTACAGTCAATTACAGCTCTATAACCAGTTCTATCTGGGGCATCACAGTGGGTTTCCACAGTATTTCCAACTTTCCTTAAAACTTTTTTTCTCTTGCTATTATACCACACTAGCACCTGAATCTGTCAGTTAAAACTGCTTTCTTAAAGAAACTTAGAGGTTGATTCTTCACTTCTGATAGTATAATGTGTCAAGTACTTGTCATAAACAATATTCAGCTAAATAATGCATAGCTTCACAATTGAGAGCAGATGGCACTGAGTACAAACCTGGTTTGTCCGTTCTACAAGCTGCAGACAGAAAAGCAGCTCGTGTCCCTTACTATTTGACAGTCATGTGCTAATGAAACTGACTGCTCAGATGAGCTCCTTAGCATGGATTCATGAAACTGGAAATGGATCAAAAGGTTTTAAGAAGATCAGCTGTCTGCTACTGGCAAAATACGTTGTGCCTTGGATGGCCCAATGAGTCTTAAGATCTTTCTGCTACCTTGCATTCCAGAGTTTCTTTTGATGGATGCTATTAACTTCCAAAGTTTTGGAAAATGAACTCTGACAGTCAATTACTGTGTGAGAGAGGATCCGTGTGCCTGTCTATGTCTTTCAGATGGCATAATGGGATAAACTGAAGGTGTAATCAGGATAGTTTTGATTCAGAGTATAAGCATATTTCTATAATATGGCAAGACCTCCTATGCTTTCTATGCTTTAATTTGTCAGAAAGTGAGTTTTGGTAACTATCAAGAGTGAATAAATCAAAGGAAACAATGCTGGGACTATAGAGACATGACAGTGGACAAAGGAGCAAACTGGCACTAATCTGATGGGGTTGTCTTGCAAACTCTTCTTCTCTCTTCTGTGTAACGTCCATTTTTCCTCCTTCTCCTATCAGGATTTGACTGCATTGGCAAAGGAATTGCGAGCGGTAGAGGATGTGCGACCTCCACATAAAGTGACGGATTATTCATCCTCAAGTGAAGAGTCAGGGACAACAGATGAGGAAGATGATGATATGGAACAAGAAGGAGCAGATGAATCTACTTCTGGACCAGATGATGTCCGAGCAGTGTTAGTTCTATATTTTGCTTCTGTTATACTCCTAGAGGGCTGAAGGAAAAGAATGTTGAATATTTTGGCTTGTATGTTAATATTTTCAGCTTACAACAATCTATGAGCAAGACATAGCAGCATTGTCTGTTCACATTTTCAGACAGGGAGAAGTTTTTCAAAAATCTAGCTAAGCATTTACAAGCCGAGTTAGCAGATATGTCTCTTACATAATTTCTGCAAATGGGGAATCAATTTCTCAGACCCTCAAGAAAGTGCCACTCATCCATATTAAAGTATGCTGGATTGTCCTTCTATAGATTATGTTCTTTCCTTCTTCCTTTGATTTGTTATGAAACAAGAACTGGCATTTAACAAATCCCAACTTTTTTTGATAGAGAAGGTTTTCTGGGCAGGTTATGTAAATGTTCCACTCTGGTCATAATATAAAGGAGTTTTGACTGAGGCTTGGTGTGGGGCAGTGAAAGCTAGGGCACAAGTGCTAATTATCTCACTCTAGTTATTTCTTGTCCGGTAAATAGGTCAACGTTGAACTTGAGCAATGGTGAAACAGAGTCAGTGAAAACCATGATCGTCCATGATGATGTAGAGAGTGAACCTGCCTTGACTCCTTCAAAGGAGGGCACCTTAATTGTCCGACAGGTATTTCTTTTCCTTCCCTGTGCAGTCCTGCACCTTTTCTGTGCTCATTAACCCACTCGCTCATTCACCCATGCTGTTTCTACATTATATTTGTTGTTCGTATTATCAAGACACAGCTCTAGTGAATTTCAGATGAACAAGATGTTTGATGCATGCAAAGAGAAGAGTAGCTCTTCACCCCTTGCTACTGTTTTGCATGCTTTCCAGTGACACCCATGGCAGGAACATGCAGAATACCTGAAAGTCTGTGAGAGAAGGGTAGAAAAGCTGCAGGTGTGTGGAGCAAGTACCTGGAGCGAGAACCTAGTTTAGTTTAACCGTAGAACCAAATGTGGCTCTTGGGAGTGGGGCTGGGAGGGAGGCTAGGGGAGGGAGTGTTCAGAGTTTTTAAAAATTGTTTTGAACCTGTAGTTGAAGGCATACAGACCACCCAGGTAACACACACACACACACGTACATACTAATTCATGTTACATTTAGTGTGGGGGCACTGAGAAGTGTAAAGTAGGTGATGAGGCAGAAAGTGTGGACAGAGCTAGAGCACTGTGTTGTTGCCTTTGATTCTGAAAATATTGCATTCTTGTGCCTCTGAAAGATAACGATTCCCTGCTTTTAAACGAGCTCATGTGTTAATGAGCGTGCTAGCTTATAGGAGATTTCTTGGTAATCGCATTTCTGAATTTCACAACTGAATACCAGTTTCTTAATTGAGTCCTCTGGTTTGAAAATTAAGATTTCATGCTTATTGTTTTAAATAGTTAGCTGAAGGCATTCACCAGACAGTCCAAGCTTGTATCTGTGTAGGATCTCAGTTAGTTTTAAACAAAATAATAGGGGAAGGAATCCTCCCCCCACCCCAAAAAATATGCTTGTCCACGTTGTGGTGGAAGACTTACCGGTGCAGTTACTCTTTTGTTGATTAGTGAACTGGCTGTGCAAGTCAACCACATGAACTAAGCTTTTCCCTGCCAGAAGAGTTGGGAATTTGCTGAATTCTAGTAGTTCTGCCCACTTTCCCTTTCCATCCAGACGTCAAGGAATGGATTATCAGCTTATTTTTTTTAAAAAAATGTAAATAAATAAATAAATGTTAAAAAGTAGGAAGAGAGCGAGGGAGAGAAGGTGAGAGGTTGTTAGGGATATAGACCTTTAAGCAGCACTTGAGCAAGACAAGTGTGCCTGTTTTTTCTACAGAGTACAGTTGACAAAAAGCGTGCCAGCCATCATGAGAGCAATGGCTTTGCCGGTCGCATTCACCTCTTGCCAGATCTCTTACAGCAAAGCCATTCCTCCTCCACTTCCTCCACCTCCTCCTCCCCATCCTCCAGCCAGCCGACACCCACCATGTCCCCACAGACACCCCAGGACAAGCTAACTACTAATGAGGTATGTCTTACACCACAGCTGGCTGCTTTTGTAGGGTTATAGCAGCATTGCCTAGTAGCTAGTTTGCAAAGGAGCTCCAGCCAATCTCCCCTGCTTTTTTTTTTCTGTCACCTTTATTCCCACTCCCCAAATAACACATTTCAGTTCTGTATAAGAAACCCTTTAACTCTAGAGCAGTGCCACGCCAAACTTGCCAGTTTACTATTTTTGCTTCCTCTTAGTGAGTCATTAATTGCATGGCGTTCATTTTGAACTAAACTTGACTACTGCCAATACTCTTTTAAAAGTTGTATTTTATTCCAGGAGCAGGCTAATTGCAAACAGTGTACCTCTTAAAAATTAGCAGTTAATTTTGGCTTTGTTAGGAAAGGCTGAGCTAGTAACTCTGCACATATAAGGAGCTTTTTGTGGAAATTCACCCTTTGGGAGAGGAAACGGCCATGGAGGTTTTTGCTCTTTAAAGCCTGCCACATGGGCTGGGTGAACAAATCAGGTTGTTGCCTGGGAGGATTGTAAGAGCCTGGGGCATTGCTGTCTTGGAACAATGAATGGGGGGAAACTTGGGATTTTTTTTTTCTAAGTATGTGTGTACTCTGACAAGCAGCTGTGTAAAGATGATTGTTCACCAGCACTGGTGGTGTCTAGGTGGAGAAGCAAGGCTTCACTGAGGGGAAGCTCCCTCTTGCTCTCCTGGGCTGATCCCAGGATGGTGCCTTTGCTTACTCACCAAGTGCTGGTGGGTAAGGCTGGTCCTTCACACGTGTGTAACTCCTTACAGCAGAGGAGATGCACACGTGTGAAGGGTGTCATTCACCCCTTTCCAATCCTAGCAGGAAGTGAGTAGCCCAGTGTGGTGGCCCTGTTCCCAGCTGAGTGATCAGTCTCACTATCAGGGAGACCTTCTTTATCTATGCAATCAGGAATCATACAGGGTGAGCAAAATTCTGTGAAAAGAAGCTGCTGCTTCTTGGGGTAGAGCTGTCCTGCCACGTAGTGCTGTGATGGGAAGGAGAGATTGCGGTGAGCTGGCTATGCTGATGGCAGTACTTGTCTTTACCACAGGATCAAAAATGCTTCTGAGCCACGTAGGGTGGGAGGGTTTCCTCCTGGACATTTGATTAGCATAATACTTAATTTTCAGCTGTGCTTCATTGGTCTTTGATCTTTCTAAAAGCACAGTCTTATAGGTTATCCAGATGAGTTGACTGATGTAGAGATATGCTTGCTCATTACTTTGATCTAAGCAATAAATAAGCCGGGTTCAGTTAACTCAGCTCAGGAAGTGGAGACTGTGGCAGTGACTGGTGGAGAAGGAGCCTTTCGGTATTGAGCTGCACAGAGGAGTAGTAGATTCCTAAAACCCATTGCTATATTGTGTGCAGAAGAGTAGGGGCTTAGAAAAATCAGAGGTTGAAGATTAGTTGATGGTAAAGAAGTGTCTTTAACTACATTTCCATAAAGCTGAGTAAAAACCCAGTATTGCTTGGTATAGCTTAGCCGCATGCATGCCCTTTATAAGTATACTTTTATTTTTTTTTTCACTTGTCCCATTCTCCTTCAGTATGCAATGTTGTCTCTATAGTACTAAACTGGCAAGGATTTTTAAGTCATTTCATTTCCACTTTTAACAGTTCATTGTTTCACTTGTCTTCTTCCTTTCTTTATGTTTTTTCATGTTTAGATGATATAACTCAGCAAGCACCAGTGATTTTTATCCACTCCATATTCATAGCTTCATATCACCGTTTGCCACACCTTCCACACTAATGAGCCCCTTTGTTCGATACAGGTTTAATATGTTGCTTTGTCAAATAAAGGTGGAAGAACCTGCTGCAGCTTTCTGGCAAGAGGCTCAGATTAAACAAAACAGAGAGAACGAACAGTAGTGGACACTGAAACATAATCCATCATATAATCGAGCACTTGATCCCAGATGGTTCTAATTTTGTTGCACAAGCCAAGAGATCAAACTTCGTAACTTACTAAATTAGCTCACTTAAGGAGATGCTTCATAAATTCAAAAGTTGTAGGTAGTAGACAGCTTTCAGTTAGGATAGCATATGTACATTTAAGCAGATTCTAAAAAAAAGAAACATTCCCTCGCTTTGTGCCTGGTTGTAGTACCCAGTGCTAAGAATCTTCGCTAGCAGCTGAGGTGACAGGGATGACAGTTCAGCTAATTGCATTTTGCTGTAACTTGTGCAGTGTGCATACATATACGGTTCAGGTGTGGTGTCTGCAGTGCATTGTATATCTATAAAGGAAGTGTAAAAGCTTGGGGAGGCTCTGTAGCGCAATTCTGTAGTGACTTAAAAATGTTGGTTGTTGTTATCCATGCTTTTGTTGTCATTAATATTAATGAAGTTGAAATTTACATTGCAGACTCAGTCCGCTAGTAACACACTCCAGAAACACAAATCTTCCTCCTCCTTTACACCTTTTATAGACCCCAGATTACTACAGATTTCTCCATCTAGTGGGACAACTGTGACTTCTGTGGGTAAGTAAAGTAGCTGAAGACAACAATTGAAAAAGGGTTCAGTGACTTCAGTGGCTCTTTAAAGTACTTATGAATGTTACCATCATGCTTTTTATTTGATTTGCAATGGATTGCATAGTTTATTTCTTTTTCCATTTACATTTCTTACAAAAAGAAAGACTTGCTCAATATTCTGAGTTATTAATTTGGTTTGTTTGGTGTAAATATACGGCCAGAATTTAGCACTTGAAGTTTATTACATGCACTTTACTTTTCTTTTTTTCAGTAGGATTTTCTAGTGAAGCCATGAGATCAGAGGCAATAAGGCAAGACCCTACGCGGAAAGGATCAGTTGTCAATGTGAATCCCACGAATACGCGACCACAGAGTGATACCCCAGAGATTCGCAAATACAAGAAGAGGTTCAATTCTGAAATACTGTGTGCTGCCTTATGGGGTAATGTAAACCTGTTCCTCCCTTGCCTCTTCCACTTCTGGAGTGCAGATGTGCCAGTATGTGTTTACAGTCTTTGAGAACGTATCTCTGAAACTGTAGCCATTTCTTTGCATTTATTCAATGCTTCTTTATACCTTTTTGTTGCAAGAGTTGATTATTATTATACTGCTTCTGCTTTGATATAATTTCCCACTGTGATATATATGCTTCTGACAGCACAGTTCAGAGTTCATTCAGCTGATTAGGATGTCCTTATCTAGGCCCTATTAGTACATGTATTGCAATGTTTAGGAACTTGTGGTGATCTTTGCTTTGTACACCTAGTGCACATAGGGTATTCCATTTGGAGAATAATAATCTTCTTGACCCTCTTGCTAATGTATTGTTGTGGAGCTTGATTACGACATGTATTGTAAGGTGATTTTCCACTTCAGTCATCAGTTTATGTAGGAAGGAAAATGGAAAAGAGAAGGGATACTGTGATACTGTGACCCTTTCCAGTGTGACTGTGGCTTGGTTTCATTGAGTGTTTAGTGCAGAGAGAAGTTGGATGTGGGAAGCCAGCTGACCAAGTGTGTCTGACCATCTTGTCACAAGGGTTAATTTATGTCAGTGTCAGATATTCAGGATTCTACACTGGCGAAAAGCTTAGAGCAGTGCTTGTTGCCTGCTACAATGTGGAATCACTGCTGTAACACCCAGCAGAAACATTTTTCTGCTGTGTTGTCTCTGTCTTGGCCAGAATCTATGGGGCTACCTCAATTTTTACATGATGTAGGTGTTAATAGATGTTGCTTGTATAAATTACCTATATATTTATCTAGTATCCCCAAACTGAACAGACTGTAAGTGCACGTGCGTGTAGTTTTTAAAAACTATGAAGAAGAGAGTTGACTGTTCTCCCAAGTCACATGATGATTGTATAGGTTACACAGTGAACTTTTCTTGTTTACATTTTCATAGCTCTTTCCAAGGCTTTAGTTCTCTTTTGAGGTTATTTCCAGCATTTCTTGTTTCTCAAAACAGCACTGTTTTCCTATCCTTCTTGTCTACAAAGCCATGCCAATTAAATAGCTCTCCTGACACCTTATCTTCTTCTCTGCCGTTTTCTTTATTGCTAGAATTGATGGTAATGATATTTACCCCAATGCTATTTCTACATGTATTCATATGAATAATTCTCTGATAGAATGAAGACTTGTGCAAATGTAAACTTTCAGGCTGTGAGAGAGTGAAGGCAGAGAGAAATCATATGGGATCAGTAAAGATGAGTCATAATTTCTCTGATCTGCCTTGCTTTGCCTGTAGCAGTTTGTGTTAATGGTATTTTATTTCTTTGGTGTATGTATCTGACTGTTATGGTGAATTAAGGTATAGATGTAAAATCCCAGAAATGTTTTACAACTGTAACAAACTACTTCCTTGTTGAACATTTAGGGTCAAACTGATGGTGATGTAAACTGGTACACATGCTTGTTTCATGATAACGTTTAGCTTCCTTTACCTTTAAGCTTAGTAAGTCACTTCATGGCGATGTTTGTTATTCAAAAAAGAGGGGAGCTTGCTTTTCTTTACTTTGCCCTTACCAGTGAAAATGCCACAGTATCTGGAAGGTTACTGTTTGCATTAGGCCTATGATGCTATTTCGTCCTGCACTGAGTGATGATAGTCGGCATTAACAACATGGATGCAGTAGCATAGCTTTTTACACCCAGCCTCCATAGAGGCATTTCCATTTGTTTGAAAAAAACAGGACTGCTTAATTGTAGGGTTGCAGTAGAAGAACTTGGCTGGATGTGAATAAAGACAGTGCCTGCATTTTAAATTACAGGCATTGCTTGCCACCAGTGTACTACCTCATTAGTTTCATCTCAAAATGCATACAGCTAAGGGAAGGGGTCGAGGACAGGCACGCGTGTGAACTCAAAGCAGAAATAACTGTACTACAAAGGCAACAGAGGAAGAGATAAGGGTGGAGGTGGGAGCAGTTGAGCCCTGATGTGCAGAAGGGAAGGGACTGTGGGGAAATAATTTGCATGTGGCTTTATACTATAATCACACTGAAAAAAATACAAAAATGTGCATCAAAGCTGAATCACTGACAGCTTTAGTCAGTGGGTTGTGGTGCTGAAGGCAGAAGACCAAATGCTGGATGCTTCCTTGGTCAATTTGGTGCTGCTGCAACGTGGTGCCTCACTCTTCGTGCTTCCTTCTGCCCCTTTCCAGTCTAAGGATGCCTCCCAGTATGGGAGACAGGTTGATGTGAAGTGCTCCCAGGGGCTTTGGGAGTGGGGCCAGTGGGTACAGACCTAGGTAGGGCATGCAGAGGTCAGAGGAGGGCAGGAAGGGGATGGGGACAGGTGTCGGCAGCTGAAGTAGAAGCCAGGAGAGCTGCAGACCCCCTCCCAAGGCTGGCTGTGTGCTGGCCGGTGTCTGTGGGCTCTCCTGTTTGGAGGAGGTAGAGAAGCAGCAGAGAGCAAATCTAAGCAAAGATCCATGATGGTTTCTGGGAACTGCTGGGACTGCTGAAGTTTCCTCACTGAAAAGACGAGAGAGTAAAATGGAGATTTGTGATGGTTTCCGACCTCTCCGTGGGCTACATCTGTTTTTCTTATCTAGCTAGAGGCTTTTCAGAGTTCACCAGCAGCTCAGGCCCCTTCCCGTCATTACTTCTTCCTGGCTGTGGCTCTGCTGTATCCTAACACCCTCTCCCTTTTGGGAGACACCTTGTGTATGCTGGGTCAAGATCAGCATACCTCCCTTTTGTTTAGTTAGTATTCCTTGTCCTTGTGAGCAATGCCCTTTTTCAATCCTATGAGAAGGCATGTGCTATAGATGCACAGAAGTCTATCTCAGTAGCGTTGGGCCCATGTGCTGCATTAGAAAACGTTCATTACAGGATCAGCCCAGATGATGCATCCATTGGTACTACTATAGTTATATCCAGCGATTAATTGTCTGACTAGGGGTTAAGACCATTAAGCAATATAACTATGATCACCTTGTGTGTTTCACTGTTCTTATTTCATTACTTTATTATGTTTAAGCATGACAAGTTTTAGATTAGGATTGCAACACGGAAGGCTAATAAAGTGAGTCATTCATTTGGTTTGATTTCCATTCCCTCTACTGTGTCTGACCTGTCTCTACACAATTTGTGGAGTGCTATACTGAAACAGTATTGCAAATAAATAGTCATGAAATTTAAGAGTGCTAACATATTAATAAATGTTTAAAGCCTAGTCTCATGTATATGTTTATTACTAAAAAAATGTAATTAATCTTAAATACTAGGGGTTTGTGGACTCTTGGAAAGCATTCCAGTGGATGTGTGGACCTCTGTGTAAAGAAACTGGCCTACTGACTTTTCTCATCTGTGTTTGCTTGATCTTTAGGAAAGATCTGTGGAAACACAAGATTATTGTAATTCCTCTAGTTGTAGCATTCAAAGCGAGAATATTTTGGGACCAAGCCTATGCCTATCCTTTTATAGGAGGGCTGCACCACAACCTGTTTCTCCTAGTGGAGACCAAGCCCCTGCCACTGCTTTTTTTGCAAAGTCCTTGTCAAGAGTGTCTTATTACCAGCC
Source organism: Neomorphus geoffroyi (assembly GCA_033558235.1). NCBI lineage: Eukaryota > Metazoa > Chordata > Aves > Cuculiformes > Neomorphidae > Neomorphus > Neomorphus geoffroyi. The sequence goes on along the minus strand of JAUMJM010000005.1, from coordinate 33,531,116 downwards.
CCTGCTACCAACAACTAATAAATATTCAGAATAGATAATCTTGAATACCACTTTGTGCCTCACCACTCCTCCAACATTCGCATTCCTTCTTGTTTGGAAACTGGTGCTCTAGCATGCTCTCCATGGTCTACCAGTCTCTCACGCTCTTAAACGCTGCAATTTGATGTCAGTAGTCACTGCAAGCAGGTCGTGTGGAGAACCTGTGCATCATGAGATCTTTTAGACTGCAGGCAGCTGAGACCCAACCAGCAGTGGTTAGACCTGCTTGAAACAAGACAGTTGCTATATCAAGTGTCATTTCTTCAGAATATGTGGAAAATCTGCCTGCTGACTTGAATCTCTGTTTTTTTTCTTCTAGGAGTGAACTTGTTAGTGGGCACTGAAAGTGGTCTGATGCTGCTAGACAGAAGTGGTCAGGGGAAGGTTTATCCGCTCATCAATCGAAGAAGATTCCAGCAAATGGATGTACTTGAAGGGCTGAATGTCTTGGTGACAATTTCTGGTAAAGTTAACTTCTCAACATGATTTTAGCCCCTTTTGGCATGACATGGCAGAGTACTTTTCTTGGCAGGCTGTTTGTTGAGGGGGAAGTCCCAGCTTGAATCTGTGTGTTTTCCATCAGTGGTTTTTCCATCATTTCACCTCTCTGAATCTACAGTTTTTTTCTGCAAGTGAATATTTTTCTACACAATACCCTGTTCCTGCTTGCCCCCTGTCCTTCCTCCTGTGGGGTGGCCTTTAAAAATGCTGCATGGGTTTTAGGGAAATGTCTGGCTTTGTTTGTTTGTTTGGTGTCTGAGAGCTGTAAGTTAATATTTTGTGACCTTTGTAAAAATGACATTCTTTCCATCTGTCATTATTATGTTCAACCTCTTCGCTTTCAAACCAAAATATGCGTTTGCTGCTTGGTTTTGGAGACATATTGTGTATCAAAATCTGTAGAATGGGAAATTCCCTTCTGAAGTAAGGAAATAAGAGTAATGTGCCTTGTTGCTTGCTGTGTTCTCAGCTACAGCTATGCTGTGAAATCTTTAAAACAAAAAGATGAATCAAGGAGGGTTTTAAAAAAACACAACCTGCTGTGTATCCTTTTGATGTCTAACACAGCACGTTGAAAATGCAAGCTGTTTGAAAAACACCATTTGATAGTTTATTCTATAGTAAACCTTATAAACAAAAATATTGTGTAACCCAACTTGTGTAAAATCTGTTGGTTTGAAGCATACCCTACACAGATGACAAGTGTCTGTGATTCAGTCTTGTGTGTAATTGTTTTAAGTTTATTTATGTTTGCGTCAGTCATGATCTGAGTACCCTGACACATCCGTTTTCTTTGTTTCCTTGAAAACGATTGCTTCCTCTGTGGAGACACGCGACATTAACCCTTAAGAAATCTGCTAATCTTTGGCTGGTTTATGTGTTCATCTCTGTCCCATCTGCTATGTTTTATGGGATGTTACTGGAGCACAAGAGAGGAAAGAGAGGCAGAGCTGACAGAACACACTCAGCAAAACTATGATGCTGTTATGCCTAAGATCCCTCTTATGTTGCTCTTCTGGCTTTTGCACTAAACCATTCAATTTAAGCTACCCTCATGCTGAACTTCCCACAGTGTCTCTTCATTTACAGTGAGTTGCTCCACCTTTCCAGGTAAACCAGGAATGCTGGTATGAGGTTATGTTTCAGCAAACGGTCTGTTTTGTCAGGATGGTTGCAAAGCTGCCTCTGAGCTTGGTCCCAGGACTGCTACTGCTCTGCTGGGACTGTTGTTCATCGCCCTGTGGCACTCTCAGCCATATGTTCCCTCAGCTTTTTTGAGAAGTTATGTGATGGCACTGATGAGGTTTGTAAGATGTCACCACATCGTGCCTAGACATTGCAGTGAGTTAGGATTTTGAGGGGATTGTCACCTAAAATTGCTTTTAACATACACTCTTTTGACTCTGGAAATGTGAAATCAATTCTTCCCCCAATCTGTCTCTCAGATACAGAATTTATTGACAGCAAAACTTTTGATACTGAGTAACTGAGCTGCTACAGCTGGTACCAGAAAGCTTTGCAGGTAAGAAAAAGCAGAGTAGTTAATTGGTTCTTGAGTTCATGTTGGGAGGCAAAAAAATAGTTTCAGCTGCTCAGGTAATACAGTGGTGAGAATCATGCAAATGCTGGAGGATGGAGAAGTGCCATGCATACAGAACACACTCCACTTGTGGTTCCCTGAAGGTTTTGCCTGCCCAGCTGGCTGATGGTAGCAACTGGGGATGTAGGAAAGGATGACTGAGTAGAAGAACTGGTTGGAATCTTCCTGGTTAATAATTAAGAACCACAGTGACAACAAAACCAAAAAACTCAATATAGGAAAAGGGACTTTGCATTTGAAATGATGTCTGTGGGATATTCAGAGCCAGGAGTTCTCACAGAAGTCACTGACTGATCAGTTCATTTGATGGCTGTAATAGAGTTTTGTTTCTCATTTCATGACCATTTAGACAAAAAAAAAAAAAAAAAGAAGAAAAAAAGACCAGATTTTTGAGAGGTGTTTAAACTGGCTGGTAGAAATTTACAAGCAGAAGGATATAATCTCCCCACTCCCAATACAAACATAAAGAGTAGCATAACTTGTTGGAATACACACATAACCATGTTTATATTAATAACTGGTCTTGCTCTTTTCATGTCAGGCTGCTGAAAGGCAGAGACGTTTCCTGTCTTGTGACTTTCCTTGTGGTCTAGACACTAAAACACAATGGGGACACACTTGAGATAGTTCTCTGTTGTTTTGAAAAATGTTTCTGGTTGGAGATAAATACCCTGGTGCTCATCATGTGAACCAAAAAAAAAGAGAAAAATTAGGCACATGCTGGGAAATTCCTGTGTGTACTATTTGTTCTGAGCTTCAAGTTTGACTGGGCAAATGAAAGCCATGGAAATATCTGAGAGAGAATTTTTCTCCTGGTGGACTGGGACTTGTGATAGTTTTAAAAATATTTGGTGCATTGTACTGACCTCGAGCCCTCTGAGCTCTTCCTCACCCAGAACTGCAATGCCTTCTGGTCTGGTCTATTTTCCCTATTTTTCAGTGTTTCTAAAAGGGCCCTTGTGGCTATCATTTGCAGTATTTTTGTGGGGGCAGCTTTCCTTGGTCAGATGTGGCACTTCTGGGAACACTGTTTCATGCTCAAGTCCCTTTTCCAAATCTTAAGAAATCTACAGAAGTGATGTGGCTTAATCCCTATATGAAACACAGCTTAATAAATATCAGGCAATAAATCAGGGTGCTCATTTACTTCCAAATCTACTGTTGTGTTGGTAGTGGGGGTGAACAGAGGCCAGTGCAATGTTACTTCACGTTTTATTTCGTGCCATCAGATCAGAGGGGCTTTTACAATTAAATAACAGGTCCAGTATTTGAAATTGGGTCTCCAATTCCACTTTAAATTTAAGCTCAGTGAACAGATTTTTGACTTTGAGACTGCTGCCTCCTGCCTTGTCACATCCAAGTAACCAGAAAAACATCTTTTAGACTGTGTATCTTTGTAACAGAACGGCTTGTGGTGTTAGGAGTCCATGGAGCAGCATCTTGCAAGCTGTGCTTCCCAAGCTGCCCCAGCTGCTTCTACTGAAGGACCTGGCTCTGTTAGGGGATCCCTTGACATCAGGGCAGGGGCTCTGCGCCAGCTCCAGGACCCCATTGTGGAGCTGGCAGGGCAAAGCAGCATGGTCTCAGTGCCTGGGCTTCATGTTCTGCTGCAACCAGTATCCCCTGATGCTGCTGTATGCTCATCCCTGAAATGAGCAGCCAGCTGTGAACTGATCCATCGGTAGACATCATGTGAACACTTAAAAGACAAATCAAAGACATTAGCAAACCTAAAGTTGGATCTGTCTGTCAGGCTGCCAGGTGGACCATCCTTACAGGTCATGGCTTCCTGCAATGCAGACCAGTACTGTGTCAATTGGCCAGCCCAGCACTGACTGCAGTACAGGTCAGCTGTACTGTTTCAGCTGTACTGTTCGAGCTGTTTCAGCTCCAGGGACCATGAAACAATGTCTACAGCAACATGATGGTTGCCTCATCATGAAGCACTAGTATGGAGCTACTCCACTGAGAAGTTGGGTCCCTGAGAGCATTTCCTGTTCTTTGCACAGCGACTTCATGGAGCCTTTTTAAATGTCTCCTAGTCAAAGCAGGAATGATCTCTCCCGCTTGCCTCTGGCTTTGTCTGTGGGACTGTAATGACTTTGAGTGGTAAAGCAGCTTGAGGAACGAGGATGCAAGCTCTGAGTATGTGCAATTAGGGCTACCTTCTCACTAGTTCAGCAAATGCTTTGTAGGGCATTAGTTGTTAAAGAATCACTGATAAAGTTTATTATGAACCTTGCTCTGCATTCAAAGAGACCTTCTTGTATCGAGAGTTAAGAATCTAAGTTGTGTTTTGATGACCGTTGCGGATGCATTGTCTGTTGAACATATGGCAGCTGGGCAAATAGATTCACCTGTAGAGAAGAAACACCTCTTGCAGTTTCTGTGTGCAGCCTGGTAAATATTACACCCTTTGCAGCACAAAGGAAGGGCAGCTGACAAAGCAGTTGTCAGCTTTTAGCAAGTGAATGAATGGGCCGTGTGACGTTGTCTGACTGCAGTTTCAGATATTGTACTTTTTCTTTACAAAGAACTGGCATAAGTGGTTCAGTAATGACATTGTTTGGGGCTGTTGTTTGGTGTGATTTTCCACCAAGGGAATAATAAAGAATATTAATAAAACTTGACCAATTTTTGTCTAGTGACAAATTTTGTCTCTGAGGATGATGTAAGGGATGGAAATGTCCTAGTCAATAGCTGGGAAGAATTTGTAAAATACATTTCATAACCATATTATTCTTCACTTTTGCTTCTTCCTTTCAAACCAGCCCTACTCTTTTCTAATAGCTGTATTTTCAGGCCTCAAATTCCATTCTGCTGCTCTCCTACAGTTTTATGCAAAAGAAGAGCCTTTCTGACTCAGCTTTATATATATATGTGTGTTACATATGTGTGTGTTTTAATCTCTGTGCATGACTGTCTGGTGCTTTTGTTGTAGGAATATAACCCTTTTCTGATAAAAATTGTGTCCTGAGAACCAGACAATCGAAGAGCTGTTCCCTTGAGTTTGTCATTTTGTATTCATGTAGTATTGCCATGTGTCTCTGTCATTGATTATCAGGAAGGCATGTGCTTGGGTGGAGTCTGGTGTAAAGCTGTTGTGGACATAAAAACTGAGGGAAATCTCTGTGGTTGCAAGTTTCTCCTTCATTGTTATTCTGCTTTCCTCTGCAGGGATTTTTGTTTGCTTGGGCAAGGGTTTTTTGCTTTTATCTTCCTATGGAGACAAAGCAATCTTTTTTATTTTGTGACCAGGTAAGAAGAACAAGTTGCGAGTTTACTATTTGTCCTGGTTAAGAAATAAAATCCTTCACAACGACCCTGAAGTAGAAAAGAAACAGGGCTGGACAACGGTGGGCGACTTGGAAGGCTGTGTGCACTATAAAGTTGGTGAGTAGCAAATGCACTAATCAAATCGTCAGGGCAAAAGTTGTCTGAGAAAGCAAACTGCAGTGTCTGTAGCTGCTGAGTTTAAGGCTTGGTTTTATTTCTAGCTGTTTTCCCTATCCCTCGGTGTGAACATTTCTGGCAAATCACGAGAATACATGGCAAGTTACTGGGTTAAACTGAATGTGAGAGAGGTTTTGCAGTGGGATGCTTGGCTGTGAACTGGAGTGGGTGCAAATCCCCATCTGTCATCTTCCCATAGTGGATGAAACTTCCCGGAGAGTGCTAATATGGACACTGAGGGCTGGTAACGTTTTGCTACCTCTATTAAACCCTTTAGGTAGCAGAGAGACTTTTGTCAACCAGCAGCTGTTCTCTTCACCAACAGGTTTCCCAGATCTTTTACCATGATGAAATTACATGTTGGAATGAAGTGAAAAGTCTCTCTCATTAATGTAGCTTTTAAAGACTGTGGGGAAAAAAAGAGAGAAGGTGGGAGGAGAAGGCAAGCCCCGCTAGTGCACGAGCTTTGGGGAGGCATCTGGGAACAGAAGCATATGTTTTACTTCAAGATGATTCATTGATTTCCCTTAGCTCATGAAATTTCTTAATGCCACCTCAGAGCCACTGCAGTACAGTTATGAGATGAAGTGCGCTTTCACTAGGCAGGTGCCTTTGGGGTAGTTTAAAGTCATTTAAGTGGATTTGGCTGTAGAAACTTCCACCAAAACTAGTGAAAGACACGTAGCATTCAGTCACCAGAATATGCAGTGAGTCTGCTGCCCTGCAGGTGGGGATATAAACCAAGAGCTCTTTCTCCTGCTCTTAATGGGCACTGGATGTTGCCTTTGATTTCATTTTCTCCTAAGAGCCAGCTCAGTTCCTTTCCAGCTGTGTCAGTCAATGGGGTGCAGCAACAATCAAACTGAGCTCCATCTCCTCCTTCATGTGTGTGCTCTTGGAAAAACCTGTTAGTGGGGTGTAATCAATAATGATGGCAGTAAGTGACTGCTGAACCAGGAGCTTGACCCCGAAAACAATTAATAATATACTTCTCTGGTATCATACCCCAGGGTGTCAACAGCATAATGAAGTAGCCTGTTAACAATACATTAACAGCTATTGAAAGGAGGCTTTCCAGCAGGGAAACCTCTGAAACAAAGAGCATTCTCTTCCAGATGAAGAGAGGTTTGTTACCCTGGGCTGCAGCCTGGCACTGAACTTCCTTCTGAATCATAGATATACAGTAGACTTCTTCAGGTAGTGAGAGGCCTCTTTGACAGCTGTGCTTCAGTTCCAAGAAGGATGAATTCTGCCAATAGTTGGGCTCACAGTCTGGAGGCTGCCACAGAGGCAGCTGGCACTGATCTCTTCCTTGTCTCTTTGATGCGACAGGGGTCTTGGATGTCAGGGTGAAGTGGTATTTATGGATCTTAGTTGCTTCAGGCAACTTTTGGCTCATCTAAATGATAAATTGCTCTTTTGAAACTTAAAATTTGGGTGAATTCCCAGATAGCACCCAGAGCAAAGAATGAGAATTATCAAAGGTCTCCTTTCACAGATAAGGTGGTTTTGTTCAACAGTTCCCTCTTCCCAGAGAAAAAAAATCCAAGAAGTCTTGTAAGCTAGACAAGACTGAACAAAAGCTCTGTTTTTCAGTCAGTACAGCTGTGGAGGTTGAGAGACTTTTTTTTGTCTATTGAAGAAGTGTCAAGTCCTTTAACGCTTGTAGTTCAGTACTCTTGCTTTCCTACAGAGTAAAAAGAGAGCAAGTAGTCGCTTTGTCTCCCTGTTGCCTACCAAGAGACAACAACTGCAGGCTTGCAAGACATCTAAAAGACATTAAAGTAGTATTTATTAAAGAAATGTCCTCACAAGTCTGAGATTTTTACTCCTGCCATATTTCAAAATCAGTTTTGGTTGGGAGATAAAATGGCAAAAGGTGAAGGTGCACGGCATTACTCATTGTTTTGAAAAGTGTATATTCCCCTAAAACCTGGGTAAAGAGGGGTTGCAGAAACCTCCAGAGATTTCTGAGTGTCATCTAAATAAAGCTATTTTTTTTTCTTCCCCTGAGAAGCGTGCTGGAAACTGGTTAACAAATACCAACATTTGGAAGCCCCTGTGATCTGTTCTTTCACAAATCCACATGGCAGCTGTAAATGCAGATCCAGCAATGCTTCTGGAATGGTCATATTTAAACTTTACCAGTCCCCTGCTGAGAACAGGAGCAGTGAACAGAGCTTTTTTTGATGGTTAATTTAGCTAGCTGTTTGAATGTGGCAACAAAGTTATAGTCAAGCGTTTGTGGATCACCCGTGTAATGACTTTTTTCTGCTAAATTCTTTGGACTTTTTTTTTTTTAAATGAGTTATCTCAGACTTCAGGGACAAAGGAAAATGCTCCGCTATCAAACTTGCATTTTGCTTTTCAAATGGACTAGGTTCTTAACTTTTTATTTCAATTCTTTCTTTGCCCTCCTTTCCTCTGGGGAATTTAGCCCTCAACTCAGAATACCACAGTTAGTGCTGTGACTAGAACTGCCAATACACTGTGCCACAGTCATAGCCTTATTTTAGTGGAAATGTCCCTGTCTGAAATCTTGATTAAGCAGTGTCTAATGTGGGGAAAAAAAAAAAAAGGGTAAATAAGTGTGTACTAAGTAATTTGAAACATGGTGACAGGTTCAGTTACTGTTAAGAGTAATGATTTTTGTGACATAAATGTGTTAAAATACTTAACCATGTAGAAGTAGAAGTCTTAAAATGCAATGTTGCCAAAACCTCCAAATTTATGTAAGTATGAAGAAATATTGTAATTTTCTGATTCCCTGAAGTAACTGGAGTATCTTTGGAATTATTGCTGAATTCTTTTTCTTTTGTTTAATTTCAGTAAAATATGAAAGAATCAAGTTCTTGGTAATTGCATTGAAGAGTTCCGTGGAAGTCTATGCATGGGCACCAAAGCCATACCATAAATTTATGGCCTTTAAGGTAACAGTATATTTCAGCCCTATGTAGGATTTTCTCATAGCCACTTGCAGTTACCCCTTCTACAAAAACCTTCTGGTATTTTATCATGGCTCTATTATAATTTCTTTGATAAATCTGCCATGACTTCGTATTATATTTTAATTTAGGAGGTTTTTCAGCTCTAAGAGACCATACACTTGAAGTTCTAAATTGTAACTGAGTATAAACTAATAATCAAAATGACACAATATCACAACTGTTGCTTTCTATAAATAAAACATGAGGCAGAGAGAAGTGAACTGAGTTTAAACATCTTCATATGAGCAGAATAAATCATTAAGTGTTACTTAACATTGTCATTTTTTTTGAACGCTGCAAGAATGAAGTAAGCTGGCTGGGTACAAATACGAGACTGATTTACAGACAACCAGTTACTGTCAGTAGTGCAGATGGAAGTAAACACTATGGGAGTGCCAAATTGTTCTCAACTTTGGGGAAAACAATTGTTACTAAAATACAAACAGACAAACTAAAAAGTGAACCCCACAGAAAATAACTTATGATACTATGGGATTGAAATGCAACAGGTTGCAGAGTAATCTATCCTTGTCCATGAGACATGTTAGCCTAACTGCTCTAGTGGATGTGGGCTATAGGGATGTGGGAGGGATAAATCCATAATATGTGCATTAGAGCAAGTTTTTATAAAACCCAATGTGGTTCCAAGCAGTAAAGTAAATCTCACTGATCATTGTCTCACAGTCATTTGGAGAACTGGTACATAAGCCATTGCTGGTGGATCTAACCGTAGAAGAAGGTCAGAGACTAAAAGTGATCTATGGCTCCTGTGCTGGCTTCCATGCCGTCGATGTGGATTCAGGATCAGTCTATGATATTTATCTACCAACACATGTAAGAGCTGCGGCTGGGGTCGGGTTTTTTCTTTCTTTCTTGTCCTCCCCCTGTCTTTTCTGCTCAGATGACCAATATGACCAGCGTGTCAGGCTGTCCATGTGGATCATTGCCAGATGCTGGCAGCAGGCTCCTAAAATGTTATGTGGCTGCTTTTTTGCTAGGTCATGTATGTCTCGATGGTTGGGAGCTGGTGTGGGTCAACGTGACTGTTTTAAGGATAGCCCATAAATGCCCAAGTGCATTGCGAACACCTGGTGGTGGCTTCAGGGAAGACAGCAGTATAAATGACACTACAACAACCCACTGATGAGATTCATCAGGGTTGGCAAAGGCCAAATGGCCTTAGCTACCAAGGTTTCCTGTTGTTCATTGTACACAGAAGTGTGAGATGGGCCTGCAGAGTGTTATGCACCTCCGCAAGCACTATTCACTGCAGTGCAGAGGTCTGAGGTCTGCCGCTGTGCTGCTTGCACCAGGCTCCCTTTCTGCCCATGGAAGGAAATGAGCACTACTGTGGAGGAGTTAATCTTTCCTGGTTTTAGATGTCTGCCTTAAGATGAGAGGATTTGTGCCCCAAGAGTTTACAGGTCTTTGTTGTCACTGTGTAGGGTGTCTAGCTCAGGGGCAGCAGAGCTAGCACTTCTAAAGTGAGTGAGTCCCCAATCCGCCATCAGCCAAAATAAAAAAATCACCCAGTCCTTTCTCCCCACACAGGCTCTGGAAGATTTTTTTTTAAAAAAAGGCTTCCTACCCTTTTCTGTTTCTGTAGATCCAGAGCAGTATCCAACCTCATGCAATCATCATTCTCCCAAACACGGATGGGATGGAGCTACTGGTCTGCTACGAGGATGAAGGAGTTTATGTCAACACGTATGGAAGGATAACCAAGGATGTGGTTCTGCAGTGGGGAGAAATGCCAACTTCAGTTGGTAAGTGCCTCTGGTGAATCACATAAAACATGGCATTAGGGTGCATGAGTGTCTGCACCTGGACAGAAGGAAGGTACAGGATTCAGCTTCAGAAGCAGCAATGCTGTAATATTCCTGGAAAATAGCTGCACAAAGTGGAGAGTAATCAAATGGATCTGTTTTGTGTGCAGTTATTAAAAACAAAATCCAAACAAGTAAGTCATGGAATTCAGGAATGAAAAATGCTCCAGGGACTCTTTAGGCTGCTGCAGAATTTTTACTAGACAGCCACAAAGTTGTGGAAACCTTCCAGTATAAAGGCATGTAAGGTGGCAAATGGGTAAGATATTATTATGGGTAATTCTATATAGATAACGGTCTATATATATGATTTCACTTGTTTACTTCAATTCACCTTCAGATTGCTCATCTGTCCTATCGTGATAATTCTCCCACGTATCTCCAGGCCAAAATAAGGTAGATTTGGGAGCAATGAGTGTGATGAAATGGATGCAGATTTGTTACAAGTGCAAGTACACACCAGGGTCTGTCTTACTGCCTGTGCTGCCATACTTCAGTGCTGAGCATAGCACGGGCTGTGGTCACACCTTACATTGAGTTTTACATGCTTAGGAATGAATGCACGTATTGGGAAATGACTACCGATAGCTGTTCAAGCAATTGGAACGGTAATGGAGGAGGAAACTTAAAGAAGTTCCTTGCACAGCATATTCATTCCTGTGGTGATTAACTCTTGACTAGATCTAAAAGCAAGCAGAATTTATCAACTGGCAAATTGTAGAGCCTTTGGGGACTGAAGAGCCTGTGAAGTAAATGGCACTGAGGCAGACAACACCATCTGAACATCTCATCTGACAGTTTTTGGAAGCTATTTGGCCCAGTTACCACTAGTGACATATTTAAAAATAAATTAATTTCCAGCATGATGGTATATGTGATTTTGCAGGAGTACATTGTACTGCAGTAGATAATTTGATTTAATTTTACTGAAAATTATTATGAGAAAAATCCTATAGAAGAGGAGTATCACAAAATTAAATATTTTTTTAGTTTTGCTTGCTGAAAGCTATGTTCTTTTTATTTTTCTGTTAAGTATGCAGGCAAATCAGAGGCGACAGCTTATTCTTCATTAAGTTCCCATGTGTTATTTTTGGCAGCATTCCTAAGGCTATCCATCAAATTGCTTTTTGAATATACCTTTTCATAATGTGGATGACTGTCTCCTTTATCTCATTTTTTTTACTGGATCAAGAACAGATTTTTTTTCCTCATGCTACTACTATTTGTTTCCCCCAGTGACACACTTAAAGAAAAATGCTTGATTTTTTGTTTTACTTGTGCACAAAGGAAAGTGGTATGACAAATAATAGCATTTCCACTTGGAGAGCTTAATATGAACCTCTTCTGAGGTACACAGACCAACTGGCTTTGTCAAGGAGATCAGATTTTTGAAGTATTACGCCTATTAAGGGAGTCTAGCTCTTTTTTTATTATTTCTTCCTAGCTTTCTCTTTCCTTCTCTTCTTTCTCTGTTTTTTGCTGACAAACTCCTTTGAGGAGGGGAAATAACACCATGGGACACAGAGCTGGTGCTGGGGACATACAGTGAATAGGTGTAGTCTATTTAAAACTGGGTTTTTTTCTCCTTGTCAACACCTAATTAGCTTGTCCCTTTGCCACAGAAGAAAAGGCCAGTGTAAAAACTTAATGTTCCTTCAGTTTAACTGAAGGTTGGAAGGTTCCCATTGTGTCATGAATGCTAGGGCAAGATATCTATTACTGATGTGGAAAACCCATGGGGAAATTAAAAAAAGAGTAATTTTAGGCATCATGAAAGACAGAAATACCACTCTGAACGTGTGTGTAGTTATAATAAGTACATGCAGATTATTTTTAACTAGAGTGCATCAGTAGATTTCTCTGCTTTTCCATCTTACTCTCTACCTGTCCTAATGGGCTGTGTGCTGTGTTTTCTTTCCAAAGCGTACATCCGATCCAACCAGATCATGGGCTGGGGAGAAAAAGCTATCGAAATACGATCAGTGGAAACTGGACACTTGGATGGTGTGTTCATGCACAAAAGGGCACAAAGACTCAAGTTCTTATGTGAACGCAATGACAAGGTATAATTGCTCCCACGCTGTTTTCTTGCCAAGATGGTAAATGTGTACATTATCTGGGTATTTGTGGTGGTTTGACTCCAACCAGCAGGCAAACACTCACCCAGCCTTTCATGCACTCCTCTCTCCTGTGGGATGGGGATAAAATAGAAGGAAGGTGAAAGCACCTGAATCAAGATCAAGAGAGTTTAATAAGGACAGCAAAAGCTGCACATGCAAGCCAGGCAAAATAAGGAATTAATTCAGAACCTCCCATCGGCAGGCAGATGCCCAGCTGCTTCTCAGGAAGCAGGGCTTCAGTATGCATGATGCTCGCTTGGAAAGACAAATTTCATCACTATGGTGTTACCCCATCCCTCCACGTGAGCGTGACGTTGTATGTTATGGGATATCCCTTTGGTCAGTTTGGATCTGCTCTCCCAACATTGTCTTCCCTCAGCCTCTTGCCCATCCCCACCTCACTGGCCTTTGAGGGTTAGGGGCTGGAGAGAAAGCCTTGATGCTGTACAAGGGTTGTTCAGGGGTAGCCGAAACACTGGTGTGTTTAGCCACAGGTGCATAGCCCAGCGCAATACCGGCTGCTATGAAGAAAGGCAACTCCATTCCCACCAGACCCAGCACAGTATTGTCATTGCCTTGTAAATATCAGGGGTAGTGGAGGCAAATTAAAGCCTCTGCTATCCTACCTGTTGAATTTATCAATCTCTTTCCTTTGTAGGTTTTCTTTGCCTCCGTACGGTCAGGTGGAAGCAGTCAAGTCTATTTCATGACCCTTGGCAGGACTTCTCTTCTGAGCTGGTAGAAGCAGTGGGATTTGGCGAGGAATTGCTGACATCCAGAGTCTGAGATTTTCATAACTCGGAATTATTTTCAGCTGGAGTACAGACCTGCACTAATGCAGCACTCTGTGTAAATGTGTGTGCAGGCATCACTGGTGTTAGGTTTCTTTTTGTTTTTCAACTGGGGCTGCGACGCAGCTGGTGCTGTAAAGATATTGCCATCAGGTGCTACAATGTCTTTGAGATTTGGGATCACGCTAGAAAGCTACAGGTCTTCTTTTCCCTTCAGCTCCAGGATTCCTAGACATTAAAGGACTCTGTTAGTGTTAAAACAGAGAGGGGGGGGAGAGGGAAAAATCCCCCAGACTTACCATAACATGCTGTTGAGTGGACAGGAGGCAGGCAAGAGAAGGTGGGAAGTGGTGTAGAGAGTCAGGCTGGCTGAAACAGAGGGCAGATCTAGTCTAGTAATGTTAACAATGTATTTAATTGACATTTCTTTTTTGTAATGTGACAATATGTGGACAAAGAGGAAGGTGGAGGTTTTAAGAAGTTAATATTTATAAAATGTGAAAGACACAGTGACTAGGATAACTTCTTGGGGACAGGGAGGGTGGGAAAGGGCTTGGGGTGGAATCCTTTTTTTTTGTTGTTGTTGTTTCTGCAGTTTTATTTTGGCCTGGCCAATAACTTTAGTCGTTTTCTGTGTACCAGGTATTGCCTGAAACATGTGCAGATGATTAAAAAAAAAAAAAAAAGAGAAAAAAAATTTTCGTTTTCTATAATGATTCTGTGTTAGGCCAGAACTTGGTTATGTCACAGTATTAGCACTGCCTCAGTTAAAGGTTTAATTTTTGCTTAAACCTAGAAGTGCAACAACAGTTTCACCACAGTCTGCACTCGCAGAACAAAAAAAAAAAAAAAAGATAAATAAAATCCAAACTACATATGTTTATTTTTTGTGCCTACCTCATTGTTTTTAATGCATAAAATTAAAGAGGTGGTTTAGTTTATACGTTTTTAGGTGAAAACCATTAATGTCTAATTTAATCTTAATACCAAAACTACCAGATTGAAAGGTTTCTGACTGTTATTGCATAGCAAGTTTCAGCAGGAGGAGAGAGTGGTCTGTTGGGGCAATAGTGGTAGCGGTATGGCAGTGAGACACTGATTAAGGTAATTTGCTTACAAAATTTGGTGAAGCAAGCGTATTTTTAAACCAGTTCCATCCTTAAAAGAAGTCTGAATTTAGCCTAAAACCAGAGGTTTCACTCTTCTAACGTGTGGGCTTAGTAACAGGCAGGCAAAAATAACTAGGCTAGTTCTATAAACTGTTAAATGTTGTAGGAAACATTTTGGGGCGGTAATGTTTTTCTTTAAGAATGCAATGCACTAAAAAACTCTTTTAAGAATGTAGTTAATACTGCTTATTCATAAAAACAGCGTATACCTGTGTTTAGATGTAAGATCCCAGCTCTGGCTTTTTTCTTTCTATTTTTTTTTTAAGTCAGTTTTATTTTATGAATAAGTTCTGACATTTGTAATAAATGTCTTGAGAGTAATAATTTGTTTAATGGCTACATGTTCATTACTTGAGAAACTTTTGAGTGTATAATAATCTGTTGGTGTTGTAATAATGCACAGTGTCACAATTCAGCCATTTTCCTTTTTGTTTTCACTACTTATTTTTTTTCAAGTTCCTTTGGTGGGGTACTTTGTTGACAGCTGCCTTAAGCTGTTCATTCAGTGAACAGGCTCTCAGTGTTTCATGGGCTTTGTCTTCTGCTGCGGTTAACTTTCCTTCATGGCATGACAGGTAGGGCTTTTTAAACACATATTCTTCAGTTCAGTCAAGCCGGTGGCTCAAGGGACTGGTCGCACAATCAATTAAGAGCCAAGAGCACTGGGTGTGCAAAGCTCAAACTCGACAGACCCTTCTGTTGCTGTCAAATCTGACTGCTGTAAATTCTTCAAACCCCAGTCAGCGTTACTGATGAAGATTCTCTCCTTTGAACATCGTAGATGGTTGAGAAGCAAGCGGTAAATGCAGACCGCCAGCACACACATGTGCACACACACCCCTCCCCCTTTTAAAAGAAACAAAACTCAATAAAGCCTTACATTTGCTGGCGGAGGAATACCTAGAACTATTTTTTTTTAATCATATGACTTTTGCATAGTGTTGAAGGTGAAGGATGTGTTCTTTCAAGGCCCAGTGCGGTCAGCCAGAAGAACGATCAACCTTTTTGTACTATAATGAACTAGAGGAGACTCGGAAACGCAACGTGATGGTAGATGTGGGTGTAATCACACAGCTGCCCTGTAGTGTAGTTTGCTGAAGCTGATTCGATCGAATGTCAGTCTGCGTGATTTAAATCTTCAAGTGCTATCTGGTCAAAAATTAATCTAGTCCTTGAAAGCTGATGCTATTCGCCTAGAAGAAGATGCTCCAGTACTGTAGGGATGCCCAGGTCATGGATACGTGCTGTTGAAGTTTTGAGGCTCCATAGGGGGGAATCTCCTTCCTTTGCTGGGGCTGCCGGCCTGGCAGCTTCTGCCTCCATGAAGTGCCAACACGGCAAGGTAAAAACAGTATTACAAAACCACTACGTATACCAACATCAAACTCTTCAAACAGTGCTTTTGCAAGCAAAGAAGAAAAGAAAAGCTCCTAGGTTTAGTTTTAAGCTTTAATAAGTAATAATTTTCTGTATCTTTAAGTCAAAGTAACCCTAACTTGTATGACTGCAGTGTTTTTATTTTTTATCTTATGCACATGTTATGTTGGAGAAAATGTTTACAAAAATGGTTTTGTTACACTAATGTGCATCACATATTTATGGTTTATTTGAAAGTGATTTTTGTGGGTTTTTTAGTTTTTCGTAGTAGTAGTACACTTTTTGTGATTTATAACCCCAAACTCTGCTGATTATAAAGATGCTAAACAATAATACAAAATGACAAACTGCATTTAAAATTACTAATCGTAGAGCTGCAAAGCAGACTGGTGACAAGTAAAACACTCAGCCTTTTTTTTGCAGTGCTATCTAACTTGTCTTCTGTGTATTATGGAAATTACTGTTTTTTCCCCGTTTTTCCTTAAATAAAGTCAAATTGACACCTATTGTATGTGGAAAGTATTTTGAATATCTTCTGGCTGCAGAACTCAAACTGCATGTTGCCTAGTTGCATGTATCATAAGAACAAAAGCCTTATTGTCAAATCTCATAGTTCCAGAGAGTTTGACAGTAGATGTAGGCTTTTCAGGGCTTTTTTGTTCTTTTTTTTCCTTAAAGCCCTACATCCTGGTGCAGTTGCTGTTCTGGGAATTATAGTTTTTCTGTTAAAGAGAAGTGAAAAGCTTAGAAGCATCGGTGACTGAACCACCGGCTGGTGGTTTGGAAAGAAGTTGCACAAGGGAGCGCCTGGGTGCGTTGTGAACGTGCCCTCCCACCACACCGCTTTCAGGCATGTGCTTTGCGAGAGCTGACATTACTTATTGCTGAGAGTATGCGGTGAATGGGGGTCCTGAGCCAGATTCTTGCATGACATAAAAGCATGGCTCCAAAAAAATCTGGCTTTCTGGGACATGAGCTGTGAGTATTGAGTAGGTTTGATGCAAAGCTGCAGTTTGTGCCCTCAGGGTTCTTGTCGATCATTGCCCGTGTTTTTCTACCATGCGTTGTGTCTGTTTTCTGAAGTGGAGATAAGCAGTAGACATTTCCTTCCGACTAGGCTGGTCTCTGCGAGAAGAGGAAGCGTGTGTTCCCGGTGTCCTGCCTTTTCCTTGCACTTTCATCTGCAGAAAGAAAGGGATGTGGTGTAAGTTGAAAAATGTTTTAGGGTTTCACTTGCTTCCTATGGACAAAGGTATCTGAAATCCTCAAGCCCCACAGCTTTTCCGCTTCTGCAAGTGTAGATAGTGACTGAGCTTAAAAAACTACCAGGACCAGTCAACTGCTGGGCAGACTCTTACCGGCTCCACTCCAGTTGCTACTCAGGAGCTGCTGTTTTTTTTCAGTCGTTCTTCAGTCACTGACCTGTTGAAGAGTTCTGTGAGGTAAACATACTTAGTGTAGTTGAGCGCCTTAGCTAGTCATGAAGAAACCCAAGAGGGTCATTAAAGTATGCAGTAAGTAACTAAGAGCACTCACTCCAGGTATGACCTTCATGGTGGGTGCTGGCAGAGGCAATAAAGAACATGCAAAACCTTCATGCCTCTGTGGAAAAGACACAATTGCAATGATTTACAGAAAGAAGGAAATTTTGAAAAATGAGGACATTGTAAACTGAGCAGGACATCTCATTCCTCTCTGGGACTGGTGTAGGTAAGTAGTGGTGAGAGGCCCAAGTTTGTACCTCGTGGGGGAGAGGAATGTACACAGAATGGAAAAGAACAAACTCCACAGCAAAAGAACATGTGCCCCTTTAAAATGAACAACTGTAGGAGTCAAACTAGACAAATGATCAAACATGAAAAGAAGTGCTCCTAAAAAACCCTTTTTTTACAAAGCTTCTAAATATGGAGGCTAAATATTAGTAATAAAAAATAAAAACCACTTAAACATGAGATCAGTTAAAGACCTGCAAATTAGAAAACGCATAAGAGGCAGCCCTTTTCGGGGTGTTGCTTTGCTGAAAGACACACGATAGAGAATTAGGAGTGTGTAGGACAATTAAGATTGTACATGAAGGGATAAAATCTAGCCTTGTGAGGTGCCTTCTCTTGTGCAGAGAGCTTGTTTGTTCTTTGTCTTGTAGCTATGCTGTGGTTTGGAGTAAAGAGTGTAATTGTTGCTAAAAAGCAACAGACAGAAGTTGTAGGAGAAACAACTTCAAATGCAAGAAAAGAGCCTGTGCTGGAGAAGGGACTCAGCACCATGTGTTCAGCACAGGACTTTGCTGTATCAAGATATCCAAACTAATGAATTTGCTAATAGTAATGTAAATGCATTTCCACCTCAGTGTCCAGTGCCCTGTTACCCACCTGTGGGCTGCAGTGTCTCAGCCTAAAACTGTTTCTCCCTTCTTCCAGCATCCCTGAAGAAAATTCAGCCTGTGCAGTATTCCACAAGCATTTGTCACAGGTGGCTTGTTGTACTTTGCCTTAAAATCATAGGCAGTCCAGTAGGAAAACAATCCTGAGAGCTTAGCTGTCAGAAGGCTTGTTTTACTGCATGAGGAATGTGCCATATGGCCAGGATTTCAGCTGCATGTGAGGGGTGTCCCTTGCCTGCAGGCTATTTTGATGCATGTAAGGGATGCAAGTTTGAAGAGCTGTGTGCACTCAGTTACATAAAATGTCAGCTGCAGCTCTTCCGATGTGTGCAAATTCACTACTGAGCTCCAGCACCCAGCTGTTGGCCTATTTCCAACCCATTAAATCCAGGATGCCTGGTAGCAACTGTCTTCCTTTGACTTCAGCTACTCTTTAAAAATTTAAAATGTCATTATGGTGTTGGCTGGACTCAGGGAGGTGTGGACACACAGAGTCAGGTGCCAATATTGCCACGTGGACTGCTATGTTGGTTACTCATTGAGGAAATTAAAGGAGAACATCAGGTAATTGCAGTCACTTAATTTTCACTGCATGATCATGTTTATCCACTCAGCATATGCTCTGATAAAGTGCACAAACTCTGCTCCAGAAATACCTTCTTATCTCTCTGATTTATCCCACCCTTGTTCTAAACAATAATAACCTAGGGAAAGTAGGAGGGAGGAAGGTGTTTTGTTTAAGAAAATACATCCCTGACTCAATAAAAATATGTCCATTCCAGCTGAGGAAATGACAGGCTTTTTTCCTTTGTTAAATTGTAACAGGAAATTAACTTTAAAATTTCATTCTCAGGCTCTTATGTTTCAATGGGATAAATGTGCAGCATGGGAAAATCAGATTAATTTGTTCCAACTTCTTTGCATGGCTCAAATTTTACTTGCTCTCTGTGTGAAATTTTTATTGCACAATCTCATATTTGTCATTCAGCGTAATCTGTCCATTAAAAGCCATTACCACACTTCCATTTTATTTTAAAATTTGTATCTCCTAAGCAATTTTGCCCATGCCATGTTAGCTGTGGAAAAAAAATGCTTTTCTGGCTGTGAAACAACCTTTGGAGTGAAGGGATTGTAAAATACTGTTTGCCTTGGCTCTTATCACAGGGAGGTCAGAGACAATCTTTGGTAGAGTCGTGTCAGTATGGTTAGCAAGGCTCTAGTCTTAAAAATAGGAAAAGCTGAAAGATGGAAGAGAGTAAATTACGTGTTTGGGAACTTTCAGTGAGTCAAAGATAAAGTAAGAAAATAGAGGTTTTAGTTTGAGATCTTTGACCTCAGCCATTAGACCACTGGGGTACCAGTGTCTCCCTTGGTGGTTCGGTGAAGGCGATGGAGTGTAACAACTCACATGGTTGCTTTCCTGGGCCAGATATTCATACTTGCTTACCATTGGCAATTCAGAGAGAAAACCATTGGCAAGGCTAGACCTTGAGAAAGCAAAGAGTAAAGGGAATTCGTGTGTTTATCTTCTGTTCTGTTGTAATGATTTTACCAATTTTTTCACCAGTGCTAAATACACGTGTGCGCGCACATAGCACAGGGCGTGCCTACTTGCAGCAAGTGTGGGCCCTGGTTTTTGGCAACCTTATACCTCCTAGTGGTGGTGCAATGAGGCAGAAAGTGGACCTAGGTTCTCCTCCAAAAGCCTTGTCGAAAGGAGGTTGGAGATGCAAGTCACAGGGAAGCTAATACTTGGTGCTGGGGTTGAGAGTGCTCTGAGCAACCGCAGTGTGGGAGAGCAGGTTGTCCGGCATGAGGAGCTGGGAATGGCTCTGAGCACTGTCTGCTGCAGGGCTAGGAGCAAGCAGGGGAGGAAAAGTCAGAAGAGAGGAGGCAGAGAAGGGCCTTGGGACAGTCTCTGCATCAGAAATCGCAGTACAAAATGAGCCATTGACTTCCCACACCTTCAGTCCTTCTGGAGCCCCTGCTCCAGAAAGAACAATGAGGTTCCTGTACTGAATAATCACCTTGAATTGTGTTGTTTAAATTGTGTTTCTTTTACTGTAACTTGCAGTTTACCTTCTGTGCTTAAGCAAAAACCAAACATATAAACAAAAAACCAGAACAAGTTTCATGTAGTTCCTCTATTTTAATGTTCTAAATTATTATTTTTGTCTATAGTGATCATATAGGTTTAGACATCAATGCCACTGCAGATTTAAGCATCTATTTAACCTCAAATGTAATATGGACATAATCTACCTTTGTTTGCTGCACCACTTAGTTCTTGCTGAACCTCCACCTAATGCTTAAATGTAGTCCCAAACTGGAAGGCAAACTTCCCGGCAGTGGATCCTACTGTGGTGCAGAGTACACAGTGCAAGTGGCAGAGCCAGACTTGTGTGGCCATCCAGAAGCTCTGTCCTAAGAACTGGTTCACTGGGCTTCATTAAGTCTTAAACCCAAATCTCATCACAGGAACTTCTGGAAAATTCACATGGAAATTTTCTTGATGTTTTGGCAATGAAATTAACTGAAAGATAAGAAGGGCGCACAAACCAGCATAGAATGTTAAAATGCAAAGTATGTAATTAGAGTCTCACAGTTGTAATGACTCTAATGGATATCAGAGACAAGTATAAAAGGAGAATAAATTATTTCAGGGCATAAAGAATCAGTTACGGATAATTAAGCTTCAATTATCATTAGTGTGCTGCTATGATAGGGTTTTTTAAACTAATTTTTCTGAAGTGGAATAATGCAAGTTAAACGTTAATTCATCTATCATCTGCCATTCAGATAAAAACATTTTTCTAGCGCTTTTCAAAATGTGCCAGTGTGACAGATCTCAGTTTTACTCTAGTAAAAATACCATGAAATTTTATGAAGCAATCTAGTTCATGTTACACAGCTGTTCAGAGGCATTTTTTTAAACTCGGGTTCAGTGAAGTGCATAAACCCATGCCCACTGCCACTCATGTAAGTCAGTGATCAGATTTAATGGAGTTCACATGCTTAAGATGAAGTGATTTGGTAAACTGGTAATGCAGGGCTGTAATTCCGAGGTAGGCACAGCTATGGTGGCTGACAGCTTCCTTGGGTCAGTTCACAGTGTTGAGGTGGTTCAACTTAGAAACCAGCTGTTGAAAAGTTTCAGTTTACAATATTGAGAGGAACAGATATTTTATTGATTTCACCTTGCTATAGAAGGTCTCTTGTAAAATGTGGCAGGTGGGCAGCTGATCCATGAGCGGGTGTGATGTGCAAAGGGCCAGTAGTCCCACTCATGAACTCAGAAACCTAATATGTCAGTGGTGTTACAAACGATGAGCCAGAAAGGCGGTGGGCCATCGTTGCTCCATCTTAAGGCACTGAAGACCTTGCAACTGGAGAGTAACTCTTTACTGGTACCAATGTGCAAACTGGGATGTTACAAGTGACAACACAAAATTCAGACAGAAGTTGACTGTGCCTATAATGCATGGTAACTCAGACAAAGAAGCAAGGAGATTAATTCTACGTTAGCTCTTCGCATTTTCTCTCTACAGATGACCCAAGCTATTTGCAAATACTCCAAGGGGTATTTGCAGAGGGATCACTCAGGGACCCTAAAACCTGGATGCTGCTGAAGGAGCATTGGGGTTCTCAGGGTGCTGGGGGGTGTCTCAGATGCCTTGGACATCTGGAAGGAAACATCACGCTTGGGTTTAGGTACAAAAATCCCATCAGAGATTTTAATGTGTGTCATGACGCTGAACTCCTCAGTGCAGGGCTTGTCATCTGTTGCGTGTGATTGTGTACTGCCTTGCGTAACTTAACCAGTTGATGCTGAAATACAAACCTTTAGAAAAAGGATTAAAAAAAAAAAGGCTGAAAAATTGGGTTTTAATGTACCTAGCTTAAGCTTGTCAGACACCTCTTACTACTGCTCAGAGTTTAATTAAATTTGTAGAAATTCTTTGAAATGCCGTACTCACGCTACAACAGGTGGTCCTCATGGGAGGCATAAGTGTTCAAAAACTCTCTTCATCCTCATTAATTAGTTTGGAGCCTTATGCATATCTTACTTGATGTCATCCAAAGTGCTCATTTTCTCATAAATTATATCAACTTAGTATGGTTCACAAATACTAATGAACGTCTCTATGTCCTGTAA
This sequence comes from Neomorphus geoffroyi, assembly GCA_033558235.1. Lineage (NCBI taxonomy): Eukaryota > Metazoa > Chordata > Aves > Cuculiformes > Neomorphidae > Neomorphus > Neomorphus geoffroyi. The sequence continues at coordinate 33,508,717 of JAUMJM010000005.1, read as the reverse complement.
ATGAGGGAGGGTTATAATTAGAAGCATTTTTATTTTTTTGCATTATCCTAACTTGAAATAAGGAACAAAAGATTGGAATTGTCTTCTGGAAGAGAATTTTAAAAGGATTTTGTTTCAGAAAAGTCAAAGTGGAACATTGCAATATTTGGTCAAAACTAATTTCTTCACTTCTAATAACTGTATTTTGCTTGCTGTAGTAATCAACAGAATGTCATCATGTTAACCATACTTTGAATTTTAAAAGTCTTTTCATGTTGCTCGCTACATCCATCATCCCTATATGCGGTGCCGTCTGAAGGGACAACTTCTGTCATGGTCTGGCTCACAAAATGTGTTTTCAAAGGAAGTGTATTACATCAGGTTACATTTACATTTTTAAGGGGTTGGGTATACCTGTAAAACCTCATGTGCTGGGTGACAGAAGGTGCTGATAGGTAAATGCTTTGTAAATTTTATGGCATAAATTAAGTACTTTAGAGGGTATTGATGAAAGAAAATATTCTGTCTTTGTCAAACTGACCTCAGACTAAGTTTACCTTTCTTCTTCCTTAATCAGAGAGCACGTATTTCACAAGACTAGCATTTTTCCTGTGGGAAGCATCATTTAAATGACAAATTAATTTTCTGATTAAAAAGGAAAAGATTCAGATGGAGAATGCGTAGCCTCCTCTGATTTTTACATATGAAGTACTGAAGTGATGTTTCGTCCAGTTGGCCAAGATTTTCATTCATGAGATGCCTCATGCCCCACTGTTCTGCCCCAGTGAGAAGCCCCTCGCTGTCTCCAGGCAGCAGTGTACACAGGTCTCGGCTGCTGACTCGCAGACTGCAGCCAGTTGCAAGTATTTTGGGTAGATGCCTAGCAGTGGTGGTTTCTGTTAGAACAACTGAGACTTGAGGGGAGGGGGAAGTGACAACAGATCAGAGATTTGGCCAGGTACTCAAGACCTTCTTCAGGTGCACTAAAATCCAGTGTGGAACAAGTCCTCTGAGTTCAGCCAGCCATGACTCCAACTTGCTGAGGGAAAGACAGCTTACAGTAAATGCTTGTTAATTAGAAAGGAGATAAGCTGTTGTTTCCTGTAGAAAAACATGTGCCCTCTGGAACAAAGGGATGTTTAAACTCAGAAGAAGGAAAAAGGGTGATCACACTACACTATAAAACTCGTATCTACAATGGGGCTCTGATTGCTGGTGCCTGTTCCTCAGGCTTGTCTTTTGAAGAGGATTTGTTCACTACTTGATGATCTTAGAGGTCTTTTCCTATCTTAATGATTCTATGATTCTTATGTCTTGTGCCCGAAAGTGCAATGTGTGTAACTTAATCTTTTTTTCTGTGCTCTTTGTTGCATGTGCATGTGTGTCTACAAGTCTACAAGCTCTGTTGTTCACGCTTTCACAGAGAACGCCTCACTGTTTTGTTTCCTAACTGAGATCGATCCAATATACTGATCCCCAAGGATCAGTTTGCAACAGATATTCATTGCAGTGGAATATTTGTTCCTGAAAGACCAGTCAGAATGGAGGGTCTATAGAGTGACTTAACAGTTAAAATATTTCTTTATGGGTTTTATTAAAGAATACTACTTGTTTTAGTCTGAAATATAATCCATCCAACCATCTGGAGTTAGTTATTTAGCATTATGCAATAAAAATGAACTACAAATGAGACCTCCTGAAACTGCAGTACAATACAGCAGAACTTGCTTAGCATTAGTAGCTGAATTTGTGAAGCCTTAAGCTGCAAGCTGTGAGCTTTCACCTAGACGCAATGAACTTAGGCTGAAGTTACACAGAAGAAGAACCCAGAGCTGGTTCAAGTCAGAAGATAAGGGACCTGCATCCAATTGCAAACCTTAAAGATAAGAAAAGAGATGGCCTGCCTAGAGACAGGGAGAGAATCTAATAAAGAGCGAGAAGACTCCAGCTCCTAAAACACCATTGGACCAACAGTCACGTGGACAGGGCACGAAGAGCAAGGGTATGATTACCCAAGGATTTATTTGCTTGAGGTCCCTCTCTGGAGGCACCCAGCTCAAGCTGTAACCTGATGGTGCATCATCACAAAATTAGCCTGAAGCATTTAGTGTCTGAAACTTTGCCTTGGGAAACCGAGGACTGAGGAAACAAACTTCTTTAACTTTTTTCCTTACTCATAAATATTGTCTGGAAGTTAAATCTGTGAATATGGATTCTGCAAGAACTTGGATGAAGTGTAAAACAGGTCCTCTCTAAAGTCAAGCACATTCCAGGTATGTCAGGACAATGAAAGCTAATTCAAATGAATGTGAGGAAATGGATGGTGAGCTCCATCTTCAGCTCTCTGATTTTTATGCACCACATGACCACGGTAGAGCCAGGGATTACACTGCAGTTACTTCTGAAGTGGTCTGTGAGCTCCTGTATGCATGAAGACAAGGGAGATGACAGCTGCAACAAACATCCCTGTGTTTGGGGTCTACTGACTTCTGCTCCTGCAGCACAGACAAACCTCCTTCACCAGACCCTTTGGAGCCACTGCTGGCCAGCCCTGGCCATAGAGTGACACAGCAAGCCTACCTGGGCCTTTGCTGTCTGGCTTCATGAAAGGTGGTAAAGTGCTCTTAGACCTGTGTGTTTCAGTGGTCTCCTTATGTGCCACAGTGTGTGGTCTAGGCTGGGGTGAGGGGGGCTACTTTTGGCAGTCAGTGCCCTGGGGACCCTGAGGGCTGGCTGAAGCCAGCTGTGCTGTGGCTGTTCCCTCCAGCAGCTCTGCCAAGGGAGAGAAGGAAGAAGAGCAAGAGGTCACGAAAATGAACAAAGTGAAGTTGTTGATCTCTTTTTGCCCCACTTCTATAAATAGAAGCAACTTTATTTGGTTTCAGTTTTATTTCTAGTTATGGAGAGCATTATGTTCTCATTCCCATTGCTGAAATGGCTAAAATAGTTCCTAGGTCCTCTTCCCATTCCTTTGTGATAATAGCACTGGGTGGAGGAAGATGTGATTTTCCAGTGGCTGGGAGATGTTTTCATGCTGAGGCCAAATTTACAAGAGCTCAAGTTCCTCTCTCGACATCCCTAGGGATGTAAGGAGAGACGTCAGGGACAGCACGCCAGCAGAGCTGGGTTTGGATGGTGCCCATGGCTGTGCCTTGTAGAAGGGGGATGCAGAATCCAGGAGGTTTTACACCTGGTAGTGCACCTTGGGCTTGCCAAGTTGAGTGTCACCAATTGAGGGAATCTCTGTGTAGGTGGATCCTACTCCTTGGTAAGACCAGCTTTTAGGATCATCTCACATCTGGCTGCATCTGCTGCAGGAGAAGCAGCTTTCTTCTCTCTGGCAATCATGCCTTTAGAGCCTGCAGGGCTTGTTAGATTCTCCAAAAATTTAGAGGCTTGTATTTTTGCAGCAGCTTTTTTTCTGTTGTGTTGCCCTTCCTTCTTTCCTTAAGTAGCTATCCTACTTCTGCTTCTGCCAGAGCCAATGTTTGTCTTGCAATGTAATGACTTGAAGCAGAACACTGGAGATTTTGTCAGTCAATGCAGTTAGTGCTCCTTCTAGCAAAGCTGCGACTGTGGTACTGGGATCGCATTTCTGCAGTGCAATGTGTAACTGTGCACATATCCCAGTGCAAACGGTCCCAGGATGGGCAGACACTCTAGCTTTTAATCAAACAGCTTTGGGCTAATATGGAAATATGTGCAAATAATAGCAGATTTGCATAGGAGGATGAAGCTGTAGAAGAGGTTTCAAAAGACCAAATCCAAATCTTGCTTCTAAATTGGCCATCTGTTTGCAAAATGCTATAATTTCATGTACGTTACTTGGTTTCAGTTGACTGTGGTAACTCTGAGGCTTGACTAATGAAGTTTTGTAATAGCCTTCTTCACTACCCACTCTGGAAAGTGTTATCGGTGCTGACATTTCTCAAACAATGAAAGCAAAGGCCCAGAAGTTCCTTTTGGATTTAAAATATGGTGCTATTCAGCAAACCCATTTTGCAAGTTTTAATCTCTCTCCAGAAAATTCTACTCTCGTGAAGAGATGACCATCAGAAAAGTGCAACCAGTTTCCTTCCAGTAAGATCTGGGCTGAGCTAGTAGCTGTCAGCATGGATGATGAGTGTTTGCCTGCACTCAGGACGGGTATTTCAGGGAGTTCTCTGCCATGATGATAGATTGGAAGTTGTTAAAAAATCTGAAGTATGCAGAGGCAGTAAATGCTTTTTGCAGGTTGTATTGGGTCAGAGATAAAAAACTAAAACGTGTCTTTATCCAGGTGAATAGCATTGATGTTGTACATATGATACTTCTAATTGTGATGTTCAAATTCTACTCCTTGCAGTATCTTTTGGATCCTTCACTACAAGAAGGACACTGAGGTGCTGGAGAGTGTCCAAAGAAGGACAAAGAAGCTGGTGAAAGATCTGGGGCACAAATCTCATGAGGAACATCTAGGGAAACTGGGATTGTTTAGTCTAGAGGAAAACAGGCTGAGGGGAGACTTTATTGCTCTCTATAACTACCTGAAAGGAGGTTGTAGTGAGGTACGTGTTGGTCTTTTCTCTCAACAAGTGATAAGATGGGAGAAAATGGCCACAAGTTATGCCAGGGGAGGTTTAGGCTGGATATTAGGAAAAACTTCTTCACTGAAAGGATCGTCAGGCATTGATTGGAACAGGCTGCTCAGGAAGGCTGGTTGAGTCACCATTCCTGGAGGTGTTTAAAAGACATGTAGATGTAATGCTTAGGGACATGGTTTAGTGGTGGATTTGGCAGTGTTAGGTTAAGGCTTGGGTTGAACTTGATAATCTTAAAGGTCTTTTCCAATGTAAATGATTCTATGATTCTACGATCTTGAGTGCTCTGCATGTTGCCAATATTTCACATTCTTTTCACTTTTTTTGATAAGCACATTAAGACAGTCAACTTCAAGTCACAGTCTAAAGGGATTCACATTTTGGTTAAAGAATGGTTCACTGCTCTTTGACAGGGAGAGTTTTCACACAGACCATGGAGACTTGATGGCTGCTTGGGGCTGGTGGTTTTGTTATCACTACGTACAGTGTTTGTAGCACGGACTTACAAAGAGACTGTGAATCTCATCCTGGGAAGTTTTCATGATGATTGTATTTATTCTCAGATTCATGAGATCTTAACGTTTAAACTTATTCTAAGAGGGCCTCCAGAAAAACAAATTTTCATTTACCCACAGTTAAAAAGCAGTTCAAGTGCTTGGGATTTCTCTTCAATCTTCAGCCTACTTCAGTTGAATATGATTTGAGTGTCAGATCCATCCAAGTCTGGAAGGGTGTGGTGTCTAATTTTGCTAAGGACAGCAGACGAGGTTCTTTATGTGTGCTGTTCCCAGTGTATTATGGCACCCAAACATTTGCTAGTCCTTTCTGCTCTGGGTAGAATGCATTGGTAACTGGATTCCTTCATTATACAAAACAGATGGGTTTTAGTCCATTTTGCTATCATTTACCAGAGGGGTCCCCTTTGAACTACAATGGTCTTGTGTTTTGTTTCCTGCTAAATTTCTGATCTCCGAGTGTAGAAAGCACCGAGTCTGTTATTTCTGAAGTACTGTAAAATGCAAGTGTATAATTTCACAAGTTAATCTTAGCACAAATTAGCACAAATATGTCAGCACCTTTTTACAGAAATACATTTCACTTTTTATATTGCTGTAATTTTATAGTTCTATATTGCTTTTCATTGCAAGAAAATTGATATTAAGCTCTCTTATGATATTTTAAAAAATCACAGAAAAATTAAAATGCTGTCTAAATAAACCTTGTCTAGAAAACTAGGCTGTTCCTCATGGCAAGAACAGGTATGACTTGTTCAGGCTGCACAACAACAGCTGAACACGAGGAGCAAAACCATTTGGCCATGACTGATTGAGGTTTCTCTCTTTGGCTCTTGCCAGTGCTGAGACAAGTAGTCCTGAGACAGGATCAGATACAGATTTTGTCAGTACCCAGGTTAGAGGTTGTTTAGGCCAAATGTCTCAGTTTGTGTTGTCGCTATTTAACCTTTCTGCACAACGATGCGTGAGTATATGGGGATACATGAATGGGATTGTTCTTCCCCTCTAGTCTGTGTTGGTGAGTTGGGACTTAATTAAACTGATGAACTGAAACTTATTTGTTTGATCACTGCCAGGAATTATTTTTTAAAAGTGATGTATTTGAGACATACTTGAAGAAATTATGGCATCCTTGGCGTGAACAGTGTGTAATATGAGAAAGGAGAAGAGGGAACAAGCAGCTAAAAACGGAGCTAGTTAAATTAGCAGCGTAAGCGGCATTGTGCAGACAGATGGGTACCAGCTGTCTTTTTGGTAGACACTAAGATACACTGTATGAACTGAGGAAGGAGAATGTCCTTTAACTGAGCACTGCTAAGCCTGCAGAATGAAAAAGAGCTGTAGAAACCTTCATGAAGCCTGGTTTGGTTTTTTGTTGGTTTTTTTTTCTGAAATAAGTAAGGATATCTTTAGTGTAAAGTGTATGTTTCTCTTTGATATTCAAATAGCAAAATATTTCAACTTGTTTCAGTCTTGTGTTGCTGAAAAGAAACTCTGGATACGTATTTATTGCATATCACAGACGGAAAGGGAGCTGATACTTTTTTGCAAAAATAAAACAGTTTCTTTTTGTTGAACTATTGATCAAATCTTCCACAGAGAAAACAGACAGGACCAAAAAACTGCAAGACCACCCATTATAAAAGTGTTAATTGTGATCAAGTATGCAGACGAGAAGAGTCCATTAACAAAACCAAAACCCATAACCAAAGAGAAGAGGGGAGAGCTAGGGCTGAAAGGAAAGTGAAATACTGACTTGACCAATAATCGTACTTAGTGCCCACTTCTGCAGCTGCATTCCCTGCTGTACCAACGTTTGTAACACAATTACGTGTGGATGGATATACAGCACTGATTCAATATTCATAACTTTACCAGCAGGAATAATTATGGAACAGTATATTCCTTCCACTCCAGCTGCTGGAGGGAAATGCTGTATAGGAAACTTGATGTATAATTTTTGTAAAGAAAGCAACATTCTGCCTTGATACCTTGTTAAGTTCAGCATGTCATGCTGCCACCTAGTCTAGCTAACAAGAGCTCTGGGTCATATTTAGGGCGATACTAATGTGCCTGTCATTTACACTAACCACTGTGTTACCGTTCTCCATACTTTAGTGCTGAGAGCAGTGGTGACTGAGGTAGTCGAAAGGAAATGCTTCCCACATTCAACAAAATCATAGAAAAGTAGTTTGGAAGAATGCCACATTGTGCAAAAAATTCCGTGTCATATTTGTTAGGAGAAAAACCATGCAGGTAATGTTAGTTTAACAGATGTCTTGCAGAATATCATGATTAGTAATTTAAGGCAGGATTCCCCAAACTCCTGGATCCTAGGGACTGCAGAAAAATTGAAAATGTACAACAGGCCACATTAAACTTTAAGACATTGGTGATTATAATGTCCATTTGACATGGTATCTTCCAGGATATATTTCCAGAAGCAAATTCTAACTATTTTTGGAGGTTTCTCTCTCATCTCGTTCCTCAGCATTGCTAACCTGCTCTGGTTCGAAGCTGGACCAGTTTAACCAACGTGAACTTTTTGTTGTCATGTGAGCAGCAAACTTGTCAAAATTAAGGAAGCAAGTTGAAGCCTCTTGGTGTGGGGCAATCCTTCCGGAACAGGGCAGACAACACGCAATCTGGGATAGCCCCTGAGAACAAGAGATCAATGAATACTTGCACGGAGATGTTGCCTAAGTAAACACAGTAACAGGGTCTTATTTCACAAGCGTATTACTCCTCCTATTACTTGAGTAGGTATAGTATGTTTTTTGTACAGTGAACTCTGGGTAGTTCACTGCTACCTCGCTCACCTAGAAAACTTGAGACCTACAATTTCATGAGCCAGAGTGCAAAGCATGATGTTCAGCACAAAATATATGCAAGGAATGAATTGTTTTCAAAAATGAGGTGGCCCTTACCAATTTCTTGCAATCTTTAATTAAAATTAGCCAGATTTTCCTGTAAATGGTAAACCCTAAGGTTGGGTTCTCTTCTTAGTTAATTCAAGTTAACTAAGTTCAAATGAACACTGTTTCAGCTGCATTGTGTTGGAGTTCCATAGGGTTACGTGAGTAGTGCACATACAGTACATTTTGTTCTGCAATCAGTGTCCATAGGTTTCATTTCACTATGTCCCACATAAACAAATATTGCCAGTAAGTGCTGTGAGTTCCGGTCTGCTGTCCCTTCAAGCATCGCTCCAGCACCGTGCCAGATGTTTTCAGAAAACCTATGCATGTTCTGCACAGTGCCCTAGAAAATGCAGGACATCATAGGCCCACCTATGTCATCCCTGCAGCTCCACCACTCCTGCAAATCGGTCCCTTTTTTAGAATTCTTCTTCCTTGAATATCAGAAAAAGCCTTGATGTACTTTGTGGTCTTGGTGAGTAGCTGAATCTGAAAGTCATGAGAAAGTTGTAAGCAATTACTGCTACCTCTGGAGAAGGGTCAAACAAAAGCAGGCACAGGGGCACAGTGCTGGAGGTCAGAGGGATGGGATGGCAGATAAAGACCTCCTTTAAATCAAAAGCCACTTGCCTCAAGCTGTGGGAAATTCTTGCTGCAATGTCATGCCAATGTGAGAACTCCTGCATGTAGACTTTGCTCTTTGCAAATTTGCTGTCTGTTGTTTGCTAACCCACTCGGTAGATGATGAAGCATGACGAGGGAAAGTGCAATAACGTGTCTTTGCCCAGCGCTAAGTCTCAGTGGCTAATGGGAAGTTGTTCGTGACTAGACACAGCTAGACTTCTGAGGCTGCGTGTTGCTGGATTCAATTGGTAGGAAGAGAATAAAGGGCACAACAGAAAATATTGTTACAGAGCTTTTAAAGTTCATGTTATGCATATGTGTAGTTCTGGCCATCCTAACACAAGAGGGGTATAAAATTACAAAATGTTCATGCATGGACAGTAAGAATGACAGAGGACTTGGAGGTGCATTGTCTACAGCAAGATTAAATACTTGATAATGCAGAGACAAGACAACTGTTGGAGGATATAGGATATAGGATATAGGATATAGTCAACAGTTTGAGCTAGAAGTCTGAAGTAGTATGGAAAAGGTGAAGAGGGAATGTGTGTTTACTGACTCTCATTACCAGCTATAGATGGCAACCCATTAAATTATCAAGGCATTATGTTCATAATATACAAAAAAGAGTAGAATTTTTACATCAAGGATGTATTTAAACCATAGAATTCATTGCCACAGGGTGTGGTAGAGGCTGAAGGTGTTCCAGATAGTGTTGGGATAAACTCGTATCTGGAGGATTATGGAGAATAAGGCAGTGGAATTCCTTATGGTAACAACAGTCTCTCCTGGATTTGTTTGTACCATTCTGTCTGTCTTCTGTGTTCTGGCCCTGCTTTTGCTCATGACCTACCTTTTACTGCGGTAATATCAATGCATAACTTACCTCTGTACGAAATAAAGGGGTTTTTGATAGCAAAAGATAACAAAAATCCCCCATCTCAATATGTTGTGGTTGTAGCAGCCTGGGCATGATTGATAAAGGGCGATGGGAGGACAGAAGTCTGCAGAGAAGTAAGGGTTATGGAGGAGAACAGATTAAGAGATGGAGAAGAGCATGCATCGCTGGCATAGCAGAACTTGGCTCAGGGTGTAGATGAATCAGATTTACTGAACGTAAACTTGTTCCCTGCCTAGAAAAATGTGTTTCAGAAAGGGGCTTGATAATATGCATAAAATACTGTAGGATTTGCAAACCCTGCATTTAATTTGTTGAGCATGAAACAGCTGATCCCAAAGGAACTTGAATCCATGACAGATCCTGAGTCAGGCGTAAGTCCTGTTGAAAGAACAGCCGCTTTAGTCTGTTATTTCTTCTGTATATCAGCTTCTGACGAAAACCTCTCTTACAAAAACATCAAAGTTAGTACATTAGCAGTATCTTTTCCTCAAGGTGCGGTTTCTTCATGTTCTCAGAAAGCACAGCCTCAAGGAAGAGTTCTGCCGAACACTTTTCTTTATTACAACATTGTATGGTTTTGAAACACTCGTTCAAGTAGAGTGCTAAAACCAGCGTCTGCTTGCATTGTTAAGAAAACACTGTATCTCTCCGGCAGATTGCAGTGCCAGAAAATTTCCTCTAATCCACAGATGATTTGAGGACTAGAAAGTCCTTATCTTCTATTATAGTAGTAATTCTGGAAAGCAAAGAAGCAAATTTATCCTAAGAGAAGGAGACAAATGGTCTGAGCAAGTTCTTGAGCACGGCATCCTAGTTCCCCATGATTGCGTAGCTGCAGAGGCCCTGCAAGAGGCTGTCAACCTCTAAGAAACATGCTATCACCAGCAAACTCCTTATTGCATTTTGACCTAAAACTGCACAGCACTGCTGCTACTGAATTTTTTGATGCTATAGAACTATATAAACCAAATATTTTTTAATCTATTCCTCTGATTCTCACTATCCATGTAGACTTCATTAAAATGCATTAACTGTGTTATTAGTAAGTAAACTTTTTCTGGCTGGTATTCTGCTTTAAAATAGCTTTGACTTTCCTCAGACTTTTGCTGTTTTACACTGTTTAGGTTTGATCAGACCACTCTAGTGTCCCCTGATGAGCACAGCTGGCATCCTGTAGCTGCTCCACTTTGCATGGGGCAATGAAAAAAGCACAACAAAGGAAGACTGGAAACCCCACAGGGCTTTCATTTCCACCCTTCTTTTGGGGAGTTTGCAATTGGAATACAACCCTTTTGGCTCAGCAGGGTTGCTCTATATCTCTCCAGGTAGGGATATGTAAATTTCTCTAAATATTTTTTTTCTCTTTCTCTTGATCCACGTGTTGAAAGACAGAGAGAGTTGCTAATGAGTCTAAAAATGACTGCTGGAATGCCAAGGATTATGTGCTTTTCTTACTTTTTCTTGAATGTCTTAAAATCTAGCAAATAATCTTGTGACTTCTGCATGGGACAGGTAATTGCAATCCTCTCATCTCAGGCCAGTTTTATAAACATGCTGTGAAACCAACATCAGCTCTGAACTACCGAGGAGCAGCTAGATACGCTGTTCCTGAGTGCCGTGTCCTTTCTGTGCAGAGTTGTCCAGTCGCAGCTTCAAGGGAGCGAATGATGGCTAAAGTTTCCAAACAGTCCTGCCATATAACGATAATGGTATTACATGGTTAAATTCAGTTCCCCTTTTTTTGATTTTGTTCCCGTAACTATGGAATCAAGCCAAAAGCCGTTATCAATTATTCATACATCCTGCTGAAACCACTCTCCCTAGGAGGCTTACACACAAGAACTTGTGCATTAATAAAAATAGTGACTTGTAGAGGTTCTGAGATCTTTCAGATTTACATGAAGACAAGAGGAATGGCTCAGCACTTATGAGAAGATCAGATTTGATGAGCTATCTTTAAAGTAAATGCATGGGTTTTTTGGATCCCGAGTAAAATAAATTCCTCTGAGATAACATATCCTGGAAAGACCAAAATCCAAGGATGTTTTGAAGGAAAATCCCCACCACTTTCTTGGAATCTTTCACTAAAATTAGCCAGATTTTCCTGTAAATGGTAAACCGTCATTGGGTTCTCCCTAATTCTTCTTCAATTTAACTAAGTTCAAATGAACACTATTCCAGCTTGTGATTAAGGAAAATTTGCACAGTAAAGCTATATTGCAGTTAAAATCCATTCTTTTTCTTTTAAAATAGAATAGATAACAATGATTTAAACAAATAATGTTAAATATTGTCTTGACTACCCATCGTGTTTAACACAAAGTCTTTAGAAATCAGTTACTGAAAGGATGAGTTCCCTTTTCAGCTGGTACAGAACATCATGTGCTGAAGAAGGGCTTAGTTCAATGCATTTGAAATCTGAAATCCTCCTAGGATTCATTTTGCTGCCCCATAAGTATTTGTTATATAATTAGCCATTATGCATATTACAGAATTCTCTAAGCTCAGCTGATAGTAACTGTTTTTATTAAAACAAATGACATTGACATGTATGAATGGTTCAAAATCTTTAGTCAGTGCTTCACAGCAGCATCACTTTAAGGCTACTCTTGCATTTCTTCTTTAGGAGGACAATAGTCACGTTGGGATTGACTCTTTTTGTTCTGAACAGACTTGATTTCTCCCTATTCTTGTTTTCAAATATGTTGAGCTTTTTCCCATCTTTGAGAAGTGATATCTGTGGCATCTATTTATTTGTCATTCCTTTATTTGTAAATCCCTCTTCCATCATATCACTGATCCAGAACAAGTCCTTATCGTCTCATTTGTTTTCAAGAAACTCTCGATGCCAATCAGAATTGCTTACCATTGTGGCACTAAACCCAGGAAAACTACTGAGGAAGAATGTCAAGTACAACTGAAACTTTGGTGTCTTTGTTTCTGTATCATCTGCACTTCCATAGGTTTTGCACTGTGACACCCCACTCCCACATCCTCCCAGCTCCCCACAAATTCTGCGAAAATTGAATTACACATCTTGATAATGAAGTAAGGAAGAAACACTTCGTGTACTGTATACTCTAAGTGTATTTCGTACTCCTGCTTTTTAAAATGTGTGTGAAATACACTTGTGTGTCAGAAGGCTATTAAAAGTAAGATAAACAAGAAGATTTACTGCCTGCATTAAATAAATTACTTCATCTTCTTGGTGAGACAAAGATTTCATTCAGAAGCATGTAATAAAAAACTTAAATGGCTAATATTATCCTTCTAGTACACCTACAACAATCTATGATCCATATCAGATCGGGTTTTCCCCAGTTACAGGATATACATTTGTCACTGGTTTTCATACCTGTGAAGTAACTTTTTACAAATTAAATTTAAATTCAGCTAGCAAAAAGACAATCTTTAATAAAAATTTTCATCATCTACGTTATTCCTTGCTTCTGGAATCCCTTGTTTGCTGGGTTGGCTGTTTAAACTAAGCATCGTAAATGATTTAGAAATTTTATATTGTCCTTTTCATTCTGGCTCATGTAACTCTATATGACTTCATTCCCTTCAATTAGACACATTTTCTTTCCTGTCTACTGTTACTGTGGGCTTTTTGTAATCATTACCATGTTTTTAAATCCCTCTATGCACATTAATGTACTTCATCTATAAAAACACTAATCATGGCTGCAAGCAAACACCGCGATTTTGGAAGTGGAGGGAAAGAAGTCTACTTTGCAATCTTAGGTTTGCTTTTTTACAGCTTTCAAAATATGTCCCTAGTGCCTCTACTGACTCACTGTCTGTGATATGAGAAGATGTCATAGTTGTGGAAAATGTCCATTCGCTGTTCTACTTGGAACCATTAGCTCCCAGTGGTCAGCCCTGACATAGTCAGGAACAGTATCAGTGCTGCAGCTTCTCTTAAAGCCCTGTGCTGAGGCATAGTAGATAATGTATGCTGTAGGCTTACTCCATCTGAGTAAGCAGCTGAGCTGCAAGTTGTGGTCCACTTGCTTAGTCAGTCATTGTCTGTAGGTCTGCAAGGAAGCACGCACACATTCATGCTTGCATTTCAGCAGTGATCCTATGGATTTCATTTGCAGAACGGAATTATCAGCATCTGAGGCTTTGTACCAGTGGAGCTGCTGTTTGACACACCAAGAATACATTTCAGCATACATATAATTTTATTGATAGGAGAAGGAAGGGCAGTGAGATTTTTTTTTCCACCAATTTTATTGTAATTTTGAGGAGGCATTTAGATGTGGTGATAGTGGGGCTGTCACTGCCCGGTAGTTTAGAGTACCCTCTCCAGTTCAGTGTAGAGGGACAGAGATAGGACTTCACCTCTAAAACTTGCAACAAACTTGGCTTTGCAACAATCCTCTTTCACTGCTTGTCCACATTGCATTTTATGTCATGTAGACTGTGGCCAAGGATGGTTTTGTCCCTTAAATACAAAGCCAGCCAATCTGACTATTTTTTAGAAATTACTTCTCTATTTCACTAGTCTGTGACTATGTGTTTGTGCACAGACAATTTAATCTGCTGCTGGCAGTCTGTGTGCAGCACAAGTGAATGAGATAAAGATCTTCCAGTGTCCCAGGTGAGTGTTGTGAATATAGGTGTGATGTTTACATCGCAGATGACTGTTGCAAAGAGAGCCCCCTTGGTGAACCCAAACTCCACTCACGGTGAGAACAAGTGAGACACTTCTGGTCGCTTGAAGTACTTCTGGCCTCATTGCTGCTGATTCTGGGCTTTTCTAGCCATCACTTTCTCCCTTGCAACCTACTGACTTCTACAACAAAAGTCTGCTCCTCCCCACCCCTTCCAAACTCTTGAACAGTGTAACTAGACTTCATCGCCTGCCTGGTTTCTTTTGCAGTGAAAAGGTCTGTGGGAATCTCAGGAGCCCATGGGGCAGTGGGGAGGCAATCTGTAAGCAAGCTGTTGCTGCTCTGGCCAAACGAGTACTCCCTCATGACAAAGTGTTTATGTCTCTTGGCCCACCTCCTCCTGTTTCTCCCAGTCAGTCACAGAACTGGTGTATGACAGCACTTATTTCTCTGGCTAAGCATGCAAATTCCTATATTCTTCTCAGAGTAAGACAGCTTCTTTAATTCCTTCTCTATCTCTGTGCTCCCCAAGAGCCCATCTGGAAACTGTGCACAAGGACATTATAAATTATTAAAACCAGGTTTGCCCATATCAATCAGCCCGAGAACATGCGTTGGTGCAATAGTTGTGGTTTACTTTGCATCTGCTTGCCAGTCAGCTTTCAGCATTCAGTATTTCTTAATGCCAAACCATCTTATTCTTATGCTAACCAGAGATTTTTTTTTCCTATTTTTAATTGCATAAAGCTGGCTCAGCCAAACTGAATAACAGAATAAATAACAAAGTCCATGTGAGTGCAGTTCCTGGATGCCGAACATCATCAGACACAGAGGCACTTGGATGAGTTCCTGCAGAACAGACAGTAGAACCTGGGAGTCACTAGAAAAAGCAGGCATCTTAACCATTCCTTATAGAAGCAGTCTGATCTCCACTCGATGATGCCTGAATTTCTACTTCCCCTTCCATAGACTAGGGAAAATGAAGACATAGCATGTTTGTGGAGGCCTTTTGAAAGCCTCTGTTGCAAGAAATTGCCAGAATGTTAAATATTATTTCAGATTTTTGTGATTTTATTGGGATGTTCTAGGAGAGCAAAATCCATGCAAATGTGGCAAGGCAGCTGCATGTAGCCATGGTGTGGGAAATAGCGATCTAATGAGATGAGCAATGAGTGAGACATATGGGGAATAGCCTTATCTTCAAGTTAGGAATTTCACAGCTATGCTCCAGCATCTTGAGTTGTATGAATGAATCATCAGCATAGCGAAACCACAAAATGACACCAGCTTCCCTCTGAGAGTTTCTCTATATATATATAGCTGCTAGACTTGCATATTTCTGGTTATAAATACTCAGTAATAACTGACCGCAAAGTGACACGGTCTTCTCAGCAAGCAGCTCCTGAAAAAATACTTGTGCTTTCATTTATTCCTGAGTTATTTTAAACCAGACTTCTGCACCTCCAGATATGCTATTTTAACTTAAAGTCCTGGAAATGTTGCATGTGATCAGGACATGACATCTTCTGGGCAAAAAGAGAGTCAGGAGAGATCTCTTCTGAAGAAAGCTGATTAAAAGTGTTGATCCTTGTTAGATGTATCTGAGGACATTATTCTGCCTTTGAACTGTATTGCTACTCTGTAGATATTTGGGTTTAGTTTAGTTTTCTAAGGCGGGACAGCAAATGTTATTGCAGTATAAACTCAGTTTGAATCCTTTAGCCCGCTTCATCCGCACTTTCCAAGGGTTTGTGTTTCCAAAGAGTCTGAAATTGTAGAAGTTTGATAAAAATGGATCACTGTTGCTGTGTACATATGAGAATCCCAAAGCATTGCCTCATGGAGGGAAGTCAGTCGAAGCCCAGACGTTACACGTGGTGATGGGCAATGACAAATCGACCTGTTAGTATCAATGTGGTTGTGAGTGAGCATGAGGATGTGCTGCACCTGGCCTAGGCAAACAAGTCTTGGGTGAGTTAGGAGCAGAGGACGTGAAGTGGTGAGAAGGAAAGGGCTGAGATATGGTGAGGAAAGGCCATGAGGTGAGATTTGAAGTAGTTGCAGTGGCGGGGTGTGTGTATCTGTGTGTACAGGCATGAGGCACAAATCTCCAGAGAAGCAAGTGATGTTAATTTGGTTGCTCATTGAACACTGTACTGTTGGATGGCTTTACTCAGTGAACGTAATGAATGCCTTTGCAGCAGTTGGTATGTACAATGTTTTCAAAGACATCAAACCTAATTTCCTGCAGTTTTGCTCTTTCTGAGTCTGATAAATATCTGAATTTATTTGCTGGGAACTCGCCAGGCTGCTGTGACCAGGGTTGTCATTAGAGACTTCCACCTCCATTACCTATGTCACTCATATAGTAATAGCCTGAACTTAGACTTAATATGACATAGGTCACCCACTCTGACAGTCCTTCTGACTAGTTGCCATACAGTGAACTGGAAAAGGAAGGACTGAAATACTTTTATAATTCATGATGTCAAATTCTCAGAATGAAGTGCAGAGGCTCCAGAAAGCAGGGCTTTAGGAGACCATGTATAAGTGAAGATTAGTTCTTTCTTTTCACTGAGAAGATTTAGGACCACAGAGCAGTAATTAATTTCAGTTGCATTATCAGCCTTTCAAATTCATGGATAACGGGACTTCTTAAGGACAACCAGGCAGCCATGTGAGGCTGATAGCTATATAAACTCTTGCAATGACTATGTTGATCAGGATGTAGAAACCATGAAGACCATCGCAGACTGAAATATGAGGCTTCATGATTTTTTTCTTTTTTTCTTATTTACTGAAGTTACTGTAACGTTAACATGTTATTAATATACGGCAAATTTTAGGGATATGTCAGAAGCTTCATTTTCATATATTCTTTTGTGTAGGCAATCTCAAAACCTGATAATTTTTCATTTCTTAGACTGTATTCTTATGTCTCCCATATAACTGAGGCTGATATTGGTTAAAAAAAGAGTTCATGAATTTTGTTAATGTTTAATAAAACATGATTCTTATGTGTTTACTGTGATAAACAGCTATGTTGTTTTTATTAGTCATTACTTGATTAGTGAGAGTACCACAAGACCTGAACCTTAGGCTAGGATCCCAGTGCTCCAGACCAGCGTTACTCAGCTGAGGTTTATGAAGGAGGGTATTTCACCGAGATTTGCTAGCAGGGACCTGTGTGCTGACTCCAGCTCTGGCAGATTAGCTGGATGCCCCACACTGCCTTCCTGGGCTAGCAACGAGGCAGTGCATGACAACTACTCCCTGAGGGATTGAGAAACTGTAGGAAATGCAGAGTTGCTTGTGGGAGGCATCACACATCAGGGCAAGGCACAGGAAAAATTGGCTTGTGGTCCAGTTCCAGACTGAAGTTGCCTCCTAGATTGCCCTCTTCTAAGCAGGCGGAGGCTGACCTGAGAGCAGCCCTGCTGAGAAGGACTTGGGAATACCGGTGGATGAAAAGCTGGACGTGAGCTAACAATGTGCGTTCGCAGCCCAGAAGGCCAACTATATCCTGGGTTGCATCAAAAGAAGCATGGACAGCAGGCTGAGGGGGGTGATTCTGACCCCTCTACTTCACTCTGGTGAGACACCACTTCAAGTGCTGCATCCAGCTCCGGAGCCCTCAACACAGGAAAGACATGGACCTGTTGGAGTGGGTCTAGAGGAAGCCACAGAAATGATCAGGAAGGTAGAACACCTCTTCATTGAGGAAAGGCTGAGAGATAGTGTTTTTCAGCCCGGAGAAGAGAAGGCTCTAGGGAGACCTTAATGCAGCCTTTCAATACTTAAAGGAGGTCTACAAGAAAGATGGGGACAAACTTTTTAGCAACGTTTGTTGAGATAGGACAAGGCGTAATGGTTTCAAACTAAAAAAGGGTAGATTTAGACTAGATAGAAGGAAGAATATTTTTATGATAATGGTGGTGAGGCGCTGGAAGAAATTCCCTAGAGAGATGGAAACATTAAAGCTCAGACTGGACAGAGCTCTGAGCAACCTGATCGAGTTGAAGATTGCTCATTACAGGGAGGGTTGGACTAGATGACATTTATGAGTCCCAATCCAAATTATTCTATGATTTTATGATTCTATGAACACTACGACAATTCATAACCCATATCTTACCCCTTTTGCTCATAAGCCTGGATGTGACAAACTGCTTATATCTTGGTATTTCTTTACACTCCATTGTAAAAAGAGGTTTAATATAAGCTGTGATGCTAAGATGGATATTATGGAAGGAAATAGGAATCAACTCGTTTGTGGTTCACATATGATTTGAGAAATCACAAAAGATTTATGTTGTCCATGAAGAATTTGCTAAACCACATTACCTGAAGATGGCAATTATTTAGCTGCTGACTATGCTGCAGGACACCTTTTGTTAACCATGAGAATTTTTGACTTGAGGTAAAGAGTGGAATAGTCATGTGAAGACATGAGTGTATGCAGAATACCGTTCGTCAGAAAAAGGGGAATTTAGTCATATGTTTAGCAGTCATTTCCCCTTTTTTTGGGAAATTCAAATACTTTTTTTTTTCTCTCTCTCTGGGTCTCTGTTTCTCTTTTCCTCACTCTACGGAAGGAAAGAAAGGTGGGTCTTTTAGTTCTGACACAAATCTGATTGGGCAATGAGAGACAAATTTCCACTGTGTGTTGAACTAAACCCTATATAAGGTCCCCACTGGCAATTTGCAGTGTTATATCCTTTCATGAGAAGCTAATAGCTGAAAGACTCCAGAACCACAGGTAAGTGACTGATAGAATTCTGAGAATGAAAACCTCCACTAGATTCTCTAATTCTGTGGCGTTTACTAGATACTAAACCAGAGAGTCTGGAAAGCTCAGAACAAAATAACCAAGTATTTTCACATCAGGCAAAGGATCTAATGAGAGAATAATGCCCCTATTACAGGGTATTACATGTCAATCATGGAGCTTGTTAATGCCACAGAAAAAAACACTAGCACCTAGTCCTGGTGTAGCTGAGAGGGGCTACGGCTTCATGCCGATGCCCTGGAAACACTTGCAGATCTAGTAGTAGGGAAGACAACACATGGTTATGAAAAAGTATTATTGAGCAAGAGGTTGACTTTGTGGTGTTGTAGACATGACAATAAGCTGGAAATATTTTATTATAATCAAATAATCAGGGAGGAATTGGGATTAAACCCTGCTTTATAAATATGAGCATGGTAGGATACACAGAAGATGCCTGAAGGTAAGTACCTATGAATATGACTGTGTTATATTGTTAGAAACATATTTTTGCTTTTGGATACAATTTGAAGTGGTTGTCTGGTCATTTAATATTCATCTGCAGAACACTCATAGATGTTAAAGCATGCAATTTATATTTCTGTGTCTACAATAGAAACAGTATGCATCAAATACACGTGTGTACTGTATTGCATATAAATACCTTACATAGAGCATAAACCGGTGTCTGTATATAGCATGTTTTTTGTCTTTTTGCCTGTGGTACACTGAGATAACACATAATCAATCAACCCCACGTAGCAGCAGCTGAAACCTCATGGCAGACCAGAAAGCACTCAATGATACATGCAGAAGCTGCCTTGCTCATGCCAGGTCAACACAGATGACAATGAATGACTGGTAGCAGACACTTCTTTTTTCGTTTAATGTCACTGGGCTGATTTTTAGGGAAGTTGTTCAGGGTTTTCCTAACCTTTTTTTAGCACAGATGGTAACTGTGTTCATGCTGAAAACTCGCTTGTACACCCACAACAAGGTGGGGGGGTGTGCCGTGGGAGTCAACGCTTTTTGTCCCAAGAGAAACATTTGTAGGAGACTTTGAAATTTTGGCTCTGGTTATAGCAAGAAGCTTGCCTGCAGCCTAATCCATGCCAGCTGGATTACTTTGGTAGCCTCACTCGGGGAGATAAAGTGACACAAGATCTAATGAGGTTCATACAACTTTGGGAGACACTTGAAGTGATTTCTTAAGTAGCTAAAGTCAATTCTATGGCATCTTTGCTCCTATGTTCACCCAAGCTAGCTGCGCTACAACTAATTCAAAACAGCTGACCCATATATTGGTCACATTTTATTGCAAAATAAACAGAGCTAGATTTTTCCATCCATAGCTGTTGCTATGGACTGAAAAGCCATGGGGACAGCAGTGTGTTGTTTGTATCTCCTAGAGTGAAAGGAAAGGGACAGAAGTGATGTGTTTGTGCCAGCCTAGATGCAAGTCAGCCCACACAAACTAGGGAGGAAGAAGCCTTTCTGCTTACTAGTTGTGAACCAAAGATCATCTGGTCTGGAGTGAAAAAAGAGCAGTTGACTCTTACATTAACATTGAGAATTTTCATTGTGTCTTCTGTCTTGTGATAAACTTTTCTATAGATTTCAAGACACTTTCCTTCGATCTTCTCCTTCTGATTTCCTCTGGGAAAAAAATGCACGGGCTCTTCTTTGTCCTGGTGATGTGCACAGCAGGCATCTCTGCTTTCAGACTCCAGCAAGTCAAAAGCACAGGTAAAGGCATTTATTTGTCTTTTCTTCTGTCTCCCTGTCCCTCTTTTTTTAATGTTCCTGGCTGACAGTAATGTAAAAATATCTCTGATTTATATAGAAAACTGCTCAGATCACACCGTGTTTTTCAAACACTACTATGAACTGCATGGGGAACCTGTGGTTCTGAAATGCCCTTCCCCCAGATACAAACATTTGGATATTTCTGCCTTGACCCCTAATATCACATGGTATAAAAATGGTTCAAAAACCATGATATCAGGAAGAGATGAAGATCCAAGAATCTGGGCAAAAGGAGATGCACTCTGGTTTTTACCAGCAATGCTGGAAGACTCGGGAGTATATATCTGTACCAGAAGGTGGGTATTTGGAAGAAAATCTAGTGCACTAACAAGATGACTATGTCTAAAATGCATTAACTTGATTCTAATCTCCAATTGTGTTCTGAGCATACCTAGCTAAAAGTTCTTCAACAAATTTATAGAGAAAAAAGCATGGAAAGTCAGAACTCCTAAATGCATTGTGTGTCTCCTATAGATACATATACTGAAATTTGGATAAATCATGACATAGGGTTGCCAGCTCACAAGGAAACAGTGCATATGAGAATTTGTTCTAGCTTATTTATGAGTCAGTCAGAGCTGTGATGAGCAGGGACATGCTCAGAGGGGATTCTGCAGATCACAACCCTCATGTTACAGGTCCAGAAAAGCAAATAGCCTTGTCTGTACCTCAGATTGTCTTACAAAGCGCATACCAAGGCTCTGGAGTGGCTCCTTTCTTCCCTCTTCCTTATCTCTGGTGTTGGCTTTTCTTCTGCTTCATATTTTAAACCAGGCTTTGATTGCCTTGGTTTTGCTGGAAGATCTGTTGTGAGACCTGTTTTGTATTTAATAAGCTTGTGATACTGCAATGGGCTGTGACTTGATCATCTTTTTCTGAGTATCTGAAAGCCTGCTGTACAGTTTCAAAAGAGGTACCAGTGTCTGGATTTGTGGGGGACTGAGGAAAGGAAGAACACCCATTATCATTAAACACTGAACTCCAGAAGGTGTCCTGAGTCCTTGTCCTCTGCCAGGTCTTCCTTCCAGTTGTTCTCCCAGTACACCTTTGGAAAATGGCATCCTGCTCTGGGGTCTATAGTTGAAAACATGTATCTATATCCCTGGAGCTACCTACGTAGAGTGTAGTTTCCTTGCTGACAACACACATCTCATGAGTGATATGTGTCAGTAGTAGAAGAGACAGATAAGCAGAATTCAAGTTAATAACTGATGCTCAACGATGATTGCAGTGGTGGGGCAGAAGACTGATAGTGAGGCCAGATTAACAAAAGGTTGCAAATATTGTCCTAGAGCACAGAGCAGTTGTCTGAGATCTTAAAGGGTGTTTTTTAATCCTGTTTCTAGACTATCATGCCTCAGTTTCTCAACAATAATAACACTGTGGCAGTGTTATTGACAGCTGCAGTAAAATGTTGTGAAATCTGTTTGAAAAAGGTATGCAAGAGCCGAGGGCGTAGCTTAATCACTAACATTATTACAGGATTAGTATCGTACAAACAAATGGTATTTCCTTTGCAAATCATCGGTCAGGGAAGCCATTATAATTTTTTCAACACTCTAAAATGCAAGCAGAATAAAATTATCACAGATATTTGCTTCTGCTGAACAAGTATTTTGGATTTAGACATCTAAAGTATAGGTGACAGCCCATCACAGTGCCCTAGCAGTATCACAGGATCATAGAACGGTTTTGTTTGGAAGGGACTTTAAAGATCATTCATTTCCTACTCCCCTGCCATGGGCAGTGACACCTTCCACTGGATCAGGTTGCTCAAAGCTTGGAAGGCCAAGCTGACCTAGAACACCTCTAGGGATGGGGCTTCTATGACTTCTCTGGGCAACTTATTGCAGTGCCTCACCACCCTCACAGTAAAAAAAATCTTCCTAATGTCTGATGTAAATCTGCCCTCTTTCAGTTTAAAACCATTACCCTTTGTCTTATCACTAGTGCAAGTCTGTCTGCTCACAACCTCCCAGTTCCTCTCCAGGAGGCTGCATCCTGAATCCCCCAGCTTTGCTTCTCCCTCTGCAGGGGTCAGGCACTGCTATGGGTGGAGGCACAAGCATCTCCAAGGCAGGCTTTCAAAGATTGTAAAGGACATAGATTAAGCACCTCTCTCCCCCAGCTGGGTACTCCTTGGGACTGGAAGTGATTGTCACTTGGGGTCAATAAGAAAATTTAAATATTACACAACTTTCATATCAGGAATGCCTTTTCTTTATTCAAAATAATATGTACTCTCAGCAATGCCTACTGGTTGTGCAACAGTAACTGCAGATGTCTTTTAATACATACTTTAAGCTTTGTATTTCATCCTTAGTTCCTAATCATTAGGGGGATTTCACAGTCAAGACCTCTCTCAAGGAAATGGCGAAGGGTTCATGACGCACTGGCTACTGTTTAGGGGAACCTGTTCCCCCGCCTTGCAAAATTAAAATCATGCTATAGCCTGAGTGACAGCTACCTTGATGTACAAAAAAGAAAAGAAATGACTGAAGACATGTGTCAGCAACATGTTTAAATTGTGCCTAAAACCCCACTACCAGTGATTTTCCAGGATCCCTCCTGGTATGATCTCAGCCTTGGCCTCTTAGAGGCTGCTAAGAAGGAAATGGTACATCAGCTGGAGTCACTGGTGCGTGCTCACCTCTTCCCGCTCTATCTGCAGAAACTCCTCCTACTGTGCCGAGGTCTCCATCCATCTCACGGTTGTGGAGAAAACAGCTGCTCAGGAGATTGCCTATTTCCAGGTCCTCTTCACTTTCACTTCGGGAAAGATCGTTTGCCCTGACCTGTGGGATTTTACACCAAATAGGACAAGCCTGGAGCTCAAGTGGTACAAGGTAGAACATTCATCTCCTCATTGTGCAAAATCTAACCCCAGCCTGTTTGAAAAAGCACATCCATCTCCACTTTCTGTTTTTCCTGAACATCGTGTTGTTAAAGTCATGAACATAGCATAATATATGGGAATGCACGGGTGCAAGGGGGTGCAAGGGTGCAAGGGGTGCAAGAGGGCTGGACGCTCCTCAAGAAGGAAATCCTGGTGGCACAAGAGCAGGCCATCCCTGTGTGCTGTAAAACGAGTTGATGGGGAAGAAAACCAGGTTGGCTCAGTAGGGAGCTTAGTATCGATCTCAGGAAAAAAAAGAAAGTATATGAGCTCTGGAAGAGGGGGCAGGCATCCCAGGAGGACTACAAAGCTGAGGTGACATCATGTAGGGAAAAAATCAGAAGGGTTAAAGCCCAACTAGAACTTCAACCGGCCACTTCAGTCAAGTACAATAAAAAGAACTTCTTCAAATATATCAGCAGCAACAGGAGGACCAAGGAGACTCTCCCTCCCTTGTTGGGTGCGGAAGGGACAGTAGCAATGAGGGACGAGGACAAGGCTGAGGTGCTCAATGCCTTCTTCGCCTTGGTCTTTAACCCCAAAGGGGAAAGTGCTAGGGATACCCAACCCCTCTCAGCCAGGAGATGGTGGGGATGAAGCTCCAGCTGTTCGGGAGGATTTGGTTAGAGACCTGCTCGGCCAACTAGACATACACAAATCCATGAGGCCAGATGGGATCCATCCAAGGGTTTTAAGGGAATGGCATATCTTCTCGCCAAACCCCTTTCCCTCATCTACCAGCAGTCCTGGCTGACTGGGGAAGTGCCGCTAGACTGGAGACTGGCAAATGTTACACCTATTTACAAGAAGGGTTGGAGGGAGGATCCGGGTAACTACAGGCCTGTCAGTCTGACCTTGGTACCGGGGAAGGTCATGGAGCAGATCATTTTGAGTGCTATCATACAGCACACGTGGGACAACCAAGTAATCAGGCCCAGCCAACATGGGTTCACCAAAGGCAGGTCCTGCCAGACCAATCTGATCTCCTTCTATGACAAGGTTCCCATTTAATGGACGAGGGAAAGGCTGTGGATGTGGTGTACCTGGACTTCAGTAAAGCCTTTGACACCATTTCTTGCAGTATCCTGCCAGAGAAACTGGCTGCCATCGGTGTGGACAGACACCCCCTCTGCTGGGTTAAAAACTGGCTGGATGGCCAGGCCCAAAGGGTGGTGGTAAATGGAAGTAAACCCAGTTGGAAACCAGTCACAAGCGGTGTTCCCCAGCGTTCAGTGCTGGGTCCAGTCCTGTTTAACATCTTTGTCAATGATCTTGACAAAGGCATCGAGTGCACCCTTAGCAAGTTTGCAGATGACACCAAGCTGGGTGCAAGTGTGGATCTGCTTGAAGGAAGGGAGGCTCTGCAGAGGGATCTGGACAGGCTGGATCGATGGGATGAGACCAACGGGGTGAGGTTCAACAAGGCCAAGTGCAGAGCCCTCCATTTGGGTCACAACAACCCCATGCAGCGTTACAGGCTTGGGGAGGAGTGGCTGGAGAGCTGCCTGGCAGAGAAGGACCTGGGGGTGTTGGTTGACAGTGGCTGAATATGAGCCAGCAGTGTGCCCAGGTGGCCAAGAGAGCCAATGGCATCTTGGCCTGTGTCAGACACAGCGTGGCCAGCAGGAACAGGGAGGTGATTGTGCCCCTGTGCTCAGCACTGGTGAGGCCGCACCTCGAGTGCTGGGATCAGTTTTGGGCCCCTCACTACAAGAAGGACATTGAGGGGATGGAGCGCGTCCAGAGAAGGGCAACGAGGCTGGTGAGGGGGCTGGAGAATAAGCCCTATGAGTAGCAGTTGAGGGAACTGGGGTTGTTTAGCTTAGAGAAGAGGAGACTGAGGGGAGACCTCATCACTGTCTACAACTGCCTGAAAGGAGGTTGTGACAGGATGGGTGCTGGGCTCTTCTCACAAGTGACAAGCGATAGGATGACAGAAAATGGCTGCAAGCTGCACCAGGGGAGGTTTAGACTGGACATTAGGAAGAAATTCTTCACTGAAAGAGTGGTCAGGGATTGGAACAGCTGCCCAGGGAGGTGGTGGAGTCACCATCCCTGGAGGTGTTTAAAAAATGGGTGGATGAGTTTCTTAGAGACATGGTTTAGTAGGGAGGCAGGCATGGTTGGACTCGGTGATCTCAGATGTCTCTTCCAACTTAGTGATTCTATGATTCTATAAATTTTGGGGCAGATGTGTATATTTTAAGAAGGGCTCTCTGGTTGGACTCGGCACAGGCTGAAATGTTCCTGATGTTATATAATCTCATAGGCAATATACCTGTTTTTAAGGACAGATTACCTACCCTGACTCCAGGGTTTGTCACTGCATATCAGGCCCTTCTCTTTGGTGTTACGCCTCTTTTTTTGTTCCCTATAGTGAATTCCATAATGTAAGATGCTTCCTACATGTGAGCTCTTCAGATGGGATAGCATTCCATTAGTCAACTGGAATATGGCATTTGGAAGTACTAGATTCATCATACAGTGCTCATAGCTTTCTCTTGCATAACTTTTCTGTTCATGGCTTTTCAGGTAGGCAAGTCAGATTTTACCTTCAAGATCAAATATCCTTCCTTTGATCATCCTCAGCTGTACAATCTCTCACTGGACAGCATGGGATTCTTCTTATATTTTCATAATATCTTGGTTTAGCTTTTATTTACACTCCCATTATGATTGTATGCTCTACCTCATGCTGTCATTCTTAACCATGGGATGCAATGTTTAGTGTGGCTTCACGTAGCAGTGCCTATGCTGTGGTTGGTACCATACTAGCAAAATGCTCCTGTTCAGGTTTCCCTTTGGAAATAGGCTATCGCCCCCTTATCTAAGCAAAAGGTTGCCCACTTCAATGCAGTTCTTTCTATCACTGCTAGAAAGGGCTTCATGGAGAAGGAACTTCATTTCTCTTAGCAGAACTCCACACCATGTGTGAATAGACTGTTAGTGATACAGAACAGGAATTTAATCAGTTTATGAGATCATGTAGGGTAAGTAATAGTTTTGTGAATACCTGCAGGATTACTAGTATGTGTCTTCAAAGAATGCCTTGGAATATTGCTCTTATGAGGTCACGCATGGAAAGTAATAGTGTTGTGAAAAACCTTCATGATGACTAAAATGATTTTGTCTTAGAGGAATGTCTTAGATGATTATTATTAAGAGGCATCAGGAAAGAGTCTGTTATATCTTTTCCATCTTAAAATGTGTCCTTTATTGAAAAGCTATGCACATATATTATGGCTAGATTAAAATAGTGGTTCTTCATGCTTCGTATGGTGGCTCAGCATTTTAGAGATAGATATATATTTGAAGAACTTGCCCTTTGGTGAAAAAGTGGAACTGTTCATCTTTCCCAGTGAAAGTGGCCTTTTAATAACAGAAAGACAAGGATAAGTACTTTTACTTGGAAGATACACAGAGTGTAACCACATCTACCTGAACCATAACACCAGCTGCTGTCCTTTCTCCAGGATGTTCTGCCTTTGGAAGACAACAATGAAAAATTTGTGATTCTGGAAGGTTCGAATTCTCTGATCCTGACTTCTGTGCTACCAACAGACTCTGGCTACTACACTTGCAAGATGTCATTTCCATACGAAGGTGTAACATATGAAATCACCAGAACAATTCATTTGGAGACTGTTGGTAAATATTAACATCTTAAATCATCATAGTGCTGAAGTAAATCTCTTCTTTGTTAATGAAACTCAGGAGAGGATCTCATATTTGGCCTCTCAGCTGTGCCAAGGAAGGAGGGACCCCATGGGTGCTTGCTTTGGCACTGATGAATTTCCCACAGCACCCCGACAGGGCTGGGGTCACACCTTTGCCTGACTTGCGTCAGATTTGGAAGAGGCAGAACTCGATGTTGCAAGAGTCTGTGGTTGTTAAACTGAATAATTTATGTCTGGGAGGGGGGAGGGAGGCAGGGAGGAGCGCTATCGCTGCGAATTACTTCAGAGGGCTTAGGAAATAAAACACTCCAGACCCGCTCAGGTTGGGAGAAAGCCCCTGTTTCGCAAACAGATGAAGCGGGCTTGGGGGGAGGTTGTGCCGGGAGGGCAGGGGCGCTATGCAGCGAGTGGCCAGCAGGGGGCGGCCGCGCCGCGCAGCCGGTCACTCCGTCCCGGGCTCCAGCAGCGGGGGCAGCTCGGAGCATCCAGCGGGGGCTGCTTCCTCCGCCTCCGGGCACTGGTGCCCGCTGGTGGAGTTATTTTTGAAACGTGAACGCCTCGCTGGCGTGGGAGTGCTGGACGTGTAATTGCCATCCATTGCCCGCTGCTTGAGCTTGAGGCTTTTCTGTTTTTACAAGTACGAGGTGCATGCGCAAGGGTCTCCGCACGCACTGCTCGTAAAAAAAGACCATGCTTAGTGCCTAATGTTGCTTCCAAAGGAAATTCACTGATCTGCCATAAACTGTTCATGGTGCAGCTTTTGGGATGAAGACATGAGCTGGATCCTACAAGAAAGCTGGGGAGGGACCTTTTTTAAGGGCAAGTAGTGATAGAATGAGGGGGGATAGCTTTAAACTGGAAGGGGGAAGTTTTGGATTAGACATTAGGAATAATTTCTTCACGATGAGGGTGGTGAGGTACGGGAACTGGTTGCCCAGGGAAGCTGTGGATACCCCTTCCCTGGAAGTGTTCAAGGCCAGGTTGGATGGGGCCTTGAGCAGCCTGGGCTGGTGGGAGGTGTCTCTCCCCATGGCAGGGGGACTGGAACTGGATGGACTTCTAGGTCCCTTCCAACTCAAACCGTTCTGTGATTCTATGATTCTAGGATTCTATGATCCTATCTATCTCCACAAACACTCTTCTCTGGGCTTGAAATGGGAATTTCTCTCTTTGTCAGTGGATTTAATAATCAAATACTTTACTAGGAGATGAAAGATGTTGAGCAAAGTGGCACGCTTCTATTTATAGTTCTGGGGCAAGTCCCAGATTTTCTGCTGCACTAGCACTAACTCTGTTCTTTTTCTCTCTCCAGAACAAGAAAAGAGAATTACCCCAATAATTGTGTATCCAACACAAAAGACAACATCAGCTGCTCTTGGTAAGGCCCAGACATTATTTTTGGTAACATCTAATCAAGAAAAATTAAAGCAGTATGTTGTGGGCCTGATGGTTGGACTGGATGATCTTAGAGATCTTTTCCAACCTTAATGATTCTAAGATTCTGTGGTGCAATTCATTGGCATAAATTGTTGTAGTTCCTTCGTTCACAATCATATTAGCTGAGGGTAGGTGCTGGAGTAGTTTTTGCTTCTTATTGTCTACAGCTAGATGCTACCTGCCATGTAGGAGAAGCTGCAGAGCTGCCATAGATGTTAGCCACTACCAAAACAATAAAAAAACATGTTTGCACAATTAGATCAGCTGTACCGATTTCCCCCTTCACTAAGACCTTTTGTTTTTTCATTATTTCCTCAAATTTGTCTAGGTTATCTTGTTGCTTTGAACAAGCCATCTAGCTGTTCTGGGAGGAGAAATTTTTCATGGGTTTTTACTGTTTGAACTAGACAGTCATTGTTAGTTAGAAAGTACCTTGACAGGATCTCAATTTTTCTTCGACAATTATATTATGACAACAAATTTCTGTTACATTTCCTTTTCTCACAAAGTACATTATACACTAAGCTTTTTTAACTTGAGTACTACACACACAGCTGTGTCCTATGATGTCTTGTTGTTTTCCTGCCACTTTTCTTTCAATCAGCGTAGGACTATCAAGTAATTTTCTTTGCTTGTCTAGCTCTGTGGGGTGTTTTTGTATCCTTTTTTTCACCATCTGCACATAAATAGTAATAAAATTGTATGCATTATTGAGCCGTGTGTTTTCCATATAATATAGACCAGTTTAAAGGGTTTTCATCCTTAGCTCTAAGTTAAAATAATTATAGCAAAATTTCTGAATTTTTGCATGATCACTTTAACTCTGGAGCTCCCATCTTGAGCTGAATGCCTTTGCCCACAGCATCTCTGAGTGAAACTACTCTGCTGGTCTTTGCAGTTGCTCCAGAGCAATAAATCACTCTATGCCTTTTGGGCTGTAGTACGTCAGAAGGAGCAAGGCCACAAGAACACAGCCTTGTCTCCTGAGGAATGTGTCTAGTGCAAGAGTTGCTAACTGTTGCAACTGGAAAGCTGTTTGGTCAGTAGCAGGAAGGACTGCCAAACTGAAGGGTCTTTGTGCCAAGGATCAAAAACAGTCTGGGACTTAACTTCAGTTTTGAAGTTCAGCAGTGCCTGATGTATTTGGGAACTTTAACTCCCACTGGAGATGTTGGATTTCATCAAGAGACAGAGTATTTCTCCATATGTATCTGAATGGGTTTTTAATCTTTATTTTACCAACAGGCTCCAAGATGACTCTCCCATGCAAAGTGTTTGTTGGACTGAGCAACCACATCCATACTGATGTGAAATGGCTAGCAAATGACACCACTGTCAACGTGGTTTACAAGGAAAGCAGAGTTACAGAGGGAGAACGACAGTAAGTCAGGCTGAAAGTGTTTCCCTGTGTTTGTTCTTTTAACCTGCAGTGTTACAGGGACTCTTAGTGCAGCTGAATGCCAACTAATGAAATGGGATATGGTGAGAGCTGAGAAAGAAATAGGCAGGCAAGAAAAGATATCCCAAACCCAATCCAAATAGTGTTAGATCAATTCTTTATCCTTGGCTTTTATTCATGGTATACTGCAAATAAGCCAACATTGAGGCTTAAACTTGAGGCACACTTTTATGGGCAGCTGAACTGTTGTAAGAGCTGACTGCAGCAGAAAGCAATGGGACTTGATCCTTTCCAGTGCTTCTCTTATCTCTCTCCTTGCCCCATGCCAGCAAAGCAGCAACACCCTCTCCCTGACATTCTTGAGGTTCTTTGAACACACTAAGACAACAGAAAACTATCCGGTGGTTTGTATTATTTTTCCTAAATATCATTGTTTTTCCCCTTAGGCTTGTTCTTTTCCACATTAGTGATGTAAACTGACTCACTCAGTGTATGCTAGAGCTGGTGCCAGGGAAGCACTGGGGGGGATGCTGGTAGGAGGGGGAAGCAGAATGTCCCACATCCTCTTGCCCTCTTCCATTGTCTCTCCCCATCTTGTGGAGCCTTCTCTCAATTGCCTCATAACCACATGCCTCAAGGCTTTTCCCATTAGAAAAGGAAGGAAAAGATCTGCTTTCTGTACCTGTGACATGTTAGCTGAGCAGCACTAATTCTTTCTAGTGCTTTGCAAATGTGGCATACACATACTGACTGAAATGTCTCCATTAAGATCAATGTTGGTATGTTTAACTCTTGTTTGGTGAAGATGAGGGTGTCAAGAAAGATCATTCAACAATTGGACTAGATGACCTGTAAAGGTCCCTTCTAACCCAAACCTTTCTATGATTCTATGATAATCACCCTCACCTGTCTCACAGTGGCTCTGCCTGTACTGCTGGACAGAGCTGGGAAGTTTTGTGGGCTCTGGGATGCTGTTGCCTCTGCTGTTAATGGTTACACTGGTCAGTCACTAGCTAGCACCTTCCCAAAGAGCTCTTGGCTATCAATTAGGACTTAGCATGGGGCAAGGGGCCATTCCCAACAGAGTCTGGAGATATGGCATCCCTACTTTGGAGGACAAGAGAGTTTAACAGTTATAAATGTGAGCTGGTTTCAGCCATTTATGGCCATCAGTGCCAGATAATAACCTAGCCAGGGTTAGTTTATTGCACAGCTGCAGCCGGAGGTAACATGGTATTTCAGCTGTATGCCAAAGCTCTTATGTCTTTTCACATTCCCCACAGCATGACGGAGACCATTAATTTGTAATGTTGTTTACGTGGATAAGTGATAGTGTGTTAAACCTGTGATCAGGAGCCGTGAAATATACTATGGAACAGCTAGTTTCTGCAGGCTTTAGAATAGATCAGCACATATACTTTTTTATTTGGACTTTAAAAATTACTTTTATTATTAAGACTGCTGTAGTTATTACTGTTGTATATTATTGTATAATTGAACAAGGACATGGACAATGCCTGGTAGGGATCATGTGGAACCCACAGTGTATGAGACACCTCAGTTGCTGGAAGCCCTCATAATGGCAGCAAGTCAAAACAGGGCAAATGCCACTGGGAAAACAAATTTCCTGCAGAAATCTCTTGCAAAGCATGCACTGATGTGTTGCTGCCTTCGTGTGGTACAGTCCTGGGGTAAGAGCACAGGGAACTCTACTGCTGCAGTGTATAGCAGACTCACAATCAGAACATTAAAGAGCAGCTCTACAACTTCTCCAGCAATCATTAAAAGATATCGACAGGGTTTGACTGCAGCTAGAAAACCACTTTTAAATAGTTGGACTGACGAAGCACTCAGGTTGAAATTAGCTGGAAACATTCTTGACAGTTTGTTGTATTGAGCTCTTGGCTTTGGCTGTGTGATAGACAGGAATGGTCGATTAGTTTGCTGAGTGAGCATTTTCAGGGTTACATTCTCCATATGTCCTCTTTCAGCCGATGGTAGTAAGAATTAATCTTAGAAATGAGGAGGTCAGAGAGATGGAATTTGGTCATTCCATGATCCTATGTAGAGAGAGTTCAAAGATAGACAGAATTCTGCTTGCCTTTCTTCCCTTCCTTTTCTTTATTTTTGCAAAAGAAATCCAGATCTTAATTTTTTTCCTGGAAGATTCAACAACTGCAACGTAGGTACTGGCTGCTGAGACTCAAATAGTTGGCACAGCTGGGTTGGAAGACAAAGGCACCCTCCTGTGCCAAAGGGCTAGTTCAGAAATGACAGATATCCAATGTATTTTCTGACAGTGTGCTGTTAGAATGAACACATCAAATAGAGAAGAACTAGCTTATAGAAGGATTTAATGTAAAATTTTTCTTTTTCTTCCAGAGAAATTGTAGAAAATGGTGAAAACTTCATTGAAGTGCCACTGATTTTTGATTCTGTTGAAGAAGTGGATTTTTACACAGACTTTACATGTCTGGCCCAGAACACATATGGCTACCAAGTACTGCCAACAAGGGTTAAGCAGAAAGGTAACTAGTTTGCTTATTTGAGATAATTGTTATAATTGTTTCAATGCCAAATTATCATCAAAGCCTTTTATATTTTCAAAGGTGGTGTCAGGATGAATTATTGCCTGGGGAAAAACTGATTGCCTCTTTCACCTATAGACTTTGGAATAGCATGTTCACAAACTACAGTTTCTGTGGGCTCCTCATTGACTTTTTCTGCAGGGATAAGGATCTGTTCCAATAAATTGGTTCATTGAACAGGACTCAAATTTAGACACGCTTTGTGAAATGATGGCTCCAGGGAGATTGCTAGCAAACTTCCATTGGGTGCCGCACGGCCACATCTCCTCCAGTGTCTCATCAAGTAGGAAAAACAAAGACAATAGCATAATAAAGACCAGAGTGTTCCTTCTCCTCATGCACGTACTGCTGCCAAAATAACAAGAAGTGTAAATTATGATGGGTGTTGTTATTTTGGCGCCTAGTGATGGGAAGAGAAGCCCTATGCTCAGGGTGATAAATATTGCAGTGTGATAGACCATTGGCCAAGAACCAGCTGTATAAACAATGTGAAGCAATGTTAATTATTTCTTTGCATGATGTAAATGAATCACCAAAGTTTGCTCACACTGTCTTAGAAAGGCACATGAATATCTACAGTCTTCATTATGAGTTATAACTCATGACTCACTCCAGCATCCTATGATGTGGGATTTGTACTCACTTTGCTACATGATGTGCTCTCCTTGTCTTCCATGAGCTGTGCATTTATTACTACAGAGGAGGCAGCCTATGAACCCACATAGGCTGGAATTATTCAGAATGGTCTGGACAGACACTGGTCTTGGAAATCAGCTGATTTGGGGAAAAAATCACAGTCATCTTCATCAGTAGTAATTAATAAACTGCTCTGTATGAGAAAATTCTTCACATAGCTTGAGATCGGACTAAATCTTACATACTCCCTCTCCTCCTATTTCTTTTATTTCCTGTTTGGAGTGTCTCTGCTTCCACCAAATAGAGGCAGAAAACATATAAGGTTGGGAATAATCATGTGTATGCAAAAGGACTGACCTTTAATTCTAATCTTTTATTGTTTTCTAACTCTTCTTCCCATCTTCATAAATCCATTTCCCAGAGTGTTCAATCAATAGGCCTCTTCCTTTCACAGGTGATCAGCCCTGCTGGAAGGTTAACTTGCAGACATCCTTTTTATTGTGATTTCTCCTCTTCCGTCTGAGAGAACTATGTTCCTGGGAGGATTTTTTTGAAAATATTTCTTTACTTTTCCAGCTGCCGCCTTGTCCTGGTACATTGCAATGATTCCTGTCGCCTTGGCCTGCGTGATCTTGGGGGGAATATGCATACACAAATGCTGGATGCGGAGAGATGATAAAGAATATATATAAAAGTAAAAAAAATTTGCTTTATTCTTCAACCACCAAAAATCGTCCTGGCTATTTTTACGTGAGACGCAGAGACACATTTCAGACCAAACTCTTTTCCCAGCGGACTGATATAACAGCTGTTTTCCTTTTCTCCAAGTCTACAATCTGATCGAATTATAACTATAAGTTTGCATTTTTATTCTGCTTAGATGCAAGAAACTTGCTTCTATTATTTTGCAGCTAAGGTGCAATCTTTAGCATTTTGGAACATAGAATACCAGGAATATGTCCTGGATATTGGAAGGGTAAGGAAAGGGAGGCAGTCTTGCCCTTTGTATTTCTAATAGTCTTAGAATCATAGAATCAGAAGGTTGGAAGAGACATCTGAGATCATACAGTCCAACCGTGCCTGTCTCCCTATTAAACCATGTGCCTAAGAAACTCATCTACCCATCTTTTAAACACCTCCAGGGATGGCAACTCCACCACCTCCCTGGGCAGCTGTTCCAATCCCTGACCACCCTTTCAGTGAAGGAATTTTTCCTAATGTCCAGACTAAACCTCCCCTGGTGCAACTTGCGGCCATTTCCTCTCGTCCTATCGCTTGTCACTTGTGAGAAGAGCCCAACACCCCCCCCGTCACAACCTCCTTTCAGGCAGTTGTAGACAGTGATGAGGTCTCCCCTCAGCCTCCTTTCCTCCAAGCTAAACAATCCTAATTTCCTCAGCTGCTCCTTGTAGTACTTGTTCTCCAGCCCCCTCACCAGCTTTATTGCCTGCATGCGCTCCAGCCCCTCAATGTCCTTCCTGTAGTGAGGGGCCCAAAACTGAACACAGCACTCGAGGTGCGGCCTCACCAGTGCTGAGCACAGGGGCACAATCACCTCCCTGCTCCTGCTGGCCACGCTGTGTCTGACATAGGCCAAGATGCCATTGGTCCTCTTGGCCGCCTGGGCCACTGCTGGCTCATGTTCAGCCAGCTGTCAGCTAGCACCCCCAGGTCCTTCTCTGCCAGGCAGTTCTCCAGCCACTCCTCCCCAAGCCTGTAACACTTGTTGCCAAAAAAAAAATAAAGGAGAAAAAAACCCCTAAAACCACAAAACATAAGCTAAGAAAGCTTGGTATAGAAGGACTATTCCACACCAGAGTGAAAATGCAGGTTTCTTTAGCATTCAAACTCATTTTATTTCACTTCAGCCTAAAACCAGCCACTTTTTTTCACTTCTCCAGAGCCAAATACAATTGTCATGGCGACTATAGATCTGTGAACCTTCCCCAAGAAAATCTAAATTTTTTCACCATTTGGATTACTCTTTGCTTAAATGGGCAGTCTCATAATATCCCTCTCCCAGACATAACTATATCAGTGGAAAAGATTATTATACACTGGAGAATTCAGTTCTTTGTCTCTGCCAATATATCATAGCTAGAGATCCACAGACAGCTGTCATATGTTGTTATCTTTGCCAAAAAAAGAATTTGGAGAGCTGTTTTAGTGTTTTGAGAATAATTTGACTAATCAAAGTTTTATTCCTGAAAGTGATTTGACAGATTACCAGTAATAGCATATAGTCTTGGCTTTCTGTGCCTCTAACTCTTGTGACTGGCCTGATTTTCCTCTCTGATATAAAAGTCTGGCATAGCTTCCCATAAATAATGAGTTTGCAACAATCTAAAGCTGGTGCAGCTTCAGGAACCTTGTGTCCTTTAAACTGAAGTATGTAAATTGCTTACTCATGATGCAAAGTGCTGCCCATTAGGTTGTTCTAACTGGATCCCGGTTTTGACATAAATCAGAAGGGAGCAATAAAAAATCAGTGACCATGCTGTAATTTGAGGATCAGAACAGCTTGGTTATTTCATCTTCCAAGACACAAAATTTGTGATAGCGAAAAAATAGTTCCATCATATATAATGTGTATTATTTTCATCTATATGAGAGTGGGAAGAGAATCAGCCTTAAGGTCTATATTTTTGCAGACGTATAACTGACACCTCTCACAGATACTGAAGATAAAGCTTTTTGTTTGGCTAGATCAGCCCAAAGGTTTTCCAAAATCTGTAGGAAAAAAAAAGCAGGAAGAACACTGGCTGCAAAGAAACAAATTGTACATTAAGAGTGTAAGAACTGCGTGTCATCTCAACAACCTAGAGAAATGAATGACTCCCACCCATCTAGGAGAGATGATAATCTAATTGCTTTCCATCACCATTTATAGTTTGTTCTGAATTTAGCCCAATAAATATTTGAAAGGATTTTAAAGACTAGGGTTGTGGCTTGAATTAAGAGACCCTTCCATCTATTAGTAAGTACCTTTCACATTTTATAAGATTAAAGCCAAAATCTCCCTTTATATATTCTAAATGTTTTCTGTGAAGATACAGACACAGAGATTAGATTTCTGACACAGTCTGAGTCAATGGCAACCAAAGAAGACCACAAGGACTTGCTGTTTTCTAGTGCAGGATGTTAAAGATGATGGTAAAAAACGCATGTGTTTCAGGGGCAGATGGGAAAAAAGTGGCTGAAAGCATGGAAAAAAGTCGTTCCAGGTGGGTATCTGTTCTTTAAAGGAAGAAAACTATAGACAAACTGACCATTGCTGGAAGAAACTTGAAAAAAAATTCAGGTACCTCAGGAATGCTCAGTTTTATCAAGCAATTGCCAGTATGTAGCTAGAGAACAAGTTACGTTTCCCAGTAAGTGTAACCTCTCAAAATATGATTTGTTCTTCCCATCCATCTGTACCCTCCAAGAGTAGCGCGGTAAAACATCTGGCTGTAAGAGTGGGGTTGGATTTTGCTAAGTAGTGAAAAACAAGTACAACTTTTGGTACATGGAGTGTTGATGCCATAAGGAAGTTAAATACCTCAGATCCTCCTCCAAACAAGAGGAGAAAGAAAAATGAGTGTGAGATAAAAATTAGGTGTTACAAAGATCAATGTGAAGAATCAAATGTTTATCTCTTATGAAGTGATATTTGCTTCTCTGATGATTAGTATAGTAATGTTTTGAGGGCTTTCACGATAGGTAGACTTGTTCAAGTGAACTACACAGTGTAAATATTTTACAGGTAGACTTGTTCAATGTTTTCAACTAATTTGTATTTTTCTAAACAAGGGTAACATGGTCTATATTGTTTTTGCAAATGTTACCTGAAAAATGGAATAAAAAAGTAATAAGTCAAAACAAAGGTCTAGTATGTGAGTTGGGTGGAAAGGAAGATGTGAGGTGGAGGTGGCAGCTCTTTCCTGGAGAGGTGTGATTTTTCCAGTTCTCTGCTGCAGTGACCCCTGCTTTATGGGGCTGTGGGATGAGCTCCATTCTTCAGCTCCTTCTTCTCTCACCCTGCAGCTGTGCCTTGTCACACTCAAGGGAGACCAAACCCTGATGGGCCAAGTTCCTCTCGTTTCTGCCACCACATTCATGACCGTCCTTGCTCTGCAGTTTCACAAGAGTTTGAACTCACTCTGGGCAGCTGATACTTGGCGATCTTTCTCTCTTTGGGTACCAGCTGTTGAAGTATTAGGTCCCTCCACTGACTTCTGGGGAGGGGTCACTTCTGGAAATATAGGTTAACATAGACTGTTACTGTGTGGATGTGAATTTAGTATGTTCTCTCTGGGTAGGGAGATCTGTCTTATTCAGCCTCCAGAAGGCAATTTTTTTGTCTCCTATTTTCAGTTAAAATTAGAGAACTCCAGTTGACCTTTGGGTAGGTCCATCCTGGGAAGATCAGAGTCATAAGCATTAATGCACTTTGAGGAGAAAACATCCTAAATCTCAAGACAAACTGAGACCGAGGACTTGTGTCAGTTCATAATCAGATCTGAAAAGAAATGCAAAATCAGGGAATGCCACTTCATATCAAGAATTACAGGGCTCTGCATCACAATGTTTCCCTTCAGAAAAATTAATGATGTAAGGAGGACAAGGTGACCTTGTTCCTAGGACTGTGTGGGTTGATAGCATTTGCCAGAGAGCTAATCTATCTGCAAAAACTTCAAAGCAAGATCTACAGAGGGGAAGAGACCAGTCTCCCATGGTCTTGGCATGAGTTAGCATCCAGGTCAGCAGGTGTTCCTGTGGGAGTTGTTCTTTTCAAGACATATGAGTTCAGTTAATAATTATTTTCTTGTTTTACTCCGTGTGATCTTGATGTTAGCTATCCATATCCACATGGCATAACTAACCTTTGACCAGAGTACCACTTAAAACAAAGTAAGCATGTCACTTGCAGACCACCAAATAACTAGATCTGTTAGTTCCCAAGCAAAACCCTTGAAAAAATGTGGAAGCAAGTGGAAATAAGAATTGGATTTGCACACAGAGCTGATCCTGGCAGTTTAAGATATAAAGGTTAATTTTTTTTTTATTCTAGTAGCTAGGGAGTGAAGGTATGCACACAGGAGGACAAGAAACATTTGAGATACCATTGCCAGGAATAATGCTTTATATATGAGAACAGCTGATGAAATTGTGTGATGCTTATTCTGACTTGAGCGTGCAAAGCAAGAGACCCAGGACAGCAAAACAACGTTAAGGAATAAATTTTATGTTTTGGAGTTGAGAATTCCTATCCACTCATAACCTCAGAGCTGCTAAAAATAACTTAGGGTGGAGTGCCTCTCATCCAGCCTTTGACCGGACTAAAGGAATACAGCTGGTCCAGGCCAGCAGTTGATGTTTCCTTTCCATTCAGTGAAGAAATAGTTATCTCGAGTGCCTGAAACAGACGGTGTGAATTACCCTCTAGAGATGCCTGTCTTTTTCCACCAGTTTAAGACAAAGTGAGATGACTCCACCTTGGATTGCAGATATAATTGGTTGTAGACCACTGAATTTCAGGTTGTCAGAGAGGTCATAGAAATAAATAGGCTTAAGCTCAGAGACACTCTTGCACATTAGTCAAGGCTGCTTGGCTTCCTTGGAATATTAATGCTGGCAGCTGCCTGTGCAGAGCAAGAATACAGGCAAAATGAAAAAAATGTAAGAGGGTGGGATGCAGGCCCAAATATATGTATTTGGTTTCCAACATAAGGGACAGGCTGCTGGTCGATGCCTTGGAAAAATGTCTGTGGCTCATGGACCACATGGTCATGAAATGCCACAGCTATTGCAGGAAGAAAGAGTTGCTGTATGTGTGTGACTGAAGTACACGGAGTCTCCCTGGGACCAGGAGGAAGTCTGCTATGTGACTGCATGTGAGCTGGAAGCTCTCAGGGCAAGCGTGGGGCAGTGGGGCTGCCAGCCCTGCAACGGCGCTTAGCCAGCTCAGCTCCCACTGCAGCCAATGCCTGCTGGCTTCTAGCAGGCACTGCTGAGCAACAGCAGTGAAGACCAGATAAAATATTGCTATGTACAAATGGTATATCATAAAACTAGCCTGCTGCCAGTGGACAAACACAGGCTGTCAATTAGAAAGCCATTAAATATATATATATATGAAACTCATTAGTCCGCTTTAGTGTGTTCATTGCACTGGAAGTAAAGTCTATAGCAGCCTATTCTTTAGCTAGTATTCATGGTATAGAAAGCTCAATAAGGCAGATGAAATACAGCACAAATCAGTTTTCAAGAAGGACGTATCTTTATCTTCCTGAGGTTCCTCAAGGGAAAGCCGGGCACTTAATAATATCAGGAAAATTTTTTAAGACTCACATAGATCTGAGCTCCCTTGTTAGAACTTGGGAAATTCATCCATTACTGAATCTTTAACTGCACAGTACAGTTTGGCTCTCACAGTTGTGTGTCCCTCATCAATTTTAGGGTTTGGCATCAATCTAAATTGTCAGAAAACCTGATGACGACTT
Source organism: Neomorphus geoffroyi (assembly GCA_033558235.1). NCBI lineage: Eukaryota > Metazoa > Chordata > Aves > Cuculiformes > Neomorphidae > Neomorphus > Neomorphus geoffroyi. The sequence goes on along the minus strand of JAUMJM010000005.1, from coordinate 33,468,889 downwards.
CAGGTGTAACCAGCAAGTCCTTTGTAATATGTTGAAAAATTGATCTCTCAGTCCTGACAAGAAGTGAGGCTCCTCACTTTCTCACTGTTTTTACTGGTTTGTCATCTGTTGACTAGTGCCACAGGAACTTCACTTCCATGTACTTAAATTCCATAGAAATACAAGTCTGGATTTCTTCGTAGACAATGAGGCATTACTAGTGTTTCTGTCTCACGGGGTTCGAATGATACTTCTTTGTTTAAAGTCTTAGAGATCCTGTTTTCCCTTGGTTATAAAAGATTCATCCATCTGTTAAGCTGTGGTATAAATGAATCATCCTGTTTGCTTGCTTTGGCTCCCAAATACGCTTCGTCATGAGAGCTAGGGAGGCCAGACTATGACTGGAAATAGTTCATACTATGTTTGTTTACTTCCCCCGCCCCAAAAAATACTCACAAGTAACTTGTGACTTCCAAGCTGGAGACACAGATGAACTAAATAATTAAAGATTATCATCACATGTACCCTCAATATGTTACTACCACTTTTCCTTTTCACTGGGACTTCACATGGCTGGTCTTCAGCCAATTTGAGAGCTCTTCAGAGGAGACAGTGTGAAAGCCACAGCGGTTTCTCAGCTCTCGTCATCATATCCCAGTCAGACTGTGGGTGCTGGAGACTGAGGCCCCCTTCTTGTGATTACAGAAGAGCTGCCAGCTCAGGGGAGAAACAGATGCCCTGACTTTGATCACAGCTGATGGGTAGTTTACCTGCTGAGTGGCAGCCAGTAAAATGATGGAGGATGCACAGTACCCAAAAATGAGTGATTCACATCACTGCGTAAGAGTGGCACAGCTGTATTCCTTGCTAGGAAAGAATGTGTACGTTTGTTTGGGTTTTTTTAATCATTACCACATAGATGTGGTGCCATTTAGCAAATATGCGTTGCATGGAAGAATGTAAGGATGAGTGGAATAGGGTGGCTTCTTATTGGGACATCTGTGAAACGCTGCAAGGACACTTTGGGAATGGAGAACTTGTGAGAGCAGGCAATATGAGCTTTCTTTCTGCCCAGAAAGGCAAAAACAGGCCAAGGTAACTGCCCATAAGCACATCAAGTGCAAGGGTATGTAATTATTTCCACTAATGAAGGAGACTAGAATGAAAAATGTATAACCAAAATAAAGTTGGCTGTTAATCACTGTAGCAGTGAGGTCCTGAAAGAGCTTCTCAGCAGGAATAATGGCTAAGAAATGACTTTTGACCTGGAGCGGGGTAGAGCTATGAGAAGGATTTGATGTGAGTGACAGTAGGGGGTCTTCCTGTTAGGCTACATAACATCCTCCAGCTTTGTGCTCTTTATTTCCATTGAAAAAGGGCTGGACAGCTGAAGATAAAAAATGCCATCTAAATTTAATTGTGTTATTCTTAATTCCTCAGTTAAATCTCCAGTGCCCATATTTACAGCCCTTTCAAGCTTGCAAGCACTGGAAGATCAAAAGAATTAAACATTGAACACAATTACTGGATATGTCTTTGTAGACATGTCCAAGGTCCTAATTTGCTTTAAAGGCCACTGAGAGATGCCAGTTGTTCCTGGAAAATAGACTTTAATAAGACTTGGCTTTCTTAATGGAGGGAGTGACCCAGTCTCTAAACAAAACCATGTTGTAAGAGATGAGTTAGCTCTTCATACGACCCAAGTGGCTGTGTTATGTAGAGTAGAGGAGGAATACCTTAAATGATACTCTGCTCTTTTTTACTCAGTCTCATGAATGTTGCTTTCTGTTTGATTATTTTACTGATTAAAGGCTGCTCCTATGGTGTTCACTCTTGGCCATGCACTGGGAACCATGATGGAAAAATGTTGCCCCAGCAAGGGTTTCAAGAACTTCCTGGCTCAGGCTAGCAGGATTTCTCAGACTGTAAGCCAGCAGCAGGACTGAAGTCTCTGTAAGGCATGTCAGGCCACTGGAGACAAGGAGCAAAGAGTGTAATAATGATAAGTGACAATAGCATCCAATTCCCAGCCTTGGAGGGGTGCTTTAGGACATGGAAACCAGCTGCTGAAACATGACTGCTAGAGGCTTGACAGAAATGCTTTATAGCTTATGGGATCTCATTTCAGGATTATTACCTGTGGTTGGATGTTAGGTATTTTATTTTAATTATGAAAGCAGAATGTTTATTTACCCAAATGCAATTCCCTCACTGTCCTCTCCCCACCTTAAAGCAGTAACTTAAGTTTATAATCAACTGACTACCCATTATGGGACACACTAGCTATGCAGAAACAGTCTGAGGATGTATATATGCCAGTCAACGACTTTCTAGTTTAGACTTACTGCTTGTAATATCTAACATTTGCATTCATTCTGTTTCTTTTTGATTAAGAAAACTAATTAAATCCTACTTTTACAATGATTTTTAAAAGTGGATCATGGGACTTTATTCTTGTTATTTTTAGAAAACATTATTATGATGCAAAGGTTGGAGGAGGTCTGAGCATGCCACAGCTTGTTTGTACAGGCAAAATATAATTTATAGAGATTATCCTTGGCCCTGCGTCTCTCCAGGCGGTTGGTCCACTTTCAGCAGTTCCTTTTTTTTTCCACCTGTGTTTCATTTATTATGCTTGTAGCACACACTGCAGCAAAGTAGATCGAAAGGAATCAACAGTACAATGAAACTACTTGTGGTGGTGGGATACGTTCATTTTCTTGAGCTGTGTACCTTTACCAGTGTTGCAAATCCACACAGATTTCTGTGGGCATCATGAAGCCTGATCTGGAGCTGGTGTGACTCTCTAATGATGGGCTATGTGCAGGACTCTTGCAGATGACCTCAGGAGGGGTAGGAATCCTCTCTGAGTGAATGCTATCCCCATTTATCCATCTTCCACTGAAGGGCAACCATTCAGAAAATCCAGCAGAAGCAGGCAGGACTCTTCCCTTTCCTCCTGCATGGGGGTTGTTTCAGTATGGGGATGGGGAGGGAGAGCTCCCAGTGGAGCTAACTTGTGAGCGGTAGTCCTCCGCTTCCTCTCTTCCAGAGACATCCTCCTCAGGAAGGGGAGAAAGAAAACTCCACTGCATCTTCTCGCACCTCTTCCTTTCCTCTGCTCTGTCAGGGCAGAGGGAAATGGGAGGGAGTACACACTGGAACCCAACCTCCTGCATGGGGGGAAAAAGAAACAGAGCAACCTGCGTGGTGAACAAGCGGAGACCTGAATGGAGATGTGAGGTCTTGATGTTTTGGTGTGGTGCAGAACAGGATCTCATAATCCAACACATGGCAGCCTTGCAGGCTCCCTCTTTGGCTCTCTGGAGCCCCTGGGTTTCTGTGCACTCAATTTTTCCCTTAAAAAAAAAGGTTTTTTTCAATTATTGAAAGAAACATCTGAGAGGGGAAAAAAGGATTTAAAAACAAATGACTTGCTGACACAGGCGTGTTGGACCATAATGTCATTGTAGCCTGAAACAAATAAGATTTCATTTTGGGAGAAGCACAACTCCCCCATCTCCCATTCTCTTACATCCTACTCCTCACAGCGGCCAGAACACTCTGCCTGCCCTCCAGACCCCATCACTTGTACTGCCTCCTGTGAGAAAGGATTAAGCCCTGTTAGACCAGTGGCACATCTCTACCTCCGTGGCACAGGCCTCTCTTCATTTCATATTATTTTCTCTGGTCAGCCAAAGTCCCAGGTGATGTCAAGCCAACAGAATGCCCAGGTCTGGCTGCCCCCCTCCCTGTGTGGGCATTTAGATGCAGTTACTTTGACTTCAGTTTCTAATATAGGGATATTTTCCTCAGGGCTGAGGCAGTTCAGATTGACTCATGAGGTGGGAGCCTTTGACTCCTTACTGTGTATAACTAACATGAAACTGGGCACGTAAATAATTTTTTCAACACTAACCAAAATATGTCACAGATGCTTGTGGTCATATACTGTCATTCAGCCTTTCAATGTGAACTGAGTAAACCTTTAGTTCACTGGCTCAGAGACCATACATTATTTGTGAATTACAATAAAATATTTATATTGTATTAAGCTGATGCATTTTTAATTGATTGGTTTTTAATGCAGATATTGATATTATTGTATTGTCAAACCTGTATTTCTCATGTCTTTTAAAAACTGTGAGAGTGATGACTCCAGATTCATGGAGGAGAGCTAAATTTAGATTGTGAAATAAGTGCCAGACTCCTAATAAAACACAGTAGGTTACTAAGAAGAGTCTAATGTAGTTGCAGCTTTTTTCACTTTGTCTGAATTTGTCCTTTTAGGACTAATAGTTAATATGGAGTTGAAGAAAAAGGCAATTTAAAAGTTACCATAATTATTTTTGCCACATCTAATGTGTTCACTGGTTTTTGACCTCTTTGCATTCAAAAGCTGTTGACTTTGCTTATATTTATATTCACGGAATTTGCAGAATTAGACTAAACCCAGTACTACAGCTTACATATTTTAATTTTTCATGTCATTAGCCTGAGGGACACACAGTTCCCTCTGAAGTGTTTTAGACTTTTGCAACTTACTATTTGATAGCTTAATACATTCTCTCAAAAAACCCTAATGAACTTGAGTAATTTGTTGCACTCACATAGGCCCCAAAAGTCATTCCAGAACATCACAAATGCTTGGATTTCCTGAACCCACTGCCCAGACCTTGTGTCTCTCCAGAGTTTAAAGGCAGAGTCAAATGCTGTTTTTCAAAATTATATTTGCTCTATGCGCTTAAGGAACCACTTCCTGTACCTCATAACTATATACACACAAGTACAGGATGAAATGAAATGAAAGAAAGAAGTTGTCCAAAAGTTCAGTTTTTAACTAGATGAAATTTATGAAAGCTTTGATGTGTACTTTGTATTTTTTTCTTTTTTTTCTGTCAACAGAATAACTCTGATTATATACTGCTTCAAAACAAGAAGTGAAAAAGAAAAGCTTTCTTAAGGTACTCAATACTACTGTTTATCTGCAATATCATTGTGGAAATTACAACCAGGAGTCCATTCCGTAATACATACATGCAGCTAACTTTCTTCGACCAGTAAATTCAAAGTTTTTTTGCTGCATCATTCACAAGAAATAATTCAATGATTTAGCTGAATGTCAAAGGGATGGACACGGCATTAGAAATCATCCACGAGTATCCAGTTTAAGTGACTTGTCTGTTATTCCACAGGAGCTTTGTGACAGAGCTCAGGATGAAATTTGATTCTCAAAGGCAACATTCACATCCTTAAAAAAAAAAATCAGTCTTCTCTTTCTTTTTCTCTAAACCTTGCTTCATCTCCTACTAGTTTCCTGCTTTTGAAATGAAAAAGAAAGGAATGCTACCATGAACAACCTTCTGTATGGTGCAGACCTGATTCAGTTCGTGGTTTGGTCCATACTGTGCTCTCCAAGGCAGGGAAAAGAATGTAATGCATCAAGCATTTACAGAATGTATCATAATGTGTCTGAATCCTCAGTTCTTACATTGCATAATTTCAGATGGCTTGATTTTACAATTTTATTTAAGTTCTTCAAACACATTTTTGTGCATGTATGTTTTACTAAAAGAGATTTTGTTTATTAAATATAAAAATGTTTAGTTGAATGTCAGTCAAGCCAGGCTTGACTGAAGTCAAAGGGATGGAGGATGTCAATTAGAAAAATAATACTGCAGTGTATTATCTGCACTTATTGCAGATGGACACAGAAAAATAGTGCCATTCAAAATAAGAGATTATGGTGTGATTTCTACTGTTTGCCTCTTGTGTGACTTCCACCGATCCTGACCCATCTGCTAGTGTTTATGGCTCCCTGTCTCAGTCCATTTCTGACTGCACCCAGTCTCAGTCTCCACCATGACATTTTTCACATCTCTCCTTCCTGTTTATGGGCTAGTTTTCTCTTGTAATTTGGTTACAAGGAGATAACATATGAAATCATGCTATATGTTTTCAGTAAGTATCTCTGTACTGCTTTCCTGACTTCTATTGAGAAGAAAAGCTTTTCCACAAACGCGTGCCAGCTGGTGACTGCTTAAATTGGAAAATAGCTCCTTGGTTCCCAGTAAAGAGGTACTTTCCTTTCCTTGTCAGGAAATAAACCTACCCTTTTTCTAGGAAAGACATAAGCTAATGCTGAAGGTCATTAGGTTCTTGAGCGGCTTGTTTTGAAACTATTAAGCACTTTGCTTCTTAACTTGCTTCCTTCCACACTGCCCATACAGCACGTCTCTGCATGTACAAAGAGGAGAGATTGTGTTTATCTCTGAAATGCATCCTCTCATCCATACCTCAAGACAGAGGTCATCTGTCATTCTCCATTGAGACTTGCACTGGGTCAACCAGACTTGTAGACTGAAATGCCATCATTTTCCTTAGGATGAACTTTCTCTCCCCGAACTTGCAGCATGTGTAAGTTCTGCACATCCTGCACCTTGGTTTGTAAATCCAAGACAAACAACTCCACCTCCTAATTTCTAGCATTTTTCTAACCCTCCAGGTCTAATTCTATGTGGTCTGAAAATTTCTGAAGTGCCTACAGTTGGATGCTGATATGTGCACGGAAGTGCATGGAGTAGAGCAATGTGCGATTAGAGCTGTGCCGATATTCAAAATATTGCAAATAAACATTTGGCACCAAGCAGCAGCCTGAAAAGCTGCCATTGGTGTCGGTGGCTCCAGCCTTTGCACAATTCTCTGGATGCCCTTCTTCCTCTGGGAAGGGGAAAGACCAGATCTAAACTGTTTTTTAGTGATATGACTGAAACTGCACTCCAGAAGAGTGTCAGAGCCTGCCAGACTACATGTGCACAAACGCTGAAGCAGTCAGGGGAGAGGGCAGGGGGATGCGAGTGTCTGGTTCTGCAGCTGTCACAGTTTTCTGATGACGAGCTCATCCCATGGAGTTGGGAGGAGTTCCCCATCCCTATTGCTTCCCAGGAGGTCATCTGGTTCCCTCTGCCCTTGCTGGCTTTTGCCTGTTTCTTGGAGTGCTGGAATTCAGACTACTTACTTGTAGGCGTGGATGTTGATCCTAGTTTTGATTTTGTACAATTCCTTTGCATTCGAAACTCATGACAGAGCTCCTTATGCAACCTTGTTGGTGCTTAATTATCTTAAATCTTTCTTTTCCACTGAGATTGTCTGATGATTTTGTTAGTTCTGGCTACTCTTCCGTGCTTTTTTTTCTTTTTTTCTGAGGAAAGCCTTAGATTTCGTTCCAAATGGATACTAGGCTTATTGCACTCTTTTGGATCAAAGACTCTCCCAGTCTCCTGCAAGTCGTGGTACTGATTTAATTATGACATTCTTGATGCATAGTAAAACAATTAAGGCTGATTGCACTCTTCTGGATCAAAGAATCTCCCAGTCACCTGCAAGCTGTGGTACTGATTTACTTACGTCATTCTTGATGCATAATAAAACAATTAGAGAAAATGGAAAAAATATACTTTATCTTAGCTAATTTCCTGCTTATAGGTTGTGTCAGAGAGCTAAATATGTTCCATGTGAAAAAAGTCTTTAAAAACAAACATTAAAAAAAATCTTTACTAGTTAATATCTTATTTTAAACTAAGATTTAATATTCCATTATTACAAATAAAAGAGATTCCTTCTGGATTTATTTTTTTTTCTGTATATATACACACTCTAGAAACACTACCAATATATATATTTATGTAAGATATTATTTACCTCTAAATTTTTATCTCATATTCATTCTTACTTTATTCTGCAGTTTCATGTAATTCTTCTTCCTCTTCTCTTTTTCTCAATATGCAGTGAGATGTTTTGTTGAAATCTGGCCAGTTAATAACATGGCTAGATTATTCTAGGATATTGGTATACAAAGATATTGAAGAGCACAAGAAAGGCATGAGACGGTTTTGAATGCACAGTCAAATTGCATTTGGTTATTCTGAAGTCCAGGAAGAGATTGAAGGCAGACTTTTCCAATGCTTTTAGGTAAAGATAAAAAGGGAAAAGAAGAGATTCAATCTCACAGTCAAGATAGAGTTAAGGATTTGCCAATAGTGGAGATCTGAACTATTCAAATATCTGTTGGGAAAGAAACAGAGGAGGACACAGATGATCCAGCAAGTTCTGGGAATGTGTTAGTGGCAACTTTTTATTATAGAGGCAGATGAAATTAATAGGTAAGGCACAGTAATTGAATCTATTTAAAATTCAATTCAGCCAGAGGCCAGACTGTTTGCGAGTTACAGGAGTCTACAAAACAATAGTGTTCCAAATAAAGGAAGGAAGCTCCAAATCGATGTGAGGCAGACAGGTAGGACGATACCTTTGGAAGAAATTCCAAGGAGTATCTAAGGAACAAGAACACACATAAGAGGCAAACAGCTGATTAAAAACAAGATGGGTTTGCCAAGAATAAAACAAACATTACCAGTTCTGTTTCCCCTTTTCCAGGATAACTGGCTTAGTATTAAAGAGGGACTGGTTAGTTGTGGTTTATCTCAGATTTAGTAAAGGTTTTGATGAGTGGCATAAGTAAGATAGGGGAATGCAGTGAAAATGATAGGAACGTAAGACTGATGGTCAGCTGGTTGCAAAAACTGTACTCATATATAGTAAACAATGAATTTCTGTGAAACAGTGGATTTCAAGACGATGTTGCAAATTTAATTCCTGGAAATGATTTGACTCTAGCTAATCTAACCAATTCGGTTAACAATGTTGGTGATGGACTAGGGAAAAAGTTTCATGAATTTATACTTCAGATTATAGTAAGAAAGGGTAAAAGCACTTTGAAGACAAATAGTAAAGGTAAAACTAAGTCTGGTATGTTGGGGTGATGGTACAAAGCTTATGAGGATAAATCCAAGTAAGAAAATACAAAATTAGTGATATCTGGGGAACTGATTAGGCAATAGCAGCTCTGCAAGACATATGGAAAACAAAGTCAACCAGAAAATGCGTTAGTCAATAATGCAAAGCAGTTCCAACAAAGACAATATTTATTGACGTATATTAACAGGATTCTTTTTCATATAATATGAGAGGTATTTATTTCACTTTGTCCTTATTGATAAGACTTTAGCTGGCATTCCAACTTTATTGAGTTTTGAATTAATGTTTTTAGGAAGATACATGTAAATTGAAGAGAATCCAGAACAGAGATCCAGGAAGAAAAGATTTGGAAATAGGATTTATTTGGAACAAATTTAAGCAACTGAAAGACTAAGGGAGTACTGATAACAGGATAACAGATTTACAAAATGTTGTTTTCCATGTTTATTGGATTACCGATCTCTTCACTTTTTCAAGGGAAAATAAAAAATTATGTACTGTGTTGTGGAAACCCAGTTCTACATTAGGAAAAACTCTTCAGCTGAAACAAGTTTTTCTAGATTAAGCACAGAAGTAGACTATGAAGCTGCGGAGTGAGGGGGGTGGGGGGGTGGAGGGGCGGAGCACAGGACAGAGGTCTACAAAATCTTTATGTTAAATAGCCATCAAGTTGTTGTGTATCTACCTTCAGGACAAAAGCACAGATAAGATGACCTTGTAAAATCCCTTCATGTTACATCCCAGCTTTTTCCTCCAAGGTCCTGTGCAAGGATTTGTGGGGTCATTCCCTCTTCCCGCAGACAGCAGCGTACCCATGCATCAGTTTAACATTTTAGGTCCTTCTTTAACAGTGTTCTGTCCATAACTCCAACAGCTTTATCAGAGTTTTAGTGGACTACTTTAGAATTAACCTTTTCTCTGTGTGCAGTGAAGTAAAGAGAATTTTGATTCTTTGTCACCCTGTTAATCCATCCAATCTTGTCCTGGAGTATGCTTCAGACATTCCTTAAAAAGAAAAGGTTGAGTGAGCAAAAATCAGGCTCAACCTGCAAGGGAGAAAGAGTTGAGTACCTTCCAGCAGCACAGATTTTCCTGTCCATTCTGGCTAGGGCCAGATATGTGGTTTAACCTCTTCACAGAAATACTAGATGTAGTTTAGGTACTCTGAGGCTGTGTTTCGTTGTTGAATGTTTGAGCTAAGTGTGGTATAAAATCTGAGACGCTTTCTTTGGAAATTCACTTTAGCACCTCTTTCATGTGCTACCTTTCTAAGTTTGTGGACACAAATACACATTTTATATAAACATACAATCCAATTTTAGCTTAGCTTCACGGATCAATTAACAATACAGCTATACAATTAACATTGTCGTTTTGCTTTTTCCAAGAGAACCTTTAGTTAGCATTATCTTTTGCCTTTTTTTCTGCATAAGCTTCAAACATATGTTATTTGTTTTAACAAAGGAAACACTAGTTTCTTTCCTTCAATCTTTGGGTTTTTTTTTTTGGGGGGGGGGGCGGGATTTACATGATGGCTAGTTTGGCTGCAGGAATTTGAATGTCAGCAGCTAGTCAACAAACAGGGTAGGTTACTGACATTGTCACTTGCATTGATCACGCTGCCTGTAAAAGTTACTCAAGGCTTTTCTACAGAATTTGGGTTCTGGTTGTTCTCTGGCAACCAGTCTCAAATAAGCACATCTGCATTTTCAGTTATAGGTACTGTAAATCCCCTGACATTACTTGGGAGAAATTAAAAAGAAAAAGCAATTAAAAATAGTTTCAAAAAAATAGATCATAGTTGAGTACTACAAGGTCACAGCCAGTGTGCAGCTTTCTAACAGTTATATCACCATAAGAAATATTTTTCCTAATCAGATCATTGCAGGAACATTTCCTAATAAAACTGTTAGTAAAGAAAACTGCTTTAACAGAATTCTTCCCTTCCCTTCCCTTCCCTTCCCTTCCCTTCCCTTCCCTTCCCTTCCCTTCCCTTCCCTTCCCTTCCCTTCCCTTCCCTTCCCTTCCCTTCCCTTCCCTTCCCTTCCCTTCCCTTCCCTGTCCCCTTCTTTTTTTATTATATTTAGTTGATTTATAGGACTTTTTCATGCCAAAGCTAAAAATCATCTGGAAGAAACTCAAGTTATATTCTAGGGATTAAACACAGTTACAATGTGATAAGGAAGAAGAACTTTTCCTCCCTTGTCCTCCCTACCCTTCCAGAGAGGGTCAGGTGATAGATCTTGGCCTTAGTTATAAAGCCGGAGATGGTTCAAACCATGAGATCCTGGCTGCATGTGGAGGGAAATGCTGTGTTTACAACTGGCGCATCAGACTAAAGGGCTGAAGGAATCTGTTCTGGAAAAGCCCTGTAACAGGAAAGCAGGAGCTGGAGCCTCCAGGGAGAGCAAAACCTCCTCCTGTCCACATAGACTCTCCCTGGGCATCTTTGCTGAACGTACTGTAAACGTACCAGCTGCAAGTACATGGCTTGGCATCCAGCTGGGCTGGGTTACACGGGACTGAGATGCCTCTAAGAATTAGTCAAAGGCTGGGTGACATTTCCAGTGATTAGCTGCTGAGTGTAGTGCTTTGCTGCCCCTGCCAGCCACAGTGGAAAGAACAAGGTGTGAGAGTACAGAGCAACTTTTGACTTGGCAATGCAGACGGCAGTGGAGTGTTCTGGGGAAGATTCCAGAGTTTTCATCAAGTTTTCTCTTAAAAACCAGAACTGTAACAGAAGCTATCATGCATAAAGATTGTTCGGTAGTAATTTGGCTGAACCCAAATTGTTCAGTGGGAATCTGGCTTGAGACTAATTGGCTCAAACCTGAAACACACCAAGATGAGAAGCTTGCTTTATTTCTTGCCTCTGTTCCTAAGTACACACAGCTGTCCTTCCAGTTCATCCCTGGTCTGCTGATTGCTGTTGACAAAAATGTGCTTGTCATTCAAGTACTGCTCTACCCTGTCCAGGCATAGCTCAGAAGCCTGTTAGGCTGGTTTTTTTTCTTCACAAGCTGCATTACTTTTGAAGGCTGTGAAACAGGGACGTGCCACTTTGACAGCTTTGGTAGTAGCACCTAATTAAATACTTGTGGGATGGTACTGTTCAAACTGTGCTAGATGTAGCCAGGCACAAGGAAAACAGTGCTGCCCAAAAGCCAACGAGGATTTAGAGTGCAAAACAAAAATTTACAAACTCATGCCCAGAGCTGTGATTCTGGAGGGAGGCAATGCCTGGAGGAAAGGAAGACAGGTTGGCAGCAGCATGAGCAGAGAATCGATAACTAGGTTTTCAATTAACCCTCTAGGGTTTTTTTCCTTAGTGCTTTTTCCTTAGTGCTTCAATGCCACATCTTTTCAGATTAAGGATTTGGTGGGTGTAGGAGCTCAGGAGATAACTTGAACCTAGACGTGAAAGGGCTTTACAAGGGCCAAATCAGGAAACATGTGCAGTGAATAAAGGCTGAGGATTCTGGCTTCCTGAAAACCAGTGGAAATGTCTTCAGCAGAAACTGTGCACGTATCCAGCTGAGCCTGGGATCCTGGATTGTTGTTGTGGGCTGCAGTTTGCACAAAATCTATGTACTGTGGTAACTGCACTTGAGCAGTCTTGCAGTTACTCATTATTTCTACTACATTAGTATCCCAAGTGGCATCAGGGCTGCCTTTTGTACTTCACAGAACATGGAGCAAAAGAGAGATTGATTTGCTTTTGTACAGATTTGCATATTTCTAGGTCTCTTCAAACCTATTTAAAACTCCAGTCATTCTCCAGTTTTCCATCGCCTTTGTCCTGCAGGTGATGGGAGCCTTTCCAATAACTTTCATCAGAAGTAGATCATGTTTGTAAGCAAAAGAAGCCGTGTGAAAGATGTGCACTTTACTGTAGCACTTCCCTGAGCAAAGAGAAGCTGTGTGATGAGTCTGGCTTTCAAAAGTGAAGAAAAGTGAATAACACTTTTGGGGGGAAGATTTCCTAAAAAGTATTTGATTATAACATGTGACAGCTCTTCCTTTAAACAGCTGTTTCTGAGAGTTGTAAGGAAGCCTTATAAAAGCAAATGTCTTTTCCAGCAAATCTTTTTGCCCAAAACTTTTACACAAAAGGCTCAGAACAAACAGGACTCTTGCTGGAGAACAGTTTGTCAAAATGGTTCTTGCATAGGAGGGGTCTAAAGGTTTGTCTCAATAATTAGCACATGCATTCAGTTACAGGAAAGCAAATCTTGCTCCCCGTCACTGGTATGACACACGAGCAGCTGCCACGTTGAACCTGAATGGAGCATACAGTTATCAGGGATGAATAATACTTGAGACATACAATGGAGCACAAACTACTCACTCAAAACAAGGCCAAATCTCCCACCAACTTCAGGCTCTTATCCCGCACGCATATGCACAATGAGAATTGCCCTGTCAGCATATTAGGAATGTAAATGGCATCTGTGATGATAAGATAGCAGAAAAGCAATCCTTCACTTGATGTATGCTCCCATAAATGTGGGTTTGGCAGCTTCCTGCTTTTCTTTACCAGCCCTTGAAATATTTAACTTTTAAGTTCACACTACACAAAGGTTGTAGCTAAGCAAGAGAATTAAATAGTTCTTCCTTAAGAACGGATAGTTGCTGTTCCAGGTAGGTCTTACCTGCCATAACATGGTCTTGTGTACTGCAAACTGCAGTTTTAGTTTTTTTGTGGCTCATTTAAGGCCCTGATAATTCATACTGGAAAATGCAGATCAGCCCTCAGTACATTTTTTTTTTTTTCTTCTCTTCTCTATGTGACTGTGAAATGAAACAAATGCCATAAACACAGAAAGAACTTTTTGGATTTAACAGGTTCTGCAAAGGCAGAAAAAGCTGGCATCAGTGCTTTAAGCAGTTAGGATCATTTTTTGCTACATATGTAGTGCAATGAGTAATTGTTGGTATGATCAGACTCAAATTAAAGCTGTTCTGACTGCAAGTGCTTTAAAAATAAGGGAGAAAGGAAATTACTTAATTAGGCAACTTCATAAAATAAGATGGCAAGTTTGGCTTCACAGAGAGGCCAATGTCACTGCCAGAAGTTTCTTGATTAAAACATTAGTTACTAGACAATGCCAATTTCTTAAAACTTAATCGTCTTTAAAAAATAGATTAATTTTAGTGAAATTAATTTCCAGAAAGAACCTTTGCCTGGGTCGTGGGAGAGGCAGACTGAATTCTTTGTTCCAAAGCAAGTGAAGCGTAAGATTGACTCTCTTTCACCCATACAATTTTGGCTTTTCTTAAGGAGCTAATATGGTTTTTAGGCTTTCTGATGAAAAACCCAGTAAGATTTAGTCTTCGAACCAATATGCTAAGAAAAGAAATATCCAACTCCAATATTTTTTGCCAAAAGGATGTTTCTTGATTCCTCATAAATCCTTTGGATTTTGGAATGAGAACCCGCATGTCTTTTGAACTAATTCAGATAATCTTCTGGTAGTTGTTCTTCCAGCTCACATCCAAGTTCAAGAAATTATTGCCATAGATATTTTTTGGATTTCCTCTCACTCTGTTCTGATACGGCAACAAGAAAGAGCAATGTTTTCACAACTCACTTCAGCCTGAGAATTCATTTGTATATCGAAATATCTGGAACACCACTGACATAGACCAGGAGTAGATTCAGTGTGTCATTCTGTGAAACACAAGTCCTTCTTGCAACACCAAACTTAGTACTTTTGGGTGAGTCAGCTGCAGGATGAATGTAATTCACACCAGAAGGGCTTGATTATCATGTTGATCACTGAACTCCAGTAATGCCATGGGATTTCTGTGATGTTTCCAATATTGCATGTTACCCCCTTTTTTCTTCTGTCTAGCAAGAATTTCCTCCATCATCTGTAGAGTACCAGGGAATCGATCTCCATACAAACCTGAAGCAAGATGCAAAGTCCTATCACTTCTAGCTTGGAATCACTTTTCTTAAGTGCACCAGACTCTTATAAGGGAGAGGAGACTGGCATCCTCTTTCCTTCACACTGTTGATAGGGTTACTTAGTTCACATTTACTTTGAGTACTGTTACGTAAAAAATTATGGCATAGCACACTGTCTGACTGATGCTGTTTGAGATCACTGGAGCTTCTAACTTGCCAGGAGATCTCTCAGGGGGAACTTACTGACATCTTTGCTGAGATCTGGGACTTTTAGCTCACTACCCTCAAAAAGGCCAGGTGACAGACTTTGTATGTGTCACAGAATTATTTAGGCTAGTCAAACACATTAAAACATGCTATAAGAACCATGGAAGGGTCTTTGTAAATCTTCTCACAGAGCTGCCAGATAAAATGAGAGGTATAAATTTAGTATAGAAAAACACAAAGCCTTTTTGTGTCAGCGGAAAAACAATATTATCTTTAACAACAGCTGGCTATTCATCAGCTGTCTGTGTTTAGGGAAGACACATTGATATCACTGTGACTGGTTCTCTGAAAGCATGAGTTCAGTGATGAGTAGCAGTACTTCAGATGGGCTATCTGGTATTTTTTGGAAAGGAATGGAGAATGGCACTATAAAGGTCAAAATTCCACGTAGGGTTAGGTAAATCAAATAATGTTAGGTGGTTTCATCAAAGCAAACACACCAGTATCTTGGAAAGAAGATATAGTTCTCGTCTTCCCACCACCAATGAAGAACATCACCAAGAAGGGACCCTCTGAGTCATCAACGGTAATGGAGAAAGTGAGAAGGAAAAGATGTGTTCATTCTTTCTCACATAATCAGAAAAAGGTGCCTAGCTAAATTATTGAGTGGCAGATTAAGAAAAAGCAGTGGAGTGTTCCTTTTTAATCACAGCGTGCAGTTAGCGTTTAATGATTAATGTGCAAGTCATTTCCATGGGATGTCATGGAGGCAAGAAAGATAAAAAGTTTAAAAATGAACTAGACAAAGCTATGGAGGGAAAGTTAATTAGTAACTACTGAATATTGGCATGACCTTTTGTTGACGGGACGCCTGAAATGTTATTACTGGAAAATAGCAAAGCATAAAAAATACAAGTAAACTATCATTAAGCTTGTTAAGCTAATATTTTACGAGTACTTGCAGCTGGCCATAATCAGAGAAAAGAGGTTGTCTCAGGGGCTGCATGGCCCCTAGATTTGGCCTTATATGTCTACTTTTCTGCCACATTGTCTCTAGTAAGTGACAATTTTAAAATGCTTCTATCAATTAATAAGCTACTTTGCAAAAAACCGCAAGTCAATGATTTCATCAGTGACTGCTGGAAAAAAAATGAATATTAGCTTCACTAGAAACAGATACAATTTCAGCATGAGATCAGATAATGCCCTATCTGTGCATATCAACATAAAGGAAAGTGGGAAGGCAGCGCAGTGGAGAGAAGATTTGAAAAGAGTTCAAATGTACATTAAATATTAATGCTATAAGTCTGTGCCTGAAACAGACTCTTGCTTGGATATTCAGTGGAGAAGTAAGAGAATAAGGTTAAAACAATGTAATGTGCTGCTTCCTGGTTATCATAACATGACAAAGATTTATATTCTGCCGTCTGCTGGGGTGCCTTTGAGACACAGATGACTGTTTCCTCTTTGGCAATACACGAACAGCAGGAATGATACCTGTGATATCTGCTAGGGTAAAATTGTCACCTGCACGTAATGAAAGATGCTGGCCAGGTGCTTTGATAAGAATACACACGTGGAAGCTGTTAATGCGGTTTTTGTACATCTGCACAGTAAAAACCAAACAAGACACTAGTCAATTCTTCTCTGTACTAAAATTAGAAGAAGCATCTTAATGAGCAAAAGATGGCAGAGATGCATTGTCTTTCACAGATGTTGGACAGGCTGATTGATGGATGTTACAGAAACCATGCTATGGGAAAGATTTAATGTTAACTGCAACATTTTAAACTCCAAGCTGTGCACTGGATAGCCCAGAGCTGCAGGGCTGTATGAGTTCGCATCTTCTGTTAGCTCAGACTTACTCTCTATTTTCTTTAAATATAAACACATTACTATGGTTAAATTGTCATTGTAGCATAACCTTGCAGTTGTGTTATTAAAATGCGCAGAACAACCCTACGATACTGCTGATATGAGTTCAAACTCACAAGCAATTAAAACTTTATATTCTTGTTCTCAGTCTCCATTAAGTTATCCGTGGTAAGGGTGAAAGAGTGCGCAATTTTCTGGAGTATAATAACCACAATTTGGCCAGCTACCTGACCTCTTAACTAACTAATCTTTTCAGCTTCTCTCTAGACTCGAAGGAGGCACATGTTATGTCATTCCCTTCAGTTCTGGACTTCTAGGCATTCTTATTGTGAACATGAATAAAGGAAGAGTATCACTTTAGCCCTCAAAGTGAGGTTTATTTTCCATAGACAATAACGGATGGGAGGGTCCTTATCATGTACTAGGATGTCTCCTTGATATGGCTTTGAAGCGTGACTGAGGCCTGCAGCTGAACCATAGAGATGCACTCAGGGCTCGAGTACTGAAACCTCAGGACTAGAGGCAATAAGGTATAGGAATCTTCACAAAAAATGAATGTAAAACAACAATGGGAAGCAGGGGGAAGACAAAAGTGGCTGGAAGCTAGGTTTAAAATAATTTTCACAAATTGGGGTCTTCTCCACAAGAGTCGGCCTGCATTGCTCAAGAAACTTTAAATGTTTAGGGCTATAAAGTGCTCTCAGATGCTATACTGAGCAGAGTTTCTGTTCTGACAACCCTTTTTTTTTTTTTTATTTCTGTGGTTTATGTGGTCCCATTACTTTAATATCTTTACCTTATAAAATTATACATTACAAAAGCTACGTACAGAAGGAAATGCTGCTATCCCCACAGAAATACACAGCACAGAATGATAGCAGTGTTTCAGCCACATCATGGTGTTTTTTCCAGTTCCATTTTCCGTTCCAGTTTAGGTGGACTTAAGATCACTTTATCACTTGAAACTCCAAAAACAACCAGTAAAATCTCTCACTTGTGTTGCTTTTTTGACCTACTTGGTTAACCAAAATTCAGCATCCGGTGGGTTGTTGATATCTGGAGGAGGGACTGATGGTGGACTTAGATATCTTTGATGTGCTTCTGTTTGTTCATGTTTTGCAAATAAAGTCTTCATTTCCTGACCGCAGAGTGCTTTGCGTAGGAAACTGTTCTTACTCACAGCTCCAAATCCTCTTTCAGTGAGTTATATTAGAGAGTTTCTTAGATTTATTGTTGAACTATCAATTCAATGTGGTTGTGCATTCCAGATTTAATTTAATTATATGCCACATATCTGCTACATAACTTCTTGACAATTAGCTAAAGTTTGATGGTCATTGTTTGAACAGTTTGCAGGAAAGAAGAACTATAGATTCATCACTAATACTGCTCACTATTTTGACCCAGTGGGCTCACAGAAAATTGCATCAAAATAGGAAAGCATCTTTTGCAAGCCTCTGAAACAAGACTACCCAACAACGATGTCTTGTGGAACAGCAGACACAAAAGCACAGGTTGTCATCTAGCAGTATTTTTGTAAAATTGTAGAATTATTATGATTGGAAAATACCTCTAAGGTCATCAAGTCCAACATCAGCCCAACACCATCAAGCCTACTAAGTGACATCTCGAACTGCCACATCTAGATGTTTTTTTGAACACCTCCAGGGATGGTGACTCCACCACTTTCCTTCAGCACTCTTTCAGTAAAGAATTTTTTCCTAATAACCAATCTAAACCTCCCCTGGCACAACTTGAGGCTGCTTCCTCTCATTTTGTTGCTAGATACTTAAGGAGAAGAGACCAACATTCACTTTGCTATGGCCTCCTTTCAGGTAGTTGTAGAGAGTGATAAGATCTTCTCTCAGCCTCCTCTTATCCAGAACAGACAACTCCAGTTCCCTCATAAGACTTTTGCTCCAGATCCTTCATCAGCTTTTTTTGCCCTTGTCTGGACATGCTCCAGTGGCACAATATCCTTCTTGTACTGAGGGGCTCAAAACTGAACACAGTGCTGAGTAGAAGTTCATAATCACTTCCCTACTCCTGTTGGCCACACCATTTCTAATACAAGCCAGGATACTGTTGGCCTTCTTGGCCACCTGTACACACTGCTGGCTCATGTTCAGCCGGCTATCAACTAGCACACCTCCAACTGGCCCCAACACTGAGCCCTGGGGAACATCACTTGTGACCAGCCACCACCTAGATTCATCTTTGTTTACCACAACTCTCTGGGCTTGGCCATCCAGCCAGTTTTTTACGTAGCCGAGAGTACACCTGTCTAATCCATGAGCTTCTCTAGAAGAATGCTGAGGGAGACAGTGTCAAAGTCTTTACTGAAGTCCAGGTAGATAACATTCACAGTCTTTCCCTCATCCACTATGGGGGCTACCTGGTCATAGGAGGAGATCAGGTTGTTCAAGTAGGACCTGCCTTTCATGAATTCATGCTGGCTAGGCCTCATACCCTGGTTGTCCTGCACATGTGCACTTAAGATGAACAGTTCCATAATCTTCCCTGGTACTGAGGTCAAGCTGACAGGTCTGCAGTTCCCCAGATCCTTCTTCTGGCCTTTCTTGTAGATGGGCATCAAATTGGCAAACCTCCAGTTGTCTGGGACTTCCCTTGTTAACCAGGAATACTGGTAAATGATGGAGAGTGGCTTGGCAAGCTCCTATGCCAGCTCCTTCAGTACTTTCGGGTAGATCCCATCCAGTCCCATAGACTTGTGAGTGTCCAGGTGGTGTAGCAGGTCGTTAACTGCTTCCTCCTGGATTATGAGGGTTTATCCTGCTCCCCATCCCTGTCTTCCAGCTCAGGGGGTGGACTACTCTGAGGATAACTGATTTGACTATTCAAGACTGAGGCAAAGAAGGCATAAAGTACCTTGGCCTTTCCTTATCCTTGGTGGCAATGTTCCCTTCCATATCCAATAAAGGATGGAGAGTGTCCTTGGCTCTCTTTTTGTTGCTAAGGTATTTGTAAAAATATTTTTTGTATCTCTTACAATAGTGGCCATATTGAGTTCTAGCTCGGCTTTTGCCTTTCTAGTTTTCTCTCTGCTTGATCTAACGAGATCCTCTGCACTTCTTGAGTTGCCTGCCCCTTCTTACAGAAGTGATAAACTCTCCTTTTTGTTGAAAGCAGAAAGCTAGAATACCTGCAGCAATGAAACCGTCACCAGGAATTAGCTGCAGAATAAGGAAATGGCAGAACAGTCAGTCTGCCTTAACCTGGCAGTATGTGGCATCCTATAAGCTAAAGGCATTTCTTACAAATAATGGAGAGAGTACCTATTGCAGGAACCGATGGCTCCAGACAGTAGTGTTGACCTGACTTCTGTTTTTATAGAGCTCACAGGGAGATATATTAGAGAAGGAATACTGAGTCTATCTGTTTGTCTAAGAAAATCTGTACAGTAGCCTGCAGACATCAAACATTCCTAAGGCTGAGGGCTGATCTTTCCAGACATACATCTCCACTTTGCTACCTGCATAGATTTTGTGGTTGCATCTTAACAGACTGAGCTCTGTGAGCTCTACTCACATCTTTTATGCCTTGCTTCTGGTGTGACAGTTTCTATATGCTGTGTGGCATAGGACCATACAGCTGAAAGTGTGACCATAGTGTTTGCTACATTTTCCTGCAGAGGTCTTTTAATAGTCTGCCTCAGTGTCTCCTTTTTCAAAAGAGACGTAATGTAGGACACAGAATTGTGGGACAGTGGAAAGTACACTTCCTGAGCTCAAGCTCTTTCAAAAATGGGTAAAATACAGGAGCTATAAAAAAAAGGGACAAAGTTCAGTCTGAAAGCCTGCCATTCAGCAGGGCTTTCAGGATTAGCATGGACAGCTGGCAAGTGTCAGAGACGTGACCACAAGGACATTCAGCAGGCATGGATTTGAGGTCACGAGGCATTAGCAGAATGTGGGAGGGATGCTATAATGTTCTTGCAAGCGTATACATCCTGCTGAAACTGGAGGCAGAATGAAAGAGAGGCCTTAAGGACTGCTATGCATCGAGTGCTCCCATCACGTGGACTGTGAATGTATTATCCTGTGCAGTTCATACACTTCAGAACTAGAGTTGTGAAAGAGGGTGGAAGAGCTCTGAGGATGAATAACCAGAGAACTCCAAGTAAATGCTGTCCAACAGAAAACTCCAAATCTGCACCCTGAACAAAGTCTGGGAGAAGGAGAGACTAAAACCATGAGGTTTTATGTAGAAAGATAAGAGAACTTGTTCAAAGGACAACTTAAAAAGGGAAAGAAGTTTAACATAGCATAAAAACACTTCCACTTCTTCAGTGGGGGCTTCCGTGACCAAAACCCATGTGTGCAGGCTGTAGCAAATCCGTAGGCAGAGCAGCAAGGGCTTCTTTTTGCTGAATTATGTCCCAATGTTTTCAGAAGGAAATACCAAAGACTGAAGGAAACACTGAACACAGAAGGAGAACTCTGTATCTTTGGATGAGGTAAGATCAGATCAGACAAAGTACTAAATGTACTTGAGACAGGAAAGAGAATAAATGAGATGGAGTGCTGCAAAATGAAAAGTAAAGCACTACATAGAATCCTCAGTTAATTTTCAACGCGGTTTTGATCTGATGTTTTGTGAATTCTTCAGTTCTCCTGGATTCACAGGTCTGGGGGCAGAGATGCAAGCCCTGCAAGTTCTAAAGTGACTGTATGTTCTGTACTCCCACTTCTTGAGATTACTGTTTTCTTTCAAATGCCAAAAGGCTGCCTCTCTGTGCTCTTTTGGAGCCTCTCACCCCCTGTGTAATTAAAGGGAGTTTAGTCATCACCTTGAGTTATTTTTAACCTTTAGCAAGGAAACTCTAAATCAGTTTGAAACATAGTGTCACAGGAAATGGAATAAATGGGGTAGATTTAAAGATAGTGATTAAAAAGATCTGATATATTTTTTTCCTGGCAATTCTTTCTTAGGCTGTATTTAAATATACAGTTCAATATGTAAACTATATATTAAAATCTGTATTATTGCTATAGTTTTTGTTCAGATATTATAAGTTTTTGTTAAAAATATATTTAATTAAAGATGTATGAAACAATTTATTCTGCTGTGTTCAAATCAACTGATAGACTGGAACTCAGACACATTGAAAGATGCTGGAATAGTTTTATTCTTGGGAAAATAGGATTTCTGTCTCAGCCTGTAAAGCCTTACACAGAACTACTGTGCTTAACGCAGGGGAGTTTGGCTGTGGCTGTAGGTAGTGGAGTTTACACTGTGCCTGGATGAGATTTCTTGGGAATACACCGGACTCAGAGGAGATGCCAACATCATTCTTGCATCTCAGAAGCACTCTGAACTCAGCCTGAGCTCAGATTGTGCACAAATATTGCACATTTTTAGTGGAGGGGATACCTGGAGATGGCATGAACCCTTTCCAAAAGGACTTTTCTAGCCAAGAAATGTCCCAACCCATCCTTTTTGTCTGATTTTAAAACACAGGCAGATGGAAACCAAATACTCTTCATTCTAGGAGGCTTGAACACTGGTCACACCTCACATTTCCTCTTGGGAATGTCAGTAACTTAACTTTAAACCTTCTTGTCTGACATGTGTATTATCTTCCTTTCTAAAAGTAAGATAGAATTGTTGTCAAATACTCAACAAACCTACGTAGTAGTGCATGGTAGGCAATGAACTGGAACTGAAATCAGATTTCAAGCATGGTCTATCACATAAATTCCAATTAAAGGTGTAAGAGGCAAAACCAATGTAAAAATGTAGAAAAAAAAATGTGAGTTTAGTGAATAAGTCATTTTACAAGAATTAGGTTCTGGTTTTGATCAGAAGCACACTGGTAATTCAAAGTTTTTTTGAAAAAGCTTGTTGTGCTAATTGTTGCCAAACTCTTATACTCAATAAGAGAAAGAAGTGAATGGTTTGTGAGCTTGTTCTGTATGTGCAAATATTCATATTATAATTAATAATTAATTTATATTGTAATTTGTATTAGCTCTGTGTTAATAGAAGTTTCTTTTCAAAATATAGAAATAAATTAAAATGAAGAAAACTTAGAAGTCAAAGCTATGCACAGGGACGCAACTAAAAGCAGATGGTATTTCAGGTGAGATGATGCTATCACTTACATGATCTAGTCCTATGGTTCACACAGTGAATGTATAGGATTTCATGATAACCTCTGCAGATGTCTTAATCAGTGAAGTAAAAAATAGTTGACCACAAATTATTTCCAACTTTTATTTCCAGATTATTCCTCTGTTAAGATGATTCAAAGCTCTCCAACTTTCATTTATTTTGCTGACATCAAGCAGTAACTCAAGTCAGTCCAGTGACTTATTATAGAGAGCTGTTTCAGCATTTAACTATGGAAGTCAGGATCAGTCAAGACAGAGTAACTTCAGTGCTTCTGTTATAGATTTAGACTTTATTCCTGCTGTATGTGCATGCCAAATCAAAGCTTTGAAACTGCATGGGCAGCTTTGTACATGGCATTTCATTCAAATCTGTTGAAATATTAGACTAGTGTTCTCCCTGGCTGTGGAAGCAGACCAGGAATGATGAGACTTCTTCCATTTCTTCCATCTCTTTGGGAAAGGGATCCATTTGTTTATTCCCCCTCCCCTTTTGTTTTTCTTGACGATTTTCATGAGGAAGCAATCAGCTTACGTTGGAATTAGCTTATGTTACATGCAGTATAAAAGTATCTGGTGTATTCCTCAGAACTGAATTGATTATTTTTCTCTAAATTCCTCTCATTAAAGTAGCATAAACAAGGAAGTATTTTTCATGCTCTGTTTGTGCTTGTTTAAGATGCATGAAGCTCTTGGCAGGGAATGAGGAGGACATCAGGAATTTTATCACTTCCTGACATTTTTCATACTAATTCAAATTACTCCCTTCCCGCTCCGTTTTTAAACAGGTTGCAGTCTGGCCTGACTCCTCGTTCATTAACAGCCTAGAGAGACTCATGGGGGTTATTATTTTGATTTGTGGTGGTGCTTGCTGCATTTTTCTGTTTGTTATGTTCTATACTGGCACAACACAGAGTGAAATTGCTGTTCACAGCAATAAGGGCATGACTGTAACTTCAGCTGCTACACCTTATCAGCCTCTAATAATCCTTTGGACATACATCAACAAACGTCAGAAAGAAAAAGAGAAACATTTTAAAAATTCAGTACATGTCTATTGCTCTTTATTTTTGTCATTCTCTTGTATATGGTGGCATTTCAGGTATTGTTCGAAAGGTTATCTGGTGGCGCTCAAAAATCCCATTTGACATAGGGAGTCTATGTATGTGCTCATGAATGCAACAGGTTCACGGTGAGGCACAAGCACAGTCCTGTTGTTATTTCCACCTCTTCCACCTGCACACTTCCTGGCACACTTCTGGCATGTGCCAGTTAGCACTCTGCTAGGAAGTACCTGCTGTGGTACAGGGACTAACCCAGGCTAGGCACTCTTCCCAGTCAGAAGTGAAGCTGAGAACACTACTTGCAGTTCAGTTTAGCCACATGGAGAGAGACCTCAGACAATCTGTTCTTTGTCCCATGCATTTATTTTTGCTGAAATAATAGGGGATTGTCATGGTCCATCTGGATCTCTCAGATTTACAAGATGAAGTAGTCTATAAATGAAACTTTATTTTATGAGCATTTAGAAAAGAAACAAACCCAACATACAAACTTCATTTTCTTTTGTGCAGACTAGTCTACCATGTGAATTCATTAATTCGTCACTTCATGATGTTTCTCACTCATAAGTTCTCTAACTTTCATAACTCACATTGTAACACATGCATCTATGAGCAAAACAGCTACCTAGCTGATGGTAAAAAGTGCTCATCTTTCCACCTCTGTCATGGTGTGGATGTGCTCTATATTACACTGGGAATTGTGAAACCCTGAGGAGTCCAGGTGCTGTTGGATCTGCTTCAAAAGCTTTTTTCAGATAAGCTGATGTATTTATACCTTCCAGCTTGAAAGTTTGATCTATACAGTTTCCATGAGTTATTGGATTCTGAAGAAACTACCAGACAATCAATACGCAATGATGATGGCTGAAGGTGGCAGTGGCTGCGTAATAACCTTTATCCTTTACTGGCCACAGTGTCTTTCCTATGTTTTGCCCTTTCAACCTAAAGGCGCTGCTCCCAGTACACTTCAGGCCTTAGGATGAGCTGTGCATTGGCCAAAATCTGAGCAGGAGCTGAGTGAATAGTCACAACGATGCAGGTCTATGGAGTAGTTCTCAATTTTGTTGTGAAATCTGCATTTTCTTATGGCACAGAAGATAAAGCTGTAGGGCAAGAACATGGCAAAAGGCAAGAAATGCACCTCTGAAACCTGCAACATGATGCTCCATTGGTTAGAAAAAGCTGCAACACCCAAGTAGGGATGAAAAATAGTTTCTGCATCAAAAAAGAATTTGTGCTATGTGCTATGCTGCTAATGTAGACCCATCCTCAAACTCCACACCATTAATTACATGGGCATCCACCTGGAACAACATCAAGTGCAATCTGCATCTCTCTCATGTACAGTTAAGTTCACCCTTTGTAGCCTTCATAAGGGTCAACCTTGCCAATATTGGCTGTCCAGGCACAGCAGAGATTTTTTTGCTTGGCTTCTTATAATGTGGAAACACATACCTAGAGGAGGTGCAAATATTCTCACCAATTAGATCTGGTATTTTGTAGGCGGCTGCTGTTTTTCTCACAAGGAAAATTCAGGTAACAGGGAAGAGTGAACTGATGTACATCCTGATGGAGGCAGCTGCACTAAGTAGTGAAAATGGATGCACCAGGGAGTGTCACTCAGTTGGCAATCTGAGAGAACCTCCAGGACCCCTTGCTGAAGCAGAACTGTGGAGGGGACAGGAAACACTTCCAGATTCTGAAGCTGTAAGAAGACTAAAGAAATATCTGTGAGGGATATGAATGTTGTGAGAATTTAGGAAATATTTAGACACTTCCGCAACTTTTTAGGCAGCTAGGGAACTGCTCTCGAGTCAAATGGTATTGTTCAAATCTAAAAATACACAGAACTTGAAAACAGAGCAAGACGGTTTGGCAGCATCTTCTCTTTTTCCCTGCCACACATGAAATAAGGAGATAAGACAGGAATCTCCAGCACATCCCTTTATTGTCATAAATTTTTCCAGTTGCCTGGAAATGAGGGAGAGAAGTGCAAAGCGGCACAACCAACACAACTCAAGAAACTTCAAAACAATCTTAGCTGCTCATAAATAGATAAACTCATACCATGAAAATGACAACTCCCAACTTTGAAGGGCTTTATAAGTATTTCTAAATTATTTTATGCATGGGTTCATAAACTCCAGGGCACGAAAGAAAGAGGAAAAGGATAAGGTGGGGAAGGAAAAGGATGCATAAAGGATGGGATGATGACAGACACTTCAGGTACACATTTCAAGGTTTAGCCAAAACTAGTTCAGTACTGGCAACATCACATAGTCTCGACAAAATCCTTCCCTGATGAACAGCTGGATTTTATATTGTATAAAAATGATCTCATTTAATTACGTAAAAGTATTGTCTAATGTGGTTTGATGTAATCCTGGAAGAAAATTCTAGATTAAAATGACCATAATAGTTTATCTTTTAATTATGGAATTTACTGTTTAACAAACTTTCTGTTTAACAAAAACTTTCTGTTTAACAAAAGAAGAGCTTCTGAATCTTTTTGAGTGGACTTTTGCTCTCCTGGGTTCAGACTAAGCAACGCCATCCTTCACAGCTATTTCTTGTAAAATTAAGGTAAGAAAACATTTGTATTTTAAACTGTCTCAATAATTTATTCAAGACTGACCTACTCAAAATGAGCAACGAATCAGATCTGTAAGTCAAAGGACTTCACAAAGTGTTTCAACAAATGAAAACAGTCTGTTACTTTTAGTAAAGAATTTGTGAAGTAATCACTTATTAAAAAACACTGGCTCACTTAGCACTACCTGTAAGAAAAATGCCCCAATAAGCCATCTTCAATAGAAAGCACAATCAAGCGTCAAAGAAGTCACAGCTAAGTAATTAAAATGAATCTACTATTGATTATATTTAAGATTGTGATTTATAAAAGCATATCTCCTGTTTACTAAATCAGGTCAATTTCCATCACTAATTGGGTCAGCTAACCACAAAGGCACACGCTTCACTTCCTTTTCAAGCTTGTCCTTTGGTGGGTTCTCAGAAAGTTACAGCTGGTGTACTTAACAGGAATCCTTTGAAACACTCCAGAATCATTAATTTTACTTTTGTAGCCATCACCTTCCTTTTCTTCTGTTTTTCTCTTCTTTAGCTCAGTTAATTACCATTTTCATTTTATCATCTTAAAATAAAATTCTGTTCTTTCATCTTTTACATTTTAAATGTTTGGATTTGGTTTGGGGTTTGGTTTTTTTTTTGTTTTGTTTTGTTTTTTGTGGTTTTTTTTGGTTTTTTTTTTAGAACATTATCTTTTCCTGTAACTGCTTGAGGGAATTTTTTGTTTCTGTCTATTCTTGTTATTTCTCTTCTATGTTTTACTTTGCTTCTCTGAAAAACCTATGCACATATGGCATTTTTCTACTGGTACTCTCAATTCTTTGTTAATTCAGATACTAATTTCCCCCTCTTCTTTTTTACATCATGTTTGTCTTCCCATTCTCCTTCTCTAATTTGTTTAATCCAGCCCTACTTGTCTTCGTCATTCTCACTCTCCAGTTTCACTTGCATGCAAAACAGTTGTTAACCTCTGAGTCAAAGCTGCGGCTGCTGTTTGTACTACTCCACCCCCCTGCCACAGCAGCCCAGTGACATTTGAATGATACATTTGGATTAGGATTCCAGTCCAAACATTTGTCACAAACTTATTCTTAAAACTCTTAGTTGCTCTTTTGCAGGGGGTCATGAGGAAATTTTTTTTCTACTTGCAAATATAGCCTTGCTATGCCTGATAATGGTGTGTTACTTCGTTGATTTTTGATGCAGCTCCAGAAATCTGGCCCATCCTCCCTTCTTCTACTCCTTTCTCCCTGCTGATGCAGACTCTTCTTGCCGTTAATTCATTACCATAACACCATCTTTTTCAAAAGGCTGTTTCTGCTTATCCCTAATCCACGCAGGTCTTGCTCAAATTTTCCTCTTTATACAAATCTGGCTGTTTTGATGAGGTTCAAAAGTCTGAGATAAGGGCTGTGACAGTAATACAAACTGCATTGTCTCTCCTGGAAGACCATAGAGAGAGTTATCATTTATTGTTATTGCCACCTTTGTCCTCCCATATAAAAATTTTTATGTAACATCCTTTAATTTTACATGTATTCTACGCTCGTTTAGGCAAAGATGTACATCACAGCTGTTTGCCCATTGCTTTGCAAAATGGGACAAGATATGACTGGGATGCGATATTAGAAAAAAGATTATCATAAATAATACATATATTGGTAAAGCTCTGTTAAAAGAGCAAGGGGCACTCGAACAGAAAGCTGCATAATTAAGGGGACTCCAGCATTTGAATCTCTGTTACTTTCTACAGTGTTGACTCAAGCTCTATGTTTTGCATCAGAAAGGTCTAGGTCTTTCAGAGGGAGCTGTTTCCTCTAGTAGGACGGTGAGAGGCAGGAAGGCCAGCAACAGCCTTCTTACACTATCACCCTCTATTGTGTCTGACATCTGGGGGGAAATAAGGTTCAGCTGCAGTGGAGAAAGGTAAAAGTATTTGAAGAATTTTCACCTGTTGTCACTATGAATTATTTGAACTCAGGATGCGTACAGGCTATATATTTTCTTTTGTTTCTAGAACTTGTACAGTATAGTAACCAGGTACTTTACTTGGCATGTGAACTGACTTGATATTCCATGAAGAGAAGAACAAAATAAGACATGTTCTTAAGTTTATCCTTAATCCTGTAAATTCACCAACATTAAATATTAAGCTGGTTAGTTGTTTTACTACCTTTAATACTGACACATGGAAACAAACCCACAGATTTTGTATTTTGTGTGATTTACTGTAAGAGCTAGGAAGCTTTTGTCTGGCTCATTGAGATATAAGTTTGGCATTAACAACAAAAAATTCTTATGGCTCAGGATGTTTGTTAGGAGCTGTGCTTTTTTAAAAATCTGAAACAGCAAAACCAAAGCCAGAACTTCTCAGGAAACCACAGCCTAAGATAGCCCCAAATCCTTCCCACTTTCCGTACCTCTTTTCTCAACTGAATCATTTTCAGCATTCACATTTTTTTAACCAAATGCCATTTATATATCACATTAATTTTCCTCCTAAAAGCATTTACAGAAGACACGCGTCATAAGTAATTTACACTCTCTCAACTCATTTTTTCATCATTCTGCCATTCTGAACAGCACCTAGGTATCCCTCTCTCTGAGTTTACCTAGGAGCATCAGGAAGTACTGTGCATGCTTGGTCTTGCATGCTCTGGATGATGTCCTCTATCTGTGCAAGACAACATTCTTGTCACGGTTATGGTCTCTATACACTGAAAAGATGGTCTGGAGAATGATCCCATCAGGAGCCATAAGATGTAGTATTAGATATACTCAAAAAAATCTTTGAATCTTCTTGATAGAGAGGCTTTATAACTGGTTTAATCTCCCAAGTACAGACTAAGCACCACCTTGTTGAAGGTGAATTATTAAGACAAGTCATTGTTATGAGGTTAATGGAAAGGGATTTATTACTATTAAATAATGATGGAATG
The DNA here is from genome assembly GCA_033558235.1 of Neomorphus geoffroyi. NCBI lineage: Eukaryota > Metazoa > Chordata > Aves > Cuculiformes > Neomorphidae > Neomorphus > Neomorphus geoffroyi. The sequence continues at coordinate 33,439,380 of JAUMJM010000005.1, read as the reverse complement.
ATAGTTAATCAATGATTGGATGAAAATAAAATGGCAATCAAATGGTGATTAAGCAATAATTGAATGGTAATTAAGTGGTGATTTAACAATGAATTGATGATGATCTGATGATGATTTAAAAATGATTTAAATTATGATTTAAATGATAATTTAGCTGGCAAACACTTTACTACTTATAACATTTGCACTAATTAAGCTATAGCTGGAGACATATATATATATATAAATGTCGCTAACAAACAATATACTTTTAGGCTCAAAATAAAATGTCACCTCGTTCTAAATATCAGATGCTGTATCAGGGTTCTCTCATCCTTGAGGAGGGGTGTTCCTGCTCAAGGGGAACTCACAGCTGTGCAGCTAGATCATTGGCTCGGGGAACTATAGATATTTATAGCGTAAAGTGATTAACTCATATTCAAATCCCATGTTTGGTGTACGTGCATGAGTGCAGCTGTGGCAGTTTTTAGTTCTGTCTAGTTCCAGTTCAGGCTGGTCCTTTTAGCTCCTGATAAGACACGGTCTAGGCTCCTTAGTCCTTCAGAAGATATTACCTAGCACAGTTCTCATGGCTTGCACAGCAGGGCTTACTTCAGGCAGGACCACTTGTCAGTGATGCCTGAACCGAAGTATCACTCACCCAGTCAGTGTGGGGGCATCCCTCACACTTCTGGCTTTGTGTGCTCCACTTTCTCCTCCACCTCACCACACAGCAGAATAGAGTTCTGCCAGTTGACATACCCGACTGCAGTCCCCATAAAGGTGACCTGGTAATCATACTGACAAAGAAGGATACTTTTTAGCCAGAGCCCCAAGACATCCCTGATGTCAGACCCAGATAAGCTCAGCTGGAACCTGCTCGATGGAGAGCAGTTGGCAGGACAAAGAAACCCTGATGGGTGCAGGGTAAAGAAACTGTAATAATAAATTGACCGTCCAGGAAAACAGGAGTTAGCAATAATTATTCCAGGAACTTACTGACCTACATTAGCTTATGTATCTACTAAAAAGTTATTGATGCCAAAGAGGTACAAAAAGTAACTTGCTACCTACTCAAAATGAGCTCTTCTGCAAGAGCTTCTCTGCAAGAGATATCTTAGATAGACTAGACCCTTGCCAGGGATGCCTATCCCTGGCTGACTCAGGACTCCGTAACATGGATCATCTTTGGATCGAGACTTCTTCCACTGTTGATTAGCTTCACTCTTGGGAGCAATTTGGTGAGTGCCATATTGGTAACACATGATTTAATACATTTATAGGTGTGCACACAGGTAAAGTTTCTTAAGTATACACTTACTTCATTAGCTGGAATTCTGCAATAACTTTAAAACAATATATATTTGCTTTACTCTTGTAATGCATACATGCTTACTTTCATAGTGGCAATTTTAGAATGATTTGTAGCATATATTTATATTTATATTTATATTTATATTTATATTTATATTTATATTTATATTTATATTTATATTTTCTTACTATTAGCATCTTTGTAGTAATTTGTAATAAAGATATTCTCAGAAGACTCAACTTTCTGTCCTTTTGTACTTCAGAATCCTTAGAATCCCACAGTCACCATTTTTATACACCTGTGTGTCTGGGAACATTCACAGGTCATGACTGTGACTGCTACAGTGCTCATCTCTGTGCGTACTCACGTGCAATCTAGAGAGAAGACAGGGGAAAAAACCACATGGAAATCCAGAAAAGGAATGCATTTAAGTTCAAAGAATTTAAAAAATAATATTGTTTATTTTGGAACATAGCAGCTTACTGTGCCATCTGCAGCTGCATTTACTGTGGGAGGAAAGCTGGTTTTGATTATCAAAATCCAGGCAAAATATTATCCTTAGCCCAATAACTCAATGAACACGGCAGTAGTATTTTACTCTTTCACATCACAGGTCAGTTGTTAACACAGTTAAGCACAATACACACGGTATCTTTTCTTCTACTCCTGTAACAAGAGTGACAGCCAACAGGAAAAAAAATGAAGAAATTTTAATAAAATTCAGCAGAAAAGCTCTCTGTAGAAAATAACAGGTTTTTTTTCTTTTTTCTGTTCTCTTTTTTTCTCTTTCTTTTTTTCTTTTTCTTGCCCATCTCCAAAATGCCAATTCATAGCTGTATTCCAGTTGAATTTTATAGCAATAAAAACACACAGATGAATGTTTCCTAGGCAGAAAGCGTAATTCTAGTGGGAGCTATGATTGCTTAACAGCACTCAGCATTTGTCAACTCGGTTTTAATGGTTCCAGTGACAGAAACCTAGCTCATAAACTACTTCTGTATTCCACATTACTGCTTGCTTTGTTTTGGCTGAGGAGAATGCCAGCTCTTCAGGCAGTGGAAAGTTTCAGTACAGAATAAAAAAAGCTCCTTTCAGGTACTTTCAGAACTGACAAGAAATTATTAGTTCAAAATGTAATTCAACCCATAAGAGAAATTGTCTTCCTTCTCTTCTCTAACATGAATCAATAACAGGAATTATCAATTATCAATTAATTTTAAATGCATAAAAGCACAGATGTTGCAGGATTTTCAGACAGGTCTTAGGACTGGATTCAGTGTAGACACCCACAATACAGACAGATTTCTATGGCTGAACTAGTTTTCAAGTAGACAGAGGGGAGCAGATCGGCAGACTGCTCCCTGTGACTCTTGCTGACCACAGATGGATTATCTGCTGAGACGAACTCCAATCTAGAGTGTTCAAGTCAGGCTCTGTGAAAGCCTCAGAAACCTAGAAGCTGAAAGTCTTGAAGAGCTTGCGCCACAAGGATAGTTATAAGGAAGAAAGTGACATGTATGGCTGGGGAATGGGATTAAAAAAAAAATAAAAATATAAGGACAGGAGTGTAACAGGGGCACACTGACATCTTGGCAGCAAGAAAGCTGGAGACTTCTAGTTTCTGCTGAGGGCTGTATGACAAGGACAGGATTTAGGAAAAGCTGTTGTGCTCTATTGGGTCGGTCTCCTTGGGGTAAAAACAGAAAGAATTGAAAGGTTACTTAAAAAGTCTGATCTAATATTTTTGTTTGAAGGACATGTGAAAGGAAAAGGAAAGAAGCAAAACCATCTGGGCAGTGTTATGTGTTATGAATGCTGCTGCTGACTAAAGGCCTACTGAGACAATGAGCGTCCTGATAAATGTGCGTCCTGATAAATGTGCTACAACAAATGACAGGGACGCCACAGAGAGGGCTCTGTCATAGTTAAGCTTTTGTTTTTAGGTGGGAATGGCAATGAAGTTTGTCTCTGAGGTTTTAAAACTGTCCATTTTTAAAGTGGTTCAATCTTAATTAGAGCTAATATGCTGGCACAGAGCAAAAGCTATGTCATCACACAGCCATAGCAGTCTTCTATTTGAAGTAGTTTTTGTTCATTTCCCTCCATGTGTGCTGCTAATTAGGTGAGTGAAATCCAGGTTTTAATTCTTATTTCCAATCTACCTATTTCTGTTTTCCTTCCCCTTTGACATTTGCCTCTCTTTTTGCAACCTAGGTTTTTGGTAGGGTGGGTACACAGCACTTGCAGAGAAAAACTGGTGTGTCAAGAACTGTATTTTGGACTTTACAAAATGTACTAGAGAACAGTGGTTAGGTGTTATGAATAAGATAAAAATCTAGTAATAAGCATAACTTATGAGCCATTTTTCTTAAGCAGCCTGAGAGTATCAAAATTTTGAGTAAGGGAACATACTGTAATTCCAGCTGTGTTCACCACTCCAGATTACTTGGCCTTTTCCTAAAACTTCCTTCCAATTAGGCTAGCATTTGATACCTGTTCAGTTTGTGCACAAAGCTTCTAATGACTAATCAATTAAAAACTACTAACGACTAATTAGTTAAAAACTACTAACAATGGCAGTACTGCTTATTTGTTATGACACTTCAGCAAACACAAGGAAAGAAAATAGGCAAATCAAAGCTTCTGCAAGAATTAATTGGCAATGCCAGCACAGGACCCCTAACACACGAATCGCAGACAAAAAATCAACTGCTTGGCAAAACAATAACCAAAGTATTCTGCCTAGACTCTGGAAGCATTTGAGGCAGCAATTAGCACAGTGATTCATGTCCAGCCAGTCAGAGCTCAGCTCTATGAAAGACAGTAAATTACTCCCCAAAGAAAAAGGGTTCATGCTCCAGTCATGGGAAATCAATTGATGAAAAGAATTAATTATTTTATCATGAGCTTTATCTTTCATACATCTGCTGCTCTGTTTTTCTTGCTTTTTTTTTTTCTGTTAGGAATGTCATAGCTCAGGCAAAAGCAGCTCTGTATCTTGTTTCCTATGTCTTGTGCCATTCGGAGGCCACAGCCTTTACAGGTGGTAGGAGAAAGCAGCAGTACAGTCATTTCTATGTGCTTCTAAGGCAACTAATCCTTCCTTCTAATCTAGACTGAAATCTGTCTCCTGAGACAGATATTTATTTTTCAAAACTCAAACCACTGCAAGTTACTGCTCCTAAAATTTATTTCTTTTTAAGTCCCAATATTTCAGAACTGCTGTAATTGTGCGCATCATTTTTGTTCTTTCCTAGCAATTTAAAGAAGCATGATCTTGTATGGGTTTCCTCAGGGCACTTTGTTACTCCAGTTTCTTCGTTGCTTTTGTTCATATAATTTCAATGGTATTCTAGAAAGGCACTGGATAATCTGATTATAGACATGCAGTCATTTTACAGTTTTTCCAGATTGTAGTCATGACACAAGAGGGCATTTTAAACTCATGCTCGTTACCTATGAGGAATAAGCCACTGCATCCATTTTACAGACATCATTGCAAACTAATTACAGCCATTTTAGTTGCACTTCTGCTGACTCGAAGAGCTCTAAGCCACAAACCAGGATAAGATCTTGAGGTGGTTGTGTGTCAGGCAGAGATATCAAGTTGTGAAACTTGATTTTCATTTCAATGACTCAGTGGCTAGTGAAGCTGCCACTTGATTTGGCTCTAATGAGTATTGTTAGCGCCCACGTACTGTCTCCACCTCAAGGAAGTCCAAAAAAGGCTAATAATAACCTTGAAGCCATTCCGGGATCTGCCTCAAGAGCTGCTTCAGTTCAAACCAGAACTATTCAGGTAATGTCGGTAATAAAAGCATGGTTGATTTACTTAAATAATGATGTGGTAAAACCCAAAAAGCAGGATTTTGGACCTGCTTAGTCACACAGGAAAAAAACAAGGCTATACCCCTGCTGTGTGCTGAAGGCAAAAATGAAAAATCCCCAACAACTATCAGCAATGCTCTCAGGAGACACGGAAAAGAGTCACAAAAAGATAGAAAAGAAGTATCCTGTAAAGAAATCCACAATGACTGTGGGTGGACAGGAGGGGAAAACTGCTCCTAGCATGTGTTCCTGGTAAAGTGTTGCAGTGGCAGTCACATAATTGTAGTGACCTCCTCCAGTTAGGCTGCTGTTGCACATGTGAGCATATGGAACTGATGAAAGATCAAGTTTTTGTAAAAAGAAAAATTAAACCTTCATTTTTATTTTGAGATAACTGGTGTGTTCAGGTCTTTCACTTACTTAAAATGTTGATTTGAGATCTGTTGCTCTATACAGTATACATTTGCCTAAAGTATAGATGAATATACCTGATTAAACATGAACTCTGTCTCTTTTGTGTGCAAACACCAGACAGTGCGACTGAACAAGCATCAACACATGAAAACAGGTTTCAGGGTACTGCCATGTGTACAAAAAAGGTCTTACATGCATTTGAAGGAGTGACACTAAAAGCACTGTTATGAGTGCAATGTGATGTCTGTGTCCTTACGCTCCTGTGGCTATCACCCTATCCTCTCCAAGAAGAGAGTGCTTTGTATAAGAGGGCATTAAGGGAAGGATCTAGTAGGATATATAGCCACTCAGTTTTTATTTGGACTTTGAACTTGGCTGACCAGAAAAATAAACACTGCCAAATTTAAGATTTCCTGGAATGAGGATCTTGGTGGGCACAAGCTCTGTTGTTGTGCTAAAACAAGTGTGTTCAGACTGTAGAAGCTTCAGAACTGTTTGTTTTGAAAGATCTATAGCTTTTGGAGCTGCGGCAAGCTGCAGCCAGATTTAACTGAGTCTAAGCAGGCTCTCTGGCATTAAACTTGTGTTTCTTGCTTGCTTTCCACATTAATCTATATTAAACTACAAGTCCAAAGACCACCATGGAGAAGTTCAGTGGAATTACCAGGCTGCCTTGACATAGTCATTACTTTTGAGATTAGTGATCGATGTGCCAGGGGCCATACCTTTAAGGGCCAACTGGAATCAATTACTGGGTTGCTCTAAAGTTCATCCTGGCCAGTCCCTCTAGGCACACCTCTGTCTGGCTTCTTGGTGCTGACTGATTGCTGAACTACACAGTGTTGCTAGCAGTAGTCGGGCATTGGCTCAGAGGTCTGAGCCCTGAAACACGCCTCAGAGGCTTGCAGTTGGAAGCAATGACAGGTTTTTCCCAATTACGTGTGAACTCAGTGCTTAGGTACACTCACACAGTTTATTGTGTAATGAGTTAACAGGTTTTGTGGTAAAATTCAGTTGAGAAAACAGCTCTGCAGTAGAATAAGAACAGATATTCACAAAATTACTCCTCTTGGACTGGAGTCTTATTAGATGTTTCACTACCAATTAATTTCCAACACTCTTAGGAAACTCGAGGAAACATCCTCTGCTCTGAGAAAAGTGCATACTTTGCTCCTGAATCAGAACTTGGCACTGCTGCCACTTGCGTGTGTTGTTTTGGAAGTGTACTTTTATTTGGAGTGATCAGTTTCTCTAGAATGAGAGATGCCAGAGAATACTTAGTGTTTTTACTTTAAAAATACAGTCATGACAGATACCGGATAACGGAATTATGGGACTAGTCATATGTGCCAGATTTTACAAACAACCATTTTATCTTATGAATCATTATATACATCAAATATACAAGCATTACTCTTCCTTGAGACTGCTGGGTTTCTGGCATCCTGGCTCCCTCTTCTCTTGCTACATGATGGAGAGCTTTCCTGGTCATTGCTAGCATCAGGAATAGAAATATACCCATCCAGCTCATAAAGGGGTTTCTTCCCCTTTATATCATCAGATAAGCTGGCAAAAATTTCATAGCTTTCCTCTCTGAGAGCTTCATGGTTCAAGCCAGCTTTTCATCCTGATATTGTCAACATGGAAGAAGGCCAGTATGAGAATGCCTTCTTTCCTCCAATTAATGCTAAGGAAACCAAGAGGGAAGCAAACTAGCCTTTCTACCCCAAAAAGCCCAAGCTTCCCACTTGGAAAAGAGTAATGGTTCTGTGAGTCTAGAACAGAGGTTCTCCTCTAACATTTAATACGCTAAAACATGGTTTCCCACAATTTAGTCACCCCTTAACCAAGTTGACAGTCACTTCAAGTAGGTTTGGAAATTGTTTAAACCCCAAGATGAAACTTCTGCTTACATGACATTTTTATAATTCAATTAAAATGTATGTTTATTTCAACTGAAATGTAAATAAAGTTAATGTATCTTGAATAAGAGCAGAGATGGGGATAAGTAATCATTCTGAGAACCCTACAGTCATGTCTTTGAATGGTGCCTAAAAGAAAGCCTATGAGAACCAAAATGATGGAGGTGAAGGCAAACTCAAGGAGGAAAAGGCACTGAATTGAAAGCTATGGACAAAGAAAAAAATCCAGAGAAACTTCTCCCTGTTTGGAAAAATCTGCATTTCTGTGTTTGAACATGTTTGATTTCACCATCAGACTAAAGAATGAGAACTATATTGAGAGTCACTACCCAAACCCTAGAGGAAGAAACCATTGTTTGAACCAAAGAAGTGGAACCTTGGCACAGCTGGCCAAACCAGACAAAAAGTAAACACTTACATGATGGAAAGCAAACAAATCTTTGGAACGCTGCTCCAAACAGAGAGGTTGAGCAAATTCAGGTGATGGAATACGGGAATCGTGGCATTAGGCACTCATGTAACTGTTCTGGTAAATACCAGACAGAAGTGAGAGTCCCTACATGCACTTTGTGAGTGAAGTGCTGGATTTGTCAAGGACTGGTGCAACACATGTCCTCAGGGCAAGTACGGTTACATCCGGCATGTCTTAGATGCACTGCAGTGCACAGGCAGAGTCTGGTTAGTTGAAGAAACAAATCATCTTCACTCCCACCAGGCTGCCAAATGGGCACTAGCCCTGCACCATAGCAAAGTTGGCACACTCAGTAGGCCACAGGGCTCTTGTGCTTTCCAAAATCAGCCTGGTCAGGGCTTGCCATGATGCTCGAGGGCAGCCTGAGGGAAAAGTGGTGTCAATACAGCACTGAAGTCAACCTGGCTGCCCTGGGATCACAGCCTGGCATGGCAGCCTGGAAGGAAGTAAGGCGATGCCATAGGAAGCAGGGTTGGCTCAAACTTCAGGGAGACCACAGAATTATAGAATGGTTTGGGTTGGAAGGGACCTTAAAGATCATCCCATTCCAAACCCCCGGCCATGGGCAGAGACACTTCCCACTGGACCAGGCTGTTCAAGGTCCCATCCAACTTGCCCGTGAACACTTGCAGGAAAGGGGTATCTACAGCTTCCCTGGGCAACCTATGCCAGTGCCTCACTGCTCTCATCATGAAGATAAATCTTTCCCCTTACAGTTTGAAGCCATTCCTCTTGTCCTGTCACTCCTTGCCCTTGTAAAAAGTCCCTCCCCAGCTTTCCTGTAGCCCTTTCAGGTACTGGCAGGTTTTCCCGGAGCCTTCTCTTCTGCAGGCTGAACAACCCCAACTCTACGAGCCTGTCTTCATAGCATAGGTGCTCCAGCCCTCTGTTCATCTTCGTGGCCCATCTCTGGACCTATTCCAACAGTTCCATGTCCTTCTTATGGCCCTGAGCAGCCTGGGCTGGTGGGAGTGTCCCTGCCCGTGGCAGGGAGGGTGGAACTGGATGGACTTCAGGGTCCCTTCCAACCCAAACCATTCTGTGATTCCATGATTCTTATGCTGGGTATTCGAGAACTGGACACAGCACTCCACGTGGGTCTCGCCCTAAGGACGCCACACAGGAGGCCACCACCGGGGCCACCTCGGCTTGTGCCACCGGCTCTGACGCCCTCTGTGCCATCCAATCCCACTTCGAAGCAGCGGGCGAGTCCCCTGGGCGGGGCGGGACGGGGTTCTGGGGCCGCGGGGAGGTGCGAAGCGGCGGTCGGGGCTGGGCGGTCGGGGCTGGGCGGTCGGGGCTGGGCGGGCGAGGCGGGGCCAGCTGCCTCGCCCGCCTGCCCGCGCGCTCGCTATGTGGCGCGGGCCGGGGCGGCCGGCGGGCACGGGCAGCGCACGGAGGTGAGGAAGGGCGGCGCGAGGGCGCGGGGGGGCAGCCGCCTCGCTGCCTCCTGGGGCGCGGCGGAGCGGGAGGGGGTTGGGGCTGCTGGGCTTTTCCGTCGTTGCGTCTCTCCCCGCCGCTCCGTGGTCCCTTTGCCTCGTATGAGGGAACGGGTGGTGAAGGGGGGGTCCGGTCTGACAGGTGGTTCCCCCGAAACTAGCCCCGAACGCCTCGGTTTCTATTAGTTTGCAGTTTGGGACACCGCAGTATACAAAGGACACCAAGCTACTGGAAAGTGTCCAGAGGAGACCACAAAGCCGGGGAAGGGTGCAGAGGGGAAGGGGGATAAGAGGCTGAAGTCATTTGTTGTGTTCTGCCTGGAGGAGACTGAGGGGGGACCCCACAGCACTTCACTGCTTCCTCACAAAGAGGAGGAGGTGCTGAGCGCTCCGATGACCAGTGACAGGACCCGAGGGAATGGCAGGAAGATGTGCCAGCGGAGGGTTAGGCTGGACATTAGGAAAAGGTTCTTCACCCAGAGGGTGGTGGAGCGCTGGAACAGCTCCCCAGGGAAGCAGTCACGGCACGAAGCCTGACAACAGTCAAGAAGCACTTGGACAGTGCACTCAGACACACGGTATGAGTGTTGGGGTTGTTCTATACAGGGACAGGAGCTGGACTCGGTGACCCTTGTGGGTTCCTTCCAACTCAGGTCATTCTATGATTCTTTGTTCTGAGGCTGTTTTTGTTGATGCGCACAGTGTGTTTGCACAGTCCTACTGCCCCTTCCGTGTGGCTGCCAGTTTTCCTGCTGTTATGGCACCAAATAACCTCCTTGGAAGTAATTATTTTATTTTTTTATGCCTGCTTCCTTGCTGTGTATCGTGCTATACCAAATCAGGTAGGAAGTACGGTATAAAAATGAAGCTTGTAGGAGTCCTGAGTGCTATCACATTTTTTTTGAAATTACTTGTAACAGGAAACAGGATAAAACTTGGTGTAAATCATCTTGATCCCGTAAAACACTGAAGAAACTATTTAATGCTTAACCACGATCGAAGAAGGACTCCTTTTTTTTTAACTATTGGTATGATGACAAGAGGAAGGCTTGGGGTGAAAAAGATGCCTGCAGAAATATCCGTATCAAACCTGCTCTGACAGTCCTGGACCTGTGCTGGTCGTGACCGGGAAGGAGCTTGGCAGCCACCAGTGAAGCCACAGCTGGGTAGAAGTGAGCTGTTCATTAAAATCAAGGTTCAGGTTTTTTTCCAGCAACAGCTCTTAGGTTTGGAGAGCTTTCCTCAGGGACTTGAGCAAAATGCTGGATGTGTTTTGGTTTTGCTCATAAGTTTGGCAACTGTATGTTTGTTTTACTTGGATCATTTGTATGTGCTTGGATGCTCAAAAACCAGGTTGGAGTTCCTAAATTAATATGCTCAGCTTTTATGTAGATTGTGAAATTGCAGTACTGTAAAAGCTGAGAAAACTCTTGTACAAAATGTTTTTTGAAATGCAGAATCCTTGATTCAGGTATTTAAATTACTCCTTAAATGAGAAATACCCATTACTTTTTTTTTAGTAAACAATATTACTGATTTTCTCCCTCCCCCCCCCACAACCGAGAGTAATAAATTATTTTTTTAATACTTTGCATCACTGTATTTTTGATACTTACAATTTTATCTACATGGGCCTTTCTCATCCTTTTAAATAATTCTTAACTGTACTTTGAAAATGTTGAAAATGTTGAAACTAGTAGCTTAATTTGGACTTAAGTAAGAAATATTCCATATTAAACTCCACTTTACTTCATATTGACAGGTATCAGGAACTGAAATGCCATAGAAAAGTCTTCAAAGCACTGACTGCAAAATGAACTCCTTCCAGTTGATGCTGAAAGGAGGTAGTGTTTTCAGTTGTCTTCAGGAGTGGTAAGATGCTGCTTTTGAGGTGGTTTGAATGCTTTCATGGTCTCCAGTTTGTCGTGAGGTGGAAGTGGATGGATAGGTAGTGCTTTGCTGTGCTACAATCAACTACTCTTAGCCAGTTATCTAGAGCAACAGATAGCCATCTTCTCTCCACCCTCCTCATGTATTTTGGTCAAAGTTGAGGCAGTATCTGTAATGAGCACTTTGTTCAGATTCAGATTTAGAGTGGTTAACACTTTGTCTCTAAGTTGAACTGAAATTTAGTTTATAAAGATTTGACTACTGCAGGCCTCTTTGTGAATTTTATTCTTTGATTTCTGTGGCTTCGTTTTGATGTAGCTTTGACGGAACGCCTTGGATAATGAGTTTCCCTTAAAGGGATGCCTTTTCTATATTCCTGTAACATGCAGGATTTCCTGGAAAGACAGAATTTAAGGAGTAAAGTTTGTGGTCATCACTTCAGTGTCAGAATACCACAGTGGGTAACCAGATCCACTTCTGGAGAGTGATGGTGCATCATTTTGTGTGACTCAGCGTCCATGCATGCCCCTGTAAAATGATCAACTGCATTTTGTTTATATATTGAGCATGTTAGTCAGGAGAGTTGGGACCTCAGGAAAGTGGTAGACTGGAAACAAGGTATAGTCTGTTAGGAATTTTGCTTTGCTGTTGTGGTTTAACCCCAATAGGCAGTTTAACAGCTTACTCCTGTTGACAGGAGTAAGCACAAGGAACAAGATGTGAGCTGTATGAGTTGTTTTGATGGGTTTAATCTTGTCTTGCTGGGTGTACTTTGGAGCAAATGACCATGCATCAGTTTAGTTCTCCACACTGTCCCTCAGTTTCAGTTGAACTGTATTAAAGTTTTATTTTAAAAGTTAGTGCAGTTCTTTCATACAGATGTACCACTAAATCGAGGCACTTTACACCTCTATGCTATTGTGTTGTTTTCAGAGGTAATAATGAGTTGCCTTTGAACCACAGTTTCTGTGTTCTTTTGAGAGGCTTGAAGGCTGAAGGTTGGTGCCGCCCCGTAGACAGTGATAAGTATTGAAAGCTATTTAAATTAACAGCCACAAGCTGATACAAAGTTGAGGGCCTTAAATGCTTTCTTTCTATACTACTATCTTGAGTGGTTTTCATTGGTTAGCCTTTGCGGGGATCTGTCATGTCCATTTAGATTATTTACACATAAAATGTTTTAAAAATTGGAGACAGAAAATTTGAAAAACAAAGATACAGTTATGTGTTTTGTATAACTTCCTGAAGGACAAGGAATTAGCAAACTTGGGGACCAGCTATGCCTCTAAACTTGTTCTTATGGCATTTAAAGTTGGCAGTGTGCCTAAGGGAAGTAAAAGGGCAAGTTCTGTGAAGATACACATCCTGCAAAGAACAAAATGTCAGTATCTTAAATTAGGTCCACATTTCCTATTTCTGTTTTCACAGTGGTAATTTAAGAAATTTTGAAGCTATTAGGAAAACGGCCACCCTTGGTACTGGAGACCAGTAATGAGTGCAAAATGTGAAGCTTAAACTGTTGGATTGCTGAGCTGTTCTTACCTTGCCCTAAATTTAAGTATTCATTGTTTCCTTTTAGTTGTTAAATGTATTTTATAAAGTGGCTACTTGTGTTTGGGTTTGTTGCTTGCTTGACACCTGTACAATAGTATCAATTACATTTTGACAGAAACTTCTTTTTCCAAAGGTCATTACTGGAAATCTTGGTCAATCTTTACTGCAAATTTTGTTGTTGGTCTTCTTTTTTAAGTTCAATCTCTAGTGTAGGCAGAGGGATGCTTTTCCTTTTACATTGAGGATGTCTGTAGAAAAATTGTTTTTGTGTTTGTATGCTGCTGTTTAAATGATGTGTTTTGTAAAATCATTTTTCCCCTGCTTCTCACACCTTCTTCACTCTTTACAGGTAGACTGAAACTCCAAGAATGTTGATTAGCTCGTTGGCAAGTTACAGGAAGACCGCATACAAGGCAACTAAATAAAGACTAAGGTATGAGTACTTTGTCAGGTAAACTATCCAAAAGAAGTACACACTTGGAGACTGTTATATTAAAGTGTTGAACTCTGCTTCGTGTGTCCCTCTCTACTACCTCAACACTTCTGCGTAATAAATGTTTTGAAAGAAGAATCCGATGTGGCTTATTTGTCACTAAGGTGAACTACATTGGATGTAAAAGTCAGTCAAGGCCATATGTGTTTTTCAGGGAATACAGTCTCTTCTTCCAGCCATTTCTAGCTGGGTAGAAGGCAAATATTAACTAGGATCTGTGCAATAAACGTTTTGCAATGGACTGCTATGTGGGAAACCGAATTGCTTTAGAGAGAGAGAGGGAGCAGCTTCCAAGTAGTCAGGAACTGAGGAAAGGCAAGACAGCTAAATACAGACCTTAACTTATAAGGAGCTGTCAGAAGGGAAACAGGTTAAGTGTTTTTCAGCTGACCGCAGAAGGCTTGGGAAGGGCTCTGATGACATCTTGCCAAGAAAAAGCATGTGCATCTGAGAGGAAAGCAGGACTTGGTTAAGATTTAGAGGTTTCACAGAAGCCACTTGTGGGCCATGAGGGCAATGGGTGTCTGTTCAGTCATGCCTTTGTTGGAGAAAGCTACAAAGACCTGAAGTGTAAAGTGAAACTACAATTCTTGGAACACTTCGTTTTGTGTCTGACTCCAACACTTCATATTAGCTGCAGTTTGCACACGTATTTGACTTTAGAAGCCAGTTTAAGTGCCAGATCACACTGGAGTTACAGTATGATTGTCCTCCTGCAAAGAACTACAAATTCATCTTGTTTTAAAAGTGGAGCTGCTTCAACTGTACAAGAACAGTTCAAAGAATGAAGCCTTATACATCTCTGATTTTATTTCATACACATGTGGAAAGAGGAGTAGCTTAATCAAGCTTTGTTTCTGAATTATACAATGTAGTTTAGATCACTGCATGCTAGCATAACTTGTCTGTGCTAGAGGGTTGGGATTTTTTGGCTTAACTACGCTGGCAAAAGAAAATTACACTTTATGCAAGAGTTATTCCAGTAGAAATTTGGAAAAATTCCAGTAGAAAGCTGAAAATTGAGCAGCTTTTTCTGAATGGCAACAGTTGCTGTAGTTGAAACCTTCAAAGTCTGGGGCTAAATTACCAAACTTGTTTTTTCCTCTCCAGTATGACTAATGCTTCTCCTGATTTCTTAAGGAGTAATGCAGGGTACAGAGGACAGTGCATCTTGAATACTCTTAACCACACTAATGGAAAAAAATTCTTCTTTGCAGCAAAAGATGACATCTCAATTTTTGCTCATTGCTCATCTCATTCAGCTGATACCTCTGTTCAATGCTGGTAAGTTAAATATGTTGTTGAACTAACTGTTTTAAAAAAGAAAACCTGCAAGAGAGGAGTTATGTGTATTGAGTAGAAAAGAGTTTCTGAGTGCAAATAGTGCATTCAGGGTTTGTTTTTGCTTCAGCATATTGAAGATATTCTGAATGCCTTCTCTTGGATTGAATTTGCACTAGAGATGGAATGGACAAATTGACATCAATCTTTTTAAATCTAGCTGCATAAATTTAGGATACTATGCCTTTGTATAGCTGCTTCCTGGTTCCTATGAAGAAAGTCCGAAGAGATTCCTTTCCTTGACTTAAAATTAGCTGTTGATTGCCTTATTTAAGAGGCATGCTGTGGCTGTGGTCCTGAAAGCAGTAGGGCTCAGTTTCTTTCACAATTAGTAATATATTTACTGAAAAATTAGATGTATCATTGAAGTTTAGGGCTACATAAATTAATAAGGCTTGTCTTGGTGTTCTTGACGTAAGCAGTCTAATATTAATGTCTCTGAAGTAGTTTAGCTCTGTAGGTATATACTGGGAAATGTTTAATTATGTTATAGGAGGGTGGTGGGACTGGAAAGATTACTGAAAACTTATTTATTTATTTTGGAATTGAATAAATCATCTTTGTGTTTATACAGTAATTCAGCAAGATTTTTAAAGTCAGTTCAGTCAGATGTTTTGCAGTTTCATAGGAATTCAGTGTTGCACATGTATGCAAAAGTTCGGAACCTTTGAAAAATCTGCTATGTAGCCAAATGGCCCACTCTATTTGTGCTAAACTGGTGTTCTCCAAGTAGTTTTCGCTTGCACATTTGAGTTCTTCATGCATTTTTTCAGTATCTGTCCTTTTCTTGCTGGTATTTTTTTTGGTTAATATTTAAAAACCTGCATGTTGTGTTTTGTCAACTTGTTTTACACAGCCATAGTTATAAAAATTCTGTTTATGCTTGCCTTTTATGTGATGTTTAGAATAATGTTCATAATGTAAAGGGCCTTCTGGATAAAGATGACAGAAATTGCAAATGTAGTAAGGAAAATAATACCTTATAGTCAAGACTTCTTAATCTAGATACAGTGCCTCTTGATATTTCCTTTATATTGTGACATGTTGGTTCACAGAGTTCTTTGATGTGTGGAGGTCTTGATCTCATTCCATACTCTCTTGTGCTAAAGGTCAAAACCAATATTTTTTAATTATTGTTTCCTCCTTTTTTTTATTCCCCCTGCACTGCTACTGTTTGCACCATGCTTTTTATAGATAGTATCTGTATTAGGAGTTTGTTAATTCTGCAAAAGTGTTAACATACTCAAATAACAAGGACACAAAAGGCAAGTTGTGAAGCTTGTGTTGCCTGGTGAATGCTGTTGGACTTAAGTGTGCTTGTTGCTGACTGTGTTAATAGAGGGAAGTTGTGGCTTAAGCTTTGTAAAATGTGTGGTTTAGTTCCTTAACCAGAAGGTGCTAAACAAACAAAAAACGGTAGCCTTGTGGTGTTTTAATGGTAAATTGTTACAGAAAGTCTATTTTCTAATTTAGTGTAACTTGGAATGGATATTAATACTTCTAAAACAAAGTATAGAGATTAAAAGTATTGACAAAATCTATCTTTTTTTTTTTAACAGAAGAATGCGTTATTTGTGATTTTTTTGTGCTTGTTGGAGAACCTATAGCTATTAGTTGCCCGCTAATTACATTGCCCATGCTTCACGCTGATTACAATCTTACTTGGTATAAAAATGATAGTTCTACACCAGTAACCACAGAGAGAGATGCCAGGATCCATCAGCGAGAGGGCTTGCTTTGGTTTGTTCCTGCAATGCTGGAAGATTCTGGAGTTTATGAATGTGATGTAAGGTAAGGAAGGCTAGTGCTTACAAGTGTGATAATATATTCATGGAACTTGAGTGTACAGAATGTTTTGATGTAGGTAGAGAGCTTAGATCAGTTAAAAGTGCTGTTCTGACCATGCTTTTTGTTTCTGCTTGCTGCTTTTTTTTTTCTTCCACATATAGTGGTTCATACAGAAGACTCTTTATCTTAAAGCATGGTCTGTGTGGGCTGTTTGTTTTGTTTGTTGGTTTTGGGTGAAGTGTGAGGTCACAGGGAAAAGCCTTAACTGTTTCATCTTTTCCTTTGTTCAAATTGCTGTTTGATACTGACAGATTAGAACACTGTGATTTCTTCAATAGACATGGTGAAATGGAAGTAGGATCTGGGAGGTGCAAACTTGCATATTATGCAGTATCACCACATACAGACTATCTAGAGAGCTAAGTAGCTTTTTGAGAATCCTTTTAGAGATTTACAGATTTAAGAGGCAGAAAATGAATTCTTATGTTTTATTTTAAAATGTTACCAAACATTATTGGTCAAATATGAGAATGTATGTGAAGAGCAAAGCAATGTGCTAAACACCTTTAGAGTAGAAGTAGTGCATCCCCAGTACTGCTCAAAATATCTGAGTGCACAGAGGAGAAGAAAACAGGTATGAATTTTTTTCTGCTCTTTGGTTCTTTAAAGCACTTGCCAAATTTACAGCTCAGATTAGTGCATTGGACTTGCCATGTTTCACCACTTTGGGCAGTTAATTCTCATAATTGCTGAAATCCACTCTGTGCTGAATAGGAAATTAATTTTGGGGAGGCACACAGAAATTGCTCTTTACCTCATGGTCTTGCCACAGCACACTGAAAACAACTAATGCAGGCTTTTTGTGTGACTCAATTTGTTTTAGTAGTGTGTAGCTATGTGTACTGGTGTGTATACCGTACACCAGTTATGCTGAAAGTGTTTGGTTTGTGAATCTAGTAACAATGATCAGCAAAAACTTCCAGCGTAGGCACAGGTCGCAGGCCTTTGCACCTTCTTGTTCCAGAGTTGATAATGAAACTAAATCTTGAAGTCAGAAGAAATGTAATCCTTTTAAAGCTACCCAGATAAATAGTCTTAATTTAATCTTCCTGCAGTGTGTCTAGTTATTCTAGCTATGACATGTTCCTGTGGGCACCTTATATCCCTGGCTTGCATAATGTCAGCAGGACAAAAAACTTGCTAAGTGTAGGCTACATTTTGTGCATCGGTCTCTTAAACCTTAATTACAGAGCTTGTCGAAGTGCAATATATAGAAGTTGAAGCCAGGACTGTCAAAACGTGCAGTTTATTCTTCTGAAAACTTCTCCCTTAGCATAGAATTGAGAAATGAAGAGTTTTGCAATGAATGAATAGGGAGTGTTCATTTACTTCTGGCGTAGGCTTCTGGTTTGTAGCTACTCTACTGCAGCTTCTTGTGACCTCTTGATGTAAAGTGGTTTCATGTTGGTGCCATGCCTTGTTGTATGTGTTATTCAGAAGCGCGCTCTCTCTTCTGCCAAAAGTTACAGTCTATTTTCCTTGATATGTTCCTCCAAAGAATGTTGAGATGAGCTTGTGTTCTGTTTGTTTGGCACTGAGGGTGGTCCAGTACAGGTATGTTTTGGGTTAGCCTGCACTACTGTGTGCTGTCAAACAGTGCTGAATGTGGCAAGGCTGGGTTGGTGCTGTGGGCTCCATAGAGCATCAGCTCTGAGAAGTCCTGGCATCCCCTCTGGTGCTTCCAGAGTAGACTCCACTTTTGCTCACAACACAAAATGAGAGCTTATTCCCATCTCTTGGTCTGGAATAAGGGATGAGGAACTGAGTGAGGCTGTAGCAGGGGTATCAGAGGCAAGGCTGGTGGAGATGCTGAAGTCCTTATCTGCAAACTTCCAGACTTGCTGGAAACAAGGAACGGTATTTTTAATGACCTGAGCTGTCTTCTCTTCTAATTACAGGAGCCTTAACTACTCTAACCAAGAAACTATAAATTTAACAGTTTTTAAGAATGATAATGGTTTGTGTTTTAATGGAAAAATGACGTATGAACAGAAAGTGGTGAGCACAAATACTGGAAAGATTATATGCCCTGATCTAGAATATTTTAAAGATGAAGATAATAACCAGCCTGAAATACACTGGTATAAGGTATTGTGTGCATGTATTTCAGATATACAAGATAAGCAATATTTTATTTAAAATATGTTATGAAGTAACTGTAAAAAGCAGCTTTTGTTAGGGTAGATTTATTTTCCCTACAATTTCATTAAGTTGTCTACCTTGATACACTGCTGGGGAGTTGTGGGGTGATAAAAACAAACAAAAATTGTCCATTTTTGGATTGCAAGTTTTTTCAGAGCCAAAACCATGTGTTTTGATTTGATTTCTGAAAATCTAGTTTATCCTTAGTTATTTTATATAGATAGTAAGTTTAAAAACTTGCATGTTTCCTTAAATACAGGACTCTAAATTACTATGTTCATTTTGTAGACTGTTAGGCTTGCCGTATCTTGATCATGGTGTGGTTTCTTATGTGTCTTGCTCTGATTCTGCCAAAATACTCTGTAGACTATGCAAGCTTAGAAACTTGTATTTCATCCTTGTTAAGGCAAAATTCTGAAGTAGAATCATAGAATCGCTTGGTTGGAAAAGACCTTTGAGATCATTGAGTCCAACTATACCTGTCCACTACTTAAACGAGATCGCTGAGCATTTCATCTACCCGTCTTTGAAACACCTCGAGGGATTGTGGCTCAACCACCTCCCTGGGCAGCTGTGTCAGTGCTGACAGCCTATTCAGTGAAGAAATATTTCTTAATACCCAACCTAAATCTCCTCTCGTCCTATCACCTGTCACTTGGGAGAAGGGACCAACACACACCTTGCTACAACCTCCTTTCAGGTAGTTGTAGATAAGGATAAGGTCTCCCCTCAGCCTCCTTTCCTCTAGGCTAAACAATCCCAGAAGTAGTTCAGCTCCTAATTTTGATGCTGATGTTAAGATAACATAGCCCTATACGTGTAAAATAACCTTGTTGCTGTATCTATATGTCTTTTTTTGAGATGAAGTGATTCTGAATTGCTTTTCGGTCAGGGAAGAGAAGGAAGGTTTTCACTGTATTTACATTGCCACAGAGTCAGTAATACACCCAACAGCACAAGGCACTGCTATAGCTGCTCTTGTGCATCTTGGTGAGAATGCAGGAATTGCTTAGGGACATGTTTAGTGGTGGAGTTGGTAGTGCTAGGTTAAGGGCTGGTCTTGATGCTTAAAGGTCTTTTTCAACCTAAATGATTCTATGATTCTCATAAATTTTGCTACATGCATAATAACTTTTATTGCACCTGGAACGGATAACTGTCAAGTTATTAAACAAAGGCAGTGAACTAAAATACAGCATTTGAAAACCTGAAAATCACTGCAGCAAATCCTTTAAAAAGTACAATGTAGCAAGAAGTCATGAGGCTTCATGTTAGACTGTAATGATGCTTGGATAAGAACTCACATTGAGACTTTAAAAAAAAAATCAGTACATGGCAAGTATTCTAAAAATCAGTACAGATAAGTAACTTATTTAATTATCAGATTATTGGTTTCCTTAAATCACAGCTACTTTTGATATATTTAGGAGTGTAAGCCTGGATTTCTTGAAGACGAGCGACTTCGTTTGGCAGAGGGTGAAAATGCTGTCTTGATTGACAACGTAATTGCACAAGACCGAGGAAACTACACATGCCATATGGTATACACATATATGGGAAAACAATATAATGTTTCACGAACCATGAGTGTAGAGGTTAAAGGTGAGTGCATGGAGGTTATTCTCTTCTCTTTTTGACTCCACTGTAAATAATTTTATGCAGGCATAAGCTATTCTGCATGTTACTTTTCAGCTCTGTGAAATTACGGTTGCAAATCTTTATTTTTTTCCTTGAATGTAAAATTTAAATATGATAATGTATGTTGCTACCCTTGAGCATTGCTTCTGAGGTGGAATTGTCTTGAGGAAATGAGAAATGTGATGTTAGGAATTAGAATGAGAAGAAAGTTTTGCTAAAACAAATCACGCACGATTAAATTAAATAAAAAAGATGAATTTTTGCTGAGACCATCACAGCAAAACACCTGCTTGTAACCCTGTTGGTGAACTTGCCTACAAACTTAACTAGAACCTCAGCTGATAGGAAAGGAGATGTGAAAAGCTGCATAAATACTACAAAGTTAGTAAGTCTTCCTCTGGAAAGGACTGGCTTGTTGTTAGCACTTGCTTGTGCTTTTCACAGAACTCAGAATTAACTGTCTTATTCTCCCAGTACTGTTATTGCTGTGATCATTGTGATTGCGTCTTTGTAGTCATTGTTGCTGGTGACCTGACCAGTACCGTGATAGTAGTCCTATCAGAAAAGTTGTCTGGAAGTAGTGTGTCCATCTTTTTAGATTAAATCAAAATTCTGACTTTAGATAGGTAATACAAGAACAATGGGTTGTTAACAGTGAATCTATACATAGTGCAGAATGATACTATTCAAACCCAAGTTAAGTAAGTGCTTGTTTATTCTTTTACTTAAATATTCTTCTGATCTAGGAAGTCATTGATATAATCCCTCTTTCTTTTCCTTATGCATCTCTGTGACAAAGTTAATAATGATTTTTAATTTTTTATTTATTTTGGTTTTGTTTCTGGTTTTGCATTACTTTTATATCAACTATCAGTAAATGTAGGATTTTTTTTTTAAAGTAAGTGAAAGCCTTTTGTTAACTTGAAAGCTAAAACGAGATAATTTGAGTACAGCAACTCTTATGAGATATTCTCTGTTGTAAATTTAAAACTGATAAGAAATATTGTGCTACACTAATACCAAACAATGAAACAAAACTATTGTAAAACTATCAGTTGAGTAAGTTATGGAACTCTTCTTTCCTAAAGATTTAATTTTTCTCTCTTTTTTTTTTTTTTTTTTTGTTAGAAACACCACCACAGATGAGACCAGAGTTTATTTATCCAAAGAATAATACAATTGAAGTAGAACTTGGTAAGCAGTGACTATTTAAGAAGTCATTAACATTCAGTGAAACAAATAAGCTCCTGCTCTTTTTGAAATAACACATGAGCAGTTCCACTGATCTTGGCAAGACTGGGACACAGACACATGGACTGAGAAGATCTAGAAGACAGATTATAGAATGTGATTCCCACAAGTAATTTGCAGGGGCAATAACTGCAAATAAGATTGGAGTCTCTTTACCAGCAGTGTTGCGTGGGATGCATTTATTTATTTTTTTATTGCCATCTGTGCTTTGTACCACTTCTCAGGGTCTATGTCTTTACTTATCCTCACTATCTGTGGAAATATAGTAACATATATGTAACGTGTTATGATAGTTTCCAGTTGACCAGTTCCGCATTTTTTACTCCCTATGTATGTTTCTATCTGCCTTTCCCATCCACAACCTGGATTGTATTCCTCATTCTACGGTCTTAAAACGTTTCAGATACTGATCTTTTGTGAAACAGTGAGCTGCTAGTTGATGGGTAGCCCAGGTATTGTTTATCTTAGTGTTGTGATTTAACCCTAGCTGGCAACTAAGCATCACACACTCACTTATTCCCGTCCCCAGCCCCTGATGGGATGGAGGAGAGAATCGTTGAGGTAGAAGTGTAGAAATTTGTGGATTGAGATAAGAACAGTTTCATGATTGAAACAAAATAAAATAATAACAACAGTAATACGTTGTAACGAAAAAGAAAATCAAAGAGGGAGATAAAGCCCATGAAGAACAGGTGATGCAAATGAAAATCGCTTGCCTACCACCTGCTGACTGATGCTCAGTTCATCCTAAGCAGCAATTGTCCCCAGCCAGCTTTCCCCGAGTTTATATATTGAACGTGTTGTCATATGGTGTTGCATATCCCATTGGTCAGTTGGGGTCATCTGTCCTAGCTGTGTCCCCCTCTCAGCTTCTTGTGCACCCCCTGCCTTCTTGTTGGCAAGGCAATATCAGAAGCTGAAAAGTCCTTGAATGCTTAGCAACAACTAAAACATCAATATGTTATCAACAGTATTCTCATTCTAAATCCAAAATACATCACTATACCAGCTATTAGAAAGACAAATAACTCTATCCCAGCCAAAATCAAGACACTTTTAAATTTCAGAAATAAGAGATTCGGGATATAAGGAATAACTTCTTCCCAGTGAGGACAGCCAGGCAGCACAGCAGGGTGCGCAGAGTTTCTGTGCAGTTTCTCTCCTTGCAGTGGTTTTGGAACCTGTCTGGGTAAAGCTCTGAGCAGCCTGATGTGACCTCAGAGGTGGCCCTGCTTTGAGCAGGGAATTGGACTAAAGATCTCCCAAAGTCCCTTCCAGCCTCACTTATTCTGTGATTCTATGGGCCAAGTGTATGGTATGCAAGTCTTTTTGTACAAACCTATACATGTTTATATTACACAATATGTCAGACAGAGTTGTGTTCTACGTGTTCTGTCCTTCAGAAGAATGAGTTTTGGAGGTGCTTGAACTGTATTTTTTTTCTTGTTTTGCACCAAGGAGAACTGTTTGAAACAAAGTCTTTAATTTTGGAGAAGTGTCATTGGCTATTTACTAGTACTTATTATTACTTATTTCCTTAGTACAGGATATAAGCTGTCTTGTAATCTTTAGAGAAAAGGTTGTTACTGACTAGATCATTAGAGAACCTGTGAGGAAAGATTGTGTTGGGGCTCTGACATCGTGTGGGAGCTAAGGCCAGAGCGTTGTGCATTACTTTTCTGTATGTCAGACTGATGGTAGTCCCACATAATGTAGCTGCTTTTGCTGCTGCTTTTTCTGACATTGAGCTTGTAAATACTGTATTTTTCAGGTGTTCTTTCCTCATATTGAGGCTTCATGGTTCTTTTCACATCATATGAAACATTTTATCTGGCTCAGATTCTAACTTTGAGTATATAGTATTAAGCTGAAGTGAACAGCACTGAAATGCTCATGGGTTTAGTGATTTTGTTTGTTTGGGGTTCTTGTTGCTGTTGTTTTGAGGTTTGAGGGTGTTTTTTGTCTTTTCTTTTTGACCTCAACATCTTGTGAAAGATATCGCATTCTGAAGTTGCTGGGTTCTGGTGGGAACCAGTAGATTTTGACCAGAATAATGATTGAACTTGAGTAGAAATTATGTTCCTCCACACTCCAGAAGGCTTTGT
This sequence comes from Neomorphus geoffroyi, assembly GCA_033558235.1. Classification (NCBI taxonomy): domain Eukaryota; kingdom Metazoa; phylum Chordata; class Aves; order Cuculiformes; family Neomorphidae; genus Neomorphus; species Neomorphus geoffroyi. The sequence goes on along the minus strand of JAUMJM010000005.1, from coordinate 33,415,749 downwards.
TCTAAACAGAAATATTCAGGATCTGATATGAACAGTATTATTTTATAGACTTACAGTCCTGCAGTCTTCAGGTGCTTATTTAATTCTGTTGGAAATACTCTGAAATGGCTCAGCAGCCTCTTTTTTTCTGGTAATTATGTCTTCTTTAATTACACACCTGAAAAGCTTTATTTGTGCTCTTCCAGTATTAAGGAAATTCGTTCACCAGGTCTTAGATGAAAATAGGGAAACTTGCCACAGTTGTTTTTTTACCTCGCACAACCCTAATATTTATGTGTGAGCACTTTCCTTTGTAAATGTAGATATGGAAGAAACCAAGTAACATTATGGTGGGACTTCCCTATACTGCATCTCCCACCCATTAAAATATATAAGTCTCATCCCCAGTTCAGACCACAAAAGGCTCTTTAACTTACTGAAGACTTCCTTTAGGACTTTCTTAAACTTTGATAGTACTTGTTAAGAAAATGGAGAACTGAGTAATTATTAGTCCAGGGGGTGCCTGTGACTCTCAGCCTATGTTAAGGTATGTTATGGGACAACTTGTTTAGACCTCCATATATTAGAATAGCATTTGGTCCATATTTGTTATGGCTTTGACACTGCATTAATTAAAAGTTGCTTGAGTACTATTGAATGCCTTATATCAGCTAAGATGAACAAACCGTGATTGCCTTACAGACATTAGAAAAGCAGTCACGAGAGACTAAAAGGAGATACAAAGCTTCTGCCCAAAGTGGGTTTATTGTGGCTACTGAACAGCTACAAATGATTCCTTTTAAAGGGGAACCCTTCAAAGGAAGTTGGTGAAGTGTTTATTGGTTTTGTTTTTATTTTTTTTGTTCTTTTCTGGGTTTTGGGGGTTTTATTGGTGGTGGTGGTGTGTTGGGTTTTTTGGGGAAATTTTTGTGTCTGTTTTTTAATTTATTTTCTTAAAATGCACTGCCATTCAGGTGTAATATTCCCTGTCCAGTACCTTTAATGAGAAGCTGGGGAGAAAAAAAAAAGATCTTTGCTCCTATTAAATGCTTGGATGTGAGGCGGAACCTAGAAACACTTGTGTGCTTTTTGAATGAGAAGTGGCAGGAGAAGGTTGTGTAGAAACATATCAGTACATTCATGGAATTGGAAAGCATGGAACACTTGAGGAGTTTTCTTTCTTTTGTAGAACTGTGAAATGCACTAAACCACATCTTTAGGAAAAAAATCATAATTGTGATAGAAGGACATGAGGAAAGAGATTGGGAAACATCTGTTATTTCTGTGTGAACTCTTTTCCAAGTAACTGCTTTGCATGTGAGCTAAAGGTTTATTCCATGCTTCTGATAGAGACTATCACTTGGTGAAAGCAGCTAGATCTGATATGGTTCTAGGAAACAAAACACTGAGATCTTTACATAGGTGAACTGAAACCTTCTCCTATCAAATTATAACTCCCATGGGTAAAATACAGAAGGACTTCAAGAAAGCAGCTTATCTTCCTATAAATGGAGCTTTCTGAGATAAATATATTCTGCAATTTGGCTTGCTTTCTTAATACTGAGGCATTCTGTGAGATCTGGAGTCTTGGTGGCAAAGGAACTGAGTGAGCTTGCTCTGGGAGATAAAAGTATTCAGAAACCATTCTAGTGGACATTGTTGGCCAGAAGGTTCTGATCTGGAGTAAAGATATGCATGATCACCCTGGGACTTAATCTCATTCTTAGTGTAGTTGTCTACGTATGAGCTAGGGCCCTTATTTATGCTGTTATCAATGGGGGCTCAATTCAGTTGCCTACACGTATATGTCTAGTGCTGATGTGGGTGGTCTGGCTCCTCTAGCAGCGCAGATTTCTTGGAAGGTCTCCAGTCCTATCTACCAGCTCCATACAGATGCTTTGGATGCTGGAGAGCACCTGAGATGTCACCATACTGTGTGTGTGCAGCTGATTTGAGCCCTGGAGATATTCCAGTGGAGTCTAGAGAGCCATTCTGCTGGTGAGGTCCAGGTGTCTACTTTAATGTGAGTGAACTTCAGCAGAGTTCAGCTCTGTTGCTAGCTTAGACATCAAGCTTAAATGTAGATGTGGACATTTAGGGTGGAATTTATACCCAGATTGGAGACAACTCAGTGTGGATTTCAAATGGATGAGTTTTAAGGACTCTGTAAGGTAAGTGGGTTTCTGATATCCCTCCTTTTCCCAGTTGTTCCCCAATCACTTGATCCTACTTCTGTTACAAGACTTTCAGCTGCCGTATTTAATTTTTTTTTTGTAGGCTCCCATGTAGTTATGGAATGTAATGTATCAAGTGGCATATATGGCTTGATTCCGTTTTGGCAAGTTAATGATGAGGATGTTGACAGCTTTGATAGCACCTACAGGGAACAGTTTTATGAGTAAGTATCCTTAAACATTGGATTGTAAGTGCATTTGTAGGTGAAGCAAACTGCAGTAATTTTCAGTGAATTCACCATAAAGTTGACTACTAGTCAAATGTCAGTAGTCATTGAAAGACCAATTAGAAATCTGCGTCAAGTACATCATATTCTTATTGCTTGGTTTAAAAAAAATAAACATTTTATAATAAATGCTGATATGAATGTAGTGGAGCAATCATAGGTAGGCTTTTATAATGCTGTTGTGAAGCATATAATTTTGTAAGGCTTATTTGTGCTTTTGATCTAATGCAATCCTTTTTGCTAATAGATTAAAGCCTGCCCCCGTGAATACTGGAAGGATAGATGGTTCCAAACAAAAAAATCATTTATCTTTATTTGTGAAGTTGATCCTTTTCTAAGTACAGACACAGCTGCTAATCCCGAAGAACAGAAAACAGAAGCTTTTGTTGCAGAACATCTTGGGGTTTCTTTTATATTCGGGAAAATAGAACACAAATGAAGCTGATAAAACCAGAAATTCTTTTAAGAGTGCTTAGTCTATGCTACAGGAGACTGTGGATGTACTCTTTGCTTTCTCATTGTATCCATTGCTGTTGTTAAATATAAAAGTAGTGCAAAGAGGAAAGAATGAAAAAAATATCACAGCTGATCAGCTCACACTAATGCAAAAGAATTACTGTCTCCACCAAGTGCCATCATCAGTGCAAAATAAGGCTAGAGAGTTAGGTTGCAGACTGCTTTTAAAACTATCTTTTTCATTTATCTGTTCTGGCTTCCAGAACGTATCCTAGATCTAATTTGTCCCCGTGTTCCTTTAGGAGGAACTTTTATGTTTTAGATCTGTATACTTGGTTGTTTGCCTATAAATATTAGGGCCCCAGCTTATGGTCTCTGAGGCACAACTAGGTGCATTTTTCCTTAGGGCATGAAGTTTCTCAGATTCACCAGTTAAGATACATGTGAAGCTCTGTGTACCTTTAAAGTTATAATGACAGCAGCTTCTGAAACCAGCTTGATGCTGCTGTTAAACACATCAGCCTGAAAAACATTTAATATATTTAACTCAAAGCACTGCTCTGTTAAGATTACTTGGAAGTGATCTCCATTTCTAATCACTGCTCTGCCTGATAATTTTCCTGTGCTAGAGATGGAGATGTGCAAAATACATTCTATGTAAGTTCTAATTAGGATTAGTAGTTCAAACCAAGATTTCCAGTATCAGTGAAATTAATTAATTGCAATAATAATGTTTTATTTCAAAAAACAGTAGCAATTTCTCAGCAATTAAATTTGTGGAGCATTTGCCAATAGCAAATCACACTGTAGGCACAGCCAACGTTATGAACTTGAGGGCTTACACCTTTTCTCTGCTAGGAAGAATGGTAAAATTGACTTCTACAAATCTGAACATGTTGCAAAACTGGGTTTGTATTGACATCCCATGACAGAAGTTGCTGGCAATCATGTATGTAATAGAAACTAGTTGTTCAGGGTGTTCTGCAAAATGAGTTTCCTTCCTTGAGTACATAAGGTCAGGTCACTCTGGTTATATAAGGTAGGATGTCTGTTTGTGTGTACCTTCATAGAGTGGCCCCTCCCACTGTAATGTAAATCTACCTTAGAGGAGGATGGAGTTTAGCAGGATAGCATATTTTATCTTCAAGCCTCTTGTGGTAATAGATTGGAGATACAAAGGCAGCATCACCCTGTTTGTTGTCATTTGACACCAGGGTCACACAGCTTTGGTGAATATTGTTCATCGTTGTTTCCTAAATTGGTTGGTACCATTGACCATAGATGCTGTTGGCTCAGGGAGTCTGTAACTGTGCTTAGAAAGGTTTCTGCTTCATTATCAGTACAAAGAATCCTGGAAGATGATTTTTCTCTTGACACTTTAATCGTTTAGGTTAGAAGGGACCTTTAGAGATTGTCTAGTCCCACCCTTCTGCTTAAGCAGAGTCAGACAGAGTAGGTGGCTCAGGGCTGTGTCCAGTTGGGGTTTGAATATCTCCACAGGGGAGACTTCACAGTTTCTCTGGACAGCCTGTTCCAATGTTTGACTGACAGTAAAAAAGCATTTAGATGGGAAAGAGTTTCAATTTGCCTTTTATCCTGTCAGCAGGCACTACTGAAAGGAGCGTGGCTCCCTGTTCTCCACTGCCTCCTGTCACGTATTTACAGACATTGATAAGATCTCCCCACCTCTGCTACCCCTGACTCTTCTCCAGGCTGAACAGTCCTTACTCTCTCATATGACAGATGCCCCACTCCCGTAATGACCCTGCACTGAACTTACTTCAGTAAATCCACACATCTCTTGTACTGGGACCTGGCGCAGCTACTCCAGGAGTGACCTCACCAGTGCTGAGTAGAAGGGAAGGATCATCTTCCTCAACCTGCTGACAGTAGTCATCTTAATGCAGTCCAGGATGCCTGGGGATTGTTTATTCCTCTGGAGGCACAGGATTAGCATTTTGCTTTGAATTTTGTGAGGTTCCTGTCAGCCCATTTCTCCAGCCTGTCAAGGTGGTATATTAGCCATTCCTTGGAGTTTTGTATCACCTGCAAAACTGCTAATGGTGCACTCTGTCCCACCCAGCAAAAAAACCCCAGTGGATATGTAAAATGGCAGGTCACCTCTGGTCATGAACTTATTTGCTACAGAGGTGGTATTTAGTGTGCTTCACTGGCTTCTTAGGCTTATAGAGGTGAAAAAATGAATGTTCTTTTATTTGTGGATAGATGAATCTATCCCATGTTAAGCACTGAAATTTCAGTTTCTCTCCAGGTAATGTCTTTTTACCATTTTTTAATGGCAGAGAGGGGATGCCTCATGGACTTGCTGTATCTGGAACAAAATTTAACATTTCAGAAGTGAAAATGAAGGATTATGCTTATAAATTTTTCTGTCACGTCACATATGGTTCTCAACAATTTACAGCCTACATCAAATTGGAACGCCCAGGTAAGAGATCTAATATTGATAAAATGGTGATCAATGATGCTTGCTTCTCAGTTTGACAAGACCCTACTTTGAGCTAAAACTGCGTGATGTACTATTGTGCAAAGTGGGCAGTGCAGCTCAATACCTTTCTTTGGGCTTTTTTTCTCATATACTTTTAATTTGCTTTGTTTTCCCCCATTCAATGTTTTGGGAAACATTAGTGAAAGACTCCAATTTATTTGAAGGAAGTATGAGACCTCAGTGGAATACTGTGCTTTATTTTACACAATTGTACTTAAAGAAGCATCAGAGGAGACTGCATGTCTAGAAAGCAGTGAAAATGACCAATTGTTTGAAAGAGCTACATAATTAAGAGTGGAACAGACTGTCAAAATGACAGGAATGTATATGTAGACCTGGTTGTCCTATCCTTGAGTAACAAAAAAAGGGCTCAGATTGCCAAGAGAAAGGAAAAAAATACCTATTTATGTAGTAGGAGAAACTCTAACAGTGATGATGGTGAAGAATGAAATAGGTTGCTTGGAAAGGTTATGTACTTTCCATTACCGATGCACGTGCTGTGTTGTCACCTTCTAGATAGGCTTATGCATGTGCACTGGGAGCATCCTGCCACTTGTTGGACACCCTGGTCTTGTGCTCAGAGACAAGGGTAAGTCTGACCTATTGCTGACACGGAATTTTCTTTTTAGTAGATGAACTTAAAGTGAGCTTTGAAAACTCAAATGCAAGGCTGAAGAAAGTAATTATTTTTGGTTGTAAACAGACAGACAAAAGAGCAACTCACCAGATATTATAAGTGCTCATATTTTATTTTTTTAATTTAGCTGTAGAAGAGCCCCTGGACTGTTGAGCTTTTATTGAGCTGGATTTGTCAACTGTGAGCCAATGCTTTGACAAATGTTTTTCGCAAAATTCACCTCTAGTCAGCCCCATGATAAACAAATAATTGACTGAAAGTGGATCTGAGCTCTAGTTTGTTACATAAGTTCTTCATAAAGATTGTCAGGGTAGGATTTAACCTCAGAAATCCTTTAATATGCATGGACTAAAAAATGCTGTTTGTAAAGGGTGTTTGTTCTAAGGACAACAAATCTATTAAGGACAAGAAATTAGTAGGTTCAGTGATAGATCTTTGAAGAGGCTAGAGACAATGGAAAGCTGGTTGAACTGGGGGAAATAGCATGGTCAAGAAATCATCTCCCCACCTTTGATTCTTGCTTTCTGACAAAGTTTTGTACAAGAATTTTCACTCTACTGCTGCACTGGGGTATATGTCAATATTTTGGTGCTTCAGCTGAAAAGTAACCTCAGTTGACAAATCGCTATGGTATCTTTTCTCTGAAAGATAAAAGTAGGCTTGTCAAAAACCAGTCTTTACAGAAAGCATATATGGAAAAAATTCAGTCCTATTCATTCATTCCTTTTTTTTTAAATATTGTAATGACCATATAATTTTGAGTATCTCTTTTGTCTTTCTCTGATTCCAGTGTATAACTCTGGTTTTGTTTATTCTCTCTTATTCCACTGTACTGCAGTTCAGAACATTCAGGCTTACTTAATTGGAGGAGGAGTTTCTTTGATATTTTTAGTATTTGGTACTGTCCTTATCTACAAGATCTTCCAAATCGATATTGTGCTTTGGTATCGGGACTCCTGCCATCGTTTCCTAAGTAAAAAAGGTATGTTTATGTAACAGTGCTTATGTTGTAATGATCCTTCATCTTCCCTTGCAAAGCGATGGCTTAACCTTGTGGAGTGTGATTGGTCTTCTTTGGGATTTTTGAGTCTTTAGAATCCATTTTTATATTACTCCTGTTGCTCACTGTTTAGTTTCAGATGGGAAGATCTATGATGCTTACGTTCTATATCCAAAGAACAGAGCAAGCTGCTTGCATTCATCAGATATTTTTGCTTTGAAGATACTGCCAGAGGTCTTAGAAAGACAGTGTGGATATAACCTCTTCATATTTGGGAGGGATGATTTACCAGGAGAAGGTAAGTATCTGAAGACAATTACACTCAAGTTTTCTCATTGGCAGTTTTCTTATTCTTGGTTATAGAGAATGAGAAATACAGCACAGGGTGCTCCCAGGAAATCTGTTTATCTCGACCTTTCCCTTGTCATTTTTAGCTCTTCCATATTTTTTCAGTGTTTGGGTAGCCTAAACATCTGGAGATGGAAGGATGCTGAGGGGAAGAGAAGTTGAAATCGTAGTTGTGAATGATGACTATTGGCAGGAAACATGGAAAAAGTAGTTCTCATGAGTGGTGTGAAAAGAGCCTGTGGGTTTGAGATGCCATTTGACAGCATAACCTCTCTACTATTTCATTTAACTAACTCTGAGAATTGCTGTCAAACCAGCGGGATGCAATAAAGAGTATAATGGATGCTTAGACAGTGCAGGTGGGAAACGGAGAACGTAAGGGAACACTTCAGTTATCAGGAATGATCAGCAGTATCAAAGACTACTTGTTCCTAGAGAAAGTTCTAACAAAGCATTGCCTTCTTTGCAAGGCTTTAAAATCCTTGTGGAGGTTTCCCCTGTACTCATATGTGCATCAAATTTAAATTTCTAGCATCTGACACTGAAAATTGCCAAGTCTGTCTCGTTGACTGCTTATGTGAGGTGAAATGATTGAAGTCCTCTGAATCCTTGCTGGTCTTACAACTTTAAAAAGATAATACTGAGACTGGATAAATTTGCATAGTAGACCCTAAAGAAAAGTTGGTTGTGAAAAGCCTACATGAGGTGGTTTGTGGATCACTTTTTCACATCTGAAGGCATTTGATAGTGGTTCGAGAAGTTTTACTTTTCCTGTTAGAAAAAATGCAATCCTGTGTTCTCAGGGTTAACCCATATGGGTTTTGTGTGCTATTTGCCATATTTTGCTGTTTTAGAATTAATTGTCTGAAATGCCGTTGAAGGGATGGTTCTTTGCTTTCTCTTCCACTTACATGTAATGAAAAAAACAATTAAGCATATCAGATCAAGCTGTTTAAGGAAAAAGATTGTAGTTTTAGCTAGGCCTATGGTTTTAAAAAATGATTTTTGCAATTGCACCTGTGATAGCAATAAAATTACATTAGCAAGATAAGTAGTAGATTGTTGGGAGCTCTTCTCTGTTTATGCAAAACAAGAATACAGACATGCAGTCTAATGGGGTCAGATTGCATTGCTTTGGCCAAATCTCTACTTGTTGGCTGACCCAGTGTTAACTGCTCGTGTGCTCTTATCCCATTCCTGTCTGTGAAGTAGTGTGTTGGCTCAAACAGCAAACGATGAATGAACCAGCTGCAACTTGTTGGTAACAAAAAAATATAAACATGCAGTCTTAATTTTGCACAACCTTTGTTTTTTTTCTACAGCTATGATCAGTGTTGCTGATGAAAAAATCCGTCAAAGTAGAAGAGTGATAATTGTTTTAGTACCAGAACCCTCCTGTTACAGTGTTACAGAAGATGTTTCTGAAAAGCATCTAGCCATGTATAATGCTCTTATCCAAGTTGGCATTAAAGTAATTCTCATTGAACTTGAAAAAATACAAGATTATGCAAACATGCCAGAAGCCATCAAATATGTTAAGCAAAAGCACGGGGCCATCCAATGGAAAGGGGATTTCTCGGAAAGATCGTATTCAGCAAGTACCAGATTCTGGAAGAAAGTGCGCTACCACATGCCATCCAGAAAAAACACATCTTCATCAGGATTGCATTTGTTAACAAGAGACTTTAATTCCCCCTAAATAACAACAGAAAAATGTCACTTATTGACTAATTCAGTTCACATAGTTGTTGATGGATTTATTGAAGTTTATATTTTTCTGTTTTATGCACACAATCTCATCCAAATTTTCTGGATTGAAAGTTCTACAACTTCATCTACAGATGTGAATCATCCTTTCTTCTGGCCAGTTCAACAGAACAGCTTGTACTGTCATCAGTAGTACAGTGATGACATGGAAACCATGTAGGAAGTACATGATGCCTTTTCCAAGAATTGCACTGTGATTTTGTGGAATTATTTTGGTATTAAAAATGGAAGAGGAAGAAAATTATAAAAAAATCCAGAAAACTTGTTTTTTGCAGGTTGAACATGAAGGGAACTGTATTAATTACAATATGATATTATGTAATGGGCATGGCTGATGCCAGTAAATGTTTGTTTCAGGTTTTTTTTAATGAAATGACAGAAAACTTCTATTTGTTACAAGTTCCTTATTTGCTATCTCATTCAGTTTTCTGAAAGATAAATCTCTCTGCGTTACGTGTGTTATCATCCAAGAGAAGAAGTAAGAGACAATCCCAGCCCCCTCCCAAAATGTTATTGAACCTGACATAGCACACTCTTCCTTGATCTTTTTATGTTTTAAAGAACTTCACCATTTTTAGTCAACTGTCCCATCATAAAAATACCACTGTAATGCTATACTGAGTCAAAACAAATTAATCTCGAGATTATTTTTCTATCCCATTTAAATGGCTTAAAGTATTTGTCCCTATTACCCAAGTGGAACGATTAGCTAATGACAGACGCTTATAGGGAGTACAGGATGGTTGGCATCGTCCCACTCAGCCTCAAGAATCAGATCAAGATTCTTCAGGGCACCCACTTCCCATGAGTCACTGTTGCTGAAGGAAGGCAGGTCTTCCCTCCTGTTCCCAGCCAGGGTGCTGGCTCTAGCATTTGTTGACTGTCAAGTCTGAACAGACTAACTTGGCAGAAATCGTTCCTTTCCTTGGGATAGTTTTCTCCGAGATTGGTGAGTTTATCTGGTTACCAGAGGATTCAGATTGCAGTGGGAAGGGAACAGGGACATTCTTTTTGGCTCTGGTTGGGTTTTGAAAATAGAGTTAAAATAGGATTGTTGCACAGCACTTTTTAAAAAATGAGGCACATGCCCTGCACTTTTTAAAATGAGGCACATGCCCCTGCAGCTGCTTGCTTTTCTCCTTTCCTACCCTGATGGTGTAAGGAGTCTGACGTGACTGCATACCTGTGTGTTTGGGCAGGATGGAATAAGAATCTCTTAATTTCAGGTTAGGAGGGGAAAAAAGTGCATTTGAAGCATTAGACTATTTCAAACTGTCATGGTATTGGAATGTTTTATTGATGAATGTCATGTATGTATAGACCAATGCACACTTATATTCTGTTCTCGTTCTGTGTTTTAGTCAAGACAGAAGTGTCAAAGGGGGGACAATTCGGGTCATGAAGTGCCACATGCACTTAGCTGTTGCACACAGTCAGCTTTTAAATACAATGTATGTTTGGTGACAGCCCATTGTAAAGGGATAAAGAGTCTTGGGATCCATCTGAAGTTACTGACATCCATCTAAGCTGATTAACTGTCACAGTTCACATCGATAGGAGAACTTACTGGGACAGAAGTCATATGGTGCGGTCACAGAACTTTCCTGTAGGAAGGTCCCTATGTCGAATGTGAAGACTAGACACTGGAAGTATGGCATTTGTACTCGGAGGGCTAGAGTACAATCCTGACTTTGCACTTCCACCTTGACAGCTTGCAGTATGAAGCCCAGCCAGCAGATTTCCAGCAACCTTGGACCTCCTGAATTTTTTTTTTCTGACTGGAATAAATTGTATGAAAAACTGCTCCTTATTTTCCCTGCCTTTGGTGGAAAGTTAGTTAACTGAGCCAAAATACTGTTCTTAAAAAAAAAAAGTGTTTCTTTTGACATATTTGTGCAACTGATGCCAAAGTTTTCCTGTGTGTTATGTGAAGACACTTTGAAGAAAGGTCCGTTTTTAATTCAATAAAGCACTACATATTTTTTTCTTACAGTGCTGCTTTCCTCCCCTCCCCCTCCTCCCCCCCCCCCCCCCCATTCCTTCACTAGAGCGTGCTAAGAATGAACAAATGCAAGCAGCCTTAAACAGGAGTGCTATATTACATCTTTGTCAGGTTGCCAAATGTGCGTGGGGAAAGGGCCTCTTTAAACCTTGAGTTTATCTGGTCTTGGCACAACATTTGCACTAATCACCTCACCCTGCCGGGCCAATGGAGCTGTGAGCTTGGCTTTGCTCTGTCCTGGACTCTCCTTGCAGAAGGTGAAGCTACTGCAGCCCCAAGGCTGCTACCTCGCCGTTTGGGACCAGCACGTTCCCCAGCAGTGCCCCACTGCACAACTGGCTGCATGCTCTTCAAGAGCTGGGAGAAATGCAGGAGACCGCATCTGGAGGAGATGTGAGGCGCTTCTCTGCAGTAGTGGAGAGGCAGCCTGTCTGCTTACCTCCTTGGGCAAGCAATGACTTTCTAATCTGTTCTGAAAAATCCAGACTGGTGCTGTAGGGACTGGTGTTGCATGAGACCTCATGTTGATTTCAGAGAGGGTAATGTGCTTAGCACAGGGTTTACAGAATAATTTTCATTTCTAATAGATAAAGGGAGCATACAAAAGTAGGAGTTTTAAATTTGACCTGTACTTTTTGCTTTCTGATAGTTTCGAACTTCTTGAAATCTGTTACTGAGTATGATTTCTGACACTATTTCTACTACAAGTAGTGGCAGCTACTTACTTGCTGGTTTAATCTCGGGGTTGGTTTTTTTGTGCAAGATAGATAAGTAGGTGAGAAAGTTATTAGAGGAGTTTTTCTGAAATGAGTTATATATACCTGTGTAACTCTCACAGTAGTTGTTTTTCAAACTCTTAAGAATTTATGTTAACTTGTATATAACCAGCAGCAATAAGTCTAATTCTATATTTAGACTATGTCAGCATTTTCATGTGAAATTTCCCACATGGAGGATTTTCAAAACCTGTTTTGATAATGCTTTTACTTTTTTTATCAGACCTAATCTGTTCTATACACCTGTCTGAAACCCAGGCATGGCTTCAGGCTGTAAATTAATGTTGGAAAGGCCTACGCATTTGTTGCTTCCTGTTAGGAAGGAGATCAATATAAACATCACTTCCATGCTGACAGCAAGATGGCACAAATTCTACTAAAACAAGAAGTGGTGAACAATTTGATTCTGCTAAGGTGCTTTTCATTCATCACTTCTTCGAAGATAAAGCACATTTGAAATATGCCTGCATACTTCGAGATTAAAATATTGTGGTGGAAAGAGTCAAGTGGAATGAAATTACTGTTCCCTGGTGACTGAATTCAGCATTCTTTACTGTCCGAGCTGAAGCCAGCTGACTAGCGGGTTTCCCGCCTGGGCTAGAGGAACAGTAGCAATAGGGCCAGTACTGTGACAAAAGCCTTCCTTTGTGAACTTTTCGAGTCTTCCACATTAGTTTAGTCCTATCCTCCTCAAAGCCATTACAAGCAAAGCTTTCTTTTCAGTAGTAAGAATAAAGAAGATCTGCGTGTGAGGCGAGTAAAGCTAATGTACTTCTTAGATGACTTTACTGGAAATGAACTTAAAGGGAAGCAAGTTAACCCAACCTTAAACCCCTGGTTGAAGCAAGAGAAAGAAACACAGGTGGGAAAAAAGGAATCAGTGACTTCAGGAGAACACTAAAGCAGACATTCAGAAAATCAGTCAAATTTCTGCAAGTAAAAGGAACTCAGGAATAGAATTTAAAAGCAAGATTATGAAGCTTATGATGTAAAATTTACAAGTTTTGTTTATGATATTTTGGGTTGTGCGCATTGATTGTTTGTCTTGCAAACATTCTTGTCATTTCCTGCTCACTCTTTTTAAAATTCTTGTTTGGTTTTGTTCCCATCAAATGGTTATTTGCAATCTAAAAATTTATAGAGAGATGATTTGAACAAGGCATTGCATAATCCATGTTTAGTGATTGCACAATATGGGCATTCTCTTTTTACTGATTGTCTATTAACATCAAAGCCCCAAGGGTACTAATAAGCCTTACTGGCCCTGATCAGCCACATCCTGGGCCCATGACACCCATTTCATCACACTCTGCTTCCTTGTTGGGGACACTGGGACAGACCCTGGTTGTGAGGAAGCTGCCATTCCATGTGGCATTCTGACAGGTAGATAGTGAAGAGTCTCATTACTAGATGAACTTTAGCTTGACTTAGTACAGAAGTATTACAGAAGCCAAAAGCCTGTGATGAGAGTGAGGCAGTGCAGAGTGCATCCCTGTGAGAAGCTGCTTTGATTTGCTCTTGTGATTACAGATTTTGTTCATAAATGCAAGGAAATGACACACACACAATTCTCCTGTTACCACCAAAATGACTTTCTGCATTGTTGAGAAGGTATATTAGAGATTTGGAATTAAATTATTTGTATTATCTGTTGTTGTTTTAATAATTAGTTGTTACGGCATTTAGGAATGTAATCCTCTTAAAGACAAAAAGTTTCTTAGATTGACAGAGGATCCTGTTCTAACCAATATGGCTGTAAAAGGAGTGTAGGGAATTACTTATGCAAAATCACGTCTAATTACTCAGGAAAACAATACAACTTTCATGTAAAAGTTACTAGTCAGTATACTTTTCAGTCTTTTGTGTGACAATGGGATGTGATTCTATGGATTTTCTATTATTTCTTTATCTAAATCCAAAACTTTGATAGGATGATTCTCTGTATTTGTGAGAAATGTTGAACTGAAATACCAAAGAAAATGGTTTTCTTCAGTTGTAGTAATCCTTTCTAAAATATGAAGTTATAATAGGATTCTTTACAAGCTGTTAATAGTTTTGTATTTTGGGTGTTTAGAAGCATATTAATTTTCAGATTCAGAGCCCAGGAGCCCAGCCATTACCCAGTTACTGTTTACTTGGTGCTCTTGTCAGCAACTGGGCTTTCCTAGTCAAATGATGTTGGTTATGAGTACAGAGTGCAAATTTGAGGTGAAAATCACCAGCCTGGAACTTATATCAATACTTGTAGTTTCTTGGAGGGTGAGTGTGCTGAGGAACAGCTGGCTCACAGTTTGTGGTTTGGACACCTTCCTCACATGATATAGCACCTTCATTGCTCTGGAAATGGAAGGCATGCAAGTCCAGTCAGGTAAGTCTTTTGGGGTCATGCAAAAGGGCAGATAAAACCTTTGAGAGCTCTTCATGGCAACAGCTGTATTACAGGGTGTGTTCTTTGGTGCTATCGAGTCTAAAGGCACAGCACAGTTGTATCCTGACCCCACACCGGGATGCAGTGGGGATTCAAACCACCTTTTTGGGCTTTTCCTGGAAGAAAACCCAGTCTACTGCTAGAAGGGAGTCATGAGCACACTCTACTCAGGTCTCCAACAGAGAGATGGACAATCAGTACATGGAGAAGCTGAAATAAGGAATAAGCAGCAACAACCCATTCTGTCAGCTTATTTTTCAGTCCCTCTTTTCAGACTCAGATATTGCCTTATTCACCCAGGAGCTCTGCATGTTGTTTCTTCCTTGAGCAATCTCTGTTCTGCCTAGGCTACCAGCACAAATATAAATATTGTTACAGTTCCAGTGTTGTGGGTTTTTTCCAACAAACTACTGCTATGACTACAAACTTTGAACAATTACTAATATAAACCATCTGCTTGCATAAGGCTTGCTTAATGTTACAGAAAGCACTCATATTTTCAATTGGACTACTTACATGCATTTGAAAAAGGCAATGGAGTTACAGAAGTCTGGAAGCTGTATCAGTACCATGCTGGTCCTAAAACCAGGTAATTATTCAAACAAAAGAAGGAAGATGGTGAAGGTGCTTGTTTGTTTCTGGCTTAAAAAGCAAGTAATGGAAAGGAAGGAACTGGGCTGATAAGCAGATGAGGTACTAACCAGCCAAAAGGCTATTTTTGAGTTTTCCTTGTTCTTTTATGATTTGAATATTTTGAATATTTGTCTACTACACATGACAGGTATTTCACAAGATGGCTTTATTTGTATCCAAAATAATATTGCTCAGGTATTTCTAGTGAAATAACAATGCTTTCAACTCTTTTTCTTTAGTCTCTAATATTTTCTTACACCTGTTGGGGTTTTTCAGGTCAATGCTATCTTCAAACTTAGTAGGCCAAACAAGTAGAAAAATAATTAAAACATTGTTATACAAGATGCAAAGAACAAGAATTCAGGTGCTGACCTCCCTTTTGCTGTTCATCAGTGAAATGAAATGTCACCATATCAGCCGCTAGTGATATTTCTATGCTAGTGTCATGTGTATATAATTGTAAATGCAATTTTTCCTTGTCTGTGACCAAAAACTGGTTGTGTATACTTGTGCAATGTATAACACCTAGAAGGCTTGAACCTGGGAAACACAAGATGGTACGGGGCTTTCTCTGCCCCTTGGCTAGTTTGTTCCCATCTGATATGTTCAAGGATATTGTTCTTTCCATGATTTATCATGCTTAATCCTGATAAAGTAGTTAGGGTTCTCATTCCATTATTGCTGTTCAAGAATCTCATTCCATCTGGTTTTCATAATTTTTTAGATTTAATGTATTAATTGCCTGCTGAAACATTCTTCTCTTTAGTTGGTATCTATTGGATTTACTATTTATAGATAGCAGTTGTAATCAGTCTTCAATTTAATCTAAACAAGTCAAATCAACTTAACCTCTTCTTGGAAGTTAACCACCTTATTTTCCCTCCCATGAGAAATCCCTTCAAAATTGTTAACATATTGATCAGACAGCGTACAACATTTCAGCCAGAGGTGAGTCAATACTCAGAAGAGTGGTGTCGGGGTCCTAAACAGAAGATGCATGTGACTAGTAGTGATCCACGTGAGTAAGTGCAGGCCTGAGCTGTGCTTGCACGTATCATGTGGCTGCAGGACAACCTGAGCCAGCTTATCCTATTGGAGAAGCCTGTAGGCAGTTCCCACTTGGCACCTGGAGACGACTCCACCTGCATAACTTGGCTTACCTTGAAGAGAAACAACTTGTTTTCATACAACATTCTTTGCTTGGTGGTGGAGATGATGACTTGAATTGCTTACGTCTAATGACACCTTGTAAAACCTCTAAAGACTTCAGTGCTGGCAAATCTCCTCAAAGACTGGAATTGCGCAGCATGTCATGCCCTGACTAAAGTTTTGGCTGATGCTGCACAGCTCTGTGTTCCCAGCACCTGAAGAGACATAAGATCATCTGTGCTGTCTTCTGCTACCTTCTAGGATTATCTCCAAGAAACCAAATTTTATTCAATACCCCGTGGAGGCTGAGTGCCTTTCTCACTAAGACCTGTAACGAACAGTTTCATCAGTGCATTGCAAGTGCTTCAGAGTCTTCTCTAACTATACTGGAAATAGTTCACCTGATTGAGGACAACATTTGCCTTTTTTTTTTTAATAGATATAACATACTGGTGAGTCATGGGAATCTTGTCACCCAATTCTTCTCCTTAGTCTGTGATATCGGACGGCAAATCTCTCTCTTTTTTTTTTTTACACAAAAATAAATTTCTGAGTGCAGGAGGAGCACGAGTGAAGAATGTTATGAACCAGACTGCAGGGTGGCATACTTCTCTTCCAACTGTTGTGCCATTGGCAGATTACGTAGGAAAACTTCAATTTTTTTGTGCTGATAGCTGTAATGAAAACATTGATATGAAGGCAATGATTGATCCCCTGGCGAGTTTGTTCTGTGACAGTAACTACTGCCACACCTTGGCTCTTCCCTTTTCAAGCATCTGCTGTCATCTTTCACTAGCCCACTTCACAGTCAGCCTTGCAATCCTGGTTTTGCAATATAACTCAGCTTTCTCTGCTCTACTGCAATAACTGGTTTCCAAGATAAAGGCAATAAGGATATTGAAACAAAGCAACAGGCTAATGTGTTGTAACTGAATGCTGCAACATTACTTTTGTATTTTCCATTTCCAAGTTCAACCTTTATGAATCAAAAGGTTTTGCACACCCTGCAGCTTACAGTTCAATTGGTTTTGAATACCTATTCCTCAATAGAAGACTTTCTGTTCTCCAATTTTATAATACATACGCTTTTAAAAATACTGCAGAATGCTTTTTTTTCAGGAAAGCTTGTTTGTTCCTCCAATTACTTTAGATGGACCCAAGAAAGATATGGCCTCTTGTAGCAGCTCTTTCCATGAACCAAGATTAGTAGCTACTGCGTCTGCAACTTCATACACCGGTTACTCTGGCATTTGGGATAGAAACTGCTTGGCTTCTCTGAATGAAACATGCAGGAAATTTAAAATTTTTCTTTCTTCTTATTTATTGCAATTTCCTGGATTGTATCTTTACTTCTATTAACCTTGAGGCTTTCTCCTCACACAGTTGTCATTACCTTTCTCAGAGATGAGAGGATTTATTTGGTTTTGTGGCCAAATGTAATTCTTCTGTTCAGTCTGATTGCACCGAATTCCTATTCTATTGGTCATATTTATACATAAAGAATATTTATTAAATGTTTTACTTTACCTTGTGAAACTAAACTCCGTCTGACTTTTGGCAGTGCTCATGGTTACGACCCCAAAAACAGATCTTTTACCAGTCCGTCCCATGTCACATTGTCCAAAGTTTTTGCCAAGACAGATACCCTCAGCTGAGTTTTAAACATTCCACCCTGCAGGTAAAGTAGGAGTAAGTAAATTTGTTGGAAGTATGAAAACTGATTATTTTATTTTGGGAGAAAAAGGATAGATATTGCCATAAAGATCTTGTCTGGCTTTTAAACTGACTAGGAGTATAAATTACTTCCTATTGGTGAATAATTTGTAACTGCAGTATGTTTGATTACCACACTTAGAAGTCCAGAGAAATTCTTTTAGGATATATGTCTGCAAGATGTAAACGCTAAACTAGTTGTTGAGTGTTAAAACTGGAAGTAGTATTGCTCAGTAAAATGGAATTTTGCATTCTCAGTACTGCGAGCACATTTAAATGGCCTTGACATTCCGAGCATTCTGGTTTGGGATGACAGATATCAAAGCAGCCTGTTTTATGCAGCTTTAACTGCATCTAATTATTTACCTGCAATTACCTTTCTGGATATTTTTTCTTGTAGCTTTAGATGTTTTGTTTGTACAATGATATTCTTAATGTCTTCATCAAAGTTATCTTGTACAGCAAGACTTAAAGTAGACATGGCAGTAAAATATACCTAAAGAGCTTTAAAATTAGTTTTTTATTTGACCTCTTTAGTTTCAAATAAAAAATATATACGATTAATACATATTGCAGTGAAAATAAATTAAAAAAAAAATATTGTGGCTATAAACCACACAGTTTTGCCCTAAATATAGTTCCGGATGTCTTAGAGACGCGATGTGACGATAGTCTCTTTTCACATAGAAGGAATGATGTGCCAGGAGCAGATAAAACACACAATTACTGAATTCTATAATTTCCTTTACAAAAGTAGTGATTATGTTTGCTTGTCATCGTCACTTGTCCCCAGAAAAATCAGGGCAACATTTGCTCTGATTTTTACAGGTTAAGTCAGTTGGTGTGGAGGACCCAGTGACCCCCAACGCGTATTTCAAGAGACTTTATTTCAGATGACTAACTGCTGTCAGGTACTGTTGATAGCACGCTCATGTAGTTGGAGCTTGTCTTCAAGTTTTACCTCATCTGAAAGGAATTTTCTCTAAGGGCTCCAAGATTGTTTGGTGATACAAAGTCTGACAGGTGGGGCTGGGAGACAAACCAACTTTAAAAGCATTTTACTAATCAAACAAGAACACTAATGTAACCACATTCATACACCTAAAGTAGATGAATATATGTGAAAAAGGGAAGCTGTTACTATTATAAATTGGGAAAGACAAGGGGTTGTCAAAGCTGGAACAAAACTGCTGGAGAATGCAGAAAAATGAGAAGTTTCTGGTAATAAAAGGCAACAATCTAAATGCATCCTACATATCTTCCATCCCTTCCTAAGGGAATGCTCTCTGATTTCTTTCTATGCATGACTCAAAAGGACTGAGGTATTTATTGCTGGTAACGTTTTCCCTTCATTTGTTATGTAGCATTTATCAAATAAAGAAGATGCACTTCACCATCTGATGGAAAAAATACTTCACAGTGATACCTTATTTAGCAAATATGTTTTAAAAAAATGTACCCCAAGCCCTGTCTCTTCATTTGCACAGAAATAGCCTTCATTGAACACCTTCTCAGTCTCAGAAAGATAAGCCATGTCATGATCATTGCTCTGCTGTAATCCATTTTCATAGATGGCATTGATGAGCCCTCCCTGTGCTAATTGCAACAAATCACTCTGTCTTGGAGCTTTATGAGACAAAATACTCCTGAATAGAGTAAAAAAAAAAATTAAAATATTTTCACTGCACAGATCTGATCAGGGAGATATTTGGATAACTCTTTGCTGAGCGTCTTCTTCATCGCTGGAGCTGGTGGTTCTTGATCTGCTTTGAAGTGTTCCTGGTGACCACATCAAATATTCTTACACACTGGTGCCAATGTCCAATTTCCTCAAACAACCCACTTCTCTGTTCTTCCCTGCCATTTTTGTCTTATGACTGCTATGTTCTGTATATTTTGTTGTCTCATGAAATCCAGCCATTTCAGTTGATATTCCTTCAGTGTGTACATCTCAGAAAGAAATCTTCAAAACCGATTCTTTTTTCTTCAGTGCTTCTAGAAAAATGTAGTAGAACAGATTAGGGAACACCTTGCTTACCTTTATGATAATCAGATTCAACTCATAGGTGTTTGTTGGTGGTGAAAAGTAACAATACAGAAACTAGAAACCTTATATGCAAATTATTCACCCTATTGCAGTGAGTTCATAAGGAACATTTCCAAAATGAAATACAGACACAGTTGCTGACTGAAGAGAGGCTAGCTGACTGCATAAATCCTGCTGTCTTTGCTGCGCCAGGAATAAATTTATTCTTTGTGTTTTTCTGAACAGCATAATGCCTGGACCTGTTACAAGATGCCTCCAGCCAGCATCACATACTTTACATGATGAAGTACAATGTATGCAGGCACAGCAGGGTGACATCTCTCATCTTTGCTTATCTGTAGCAGGACGGTTGAACGTGTTTCTATTCAGTAAATACCATAGTATCAGAAAGTAGGATGAACAAGTACCAGAAGCAGAATGAAAAATCAGGGTTGAAAGAGCAGGATGTGGCTGGGTTATTCTCCACAGTTTTGCAGAATATGTGTAATTTGCTTAGCAAATGTGCTTATGATGTAATTTTAACAATAATGAGAACACCCACCTTGATAATTCTAAAAGGTCTGCAATTGCTGCCTACTTTTTAGAGCTTTCCTCTACCTTACTATCTATTTTAGTAGTTAGTCAACAAGTTAGTCATCAAGTAAATGACACTATGCCCTGAAAAATGCCTAAATCTGATTCTGTGTTCACAGCACTACATTAGAATAACTTCTGCTTTGAAAAGCTCTGACTCCAGCCCTGGTGTGCAAGTGAAACTGAGAAGTAAGAAACATCAGAACACAGGGAACATACTGTTCCCAGAACAGCCACAAGTTATGTGACCTCTAAAAGATGCTGGAGTTAGTAGCTGGTAAGTTTGTAGGTAAAAACTTACGGAATGGAACTAAACCTGTGTACTCGAGCAGCAGGATCAAATATCTGAGTGACATGTGGCAGTCTGGGGAACTTAGACAAAGCTGTCAGAGGAGCCTAGTGAGGAGGCAAATAAAGCAGCTGACACCCCTGAGATGCTCCTGCCAACAGCCTCCGTATTCTTGAGGGGATCTTTGTCAGTGATACAGTCTCTTCAACTAGGGAAGTTTGCAGCTGCCAGTTCTAAACAAAAAAATTTTAAAAAAAGGTAAAGATAAAGAGATAAAGATAAAGATGATAAAGATAAAGATAAAGATAAAGATAAAGATAAAGATAAAGATAAACCTGGTCTGGTCTCCATGGCAGGGGGGTTGGAACCGGATGTTGTATAAGGTTCCTTTCCAACCCAAACCCTTCTATGATAAAGACAGATAAAGATAACCTACAGGCAGTCACCCCCACTCTTGCAATGTTCATCCGGGGGATTTCCTGCCGGCTCCCGCGCTCCTGCCCCGGGGCGGGGGCTGAGCCCTGGCCGAGGCAGCCGAGGGGAGGGGGAACAGCGGCTCGGGCGGCGCGCTTGGCTTTTGCAACGGGAGGTGGATCTTGCTGCGAGTCCATGTTTTTTTCGTAGCCTGTGTTTGATCAGTACCGCCTGCGCCGCTACACCTGCAGCCTGGAGCCGAGGCGGGGCGGGGGAAGACAGCTCGTCCCGTCCCGTCCCGTCCCGTCTCGTCCCGTCCCGTCCTGTCCCTGACGCAGGGCCAGCTCATCGTGGCGGGGCCACCCGGGCTGGCGAGTGGCAGCCGGGAGAGGGCGAGCTGGCTGTGCGACGGGCCGGCAGGTAGGCAGCAGCAGGGATCCCGCGGTCAGATGGAGCTGGGACCGCTTTTCCCATCCGTCATGTAAAAGGGTGGTGGGTGTCAGCCAGCTGGGGATAATCCGGAGTGGTGCGAAATCCGTAGAGATGCGCCCATAGCCGTGATTGCTCCGGTTTGGGGGTCTGGGAGGTGGCCCAGACCAGTGTGGTGTCTCCTGGGGAAACCGAGGGCTGGGGACGGTTGAGGAGTGGCGTGAAACCTTTTCTCAATGTCATCGTTTTTCTGTGTAAGCTGTGCGGGCGACGTGGCTCGGTGTTTGAGAGAAAGCGTGTGAACGTCTTTTCTGTGAAGTTAGACCCCGTCTCCTTGCTCCGGTGGGGCTCCTCCCAGGAGAAGCGCCCTTCCTACCCCGCTGCGCCACCCACAGCCCCATTCAGGTCAGTGTTTCCAGGGATACCCAAGGATTTCAGTGAAGGAAATTGCAAAATGTTTTTGGGGGAAGTGCTGAGGCAGCACTTCAGCACCGGTTAGGCGTGCCTCGACACCCAAGGAGTATGGCATTTGTTGTAATCGTTTTTCCTACATTGGAACTTGGTTAGGTCTAGAACTTGATTAAGCTCTCTTGAAGAGGCGTGGTGTACCTTGCATGTAACAGAAGCATTCAAGGTAATATATCAGCCTTCCAGTAGTTAAAGGGGTGCTACGGGAAAGGTGGGGAGCGGCTCTTCATCAGAGAGTGTAGCGGTAGGACGAGGGTAACAGTTCTAGGCTGAAAGAGGGGAGATTTAGATTAGATATTAGGAAGAAATTTGTCACTGTGGGGTTGTTGAGACACCTGAACAAGTTGCCCAGAGGAGTTGTGGATGCCCCATTCCTGGAAGTGTTCAAGACCAGGTTGGATGAGGCTCTTAGCAACTGGATCTTAGTGGGAGGTGTCCCTGCCCAAGGCAAGGGGGGCTGGAACTGGGTGATCTTTGATGTCGCTTTCAACCCAAACCCTTCTATGATAATATGTATGTATATATTTTTATGATTTAAAATATTCATGGGTTTATGTTAAAGAAATGGTCTGATATTCTGACTTCTTGTTAGGTCTTTCAGTTCTGAGAACAGGACTGTTTCATGTTCTAATCTGTCCATGTTTTTGAATAAGACATTCAAAGAAAAAGTGCCATGAATTTGCGGAAATTAAGACATGAATCTTCAAAATTCTGATAAGACTAGTTTGTTTGTTTGTTTTTTTTAAATTGAGTAGAGCAACTTTGAAAGGAATAAAGAACAGAGGAAAAGGTGGCTGTACAGTTTAAGCACAGTTTTTTATGAGTATTATACTTTATTCTTTGCTATCATCATGGATGCCATAAGTGAAATTTAGGTGCAAGTATCAGTGAAGACCTCTTTCAGACACTTTTCTTCTTTCTTTTTTGTTTATTTGAAATTGATGTAACTGTTTTCTTTCAGGGTGAAACTTTATTGATATGGCCTCAGATACATTGAATTTTTCCCCCTCTGGAAAACCGGGCAGAAATAACTCCAGCTGAATTCTGTCCTGAGTGGTAAAACTCCATAGGACAATTGCAGGCTCAAGATGTGGACAAAATGGTTGGGAAAAAGGAAAAATTTAGCTGTTTATCATGGCGGAATGCGGTAGGAAAAACATTTTTACTTGACTCTGTAGTCATAGGTTTCTTGTTATTGTCATTAATTATGTGAATGCACACATGGAACAGAGCCTAATTTTGCTGTTGGGTATACCTTCCACAGAAACGGAATTTTCTTAATTGTGAAAAATCAGAGGTAAGGAGTCTTCTCAAAGTAGTTCATATGTATGGTTTTGCACAGGGCTATATATATATTTGTGGGTCTTCCATGTTGTTAGAGGGAAAGTTATAAATTTAAATAGATAGAACATTGAATTTATAGAGAAGCAAGATTCTGGAAGTCTTTAACTCTGAAGAGGGCAAAATAGTATGCTGAATCTAGTGAATTCACTTTTGTGGCAAAAAAACCTGCTTGCGAGAGCATGTCTGACGCAGAACACAACTATGCTTTAAAGGAACAGAGCTTATAAAAAACCAGCAAATAAGAAAGGTCATAAAGAAAATACTTAGACATAAGTGGTGTCTATTCACTCTCCTTTTCTCTTTAAGTTTTTTCCATTATAATATTTTAATCTACTTTAAAATTCAAAATCAGAGTTTTTAAGAGTTACTATTTATCACAGTTAGTGAAGAAAGTTCAAGCTTTTGTACAAACACACGTAACTCCCCTGCAGTGGTATTTCAGTTTTGTGTATTTCTTTTATATGCTTAGCATTCTTGCACATACACATTACTTCTTACAGCTAGGCAGGAAAAGACCTGCCTGGTAATTTGAGCGGAAATTTGCAGTGAACAAGGAGGGAAGAGAAGGGGAAGAAGAAGGAAAGCAGGCAGTGCAAGAAACAGTATGGATGACTCAATATATGGCGCACTTGTGAGTCAGTTTGGTGAAATAAAACACAGCAGCCAGAAGTGTCATCTTTTACTATTGTAGAAAATGTTGACCAGTTAAAGGTTCTTCACAACAAGATGGGGTTTTCCTGGTAATCTTTCAGTTTAAAGTGTTGCATTTGTCCTTTCACAATGTTGTAGAAACTGTCATAGACTGAAAAGAAAAAAAAGCAGTAAGGCAGGTCAAATTAAGGAATAACTTGTCAGAGGCATGCAACTAATAGACCCTTCTTCAAACATGTTAGGGAATAGACGTCTAATAAGTCCTGAGAGCCAATATATTATTCATGTTTAAAAAAAACCCAATGGGATGGGCTATGGGAAAATATGAATATAGCATGGGGAAGAAAATAAATTTTTTGGCATTTCTGTTCATCTTGGAAGAGCACGGATTTCAGTGCCAGTGCCTTTTCTTATGGCTGATCTTCCATGGGAGGATCTGTCTCAAACTGAAATGTCAGTAAAAAGCAGTTACAAAATGAAGTGATCTGTAACAAGGCACCATGACTGGCTGATGTTCATTTGTATGTTCTCTTGTTGTGAAAGTCTCATTTAAAGCAGCTTTGGGAGCAAAAGATCAGGAAGTGATAAATGCTTTCTTATCCTTCCCAAGTGATCAGAAAAGAGCCAAAAAGTAGAGACCAGTGAGCCTGGTACCTACAGCAGACAGCTAGGTAAATACTGCTGTAAAGAACAGGATCATTGGAAATTAAGATAAATTATGTAGAGAAGGAGTCAACAGTGACTTTTGTAAATGGCAGTCATGGCTCTCAGACATTAGAAGTTTGATAGAATTGTACAGATCTATGTGAACATATTGGATACAGAAGACATGGTTGATAAAATCTGCCTTAATTTCCAAAAGGCATTGAGCAGAGGCTGTCAATGAAGCCAGACTGCTGTAAAAATAAGTAGATAAAAGATAAATGCTCAGTTTTTCAAGTGGAGCAAAATCACCACTGGAGTCCTAAACAACTCTCCTCTGCTCAGCATATATTTCTAATGATCTGGACAGAGGGATACTTTTGCAGTAGCAGAATTTGCCCACAATATGAAACTATTCAGGCTAGAGCATAGAGGTGTTAGTTGTGTGGCAGAGTGGCAGAAGGATGTGAATGACTGGGTAATAATAGCAGAAGAAATTTGTGGTAGATGAATGTAAAGAAAATTCAAAATGAAAACAGAAGGACGAAATCCTACCATCATGTGCTCAGTGGCTGACTAGTTTTGCTTGATTTTTAACTTTCAGTGATGAGATCTTGGGATTTTACTACATAGACCCATGAAAATACCAGGTCAACACTCAGCAATACACAAAGAATAAATAGATTGTTAGAAACGAATATGAAATTATTAGGAAAAAACCAGAAAAAAAATTGGTTTAGTTTATTAGTCCATAGTGCCCCTATGTTTTGAAGACTATATGGAAATTCTTTTCTCCCCTCCCCATCTCACACAGGCTGTAGCATAACTGGAAGAGGTACAGAAGAGGGTGTCAAAGATGGTCAGAAGTATTAAGTTAGGTTCCATCTAAAGGACAGTTAGAGGGACTAAGACTATAAATTCGGAAAGCAAGAACTGATGAGAAGTGTGCTAGAGATGTAAAAAAACCCTGAGTTGAATAGGAAATGTTCACTCATTTTCTTTGGGTATAATAACTAGGAGCTATCAGTTAAAAAACAAGCAGGAATCAGGTTCAAAACAAGCCAAAGATGATTCCTGTGTTTCCTATGTCTCGTATTAACTATGTGATCCCTGTATTAACTGCATAATGCAAATGTTGACTTTCAGTTATGGAAGTTTGCGAGTTTACTCAGATACAGGAAACTGTGAATTAAAAGTTTTCTTTCCTTTTCTGCAGGGAAACATGACAGCAAAAACACTGGTTTTGTATAATATTACAACAGCTTTTCTGTCTTTAATTATTGCAGGTAAGTTTATTGGTGACTATGGAAGGTTGTCTTCTGAAACGTATTTTTTCACACAGTACTAATTTTCTGTGAAAATGGCAATAAAAATCAAATTTATGTGCATGCCAGTGATTTTTTTTTTTAAAACTACTAAAAGCAGGAGCCTAGAAAACATACAATATGTAATGTTTTATGTCCTATCTTGTTACAGATTATTTAGATTCAAAGGGACCTCTTGGAATTATCTAGTCTAACCTCCCCGACCCTCCCAGAGCAGCTACAGTAGGTTGCCCAGGGTTGTGTCCAGTTGGATTTTTAATATCTCCACAGATGGAGACTCCACAGCCTTTCTGGGCAACCTATTCCAGAGTTTGATCACCCTTCCAGTAAAAAGTGTTTTCTTGTGTTCAAATGGGATTTTATATGTTTAAATTTGTGGTCATTGCCTCTTGTCCTGTCAATGAACAATAGTGGCAAAAGTCTGGTTCCCTGTTCTTCATTCTCTCCTGTAAGTTATTGACAAGACAGAATACCTTGACAAGACACACATTAACAAGATCTACCTGCACACTCTCCAAGCTTTCTCTTCTCCAGGATGAACAGTCCCAGCTCTTTCAGCCTCTCCTCATGTGAGAGATGCTCCACTCCCTTAATCATCCTTGTGGCCCTGTGCTGAACTTTCTCCAGGAAATCCATGTCTCTCTTATTCTGGGGAGCCCAGAACTGGCTACAGTACTCCAGATGTGACCTGAGCCGTGCTGAGGAGAGGGGAAGGATTGCCTTCCTTGGCCTGCTGATGGGTCCTAATGCAGCCCAGGACACCATTACTCTTCTTTGCTGTGAGGGAGCATTAGTGGCTTATGGTCAGTTTGTTGTCAGCTAGGATCCCAATGTTCTCTGCAGAGCTACTTGATCTTCAGCATGTGCTGGTGCCTGGGGTCATTCTTCACCAGATGCAGGACTTCACATTTCCCTTTGTTGAACTTCGTGAGGTTCCTATCAGCCCACTTCTCCAGCCTGCTGAGGTCTGTTTGTATGGCGGCACTACTCTCTGGTGTATACGCTGATGAAATTAGTTGTAGTTTTAACTTTACAGAATGTGTCCTTAGTATGTTTTTTAAGATGGGAAAATACAGGCATTTGATGGTAACGTCTAGATATTTGTAAAATTGCTAGGCTACTCAGCTGCAACTGCTTGTTTCTATCCTTTAGCTGTCAACAAACAATCCAGTTCATGTTTAAAACTTCTCAGATGGTTCAAATGAGTTGCTGTCATAATCTCATCATTCAACCTGAAATCTTGCAACAGTGCCAGACTTTAAAAAGAAAAACTTGAATTTCTGTTCTTTGAGTTTCTAGCAAGCCATTTGGTTGGAAATGGATTTGGTTTGGTTTGGGTGTTTTTGCCCATGGAAGGACAAGCTGCAATGTTCACCAGCCCATTGGGTAGTCTGTTTTTATGGCTAATTAATCATGTACGTAGGTGATTATTTGGCTGCCCTCCCCGTAATAGCAGAGTTCTATTGTCTGTTTAGTTATTTATGTAGTTTATAATTTCTTTCCTGCTCCATGGAAGCAATGGCAGTCATTGTGGAGGCAGATTTCAGAGAAACTGAGGCAAGAAGTGTGTTAAAAAATAAAAATGATGCTATTACAGAGCATTAGCAGTTAGTGGCATAAAAGGGTTATCAGTTCCTGTGGCTGCAGCATCTCTAACCATCAAAGTTGTTACGGGGCATTCAATACAGATATCTGAGAAACTCAATGTAATTTGGAAAAGATGTATAGTGAAGTGGTAAGAACTGTTGATGATATTAAATTATTCCTAGTGGTGAAAACTAATGCTGACTATGAAGAGGATATCCAGATATTGAATGGTTCAGTGGTAAAATGTCAATAAGCACAATCGAATGTATAGAGGCACCGACGGGTCATACACATGTAGCAGAAACAAGTATACTGTAAGTGTGTCATGTGAACATTGAGTTAATT
Source organism: Neomorphus geoffroyi (assembly GCA_033558235.1). Classification (NCBI taxonomy): domain Eukaryota; kingdom Metazoa; phylum Chordata; class Aves; order Cuculiformes; family Neomorphidae; genus Neomorphus; species Neomorphus geoffroyi. The sequence goes on along the minus strand of JAUMJM010000005.1, from coordinate 33,387,777 downwards.
AATAACCATTTGGGAAAAATGCTACTTTGACATCTCTTGATGCTCTCTGGAAGCATTAGTTCTGTCATCAGCAGTGGCTAGGAAAGGAGAAGTTTTGAGAAGAGAGTAAAACAGAAAACAGAAAGCTTCATTATGTCACTCTATAACACCATGGTGAATGTGAATCAATCAAACTGCAGTTCTGGTCATTCCATCTCAGCAAGACAAAACCCACAGAGAAATGAGTGACAGTGTTGTCAGAAATTAGGTGGCTGCTGTATGAGAAGTCATTAGATGAATGAGGGATCTGAGGTAAAGAAAAGGTGTGACTGAGGGAAGATGTGATGGAGGAGTACAAAATTGTGAATACCATAGAGTAGGCAGATGAGGCAATGTTTACTTTGGCATTTCTTATTACAAGAATTACTTGCTGCTCAGAGGAATACTGAAAGCCGATTAATAGCTTTTTTTTTCATGCAGAACAAAAGAGAAAACAAAGGGGCGGAAAGCAAAGCATTGCTATACTTGTTCTGTCCTGTTCTCTTTTCTTACATGTTTTCCACTGGTTATCAGAGACAGGCTTGTGGGCTAGACAGACACTTGCATGACTCTGTGTGGCAGAGGAATTAAAAAATGAGGAATTTTAGAAAAATAGAATATGGATTCTGGATCTTTGTGAACTTCATGAGGTTCAACAGGGCCCACCTACACCTGGGTCAAGGCAATCCACAGTTTTAATACAAGATGGGGGGGTGACATGATTGAGAGCAGCCCTGCAGAGAAGGATGTGGGGGTGTTGATTGATGAGAAGCTTGACATGAACTGGCAATGTGCACTCACAGCCCAGAAGGCTACCTATGTCCTGGGCTGCATCAGAAGTGTGGCCAGCAGGGCGAGGGAGGCGATTCTGCAGCTGTACTCCTCTCTTGTAAGACCCCACCTGTAGTACTGTGTCCAGTTCTGGAATCCCCAGCATAGGAGCTGTTGGAATGTGTCCAGAGGAGGGTCACAAAGATGATCAGAGGGCTGGAACACCTCTGCTATTAGGACAGGCTGAGAGAGTTGGAGCTCTTCAGCCTGGAGAAGAGAAGCCTCCGAGAAGACTTCATAGCCACCTTCCAGTATCTGGAGGACATCCAAGAAAGACTGAGAGGAACTTTTTACAAGAGCATGTAGTGACAGGACAAGGGGGAGTGGCTTTAAATTGGAAGAGCGAAGATTTAGATTAGACAGTAGTCAGAAATTCTTCACAATGGGAGTGGTGAGGCACTGGCACAGATTGCCTAGGGAAATTGTGGATGTGCCCTGCCTGGAGGTGTTCAAGGCCAGGTTGAATGGGGCCTTGAGCAGCCTGGTCTGGTGGGAGGTGTCCCTGCTCATGGCACGGGGGTGGAACCGCATGATCTTTTAGGTCCCTTCCAACCCGTTCTGTGATTCTGTGATTCTCGGGTCTTTTCCCATGTGAATCTCCTTGAGTCCAGGGAAAAGAAAGTGATCTAATTGGTAAGTGCTTGTAGTAATTCCTCTCGAAATGCTCATGAAATGAAAAGAGAGTTGAAATTTCCATAGCAAACTTGATATTTGTACAACAACACCTTTAGCTTCAGTATCCTCTTAGGACATTTGGATACTGAAAACATCTGTCTTGAAGGCTTACTTTTACTACAGTTAAGTAAAGTTAAAAAATAAAGACATTAAAAGTGACATTTGTGTGTGCATCTGTGTGTTTGTGTGTAGGCACTTGAAACGGATGAGAGAAATACAAATACTCTAGTAATTTTCATCTGAACTAAAATGTATAGACGACAGTCTGCTGCAAACAGATTCTGTTGAGTGTAAAGTTTGCATTTAAAAAACATTTCATTTCAGTATGTGACTGTAGCTGTATAACACTGAGTAGTACTCTCAACTGTAAAGATAAGGGATTATAATTGTGGTTTTAGTAGATTTAAGAATGGAGGTAGAAATTATAATGAACTTTGTAAATATAATCAAGGTCAGTATATCCTTTTTACAGTGTTTGAGGTTTTCTTTAATGATTATCTCTTCCATTTAGAGTATTGTGAAGCCTATGATGTGATGCTGAGGTACAGTCTTGTGCCTGAAGGGCAGCCTCTTGCTATTAAATGTTCACTGGAAAAGAACTTGAAAATTGGAGACTACAACTTAACGTGGTACAAAGCTGGTAACCAGACACCCCTGTCTAGAGACAGGCTGTCTAGGATCCATCAACAGAAGAATTTAATGTGGTTTCTCCCTGCAATGTTAGAAGATTCTGGAGATTATGAATGTGTCATAAGGTGAAAGTTAAAAAAATTTACATTGCTACAAAAATCAGTAACAAAGGGAATACATTTTAGAAGGCAAGTAGAATTTAGGGGTTAAGAGAAAGACTAATGAGGAAGGAAGAGGGCATTCCCCAAAACTAACTTTAGACTGGGGAAAGTCTAGTTTGGGAGGTTTTTTCCAGCAGGCAGAAGTAAATCTATTAGAGCAAATGTAAACTTCTCATCCTCTCTTTCTATAAAAAAGAATGCCATACAGTTTTCAAATTCAAAAGTACACCAAAAGGTTAATTTAATGATGTGATATTAATTGCAGGAATTTGACAAGCTACAGGAAAATGAATACAAAAGTAACAGTTTTTGAGAGGATTGATGGTTTATGTTTAAATGAAAAATTTGCTGTAGAGGAGGTAATATTCACAGTGTCTTCTGCAAGGGTTGTGTGCCCACACTTGGATTATTTCAGGAATCAGAAGAATATTCAGCCAGTTTGGTGGTATAAGGTGAGAATTTACTGTCTTATAACCGTCCATTATTTAAAACATGGCACTGATGTTTGTAAATTTTAAGAGAAAATGGGAAGATTTATCGTAAATGGAAGAAAATTTTTAAAACAAAGTTGTAGGAAATTTTTTGATTAACGCGGTAGAAGTTAAATTTAGATGTAGGAGACGTTTACCCACATATCCACCAGGTGGCGTCTTTTTACCTGCTAGCAAAACACTGTCGTGGCTTGCTTTTTGTGCAGAAACGGTTGCAGTATGTCATTTGTGAGAGATGACATATCCATTAGGTGCTCAGTATTGCTCCATTAAATAAATTCCTTCTCATATTTTTCACACTTATTTAAAGGTTCTTTCTATTGCAAGAATGTAGTGCCCGCTCCAGCATTCCTGCCTCATGCCCATGCAGTCCATATTGTACCAAGAATATTTAAATACTTTAAAAAATTAAGTAGAACTATTAAGCAAATCTTAATTAATGAATACTTTTACAAACCCTGACGCTTGTATTTTTCTTCCTTACTTATCTAAAATTGAAAGTTGTCTTCTATAGGAAATGGACTGTCCTTGAATTAAAAACTCAGAACCAAAATGAAGTATGTTTTGTTTTTTATTCCCCACCCCCCCACCCCCCTCTTTTTCTAAGCCTCTGCAAGGCATCCATCCTTACTTTGTGCTCTGCTGAATGTTAATTCATACCACTATTTCTTGCAAAGTTTGTCTCTCTCTAATGCAAACTAAACAGAGTTCTCTAAATTCGTTTAGGACTGCCAGCTACTGGAAGGGGAAAGATTCGTGTTCTCAAATAGTGATCTTATAATTTCTAATGTGACTGTACATGATCGAGGAAACTATACATGCGAAACAACATATATATACAATGGAAAACAATATAACATTTCACGAGACATTATTCTGACTGTAGAAGGTAAGTAGATAATTTCACTGTATTTGTGTTCATAACAATAACTCAAAATTTTTATCCAAGTTTCTAAAGTCTGAAGCTAAAAGACCCAATTTGTGGAAACGCATGCTTAGGGTTATTAGTTTTCATCTAAAGATGAGGGAAAGAAATGCTGACTAAGAGTTAATATATTTTTTTCTGCTGTTGCGACTGTGTTGCAGATTGGTTCCCCCATTCAAAGCTGTAATATGTCAAAGCTGTGCTGCCTAAAACAGCTGCCAAGGTTCTTAAACAGGCTTGGTAGAAACAATACATTCTGCTGTAGCTACATACTATCCTGCCTGTCTTATTTCTCTCTCATTTACATTATCTTTTTGCTGCAAGAGCAACGAATTAAACCAGGGCAAATTGTAGCAGTATCTTGACTCTGTGTTCTACCTGTTTCTTTCAAAACTTTGTCTTTTCTGGTTTTGGTTTTAAGCTCCTTAGCACAACAAGTGCTGATGTCCGATATTGTGTGTCTAGCTCAGCAGACCTAGATTTATGTCAGGAGGCCACCAGCATAACAAAACAATAGAAAAAGAAGGGCTGTGAACTTCTTTGCTAGCACAGAATTATGAGATTTATATGGGATCACTGAAAATGCTGTGCTATACCAAGGTGTGAAATGCAAATACTTATTTTATATTCTAGCTGATGAAAGATATTTTGGGATTTACTAATAGATTGCATTACTATTTATTGGCCTCTTTCTGTGCATGCCTGTTTTGTCTGTGTATATATATGTGTACGTATGTATGTGTATGTATATATATGATATGAATTATACATATTCATATAATGTCATGTGTATGTGATGTGGATAAGCAAAATACAAGCAATATAAGGCCAGATCAGATCATATTATCATTCTGGTCTTAGAATCTGTCCCTAGAACTTTTCTCTCAGTGTAATTTCAGCTCCTACTATTCAGTAGATGCGAAATCACAGCTCTCCTTTGCCAAAAATGGCTGAAGGAAGCTCAGTTGTTTTTAAAGTCTCCAGCTGAGCAAGTCTACGCCAAAATGGATGATTTGGGATCCAAGCAGTGGTGTAGTTTTGAGATAAGGAAGGATATATCTGGGGCAATCCTGTGTGCTTTACTAGGAGGCTCAAAAAGGATGCCTTGTGATTTGTTTTTGTTAATTTGTGCTCTTGGAGAAACTTCTTTGAACTTTGAATATCTGATAGGAAATATTCTAAAACATGCTCCAGCTGCCTGAGACAGCTGAAAATGGTGTATGTGTTCAGTGAGGGACCCTCCAAGTTGGGATTCTTTTACCCATACTGAGACATTTTTAATGTAGATATCTCAATTTCTGCCTGTTGATTACTCTCCCTTTGTAACCTGTAGAGAGAAATAAGCTTTCCAGAGTGCCATATATCTGGTCCTAATGTAAACAACTAAAAAGAGGCCACTGGTTTTGGACTTCCTTATAGACAATGCTGTAAGAAGAATTGTAAGGCCTTTTACTAGAATACCAAAATTTCCCCCTTTACAATGGTAACAGGATAAAATACATGAATTGTATTTTGAAGTATTTAGCTAAAGTTTGAATCTGTGGAGCGGTGTGCGATAAGCTATCCAGTTTGTAGAGCAATAATAATGTAGGTATTTACCCATACTCTTCTCAGCACCTGTGCATGCAATATTACGTGATTTTTATGCCGTGGAACAGCCAGGGCACCGTGAGTGTGTGAGGATTTGTGGCACTACATTTTGGAAAAGGTGGAACAAAGAATAGCACAGTTAAGTCAGAAGGAACAACTGCCTGAGATATGGTATTTTCAGTACTGAACGATATCTATTATAAAACTACTGGCAACCTTGTTCATGGGACACTAGTTTTTTAGATTGTACTCGGTTTATAGGGCATAGAACAGGATACATCTGCTTCACCTCAGGTTTTCTGAAAGTAACTTCCTTTCTTTTGGTTAGTGAGCCCACCAAAAAAGCCCCCAGAAATATCTTATCCAAGAAACAACTCCATTGAAGTGGAACTTGGTAAGTAGTTTTTCCTATAAGAAAACATGATTTCGTATCCTAGTGAAAATTTATACCTGAGAAGCTCCCTATTATGTGGTGTGGGTTGGTTGGTTTCTTTTTGATAAAAACTACTTCAGTGACCAGCTCTATTTTCTGTATGTTAATCTCCTGAAGGAGGATTGTTTTAGGGGGAGAGGGAAAGAAGCAAGGCACGTTGCTTCTAAAGTCTTTGGAAACCTGTATGGAAACTTCTCAGATGTGAAAAAAATTAAAGGGAACCCAAGTGGTTAGCAGACACATCTGTTGCTTTCCATCACTCTGGAAGAGATTCTAAGAACCAATCCGTCTTTGAATCTTCCTGGATTTATCTTCTTCCATCCTACCCGTCTCTTTCTGAACCTGCAGATCACTATGTATATAGACCCTCTGTTAGAGTAACTTTTCTGAACGGGCGTGGGACCATCCTTAGCTGGTCTGTGTGGGAGTCTGAATAGGGTTGTATTGGCATCATTTGGAGTATGCGAATTAACTTTTCACTTTGTAACACAATTTTACAGGCTCACAGGTTACAGTGGATTGCAATACAACAGGTGCTGATGGGTTTGATGTGTTTTGGACAGGCAACGGTGTGTATATTGATGTATTTTATGTGAGCAGAATTTTTGCAAGTCCCTATGAGTAAGTATATTTATAGATTAGAAAATACTGTCTTGGCAACAAAAGTAAAACTTTTTCCCTTTGACATTAAAATATTTAGCAACATTTTTTAATTGTTTAAATAGTTTTGTTTGTAAGAACTTTAATGCTTGCCTCCTCAAATTCACTTTCTGCTTTGAATTAGAAACTTGAAACGTAGTGGGCACGTGCTCTTCACATGTGATTGTGCTCTTTTTGGCTCTTGGTTTCTGTTGAGCAGGCTCTGGCCTGGCAGAGACCTCGTTCGGTTGGATTATGCATGTACAGGCGCATGATCTTCAGACTGTCTCTTTCTTCTGTGTTCTCCTTCAACTTCACATCTGCATTTCTGAAAGGTTGCGAGGGGTCAAACCTATGCTTTATGGCATAAATTAAACCTAGAAGTCTCAAGAGCCTTGATTTAGAGAAGTGTAACAGAGATCAGTTTAAGAGGTAAAGAAAGACTTTGTTGAAGACTGAAGCTTAGTAGAGTGAGAGGTGAAAAGGGAGACAGATTTCCAGTGGTGACGTGGAGTTTGGGAGGTGAAAAGCAGTTTAAATGGAGTTCAGGGAGAAGAAATCAGACCTGAAAAGGCAACTGAAATTAGAGGAGGAAATTTCTTAACTATGACGGGTTGGGAACTAAAAATTGAAGGATTCTTGTCAGCCCTTGTCTCATGGTGGTGCTATGAAGACAAAATGTGGAGATTTAAATTCTAAAGCACTGTGTATGAGTGAAAAACTGATGAAGAAATGAGAATGGTACCTTCAAAGTAAGAATATAGTTGTGAGAAATAAGTCCTTATGAAACAAAGGGGGAAATAAAATGCTGAATTCTTTGAGTGCTCATCAAGAGAAAACCCTATGCAAAAGTAATATATGGTACTGTTATGAAGAACAGTAATGCTGTAAACAATTGGGTCGTAATGCAGAGGTACATGATGGGTATATATCATAAAACCAATGTCATTTTCTGTACTTCCTAGTGCTTAAATGGTCATCTTTGCAACCATAAGTAATTTGCATTAGTGATGTTGATTTATTTGTTCCTTCTTACAGTGTTCAAATTGCTGTAACCTTTTGCCCAGAAAATTATTTCCATGGTCTTATATATGCCATTTATGATATAGTTCAAGGTTTTATTTTGCACTTTAAACGGTGGTTAGAATATGTTTTCAGGAAAGTATACTGCTTGGCTAAGTAGACTAGTTAGTTAATTTTACATTTGAGATCTACTGTTAACAAAGTAGTTGTATCCCTCATTTTGCTGTGGTTAAAAAGTTGTGTAGTTCATACATCAGTCACACACCACAGTCCATATAACAACATGCAGCATAATGAGCATTTTTGTGCCCTTGTACAATGTATGTGGGATAACCTTAGTGGTGCAGCCTGACACTTCAGCTGTTCCAAGTCTGTTCTGATCCATGGGGTGAAGCAGCAGTTTAAACTCCACTCCCTGGAATTGCACTGTGAGTTGGTGTTGTCTGCTGTGGGTCACCACATTTGATGTCTTCCCTGTCCCAGAGCTGCTTACTGCAAGATGATGCTTTTTTACCAGGGCATCTTTCTATGTCATTTCACATAGTCGAACTTCTCTTTTCACCAAGCACTAGGGCTTTCCACCTGCTCTTACAGGTGCTGGGAAGCCTATAACATGGGCTTCATTTTGTAAGATATATTTTTGTACTTTAGCCTGTAGAAACCTTATATCCCTTTGCGGAAATACAACTCCAGATAAGATAATGTCTCTATGTTTTCTAATGTTTATGCTAAAAGTCTGTAAGAGGCTCAACTGTTCTTCAGGTTTCCTTTGTGTAATGTAATTGCTCATCTGTTCTAAAATGTGATTGATGTTTGTGGATGGAAACAACCATTGTTATACTGCAGCTATTAGTCACAAATCCATTCCAGAAAGGGTTGTGGTTTTCAGGCTGGCTCTCTTTGTCACCTTTTGGATAGGGAGGAAGCTTCTTACGACGGACGCCCCGTGCATTCTGTAAAGCTAATAATTTCAGAAGTGAATAGTGAAGATTATGAACAACCATTCATCTGTCAAGCTTCAAATGCCTTTGGACAGGTTGCATCCTACATTATATTAAAACGCAGAGGTAAGAAATATTCTTACTTTTGAGGCCTGTGTTTGTCTTGACTTCTCTGGAGAAGAATTTGATACCAGATGCTCATGTATCATATTGACAGAAAACAGATAGAATACAGTTTGCATGTACCGTGCATAGAGAAGCAGCCGTTGTAGTAGTGTATTTATCATTATGAAAAAAATATATAGATGGAAGTGAAAATTATGATACTCAAATTTGTATTACATTTGTGTGAAAGATCAGATTTGGACAGATTCAACATTTAAAAAAAAATCGTCTCCTGTTTTTTTGCAGTTCCTGATATCCAGACAAGGTTGACTGGAGGGCTTCTCTCTTTGTTCATTTTAACACTTATTGCTTTAATAATCTACAAGATTTTCAAGATTGACTTGGTGCTTTGGTACCGGAGTTCTGTCTGTGTCTTTGCAAGTAAGGAAGGTATGTGAGTGTGACCATCCTATTTTTTTTCCACTTGTCATTACTTTTAAGCAATAATATGATTATTTAGTAGAATGTATGTGGAATTTCCTTGAGGAATTTTCACAAAAACATTGGGGAGGGGCGGGTTTTTTTCAGTCATATGGGTAAAATTTCTAGTCACAGCTGATGTAAGAAACACTGCATAATACTGAAGGTAGTCATGGTAAGATAGGTTAAAAGAACAAGTTTTTCACAAATTAGCATGTTGCTTTTTGCTTTTCTATAAAGTAGTTTCTTTACCTGTAGATTTATGGTCACTCTGATGATAATCAATAGTTGTCAGCAGAGCTAGATCCTGTAAACTAGCTGTTTAAAAACGTGCGTTAAATATGTACATTGAAAATCAGACTCATATTTTCTCAGATGTTAATTTTGTTGTGGGTTTTTTGGCAACTTCTGTCTTTCATCAAACACTTTCTTTCTAAATCCTATCAGTTTATGATGGTTACATGCCAAAGAGAAAGATAAGTACTTGTTCTGTATTATGTGACTCTTCTTATGTGTGTTCATTGCTATGGTGTGAACAAAAACATCGGACAGATGTGAAAAAATTGAATTAAGTGCAATGTTATCGATATTTTGTGTGGCAGCCCTCACAACTAGTGTGTCTGAAGTTCCTCATAGTTGAAAGTAAATGGATTATGTGCATTGAGATTGTTAACCATTACTCTTGGCTGTTCTAAATGTTTTTACAGAAAAGTAATTTCAAATTAAAAGTTCGTTTTTCCAAAATCACTTACTAAAGTTTAATGATAAAAGTAAAAATTAAAGAAACTATATCTTGTAGCTTGCTGGGCTAAACTTAACTTATTGAGTTAAATCTCATTTTGGTTTGGTTTCTTCATTCCTGTTTATTATGCAATTTTAACTCTGAAAACATCACCTGCCTTCTGGTCTTTTTTCTTCTACCTGCCTTTCCTTCACAGAATTACCACGTGAAAGAGTTGCCATTTCCCACCCTTTCTCATCGTTAGTCAGAAGTGGAGATAACTACGGTTGAGTTGGGGTTTTTTGGGGGGGTGTGTGTGGTGAAGAAAACCCTGCAAGAGGACATTTTCTTAATGTCTTGGCACCTCTGGCACCTCCCAGGTCCTGCACACAGCTTGCTTGCTGGCACATCTGTCCCCATGATGGGAAAAGAGATCAGATTCTGTGGCTGATTATCTTTCTTCTGATTTGTAGAGCATTTTAGTGCTTTGACGTTATTCTGACAGATATGTGATTCAGCCTCCCCCTTACTATTTGCAAACAGTCCAAAATGAAACCTTGCAACGAAGTAATATGTTGCTGATTTTCAGTTTTTTAATAGAATCATTTGTGTTTGGTTTCAGATGGGAAAATCTATGATGCGTATGTCCTTTACACAAAAAGTGGTGAAGACAGAAGTTTTTATCATCTGCAAACATTTGTTCATAGAATACTCCCTGAAGTTCTAGAACAACAATGTGGATATAAACTCTTTATATTAGGAAGGGATGATTTACTGGGAGAAGGTATGATTTAATTAGAGTTAATAGGCTGTGTTTGGACACATTGTTCTCAGGTTAGAAGATTATATAGAGTTAAAAACTACCTAGTTTGGGAAAATAAAGCTATATTTGTTTATTTTTAATAATTTGTCTGTTTTTCCACTGGATGATTTTTTATTTTTATTTTTTTAAATTTCTTTATGAAAAATTCCTCTCTTGTTATGAGGATCTGTACTTTCTTTGTAATGTTTACCAAACGAGAATTCTTCGGCATTAATAATACTGTTGAGATTATTTGAATGATATCTGCTCCTGGGGACTGAAGAAAGCAGTTTTTGGCCATAATTTCATGCAATTGATCATGAATTGTGAGTGATGGTTGGGAGATCTTAAACCTACCAGTCCCCCGACCATATATATGTGATTTAAAATTAAGAAATATTTTACATCAGTTGTAAAGTTTCTATGCATAATTCTGTTGCTTATTCCTTCATTACTTTACAGCAGTGGTCAGTGTAGCTGATGAAAGCCTTAAGCAAAGCAGAAGACTGATGATTATTTTGGGATCAGAAACATCTAGTTGCTGCCTGTTAGAAGACACCTCTGAACAACAACTAGCTATGTATAATGCTCTCATCCGTGATGGGATCAAAGTGATTCTTATAGAAATGGATGAAATACAGGACTACACCAGCATGCCAGAATCAATCAGATATATTAAGCAAAAACATGGAACTATCCGATGGAAAGGGGACTTCTCAGATAGATCTTGTTCAGCAGATACAAGATTCTGGAAAAATGTGCGTTATCAAATGCCATCCAGGAAAAAAGCATCTTATTCTGAAGTGTATTTGTTGCCCCTAACTTTGAACAATTCTGCAGCAAAGGGAAGTTGAGATGCACTTATTAAAATACAATAATACTGAGAGGGTAATGGTGAAATGTGGTTTGTTTGCTGTTCTTTTTTTTTTAATGCAAAGTCTTTATATTACAAAATAAATGTTATCTTCAAGGAGTAAAAACTTCTCATCCTTTCCCCAAATTACACCACAAAAGAAGAACCGTGCAACTTTATTTCTATTCTGTTTTTTGGAATAGGGAAACAATTTGCTGTGTTACTCTCAGATATGTGAGAAGTAAACATTGCTGATGGTGGTTGACTATTAAACAGTTGTGGTCAACATAAATGTAACATCCACTGAAGGAGGAGCTGTGAATTCATTTTTTTAAAAACTGAAACTGCAGTTGATATAAATTAAAAGATTATTTGTGTTGTCAGCATTTTCCTAGTCATTCTGTTCCTCTTCATGTTGCCTCTCCATGATTGTCTGACTTCCTTATTGCACAGTACAGATTCTTGCAGGAAGCTTTTCGGGTGCCCTCCTGAGCAATAGGCCTTGTCCTTGCTTCTTGAAGGGTGTATTTAAAACCCTTGCAATACTAAATGTGTTTCAACTAAACAGCTGGTACCAAATATGTTCAGCAAATGGAATGGATTCCATGGCTGTTTGCACATTTATTCAATAATTCAGTATTATCTGATCTATGTGGTGTTTCTAAACTTAGTATCTAGAAATGATCATGAAACTGAAAATATTTCAGATTCCTTGCAAACTGGAAGCTTTTTAGACTGTTCTGGTACTCTGGAAACCAGATGTTCTCATTCCATGTTTTGGCTGTGCTAACTACAAGCAGAGAAATTCACTGATGATCTATCAAAGGGCTTTGCTTGGGATGGATATCATGGAGAGAATGGAAAATGGCCAGTTATGAAACATGACTAGGTACTTATGGCAAGAAATTATAACTTGTCCACTTGTCAAACAAAAGTTAGGGCATGTGGTTATATCAGCCGGCTTGGGAGTCACTTGATATTTCTGGACCCCAATAGATTGTTCTGTGTGCATCACCGTGAGAAGATGACATGCTGCTTCCTTTTCAAGGCAGTCTAAAGTGGCAACAATTTTCACACTTCAGTCTTGAAGAGCATCGACAATGCAATTGTTAATTCTGCTTGGGTTTTATTTTTCTTTTCTGAAATTAAGTAGTTTCTTTATCTTTTTTGGTAGAATAGCATCTCTCACTGAATTCCTTTCAGTTGATCCTCAGAAGTGTATATGTTGTGGAATATACTCTTCAATGAGCTGTGTATATGACTCGCACGACTGGAGTGCTACCATGGATGGCTACAAGCTATTTAGGTGGGACAGACTAGGAAAGAGAGGTGGTGGGTATGCTCTGTATGTCAAAGAGTGTTGTGACTGTATAGAACTCAGCAATAGCAATGATAAGGTAGAGTGTTCATGAGTGAAACTCAGCGGTATGTGTAGTAACCCAGATATTGTGGTGGGATTCTGATATCGGCCACCCAACCAGGATGAAGAGACTGATGAGCTATTCTATAAACACCTAGAAGTCTCGCAACCACTTCTCGTCATTCTCATAAGGGATTTCAACCTTCCAGATGTCTGCTGGAAGTACAACACAGCAGAAAGTAAGCAGTCTGGAAGGTTCATAGGGTATATGGAAGATAACTTCCTAACACAACTGGTAACAGAACTGACTAGAGAGAGTGCCTAGCTGGACCTGCTGTTTGCGAACAGAGCGGGCCTTGTGGGAGAGGTGACGGTTGGAGGACACCTGGGACACAGTGATCATGAGATGATAGAATTCTCACTTCTTGGGGCAGCGAGGAGAGAGATCAGCAGAACTGCCACCCTGGACTTCCAAAGGGCAGACTTTGAACTATTCAGAAGGCTGCTTGATAAAATTCACTGGGAGGTAGTTCTAAAAGACAAAGGAGCACAAGAGGGCTGGACGCTCCTCAAGAAGGAAACCCTGGTGGCACAAGAGCAAGCCATCCCCGTGTGTGATGAGTTGATGGGGAAGAAAACCAGGTTGGCTGAGTAGGGAGCTTAGTATTGATCTCAAGAAAAAGAAGAAAGTTTATGAGCTTTGGAAAAGGGGGCTGGCATCCCACGAGGACTACAAGCGTGAGGTGAGGACTACAAGCGTGAGGTGAGAACATGTAGGGAAAAAATCAGAAGGTCTAAAGCCCAACTAGAACTTCAACTTCTTCAAATATATCAACAGCAGCAGGAGAACAAAGGAGACCTCCCTCCCTTGCTGGATGCAGAAGGGACAGTAGCAATGAGGGATGAGGACAAGGCAGAGGTGCTCAACGCCTTCTTTGCCTCAGTCTTTAACTCCAAGGAGGAATGTCCTGGGGATACTCAGCCCCCTCAGCCAGAAAATAGTGTGAATGAAGCTCCAGCTGTTCGGGAGGACTTGGTTAGAGACCTGCTTAGCTAATTAGATGCACACAAGTCTGTGAGGCCAGACGGGATCCATCCAAAGGTATTAAGGGAACTGGCAATGGTCCTTGCCAAACCCCTTTCCCTCATCTACCAGCAGTCCTGGCTGACTGGGGAAGTGCTGCTGGACTGGAGGCTGGCAAATGTTACACCAGTTTACAAGAAGGTTTGGAGGGAGGATCTGGGTAACTACTATGGTTGGACTCGATGATCTCGGAGGTCTCTTCCAGCCTTGTGATTCTATGATTCTATTGATGAGAGAGAAGGCAAGGTCTGGGAATGGAACATACATTTAAAGTGAGAGATTTGCAAGAGCATTCCATAGTACCTTTTTCTTTGAGGAAGTTTAGCGTAGTCATTGTGAGCAGTGTGTCATTCTGCTGGCTGTGGGGTTCACAGCTGTGTAATTTTCCACAGCCTCCGTTGACTAAAGACTTCTTCTGATATGCTGTCATGAAACTGAGAACAGATGAGGTACTATTATTCTAGTAGGTGTTGAATCAGTCTTCTTTGGAAATGCGTAACATTTAGGCTGGAGCCTTTAAAAATAAATTTAGTAATTTAGGGTTTAAATCATTATTGTGAAATTTTTACATTGTATTTAGACTTAGACTTGCTCAGAAAATCTACACTTTCCTTCAAAGTTTGGAGTTTTTATTGCTTGTGTTTTAAACAGAACTCTCTTACTGCCTGTGTAGAATGAGTGGAAATAATAAAGAAAAGATGCTGGAACTGTGGTAGATTTTTTCCAACTTTCTAATTTCGTATGCTTTGAAATAAAAAAAAAAAATACTAGACACTAGGATCTGCAGTACCATAGAGAAGTACATTGATTTTCTTGGAGTTGTGCTAATATTTTTCGTTTCTTATGTGAGTGTGCCATTGTGATCTCTGGCCACTTTTTTCCAAAGCTCTTTCAGAGGTTTGCTACAATATCCAAGATAAGCAGCTTCCCACTAAACGAGACTCCTAAGGACTCTTAAGTGAAGACAGATGATTGTGAGTCAGCATTTGTCTACCGGATACTTTCTTCTGAACAACAACATTTGCTATGATTATGTAAGCATTTTGGTATTCTTGTGTGAAAATGAGTGTGGGAGAAAGGTTTCAGTTATTGTGATTAATTCTTAGCTAACTGCTTAAACGTAGCACGACATGAAGTTGTGGCATATTTTTAATGTGGAACTTTATTTTGAAGCTGAATTTTGTCTCTGTTTTCTCCTCTTGGAAACTTTTTTTAGTAAGTTGCATAGGAAAACACACTAGTTTTTGTGTTGCAATAAAAGAAATCCCATGCAGATAGATGTGTTAATTGCTCTTATTAAAAAAAAAAACCTTCACAAACTATTAGTTGGCTAGAGGTTTGCATCTGGAAACTTGGTAGCTTCAGAATGAAAAGTAAACTGCAGTGTAATCCATGAAAAAGTTTGTTCACCACAGTGTAGTAGATATATTCCATTTTATTGTCTATGCTGACAGAGAAAACAGTCTGAATGGTATGTGGTGTAAGATACACTGAAAGCATTCTCTGCACCATTTTTTACTTTTCAACCATAAGTAGATAATATTTCTTTAGTTGGCTTGTTACTGAATTTTTTTTTTGAGACTGTAGATTACCCATTCCCTTTCTTACCTTGTCATCAAGTTGTCTCAAATTTTCTAATTCAACCGTGTCATTCCATCTGTACTATGAGGCTATTTTTTTCTGGGAGACTTCCTCCTTTTTATAATTTTCCTCCCATATCCCACTTTCTTACCTTTATGGCAACTAATGCTGAGATACAGCCCATTTCACATTTTAAAGTACGCATCTACGACTGCAATAATTCATGGATATGGAAATGTGATGGAGAAGGAGCAGCATATGCTCTGAGCCCAAACCCAGAATGAGTTGTTGCAACCTGATAGAATCTCTGTGATGGCCCCAGGTAGGACAGCCCTGACTGGATTTTTTCCCTGTTTTCTTAATTTATGTGTGTGTTGCATCCTAGAAGGTAGAAGAGCACAAAGGTGATATTACATTTCCCTTTTTATCTTGGTGTCTTCAGCTTCTGCTAGAGAGGGAAGCCCATTCTGCCTTTTGTTCAGAGACAATGGAAGTTTATCTGCTATTCCTGCTTCCATAGCTGCAGTTAGCTTGAAATAGAAGCAGGCAGAATACAGTGAGTGTTTATAAAATCTGGGTTAAAGAGAGACTTTTTCTCCCCTAGAAACACTGAACGATGTATTATTTGGTAGTGCTTCAGCGTATGTGTAAGTAAAATCAGTGGCTAGCAGCTTTGCTCCAGAGCACTCCCAGGTGTCTGCTTTGGTCACAGATGCTACAAGGCACGTACACTGAAGCAACAGAATTTCCTCTTCTCATCCTTGCACATTCCTGAGAGTAAAGACCAAGTACAACACTTGATGTGTATGCTTTTTCTCTTCTTTTAAGATGGGATAATATTAGCCAGGACTTGATGCATTTGTTGAGGCAAACAACGTTAGTCACTAAAAGTGAGCTAGAAGGTATAATAGTAAATAATCACTTGTGTCTTGTGTACTCAGCCCACTATAAGGTTACTTCCAATGTTGGAATTAATTGGAAAAAGGAGTCTGATGTCTGCTGGGCATCAGAGGGAGTAGTTAAAAGTACAGTTTATGTGACTTCCTCTGAGAGAGCATCCAGGTGACTGTCATTACAGCTGGTGCCAGAGCTCTGCTTGGCAATCACAATGACTGTTAGGAGTTGATATTTCACTCTGAAGAAAGGTAGAAAGCTCACCAAGTCATTAAGGTGGATATTCTGCTCCAGAAAGGTTAGGGTTTTTTTAATTGTTGCTCCAGATCACATGACTTAAATTTGTAAACTCTTTTTCTGGTTTGTTTTTGCTCCCAGATACTCATCAGATCTTTTTTTTTGAGCATAGCAGTGGCTGTAATAGAAGGGGAATTTTGGATGCTGTCTCACTGTCTCATTAGTTTTTTTTGTTTTGTTTGTTTTGTTTTTTTTTTTACTAAGCAGTTTCTCTGATGGGTTTTATTTCTGTGGGCAGTTATTAAAATCAGTGTTCTCTTTTCCCCTTATCTCACCAGCAATATGTATCAGGTGGGTGCTTGCTTTTCCTGCATTGTTCATGGTGTAACACAACCCAGAGCTGCCTCATCTCTCCTCCAAACTCTAACTCTGATTTTGAGTGTTTGCACTTGCTTGCTCAGTTTTTATATGGTGAATATATACCATATCCCTGAAATGGGAAGAGCCACATTCAAGTCCTTAAGAAGATTTTTCTCTCTTTGAGCACATTGTTTCTAATACCGATACTGTTTGTTTGCTGGTTTGTTTTCTGTTTTTCAAATATGCATAATTAACTATTTCTTCTGTGCCATGCAAGTGGATAAGTGGGACAAATAGTTGGATTTGAAAAGAAATTCAGGCTGTGTGCTCTTATGCTACATCTCACTCCTAGGGAAGCACACTCAGGCTGAATCAGCTAGGTTTGTTCTTTCCCAGTAAAGCATGCCACAATCACATCATTTTGAATGGAGCATGGGAAAAGCAGCAAGGCAAATGCATCTTTGTAGGAGTAAAGAAGTCACAGACAAGTAAAGGTAAAGATGTTACAGACAAGTAAAAGAAGTTATAAATTCTTCCACTTCTGAAATGGTGAATAAGCAGCATATTTGGGAGTTACAAAAATTAAGATTCATCTGTCTCTCTAAAACAGAAAAAAAAAAGGCAGTTAACTCCCCTACACATTGCCTACAGGAACAAAATGTGGAAAAGCTAAAGAGCTGTCCTGACAGGGACACTCACAGTGGGAAAGAACTTGTGTGCCATATGGCCCCTTACCATCTGTGTGTGCTCTCTTCTGGGTTGTGACATCTGGTTCTGCTTGATATCTGGCTCTGATTCCAGTATTCTTATAGTAAATGGGACTTGATTATCCTCAGAGACTGAAGAGAGTAGACCACATGCTGACTTCTGTGAGAAAAGCCAAGTTTTTCATAAAAATATGACTCTTAGGCCTAGATCTGAATGGTTCGGTACATGTATGTATTTAAATGAACCAAGGATGTGCCAGCACTGTCTGCTGTGAAAACGGCTGACTTTGGTGTGTTTGACGTTTGTTTGAAAGTTGGACTATAAAGTTAATTGAGTACTTAATTTAAGAGATGAACTGGTTAATTACTTCAGAAGGGATCACATCCAGGAGTGAGGATGGGAAAAGACTGGGGTCCCAGGATGAAGGCTAGTGAGGGACTAACAATATCTGCCATAGAAAGTGGCTATGGGGATCCCCACACCCCGCAGCAGTGAGCCACACTGACGCTGCGCTGGGCAATGCCTCCACCTAGTGATGCCTGAGACTGAAGCTCTTGCCTTTTAAAAAAAGCCACTGTTTACATAAGATCATAACAAAGGTCTGTTGTTACTAACGTCAAGCCACAACACTGAAAAGAAAACCCACCAAGAGGGAATAAAAAAAAGAAAATATTCTGAATTATACTGTAATTATTATTTTTAGTGCTTTCCCCATCCTTTGTAGGAACTAGCAGGGAATTCAGCGGAAAAGGAGATTTTTGGCCTTTGAGTCTATACATCTGTTAATTCAGTGTTTCAGAATTAATTGGAAAATGGGGAAGAGTTGTCCTCAGTAAAGCTGTGTTTCTTTATCAGCCTCCAGCATATGTCAATTACAACTGAGTGCTCTATGTTGAGCAAACTTCTCACTGATTATTCCAAGAAAAAGACTAAATGGAGGTTACTTCATCTGGGATCTGCATTCCAGCAGATCAGCCGTGCATGATGTCTGGAGGACCATTACCAACCGTGTGCTCCCCGAGCAATTGAGAGTCCCACTGTTTACTTGACATTGTGAAGTATGAAGGATTTGGGCCTAATTTAATTATCTAGCCCATTGAGCTGGGAACCAATGGATCCAATGGCTATGTGGTGAGAAAATCTTGGAATGTGGGATGCTGAAGTGTTTGTAAGACTGCAAGTCTGCAGATAGTAGGAAAGATTCAGTAGTCCTTGAAGAATAATTGTCTCAAGGCTGCCATTGGGGAAGAGCAGTCAGGTGCATCATGAAGATAGTCCAAACTGAATGTTACAACGCTTCTGGGAGGAGGAAGCACTGGCGTGTTCTTCCTGGCTCTGATGATTTGTGAGTCAAATTTCCCAGACTGTCTCTGCCACCTGAAATGATCAGTCCCTGACACTTTCTTGGATGGTGTGCCCAGACCCCAAGGGACCTTGCAAAGCTTCTTTCCTTGCTCTTATGTGGCCCTGCTTGTAGTCCAGTTTGGTTTTGTGGGGTTTTTTTTAATTAATCTACAGCCCTATGGTTTAGAATTGGAAGAGAGTCTGCAAAATGGAAGAGATCTGGTGGTAGAACTTTTGCCAAAATCTGCATGGAGCAAAATTTTGTACTTAGATTAATGCCTGTCTTAATAATGATGTTATTAATATTAATAGCTATGTTAATGCAGCCAAATAAAAGATCCTGCAAAGGCTCAGGCAAAATGATTCTGAATTCCAGAAATAATTAACACAGAATTGCTGAGGTAGAGTGGTTCATAATGCTATAATCAATTCAAGAAGCTCTCGATAGTAGTTATATTTTGTTCCAAGTACTGAGATTACAATTTTTGAAGTGTTATAGTAGTATATGCATTAGGATACATGGAGGTCATCTGATGACTGAGAGGTCCAAAAGCAGCCACAGTCATGCTTTGTGTGTAGGCTGTGATATACAATGCTGCCTAAGCTGAAGTTTTCTGCTCCAGCTTTGGGGAGGCTGTGAGTAGTCACTGGTATCCTGGGGCAGGCCAGGAGTTACGGGAGTGAGTGGCTCAGTGGGTTTGGTGGGTCTTCAGGAATATGGGAGTTGGGCCAAGCTCTTGTTTCTCTTCTTCTTTAGTCTATCTCTTCCTTGAAACTTACTAAAAGAGGCTGCCTCTTGCTGATCTCCTAGTCAGTGGCACATAGCTTCATCTTGCAAAAAAACAACTACCTTACTTATATGCCTGTGCTCTTAAGTTTAAACAGGTAGTGGCTGGAATTGGCCTAGAGTGCTTGAGAAAGGAGTCTCTACATACATTTCTCTCAAGGATGTAAACAAAACAGGGTAGTGGCAATTTGTATTTACAGAGTAGGGTTCTGGCTGATAGTGTGAAATGGTTTGTCATAGAAAATAAAACAAGCATTCTCGGCTGTATCGTAATGGGTGTTAAATCAAAGTGCATATTTCACAAAAGAAATCATGCCGTTTTTAAAAATAACCATATGACTTCTTCTTTGACAGCTAAATACCATCTCAATGAGTAAGAAGCTAATTGGAAAAAAACCCCAACAAAACCCAAACCAAACAAAAACCAAAATCAACTTGTGCTCTAAAAGTGTTTAGCCAATTTGACCCAGACCTGGCAGCATTATAAAGACTTTGTGGCCTGGCCTGGGCAAGAAGAAGGAAGGAGGTGAGGAGGAGTAAAACCAGCAGCACCCTACGTAATTACTGATTAAGATTATGTGTAGTGTTTTGAACTACTTGTGGGAGATGTGAAGCACCAAAATGTCATTTTATCTTTGTATGTACCTCTCTCTAACCACAAATGTACTTACTATGGGTGTATTTCACTGCTTTTGGCTTTTCTCTTTGAAGATAATTCCAATCAGCCTAGTGATGTTCTTTTGGTTTCCTGAGCGAGGCCACCTCCTGGATCACCATGTTCCTCTCACAAGACCTGGTGGTGTGGAAATTCCCCTGCCTTAGATGTAGAGCAGCATTTTCCTTCCCCTAAAAGCTCCTGGCTTGCTGTCAGCAAAGTATTTCCAAGCAGTAATTACAGAGCACTTTTAAAGGAAGCTGTAAAAGCAGCTGTGTTTGACCTGCACTTGTATTTCATATGGAAGTGCAGGATGTACCTAGCTGCAGGTGATCCTAAATGCCTTGGGGAGGAAAACTAAGCTTTTGGCATGTGATGAAGTTTGTTTATAGGTTCGGTGAGTCTGTGTTTCTCTGGCTTGGGGCTTGGAAGGACTAGAGGGAGATGTGCTGACTGCAACAGTTCCAGCTGACAATTCCTCTGTCCAAGAGCTGTTTCACAGCCCAAAGACACACTTTATGTAGGAAGGCTCCTGGGAAAAAGGAGGAGCAACAAACACTAGAGAGGAGCATGTGAAATGCTCTGTAAAGACAGGCCAGCGACTGATCAAGCCAGGCATTCTGTCTTCAACAGCGGCAAAAGGAGTTGCTGAAAAGCTGCTGACATCTCAACAGCAGCCCAGGCAGCTTCCCGAAGCCAGGGCAGGCAGGTAGGTTGCTGCTACCTTCTCCCCTCCCTGCCCAGTTTCGGTGTACCCCAGCTTTGGGTGACATTTCTGAGGACTCAGGTGGGTATCGAAGTTGAAGCTACCCTTGCTCTGGTGCTGCACCTGCATGGACAGGCTCCCAAGGGTGCTAGTTCCAGCTGCAGCTCTTGTTGCTGTCAGCTCAAGCCATCCTGCTCCTACAGCATCTCATGTCTGATTCTGGTGCTTCCTCATACACTCCCTTAAAGCCAAGGAATGGAGCCAACAGCAGGCAGGCCCCTGAAAACAGCTCTTCCTGTAGAGCAGAGGTGCTTCCATATGAAGTTGCTCTCCTCTTGTTTGATCTGGCCTTACCAAGCTGCTGCACTTGTTCAAGGGACACCTTGTGCTGGCAGGCTAATAGGTTTTGTTCCCACTAGCTGTTTGCTGAAACTACCCGGGATGTTTTAGTGTTGCAAGATTCAGAACGCATTGGGTGGCTGAATAAAAACAAGTGACATTGTCATATAAGCACTCCTGGAGATCTTGGGATGCCCTGAACTCTCGGTGTGTATTGGTTTCCTGTTGCCTACAAATGTCAGCAGGGAGCTCTGCACATTTGCAGCTCCTGTGCCATGGCTAATTCAGACTACATGGATTTTACCTTCAGTGCTCAAGGGGTGAAATCTGAGCTCTACTGAAGCCCTGGGATCAGGATAACATTCTGATGTCTGAACCCTGAAGTTTCTTTGGTATTTTGCTTTTTTTTACCCTCTGTAGCAACAAACAAAAACCCGTGTGAAACCTGGTGGTATTTCTGTACCTTGTTTGGCTTGTGTTGCTTGAGCATTTCATGGCATTTTGCCACTGCTTGTACAATAGGTGTCAAAAGAATTTGTGTATTTACAGTGAGATACTTTATCGTGCTTACTCGGCAAATATTTGGGCTCGGGCAGTCTGTTGACTTTCTCTCTTTAGAGTGAAAAAAGAGGGTTTTGTGTTTCCTGCACAGTCTGTTGATGTTGGTGGGAAACTAAGTCCCTAGAGTGAAGTATCAGAACTCAAACACTGTTTTGTAAGCCTTAAAAAAAACACAGAGCAGAGCCTATTTCCATTCAGATATAATAATGGTGAGTTGTTCTGTTGTTACTGCATAACACAGTTAACCACATCCTTCCCCAGAAAATAATAGAGCCCGCTTTCCTTATTAAAGAAACTTTGGACCCTAAGAGGTATTTTAACAGCCTGCTTTTCTCTTAAAGAAAACAGTGTTCTTCATTGATTCTTGGTTAGCAAACACTCATACAACATGAAATTACCAGAGAAATATCTGCAGGCATTTTGCTGGTGTGGCCATCGTGTGCAGTTGCATATCAGCAGTGTTATGGCACTTTTTTGCTATTCTTCTAGCATGGTCTGATAGGAAACCTACCCAAGAACCAAACCAGTTGAAAACTGACTGTACTTCTGTTGTTCCTCTTGGCCAGTTATTTCTTAAGTGTAACTGTTCTCTGAACTGTCTGCCATCTAGGAACACAATTTCTTTTTTCTGACATAGGAGAGGCAAGGATGGGTGATTAGGATGGTGTGAGAAGCACCACTCCTAAAGCACAGCCTTGGTAGTGTTAAGCAACTGTTTGGTGGTCTGTGTTCTTGTCTCTATACCATTTAAAATACTCTATTATGGTCTTTTGCAAGCCCCTCTGAATATTGCATTACTTTGCTAGGATCCCATTGAGATAATGTTTCTATTATCTGGCCACATGTTTAGGTTTTAAGGATAAATTTCCATTGCATTGGATCTGATGGACTTTCTGTTGCCCTGGTCAAGGGGTTAAGTGAAAAAGATCATATCCCGCAGTAAACAGCAAAATCTGAGACACTAGCTTCTGGTGAGGGATTTTTCTGCAACCAATAGAACTTTTTCCATGTTTTTATCCGCTCCTTTATCAAACTTCAGTGCAATCTCAGTGCCTGCCATCTGACACATTAAAGAGAAAAGGATGATGTATCTTCACAAAAGACATGGCAGCCCTGTGTAACTCCTTGCCTGAGGTCACTGCCTAAGTAGCAAGTCCACGTGTGTCTCTGAGGAGACTAGACTTGGAAGAGAGATCCCATAACATCAGACAAAACACAACAGGCTCAGGAAATTACTGGTGCTGAGAGTAATTGGAGGCTAGGAGAGTACTGAGGTGGAGTTATGGTGTATGTTGGCTATGATCTTACTCTTTATTTTTCTTAATGGTCCTTACTATAGAAAAAGTACTGAGCTAGATGGTCTAAACCGGCACAGCTGCTGTCATGTTTCAATGACTTGAAATGTAAATGCATTACAAAGATGGAGATATTCTGTCAAGATTAATACCACTGCTGTTGACAAGCATTTTTCTGTGTGTTTTTTTAATCTCATTGATTGATGGTTTATTTCCATAAATAGCAAGTCTTGGAAGGAATCATATTGCCTGAATTGTAGACTCTTCAAAAGTCACCATTGTCTATTTCTTTTGTCTGTTACTACCTGTTCCTTCATGTCAGTAAAGTCTGCCACTATTACATTGCTTCAACAAGTTCCACAGTTATTTTTTATTCTTGTGAAAATTTTTCATTTTTCCATTATTTCTGTAACCTCAACTTGAACCAAATATTTGATTTGAGATCTGAGATTTACAGTGTTTGTAGCAGTAAATTTATTCTTTACATTTTCAAGTTTTAAGAGTCTACCTGAAGGGACCCTGTTGGTGAAAACTACCTGGAAACCTTTTGCTAGAGCAGGTTCTACTTTTTTTGTCATCACTATTGTTTTGCCTTATTATTTGGAACATAAATAAATATTTTTTCTTGGTGCAGATGATGATTTTACTGCTTCCTATTGAATATTACATTTTGACTGAAACTTCTAGATGCTTCTTCCTTCTCATTAATTTACCTAGAATTTCAGATGTAAGAAGTTAGCTCCTTCTTTTCAGATACTGTTTGGCTCATAAGCAAAACAGAAAAAATAGGAGGCAGTAATAATTGGGTATATTTGAGCACATTGACCTACAGTGATTTCAGTTGAGTCTGACATATATAAAGAACAGGAAAAAAGGTTTCTGTAAACCTCACAGACTTCTCAGTTTGTGTGTTGCTGGAAGATGCATGGACCAGACAAAAATACTGTTATAGCAGTGTATTTGGAATGGAACTTGTCTTAGAGTCAGTATGAGACTCTGAATAGTTAATGCAGACACTTACAACCTCCTTAAATTCCACCTTTTCACCTATGATGAAAGGTGGAATTGTCTATAATAACAATGCTCAGATACTATTGAATGGTATGGCTTTAATTCTAGGCTTTCTGTTCTCCAGCTCGAAAGAGCAACAAAACCAACACCACCTCCAAAAAAAATAAAAAAGGAAAAAAAGAAAAAAAGAAAATTAGAATTACTCATTTCCACTTTAGCTGGAACATCGGAAATATTTACTGGCAATGGGAATTTCCAATAGGGAGTTAGAGGTGAAGTTGATGGAAAAATTGTCACAGGTGGGAAACTGATGGAGCTGATTGATTTTTTTGACTGACTGATTGAAAGGAAACATAGCTGAAGTGTACAGAAGTGTACAATCTTGCAGATTTTTTTACACGTAATCTTATTCCTCTTCATGCTGCCTAAAGCAGTTTTAGTAACGTTTGTTACAATACTTAGTTGTGTATTTGGAACTTTCTTCTTCTGAAATCTGCAATCCAGAGATATGTCCCTACTTCCGTCATGCTGTTTCTTGAAAACATAGTTGAGATGTGTTCTATTATGTTGAGTTGATACGCTACTTTTCTGTTGTGATGAATATGCTGGAAAACATGTCAGAATCTTGTTTGTTTTATGTTTCTTTTGCTAAGTGTATGCAGTCGACATCTAGATTTAAAGAATTAACAGAGAGTTATTTTTTCTCTGATTTAGATTTTCTTATCAGACACATTCCTGTAGTGTAATTCAGTGTTTTCTTAAACTTCATAATAAACTTCTCCCGAAAGACAACACAAGCTTAACAGGATATTTTTAATATGAATAATAACTCAAGGACTTTAATATCTCCCAGCTATTTTTCAAGGAGTATGTGATGCAGCAATTATTTTACAGATATGTTTCTTTCATTGCCTTATCAGTTGCAGAGTTGCTGTTCTAGTAATGACTACATTTAAACAGTGTATTTCCATCCTTTAGCATATGAATTCATAGAAAAAAACTAGTTTTGCTAGTGATATGCAGAGAGATTAAACCTGTTTTCTGGTTTTATTTTCTACGATAGACTGGCGTTTCTGCTGAGCTTTTAAAGTTCAGATTTTGCAGTTACCCAAAGGTCAGATCTGATACCTGAGGTTTAGCTGGGGCAGAAAAGCAACCTGACAGAAACTTTATGCTGACTTTACAGTATTGATAAGCTTTGTGATAGCAGCGGGAGGGAAGCTGGTGGAAAGAGCTCTCCACAAAAGCTCTCTCATTCAGAAAACTTCTGGTTGTCTGAGTAAATTAGTGTAAATTAATTTGTATGAAGGTCGTATTTCTTCCATGATATCCAGCAGAGCTGGAAATGTGAGTGCCTATGGGCAATTGCCTGAATTTAGACACATGCCACCCCAAAGGGAAAGGGATGGTCTAATATTGCCTATCCGATTAGTGGCAGAAGGACCACTTCAGCCTTCAGAGGGAGCTCTACTCCCTAAATTGGCTATTCTTGGCTCTTGCTGTTGACTGTAAAGAGAACTAATAGGGAATGCTTACTTCCAACCCACTCACCCCCAGCCCCCGTCATGATGCATGCTGTCTGTCTGTCTTCTGAGAACAGAGATGATAGAAGAGCAGAAATAGCTCTGATGATACAAAAAATCTGACTGCCTGGTGCGCCCCCGCTCAGTTCTTCATTCTCATACTAGCCTTGTGGTTAGAGCAGTCATCAGGAAACTGATGAACTCTCTTGGCCCGAAGAAGAAGGTGCTCCCTCAACTCTTCCTAGACACTTTCTGCTTCTTGTGAGGTACCTAGGCCAATTTGTACCTGGTAGTGTAGTTTTGCTAGTTGTAAGCAAATGTGAGGGAACCCAACTCACTTAAGAGGATTCAGAGCCTCAGAATACAAATTCCTTATTGATGTCACACCCCATGTGACTGAAGTAGTATTTAGTCTTGGATGTTCTCTGTCTTCCTCATGGTTTGTAGCCTCCAACATGAGGCATCCCAGTTTCAGTGAGCAGTGTGGAGGGTTCTTGCTGGGACATAGAATCCTCTAGAGACCTTAGAAATTTGGTCTTCTGGTTTCTGGATAAGTGCTCTGACTGAAAGTCTTGTCTGGGCATTATGAATTGTTCTGAGTCTGAGTTGTAAATTGTAAATTGTTTTACACTGGTAGACAAATCTTTGTTCTTTCCAGAGGATGGGTCCTGAGTGTGTAGAGCTCAGTGCTGTGCTACTTAAGTGGCTAGTAATTAAAATCAAAGAAGAGGCTGTGCCAGAAAGTCTGTTTTCCCAAAAGGGTTTTGACTCTTCATTGAAACTGGGATTTGGAACAGAAAACAATCTCTTGGTGTAGAATAATAGATTTATTTTCTTAGAAATGCAAAACCTTGCCATTTTATGTTTATTCTCAGTGCTCAAAACCCATCAGGTCTCTTCTCTGGAGGAACTCTTTTCCATATATCTGCATTTCTCTGTATTTTTGAGACACAAAAAATAGGAATATATTATTGTGTGCTTCTCTTTTTTTCAACAGGTTTTCTGCTCCGAAGAAAGAACAAAGAGGAGGAAAGGACAAGCTTTTTTAAAAAGCAGAGCTTGAGACCTTACGGGAGCAGATCTCCAAGCTTTGCAGGAATTGCTGATTTCAGGGAAGGAAAATCGCTCTTTTGCCTCTTAGCAGAATTATTAATCACAGTATTTGTGATATGAAATTAAATATCTGACAAAGAAAAGGGAATTGAAACTCAAGTAAGAGTTACCTCCACTTTTATGTTACTTCTATTTCTCTATTGATGTAAGAAAATAAGAACCATCATACCAGCTTGCACAACTTCCCCCACCCTCAGGTCTTTATCCTGTTGCTAACTAAGAACACAAGCCATCAAAACCAGGCAAAGCAGAGGATGATGAACCCTGCCAGTGTCAATCATTTGGAATGGATATTCTCAGTTTAAAGAAGCTTTTCCAACAGCATCTCAAATGGTGATCAAAGTATTTCTTCTTCCTAAGTTTGAATCACACCCTTTGAACCCATTTGTGCATCTACTTTTGACAACTTCATTTGACAGTTAGGTTCTGGTTTTATGCATAGTGTTCTATACACACCTTGTAGCAAATGCCCTCTCTACCTCTGCTATTCTCACCTCTCTTTTTAACTAACTTTTTTGTTGTTGTTACATGCTTTTTGTCACTGGGGATCAGAATTGCATCCAGTGCTCAAGATAAGGATTTGTTGCATCAGTATAATAACATTTCCTGTTTTGTTCTCTGTTCTTTTGCTATAACTCCTCACAATCTGTTTAGTGTCTCGGCAGCTGCTGAACAACTGGCTGTTTTCAGAGAAAATCCAAAATGACCCCAAGACGTCCTTTGCAGGTAGGGAAAGCTGATCTCTTTCTATGTGTTGGTTAGATTGTTTCTCTGAGAACAGTGCTTTGTGTAGATCAAAGTATAACAATACCAATCCAAATACAGCTAGATGACACCTGATCTCATGGGATTTGCTGTGAAAATTTATCCGCTGTCCAAAACCAATCATTCTGCTTCAGAAATAACTAACAGAGTAGCTTTTGCATTTCAATTATTTACACAGGAACTATCAAACTTCCAACATCTGGGTTCTGTCCTAGAGCACTGGTGTACTGAAGAGCTAGGGGTAGTTAGTGTGGCTGTCAGGTACATGATGAGGCTGGTACATGATGAGGCTGTTTTGTGGTGAGGAGAGAGAAACATCTCTGCTCATGTCATACAATGCTGAGCATGCTCTTCACTGCTAATGCGGGAGGTCTTAAGCAAATTTACTTCTATAGGCTATTAACTGTAGAGCAAAGAGTGCAGGAACACTTTGGCCTCTGGTTATGGACTCTGAGAGCAACCAAGCAGGGGTGCTTGAAACCTGTTGCTCTTGAAGGCACTGAGGTCCTCAGAAGCTGCTAGGAGACCATGCAAGCTCTGCTGCTGGCTGTGGAAATGAGCTGGAACAGAGAGGTTTCTAATCAAACACTTTTGGATAAAAAGCTAGACAATGAACTGACCTCCGTTTCCTGCTGAATTCATGCTGAGGACCCATATTTCTAGTGTAGGCATTGATTAGCTGGGGGTCAGTCTCCTCACAGAGGCTCTGGAGGAGCTTGTGTTCCAGTGGCTCTGAGAGCTGCTCCCCACAAATCATGTGGACCAAAAGCCCAAAAAATAAATGGCTATGAAAAATGTTTGCTTAATGCGAAGGAACTCCACCAATCGGCACCAATTCCAGTGTAGTAGTGTGCTGCTCATATTATGCTGCCTACATCCTACAGGGAAAACAGATGAGGTATGGCTTCTCCTGTATCTTCCTAGCCACTGCTGCCTTTTATAGGCGCCTGTCAGATCACATTATTGCCTCTCAAATCTCCGAAGTAGCCCTGGTGAAGACCTGCCTGTGATTCGTACAGGTCATGGTTGCATAACATGTAGAATCCTATGGAAATTAAGAGTTTGGCCTAGGGTTGAATAGAAAGGTGAACAACTGATGCACTGTGTTATGCAGGAAAAGTAGGCATGGTGACCACAGATGAGAGGAAATAACTCATTTTTAGACTGATGGGAAAAGAAGCCTGTTTCCTGGAACAGCTCATCTCCCAAGACTTGCAGGAAATTATGTGGAAAGCTGCAGGGAAGTTTTCGATAAACAGAGGAGTTTTGGTTAGTGAGGAGAGAGAAAAAAGGTTGTATTGAGTTTTCACTGTAATGGTGAAGGAACAAACCTGAAGCATCAGCTAATATGTGCTGGAAGGAACTCTGTGGGCCATATAGCATCTTTACAGCTTACTGTCTATATTCTCAACATTACTTAGGCTGTCCAAACTAGGTACATACAGTGCTACAATAAATGCCCAGTTGCTGCCATACTTCTTTCTAGTTTCCATGTAATTAGCTGTTGGGAACCAGGGCCAGAGAATGCTTTCATTCTCATAGCCCTCCCTGCTTTGACAGCTGCTCTAAGGCCTAAGGATTAAGTGCTCTAAGGATTTCTGAACCCTAGCAGGGGACTCCATGGGGTCTGGACATTTGGCTGCTTCAACTATAGAAAAACTAACAAAAATGTTGATTTTTTTATTCTACAAAAAAAGAAGTTGGTTGATGTTTCATTTTCTTAGAAAAAGTTCAGAAGTTCTAGTTTGCATGACAAGCCTTGTTTTTCTTTCTAAAATATTTTAAACTTTCAGGAAATGTAAGCTCCAAGTTGCAGCCAGATCTGATAGCAAACATGATGAGGAAGAAAATGTTCTTCTAAAAACCCAGTCCATAACCTATAGACAAAACCAGACATTTTCTTAGTGATTTTATCAAAAATATAAATACTTTTTACAACTAAAGGTCTGCTTCTGCATGCTGTCAGTATGTCATGACTCCCTTTTATCAGTAATATGTTAACTTTAATAATTAACATACATGAAGTAATAAACAAGAATGTTTAGCAAGAAATAATTATAAACAATATCTTTTGCCAGCAAATTATCTTCAATTACTTTCTGGAGGATCCCAGTTCTTTTTTAGTTGTGTAAATTTATAAGAATTGTGTCTTTTGCATCTGAGTTACGATTT
The DNA here is from genome assembly GCA_033558235.1 of Neomorphus geoffroyi. Taxonomy (NCBI): domain Eukaryota; kingdom Metazoa; phylum Chordata; class Aves; order Cuculiformes; family Neomorphidae; genus Neomorphus; species Neomorphus geoffroyi. Next base: position 33,357,964 of record JAUMJM010000005.1, on the reverse strand, counting down.
CCAGAACACCATGCCCTTGTGGAAGTTTATTCCTAAGAAGCTGTGTAGAAAAAACTCCTTAACCTCAGGAAAGAGGTCAGATATGAACAACGACGATGCGCTGAATAATCTTCTGTTCCGCAGTAATGGGAAACAGAGTGGGTGCTGAACAGGAGGAGATTAGCTTCCATGCACTCTGAAGAGAGGGTTGGCTGTAAGGGTCTGGGACTTCTGGAATCAGTCTTTGCTGTTGCACCAAGCAATGACCTCTCAGATCTAATGGTTTTTGACTTAAACTTCAGAATATTTTGCTTAGACAAGTCCTGTCTGTGCCCTGAAATATTTGAACAGAGGAGGGCCAGTTTATTCAGCTTTCCTTTTGCAGATAAACTTTGGATATGATTCTTGCCTGAAGATACCTGCCTGCTTAGGCTCATTTTCATTTCTGTACTGTAAGGCACTCTGACATCTAAGGTCAGGACCACCTGCGGGAATGGAAGATCTAGGGACTCAGTGGAGTATTTTTATTTCCAGAAGAGCAACAGATGTACTGCACTGAAACTCTTTTTGGTGGGCTTTGTGTTCTCCCCAAGGGGATCCTGCTGGCAGCCTGGTGACATTCAGAACAGCTGTTGTTATTTTCATTCTGACCGGCTGTGGGCATGGTGCTGCAACTGTTTTCCTTTTGGGGCAAGGCATGGAGCAGAGAAATTGAGAACTTCTTTAGGAAGGGAATGTTCGTTTAAGATACAAGGGCTTTGGTGATGATGTTAGAATTTTTGTTTGAATATTGTCCTTGGCCTGACAAGGATAACTATCAGTGTTAAGACTTTTTATAAACTGATAATGATCAAATAGCTTCCAAAGTAATGTATCAATGTGCATCTCAAAGGTAAATACATACCAGGCACATTAAAAAGGGCAAATATAATTCTTGTTACTTTAGCCAACAGCTCCCTTAAAGGTATTCTCACCTCCATTTTGCATCCTCTCAACTTTAATACAGTAGTTGGCAAACATAATGGAGCTGGAAAACCAGATAAGAGACTTAATAGCTCTGCCTTGTTGTGATGGAGAAAGATGAGTATGATGAAAATCCTGATGGCTTTGTGACATTAAATTCTTATTAATCTTTTCTTATTAATCCTTTTCTTTCCACAGACATATCCCCCTCTAATGTTGTGTGGGACCCTGCCATGCCAGTTGACCCTGACTGGCTGCCAGGGACTCACCATGCTCTCTAGCACTCCTTCTCCTCAGCAGTACAGGGGAAGGAAAAATTATGAAAGGCTTGTGAGATGAGATACGGATGGAGAGATCACTTGCCAGTTATTGTACCAGCAAATTAGACTCAACTTGGGGAAATTAATTTAATTTATTGCCAATTACTAACAAAATAGTCTAGGAAGAAATAAAAGAAAACTTTCCCCCTACCCCTTCCTTCTTTCCAGGCTCACTTCACTCCCAAGTGTCCTGTCTCCTTCCCCTGAGTGGTTCAGTGGGATTGGGAATGGGGGTTGCCAATCAATTTGTAGCATTTTTCTGCGGCTCCTTCCCCACACTCTTACCCTACTGCAGTGTGAGGTCCTTCCAACAGGAAACAGTTCCTTACAAACTTCTCCGGTGTGGGCTCTTCCCACGGGCTGCAATTCTTCACACCAGTGTGGGTCCTTTCCATGGGGTGCAGCCCTCAGGAGCAGACTGCTCCAGTGTGATTCCTTCACAGGCCACAGGTCTTGCCAGAAAACCTGCTCCTGAGTAGGCTTCTCCCGTGGTCCCAGTTCCTGCCAGAAGCCTGCTGCAGCGCGTGCTCTTCATGGGCTACACCTTCCTTCAAGGGCATCCCAGACTGGTCCTGTATGGGGTCCTCCACTGGCTGCACTGTGGATGTCTGCACTATGGCCCTCCATGGGCTGCAGGGGGACAACCTACACCAACTGCAGCGGTCTTCTCCACGAGCTGCAGAGGAATCTTTGCTTCAACACCTGGACCACCTCCTTCTCCACTGATGTTCATGTCTGAAGGGTTGTTTCTCTCACGTTCTCTCTCACAATTGCTGTGCATAATTTTTGACTCTTTCTTAAATGTTACCACAGAGATGCTACCAATGTGGCTGATGGACTCAGCTTTGGCCAGAGGTGAGTCTGTCTTGGAGCCAGCTGAAACTGACTCTTGTCCAACATGAGGCCAGCTCCTGGTGTCTACTTACAGAAACTGCCCCTGTACCCCCCCAGGTCTTACCACATAAACTGAATACATTCTAGTTAGTCATGTACACCCCAACAGTGCCTTTTTGGGACAACTGCCTCAAACCTCTCAATGAAAGGAACCAGCAGAGCTATTTAGGGACCAGCCCATTTGTGTTTATCACAGTGTCAGTGGCAATAGGATTGCATGATTAATGATAAAGACCAGGAGCCAATTTTACCTTGAGGGAAGAGGAGTCCATCCTCATCAGAATATTATAAAACTTGAAAAAAAAATTATTTCCCTTTTCTACTAAGTGTGGGGTGTCTATGCTAGCTGCATGTAAGGCGCCACTAAACAGAGGAACAGGAAGGATACTGCAACCTCAATAGGGTGGATCCCCACCAGCTAAAAAACATTAAACCTACCATGGGTATGGACACACCCCACTGCGGCTCCCCCTGCCATGTGATCATTTGCCAATATCACCAGTGCTCCCTAAGTTGGTCTCAACAAACGTAGGCAATGAAACCTTACCTTGTCTTTTCTGATGTCTCCTACTGTGTGTAATGACGATCTGCAAGTAGAGTGCAAAAATTGTGCACAGCAATTATTTCCTGGCTAATAGAGGTAGATGTTATACAGCCAGGAATAATACACTACTAGACTAAGTGCTGTTTCTTGGAGCTGAGTGAACCTAGATGTTGCTGAATTGCTGTTTTCCTGTCTCTGCTTTTTATCTCAGAATTTATCTTTTTTGGTGTCATCATTTTTCCTTTTAAATACTTGAACTCCTAACTCATGATCTCAATAACTTCATTCGGTCTGGGATTTTACTTTTTGTAGCTAGCATGGCTTTAACTTGCATACTTTTCACAGCTCAGGAGTAGTTTTTCCAACACAACTGAGTTAAGTTCATGCAGCCATGCTGCGCCAAAACAAGCCATTGAACAACAGACAGCTGAATCTCTGGCCCATTTTCTCCTAGTCCTAGTAAGGGCCTATGGGGCTATCTACAGCATCCTGATTCCAATACCAGGTTCTTCCTTAATTCTAATACCTAGTGGCAGCTCCACTGAGTTCCCAGCAAACTCTTCCTATGCTTCACTACCTTTCCTGTTAAAAGATTTATCCTTCTGTCTTGCCTAACTGCTCCTTGCTTTAGCTTAAGCCGATTGCTCCTTGACCTCTTTGCTTGAAGAACAGATGATTCTCTTGCTTTTTGACGTGCATGCATACAGGCTGTCAAGGGAGCATAAAACATCTAACTCAAATTTCTTGGTCTATTTCTGTAAGCACGGCTTTCCATGTATTTATTAATTATGAGTTTTTTTCAGAATCTGGGCTGAAAGCCATGAAGCATTAAACACTGATTGTAGTTTCTTATAAAAGTTACAGAATGGCTTTTGCTCAACTGGCCATTATCACCTTTATCCAGGAGCTCAGTTGTCCACCTGCATCCTGATATGGGAACAACCTGGTCATGGGGAATAGACTGCGGCAGGAGTGTCAAACTCCCTCTGTGCTCCTGCTCCCGCGATGTAACGTGTGTCCCACACACTGCGCACGTGACTAGAGCAAGGATCTCGGCACTGCCGCTGGGTAGAGACAAGGTGTCGGGCTGGACAAAACAAGGTGCAGGGCTGGATTCGGCCCGTGGGCTGTGAGTTTGACTCCCCTAGACTACGGGAGGAAGTGCCCTTTTGAGGTATGGAGCAACACAATAAGCATCTCTGATCTAAATTTCAGTGGATTTTATGATCCAGGCAATGGAAGTTAGCTTGACCTGAATGTATTTAACATTTTCTTGGAGTAACCTGACATGTCATGACAAGAGGACGCTGAATCTAGCACTGAATGCAGATGGATACTCAGGACTTCTTGCCTGTCTTTAGGGAATGATGTCAGCAAGTGAGGAGCACTTTGATTCCAATGAAACCGCATGAACCTGAGCAGGGAGTGGTTTGTGAGTTTAATTACTGCATCTTTTTGTACTGATGTGGAGTTTCTGTGTGCTGACAGCAAAGTCCCAAGAATACAGGAAGTGATAAATGGTATTCATAACTCTGCCAGGGAAAGACAAGGGTTTGAATGACCATAGTATGAAATCTTGTTTGATTAAAGAAAGAATGAACAGCTAATTATCAAGATGTCTTTTACAGCTTATTCCATTAAGATGTACAAAGCTGATTTGTTGACCCCTGGAATTTGGCCGATCTGGTACTGAAATTACCCCTCTAGACTTGCTGCTGAACAATAAGGGAATAGTTTGGGGGGTTTGGTCTGAGTCCAGGTTTAGTGCTGATGCTGGGAAGGCTCCTCATCAGTCTTGAACTGTGCTCTTTAAAACTGTCTTTCTGACAACCAGTGGCCCATATGATCTCCTGAATACCTGCTCTTGTGGGTCACTGTATGCTTGGTCACGTCCACCTCTGTGGTGACTTCTCCCTCTCTCTCTTGCTTTCCTGCACTTGCTTTTGAATTTTCTGTGGAACTGCTCTGCCCCTCCAGCCTTCTTTCCATCAGAGACTTAATTTAGCTGCTGATGTAGCAGCCTTTTTTATCACTTCAGCTTCAGGGCAGCAGTTTCCTTCACTGAAAACTATTCCTGGTGCTCCAGAGACTTTTAGAACTGTTCTCCGGAAGCTGCTCACTGACTAGACTAGGAAAAGCTGTCATTTGTTTTCAAACAAGATCTGTTTCAAAGCACCCTCTGCCAGCTGAATGCCCCTTTTTTTATTCTCTCCAGGCATGTAGAAAGCCTATAAGCATCCAGTAGATTTGTTGGTGGTACAGTAATGCTAAAATGGAATAATTTGTGATTAAAGGAAACTTATGTTATTAGTAAAAGATGTCTGATTAATCGGAATTATAAGATTTCAACTTTGATAGGTACCTAAGGTTACTACAGCAATTAGCATGTTCTGCTCTGTTCAGTGGGAGGTGTCTCAAAATGAAGCTGTGTATCTTGCTCCTACAGATATGAATTGCACAAGCCAGTTCAAAATAGCTCCCGGTAATATCTGGTACAAGCTACAGCGCAGAAATCAGTGCAAAGGATCCAGCCACAGAGAGCAAGCCACTTCTCCACTTTCTGAATTTTCCAGATGGTAGGTTGAATTTTTATATAATTTAACAAAAAATAACTGATGCTACTGGAAATAGTATGAAGTATTTTGTAAAAAGTTTATTTCCATTCACTTACACATCTTTATCTTAAGAAAGTATATTGGGGTAAAATAGGGGATACACTTAGGGGATAGATGAATAATTTTGTGACTAGTATAAAGCCTTACCTTATAATGAAGTGTATTTAGAAATGGATTTGTCCTCAGTTTTGTGACAGATATTTTTACTAATTTTTTGAAGACACTGAAAACATTCACTGTGCAATGGATTTTCCAGAGTTTAGTATATTTATCTAGACTTTTTGCTTGAAAACATTTTGTAAAAATGTGTATAAAAATTCTAGTGTTTCCATGCTTAAATATTGAAATTCCTAAATTTTCACTTATATCAGTAAGTAGTGTAGGTGTCAGCTACAGTGAGTGGCTAGTTCTGGAGTAAGTTCAGTGCTACTGGTGTTTTAATAGCCCATTTTCAGTCGGAATGGTTTTTCTGGTTTGATAAAAGAATGAAAATAACTTTAAAAATGTGAATGAATGAATGAATTTTATGTCTTAGTAAAATCTCACACAACTGCTGTTTCATGGTATGTCTACATCATGAAGTTTCTTAAGAATTTTAAAGTAGAAATTGCAATGATGTTCCGAGTTTTCTTAGTATGCAAGGTATGGTAGTTGTATAATGTTTACTGGCTTATAAAAACTGTACTATAAACAGTTCGTTATCAAGCATAGTTTTGGAGAAAGAAATCACAAATGTGTTACTAACACACTTACTTTTGGAGAAGCAAGGAGTTAAGCCCTATAGACTACTACTTCTGTAACAGACCTGGGAGGTTCCCAGTTCTTTCATCTTCCTTTAATAGTGGATCACTAGGGGTCAGGTTTTGACATGCTCAGGCAGATATCCCAAATCTCTGTAGTTGGATCTAGTGCTTTTTTAGCATTGTACTGAAGTTTTCCTGCACAGAGCTTAGAATTAAACTCATATCATACAGTTATTGTGAGCTATAGGAAGAAAGAGATTTATTAAAAATGTCTTCTGCCACCAATATATGGTAACTAAAAATGTGAGGAAAAATCAATAAAGCCATTGTCAAAGTTAGCTGGGGATAATCTGTCTTTTCAGCACAACTATTTTGCACATTTTTTGGTGCAGGGTGGTAGTCCAGTATGCGTAAGGTCTCTCAAAGACATACTTTTTCAAGAAACAGAGGGTTAAATACAACAAGTGGCAAGTACAATGACAGGCAAATACAAATTTCTTACTCTTCAATCATTCTGACACTTGTTAGAAGAGTTGGTGAGGGCAAGTAACTGGCTGTCTCAATTCCTGGACAAAGCTATACCTCAAAAATGGAGAAAGCACAGCTCCTTACAACTTTTTATTAATCACCAGCCTTCCATCTTGGGCTGCAATAGAACTTGCAATAAGGAACTCACCAGTGTCTCCGGTAGTGTCATCAGTTGTGGCCAAATACAAAATAGATAAATGCAAATAAAATATCAAATGAGAAAGAACCTGATTTCAGACAGTCTCTACATCTTGTCTATGAAATTGATTTTCCTTTAAAAATCAATTATTTTACTTTTTGTCATCTTGCTGAAGTATCTGCTTGCTTAAACAAAATAACTGTAAAAAGCCATAGGACTGTATAACTGCTGCTGTACCTTGTTGGGGGCAAATAAGTTTGTGGACTGAACCACATAGTTGGAGGGAAAAGGCTCCCAGCAGAGAAGAAATATTCTGAATAGTTATTATTTTTTATTTGATTACTCAAATACTGTAATGATACTAAATTCTATTTCTTATTTGGCTGAGAGTTCTTCACTTAGCTGATTCTTAGAGCCTGTTTGGAGATTTCACTGCTGACACTCGGTATAGGTGTGTCCAATCTCAGTTGTATGAACTAGACCTAGAGTAGCTAATGTTTTGCAGCTTATGTTTGTCTGTGTATGTACACATACATGCATTCTGCACACTATAGACATTCAACCTCTGGTGGCAAAGTGCCCTGAAAGGTTGCATAAATACCCTTTGGAGGGATTCGTTGTCCCTTGCTACACCAGTAGTTTTGACTGTGTATATACCCTGCTGCAGTCCCAAACGTATCAGGCAGTCCCTCTCTGGAGCAAGTGAGCCATTCCAAATGTACGTGGATACAAAATAGTTTAAAGTCAGCGTGCAGAAATGGCTGTCTGGCCGGACAGAGGAATTTTCAGGAAGAAAAAGCATCCTCTGCATAAGTCAATGCTAAGTAGCAAAGTCATAAATAACTAGAAATGATGAGCTATTGGGAATGATCAGTAATGGCTCTTGTGAGCTGCAAGTGAAAAAGGTCTTCCTGTAAAAAAACCCACAAGCTTTTGGTTAACCAAAGCTAATTTGAAGCAATAAGATCAGGTATAGGAGTACATAGCGAAAGACAGTTAACTAGAGTGGAAATCAGTGGAGAGAATGAAGGTGATGTTTCTATAATATAAGGCTCAGTGAAACCAAGTCAAGGAAAATCAGTTCTAAGAAAGATTAGAGATCTGTATGATAGCAAGGCTCAGTGAAACCAAGTCAAGGAAAATCAGCTCTCAGAAAGATTAAAGATAGATGGCAGTGTTTCAGTTTTACCCAGAGAGACAGAAATAGAATGGGTAGATATCTCACAGCTTGTGGAAATGAGGTGCTCACTGGAGTATGCCAGAGAAACTTTCATCACTTGCTCCTGACAGTGCTGTTCAGGAGATCGAGACACCATTTATCTAACAAATGTTTCTCATATCAGCTGAATAGTGAACTGGTTTCCAAATACACGCAGGGCATTTGATCCTCCCTCTTCTTTCTCAGGACAATATGAAGCCACGGGTCACCATATCATTTTTCAACTGTGATTGAAGTAGACCTTAGCTGATGAACAAAGTCAACAGGGTTGCTGGCAAATACAAATCTGTTTAGGTCCTGGTTTGGATCCAAGCCTCTGATAATCAGGATATGTGAAACTCGGCTACGCATTCCAACCTGCCAATCTAGTTTGCTCCCTGGTAATGTCAGAAATAAGTTCTAGAAACGAGCCTTCTGCTATAAAGGATAAATGAAAATCAATTATTTTCTATGTCAATACTATGGATTTTGCTGTAGGCTCTTTTGCTCTGTATTATCCTTTCCTGAGGGTCTATCCTGTCCCAGGTAACTCATGAAATCTCTTCTGGGCCACCTCATTCAGGGCAAAACTCCTGATGCTTGTTGTGCTGAAAAGTACCTTCTAAAAATCTCTTAATCTGGCCTAAGATTTCCTTAAAATTGAAGAGATCGATAGACTGCATATACTTGTATGTAGTGCTTTTTTTCCAATTCTAAAGGAAGAGAGCAGCCACTCTCACACTTTGTTTCCAGGAGCTCCTGGCTGGTCACTCACTTCTTGTAAAAGGCATGGCATCAGCCTTGCTGTCACATTAATGCTGTTACGCTGCGTTTTTGGTACAAACCTCATATTTTCTGTCATTTGTGAGTATACCTACACTGAAATTCTCACACTTTTCCAACACTAAATTGTCTTGCTATTATTAAGAGTTTAAGAATAAGCCACTGAATGTTATTAAAACTTCCAAAAGAAGAAACTTTCCATATCAATATAAAGCTGATGACATTTCTGAAAGTTCAAAATAAAGTTTGTTCTGAATTTCAGGCCTGGCAAAAACATAGGTCTTGATAAGGTCTGTCCATGTTTGTTTAGTCTGGAAATCTTTGGCGCTGAAATAAGGATTCCGTACGGTAAGTATGACGACAGTACTTACCCTGCCTGTACGTTTCGTGCTTACTTTTCACTACTTTTCTTGTGCTCACTGTCTGCAAGATAAATTAGAATTTGTTTCTAACTTCATTTCCCTTGAAAACTTATCTGCTGTCTGTAGTACCGTGGGACTTCTTCATATAAGATAGTAGAACCCACCACTCCTGTGATCTGCAGTGAAGGACAGCACTCAAGAGAAGGCTTTATTAATGGTAAGTAGAATGCTTACAGCTGGATTGAATGTCTGCTGTCTCCTGAGATACTCCTAGATGAGATCATTTCAATGTCCACAGACAAATAGTCTATTTCTTTAATAAAGGGGTTTGCTGGACAGTGTGTGAGCCACACTGTGAGGTGTTAATTACAGCAAGTGCATATCAAATAGACACACATGAAAGCATCATTGAGGCACGGGATCTGCTCTACTGCTGTGGCGTGAGCGTGGGTATAATTATGTTCCTGTACACGCCTTTCCAGTCCATTTCTTCAGTTCCCCTTCAGGTTAAGTTTGCTGATGGCATTCACCTACTTTTATTCCCACTGATACGCACTTATCTAGAGAAGTTGTCACTGAAGATCCCTCCACTTCCATAGAAACCCAAAAAGCTGTTGTGTACCTAAGCAGTTGATTAGATGTAAGGTTAATCAAAGCCAGAGTATATATTTTCAAATCCAGGATCTATCCTTTTATGAATCAAGATAGAATTTTTCCATGCTTAACTACTAAGAGAATCCCAACCGACATTTAGCTTTCTTACAAAACCCCAAACCATCAAGCAAGAAGAAGCATCTACCATGACAAAGCAATTCCCTCACCCCATTAAACTATGTCATAACAGTAGTTTCAATGGAGGATCAACTATTGCATTGATTATAGAACAAGGAGCATCACCTCAAAGCTGCAAACCCACTGCTACACACACACACACTCTGTACAGGTCAGCTCACATGATGCAGTTTATCAGTGCATGATACAGTTATCTGTTAGTAGATGTACATCAGTACCACAGCAGTAGAATAACTGATGCAGTCAGTGTATATTCTGAGATATCAATGTTTTTATTTTTAGTTTAGAAATATGATGGGCTATGTACATTTGATCTTCCTGTTCACCTTCCTCTCGGTTTCCATGACATTTGAAACATGTAAGTCACATTTTGAAAATACTTTCTGCTGAGGTTTATTCTATGGAAATGTGTAGGCTGTTCCCAAATTGGTAATTTTTTAAAAACTTAAATTTAGTTACTTTACCTTAAACTACAAATTACAGCTTAAAAATTACCTTTACATGTTTTTTTCTGTTTATTAAAATGCACTGACTGCTGTCCTTTTCTGTGACATTAAGTTTAGGTTCTACTTCTATTCCTTGGCATCTCTGAAAACAGAAGGAAAAGGGTCTTTTTAAAAGAATTTGAGAGTAGCTGTTGTTCCAGGCCCTAGCTGGGCAAAGTCTCCAAGCACATGCCTAAATTGCACTGAATGGGTCATATGCGTATGCACCCTGCGGAACAAGGCACACAAGTGGGCTCTTTTCCTACTAAAAATGCTAGTTTGGGGGATGCTAATACACAAGTGCAATGTAACTATAACATTTCTCTGCCTCTACGGGATATTCAAAACAATAAGCTCTTTCTGATAAGACAGCTCTGCTGACTCAGCTATACGGTGCTGACCAGTACTGACCAGTGACACAGCATTGAATAGCTCTCACATAGTTCTACCCTCAAGCTGAGCTGCTTTTTTGCCTGAAAAATGTTGTAAGATATCTCTAAAGATTCCTCATATTCTCAGTTTTACAATATGAATGCTAAGTTTCAAACAGATACAATTTACTGAGTCCAGCTTCCGCTGAAGGATTTGCCAAGATAATTTTCACTGTTGTCACTGAGTTTAGATGAGACCTTTCATTTTCTCTGGTCCCTCTCCTCCTCTGTTTTTTGCCTGAAGAAAGCTGTGTTTCTAATGCGTTCCTCCTTTGGTGGGGCAGTGCCCCCTTTCCTGACACCCCTCTTATTTCCCACTGTATTTGCAAGGCTCATGGGTGGGAATGCTGCTAAAATGATTGAGTGGACTCATAGCTGATGTGGCTTGTTTAATTTCCTGAATTAGTAAGCGAGGCAACACATAATGTCAGTTGAGAAAGACCACCTCTTTAGAAGGAACCAGAGCAGAAGCCAAGTGTGCACTATGTAGAGAGTCTCACTACCTGATTTGTGCACCTACATATGTGTTGCTGGAATACTCCCACAATGTGTCATTTTGGTAGAGATTTGCTGGTTTGTGTATTTAGCTTTTTTTTTTTTAATTTGCTATTTTTTAATTTGATTTTTTTAATTTAATTTGCTATTTTTTTGTTTGGTTATTTGCTCTCATTTTCATTCGCTCTTAGCTACTGTAGCTCTTCATCCAATCTCCAACTTTGTCTAGTCTCCTTCCTTGCTTATTTTCTTATCTTTCAGATTAGTGTTCCAGTTTTCAGCTGTCAGTTCACTATTCAGGTGCCTGGGCACTTAAATATCTCTCAAAACTGTTTCATCCAAGTTTCTCTGGACCATTTTCAGTTTTCAAAAGTAGAAATACACTCAGTTAAAAAATAATAAAAATTAATGCCGTGCTCCCAATTATTTGCTCTTTTTTCCTTTTGTGCAAGTGTGTGTGGTTTGTGTTCCTATGCTTTTTATTTGTCTCTTATTCCTTTCTGGCATCTCTTCAATTTCCCATCAGCTTCTTCTTTTCAGTCTATTAATATTTCTTTTTTTTTCTTTTTCACATTTATGTGGACTTAGGAGAGAAGCTGTTCTGGCTTTTGTCTTTTAGAGTTTTTTGATGAACTTGTCTAGAGGCCTCCTCCTCCTATTTTTTTCTTCAGTGAAAGAAAAAAAATCTCTCTTTCCCTTTTCTATATTAAAAAGGCAGTGCAAGAACTCTTTTCTGTTGTATAAATAAATATTACTTATATTGATGTAAGGAAAGCTAATTTCATAGTACAGCATCAAAGCCAGTGCTTTTCTTTATATTTAAATTTCTGTTTTGAATAAAAGCAGGATTTCAAGCAAAGATTTGCATGAGAAATTTGTTTTCTTAATTAGAATCTTCTGTATTTTAGTGTATCTCTGGTTTGAACCTAGGGTTGTTTTTTTTTTTTTTCCTTCTGTCCCATGCATTAATTGCTATTTTTGCAAACAAATGGCTCCCTAACTCAAGGTAAAAATCCAGTGGGAATGTTTTCTAGATATAATCTCTGAAAACTCAAGGAAGACGGTTAGAGGCACGTGATTGACCCACCAATCCAAGATTGTCAAGTTCTCAGCTGTTTCAGTGGGGCTAAATCTTAATTAATCTGAGATTTTTGTCTTTTAATCATTTGCAGTTGATGCAATGGAAGGTGAGGCTTTAACTATAAAATGTCTCCAATGGAGTTCATCTGTGAAAGTCACCTGGTATCACACGGGTACTAACAAAATAATTCCTGCAGAAGAAGAGGGATCACGAATATTTTCCTTAAACCGATTTCTTTGGTTTTTGCCAACTTCTAGAGAGGATTCTGGAAACTACAGTTGTGTTATACATTTGTAAGTGCAATGTTGAAAACTGAAAGTCATAAAACTGCAACCCCCCCTCTCATAATTTAATAATACAGTCTAATTTTTGTCTATGGGAATGATACCATTTTTTTCATGTTGTACACCAATTAATGTAACTTTTCATTCTGCAGTTGTTATTTGTATGATAGGTTGTTAAAAATCAATCTGTGACTGAACTACAATAACTGCATATGTTTATATAAACAAACCCCAGATTTGATGCAAATATTTACTATTCCATATACAAATACTGTCACTGATATACCTTTATTCCATTTTTAAAGTTCAAATAACAGCACAAAGTCATACAACATGAGTGTGCAGGTGCATCCGTACGAGCAAGGAGTATGTTTCCCAAGTGAGATTCGTTACCCCAATGACACTGGAAGAGGAAAGATTGTTTGTCCTACAATTGACAATTATAAGAATGCTACTATCATCCAGTGGTATAAGGTAAATAAAACCCTGATTGTGTCAGCTGTAGGTCACATTATTGTGAGAAGTTATTTGCAGCCAAATAATCAAAGTTTCCTTTTCCAGAACTGCAAACCTCTTCAGGGAGAGAGATACTTCAAGGGAGAAAAATATGTTTTTATTCACAATCCAAGAAAGGATGATGATGGCTACTATACTTGCCAGTTTATCTACGCTCATAAAGGAAAGGTGTTTAATGTGTCAGCAACAAGGATTTTCATAAGTAAGGGTAAGACTGTCATTTTGAAACTTGCTAAGATCAAATAGACTGATGTCTACTCAAAGAAAAGGAAGTTCTTTTTGTACATTAAAAAGAAAAAGTTATTCTGTTGGCTTGTTTTATCTTCTTAATGAAATTTTAGATCAGCATTTAAAAGTGAATTTTGTGGATGGGAATCCAAATGGAACAAAATAGGGCTAAATTCAGACCTGGTCACGTTCAGCTTTTTGTTAATATCCTCTGACAACTCTAGTTAGAGAATATGGTTGGTGGAGCTCTCTGGTAGCACATATTTCTGAAATGCAGGATGTCCTCAGTGGGATGCCACAAAGTTCTGCTTTCTATTTGCTTCATAGGAGAAGAATTTGTGGCTAATGAGGATCATCTGTTGATCATTGGATCGTTGATGTGTTGATAGCCTACAATTCTGTGCTTTCTGGTCCGTCTAGATTATCTAACATTTATTTGATAATAGGGATGAAAGAAAATGAAAGAAAATGAGTAATACATATACACGTAAATACAGAAAATGAGTAATACATATACACATAAATACAGAAAATGAGTGGAGCTCAGTGATTAGTATGCCTTTGTTACTTTTAAGGCAGCCAACATGATGGAGATGTATGGACTTTGGGGTTCCTCTAGAACGCAGTTTCCTCATAGAGGCTTTGTATGTGGATCGTGGTCAGGGGAAAAGCATGCAGCAATCAGCAGTTGCAGATTGTATCAACGTGCAAGACTTCAAAATGTGTCTTCAATTCTTGAATCAGATCAGTAAAAAAACAGTGAGAAGAGTTGCTGGGGGTTTGGGGACTGGGGGAGTTTTGGTTTCATTTCGTGGTGGTTTCAGTTTTGGTTTTCTTTTTCCACAAAAATAGATAATATTTGGGGATGACAGCAGACCTTTTTTTTGTAGGGAGGCACCAGCTTTGTGGGCAGAATGCAGATTTGGAATATAGGAGTCTTAACTCCCTTATTTTGCTGCTGTTTCCAAATCTCAGTAGTGGAGATTATTATTCTGAGCTGGACAGAAGACAAATTTGAACTGAGAACTAGCATAGTAGCTTAGGAAGGGTTGTGGCTTTCCTCTCCCTCTTCTGTGTAATTTTCTTTTTGTTTACGTGACACGTCTCTACCTAACTCTTAATTTTCTTCGAGTTTCTATCAGCCCTTAAAATTAGTATGCAGATGAGTGGAGCTGTTCTGTTTTGATAATATCGGCTTATGATGTACATCCCTGTTGCTTTGCAGATCCATACTGACCCAGAGGACCATCTACCTCTGAATGCTGGCAGTTAAGAAAGTAGCATAGCCAGCTAGCTAGGAAGTTACGGCTTCTTTTTTACTGGATCCAGCTAATGAAAATTAGAAGCAGCTAAGATGGGTAAAGAGTATTTCTGTTCTGGTAGCCTGGGAATCAGGGGGTTAAATGAGTTTCTGCAGATTTTTTAGGGAAAAGTGGTTATGGGTTTCACAGATGTACCTTAAGACACAGAAGTCTAATGAGAGAAAGGATAGCAAGCCTTGTTTTTGGGGTGGGAAATATGAGACAGTACAAAGGGCAAGAATAAAAGAAAAATGCATCAAGGGAAAAAATCTGGAAGAAATGAATACCTAGTTCAAGTTAAGTGGCTGGATGTAGTTTGAACCTATCTGTAACAATTACTAGTGGGAAGGGAAAAAAAATATGTCAAAAGAAAAGCAGTATTCTTTCTAAAAGGTGACGACAAGGGGTGCTCGATATCATGGTAGGCTGGTGTAATGGGAAGCAGTTGCGTGCAGCAGCAGTGTGCAGACAGCAGAGAGAGGCCTGGCAACCAGATAAGCTCAGCTGTCAGGGTGCAGAGATGGACAAAACAAAGAGAAACACAGGCAGGCAGCTGTGGTATAGAGGGTCCCTGGTTCAGATATTGCATATTTGCTATTTCATATCATGGATATGAGAATTTTCTCAAATGTCTGAAGGAATTCCTTAATTTTTTTAAAAAACAAAATAAGCAACAGAGAAAACACATACCTATAACTACATTTGCTTTTTTTTGCCTACTCAGCAGCTAAAACAGTGCTTGAGAAACTAAAAATTTTCCTTGTTCTTTGTGTAAAAATGTAAAAATTCAGTAAATGGGGAGAAAACGTTCAAACTCCCCAGGAATATTTGGTCATAGGAATAAAATCAAATGATCCCAATAGATATGTGAAAACTTTACTGTAGTGTTAATTTGCAATTCTGCTTTGAGATCTAATTATTTATTAACTGTATATTAACTGTACAGACGATAATCGTTATCTTACAAAATGTTTTTTCCACTACTTTCTAATATGTTCTTTCTTTCTTTTCTTAATTTCTAAAGAAAAGCACTCACCTCTACCTCCTCAAATTTTATTTCCAAAAGATAAAGAAGTAATAGAAGTGGAGCTTGGTAAGTATGTGTTTTAATTTGGTTTTAAATTAACATTTTTTGATAGCCTAGTGAACACTTCTTCCTCAAGAAGATTTAATGATGGAATTTTTCATTACATTTTTGCATCATAGGTTTAGGAAATTTAATTCACCCCAGGCACGGTATTGTAAAGTTAGGTATAACTGATGGATTATTTATGTATTAAGCAGCAATTTAAGGGGATTTAAATAACCCTTTCTACCCTTGCTGGGATAGACTAGGATTACTCACACAGCCAATTATTACATCTCAGTTGAAGGGATGACAGCTTCCATCCACTTCAAAGAGGGTTTTAGCTGAATCCCTTGAAACTGCTTGATGGTACTCCTAAGAGAAGATGGGCTATTATTGCAACTAGGGATGCTCCTTGTTACTTGTGATTCTGGTCTGGAAACACTGACTGTGTCTTTGTTGGTGAATGAAGGAAAGGAAGGGACTGGTCGCTGGCCCTGAGGCTGTGGAACACCGCCAGGCTCATGTCTGTCTTGGCTCGTGTTGAGCAGAGCCGTCTGACTGGAAGATACTGGGAGGGCTGAAAGACAGGACCAAGCAGTAGACTTAGGAATAGCAGGCTGGAGAGCCTGCAATGCCGAGCTTGTTCCCTGCTTCCCTTTTGTTTAGATTCACAGACGATCCCAGTGATTCACATACACTGCCTGCCTTTGCAGCATCAGAGCAAGGTGCTTGTGGTAGGACTGAGAACTGTCTAAGGGTTTTGTAGAGTCAATGGAGAAATATGGACCTCTCCAGAAAGCAACTGAATACACTGGAATCATAAATAAGTAGCTCACAATACCTGCCTCCCAGGGCCGGAGGAGTGAATCTGGGCTACTGAGAGAAGGGATCACAACTACCACTCCACTGTTTCTGACCTACAGCAAATACTGCAAGCTCCTGCGACCCTCTCTGAGCTGCCACATATTCAGAGAGCTGCCATGTTGATGCACATTCCCTTTTTTTTTTCCCCTTTTTCCCCTAGTTGCTTTCTCACTCAGAATTAGATGGTCTGTGCTCCAGTACTACCTTTCTCTAATAACACAGCCAGTCTCTGGTGCTCAGTTGGCTCTGCCCACCCCCCAGGGACAATCACTAATCTGGCACTGCTTGCAAGGAGCAAATTTATTTTGCATTTAAAAAACATTTGCTGTACTGGATCTGTTGTCTCCTACTTGCAAAACTCCCTAATACCAGTTGAGGATGTAAACAATAAGAATTGTTAATCTCAGATAAGCTCTGCTTAGATGCAGAGTTACATGGAAATAATTTAAAGTGTTTTTAAGTTTACCTTCTTCCAGTGTAATAGTGGGTCTTGCTTTGCAATAAATATTTTCTAATGACAAACATTTAATAAGTAATTTCCTGTTATGGTTTTCCTTGGGCTTGTTTACTTTACTTTTTCCAGCTTGCATAAAATCCAAGATAAGAATCTACACGGAAGACTTAGACTAAATATTATATACTAAAATTTAATGACATTATTTCCATGTATATTTTTGTGTAAACCAGCATTTAATTTCAGTTTTCCTCAGTAGTTGTTTAGATGAGTTAAGCATCACAAGTAAAGTCTACATTGCCTTCTTCATAACAAATTAAAATAATTCCATTTGTATTCCTTGATGTTATATTAAGTCATTCATTAAAATCTCTAACTATTCCTTTTTGAGCCTCTTCTATGCAACATTTTCTTAGCAGAAAAATATGTCAAAATTTTTAAGAGAAAACTTACTATTGGTAAGATTTGTAGAAAAATATGTTATGAGGAAAATAAAATTATACTTGTTTTTCATCAAGGAATGTCTACATCTCTCTGTATCTTGATTAGGTACTCCTTTGTCTCTGAAATGTCAGGCCCGCCTGGGGATTAAGAAACAGCCGCTGGGTGTTGTCACATGGGATGTGGATAATATCCCGGTGAAATACTTAGAATTTTCAAGATTTAATGAAAAAAGTCATTTGTAAGTAGATATAACAACAAAGCATGATCTTTCTTCTACGCAAACTGAGCTTAGCCATTAAAGCCAGCTCTTTGTCTCTCGACTAGCTTTGTAGGACGTCAGCAAGAATATTACGTAGAGACCACTTTGAATGTTACTGAACTAAAGAAGGAGGATCTACAGGCAAATTTCACATGTGTAGTGGTGAATGAAATGCGCAACATGAAGGCCACAGTGACATTAAAGCTCAAAGAACAATGTCAGGGTAGGATTTTTTTCATTTTGTTTTGTTACAGTTTGCACTCAGTTTGAAATACATTGGTGATTTCATTTTATTATTTGTTTCTGTTAGCAAGAAAGTTTCTGGCATTAAGAAGAAAAAACGGCCTGTTCCCTTGCTGTTTGTTCAAGGCAGTGGCAAAACTCTTGTGGCTTATGAAATTTTGCTGGGGGGAGGGCATTACACTAATGCTATCAGCAAAAGGTTACGCTGTCCTGCTCTGCATATTCATCAACCCTGCGACAAGAATATCCTGTTTATAGGATATTTCTTCTTGGTGACAAATTCCTCGTGCCTTGAAGTCGGGCAGTACACTTGGATTTGGAGCACACTGGTATAGTGCAGTCTGCTGTGTAAGATAATCAGGCTGTAGAGGATCCTCTGCAGATGAGAGCCAGGCAAGGAACTGACCTTTCCTTTGATCATCAGCCTTATGATGCATTGTGAAGAGCAGAGATACATCTTCTTTTGAGAATCAAACTGTTGTTTCTAGTGCAGAATCATGGCAGAAAATGTAGAAGCTTTAAAGTGAGAGTTTCAGCTGCCTTCTGCCACCTACCACTGTAGTGCCTTATTTCTTGACAGAATGTTAAGTGACATGACTAACTTCTGTGATGTCTGGCTTTATTCTCTCTCCCTCTGAGCACCCGTGTTCACTGTGTACTACACAGAGGTATGAATAACACTTGGAAGGCTTTTCATTGGTTTTCTTTTTAAATCTATCATCCTACTAATTTCTGGCAGAGAAGGAAAATTGAGGTCATTAAATGGTGAGAAATGGGATGGTCTTTAGATCCTATGGGATTTTTTTAATAGGGATAGCCAGATTCCTGAGAAAGCATTGTCACCAGCACTATTGAGTTTGATTCTTATGGCAGAAAATGTTTTTGTGTCTGTGAAGACACAACAAGAAGCTGCAGTCAATTTTTTCCTTTCTTATCCCATCAGACATGCTGAACCACCAAGGACCTTGAGAAAAATCCCAAGGTATTTAACAGGGATTAGTTTTTTTTTGACCTAATGCTGGAAAGTAAAAAATCAAGTGTATTGTAATCACAGAGTGTGTACGGTGCCGTGCCTTGCAATATTCTTCACTGATCATAACTCCCTACAGGACTATGGCTTCGAAGCATGGACCTATTTCCTTTTTGTGGCATAGATGAGAAGGGATATAGGTGAATTATAACAGAGCATCGGTCGTCATCCAGCAGGACAGCACAAATTCCCCCCAGAGGAAGGTGGCAAGAGATGTTTTGGTTGGGTATTACTAAGCAAGTGCAAGCATAGCATCACTCAGGAAGCTAGAAACACATCAGCTCCACATTAAATTATCTGAGTGTGAAAGTGTACTTGCAAGGAGAAAGAAGGAAACTGAGTAACAGTTCCTGAGTTCCTGCTTCCACTAGTTCTGGCCATACAAGTCCTTTATGGGCCCCGTATTACAAACTGCATAAAGGAAAGTGTGTATTTACAACCCTTATTTTTTTTTTTTATCCATAGGTCTTCAGTAAATGTTCATGAAAGCTCTTGACTGTGACCCCTCTTTACTGCTGCCTGTTTTGTGTGGATGTCCGTCTCCTTCTCCTTGTTGCTGCTATTGTCAAGATGCCTCTTTCTGCTACTCAGCACTGTTGGTGTAAGCAATGCTACATCTAGAAATGGTTCTGCACAGCTTTAGTTCTCTTTACTCACCCCTCATATATCTAAGCAATATGTATGCTAAAACAATGGCAGGTTTTCTCTGAGTATGTAAAAATGCTGCAGGGTTTTCTTGTGCCTCACTCCTTGTAAATGTGTAATAAAAATATGTACTCTACTTTTTTGTCATTTATTTGTTTGTTTGTTTTTAATGGAAAAAAACTGGTTTGTTTTTTTTAAAATATGTGGTTGTTCCTTTGTGTTTCCCACAGCACAAATTGTGTCTGCTAGCTAATATCCTGTTAACGTGCTTTTTACACAAGTTCCTGCTCTTTATTCTGTATTTTTTTTTTTCCCTAGGGCATTCTGTATGAGTTACGTTATCATTATTTGTAGCACAGACCTGTGATAGGAAGTAAGACACGAATAGGTGTTGTGCCACTTACTATTCAAATCAGTCAATTTTGTGGTCATTTAATGAACTAGTTAAATAGTGTTTAGCTGCACAGGTGACAGATTAAGGGAGGAAGCAAAGATGCTGCAAGCAATTGCATTAGAGTTGCTGTTCAGTCTTATGGCAATAGTCTTTGTTCTAAAAAACCTACTGAATGAATGATTTGGCTCACCACATGGAATTTTTTTAATGGGAACTAGGAATCAAATCTACTTTTCTGAGTCATAATCAAATACTTTTAGTCATAGTTCACTGCTATCAATATCATTATAATTAACTCTAGCAATTTACTTTGATAACAACTGTAATCCACAGACGAACAACAACAACAAAAAAATGCCAGAGAGGAGTGATGAGAAAAGGAATATTTTCTTTCAGAGCCAGGAGTGATGAGAGCTAGTTTTTTGATCTCCATGTTAAAAAAAGTACTCTGTTAATACTGCCAGGAATGGATGTCGGCAAACCTGTTATACCTTTTTCCCTGTGAAATGTCAATTTTCCAATTTATGTGTGTGCACAGCATATATCCTATTTGCATATGTGTGTGAAAAAAGTGTCGGTCTTAAGTGTCTGTTCCAATTGTCTTTTCACTTATCTTTTTAAAAAGGAAATAAATGCTACTAAGAGAAGTGGATCAGTTCTTTAGAAATGAGATACATGACCCAAGTACCCAGTTATCAGGAAAAATGCAATGCAGTTATCTCCTTTTAGTGTGATTTGGTGTCATCCAGAATAGACACACCATGTATTGTAGACACAAAGAATTCAGGCAAATTCTTTCTTTAATTTTAATGAGGGTTTGGCTATGAGTTTTGACAGTCTCTGAAGCTGTTCTTACCTCCTATAAGAGGTGCTAATGTTCCTGCATCTTTCTGCTGCTACTGCCATTACATTAAGAGGTTGCTTCATCTGCTGAGGAAGTTCTTTCCTTGTTTTTGTTTCTTATCCACCTCTTGCCTAGTCTTTGGTCACCCCCAGTCAATATGGAACCCATCCTTCCACACTGATTCTCTTTCCTCTTTGCCTGAAGTTATTTGGTATCTTCTGAATCCCTCACCAACACTTGTTCATAAACATATAATACCCGTCTTTACCTCTTTACAGAAAATATAGGCTGTCTCATTTTCTCCAGATCTTTCAGTCCTGTATCTTCATTCTTTATTAATGATCATCCTGCCTTTTATATTTCCTCCCTGCCACAAGACATGCTCTCACGTGCTCTGAAACTCTCTGTGTAACTTGGGTGGTGTGCCTCTGGGCACTGTAAGGCTAAGGAATATGCGACCACTTTTATTTCCCTTTTCTTCCACATTCTACGATGGAGATGGAGCTAGTCTTGCTGGACACTGGGCAAGAGACAGCGACTTCACTTGCCAAACTACTCTTAGCTGCCATGTATCTCTGATGTCAGAAGATACCACCTCTCAAGAGCTGGAAAACAAATTTGCTACACTGTTCACAACAGCTGAGCACACTGACAACTGCACTGGAACACTGTTCACAAAAGTAGCTCTGCTAACAGAGGCGTGTGTGTGTGTAGAAGCTGTTAACTCCTGAGACAGAGGCAACGTCAAGTAATTGGAAAACGATGGAAAGTGCTAATTCCTTCTACCAGCAAATCTGGTTTGAGACAGGAATATGCCTTCAACATCCTCCTTTAACCTGCCTGCTAGGGAACGCAAGGACTGTCTGCATACCTTCCAAATTCTTCTCCTTTTATTAATGTATAAACTACCACTGATTTCCTTGTTCTCATCTTGATTTGGGCCTTATTAAATAATTGGAGATGGCTTCTCATGTGTCTGACCCAAAAGCATAATCTTGTTTCTCTCTGATCTTTCCTCAGTATTCAGTTACAAGAAAGTGCGAAATGTTTAGATGACCACAAAGCTGTCTATTGCTATCTTATCTAGAGAATGCCAGAAATTCCAGTCATTCAGAGCAGAGAAAAAGTTCAGCTCAGAATATCATCTTTGTTGTTCTTCAAAGATATTTAACACTGAACTTAACATTGGCTCACCTCTGGCAGATGCATGTGGGCAGGGATTCCAGACCAGATCTCTGCTTTTATTATAAGGTGCATTCAACTTACAAGCCAGAGGGAGCACAAAACTCTGAAGTTACTTTCTGATTTGCTCTCTCTGACCTCTCCAATAGTTTCTTGTGAGCTGCTAGTTCTGTGTTTCTGTTGCTCTTGGATATAAATAAATAGTATTAGAAGGCAGTTTACTTATGAATCCTCTGCCACTAAATGGTGCAGCAAAGTGAAATGGAGCAACAGGATCTGTTCAAACTTGTTCAGGACCTCCAAAAGTGGCTTCTAGACCTTGCCCCCATTGTGCTGAAGATAGATGATTTATTCCAGAGAAGTTAGAGGCTGAGTCAACCTTACTGGGAACTGAATCTGCTCTTCCAGGAAGAGCCCTGTGGGTTTATTTTCTGATGTTTTAAAAGTTCTATAAGCACAGGACATCCATTGCTTCTTTTCCAGCCTTAATCTAATCAGTGGAAACCCAAATGTTAACAGCATTTTTTAGGCTCAAAATTGCATAAGTTGTTGTCGAAACCTGTTGTTCCTCTAGCTGTTTTATCGATGCTTGCTCAGTACATTACAACAATATTTGTAATCTCATAGCAAGCATAGTCTCAATAAATGAAACAACAGGAAATAACTATGGAAGGGGTTTTCTGAGTTTGTCTCTGCAGGTGTGTGTATTGACCAAGAAAAGGGATCAAATCATAAAATTGGAAGAGGTCCGCAAGGACAAAGATCCTTCGTGGACATCTCACAGCCCTGGTGAAACTACAAAATGAGCAAACTTCTCTATAGAAGAAACTAGTTGTTTACTCGCCCACTTCAGTCTTATTGGGAGGTGGTTTCCCCAGATCGCCTAGTTTTGGTGAGGTAGACTTCAGCACAGGCTCAACGTTTCTTTCTCCCTTTAAATGACAAAGGAGGAAAAAGGAAAATTGTGGAAATCATGTCAAATTTACCTTGCATCCTTCCAGAGGAAAGGAAAAAGACACTCCTTGTTTGTACAGTTTTTCAATGGAATTTCTCAGACAGTTCTATTTTTAGGTTACCTCTGTAAGTATTACTCAATACACTGCCTTATTCAACATCTCCTGGAGAATCCAGGTAATCTGTAAATTTCAATATGAGACACTTCGCTGTTAAATATTTTATCTTATTTTATTCACATACTGCCAAGTCCAAGACAAAATTCCAAAATTGCTGCTTGGAGCTGGTCATTGCCTTCACCTGGCAGCTTGATGACTTGCATAAAATCTGCAGTGTTTTCCAATCTGTCTTCCTGCCTCTTCTGTAGAGGAAATTGAGACTGCCCCTTCAGCCTGCTTTAAAATGCACCTTCTCAAGTGCCAGTGAATTTCCTGCTACTACAGCCACACGCGTGTTGTGTATGCTTTGCAGGCATAAGGAGCAAAAGCTCTGAACATCTGATCGCTGCTCTGAACGCACAAGGCTTGGCTGGGTAGAGTTGATACTAGTACATGTAGTCCGCCTCCATCACTAAGTCTAATTCCTGTGGGGATGTATTTTTTAATCCAACTAATTTCAGTGATCTGAATCACAGAAAAGTCCCCAAAGCAGATATATTATTGCAACTGTAGGATGATGAATAGTCAGGCCAGGCAAGTGTAATTAGGTGAATAAGGTGGACTGCAAATGGAAAAATCTTAATAGATTTAGTTGTCAGATTAAAAATGTACATGGAACTGCTCTGAGTCTACAAGTTAAACACAAGTGGAGTAGATTTAGGTGTCTTTCATTTGCTTAGGAGGAGATTTCTGCTATGAGATAATTGCCATTAATCTTCCCTCCAAGCGAACAATGAATCCTCTTTGTGTAATTGCTGTATAAAGCCTTTGCTATTCTAATTTCAAACTTGGTTATCTGGATTTCATAGTGTTTTCAATACTGAATCTTGAGCGAATTTAATATATCCAGGACATAGGTCAAAAATATCTTCTTCAGCTTTGTGGCTGTAACAGTCTGTTAAGTTTAAACTTCTATCTTTCTAGATGGGAGACAGCACAAAATGTCCTCCTTTCTACCTCTCATCATCTCTTGCTGTGGAAGACCTAGGTATTATCTAGAGGACACAGATATCTAGATTGACTTCTGCTCCATGAATCACAGAACAAGTAGACAAATGGTCTGTTACAGAAATACAGCTCTCAGGGCTGTGACAGTAAGAGAGTTCTCTCCTAGAAGGGTGATAATCACAATCTCACCCTAGACTAGCTGTGTGCACATGACAGCACAGAGCTGGTGACTATAAGCCATCCTTATAAGAATCATAGAATCACAGAATTTTTTATGTTGGAAAGGGATCTTGAAGGACCATCTAGTCCGACTGCCCTGCAATGAGCAGGGACACCATCAACTTGATCAGGTTGCCTAGAGCCCAGTCCAGCTTGACCTTGAATATTTCTAGGGATGGGACATCTACCACCTCTCTGGGCAACCTGTTCTGTGTTTCACCACTGTTATTGTGAAAAAAAAAATTGTTTCTTATATCTAGTCTGAATCGAACCTTGATAACTTTTCATCTCTGAGGTGGAGGTGGTCATTCCATGAGGGAAGATGGAATTGAAATAGGTGGTTCCTTTCTTTCCCAATTTGCTTACTCGTCATTGCTGTTTCATGCTTCTCGATCATATTCAAAGGGAAAGGCAGAAGAGGTCACCATCTGCCTCCAGTATAGTTTGTTTTATTTCTGGTTTCCTTCTTGTTTTGCATCATTTGTCCTTATCTTGCAGATTTCATTACTTGCACACAGTTGTACCCTGTTCATGTAATTACGCCAGAAGGCTCCGCTTGCCCTTTTTTGGACACATACGTAGGTTTGAATGCCTTACAAAATGCCTGAACATTGTTGCTAGTTGTGTTATTAACAGTTTTATTGTATGATGTTGCAAAATACTTAAACATCATTGTCAGCTGTGGTATTTAGTGTAGGTAGATCTGGATTCAATGGAAGTAAATATTAATTTTATAGTGCTTAGCATGCTTCTAGTTTAGGGATCTTTATGTTGGCTATACCAGCTAGGGAAGGCAAAAACCATTCTTGTCTCTGTTGTGACCTCCTTAAAACTGCAACAGAAGCAAGGATACGAGAGGCTGAGGCTTCAGCCCATGGGTTAACTTCTCTATGGCTAACATTATATTCCTCTTCTTTGCAGTGGGCCTTCCTAACATCCTCTTGATTGTAGCATCTCTAGTTCTGCTAATTGCAATAGCAGTTTCTGTTATACTTTATCAGTGCTTCCGAGTTGATATCGTCCTGTTGTATCGAGAGATATTTCAGCCCTACTCAGTCAAGGATGGTGAGTAAGAGTTGAGTAAGAAAATTTTTAAAAAGCGAAAAGGCAAATCATATGGAAATGGACTGATTTGATAGTTGCCTACTAATTCATAGGACACCTCCTTCACTTTCTCATGCCTTCTGAAACAAGCTATGGTAGTGCTTTACATTCGCATATTCCCTGGGTTCTGTAGTCATGTATTATATAAAAGAGGGATTTAGTACTGGTTTCATTTTTTTTTTACAAAAATATTTGCCACAAAAAATGGATTGACAGTGAAAATACGATTTACAGTGGTATTAACTGTACATGTTATGTGCTTTCTAAAGCAAAGGAACCAGTCCGCTGGCTAATGTGTTAGTAGGCATGTGTTAGAGCAATACAGTTTTTATAAGTCAAAGAAAAAAATACTAATATTGTGGTAGACGCTTTTGGGGGAATACATCCCATCCAACTTTAGGGGTGGACTTCAGCTCAAGATTCAGACATCTAAATTTAGTTGCATTCAATGAAAGTGCACATATGCAAGTTCCCATCATAGACATGAAACCTGAAGACCTCGAGCTGGGTTCAGCTCTGTAACCATTAACAGCTAATGCTCTTGGAGCTCCCTTAGGACTTAGGAGAAACCTGAACCCTCTTCAGTGTCAGCTGAAAGGCAGACAGTGCCTAATGATGCTATGTGGTACATATTTTGCATGAGCAAACTCAGCTCCTCATCAATACAATCAACTGAGCTCACCAGGCACTGGGACATTACGTCAGTTTTTAAACATGGGCATCCAGAGTCTTTTGGGATGGCCAACAAAATGGTCACATAATACAGATCTGCTGGATGTTGCAGACTTCTGGAGCAGGAGATGGATATCAGGTAGGGTACCACAGGAAGTCTCAAATGGCAGTAGATACCTATGTTTAGGCAACTTAGCTGAGCCCCTGGCATTTACATGAGAGTAATCTGAATCACTCTAGAATACATTAACTGCAAGGGACTGTTCTCCACTGATTGCAGCAGGAGTTTAGGCAGTTATAATGTAGACACCTAAATTTACATTTCTTACATTTCTTGAAGCTGACTCCTACCACAGCTGTCTGCATGGTAGGTATCTACAGCTGATCTAGTTATGTTCTCTTTAAAGAGAAGAGGAGTATGCTTTTTAGGGCAGCTTCTATTTAAGCATATTATCTATGAAATGAATCAGAATCTGAAAATGGCTATTTGTTTTTCACTACAAGGATGGTCTAGACCAGAACCTCAAATAGCAACAGAAGCAGGTATATGATCACCTTCACTGCAAAGAAAGAGATGAGACATTTGAGATTAGAAAACAACTGCTGTAATGGAAAATGTATTAGAGAGAAATGAAGAAAAGAGAGAAAGAAATGTTTGACTTTGGTCTTGGTTCTGACTGTAATATTACTTCCTAAGTAATGGAGCTTTTCACTCAGAAGTATGACATGTCATGGGAATGACGAATAATTCCTTGAAGGTGGATGAATTTAAGTGGGGTGTCTTGTCCTGAAAGGCAAAGGCTGTTAGCAGCTGATTGTATCCCTGAAATAACAAATGCTGAGCTTTGTCTCTATTACATGCTAATATGCATTGATCAATAGAATTCTTACTCTATGCACTTTCAGAGACAGCCTTTGCAATACAAGGGATGAGTTCTCCAGAATTATAAACTCACAGGGTAGAACAATTCAGCATGGAAAACACCAAATGTGCACAGTCTCTAATTTCTGAACACGTGCCTGATTATATACATTATTCAGATTAGCAGAAACTTTTACTCTGATCTGTTTCAAAGACTGATATTTTTATTTCTCTTCTAGCATTTGCAATAGACGGATCTAATTCATGCTAACAAAATACATTTTCCCTTTGTTTTGCATTGCAGATGGCAAAATATATGATGCTTATATTATCTACCCCAAAAGCCACACCAATGAAGCTGGGTTTGTGGAGCATTTTGTTTATCAAGTCATGCCAGATATTCTAGAAAATAAATGTGGATATAAACTGTGTATTTATGGGAGAGATATATATCCCGGGGAAGGTAAGTTTCAGATCAGATAATGCATTGAATGACTTGTTAGACTCAAGGAAATTGTGGTTCTAAGCCCATTTAGGGACATAGAAGGTCTCTTTATGTTCCTGAGCTTGCATCTCCTTGGCAGCTGTGTGTCTGCTCTTTCAGGCACTGTGACAAAATGGCACTCTGTGCTTGCTGGTATGCTAAGAAAAGCAATAAGGGGCAAAAATTTCTTATCATCTTCTTGGATCATGTGGGAAATGTGACCCCAAATGTGATTCTTACAAATGTACATCTGCTCTTTGGATAGTCCAACACTGCATAGCCATTATCTGGGCAAAGCCACAACCAAAGTGTGTATGAGTAGGCCTATAAGGCATGGAAAAGGAGAAAAACACAAACTAAGTTGAGGAATTAACCTTGATGTTATGATTCAGAGTTTTTCAACCTGTTATGAGGTTGTTAGAATCACAGGAAGTTCAGCTTCTGTTCAGCTTCTGTTCAGAGTCACAGGAAGTTCAAGTTCTGTTCACTGACATGACCTACTGTCACACTACACAACACCCAGTACTAATTCAGAAAATTCATGCTTTTTTCCCTTTTCCTTATCTTCCAGAATAGAATCATGTTAATTAATCTGTCCTAATTTCTATATGGACACCTCTACACTGTCTCTTATGATTGCTATTGTCTAGGTGCTAGCTAGTTTTCTTCAGAGGTGACCTCCCTGTTTATTTTGTGCTCTGGTTATTCTGTGGACTAGATCTTCCTTCCCTGTCTGTAAGCAGACATGAAGCTGAAACAGGCACATTTTCTGTTACACATTTCTGAAATTGCCAGCATTAGGCCAGGTGTCATTCACCTAACTAGAGCTTAGCTGACATCTTTGATGTCTTTCTCTTCTGGAGAGTAGCAAAAGTGCTGCCTGGCCTTGGGAAAAACTACTGCAACATCAATGTAAAGAAAAACTACAAGAGTTGCTGAGCCAGACCATTAAAATCTGCAAGAGTTTCTGAGTCAGACCATTCCTGGCAGGTCAGATCCAGAAGGAAGAACTAACAGTAGCTCAAAAAACCTGCCAATGTCAAAAACCCACCACCTGTTCAGGTGATTAGGGACTGGGCAATATTTTGTCATGGGACACTGCTGTCAAACTTGGTTTGTGGATGGCACCCCTGAAGAAAACTAAGCACTGTAGGCACCTGAACTGAACATTGTGGGACTAACAAGAGCTCTAAACAAATTGTCTGAAAGCAAAGACATTTTCACTGTACAAAGGCATGAATGGATGCCTGTAGCCCATGAGTGAGACAGAAGACTCATCAAGACACTCTGGATAGTGAGTTACTTTGATTTGACTTGTTAGGTCTGATTTAACCAAAACTCTAAAAATGTCCTGAAATCGTCCTTTTTTTTCCTTCTGGTCTACTTTAAAAGCCTCCTGTTTTTCTCTTCCTTGTCCGCTTTTGTCTCCCAAAATGCTTGGGTGGAAAAGCTATTCAGAATCTGCCTGCCACTGAGAACACTTAAAAGTCCTCTGCTTCCAGACAGATGAACTTTATCCAAATGCTCTTGTTTATCTTCTGATCTTGAGTCTTTTATTACCAGGTTTTCAAATCCAAAACCTTGCAATTAAAATATACTAAGTATAGAGTAAAACAGGAAATGCCACTCTGAGTTACTCTGATCCTTCCTGTGCACGTATAATAGCATTCAATGAATCATCGTTTTCACTGTAAAACTCCATGTATTTCCAGAAAAAAAAAATGAATTGCAGTGAGGATGTAAAATGGAATTATTATTTTAAGACAAGCTTACTACTCTTATGAACAAAGCTTTGTTACTTGGAACTTGCGCTCTTCTAGTAAAAAGGAAAATTAAACAATGATTCATGTGATAAACAGCTCTGAATAGGTGTTGGAATCCTATTATGCTTTCCTCAACTAGCATTTTTTTGGTTTCCTGGTCTTACTGATTAATGGCATTTTCTACAATCTAATAGTTGCCTGAAGAGGTGCAAATGCAAGTATAACCCAGCAAACCAATAATTTTCATCAACTTCATGGGCAGGGACACCTTCCACTCTATCAGGTTGCTCAAAGCATCATCAGTCCTGGCCTTTCAGTCCTGAGCACAATGAACTGCACCTCAGATCTGAATAACTTTTTTATTTTAGAACTGTTGTTATTATGGGAAGTAAACAGGGCAATAGCTAATCACCTTACTTTTTTTGCACCTTCCAAAGGATTTTCTCTTCTGACATCGGGAACATTTAATGAAACAGAATAAAAAAATGAAAGCAGTTAGGATTGGTTAATGTACAGATAGGCCAATTATTTTCAAAGAATACTCTCACAGTCAAGAAACAAGACTGAGAAATCATTAAAGGGGTTCTTTTCCTGACTCAGAAACCAAAAAAGCCAGGCCTCTCTGAGACTAAGAATATCTGCAGTGCGCTGGTAGCCCCTAGCAAAGGAAAAGAAGATGCATATGCAGCTGGCTGATGATGCCTGCACATCAGTGGCTTTGTTAAATACTTTTTACACTGAATTTCCCTGGCTCATCTCCCACCTCCCTTTCGCTTGGCCCAGCATAACATGGTTACACCAAAACTCCAGCTTTCATTCTACAAACCATGGGAAACTTCTAACTAGGGTGAGCTTTTCACTGTACAGGCACTGATCCACAATGTTGCTCCCATAGACATCACAGCAGGTCATTTAGAAAAGCAGCACCTGGAGGCTTGATGTGGAGATTTCCAAGCTGGCCCAGAAGTTTCTCCCATAGAATGTTGGCTCTTGCATTTCCTAAGTTCAACCCCTCCAACCCCTCCAGTCACAGCTGTGGTTGATCACCTCTCCCTAACACAGCAGTGGGAAAGAAAAGCACCTTTAGTTCTGCTGACATACGAATGCCCTGCAAGTTTGGATCCGCCCCTGCAGGCCAGATGCCAACCCAAAGTACAGGTTAGGGAATAAATTAGCATGTGATAGCTCAGGCGAATTAACACTCCCTCTGCTGGTAAGTAAGCCTCTTAGAAGTAAGTCACTCAAAAATGAATAATTTTCATTAGTAATATTGCAGGATGAATTACAGACTGTAAAGCACTAAACTTGATAGAACGTGATTCCTTACATGGAGACTATTGCTCAAGCACAAACTTGATGCAATCTAGATCTGCTAAACTTGACTCTAGATTGTTGGATTAGAACTTCCTAACAATTCTTAAGGGCAGTAAAATATTAATATTTTAATCAAAGAAAACATTTAAAAGGAAAGCTTTGGGGATTTTGCTGGGGTTTATTTATTTATTTATTTATTTATTCACTTAAAGCTCTTTTTCTAATGATTAAACTGTATCAGACTGAAGCGAGGCAGGAGTTATTTCTGGTTAAAAAGCAATGAAAACGAAGTATTTAAACAGAAAAGAGTTTATAAAAGAAATTTCAAGGTCCCAGCATTTTCTTGTACTTTCTTAGATACAGCCAGTGGAGTTGAGAAGAGGATGCAGAAGAGCAGACGGCTGATCATCCTTCTAACGCATCAGCTAATTAATTGTAAAGAACCTGCTTATGATCAACACGTTGCTTTATACAATGCCCTCATTCAAAATGACATAAAAGTGATCCTCCTGGAAATGGAGACAATTGAGAGTTACGAGAAGCTTCAGGAATCTCTTAGTTTTATTATTAAGAAGCAAGGTACCATCAAATGGAAAGAGCAGCACAGTGTACACCCACAGTCAATCAATTCTAAGTTTTGGAAACAGGTTAGGTACCACATGCCACTGACCCTCAAATCCTCATATTCTGCTAATGCTGGCTGAACAGTCTATCAAAATGCCAGTACACTATCAAGATGGACCACGTGTCTGCAGATCTTTTTCTTTTCAGTAAGTACACAATTCTACAGTTTGGATATCTGGCTGTATTTTTGAACATTTTTCAATCCTTCAGTTGAGTAGCAATAAGTTAAACTGATGGAGGAGAGCTGGAGAAATGAGAGAATTTTTTATGGATGTCAGAGTTTTGTAAATAACTCATTTTGGTTGTGTGCAGAATTTTGTATGCCACAGGAACCAAAATATACCTCTGTATTATTCAACTAGAAAGCATAATATTTATTATTCAACTAGAAAGTATAATGTTGTCGTTTTGTTATTTTTTTCACCCCTTATTCCTTTCCCATTCAATAGTAATGCTCATACCATGAAACTGTTCTTCCTTAGTAAGGATGCCTCAGTGGAGGCTGTTTGGAGATTGAGGTGCTAGGGAAATCAAATACGCAGTGATGTATATGTTTATATGCATTTTTAATAGTATGTGTATGTTAAAATGAATCTCACACAAAGGGGAAATTTAAATCTTTCAAGTACAAGAGACCATGCTGTTGCTATTTTTGTATCTCCAGATAGAAACAACATTTTAAAATTTATGTGTTAGAGTTTGTTGTTGTTGATTTTGGTTTGGGGTTTTTTTTGTACACTGGTAGCATTGCTTTATGCTTTTGAGAGAAGAGACTTACTGCATTTTTATAACAGCTAGTACCCACCTTCCCCTCCCACCCTGCTTTGACCTTATACTTAGTTATACTTTCTTCTGATAGAGAATACCTTGTGAAGCAAATTTCAGAGGAAATCTCCTCTTAATTCAGAGGTATGAGAACAAAATGTGTTCCAGTACAGCTATCTGTGTGAACTTTAATCTTTTCAGCTACTTAAACCCAGAAATTTTCTTGCTGTTGGAGAAGGCTTGGTTTTGAGCTTCAGACTTCCTGCAGAGACAGACTTAAAATGTGAAAATAAGATGCAGAACTTCTAATATTACCAAGTCCGGGCTTATAAAGCAGGAAAGTCCTTTCTTTCTACTGTAGTTTTTTATTGAATGTGGAACTTCGGACCTATGAATGGCTGGAGTATCTGGAGTAGGAAAAATGTGTATGCAACTTACGTATATGTTGCATACATAACATATGTATAGATTTTTTTCAATGTTTAATTAAAACATCTATGGCAAACTAAGCAGCTTTCACTGGTGAGTTGTGTTCGTGCATTCATCGCTCACTGTAAAACATTTAATATTGTGTTTTATTATTGCCTTATTAGACTGTGTGCAGTGTTGGGTCCTGTTTCTAAAGATCCTTCTAGATAAACCTCACTGTCTCTATGGGAGTTTCACAAAGTGGGTTCATGCTAACATAAGAGAGACTTAGTTCTTTCCTACAGTGACATTTCTTCCTACAGAAAGAAAACTAATACTACAGCATGTGTAAAGGCAGGAAAGCCTGTTGCTTTTCACTATGAAGATTTTTCAAAGCAGTTTCTGAGCAAGACAGATTATTCACTTCCAGGACTATTGCAAGAACATTTTTCATATAGTTTGAGTCCTGGGCACTTAGCAAGGAAGAAAGAATGATAACCGAGTATCTTGGAAGCAAAAAGTCTAGTATGAATTTTGAAGCTCAAAAGGGAAGAGATGGTACAATGAGGAAGTGCACAGGATCAGCAACGAACAAACTTGTTCTGAAATGTACTGATATCTCATTGACTTCTCTTAGCCAAGCATATAGTTAGAATGGTAAAAGTCAAAATCACTAATTGGCTTTTTTGGTGACACCCCTTTTGTATCAAGCCTAATTGTTAACCAAGAAAAAAATTAGGAAAACAATTACAAGGAAAACCTGACAACTCTTACTGTTGTTCACCAACAGTGAACAGTATAGCTTTGCCAGAAAAAAAAGGGTATTTCAGAAAGTGGCAAAAAAGATTTTACAGAATCAGAGGGTGAGTATGTGATTGTAATAATGACAGAAAAATGCTGCAGTTTTCCCTTTTTGTGTTTCTTGATGATCAGTACAGAAATGTGATACACATTAAAATGAATGGCTTTCTACAGATGTTAACACATCTGTAGCATTAAAGACAAAGCACAAAAAGAACTATGAAACAATTTTACACTATTACTACAACATCAGTACTGGTGAAGCCACATCTGGAGTCCTATGTCCAGTTCTGTGCTCCTAAGTAGAAGAGAGACATGGACATACTGGAGAGAGTCCAGCAATGGGCCATAAAGTTAGTGAAGAGACTGGAGCATCCTTTCTATGAAGAAAGGCTGAGAGAGCAGGGACTCTTCAGCCTGGAGAAGAAAAGAGAAGGTTCTAGTGTGACGGGTGAGTGCAAAGAAGATGGAGTTAAGCTCTTCTCAATGACCAGAGGCAGTGGGCACATACTGGAACAGACAATGTTCTCTCTGTATATCAGGTTTTTTTCACTGTGACGGTGATCCAGCACTGGCACAGGTTGCCCAGAGAAGCTGTGGAGTCTGCATCCTTCGAGACACTAAAAAACTGCCTGGACACAGTTCTGGGCAACTGGCTCTGGGTGGTCCTGCTTGAGCAGGAGGATTGGACTAGACAACCTCCAGAGATCCTTTCAACCTCAACCATTCTGTGATTCTGTGATATGTGTCTTACAAAGAATCTAAATTTTCAAAAACATGTTTTGTAAGAAAATTGGCAGTTTTACACACCAGGCAATCTGCCCTACTGGAATAACTGAAGAACAGTCTGCCTTGTGCAAAAAAATGCTCACCGTAGAAAGCTCCCAGAAGAATCAGTTTGTGTGCTTAAAGACTAAACTACACAGAACAAAGGTAAGTTTTTTGCTGAATTAAAACTTCCAGGCAAACATTTAGAGCCCTTGAATTTCTGCTCTGTGCTCCCTGGTTTTGGTACCTCAAGTGACTCCTGGGACCAGATTTATTTTAAATTGTTAATAGAGAAGAGTTATCATGCCATCTAGTGGATGAACAGGTATTGAGAGATGCAGGCCAATTCGAAATCAATCCTTTTAAAAACAGCATTACAATGAAACAGTGAAATTTTTAGGGTGTGCATACTGCTGAAACTCAATCAGTATTACTTGTAACCAGTAGCTTAGAATCTGGCATTAGGAATACAGCGCTGACTCTCTTAGAATAATGTATTTTGAAAGAACAAAAATTTCTCCTTGCCATATAACTGCAGTCATAACCGGTCGTATGTCCCCAGTTGTAAAATCTTACCTCTGGATACTTCATATCTGAAAAGTATATGCTTCATTGTTGACAATAAAGAAACAAAAAAAAAGACAGCAATGAGCATTCATGTTACTGGCACCAATGTCAGTCGAGAAGATCTTGGTGACTTCCAAGGTATGAAAACAGCTCCTGCTACAATAAAGTAGGATAACCACAGACAGTGCTTAGAATGCACTGCTCTCCCCACATACGCGTGTAATATACAACAGCCCTTTGCGTGAACATATTTAATAGTTTGGCCCTGAGGTCTCCTGTACTGTTGGGATTTGATATTCTTATAGCTCAATGAACCATGACCCCTGCTGGCTTCTTCACCTAAACCACAGTCCTGAAATCCAGTCTTTCTCTTGCTCCTGCCAAATGCACAGAGTGAGTGTTACCAATATGTACTTCATATGGTTGTGAAGCCCAAGAGACTGACAGGGAGATTTTAGAAAGTTTTAGAAGTTTTTGTAGCAACTTGTTATTTGTAGTGTATGCAGCACTGATTTTTACAGCATTGGACAAAGTTATATTTGGAAGTTAATATGTAAAATTGATCGCACATTCTATTGAAAAAAATGTGCATGTACAACTGTTTGTTCATGACTCTTTCAACAGTTGAAAACTACAGCTGTTGTGTTAGAAACGTGCTCATGCATTCCCTTTGCCCACTTAAAGCATGAGTTACATGCCTAATTTTCCATGACAGATAGAATTTCTTGTATAGCAATTTATTCTTTCAAACTGTTCCCTGACTTTGCAGCTCTCAGTCCTCGGGAAGGTTATGAAGCAATCCTTCTTGAAGCTGTTTCAATGTACACAAAGTAGAAGAAAATGACTGGATTTACAAAAGGTACACCATGCATACCCAGCCATGCTGTGGACAGTGGGAGAACCCTGGATGCTGCAAACCTTTAACCGAGCAAGGTCTTTGACACATTATCTGTGAGATACAGATAAGTGGATAAAGGTGAGTGGAAGAACAATATGTCCATGCAGAGTCAATGTATTGGGACCAATATACAAACCGCAGTTCACAGTAAATTACTAGTGGCGTCCCTCAGGGTCTGATATTTGTACCACTACTGTTCAGCATCCTTATTAATGACCTTGGCAATGGGACAGGCTACACAATCAACAGATTTTCAGACGGAAAAACGAGCTGATGCATTGGAGGGCAGGGCTGCTGTTTTGGATGGAAATAGGCTGGAGAAGCAGACAGATGACAAACTCAAAAGGTTCAACCCACATGCAAAGCGCTACAGCTGAGAAGAAATAGACCCATTAGACAAGGCAGACTGAAGGTCAACTCAACACAAAGTAGCTTTGCAGAAAGAGACTGAATACCCTGTTTGACTGTAAGGTGAACATGACATGTTATCAGTCTGGAACCTGCTTTTTGACATCAGGGGTAGATAATGCTGAAAAAGCTACACAATATTACTTAATCTCTGCTAAGAATAAATGTAACTGCTATACAATGACAACAGAAGTACTTTAAAAAGGACTGTTAGCAGCTATAAGCAAACAGGCTTAGACTGTGGTTACCAGAGCTGGATATGTTGCTATTTGTGTCGGAAATAGTTTCACAGTTCAGGTTGTCAGTTAGCGCCTCTTTGTAGTGTATCTTGGATGGAAAGGAAGGTGTGAAAAACTGCGAGAAGTAACTGATTTTCCTTAGTTAATTAGTCAGGTGTTTTTCAATATTAGTGCTAATTTTCATTTTCATCATGGCATTTTCATAACAAAAATTCAAGCTGTAGTAGTTTTCAGTCTTCTCCATTAAAATCGTATTAACCTGAGGCCTAAAAATTGTAAATTTTATTCTTCTTTCATCCACATTCACATATCTCAAAGCTAGTTGTGTCATTAGTTGAAAGGACAACTTGGACACAGCACTTTCTGCAACACAAGTTCAGAAACTTGAGAGTATTTCGAAAAGATATACAAGAAAAGTATGTGAGAACAGCTCATGGAAAACATTACTGTAGAAGAGAAAAACAGAAAAAATTTAAAAAGATGTTTCCAAACTGTCATTTGCCTTTCAAAGTAAAAACCTGGTGACATTTTACTTTACTATTTTGTTTGGTGGTGGTTAAATCACTTTTGGAGTCTCATGTAAAATCATTATTCTCTTCACGATATACACTTTCTTTTAATTTTTAAAATCAGATACTGAATCATAAAACCTAAAACCACTGTTTATATTTTTAGAGTAGCTATAGTGGATGAGATCCTTAGCTGGCTTTCCTGAAGATGTGCTGATTTACATTAGCTAATGGTCTGATTGCTTTTATACACAATTCTTTCAATCTGCAATGAGGAAACCAACTGAGCTGAGAGAGTAAAACTCTCCAGGGTTTCTTTGCTTCACCTCAGCGGTAAAATATGCAAAGAAGTAAGCTTTGTGGAATCCCTCCTTTTTTAGCATAATATGCTTGATTTACCTCAAAGTGACATTTCCTGTTGCTGTTGGGAACTTCTGCCTTCTCAGCTGTTCTGGGTGAAAAAAAAAAATAGGGCAGCTGTCACCAAACAAGTTTCTAGATATAAAAAAGGTGATATGAAAATAAAATAAAACCAGAGGGGAAGAATTTCTTACTGCTATCAAAATAACTTTATTCAGAAGTATAGTGAATCATTGCATGATAGATATGGAATAAATCACTCCTGTAAAACAGACAATGGCAAGCATTCATTTACTCAGGAACAGTACCTAAATAGGAAATATGGCTGTCAGAAATCCCTGATGAAACTACAGTTCCAACATATCAACATTTGGCTGAAAAGCAGGCAGCTACTGGCGTGAGCTTATTTAGAATTGAACACATACACCCCCTTGACACTAGTGGAACTATAAAATGTTTCATTTCTATAAAACTTGCACTACTCTCTAAAGGTGCCGCTAGCTCAGAAAAAATAGCACTGAAATAGGGGTATTTCTCATCAAAGTATCAGTGTATCTTTTTGTAGGATCATGTATTTAATTTTTTTTTCTACAGACCATATTTTCCGGCAGGTTTGTTTGTGGTTTGTTTGTCTGTTTGTCTTAATTTCTTCTTTTTTTCCTTTTTTTTTTGTTTTTGTTTTTTTTTTTTCCTTTTGAGGTCTTTGCAGAATATCAGCCTTTCAGGATACAGTTTATCTCTCTGCGCATCCTCATTCTTAAAACGGCCAGCAAGAAGAAGAAGCCGTAGCCAAAATAAAATTACTGTAAGTAGTTTAACATATTCCTTCCTTAACCTCCATCCTACTTCCATCACATTTCTGGATAAGAGTCCTGCCCCGGGCATTCAGCAGCAAAGCGGGGGAAGAAGTGTTTCGACTAAAGGTAACCGAAGACACTTCCTCCTTGCACCTTTTTTTCCCCTGGAAGGTTGTGAGAGGGAAGACTTCCGTTTCCCCCCCCAAAAGTTGATCATCGCTCCCTCTGCTCGCGGGGGGCACCTCTGAGTTTCACCCACGAGCCGATGACAGCCCAGCAGCCTTTTGCTAAGCCTGGTGATATTTCGATCCGCTTTCGCCGCACTGCTGCCCGGCCACAGCCCCAGCTTCTTTCCACCCAAACTGGGAGGCGGTCCTGGGGCGGCGTCCCGGGTCCCCGCAGCCCGGAGGAGGCTCCTCCAGGTAGGTCTCACGGGCAGCGGGGCGGCCCGGCGACGGGAGGAGAGAGGAGAAAGAGGTAAGAGAAGGGCAAGGCAGGCTGGGAGAGGCAAGGACCGGGCGCGGGCAGCTCCTCCTTCCCTCCCTCGGAGGAGCCTGGCGGCTGCCTCTGACCGGGACATTTCTACGGGTGTGCGTGTGTGTTTCCCTCGCTTTGCCCTGCCTGTCCACCCAGTCCTCCCATTCTCAACTTTGTCTGTCCCCCCAGCCCTGCCTGTCCCCCCCAAACTCGCCTGTCCCCCCCAAACTCGCCTGTCTCCCCAACCCTGTCTGTCCCCCCAACCCTCCTTGTTCCCTCAGCCCTACCTGTCCCCCAGCCTTCCCCCCCATACCCTGCCAGTCCCCTCTATGCTCTGTCTGTTCCCCCAACCCTGCTTGTCTCCCCAGCCCTGCCTGTCCCCCCTAACTCTGCCTGTCTCCCCAAACTTGCCAGTCTCCTCAACCCTGTCTGTACCCCCAACCCTGCTTGGGCCTCCAGCCGTGCCTGCCCCCCCAGTCTTGTCTGTGTCCCCCAGCCCCACTCGTGCCCACTTGTTCCCCCGGCCCTGCTTGTTACCCCAACCCTGCCTGTCTCACCCCTGCCCTTCTTGTCCCCCACGCCTTGCCTGCCCCTCCAGTCTTACCTGTCCCTCCTAAGCCCTGTCTGTACCCCCAAACCTCCTGCCCCACCCTTTGCCTTGCCTATAACCTCAACCTTGTCTATCCCTCCTGCCCTGCTTGTCCCCATGGGGACATGCCCAGTCCTGTCCATTCTCCCCTAAATCTGTTCCCTCTAAGCCCTGACTGTTCTGCCAGACCTTCGTTCCCTGCCGTGCTTCTCCTTCCTTCAGTGCTTTGCCATGCTCACCCGAGCCACCTGTCTTAGGCACCTCTTTCTGACTATCTGCCAGGCCCATAGCATTACTTTTTGCCTATTACAGAAATGTCATAAATAATTTAGGTGTGAAAAGAAAGAACTTATTTCAGCACACTGCCCCTCACTGGCACTGCATAGTTGCCCTCTCGGGGCTGCCCTGTCCCTGTCCTTTACACCTCTGTGGCTTTGGAGCAGGACATGCTTTTGAAGTGCTATTGTGGATGGTAGCAGCAAAAGAGGGTTCCTAAAACATTTGTGTATCAGCTCTCAAATGATCCATTTAGATAAGTTAATACTTGTAATTTGCTATTACCTTTCCATTAATGCTAGTAAAAATTAATTTCTTACATCTACCTTTTCCATTTTCCTCTCTGTAGTCAAGAGTTCACAAAGTGAGAATTTCCACTCTTGCTTTTTCAGGAGGTTTTACAGACTGAGCTGTCTATATATTGACTCGCTTACTGAGAGAGATTACTCTCTGTTTCAGTGATGAATTAGGTTCAGAAGATTTATAAGTACAAGTTGTAACTCTCTGGAGTTTGGAAGACTGCCTCTGTGTCTGCTTTCCACTTGGCAAGACTTGCATAGTGAGTAAACAGCTTTGCTGGTATTTGAAATGAAGATGGATTTTCGTATTAACCAATAAATAACAACCCTGGCAGAATGCTGATTAGACCTAGTATGATTAAGGCAACTGCTTGTTAGATTGTTTAGTTTCCTTTGTGAATCCAACGTGAATTATGGCACTGTGTGGTGGTATTTGAAGAAGACTGAAATTCCACAAGAAGCCATTCTTAAAGAGGTAAGATCAGTGTTTTCCTCCTTTGACCCCAAAATGTTCAAACTGACATTCAGTAGTATCTGTTGGTTTTAAAAAATGGAATTCACAGCTCTTTCGGACAAAATTCTGGTTTCCAAAAATGTTGCTCAAAACAAGTTACTACGCTTGAGGATCACTTAAATCTGTTGGTCCCCTTTTATTCTAAAAATCTTTTGGAGATTTTAAGAAAATGAGGAATAACTATAATGATGCTTAAACACACACAATTGCCTAGTTCATGAGGTATCATTAATGCACTTCACAGAAGTTACGCTTTCCGTTTAAAGATTTTGTTGGCTTTACAATGGCACAATGATTTTTAAGAACCAATTTTAATGATAATATTCCATCCATGGCTTTAAGCATGTATGAAATTTGAAAAACATACTTAAAGTTTCTTTGGGCCTTATAAACAAATGGGGGTTTTTTGTGCTTTTTTCACTGAAACTGTCATTCCTCACAATTGCCTTATCATTTTACCCATTGAGTAGTCCTTTATTAGGCAGAGAATCCTTGCCTTTACTTTCAAATATCTCTCCATTTTTTTCTGAAAATGAAGTCTTATTCTGTTCCTTGAAGCTTCTCTTTGTTAGCTATGTTACTAAAAGCATTTATTTTTTCTCTCCCCTTGCCCCCTGCACTGTTTCATTGAAGAGTATGCAAATCATATGACTCAAATGTTCACCTCAAGTAGAACAATTTCAGACAAATTCATCAGGTTGAACAGAAATGTGAAAGTAAGATTAAGGACCTGTGTTTTGCTTGTTAATAATAGCCACTAATCTCAAACCTAGTTTTTACTAAGTAACTTGCATTGTACTGTGTTCTTTAATTCATCTTAAAAGAATGAAGGGCTCTACTCTGCATTCATTAAAACTTCCATTATGTGCTGATGTGATGTGCCAACAAAGAATGGGATTTAGAATTACAAATTTGTTGATGAATTATTTTGTCTTTATATAGTGGATCATAGTTTCACAGCCTGCAGCTGCTGTATTTCTTCTGGATGTGATAGGGTAAAAAAAGAAATATATTTCCAAGAAACGAAAATAGAGAGGCTGGCCCTTCTTTCTATGTGAAGTGTTGCAGTTTGAATCTCTGTGTGTAGAAGGGAACTG
The DNA here is from genome assembly GCA_033558235.1 of Neomorphus geoffroyi. NCBI lineage: Eukaryota > Metazoa > Chordata > Aves > Cuculiformes > Neomorphidae > Neomorphus > Neomorphus geoffroyi. The sequence goes on along the minus strand of JAUMJM010000005.1, from coordinate 33,316,981 downwards.
AAACCAGGTCTGAGGAGTTTACTGTATGACACTTTAAAGTTGCTTGTTGCAGCACTCAAAATCCAACTTCTTTTAGCTGCTTTCTAAATCTGGATCTGCCTGCCAGCCAATCTGAAAATGCAGATGTGAAACAATTCTTTTGTCTCTTTACAGTGATTTATGGGATGATGACATACTTATAATAAACTGAGGAGAACAATAAGAGAGGCAGAGCAGCTACACATTTTGATGTCGTTCTGGAATATGGCTGGAAATGCCATAGCCTCCTGCCTCTGGCTACTTTCTATCACTGGTGTTTTCTGACTGTAGCTGTCAGGGTAGTGTTTTACAACAGTAAGTCTCTTCTTCAGATTACAAGAGGTGTAGACAATAAACCCCCAAAAATGGAATGCTAATGAAATTTCTTTTGGCAGCTCTCTGTGAAATACATCTTGTGTGTGAACGTGTGTGTGTGTCTCATTTGTCCGTGCATGTTTGGATCAGTAACTAAGCAAGGTCTTGGCCGCAGAGGTTGATCTGAGCTTATTATGCACCTGATCTGTCTGTTTTGTAAGCAAAACTGAGGCAGAGTCTTAGGGCTCTGCCTTTGGTTGTCAGTTAACCTGCTGTTGTGAGGAATCTCAAAGAAGATTCTCCATGCTGGTGTTATTTAGCGGTGTTTCCCTTGTGCCTTTGAAAGCACAGTTGACTACATGAGAAGCAATTGAATATGAGCTTCTTTATCTCCTCCTCCTCTGTGGAAACATTAGCATTCTCAGCTAGTGCTGATTGGTTGTACAGACAAAATCACAAAACAAAATGCAGATCTCATTGTTTTCCCAAAGGCTTAAAATTAGCCCTGAAAATGTCCAATCTATCAACATCATGCTGTTCTCTTTGAAGGCAGGGGAAGTCTCTAACAACTGTTTCTACAAGGTCCAATTTTGGTCCATTTTCATGTCACAGTCACAGTATCATAAGGTTGGAAAAGACCTTTATACCATTTGTGAAAAAAACCCCTCTCTGTCCTGTCCTGTAGCAGATGTCTGCTGGCTTGGAATCTAAGTTTGGGTGCTTCTATAAGATTGTCAGTTAAATCAGAAATTTGAATTACATCTGGTGAACAAGAAAATGGAGGGAGGAAACCCTGCAGTGCTTTCTCAAATTAAAATAAACCTGAGAAGAAAAATCTAAATTCATTACTTGATGTGTCATTAGTATTTGTGATGTGATTGGATATGTGTGATGTCATCAGGCATGTGAGATGTCATCAGATATTTGTGATGACATCAGGCATGTGTCATGTCATCGAGCAACTGTGAGGTCATGAGGTGTGTGCGATGTCATGAGCTGTGTGTGATGTCATCAGGTGTGTGTGACATCGTAAGACACGTGATGCCATCTGGTGCGTGATGTCATCAGGTAAGTATGATATCATCAGGTACATATGATGTCATCAGGGATGTGTGATATCATCCATATTTGTAATGTCATCGGCCACGTGTGATATCATCGAGTATTTGTGATGACACCATTTGGAAAGCCCTCTTCAGTACCAGCAAAATTACACTGCTCATGTGCTCAAAGGATTCTGTTTACTGCACTTGTGATGAACTATGAATCTATTTTTCTTTAGGCTTTCAGAACAAGGAAGAACAATTTTGTTTCATTTCTTCAGAGAAGTGAGAAGTAACTCAAGAAAATGATGATTATTCTTTTTTTTATGTTTATTATTGAATCTGCCACTGGTAAGTATAAATCTTAATTTCAATAGTAGAACCTCCAAAATGTATGCTTGAATATATGACATCTTCTTGTCAGTTACTTAGAGTGGGGCAAGTTTTGTATTTTGCAGTTAAGAACAATATCCTGACTGTTTTGGCAGTTTCAGCCCAGCTTCTGACTTGGGAAATCTGGTCCAAACCCCAAAAATTATTAAATTAAAAAAAAGCAAAGACCTTTCCTGGAGACATTGAATGATCCTGTATGGGAGCAGGGCTGTATGAAGAGCCACAGCAAGGAAAAGAATGAGTGTTTCTTTCTGCGCTATTCAGAAGAGTAGTTGCAATAGTTGCTAAACAATAATAATCTCTGAGAATCTCAGGAGGCATAGAGACTATAAGCTTATTTTATTCTTCACTGTTAAAGATACGCCATGGTCCCTTTTTGTATTTTTATGACTTTTGTAGGCAAAATACATTTGGGAAATTTGACTGGAAAAGCAGACTTTGAGACTAAATTTTACACACACATTATCTCATTCCAAGGCAATTTAAACAAAGTTTTTAAGAAATCTAGTCACATAATGATTTAGTTTTCATTAAGAAAATAGGAAAATGCAAACGTCAATTCATAGGACCTCTCCTTTTATGACAGTTGACCAGCTCTAAGGATTAGCCATATTTGTCAAGTCAAACTATGTATGAAGTATTTCTCCTTTCCCTTTCCATTTTTGGCAGCTGCTTTACTGTTGAGTGAGCCCAGGTTCTGCCATTTGTGCCCATTTGATTCTGATGCTGTTAGACCCATGTGAAAGTATGTTAGGGAAAAGTCCTCTTTTTTACTCTCCTTTTTCTCTGGTTTAGCTTTGGTGAGGTGTAGTAAAGATTTAGAAAACTGAGTTCTTAGACTTCAATAAATATTGCTGCAATAAATAAATATTGCCAAACTACTGTCCTGAAAGTCACTTTATAAAAGACCAGTGGCACAGCAAATCACTTTAGAGTCAAGCTAATGTCATTTTCTGAAAGAAATATTTGGCTTCCTAATGTATCTTTTTTCCTCTTTCTCTGAAGAGAAGTTGTGTCCCCTTCGTGCCTCCATTGATGTGCTAGAAGGGGAGTATTTTTATCTATGTTATATTGAACCAATGCGAGAACATTTGCAGGAAGAAGCATACGCAATAAACTGGTACAAAGAAAATGCTGGAAGGCAGCAGCTGATAAAGGAAACACACAGAATTGTTTCAAAAATGAATTTTCTGGAGTTTTGGCCAGTTGAACTCAGTGATTCTGGGAATTACTCTGTCACTTACAGGTGGGTACAGAAAGTGGTGGGTGATATCCTGCCTTTGCACTTGTCTATGAAGAAGCTAATTTCTTTTTCTTGGTTTGTATTGTTAGTGGTATCTGTACAAAGGAGGTACAGGATACTACATTAACTGTGGTGTCATTTCCCACATCATTTCCCAATAACCATCCAGTCAGACCTATAATGTTTATAAGGAGCTACAGGCAGATGCAACCCTTTAAAAATTCTGCAAACCTTTTGATAAGGCAGATAGCATTTCTGCTGCTTTGTGAGTGATAGACTCATAGATAGATAGATAGCAGTGGAAATGAGGGTCTAAGTAAAAGGAAACATTTGCTTGTCTTCACCCGACTTCTTTCTTCCTTACTGTGCTGAGTGGATCTCGCAGAACGAGGCCTGTCAAGTTGTCTTGTTGTACAGTAAAGTAAGAAATAAAGCATGGCACAGCTGAATTCTGGTTTCTGTGCATACTTTTGCATGCTTGGAGCTGCTCAAAGGAGAAATCAAATAATTGAATTTGATTTCTTATCGCTGCACAACATGGTGAGTCAAAAAGGCACGTAAGGGTGGGCCTCCATTACTTAGTGGTAATCTTCATTAGGCCACCGGGAAAGACTAAAGGACTATGTCAGAGGTTTGCTGCAAGGAGTTCTTATGACTAACTTGCACCAGAACTGTAACTCAGCATTTACAGTTGAATTAATTTTAAGCACATTATTTTACATGTAATGGTTTGTGCTGTTCTCTAGGTCATATTTTTGAGGTTCTTGCCTGGTTCATAATGGTTGTGGGACTATGGATACTGAAAAATGCTCTCCACATTTCTTCAGTAACATCACAGACAAAAGTTTGGTAGTTAACATTTTAATCAGGCTGCAGTTGTTAACTTCCAAGTTAACTTGAAAACTGAAAATGTCATGTTTTATTTTTCCATGTATCATTATTATTACCATCTTACTGATATTATTTGAGAAAGTACTAAGTAGTGGTATTTGAAGTGCTTAATATTATAAAGGAAAAGCCTGCTGTCAGACTATTTCTTTTGGATGTATGTGATTTCTTTTTAATTGCAAGGCACTCTTTACCAAATAGTAGGTAAGGCTTGAGAAAAATTTTACTTATTTATGTTGAACTTAATCTCTAGAGAATTATCTCTAGGGGTAATGAGTATTGTAGTTTGGCTGCTTTGTTGTGTGAGGTGATGCAAAGGCAATTTATTATTGATTGCAGACATTTATCTGAAGTAGGCAGGTGAAGCCAGCTGCTCAGTTTTGGTGTGTAGGCATTAGCATTAGATAATATCTGACACAAGCTTGTCTGTTGTCACAGCTCTGTACTTTTTATATCAAGTATGAATTTGGCTTTAAATTTTGGCTGTATTGATGGCCTTAATCAGTTATCTCTATGGTCACTTCACTAAACACGGTGCTAAACAAACATTAAATCTAACAACTCGTCCTACTCCCAGCGCCTAACCAGTGGTAGAAAGTGCATACTCTCAGTTATTTTGGCATAGGGAAGGATAGACAGAGACCATACCTGAATCACCAGGCTACCGAAGGAGGTTGCCATAAGGACTCTAAAATAAAGAACAAAATAAAGGAAGATTGTGATAACCTCAGCCTTAATTCATGATCCTTGCAGTCTTGTGATCATTTTAAGGACTTGGAATAATAGTAATAAATCCACAGTAAATGACATATGTATTTGCCTATTTGCTTAAGCAAGAAACTCCGAAGAAATGTTTTGATGGGAATTACGAGTTTTGTTTTTCTACTTTTTTTGGTTCGTTTTCTAAGACTGTATTATGCTACTACATTTTTAAACTCAGTTTTGAAAGAAAGTGTTTTTCTTCTTACTTCTTACTTAAAAAATACATTTTGACCACTTGAACCAGCTCTTTTTTTTTCCCCTCTCAAGATTTCTTTGTGTTAGGCCCATACAGATACTCATTTTTCTGCTAGGGTCAGAATGAAGGTAAATGTCAGAGTCTTGCAGTCCTTATGCGGGAGCTCTTCACACGTCTCACTACTGAAACAATAGGCATAAGGTTTGGTTTACGTGATAGTTTTCACTATTGGCAGGCATATTAAAGCAGATGCATTTCCACAAATACTGAAGATTAATTGCAGGAACAGTTTTCTGTAGACATAGAGGATTTTTAGACTGGACATTAGGAAGAATTTCTTTACTGAAAGGGTGGTTGGGCATTGGAACAGGCTGTCCAGGGAGGAGGTGGAGTCACCATCCCTGGAGGTGTTTAAAAGACAAGTAGATAAGTTCCTTAGGGATGTGGTTCAGTAGGGAGACAGGCATGGTTGGGCTCGATGATCTCAGAGGTCTCTTCCAACCTTATGATTCTATGACTTTTAGTACTCTCTATTGATATGGGAAAATTGTGGGTTATTGTGGACTGCTTAATTGGTTTAAGATTTAATAAGAATGGCAATTAAAATGGAATTGGTTTCATTCCAAAGAATTTATAATAGATTAAAGTTTTGGTTTTGAAAGTAGATTTTATGCTTGTATTTTTATATATGTTTTTTATTTTCAACTACTTAATTTAGAGATACACATTTGCAAGCTTTGTGGGAAATAGTTTCTAGAATGCTTATAACTGTTTAGAGAATTTTAGTGAAAAAAGTAACAAATACAATGCAAATACTTTTTGATGGATTTTGAAAACTAATTAAATTTCAGGATTTTTTTTTTCCTGGTATATTACAACTGACAATATGCAAAAGTGAAAGATAAAATGATGCAACAATGTATTTATGGCATATTACCCACTTATTTTTTACTTAAAAAATAATCAGAAGTTTTCCAGTTAAAACAGAAGCACCCTGCTGAGACATAGCATAGATAGCTAAAGGGTGTGTATGTGTTGAATTGTTCGCATGTGCTTGTTAGTATTGTAGACTCAGGATATAAATTACTAGACATCACCTGTAAGCCTGAGCACGCCCATCTTCAGGAACATTTCTTGAAAATAAAGGATTTCATACACATTTGTAGTGGGAGTGGTAAGCAGAAAAACTGTGTCACACATTTTTGGCAGCATTTCTAATTTGTATGTTTTTTTCGTAGCGTATATCCTGTGGTTATCAAATTGAAAACCAGAATACAAGAAAACAGGTTATCTGATTGCTCTGTGTTAGTGACCTTGAAACTGGAGGAACTTACAGGTTGCTGAGCAAAATGAAAGCACTGAAATCCGTGATAAAAACATGATGCATTTTAAAATCCTAATAACGCTCACTTTTTTTTTTGTTTAGAACAGTCAAAAGCACTGGGAGCACAAACATTTAGAATTAATATTGTAGTTTTGAAGGCAGTTTCTTGTAGTAGATTGAAATACTGAGATAACACTGGCTTGTTGCATTGAAATAGCTAAGTGATGACTTAGTATTGGCTATGTATCCAGTAAACTGTGTTTATTTTCTCTAAGGACTTTCACTTCCCTGTATTCTTTCCTAAGGCAAGTTCTTTTTGTTGTTCCTCTTAGTGAGTTTGGCAGGGGTATTTGGAAAGCTGTTAAGCCAGAAATGGTTTTGTTCCCCACAAATTATCATTAAAGAATCTCAGCAAGTGAAAAACAGGCTAGAAATAGAACAGTTCAGACACTATCAGTTTGAAGAGTACAACTTAATATGTTTTTTTTCTGAGAATCATGTCTATGGCATACAGCTAGAAATTATGTAAGACAAATTCATCTTAGTTTGCAAAGATGTGGTTTTGCCACCTTTCAGGGAGCTGCTTCTTGCCAGATTTTGGTTCATCAGGTAGAATATCTTGATCCACTTCAGGTGAAATCATCATATTTGTTGAAGTGATTTCATCAAATACGGTCACAGAAGAAAGCCTCTGTGAAGTGACGCTGCTGAGGAGAACATGTGGCTTAATTGATCCTTTTCTTCCATTTGCTGCTGCTTCCATAATAAAATCACGTGTATTTTATGGCTAGATCTGTAATTGTTGCTCCTGTAATATTTAGATACTAATGTGATGCATGAAGAAGCACACAGACTTGGTGGAATTAATTTGAACTAATGTTTATATCTACACCTAAGTTACTTATATTAGGTACCTTTATTGTCAGGGAAAGAGATACCAAACATATAGGTCACGTAAACTTCACTCTAAGACTAACTGCTGACTGTAAGTAGAAGCTCTGTTTTAAATGTGTAAATGGGACTTTGAAGAATCAAAGGGGGATTAACAGAAGAATCACAGGTGAGAAGGGCTCCACTCATCATGAATACCCATAGGAGTACATCTCTGATGGAAAAGTTTTGATACGTTTTTTCCTGTTTATGATACTGTAGTTAACTGATTGAGAAACCAAACCGCTATGTTTTGATTTAGATAGTCGATTGCAATTATGAGGAATTAATATCTCAAATGAGTAAGGAGAACCTGTGCACACTGAGAAACAATTACAATGCAAAGAGTGTATTCAAAATAAATAAATAAATCTACATGGGGAGCTTAATAAGGGGTAAATAAACCCAACCCAAAACTTGGTCTAAATACATCATATAAATGATGTCCTAAGAGTTCTCCTGAATCTTTTAAAAGAATAGTCAAGAATAGTGTTTAAGCTGACATGTGTCAGGCTTGCTTCTCCATTTCAACAGCTTTGTTCCCTTAGCCCTTCTCATCAAAATGATTGTTTACTAGTTTCAGTTCTCCTGGGAACGATTCCTTTTTTCTTTTCTTGGCAACTGAAAGATTCAAACATATTTATAAAGATAGAACTGACATCAGAGGGAAGTGCTGTGTGATTGCTACTTTTGCTTTGTCAAACTCTATTTGTTCAGTAAAAAAGTGAGAGCTTTATGCACTAATTGCAAAATATCACCATTAATTTACAGTATCAAACCACTTCCTCTTAAGCCTTAACTTTACAAAAGTTAGGGCAATTTTGCCAAATGAGACAAAAGTCCTCCAGCTTCTTTCTCTTGAGAGTCATGTACTTAGACATAACCAGCGATGAAGTAACTCACTATAATTTGCTTCTTTAAAGAAATAAGTGGATATAAGATAGTAGATATCTGAATGACAATGGTCAGCTCCTAGATACTCAAAAGAGCCATTTTTTTGAGTATATTCTCCTGATCTTTTATAAATGCTGCGTGTAACACGATGACTCCACTTTAGAAGAAGTAGGTTTTGGCTCTTCTGGTCATCCTGCAAAGGCCAGCTACTGCGGACCTCTGATCGGTGCAGACTGAAAGAAACAGAAAAGAAACCTTTCCAAAACACCTTGTTTTGCACACATGCTTGATCCCTAATTCTCGAGACTTCTGTAGTTTTAGAAATATTTCTACAATATTGATGATGATCTGCACAGTATATAATGTTGTATTGTGGATGATAGCAGTTTCCCATCTTATCTTTGACACTTTTTACAAATATATTTTTCAGTTACTGCTTTAAAACTTAGCAATGCGTGGGAGATTAAACCTGCAAAATCACTAGCTCATTCAAGGTCCTAAAACTTTTTTATGCTTACAGGTATCTCTACATGATGCCACAGATGATTGCTGCCTTCCTCCGGTTGATCTAGTATATACTATCATATTTCATAGATACAATTGTATTGTCAAATGTTTTGTGATAGGTGATTTAGTTCAGATGACCTCTTTTGTTATGGGAAATACATATTTGGGGGTCGAAAAGTAATAAAAGGGCATATAAATATTTAGGTCACTGTAGACATACCTTTTACTTAACAGATATATTAGATAATTTATTTTTATTTTGTTGTGTAACTCATTAAGCTACATTTCTTCAAAAAATCTCCTGCAACTCATTTTCCTATTTTCTTTTTTTCATAGCAATGGAACACAAAATGTCACAGTTCAAAAGTGGATGCTGAATGTACTTGAAAGAAATCAAAGCAGCTGTTTCAATAAAAATCATTTAACTACAGAACTTAAAAATGCTGGAACTGGCCATTCACTGAAATGCAGTGATTTATCTGTCAATGACAATGACAGCATAACATGGTACAAGGTAATTACTGAAACAATGTCACTCAAATCATTGACTATAGAAGCAAAACATTTGATTGCAGGAAAAATTAATTATAAGCAAATTTTAGATTCATCCACAAATGCTGTAAAGCTTTAATTACTCAGGTTATTATGGAAAAAAGCCTTTAGATGGATACATAGAATAAAGTTTTACTCTGCTCTCAGATTTGTTAGAAAAATGTACACATAATCAGAAATTACTAATAAGCTGGTAACAGATGAATTTGGAAGAGTAAAAGATTTGATGTGCATGTCTATTTGCTGATTTAGGCAGCAGCTGGTTTAACTAGATGTTATTTTGCTGATACAGATATTCTCCTGACACTAAAGGAGGTGCCAAGATACTGGTTTTACAGTTAGCATGTGTTTGTAAAGTAATTGCAGACTTTTGAATTTTGCTGTTTCTAAACATTTTTTTACAAAATTTGTAACAGACACAGTTCTGCTCATTTTAGGAAAATCATTGGTCTCTCAACCAGCTTTCATCAAAACATAGATGATAGTTGTGTGACCAGTTTTAACTGTTGGATGTTGTGCGCAACCATTGGATGAAGTACCCTGAATAAGTTTCTTCCACCCTGTCCCTATTCATTGCCTTGGCCCATGCTTCTTATTCTTCTCAAGTGTTCTGGTTGGAGTAATGGGTGCTGTGCACTCCATGCTGAATCAGTTTCAGGAAAGGTATTTGACGGCTTAAGTATGGGCATCTGGATTGTGCCTGGCAGAATGAGCGACAGCCATGCTTCCTTGTCCTTTGGAGCCTGGGAGGGTAGGACCATTAATGTACAGGGCCATAGGTGGATGTTTCCCTCAGTAAATGACCATACCCCATGCCGATCAGTCACATGGCTAAGTTGAGTATTCTAATACCTAATATTTTAATGCCTAATACTGTGAGAGACAAATGAAGCAGCTGTCCCTGTGTCTAAATATCATTTGTTGCTTGATTGGATGAAAATTATCAAAGACTATCACACCCTAAACTGAGATAAAATCGGGATGGTCACACATGTCCTTCGTATAAAAGCCTAGTTGTAAGCATATTCGTCCAGGAAAGGTCCATTCCCTGCACAATTTACTGCAGTGATCATTTCCTTTCTTAATATAAGGAAATTCAGACCAGAACCAAATATTACTGGGTTTTCGTAGGACATTTCACTTACCATGTTCTATGAATTAAAAACACAAAAAACCAACCAAACAGAATCTGATTTGGGTGATAGGGAGGAAAAACACACGAGTCGAACTCTTGACTCCCTCTGAGATGGTCAGTTTCCCTATTCTTGAGGCATCTTGCTTTAACCTGAAAGCTCCTCGTAAATCTAGACAACTTCTGGCTGCAATCGAGTGACACACAGCTCTGCCACCATTTTGGAACAAAACCCCAAAAGATGAGTGCATTTAAATTTCTGATACAATATTTCTGTACACAGACACTTACTTGGAATTGCAGTGCTCTCTCTTCTAATGGGTTTAATGTTCAAATGGTGTGTTTAAATGACCATGACTGAAAATTGGGCCCCCACCTTGTATGGGTTGGATACATGTCATTAAGATAGTGGAAGAGTGATGGTGACACTTCATTTCAAAAGTCATGTTTATCTTCTTTAAGGTTTTGAATGGATGTTTACTACAGAGTAGTACTTTCTGTCCTTATTGTTGCAGGACTGTAAGAACTATGAAAATGAAACAGAGCGGGAACTGGATTTTAAAACCTTAAGAGTACAGCACTCTGGGATATATACCTGTAAAATTTTAATCAGTCATGAAGGAAAGCTATACCATAGCACAAATACAATTAAGTTGGTAGTGGAAGAAGGTAAGGAAGCTTTCTGAAATTTTGAAGAAATCTCTTTGGTTCTCCGTAGTATGGAGATTTTTAATTACAGTTCTCATTTGATAAATATATACATGGGTGATAAAAGCTGATAAACTGAACTATTTTGCAATGATTTCAAAACCAAAAAACCAGCAGAAGTTTATATGGCATATAACCAATTTTGGAATATTTATTTAGTATGTTTTCCTTGCAGTTTTATTTTTTTCAGGATTAGATGCTGCAAGTCATACAAACTTACTACAAGTAAGTTTTGGGCAAAAGGCCTTTACAAGCACTGTAATTTCTGCATTTTATATATATACATGTGAAAAAAATTCTACAGGACATACTGTGTTTTAAACTACTTGATAATGCCAGACTTCAGATCTTGTTCTTTGAATTAAATGGAATGTACTTGATTAGTTTTAGAAATAAAACCAATGGGTAATTTTTACTGTAGTTGAATGTAAGTTAACTATGAATTCAATAGAAATATTTCTTTCTGTTTTAGACGCACCAGAGGCTGTACCTTTGGAAATAGTTGGACGTGATGAAGAAATTGAAACACAAACAGGTATCAAATTAGTACAAGAAACTTTATGGTAGCTACTGCACATACATAGGTTTTTTTCTGATTTCTTTATGGTTGATAGTCTGATTAAATGTAATCAATCTAAGAATTGTCTACACACCCTCCTGGATCTGACCCATCTTTGTACCTGGTTGTTTTGCCTAGGGTATTCCATTAGTGATAAACAAGTACACTAAATTTGCCCTTTTACAGAGACAGAAGCTCAGGTTGCTGCTATGACCAGCAAAAGAAAGTGGTGATGATGATAAACTAGCTCTCTCTGGCTTTCTTTTGTAGATAGCAAACCCCATGAAGAGATGCATAAAAGATGTCTGGATTATTCTGCGAACAGCAATAATAAGTAATCCCCTTAATAGCTGTTGCAGTTGAGGATGTTATTCTGCAGCAAAATGAGAAATGTGTGGGCTGACAATGTCAATTCAACAGTGCAGATCGATTGCTGCTGCAAAGAGTTTGCTATATTGTCAAAAGCCAAACCTTGACGGTGCCTCTAGCTGAGATTAATTTAGATAACATGATCTGCAGGCTTCATTCTGCATTTTGAGCAGGATCCAGGATTTTTTGATTGATGCTGTAATGCATTTTAAACCCCAGAAGTTTACCTGTCTTTCTGTTAATGTGCCTAAGTACTTCTCCCATCTGGTTACCCAGTCCTTCTTTTCCAAGTCTCAAAATTACCTCCTCTGTTTCTCACACGTGTATCTAATTCGCTCAGCCAGGACCTCAGATGATAATTTTCCTTCCTTCCTACAAAAAACAGTTAAGACATCCTTTCTCCAATGGCAGTACCCCGATCCTATGATGCCTCATGTCTCCTGGTCTCTCAGTGCGCACTTCCTGTGTGGTTCTTTCCCCTTACTTTTAGAAGGTAGAAGAGTTCAGCATTAAAAGTTTATGAATCATCTGTCTTCTATCTCTTATCTGCCTCGATAAGATCATTTGATAAGATCATTGAACTATCTGGTGAGTGGAGAGACAGATGGCAGTGTGGAGAGAAGAGGGAATTTTGGACAACTTTTCAAACCTGTCATTGCTGAACATAACTGAAAACTGACGGTTCTGTATAGTGATAAGGCGAGGATTGAAAGGTAGTTGATACTAGAAGTTAGGTCTTGATTTGATCTGTGCAACTGTGATTTGGATTTCTAAACTCTGAATCTAAGATGGGCAGATTCTCAGCTGGATCCTGCTTTAAAGGTCCTTGAGCACCTGCTCTGATAAATCTAGAGAAAGCAGATCATAATGTGTGCCTTCAGAGACTTCCTGGGCAAGCCTTGCTTGCTGAAACCATTTGTGCATAACGACCAGAACAGGAACGAAGACGTGGCATTTGCAGATCAATAAAGGACATTCTGGATGTGTTCTCTAGAAACGATGCTGGCATAGCCTAGAAATGGTGTGGCAGCTAACCTCAAGTCAAGCTTCCCATGACACGTGTACAATAAAATGTCTTGCAAATCATCAAATCACACACTGCAGAGCTGCAGCATTCTGCATATTTTTTCCCAAGTGTAGAGTTGTCTTTCTACTTTTGCTCTTTCTTATAATTAACAGAAGTCTAAGGGGTGGTTCCTGTCACTTCCAATTCGTGTTGTGAAATGGTACAAAGTAGCTGACTATTTATTTAAGTGACTTATTCACACCTTCTCTGCCTGCAGCACACGGTTTAGTTCATAGAATCATAGAATATCTCAAGCTTAAAGGAAACCATATGGATCACTGAGTCCAAATCCCTAAAGCCTGAAATGCTCTGACCTATTGAAACTCATAGGGCTGTGACAGAATTTATCTGAGAGAAAGCAGTGGGTGACTGTTATTCTGAGAGAAAGCAGTGTAAGAGAGCCCTTATCTGTGGTTGGTGAAGCCACCACCACTGTAGGTGGAACATGTATGAAATGTTGGGCAGGGGCTACAAAGTCTAGAAAGGTTCACAGCTCATGAGATATGTTGCCTAGCAAGCTGACATTTTACTGCACTGTGGACATGAATGCTACTTCTGACTACATCTCATGTTCTGCTTTGTTTAGGTAAAGAAGAGGTACTCAATTGCACAGGTTTCTTGGGTTATTACATGCGAGAAGATGCCAATCTCTACTGGTTAATTAATCAAAAGTTTCCAGAAAAATGCGCAGGTCTCCCAGAGGATGAACCTTCAATATGTGAAGAAGAGCTCAAAAAATTACAGTAGGTTTCCTGAAAATACTGCTCTGTAATTTGTATGTGATACTGTCATGCACTTTGTGGACTGCAAATTTAATGAAAGGTCTGACGTTATTTCAGAGCTTTTTTCCCAAAATCTGCCTCTCAGGTTTGATTGTGTGTTTCTGTACAGATAGTGTTGCTAACACCATTCCTTGTTGCAGGCTGGGAAATAAGTTCTATGTCACAAGGCTACTGTGGATTAAAAAAGTAACAGATGAGGACTTGCATCATAATTTCACCTGCATGTTGCAAGCTGATGAGACGACACAAGTAAAAATAGTGAAATTAAAGAAAGGTATGGTATAATCTATGAATCATACTCCTCATACATAATTATTAATCGTGCCAGCCTTCTCAGTCCTAAGGGTAGGGTACACATTAGAATCATAGAATCATCTGGTTGGAAAAGACCTTTGAGGTTATCGAGTCTACCTGTCTCTATCCACTAATAAACCATGTTCCTAAGAAGCTCATCAACCCATCTTTTAAACACCTCCATGGATGGTGACTCAACCACCTCCCTGGGCAGCTGTGCCAGTGCCTGACCACCCTTTCAATGAAGAAATTTTTCCTAATATCCACTCTGAACCTGCCCTGGTGCAACTTGTGGCCATTTCCTCTTGTCTTATCACTTGTAACTTGAGATAAGAGACCAACACTCACCTCGCTACAACCTCCTCTGAGGTAGCTGTAGACAGTGATGAGGTCTCTCCTCAGCCTCCTCTTCTCTAAGGTAAACAACCCTAATGCCCTCAGTCTCTCCTCATAGGGCTTATTCTCCAGCCCCCTCACCAGCCTCGTCGCCCTTCTCTGGATGAGCTCCAGCCCCTCAATGTCCTTCCTGTAGTGAGGGGGCCAAAACTGAACACAATACGAGGTAACATTTCAGAGCATTTTTCCATCCATTTGCTTATGAAAGCCCTAGTCTGTCTGGCTCTGGATCTAATGACCTCCTGGGTGATCCTCCTACTCTGAGGCAGAGGCATTGGGGGTTGACGCTATATCTATTAGAGGAGCTGTGTGAGGGCTCCATCGTTCAGCTGTGGACAGGGCTGGGGAGGCTGAGTCATGCTCTGGCTGACAGATCCCTGTGTGACACTTTGTTAGATCTCATGACAGAATGTTCCCTGTGCTCTCTTGCTCAACAGATTGGTGGGATCACTGGGGTTAATCACCCAAAACTTGGTGCAATCCAGCATCTGCTGTTTGGATTTGTCGTTAAGCAGCTTTTTCTACAATTAAAATCTGAGAGTTTGGTCATTTTTGTTTTGTTTTGTTTTTCATGTAAACATCAATCTTTTATATTCCTGATAATGACTGAAATGTTCTGGATGACAGGTTCTCTCGTGTCAGGGACCCCATCCTTCTAGCTGCTGAAAGATGACCGTTACCATATAGTAGTAGTTCAGATTTATAGTCCAGACAGTCTTGAGATTCATGAAAAATGGGCATTCCCTTCTTGTTTTCCATCTCTCTCAGACCATTCCAAGCTTTACTGGGAGGAAATATATGAAAATAGAGTAGTCAAAGGATAATAAATGAAATACAGACTACAACGAGCGCGAGTTGACAGTGCCTTCATAAAGACTTCACAAAGTTTTAGGAGTTAAAAATCTGTATTTGGAACTAAAAAGACAAAGATAAAAGAATAAAAAGCTTAAAAGCCTGAAAGAGACTAAAGAGAGAAGAAAAAAAAATGTTAATCAAAGAGATTAAAGGGGACGTTTGTAACTGTTGTGTGTGGACTGAGAGAAGGGTGAAAGGTAGAGAGTAACAGGAAATAATAAAGAACCTGAAGAAAACTCATCAGAAAAGTGTGTGACCACCCGTGTGGTATGCTGTACATCTATGAGGATCTGTAATGTCTGTCTTGATCCCACATACAACTCATTTATGTGTGTGGAGGCTGTGTGAATGTGTGCAAGATTGCTTCTCCAGTTTTTAGAGTAATCTATCTTCTGTAGTTCTCCCTCTCAGGACAAATGGCATCCATATGTGCTTGATGTATTAGCAAGAAATGATTCACATCAACGTTATGATTTTGGGAGATGATTTTAAGATAGTATGGGTACTGAATACTGAATATCTTGTCATATAATACTCTTTGTTAAGGCTATAATTTCTTGTGTTTCTGTTTTACAGGGGACACCCAAGATCTGCCTGTGCACGTATTTACAACTGGAATGGTCCTTGCTGTATTATTTCCATGCGTTGCTGTGGCTGCGGTGGTTGTCTGTGTGATGTTTAGAGTCGATTTAGTTCTATTTTACCGGAATATATGCAGAAGAGATGACACTGCTGAAGGTATGACTTGTCTATTGCTAACATTGAAATAAGTGTATTGATTTAAAAATAGCATCTGGTACGTTCTATAAAACAATTGTCTTTGCAGAACAGACAAAATAAATCCAGAAGTTTTGTGAGTAGAAACAGCAAAGAATATGTAAAAGACAACTTGATGGTCAGATGCTAAAGTGAGTTTGTTATACACCTGGAGCAGGAAAAGCAGATAAACACAATGAAGAAGCAGCCTCTGGAGCAGAAAGCGGAAGGGGCATAATTAGATGCCATTCCAGTGTGCTCTCTTCTGCTGTGTCCTTCATCACAAAAGTTGGAGAATTGTTGGTGAAGGTGGAGAAGTTTACAAGTATTTATCTGTAAAGAGGATGAGCACTCTGCAGTTGTCAGGCAGGCGGATTGACAGAAAATCTTTTTTCACCTGACCAGTGTCCTGCTTAGGGTTAAAATGCTTCGTTGACTATAGAGGCCATTGCAGTGTCTATAGGTTTGTAACTAAATGCAGTAAAGGAGAGCATATTCACGCTTTGACCTCAACTGAAGGAGCAAGCCTGACAGTCACCCAGTTCTAGGTATTTTCACATTGTGACTGTTCCTGAAAATTGTGGTGAGAAAAGCTTCCTGTGTGTCTGTCTCTGATTCTCTAAACCCTCTTCAGTCTCTAAATCAGCTTGAATATAGCTTGAATACTCTGTAGTTGTTGGAGATTTCACAGGAATGGGTGGATGTCATTTACGCCTGCCAGTGTTACGTTTCGACCTGTTGATGTCAGCTATCCCTGTGTTCGCTGGCTTACAGGGAGGATCTCAGAGAACATGGACTAGGCCATGCTAGATGAACCGATTATCTGATATTAGGCAATACATTTGCTACTCCTACACCTCTTGCTTGTGTAGGGTTTCTTAGGCTTTAGTTTGTGTTCTCTTTTATGAACTATATGTAGTAAATTATCCAGAAAGGGAAGCAAAGGAGTACAGTTTAAGATGCGAAAGTGTATGCACTGCTCTGTCAATCCAGGTAGTTGCTCTGTGGCAAAGTTCAATTGGATATCACTCAGTGTGGTAGATCTGGCCTCTTAAATGGTCTTACGTGCATTTTGTCTTAGTAAATCACTGCCCAAAGCATGACTAGACATGAACTACTCTTATAATTAAAATGATGAATTGGTTTATTCTCTTTTGCCAGTACTGCTTCTACAGAACTACTTGATAGTAATAGACAAAGAGTAAAACAAATGTGAAAATATGCAACATCACTTAAATAGCATTCTTATCAGATTACAGAGGTTTTGTTGTTTTTAAAGACATGAGTCTTTAATCAGTTCCTTCATTTTCCTGGTCATAACAGATATGGTATTAAATGGTTACATTAATCTGATTTTAAACAAATCAAAACAAAATACGTCAATGTAGGAAGCATATGTTTTTTTCAAAGATTTGCCAAGTATAATCAGAATAATTTGTATCAAATTGAAATTGATTCAGGATATTTTTTTATTTTGTTTGAAGCCTGTTCAGGGTATCAAAGAAAAGAGCAGGAAAACTAGAAACTTTGCTACTGAGACAATAATTTTGAAAATCAGAATGATGGCTCAGATACTGTATTTCTTATGGTTGCCAACAAGACAAAACCTGGTGATTTCTTTCCAGATGGAAAAGAATATGATGCTTTTGTGTCTTACCTGAAAGACTGCGTTTCTCCTAGTGAAGAAGAGAGAGAATTTGCTTTGAAGATATTACCCATGATATTAGAAGAGAATTTTGGGTACAAGTTATGTATATTTGAAAGAGATGTGTCTCCTGGAGGAGGTAAGTGTATTGAGTATTCTTGTCATTAAGAAGGGCACATTGTTTACACACAAGGGTAAAAATCTACAATTAGAAGGAATTCTGTCAAATGTGTTGTGCATTGAAATGCTACATTATTCATTTAATCCAGACTATGTGCATGCAAATTTTGCATGCACACATTTTAGATATATCATGGATGTATTTGTGAATTCATATACACCTACAGGCATACATGCACGCATATCTTTAATTACACAGAACCAAGATGAACAGTTAAGGTGAGAACACAAATGATGTCAGATGTTTCCCAGCAATAGTGCTCTTGCTCTGTTTTTGCTGAGGAGACGTGTCTATGAATGAACTCCTGTTTACTTTACACAGCAACTGATGTCTCTGGTATTAGTTATTCTGTGCTAACTTGTATATTTGCTGTATCTTCAGTGTGCTGGTTGACACCATTTTTGAATGTAATGGGTGTCGTAACAAACTAGAAATGACAACATGGAATTTTGTTTCTCTAAATGGCCTATAAATAGATGACTACTTACAGATGCTTGGAAATAAGATACTGGAGGATTCTACTTAGTCCAAAGACCTAGTTGAGAAACAGGCTTTCATTGTTAAAAACATAGAACTATAAGGTCAGTCAGCTTCCTTCACGAGGCAGAGTCTTCTCTCCTTGTATGCACTCCTGACATTTTTCTAATCTGAGAGAGATGCCATAACTCTCCCAAGTCATTTTTTCCAATTATTCTCTCTCCTTAAATATTTTTTTAAAAAGGCTTTCTGAAGAGTTCAGACTGATTCTTTCAATATTTTTAGTTCATTTCCTTGCAACAGTTTTAGCTTATTTCCTTTTCTCTGGTCTGATCCATTCCAAATATGGAAAACAGAGCATTTCCTTTTATTTACAGGATCCTTCCATGTGTTTTAATATCCTTGTCAAGCTCCTTCTTCTATCAGTTTTCTTGTCTTTAGGTTACTCCTGCAGTTTGCTTTGCCTTTCCCAACAAGGCATATTTCTAGATCTCTGGTCTCTGTAGGCCTTGTCCCATGGTGCTGAAGCAAGACAGGAAGTTGTGCATGAGAATTCGGTTTGGTACATGGATGTTTGAAGGGTATCACAATTAGGTTTCTTTCATCGCTTGTCATGACAAAAGTCATAGATCTAAAACACAGTTGAAATTCATTCTTACCAGCAATAGATTTGAGTATTCAGTGACCTGAAGGAAGGAGTAACTTGAGAGTTACTGAATATTTGGAGAGGGGTCGTTTGTGACTTTCTGCGGAATCACTCCAATGTTATCTACTATGAAAGAACAAAGAGATGTCTGGCTGGAGGAAAATTAAATTTTGCTGTCATCATCTATCTGTGTGACTATCAACAGACAGCTGTCTAAGGTAGCTGGAGATTGTATGTAGTTTTTAGCTCCAGAGAACAAGCTTTGACTATACCTGAGCTCATTTTTGCAGACTCTTAATCTGTAGTGCATATTAATTTCTTCTTAGAGACAGGATGCTTACATGCCTTCACTTTACATGCCTTCACCTTACTACGGGAATATCTTTAGCTAAGTTGATTCAGTGCCTATCCTTTCAACTTAGTTTAATAACACATTTATCTTTAATTTGCAGCAGTTGTTGATGATATCCATTCATTCATTGACAAAAGCCGAAGATTAATCATTATACTGAGCCAGAACTACATTTCTGACAGAACTATCTACGAACTTGGGAGTGGATTGCATAAAGCCCTGGTTGAAAGGAAAACTAAGATCATATTAATTGAATACATGCCTATAAGTGATTACAATTTCTTGCCAGAGTCATTGTCTCTTTTACCGTCAAAGAGGGTTGTGAAGTGGAAAAAGGATAAATCTCTTCCTGTGAATTCCAGATTTTGGAAGAACCTTCGCTATCTCATGCCAGCAAAACCTACCAAGAAAAACACCAAAAGGCACTATAATAATCATGTCCTAGGCTCAAAAGGGGCTCGACCATGCACTGAGGACTGTGACTCTAATGCTGTTGTATAACAATTCTGGAGACAGAAGATGCTGCTTAAAACTGCACATTTTGCTAATTAATAGAAAGCACAAACTGAACACTTACTTTGGGAAGATAATGTTCAAAAGAGGCCAAGTTTGAGATCTGAGAAGAGAGTAAAAATTCTTACAATGGCTAGGATGACGTTAACCTCAATGCTAAATGCTATCCCAGAGAGATCTTCCTCAGCAATCTGTACAAGGAGCAGAATTTTGGTTCTGCTTAGCACTTACCATATGGCACAAAGTACAGTATAGAATATTTTGGGTTCACATTTTCCAGTAATGTAGAATTATATTAGTTATACTTGCATATTTGTTGAGTCCCCTCAATAAATATATCAGTAATTGCAAAGTATTATTATTTAGATGCTCTTGGTTTTGTGTTTTGGTATTTCCTAAGGATCCTGCTTGAGAGTAGATGCAAACAGCTCGTACCCTGGAGAGACTGGCATGTAGGCTTTCAGCTATATCCAGTAGAAAAATCAAGTGAAAACAGAGAAAAGGGAGGCTAGACAGAGGATTTGATGAGGTTAACTATATTCACTACTGACTAGTATGTGGTCTAGACAAGCCAGATGGGCGTAATTTGGAGGAATGGTAAAGACTCCTTCCATCCTCCTGTTTCACTAAGAATACTGTACATACTCATTTTGACAAGGAGGAGGGGGATAGAGATAATAGTATTTTATTCAAGGACACTGGTAGCTACATTGTACCCTGAGCTGTCTTCAGCTGAAAGATGCTGGGGATTTATGTGAAAATAAGATCTTCAGTATGTACATATACTCCTAACCATTTGGAAGGTTTGTATTTATTTTTTGGTGGTTTTTTTAACACACTTAGTAGTGCCATTCAAAATCATGGTCATGCTTCCTAAATATTAGCTGCCTTGCAGAAGATACTAATCTGACATAAATTCATGGATAAAATGGAACTCTGTTTCCTCCAATGGGGAGAAATCAATGAAGAATCATTTTGGAAGATCTGTTTTCTAGGAGGCCATCAAGGCTCAGCCCAATCTTATTATTGTCTTACTTTCAACTAATGCTAGTTCTGCTTAATTCATGCAGCTGTAGTCAAGGAGATCAGTTACTTTCTTAGTGAAATGGAACAGAGGAATAAGAAACACATCTGCAGTGACCTCAGATCAGCTCCAAGAGGTCTCCCCTCTTTCTGTCATTCAGTCAAAGAGCTATTGAAACATGGTCCTTAAGCAAAAGATGTCTTCTGGCTTAAACTTCTACTGAAGAGGATTTCTGCTCTATAGATATGTGTCTTTACATTTCCAAATCTTTATCAAGGTTCGCATCTCCTCCAGTGTTTTGTGTAATTTGTAATCCTGAAGGACTGATGATTGCCCTTGCTTCAGAAATGCCATTGGAGATACTAGGTACATTCATTTCTTGGCCAAACAACTGACAGAAAAGTTTATAACTTTCCTGGTGCTTAACTGAGGTGTCACATTTGCTCCTCAGCCACGTGGCTTTTCCTAGGTTGTCATTGATGTATTGCCTAAAAACATAAAGCATCAAATGTGTCATACTATGCATGTGAATACAAATAGTACATATGGTTTGTTAAAAGCTCTGGACTGAGCCTTCCTTCTATGAGAATCAGCTACTCTAAAGCGACATTGAATTTACTATGGACTCCTCCTCACCTCAGCTTGGAGAGATGAGTGACTGCGTATATCTTCTATATCTCATGAAGGTGTACCCTGAAGATTGTCAGTCCATACAGAATTTGGCTGCACTGGGATTTTACAGACTCTGCATAAGGAAGACTGAAAGCTAACTGGTGTTTACTCCAGCAAACAGACATTCAGAGGTAGTACTATGAAATACTCTGTAAAAGTGAAAGGGCAAGTATTTTTTTCTCACAGTGATATTGTGACAGAGTCATTTAATCTTTATAGCTGAATCTCACTGTCCATGCTGTGGTACAGGGAGACAAGGGAAATTAAGACTATGCAAACTCATATTAACACCAGATGCTGTTCTTATTGCTCTTTGATCCTGAATAACTAACTTTAATCAGGGCTTGGAAATGCCTGCTTTCTGTTTGCCAGTCCCTAGAGAAAAGAAGCTGCTAACATGACTTCTAGAGACTGTAGTTGTGTTGACTTACCTGATCGTCTGTATGTCAATTTATTAGTGAATTCACCTGATAGTTGGTTTCAGGTAATGGGTCATTTCATTGATTTATATAACATTTTTTGTTTCATTTTTGCGATTTATAAAACTTTATTTCTCCCTCTCCACATCTGTGGCTTCTGTTTTTCTGGAATTTAGACAGGAGTGTCAAAAAGCAAACTTACAGTAAGGAAAAAAAATGCAAGAAAAAGCAAGAGTGTGGTTAGAGCTGCTCTCCATTAGCAATGAATGTTTCATTCGTAGTACAAAAAAGCTAAGCAGAGCCAAATCCAAACAAATGACTGGAATATGTAATTTCTCAGAAAAGGATGCAGAGAGAGGATCAGTGGGGATACAGCTCTTTTAAGACACCAATCTTGAAGATTCTTGTCTTTCTTACACAAGCTACAACATGAGAGCATAGTCTGTATCTGCATTTTTAATTGTTCCTTGTTGGCCACTTTCTACCTCACGCAATGTGGACTGGAAGAAAAAGAGTATCAAAGAAGTCTTCTTGTCTATTGAGAATTTGAACATAAATGCTGGATAGAGTTGGGAATATTGCATATAGGATCAGTTTTATAGTGTAGTACTGTATAAGGGTCTGGAAATGTAGAATGGATTATAGTTGTCCATGTGTCCTGTCCTGTATGGCTCTTCAGTGGCTGCACCATCTCTGGAGAGAGTGAAAGAATCCTTCCAAATGGACAGCATGTCTAGTTGTATTTCTGTACTATCTTCCTACTGTATGCATTTCTATTCTTCCATTGGTATCTGCATTCTTTATGGAGATACGAGGAGAGGTATAACTTGTGAAGCAGGGGTAAATGCCCTGCCCCCGCTCCCTGAGCAGCTGTATCCCTCCGTATCAAAACTACAGGACAAATCCTACCTTTTTCACCACTTTCCAGATTGTAAAGAGAGCAGGAGATTTACAGAAGGACAGAGGACAGAAGGACCTGTAAGAGTTGCTGGTTTTGTTGAGGAACAACTGAAGATGCATGCAGAAGCAAGTTGTTGGTAGTGTGTTTGCTGAACTAGATGTTAAAGATAACCGTTGCTGTCAGCACAAAAAGAAGAGCTTCAATGGAGACGCACCTTGTGTATGACTACTGTGTGTGCAGAGCAAGGTTAGTGTATACTGGGCATGCCAGACCTAAATGAAATACACAGTTGATTGGTGCAGGATGGTCCAGAAATCTATGTGCCAAGTGCGGAAATCAGTAGATTGATGCCCCATGTCCTTACAGGTTGTTAAAAAATGGCAAGAAAATAAAGATTAGCAGGTAGGGAGACAGACACATGAGGACGGCCTGGAATTTTACTCTAGAACTGTGGTTTTATATAAAAGTTGTCATTTTATATCTTGCTTTCTCAGAGAAATTAAAAAAAATTGTCTTTGTTTTTAGAGGTAACTATGGTCTGGCTCGCACAGAAGAGGCAACTTTCAGATCATTAAATTATATATATTTAATAAAATGTTTGAAATGTTGCCTTTCTTAGTGAGATTCTTGTGATATAGTTGATAAGTATTCAGTGTTTTAGAAAAGCAAATGTGACTGCAATTTTGGGAAATAGTTTTCTGACTTAGTAGCTATAATTAGATAAAGTGCCTGAGCGAAACAGTAGTTACCAAGCTTTCTGCAATAGCCACAAGTTACGTAAAATACAAAATGGAAAAAAAAAGGCTCTACAAGAATCTATTCTGGTTTTGATAAGCTCATGAAAACTCCTTGTGGTTCAACAATCCCAATTTCCTGAACTTCAGTAAAAGCAGCTGCAGATAGACCACAACAGTATCATTTTTTAGTTTCATTGTCAGAGAATTATATACACAACCCATCACAGGGATTTGTCTCATATTACATTGTTTCATCTTCCATCTGTCCTCTGCTGGTGAGATATAGTAAGTACCTCAGCAAGATATACCATACTCCAGTGTAATCTATTTACTGCTTTTTACCTTTCAAATAACAAAACCGATAGAATTCAGTAAATTCATGGCTTAAGGTATTTTTGAAAGATAATCAAATAGATTCATGGGTTATTGCGCTAATTCGTTTGACCTCCACCATAGTTAAGTCAATTGCAGTCATGTGCTGGAGATCTCATTTCAATATGTGGTTACAAAACCTTTTACTGTGCATTGCAGGAAAATTGTAGCTGTTTGAGGATTTTTGACTATGGTGAAGGAATGCTGTTCCATAAGATGTTCCAAAACTATTTGTAATGCTGTACAAATCTGACTTTTTAGAAACAACTGGGCAAATTCAGAATTGACCGTGTCTGTTCATGAAGAACTATCTGTACGTGCTAGGAATAATCTGAATATCCCTAGCAAAGGGATGTTTTGAGTGACTTCATTATGGGGTACTCCTCATTTCTGAATTCAGGTATTCAGTTGGAGACTTGAGCCTAAATATTCAGCTCAGCTGTGACAGCAATGTCTCTGGCTGTGTATCATGGCTTAATATAGTAATACATACAGTATATTAATATCTACACTAGATTAAGCATATTAATTTATTACTTAAGGAAGATACTGTCTTTGGGGACTAGCAGCAAAAATTCATCTACAAGGAAGGAACTCATATTTCAGAAATAAAAACTTGTGAGAACCTCAGGATTGTTGACGGCTGTGAGCGTGATGAAGGAAAGTTAAACAGTACAGTGCAAATATCAGTGAAGTGCTGCCAGTGAAGTGAGAACCTGAGACCTACAAGTCAAAGCCATGAGGATCACCAGGAGAATCACGTGAAGGGATCCTAGAAAAGTTTAAATTATTTAGGCTGGTAAAATGAGTAGGGAAAGGAATAGGAGCATTGCCACCAAATGCATACAGGAAAATGAAAAGTAGTAGAATGAAGAAAAACTGTTTAAGCTAAGGAACAGTATTCACACAGGGACACGTGTCCATGAATAAATTTACAACAGACATATCAGAGCAATTAGAAGAATAAAGTCTCCTATGGGAGTAACAAGGAAACTATTCTGACCTACTTCTGCGCTGAAGGCACAGTAATTTTCTGAAAGAACCCCCCTAGTACAACCACTAACATCCTTGTCAGTTTTAAGTTGCTTAGCTTGCAGTAAATAGTCTAGACTAGTAAGGAAAACAAGAAGGGATTGCAATGGAGTTTAAGGTGCTAGACAACCTTTTCTAATTCACAGAACTGAAGACTATGTGAGTGAGAAGATTTTAAAGGCTTGGGTCATGAATATTTGCTTTACTTTTTCTCTGCCAGTGATCTGTTCAGTTATTAGTATATCCAAAATACTTCTGTGTCCCTAGCCATATTAAACTCTGATGCCCAAGGCAGAATGCACTGTAGTGCACCAAATTTGTACTGAAGCCCACAAGCTTCCCTTATTCAAAGAGGAGTAATAGCTGAATTACTCCACTGCTCCATAAGCCGCCCCTGACTGTATGCCATTTCACTGGACGTATAACCTAGTACAAAATCGACCGAGGTTCATTATCAGATACTGTTCTGACACCTCCTGTGGCAGCAGAAGCAGCACTGCTGACACAGTGTAGAAAATAATCGGAATGGAAAATTTCTTACCCGCTTGGTGTTAACCATTGTTGGGCAGAGTAGGAGGTGATGTGTAAATGTGTCAAACCAGAATAATACCAGAATACTAAAGAGATGTAATCCTCCCAGTACTATAAGACTATGACACATACACACTGAGATGGTGCATTTTTTCCCCTGCTTCTTGGCTGGCAAAATACTTGAGCAAAAGTGAGATGGACAAGGTAAGACATCCTACCTTGACTTTCCATAGGAGTGGAGAGGCAAAATTTCCTGGTGCTATGGCATAAAATATGTGAAATGTGTAAGAGAGTGAGTGAGGGGGAGGAGAGGGAGGAGGGGGAGAGAGGAAGTAGGGAGAGTATTCTGGAGTAGCCCTTTAAAAGTTAGCACGGTATGAACAGCCCTCTACCCACCAAAGACCCTTCCTCACCGGTCATGGAAAAGTAAGTAAGTAAAGAGGATACTGTGACTTTAAGCAGAAATAAGACCTCTAAAGGACAAATGATGACCAAATGTAGCTGTAAAATGTACTGATAACTGTTCCTCAGAATCTATAAAATGTCAGTTTTGTCCTAGCCAAGGTATGCTAGTTCTGTGGAGTTATTACTTAGCAACCCATCTCTGTGCACACATGACATAAACAAATATCTCGACTCCGGGTATGGATTGGCTCTTTGCACACTGGGTAAAAGAACCCAGATTTGGGACAACAAATAGAGTGAATTTCACACAAGAAAAGGAGAAAGGAGTCCTAATGTTCTTGAAATGTCTAATGCAAACAGATGGATCTATATATTTACATCATCTCTATTGAAACAGAGACAATTGGAGTCTGAATTGATGACAAGGTGCACTCCGATGCTTTTATGTAGTTTGAGTCATTGCGCAGCCTATCTTTTATGAGTTTCACATCCATATTGGGAGCTTGAAAGAGGGGCTGGACTGTGTGGAAGTGTATATGCTGAAGAGCTCTGCCTGCCTAGCAGGTCCAAGACACAAGTCATAGATATTCATCGGGGCTTATCTTCTTTTTCTGCCAAAGTTGCACTGAGGTAACCAAAAAGGCTTAACTGGAAGGACATAGATAGAAATTAAGTGTATCACAGTCTCCTTGTAGTGCCCACTTGCACTAAGCATGGAAGGTAGCTGAGGAGACTACAGGTAAGGAGAATTTTGCTCCTATAGTAAGTATTCTATAATGGGCAGAAATGTGGCTCTCTTGTAGATTTCAGATACTAGACACTTTTTTGAACATCTAGTAGTAGCACTTGGACTCTTAAATGAAGCAAACTAGAAAGTCCAATGCATTTTTGCACATACTGCAAATAAAAGTTTTTGGAACCCAAAAAGCTTTGATCTTTTATTAGGGGCAAAGTTTTTCCCCAGTTCTTTTTACAAGAAAATGACCTGGAAATTCTGAATGTAGCATAATTAAACAGAGAAAGTAAGGGATGATGACAGTGAGGTAGAGGAAATTCCCATAAAGGAAACAGACCCAACACAGCGCACAGCTAGAACTAACCACAATTCTTATCATGTAGTGTAGGATGTGCAGGTAAGATTTTCAGATAATTGTATTTTTTTAATTATAGTTTTAAGCTTCAGATTTTAGCCCTGCGTACCCCATCTGCTTAACAGGTGAGTTGGTTTTATTGTTTTGAATGTGTGTTATAAAGTAAATTGGTTTTAATTGCTTGGTCAGACAAAACATTATTGCCTTAGTACATGGCTTTTTTTTGCTTTGCAGGTATGGCAAAGCTTTTTTCTTCTCCGTGAATATTACTAATATTGTGCTCGTAATCAGATTATGTTTGCCTTTTCATTGGTGTAAATCCAATACAAGACACAGGAACTGATAGCTCTGAAGGTGAAGTAATTTTCATCAGAATCAGAATAGTAATCTATAAGATTGTGGCATGCCACTCTACTAGATTTCAGAGATACCATAAAATTTGATGTAGCTCTCAAGATATTGATTTTGATTTCTTTTGCTTATATTTTATGTAAATACACACAAAATACTATGTAAGAGAGATTTACTGGGTTCTTTTTGTGAGAGTCCTTTAGAAGCTGAAACATAGACAAAATAATAGAGTTCTTACTCTTCTCTCCTACATTTTTTTGCTACAGAAAATTATGTTACAACCACATTAATTTCCTTTGTATATAAGTTACTTTCCAATTGAATGGCATTCTAAATTCCTAAACTGAGGGTATGTTAATATGGGTGTGTACGTGGCAGGGGAAGGTGGAGAGACTCTTGCCCAGAGTAGAGTGCTTTCTTTTTCCGGGAGATACTTACCAAGACAAAATGAGTCACTGAATATATTAATTCAGGGAATCACCTTGAGTCCACCTGCTGTGCAAATACAACTGAATGGTCAGTTTAAGATTATCCTGTTTCAGGTGTCCTCTCCTTTGGTAATTGTCGTCTATGTCTTCTGTGAATGTCTCTTTTCCTGTCAAGCACACCTGCAAGATGCCATTTAATAATTTCACATGTGAACATACTTTTTAAGCACTATAAATGTAAACTTTCCAAGGTTCTCTAATAAAAATGTTATAAGCAGAAAAAATAACAGTGGTGTATTTTCCCATGGCTAGGGAAAAGGCAACAGAAAATTATACAGATAGATAACCAAAGCTATAATATTCATTAAATAACCAGCCCTTTCACAGTTCTTCCACATTTATGGTGACCTTTTGAATTGAAGAGGATGTTGTTAGCACGGCAGTAAAATGGAGAGCAGAGAGAATTATTAAGTGCTTTGTGGACAGTCGCTTGCTGTGGTTTCTCTACATGTAGCATGTGCTTCCCTGATTACTGACAAAGAACTGCTCAGAAGTAAATGCTTCCACTGCTTAACTTGTGCCAGGTCAGGCACTGCTCGGGTAGCTTCTGATGGCTTACTAGAAAAGCGCCAAAGCTGCCACAGGAGAGAGACAGGACCATTTGCCTGGGTTCAAGGGAGAGGGCAGTAGGATGGAGATGCAGATGAAACCTTTCCCTTTCAGCAGCTCATCTGCTCAAGAAACTAAAGCACTGAATCCCACATAAGGTCCTTGGGCCGTGCTTGCTACTGGCACCAGTATGGCTTTGCCACATGGGCTGATGTGTGACATCGCTCCAAACATTATCCTTTGGTTTATACACTTTTAACAGGTGCAGCCCTAATGAATGCCTTGAGAGAAGTCTGTATGATTGTCAAACAGTTAGGATCCATTGATCCTTTTGCAGTGGATAAGACAGTTTTCTTAACGTTTAAGAGGGCTTTTACCCAGTGTTGGTAGGAAAGTGTCTCTACGCAGGCTTGGAGTTTCAGGATGATTTTAAAATATATATGGGGTGATGACAGTTGGCAGCAGCCAATCTGTAAGAAAGCCCTGGGGTGGGTTAAGACAGATGAGTTAAGGTAGTCCATGTGGCCTCTGAGTGTAAAGATAGGACATTCCATTCACTTGCAAAGAATGAAGACACGCTGAAGAGAATAGTGACTAAAGTGTTCCTCTGTACACAGACTAGCTGCCTGAAGAATTGCAGAGTGGGAGTTCTTTTCATCTCTCTTGCTAGCTCAATGTGCAGTGCATGCTTTCTTGCTGCTTGCCTGTATGAGTCATGTCTGGTTTGCATGAGGTGCCAACAGATGAGGGACTAGCCTTTGCCCGACCTTTTCTTTTTTTTGCTTTGGACTGACTCAGTGCTTCTCTGGCAGCTCTGCAAATGCAGAGTCACTGTGGCCAAATGAGCAAAGAAAAAGGCTCCTTGAGCTGTCAGTTGCACAATGCGAACATGAGAAAAGAACGCGGCCTTTACTCACTGGGATCCTGAATCAGACACTCCAGTCACATCAATCGCAGGCGTTGGATAAGTTCTTACAAAATACCCAGATTAAGCCATGGCTGTTGAATATGCACGCTTGACAGCCTGCCTTCCCTCTAGCCCTGCAGCTGAGAAGGCTGTGGGACACAGATCAAACCTCTTAGTAGGAAAAAACAAAACACTTCATCCAATAGGGTTTGAGGTTTGACCTTGGACATGAAGCTGTAATATAAGGGTCTTGGTGCGGCTGAGTTCTTTGTGGACTTGCTCCAAAGCCCACCAGGTGTTCCTGATCTCATCTTACAGATGGGACACCACAAAGTTAATACCTTATGATGGTGTGGATGTTACCCTGTTCATCACGTCTTTGCTAGGCTCATTCAAGTAGTGCAGCACAGCACTCTGGTGTCGAAGCAAGACCTGAAGCTGTACATGCAGGTAAGTTATGGAGGAGTAGAAGGGTATTTTGGGGTTGCTTTGCTGACCCTAATGAATATCTTAAGATATGTTGGTTTTAGCTGGCAATAAAGCCCAATAGGAGTCCATGTCTTAGGTGAGTTAGAACCGAAGACCTGGTGTCCACACAGTAGATACTTTGAAGGTTTTACCTCTGCATATTTCTACCCCAGTACCATGGAATCAATATCATTTGAATCTGTGGCACGTCTTCAGATTTGATTTAATATCAAAGGAACGCAGTTTACACACCTTGGGCCTGTTGGTCTTCAACATTCAGCAATGCTTGGATTTTGGTGCCAGTTACGCCTTTCTCAGTCTGTTGCTGATAGTTGTCATTAACTGCAGGTGGATTTTGTAATTTGGTATCTTGTCTCATCTTAGAGGACAAATTCCTCTTCTGACAGGAACAGCTGCTGAAAGACCTACATTTCCACCTCATGTGGAGTTCCACCTTGCCATAGGTGTAACTTGGAAATCCATCTGTAAGCGACACTATGCAGGGTGTATTTAAAGAGGCTGTTGCACATTCTTGAATATCATCGATCCTGCATTTGTGTGAAATAGTATGAAAATGAAAACTGCTGCAAACCTCATTTTAAAAAGGCACAATACCTAGGAAATAGTCTGCTAAATTTTATAGAGCTACATAATAAAATAAATAATTGCTTCTCTATCTAATTGGAGTATTATTTGCAAAAGTATCTATTTTCCTCTTTTACAGAAAGTAAAATGATTCTTAAAGAAAATGTCTCAGAATATCAGCCAAAACCGATAAAGAAAATCATGCTCACTTTGTGCTGGATCCTAGCATTATTTGTTGGTGGGGCTGAAGTTACAGAGATTAACTTGCCAGGTAAGAGTCTGCTTTGACAGTTTTTGGTGTTTGAAGTATTTTCTGCCAGCTGATAAAAGTGAATCTACATTTTGACATGCCTTCATGAGATTCTCCTGCACCTGTTCATTCTCGTGTTAGGCGACCGGCTGTTTCTAGCCTTTATGGAAGCTTTGTAAGTATTGGCAATATAGTTTACCCTAAACATGATTCAAAATTCAGTTCCCCAATTAAAAGAAAAGAGAACTGAATGGAGCAAATTAATTGCTTCTGTGACTCCTTGAATCCTGCAGCAGCTGGACCAAGATTGTAGAGAGGTGAGGGGCTTGGGGTGGGGGGAGGGGAGAAGAAACAAGAGAAAGGCAAGCTGAGGCTGATATATCAAAGTCTTCCATCCACACAATCTGTCTGAAGGAGCTCGATCCAACTCAGTTCGCAGACAGAAACTGAAACTGTGAAGAGTCTCCCAGGTGGGCAGGCAAGGAACTGAAGGACTCATGCCCTCTCTTCTGCTGAAGTGAAATCTTGCCATATTTCCAACTGTTACCACATCCTGACTGGCAGGAGGGGCTACGCAACAAGCTCAGGGAGCCTTTAGAGAATTAGGGGTTAGAATGGGTGACGACGGCTTTCAGAATCCAAAATTTGTCTAATTTTAGTGACAGTAACTGAAACGTAAGAGTGGAACGTTTTGAAAGCATTGAGATGCTAATACTTGTCAATCTCACCCTTATCTTAAATAAGTAGTGTGTGGGCAGGCTCTGCTTTTTCAGGTTTATGCCAATCCCTTCTTCATTTATATGAGGACAGCTACAAGAGTTACATCTGCTCTTCTACAAGGTTGAGGTCTAACTTGTTAGCACCCATGTGAAAATATTTAGTTCACAAAAACCCTGAAGCTATTTTCACATTAGACTTTTGAGAAAGACCTAATAAACCTTCGGAAACCTTTGAATAAATATTTGAGAGCACTGGTAAATTCCACATTTAAGGAAATCAATTGTCTGTTATCCTAGCATCTGATCCCATAATGTATTATTTAACACAAAGAAAGGTAAAATTGTATTTTTGCAGTATTCCTACTTTTTTTTTAAAACATGTTGACTGTGTATTCTTTCAGGTGGTACTGATATCTTATTGTCTTGCTTTTCAGGATGTTCCCATGTTGAACCTCAAATATGGTATCGTGCAATTAGTGATGAGGAGTTTGTTTTACAATGTGCTTTACCAGATAGAGATGCTTCCCACATTTATAACAACTCACTTCTAAAACAACATAAGGTGAAATGGTTCTGGCATCAGAAGGACAAAGAGCCACTGAAACCTATCAAGCAAAGCTCTAATCCTGCTCTCCAAGGGGATGCACTTTGGTTTAAACCAATAAGGGACAGTGCTTCTGGAGTGTACGTATGTGTGATACGGTATGTAATGGAATAAAAGGCTTATACTTCTGTGCAACAATTAAGTGTTTTCTTTTGTATACTAAATGTTTAACTTTTTTTCTGCATCACTCAGGGAAAAAATCCCATGTCTCAAAATTGTTCTAGATGTTCAAACAAAGAAGGAAGCAGAATGTTTGAGTTATGACGCAAATATGCTGTATCTTCTTGCCGGCAGTGGGAATTCAGTAACTTGTCCAGGAACAAAGTGCTACAACCATATAAAAAAGCCAAATGTAAAATGGTACAAGGTAGGAGTCAGTCTTTTAAACATTTAAAAAAGCTCAGTGGAGGTATACCTCTAGGGTCTTGAACTCTTCTTTGGTAGACAGCGCAGCCTAAGATATTCGACACAAAAGCAGAATCTTGAACTACTACATAGTGATTCTGTAAGTAAGAGTTTTGAAGAACTTTGGCACATCCAAAATATTATTACATGAAACAGAAGCCTAGAAATGCTTTCCCTTCAGCTGAGAAATTGAACTAATTGAGAATAGGTTCTTTACAAAATTGAAATATGACTGAAATTTAAAATTTTAAGTTTTGTTTTGACCTTTCAAATTCTAAAAGTATCAAATGTACCAAAGAAAAGGTGACTTTGTTAGAAAAAAAATCTTTTAAGATTAATGTTTCAGATTATTCTTTCTAAGGTTAATGTTTTTAATGAAACTCTATTTCTCTGAAACATCATCAACGTAACCTACTCTTTTTCAAATGAACATGAAAATAATTGCAAGCTAAAATTTATTTCTACTTGTTTGTAAGGATCGCAACATACAACATCTAAACCTGTATAACATGAGCAAGTGAAAATGACTGAAAGTTCAAGTGTGCATTTTATGACCTGCTATTATTTATTATTTAATTGTTATTAAATTATTATTTATTCTATCAAGTAGAATTATGGTCTAGTCAAAGTGTTTCTTCATTTACTTTCAGATTTTAAACGAAGTATATCTTTATTTTTTTTTGATCCAGAGCCCACCGAATTTAAAGCAATCCTTTCCATTTAATATTAGTGGAATTTTTTTCAGCTATTTGATTTAAGGAAAAGTCTTAGAAAATATGCATACTCTAAGCTGAAAAATAGGGATGATTTAAAAAACATAGCTGGTTTTCATCCTTTTGAAAGTAGGGACAGTGTTGTCAATATTAGACCATCCAAACCATGATTTCCTTCTTACAAAAGAACATAAAAATGTTTTCAAAATTATTTACTAAAAAATAAAAAAATACACAGTCCAGCAAAAAAGTGATCCTTTTTGATGCTCTTTAGTAATAGGAGTTTAATTTACATTAGGTTCATGATTTCATGTTTGTCTCAGCAGCAACAAATTTTAAATTCTTTTTTTAAAAGAGACAATGGTATTCATATAAAATAGACCACTTTTTTTTTAATATAACTGACAAATGTCCACTGACTCCTAATAAATATTTCTGGGGGCTTCAGTGGAAAGAGCTTTGCTTAGACCTACTGCCACAGTAATCCTATGTAAATATCTTAAAATGCAATTTAATAACAGCAACAACAACAAAAAAAGGTCTTGTAATTCCCTGATATTCTTTCTCTTTCATTAGGATGGTTACCAGATAAAAAGCAGGAAAAGCAGACAAAGCCTAAAGCTTAAGCACAATGAAATTTACTTGAATCCAACCTATGATGAAGATGCTGGAATGTATGTGTGTGATTACACTCTATATGACAACACTACTAAATGGACAATGAGAAGAGTGGTAACAGTAGAAGTCATTGGTGAGTAATATAGTAACTCAGAACAAAATACGTCAAGTAAAGTGTGTTTTCTATATTCTTTCCTACCCTATTGATATCTTTTGTTCGGGCTCTTGTTCTGAAAAAACCCATAAACTAGATTAGCTACGCATATATTAAAATACTCCTCCAAGTATTCAGACGACAAGTTGGGACCTTGACTAGAACCTTTAATATTCAGTAATAACATGTAGCATACATTGCCTTGACTTTAAAAATTTAATTCCACTTTGGATTTATTGTAGTTCCTAGCAGTGGGGATCAAATCTTTAAAAGGATTTAGATCTCTTGATCTGAGAGCAGAACTCATAATAAAACTCCAACTGGTGCCAGTGTTCTCCATGTACTGTATGTGTGGGGAGAGTTAGTGCTCTATGGCCCAGTGATGTGGCATGATCTTATATTCTCCTTCAAATCATGGTGACCTTTTCTGTAATATTTACTGTCCTCTGCGGCCCTTCAGTCTAAGCCCAGATATTGACTGACAAAGTGCTGCTGGACAATGTCGACATTGTGCAAGAAATTATGCTAGCAGCTCGGGTTCAGTCATGAGGGAGACTGTTCAGTTTGCCAAAAGAGAGATGTGGTTATGCTTTTCTCCAGATATCTGTGATTGAGTGCTGTAAGCCACTCTCATCAGACATGCCAGTCAGTCACAGGTCCCAGAGGAAAGCATCACTATATCTATTCTATATCCTAAGCTGGATGGACCCAGTATATTTGTATTGGGCTGGAAGGACCCAGTATTTTCTGTATGACAACAGCACAGGACTCATTTTCAGCATCCTGGTAGAAAGTGAGCTACTCTGTGGAAGGGAGAACAAGCTTTAAGGAGTGAAACAAATGTATCAGGTGAGGCAACTTGGTTCTGTGGTCCAGTGAGGACAGCACTCCTTTGAAATTTCATTTTCTAGTGAGGAAATGAAACATCTGGTCCCTTTTTTGCAGATGTTTGATACATTTGGTACTAAGAAGAAAGGTACTAAGAAAAATACATACATACACTCCATCAGGACAGGTTCTGGAAACCACATCTCACCAACTTTTGAGACCTTTATGTGCTGAGTTACAAAGTTTGCTGCTCTTTCACTCTTCTCTCTGGTTGTATTCCCACAACATTTTTCAAGCAGGCATGGACTAGCTCTGCTTTTATTGTGATCTGGCTGAACTTGTTCTCAGTTCTTTTCTATCACTTCACAGTGCAGTCAAAAAAACATTTGAAAGGTACCATGTACATATATACTCCCCCTGAATATTGCATGTATTTCTCTGCTGTGGTTTCATCAAAAAAAAAAAAAAGTGTGTTGTGACACCATTTCCTGCAGTAGGGGACTTTCCTAGAATATCAGAGCCGTGGGTTTTAGTCCTTTCAGGCTGTTTTCCCGGAGCCTGGGTGACTACTTAGTAGATTGTATGAACTAGGGGTGTCATTATCTGTGCCCTTTGACAGACTTTAATTTGAAAAAAAAAAAAAAAGAAGTTTATTCTAATGAAAGTATCTGTGCTTGTGATGAGGTGCGTGTGTTGTATGTGTGTTTACTGGGCATGGAATGGGGCTTGGCAGCGAACTGATATGAGGATTGTGTCCTTCATGGGGTTTTTGCAAGGAGGAGGCCTAATTTCTGAATCCTAAATAGCCTTAAGTACATGACAGATGTGGAGCTCCTCAGCTCACATAAGATGGAAATGCCTCAGAGATAGCAGGTCTTTAAGTAACTACATAAGTTTTTTGGTCAAAACTGCACACTCTGCACACTCTCAGACAATTCAGCACTGCAAATCATCCTCTTGGACTTGAGTGTCTAAATTCCACCTAACATCTGAAAAAGAAAATTCTGTAAGATATTTTCTCTGGTCTTCTGCACTACTGATAACATTATAGTTATTAACAGTATTCCTGTTAATTGCAGCAAAAAATACTATCCATCCACCAAACTTCTTGTATCCCAATGGTGTAGAGATCCTTGAAGCAGAGCTTGGTAAGTTTCTGAAAGTGAATGAAAATGTTTAAATGAGGTATTGTTAGATAATGATAGATCTTGATAAAACAAAACAGGCTTGCTTTCTAGCAGTATGAAAATTTTTCATAAAATGTATTTTTTTTCTTGATATAAAACTTAATGAATACTAAAGGAAGTGTCATACGTTATACCAATCCTAGGCTATTTAAGAGAAAAATACCCTGGTGACTTCCATGCATTATTTTCCTGTGTTAATTTATTTCAGGAAAGCCACTTGAATTGGAATGCCGTGTACAGTTTGGGTTTGAGAGACTTTCTTTGATGAGGGTAACATGGAAAAGAAACAACAAAGAAAATACAACCGAGATATCAGATCAGGAAACAAGGTAAGAAAAAGCCCAGTAGTCTGATTTCTGCTACAGTCAGCAACTGTAAATATCCTTCCACAACAGCTTTACTGAAAGAAACTCAGAAGGCTCTGTTCTTCAACATATTAAACTGTATGTCCATAAGCATGTGCACTTCACATACAGAAGCACATATTGATAGGCATAAAGAGAAGAACTCAAATTTTCTCTGCAATCTTAGCTCTTCTTAAAGCTTTAGCTCATGGACTGCTTCAACATGAATGGTACTTGGGTGCCTCTGCCTCAGTTGTTTTCAAGTGGTTCCCCTGTTGTTCTTTGATAGCAACTCACACAGTCTGTCTTTGGGAGCTGTCTCAACGTGGGAAATAAAATAGTAAAACAGTACTGTGGACATTGAAAGTAGTTTGGGTGCCTCAAATGTTAATGTGTGTTTATTGAGTCATTCTGAGGACCTGAAGCATTGAATTTCAGGACACTGAATTTCAAGAGTCTTCCATGGCAAGAATTAACCAGACCCTGCAGAGAAGCAACACACAGGGTAAAAGTTTGCTGTGTCTTGAAGACAACCAAAATAGTTTCCACACATACCTTTACTTCCTGTGTTTCCCTGTCTCATTCACTTATGCAGTACCCAGCCTGGGCAAGAAATATAGTGGAGGCAACAAGGGAAAGTGTGTCTCTCTACACAGCCCTGGGTCATCTTTATGGGAAAACTTTTCTTGAAAGAAAAAAAGCCCTATTGCCACTGCTAAAATCAAGGTGTTAGTAGGAGTCATAAGGGAAAAAAATAACAAATGATGATATCACACATGCACACATATACACATACATGTATAGTCACTCAGGAGGTAGATCTAAAGTTCGATTTCCCTAACATTTGAATGTTTAGCTTTGTAACATTCTTCTCACCAAGCTTTTAGTTTTTTGCATGCATACAATTTCTGTTTGTTTATTTTATTAAAACCCCAAAAGAATAAAACATTCCCAACAGACTTTCAGTACAGATTGAATCCTTGCCTGTGCTCATGCCTGTAAATCTTGAGTTAGCAGAGGTGGGGCCATGGCAGACTGTCATTTTGCAGTAGCATGATGTGAAGCACCTTTGGGACCACCCATAGATGCCTGTACTTGTGGCTTTCAAAGAGGAATGTCCGAGATTCAGACACCCTTGAGTATTCTCGAGTGGTTGCAGACAGAGATCTGTTCCCCATTACCCTTACCCAGCCTTAAATGGATTCCTCCGTTACCTTTTCATTTCCTATACTTTTGTCACTTATATCTGTCTTATTCTGCTTGCTTTTCACCCCTCTGCAAGATGCTCTGCTGCTCAGTCTTTTCACTCAGCTAGTCCTCTCTTCAGGCTTATTTTTGAAATACTGTTTCCCCCAGTAGTATTTTTTTATGTCTTAGAAAAACACCAATGCAGAAGCCAATGGGGGTTTTATATTTAAAACTAGGCAAAACTTAAGTTTTTTGCTGAGTTGATGAATTAAGAGTAAACCTTTCAGTGTGCAGACCTTTGATGTCTGTATTTTCTTAGAATGTAAACACCAACTGGAAGTTGCAAACCAGAATATTGCATTGCTGATAAAAGTTTAAGCTGAATGTTAAGAAGCTGCAAGCTCTTCTTTCTTTGTATTTAAGAATTTTGGAGATTGTATGAATGAACAGCAAAGCTAACATGAAAATACCTTTTTTTTCTTTAGAATCTATCCAAAAGGTTTAAAGGGGCATACACTTCTTCATGTTGCAAAACTGAAAGAAGTTACTGAAAGGGACCTCAGAAGCAACTTCACATGCTTTGCTGAGAATTCGGTGGGAAATGCCACTGCTGTGATCCAGCTGAAAAGAAAGCAGAGAGGTAAAACTATCAATGAATGACTATTTGCCCTTGAAGACACATTTTTATTTACTCACTGCATCAGATTCATTCTCTATCGACACTGGTATTTTAGCCAGCTGCAGCAGTTTCTCGAAGCTGGATGGGAAATTTTGTTTTGTCAGATGTCTAGAAAGGCACATTAGTCTGTGGACTTCACATAAGGACAGGGGTTCCAGATGGGGACTTACTGCAAGCAGGTTGACCAAATGGAAGTTGGAGAATAATTGGGAAAAAGGAGAGGAGCATCTCTGAACACTAATCTACTAAACTGAAACAGAACGGCTGGTGAAAGCAATAGCATTCCTTGATTTTCACAGGACATTTTGATTTTCCCCAGTCCTTAGCATGCCCATTTCTGAGAAGTTACCATAACCGATACAAATGTGACAGCCTTTCAAGAAAAGGCCGAAACCACAATCAGTGTGTAAATTAAACTGTTGAACCGTAGTTCACAGTGGAGATTCATCACTGGAGTGGCACAGGACGTCTCCGGCAGGGCACTGTGTGCAGCTGTGTGTGTTCTGATGTGACTTTTCCATCTCCTGCGATGACTACTTTCACCCCTGCACAGTGTACCGCAAACCATTTTCTCAGTGCCTTCCATCACAGATTGGCTTTTCATACCATCAAGGAGACACTTGCAAAAACGATCCCTGATGGTAGACTGAAGCTCTCTGTTAAATCTGCAGTTAAATGAATTCCTGACTTCCCTAAAGTTTGCCAGCAGGGCAAGAATGAAGACTGTGAGATGATTTGCACCCATTTCAGGACTGAGTTTTTCATCTAAGTGTCAACCATGTTTTGGAAAGCCTGACTTATGATAGACTCTTTTCTTTCTACAGTGTTTCTCTTATACATACTATGCACTGCCATTTCTGCTTTATTTGCATTCCTTTTGTGCACTGCCTTTATTTACCAGCACTGGATCGAGATAGTGCTGATGTACAGAAGTTATCTGGTCCACAATGAAACTACAGGAGGTAAGAAACATTGCATAATATTAATTTTCTCCAGTTTTTCTACTACCTTTTGCCATGTTGGTTAATCTGGTGTGAATTAACCATTTAATTAAATTTTATTAATGACCCTGTTCCCTTTAAGACAATACAAAGGCTTTTAAAGCTAGCGAGATGCTCAGTGGATTTAGATGGAAGAAAGCCAGGCAGTGTGGAGGAAATACCTAACACTAATTGAAATGCCATAGTTAGCCTTTTAAAAGATATTTAACCACAGAAGATTAGAGCAGGAAGCTGAATTTTGGAAGTCCCTTTGCATGACTAATAGAGCATTTCCAACATTTTAACTTCATTCTCTCAAAGTGTTCAACAAAGTCTGTGGACTAGAGTCAAATGTCCTTGCAGTGAAGGACTTCAGGGTCTGCTGTTTTTTTCAATTGAAGCCAAATAATTTCTCAGAAGAATAAAAACCAAGGAGAGAAATAAGATTATATAGGGCACCTAATGAGAAGTGTACATTTGGGAAATCTTAAGATTTTCTTTATAAACATTATGTTTGACCTTCCTGAAATTTACCCCAGAGTGATCAGCTTCCAATAGTTCAAATCTCTGTAGTGGCATCACCCCATCATTTTAGCTAAAATGGGCCTCCAACATAATAGGCAGTGTAAAAATATATCAGAAATGATAGTGCCTACTTCAAAGAATTTAACGTATCATTTTCTTACATGAGTTGAAAGAAATGTGATAATATGTGCCTAAGGAAATTTTTCTAAAAATTCTTGAATCTTGATTCAGATTGAGTTATAGGTGTCTGAGTCTGCTTTTGTGTTTGCATGTGTATGTGTAGATTATGCGTGAGTGTGAAATAACTGTATCTAGATATCTTATAAATATATACACAGTGAAACAATTAACTGGCCTTTGGAAAGTATTTTTCTGAGTTCTAAGGCAGCTGGCAAAAATGATTTGGGAAATCACTGAAAATTTCCCTTCTATTTGGTAACAAATTGATCAAAGAACCTCTGAAAATTCCCCTTAGAGTTCACTTCATATGTCAGTAGGAGAGAGGTAGACCTGCCAAGATTTGTGCTTTGAAGTTGGAAACACCATTAGGTTCCACCGTGGCAGCTTCTGTCCTACTCCCTGACTCTTCTGTACCACATGTACACACCACCACTTGTGGTGTGGGAGCACGGAATATGCAGACCAACTGTGCCTACCAAGGCTGTTTTCTACCTAAAGTGATTGGCCATAAAATGCCTTCTCACTTGCAGGATTATGTCCTTCTCACTTCATGCGGATGCATATCAAGTCACTTGAGGTCTGAAAGTGACTGCTCATATTGCAGCAAAGCAGCAGTTATGACTCCGTTTTGCTGTTTCTTCCTTTCCATAATTTCTTCTCTCGCATCCCTCTCAGCACAGAATCAGGAATTGCAGAATCCCACAAGCTTGAAGGACCCCTGGGAGTCATCTGGTCCCACACCCTACTCATTGTAGAGCCAGCCTGGGTCAGGTTGCACAGTACCTTGTGGATGGAGAATCCACAACCTCTCTGGGCAGCATGCTCCAGTGTTTGAGCACCCTCACAGTGCAAACTCTCATCAACATCTAACTAGAATTTCTCTTCTTGCCACTTTTATCTGCTGCCCCTTTTTCTATTACTATGCATCCCAAAGAAGAGTCTTTTTCCATCATCTCTGTACCCTTCCATTAGATAGTTGATAGTTTTCTCATGCCTCTCTAAGACCTTGGGCTTCCTCCTTAGCCAATTCAGATACAGCTCTTAAAAGTCTTGCCTTCTTCCACAAGGAGAAAGAAACAATGCAGACATAGATATCAACATTTATAGACTATGTATGCAATCACTTTACTTAACTTGGGTATTCCTAGTTTCCTACCCTTTGGGTATCTTAAATGTTTGTGCCAAAATTTCTTTATGTTGTAACTGTCCTTTTATACAATTCTGGGGGAAAAAAATCCTAACCGTGCTTAATGTGTATTTGTTTCTACCTTGGGATTGCAATAGTAATATTAAAAAGGAAAATTGTGATGTAGCTATTAATGATTGTTGTCTAATAAGATTGCAGTGACCTCTGTGGGTGAAATGAGGAATATCTGGGTTGTAGTGCAATTTATTGTCATTTAAAAACTGTTTTGAAAGGAGCTTTGATTCAGCATGAGATGAATTGCAGTTCAGCTAAACTAGTTCTGTGACCCTCTGCCCCACCTTCTATTCCCACACTAATCCTGCCTGCCTACTGCTGGTGACTCACTCTTGGGGGCCTAAAGTGCCTCAAAATGGCAGAAAAAAAGCTCAGTAAGACAGCAAGTAACTAGCAAAGTGAATCATCTTCCCCTGTTACCACAAGAGCTTCAGCAGCAGCAGAAGGAAGTGGTGGAAGCCTGTGGCTAGAAGCAGAGGGGAGGAGTGGAGATGTAACCTGTGTCATCTAATCACATCCTTGGCCTCCAAACCTAATCTGCCCACCCATGTTTTGTTTTGATCGCCTACTTTCTGCTACATGCTGGTTCTGAACGTAGGTTTTAAACAGCTCATGCATGTTGTTTAGCCTTTCATGTGTATTTGCTTTGCTCCCTGGAATCCACATGGGCTATTCTAGATCCTTTGAGACTTAAGCTCTAGCTTAGATTTGTGATCCTAACCTTAGGATAGGGATAGAAATCAGAGTTAATACTAAAGCATGGGGTGATGCTCAAACCATTACTTAGCTGTGTGTGCTGGAGGTAAGTGTCTCAGTTCCCATACAGTGAAGATGTCACCAATATGGTGAAATCTAGAGAGCTTCTCAGCTTGCCCTGCAGCAGCTGCAGCAGGACCTTTTGCTAAACAGTAGAATTTATTTCTGGATTCTAGTAACTGTACTGAGTATCATAATACAACTCACCTGATTGAACATAGGTGTCTTACATTATTCAGGCTGCCTGAGGATGTCCTGCCATTCCAGAAGATTTGAGTCCCCACTAGTTCCCATGTCAAATTTGGCAGTCCTGTCAGCCTTAGGACAACTTAAATGGCATTAAAATAACTATAGATAGGGACTTGGACTGACTCCACTGTGTCTTCTGCTTTCACCAGAAATTCTCAAAAATTTTCTTTTGTTTCCTCCTCCCTCAAGTGTAATTCAAATTTTACTCAGAAAATAGATAAGATTTACTTTTGTGTTGTAGTTAAGAATGGGCCTAACTCAGGACATTGGTATTACGTGTTTCAAAGGGGAGAAAAGTTCTTTATGTATTTTTTATCTGCACGTCACAAACGCATTCTTCTAACAAGACTGAAACAAAGTTCAGGGACTGGCCAGTACTGCTCTGAGCTGATATTTGGATCAGACTTAGGCTTTGCTACTTGCATCAGTTTCTCTGATTAGAAATATAACAGTGTACAAGAATAGCATATCTTTTGCAAACAGCTAATATTTCAGAATATTTTTCCTTTAAAATTCACTGTATTTTCAAAGTAGTTTGTGCATCAACGAGTATTTATGGAACCAGCATTTGGGCAAATGGGAGAAAAAAAATGGAAATAATTTCACATTTTTTGCTTGAAAGGGACCAGATCTTCTGCTGGTGAAAGCTGGACAATGTTCACAAAAATGCAGAAAAATGCCTGATTTAAATTTCCTTGCACTAGTCATCTGTAGCTTCCTCCTTTGCTTTGGTAGGGTATGTCTACAAAATTTGCAAGACAGTGAAGTGTAAGGGTTGGCTTTGGGTAACTGGATGGCTGTGCTTCATGAACAGGTGATCATTTTAGGTTTGTGTTGTGTCAATTTAAATAAATATAAGAGGAAACTGAGATGAATGCTTCAGATAGACTTGCTAATGTATACAGCGTTACATATTTGTTTCCTTATCTATTTTAGATGGCAAAGAATTTGATGCGTTTGTGTCCTATGCAAAACTAGACACTTCTGAAAGTGATTCTACTTTGATTAGTGAGGAAAAATTTGCCCTGGAGCTTCTTCCAGATATGCTGGAAAATAGATATGGATACCAGCTATGCATTCTTGAAAGAGATATTCTTCCAGGAGGAGGTAAGGTCCCCGTGGATGGTAGAAAATCTTCAATTATTTATAAAATTGTTTTTCACTTTCCAACAAACCTTATGCACTGGATCAGCGAAAGGTATATTTTGGTATTGGAGTTTCCACTCAAATCTCATCATGTTTTGTTCTTTATACCTGACTCCTGCACCTGAGGCATAGGTGTGTCTGAATGTGGTAGCAGGAAGCCAGTGGGCTGAGATAAAGCTTGTCCAGGAAATTCTTTGCAAGCAGACTCCATCACCTGAAATGAATAGAATCATAGAATGGTTTGGGTTGGAAGGGACCTTAATGATCATCTAGTTCCAACCCCCCTGCCATGGGGGACATCTTCCACTAGATCAGGTTGCTCAAAGCC
This sequence comes from Neomorphus geoffroyi, assembly GCA_033558235.1. Lineage (NCBI taxonomy): Eukaryota > Metazoa > Chordata > Aves > Cuculiformes > Neomorphidae > Neomorphus > Neomorphus geoffroyi. The sequence goes on along the minus strand of JAUMJM010000005.1, from coordinate 33,273,599 downwards.
TCCCACCTGGCCTTGAACACTTCTAGGGATGGGATATCTACAACTGCTTTATGCAACCTGTGCCAGTGCCTCACCACCCTCACAGTAAAAAATTTCCTCCTAATATCCAATCTAAATCTCCCCCTTTTCAGGTTAAAACTGTTATCCCTCACCCTATCCCTGCACTCCCTGATAAAGAACTCCTCCCCATCTTTTCTGTAGCCCCCTTTAAGTTCTGGATGGCTACTATAAAGTCTCCCCACAGCCTTCTCTTCTCTAAACTAAACAAGCCTAACTCTCTCAGCCTGTCCTGGTACTGGAGGTGCTCCAGCCTTCAAATATATCAGTAGTTACCTTCTGAGCACCTTCTACCTGTAGTAATTAGAAAGCCCTCATTACCTGCCCCCAGGAAAGAGAGAAGTCCAAGCGTTCCTTGACACATTTTCTGAGTAGCAGCAAAGGGTGTTGAGGTCTCAGCTGTGCCTGGTATCTTCTGAGCATCAAGTTGTGTTCTCCAGGTTGCATAAGAACGGCTGTGGTATCATCTGATAGCAAATATATTTCTAGGGGTTATGTGATTGCTCAGCATATTTCTGTTTTTCCCTGTTTCTGAGGTTTAGCTGTTGATAAAGGAACTGATGTAATGAAGTAATGATCACCATTTCTTCTCCAGCATACACAGACGAAGTTGTTACAGCTATTAAACAAAGCAGACGAGCAATAATTATTTTAAGTCCAGCCTATGTCAGTGGACCAAGCATCTTTGAACTGCAGGCAGCAGTGAACTGTGCTTTAGAAGACAAAACACTCAAACTGATATTAATAAAGTTCCAGACTTTTGAAGAGCCAGAGACTTTGCCTCCAGTGGTGAAGAAAGCTCTTCGGATTTTACCAGTAATTACTTGGAAGTCTTCTATTTCTGCTACTCCAAACAAGAAGTTCTGGAAATATATGCATTACCACATGCCAGTGAAAACCACTAAGATGTTTGGAAATCGCAGCTTAAAAGGCTTTTTCCAAAGGTTATTCAGTCTGGTATATCGATAGGAGAAATTTCGTCGAGGGTTGACAGCAGGAATGGTGACATGATTGTAGAAAGCCTTTTCTATAATATACTGACTGACCACTGTGGACTGTCACTGCAGTCAGCAATAGCTCCCTCCAAAACAGTGAGAAGGACTGCAGTGCAGCAGTGCTGCAGCCCACAATAAAACTAAGTGGCACTGCACACAACTGTCAATGTGAGCTATCTTTCATAAATTATTATTTTTTTATTATTTTTATTATATTTATTATATTCCTATGATGCTGAAACATTCATGTGACTGTTTTGTTCTTTGCACTGTATTTCTTCCAGAATATTTTTATACTTGTTTTATAGAAAAACTATTAAAAGAGGGAAATCCGAAGGAGGCTTGCTGTTTGATTTTCCCATGTAGTCCAGTGGGTCAAATTCAAACTCTTTAAATGAGTTACCTCCTCCTGTGGGAGTACCAAGGAAGATAAGCTCTGTGAGACTGCCACAACTGCGTATGCCGAAGGTATTGAGAAAAGAAGGAGCACTGTGTCAAGGCCAGTCCCAGGCTTCTCCGTCTTTCCTGCAATGGGAGAAATTTCTACCAGTAGTGAAACATTTCACACTCAAGAGACGTCTGCGCACTGCTGATCCTGTCTAGTGATGGTCACTCATGGGTCCCACTGAACCTGTTGGTATTATGAATGTGTTGTGATCGTAAATCGAAGTCCTGGTTGTAACAGCTAGTAGGCTTTCAGGGAATCTGAAGTCTTTCCAGGACTCTGAAGTCTTTCCCTTACAGACCTCTGGCTCCAGGGTTACCTCAAGAGAGTTTGCAGTCTGTGTGTGCATGGCTGTAGCTAAGTGAAATGCAATGCTTAGGGTTAAGAAAATCTAAGTAGGAGAGTCACTGATCTGGTATTCTGCTGACTTCATTTGGCCTTCAAGTCAATGAATCCTTGTTTTATAATGCTAACTGAATAGCTTATCCACCAGGTTCCTTGTTGGAAAGGAACTTCAGGAAATATTGCTGTTAATAAAAACAGTATATTGAAAAAAAAGAACTATTGTTTTGCAAGCAGGCTGAGCATTAGCTAACTAATTTTGTATTGGGATCAAAGTCTTGAGCAGGCCAACTGTGGTGGTGATGCTGAGGCAGAAGCAAAAGAAAGTGTCTCATATAAAAACAGAACATCGAACAGCATCACTGGCTAGACCAGAGAAAATTTTGTCACTGCAGTTACACCTGCATTGGTATTTAAGCTCAGATCATGATAAAGTTTTGAAGCAAATTTCCCAATTGTCATCACTTGTTCCCTTTTGCTTTGCACTGCAGAACATCCCAGAGTGCACACATTGGACCTAATGTAGAGGTAACCCAACAGTCTGTGAGATTCAGCATTGCTTTCCAACACAAACAGATCCATGGGTCATTTGAATAATTTGTCAGTAAATTAAATTTACTCACTTCCAAGGTATGTAATAGAGGCTTTAGCAAATTCTAATCAACATTACTATGTTTGCACACTTTGTTATCCTAACGCAGTTTTTGTGAAGGAGAGAAGAGACTGATCTTTTACAAAACTGTTCCATGATATTGAAAATCTTGGAGGAGTATAATTTGGTTGTCCAATAAACACAAATGTTAAATACAAATCAACATCCATTTTTAGGTATATCATGTGACTCAGATGTTTCTCTTTCTATAATTTGCTAAACTACATACATGCATTTAAGAGAGAACACTTTTCTAAACAAGGATGTAATTTGCATGATCTTCCACCAGATGTCCCTACTGTAAGCTCTGCAGAGTCCATTTATTTACACACCAAGCAGTTTTGTTATCAGGTGAGACCGGACCAGTGAGCAGTGCCAAGTGTGGTACCTGAGGTGCCAGTTGTGCTGGGGAGGCAGACGGGGAGTGAGGGCAGGAGAGGAAGGTATGGAACAAGCTCTGTTCAGGATACCTCTTTCTCTCCCACCTGATGCTGTTTACTAATGCTGAACTTGCGGCCTGAATGGTGTGCGTTGTGGCTTTTTTTTTTTTTTTTTCCTGAAAGTGGGAAAAAAATAGTCAGAGCGGCTCTATAAATAATGTAGTTGGAAAGGGCTTTTTGTTCTTTAACTGGGTGATGCTGTGGCCAGGATTTATCTGGGTTGGAGGAACCTGCAGAACCGGTATCTTCATACAAACTCCAGGTCTGTCTGTAACACAAGGAAGAGGACAGGCACGTTAGGGCTTTTAAAACGACCTCTATCTAACAGACAAATGAAGCAGCCCTGAGGAAGAAGCGGCTATGTCTAAGAGCAGTGTGAATCAACAGGAGTAAGTGCAGCATACCTCCATGTACCTACTTTACGCTACATCTGTAACAAAAGTCTCAGCCCTAGACATGGGCTCTCCCATGCTTGCACATGCAAAGCTTTTGAACTGGGTGCTGTTGCTGTTGAGTTTGATATGCTGTTCTTCTGCTGCTTATTTGGATGAGCCCAACCCAAGCAAGCGTTTCTTACTTCAGTATGAACCTGACAATGGGGATGCCGATGGCTCTTCACAAGATATGAGACTACATGTTTTCACACTGGACTATGACTATGTACAAATTCCCTATGAAGTTACTCTTTGGATACTTCTTGCTTCTCTTGCAAAAATAGGTAAGTAGAAAATGGGATCTTGCATCTTTCTACCTCAGCAAGAAGTTAAAGATGTACCATGTAATCAAGTATCTTCCATGGTTTTTTGTACCTCGGGTATTTTTTACAGGTTCTGTCTTCAGATGAACAGGTGGGTTCATTACCACGAAAACGACAAAATTCCACTTCTGAACGCTTCCAGCTTACTTAAGTAAATATATGACCTCTAGCGCTCAAGTCTCTTGGGTTGTCCATGCTAGTGAGCAGCAATGGAGGTCCCCTACACAGTGGCATCCATCCCTCTTTCTAGTATTTAAACATCACAAGATATCAGAATTTACAACCATGGGTATAGAAATCAGTAACACCAGACTGAGACTTCAAGGATATTAAACATGGGGGAAGAAAGAGGAAAGAATTCCTATGTTCTGTGACTAATAGGAAACATTTCCCTGTAAGTCTTTGTTTTACGTGTTTACTATTTAAATTTGCTCAGAAAGTAATACAAGAAGAAACGGACTGAGAGTCTAAGATGGTGTAGGTCATCAGAAATGTAGAATATGTGCCTTCTGAACACATAACAACACATTTAGCTTCTGTTAGAGCTCCATGTAGGTATCTGAATGAAGAAATACAACTCATGGAGAAGCAGGGGCTGCAATTAACAGAGCTAAAATGTCACATCAGGTGTCTTATAAAAGTTTGTATGGCTGGGCTACAATTATTTTGACCATTCAGATGGTCAAATCAATATAAAATATAAAATAAAATGAAGAAGATGGTAATGACGTGAAGAGCTGCACACGTGACCTCCATGCTTTTTTGACCATCTATGGTATTCTCAAACATTCCTATAGAATAGGCTGGTAGATGGGACTGATGATTTTCTGGAGATGGCCTGAAGATAAACATTTTTCATTTCAAAGACACACAGTTGTCAAAGACTGTTACCACTGATCATGATTTGCCAGTTTTATAATAGCTGATGGTCTCAATCTAACTCTTATAAAAAAATGTCTTTGCTGCTAAAATAGTAATAATACAAATTTTCACAAATCAAATTCCTTGTTATTGCATCAGCAGAGTGTGTTGGCAGTGAGCATATTGAGCAAATTCTTTATCTAACACTCATAAAAGCACCAGATTTGCCATATGGCACATTTACTCTACAATCTTGTTTTGAGCAAGAAGTAGATAATTTAGAAGGACAATGTGATTTCTCCCCCAAAACCCTGTTCCTTAGGTAAGAGTTTTCCAATATTATTATTTTTTATGAAAAGTGTGGAGCTGCTGACTTCAAATCTACTTGGAGGAAAGAGTTAATCTGTATAATCTGGTTATTCAGGGAAGAAGATGTCCAAATTGTTAAAACAAAATCAGTATTTTATTCAACTATTGTCTTCCTTCTTGATTTCAGGATTTCAGGATGGGAAGCATTTCTGAGATCTTGAAAGGATAATCAATTGCCTTATTCTGTAAAACTGACAAAAGTCTTGGATTTTTTTTTTTAAATAAAAACAACAGCTGAGGACAGTTACGATCATAACATGCCTTTTTGTAAAAACAAACAGTCTGCTAAAGAAATTATTTTAAATTTCCTTTAATTTGAATATTGATAAATCAAGTGCCACAGAAATGCAGTCATCATTTGTTGCTAGAGTTATGGGATGAAGGTTGACACAGCGTCAGACATGAAGACACACCTATTGGATTTATAGGTTTCTTAGTCTGTCTCATTCTCATTCTTGTAAATTCTGAACCACAAGTTACCTTTCTAGTTGAGGCACCTCTCGTTCACAATATGATTATACAGTTCCTGGTATAGCGACTAGATGAGCCGTTGCTAGACCTTATCTTAGTATTGATATCAGCATTTGTGTCAAATGGGAACATTCTGTGACCACAGTTGCAGGAGTAGCACATCAAGGTGGGCACGAGGAGTTTCACACTCACAACATTTACATGGCGAGTGTAGCCCTTTCTCTGGAAAACAGCTTGGTTACCTCTACATTTGTAAACTAAGCACCACCCTCTCAGGAAGCTGCATGTGATTGCCCGTACCATGTCACTGTTGGTGTACTCTTTCTCAGCTCTGACCTGTGTTGACAAGCCTTCTCCCAGGCAATGCCCAGGCAGCATTCAGGTCAGGGTCTATTTCCATAGGCAGTTTGGATGTGAACACTTATTTCCAGGGTAGGGAAGAGAATTTGCCTGTATGGATGCAAGCTGAACCTTTTTGCCTGTAAGTTTTTGCCTGCTTCATTTGTTAGTGCAGACTCAGCCTTTATTCTAGTGAGGAAACAAAATACACCTCAGGATGCATTATTTTCTTAGCTGTTTGACAGCTCCTGGTAGTTCTTTCACATCTGCTGAAACAACTGGTTTTATTTCAGTAAACTAATGCATAAGGCTCTTCACAAAATGTTTTCCCAGAAAAGCAAGGGTAATCAGCTGGTACAAAGCTTTACAGTACTGTGGCTTGATTCCTTTCAGCACCTGAGACACTTTGGACATTTTAGTGTTCAGGAGTACTCACTTCCTCAGTCTGTGGGTCACCTGAAGTCCATGCAGTGCTTTAGGGGACTGCTGAAAGTGGAGGGAGCTACGCAGACCATGGATCTTGTGGGAGATCTGCAGCCAGGGACCCTCCTCAGCACTGGGGGGAGCTGTCCTCAAACCTGCAGCCAGGGATGGGAGATCTCTTTGAGGGACCATAAATAATATTGTGGCTCAGAGGGTTAGGAGTAGCTGCCAGGCAGAAAGGATTCTTGAGGATTTTTTTATTTTCAAATTGTGGAACACCTTTTCAAACAGGTTTCTGCATTCCTAGAAGTGGAGCTTAGACTCAGGCACACTTGGTCAGAAATTGAGAGCTGGAGATTGGGAAGAGATGCATGGCCAAACTCTTCCTCTGCTTTAGTGATACAAGTCTGAGAATGTTTAGTCTTGAAGAGAACAGTACTGTCTGTGTATTTACATTAACAATGCTAAGAGTAAAACCTGGCCGTCTGAAGACCAAGTATTCAAAGGCAAGAAAAACATCTGTCTGACATCAGATTAATTTAAACTTGAATAATACCCTAATGTTTTATTCAAGGTTTCCATCTCTATCATCGACTACCAAGACTTATGCCCGAAAGCTGCATCCTGATTGCTATTGGAGCACTAGTTGGAGCAATCATCTTTGCTTCTGATCACAAATCTCCACCGGCGATGACTACAAGTATTTACTTCTTGTATCTCCTTCCACCCATTGTCCTAGAGGAAGGTTATTTCATGCCAACTCGCCCATTTTTTGAAAACTTTGGGTCCATCCTCTGGTGGTCCGTCCTGGGATCTCTGCTAAACTCATTTGGGATTGGCCTCTCCCTCTATGGAGTCTGTCAGATTGAAGCCTTTGGCCTGACTGACCTGAACCTGCTGCAGAACCTGCTCTTTGGTAGCATGATTTCAGCTGTGGATCCTGTGGCAGCTCTGGTAGTTTTTGAAGAAGCCTCAGTTAACGAGCAGCTTTACATGATGATCTTTGGAGAGTCATTGCTAAATGATGGTATAACTGTGGTGAGTTTCTTTCCATTCCTTGTCTTCCTCTCTTTGGGCTCTTGTGGCTTGTGGGTTTATTTGGCATAGGGCAAGAGCAGCTCTAAGAAGATCATAAATAAATTATTTATAGTATGGATAGTCCACTAGCAACACACAAGTAATTTTTATGTATGCAAAAATTGCATCTTAGTTTCACTCTTTCAAAAGCATATTGTTTTAGACCTGCTGAAAGAGGGAAGCATACACATGCACATTAGACATCACATCTTGTTCTTGCATCCATTGAAGTGAATGGATAAGCTACTGCCGATTTTGCTGGCAGGATTAGTGTAAGGCCTAGGAACATGCTTAAAATTGTGCAAGCAAATAAATAGAAAATACAGCTACTTAAAGACTGAAGCCAGCAGGGGTAGCAATACCAGAGTCGCTGCCTTGTCCCATTACTTAGAGAGCCCTCTATCAAAATATAAAAACAAAAGCCACATGTGGACAACCTGTGGAGGCCACATTTCTTCCTCCAGCCCCTTCTAGGATGTTTCCTAGACACCTTAGGCAGGAATTCCAAAAGCTACTAAAAACCTTGCATAACTTTGTTTCTATCAGTAAAAAAAGGTGACATCAGGCTGGCACCCAGTCACTAGGGGGTCCCACAGGGATCCATTCTGGGGTCAGTGCTCCTCAGTATCTTCATAAATGACCTGGATGAAGGACTTGAAGGTTTATTGACAAAGTTTGCCAATGACACAAAACTAGGGGGAGCCATCAACACTCTTGGGGGCAAAGAGGCCCTGCAGAGGGATCTTGACAGATTGGAGAGCTGGAAAATCCCCAACAGCATGAAATTTAACAAGGGCAAGTGCCGAGTTCTGCACCTGGGACACGACAACCCTGGCTACACAGCCTGGGGTGTGAGAGGCTGGAGAGGCCTGCGGAGAGGGATCTGGGGGTTCTGATCAACCGCAAGCTGAACATGAGCCAACAGTGCCCTGGCAGCCAAGAGGGTCAACTGTGCCCTGGGGTGCATCAAGCACAGCATCGCCAGCCGGTCGAGGGAGGGGATTGTCCCGGTCTACTCTGCACTGGTGCGGCCCCACCTCAAGCACTGTGTGCAATTTTGGGTGCCACAGTATAAAATGGACATCAAACTGCTGGAGAGTGTCCAGAGGAGGCCACAAGGCTGATGAAGGGTCTAGAGGGGATGTCGTATGAGGAGCGGCTGAAGTCATTTGGTCTGTTCAGCCTGGAGAAGAGAAGACTGAGAGGAGATCTCATAGCTGTTTACTGTCTTCTCACAAGGGAGGGAGGTGAAACAGGGGCTGATCTCTCTTGCGACCTGTGATAGGACTAGAGGTAATGGCCCTTATACTCGGCACTGGTCAGGCCGCACCTTGAGTACTGTGTCCAGTTCTAGGCCCCTCAGTTTAAGAAGGATGTTGAGATGCTGGAGTGTGTCCAGAGGAGAGCAACGAAGATGGTGAAGGGGCTGGAGCACAAGCCCTATGAGGAGCGACTGAGGGAGCTGGGGTTGTTTAGCCTGGAGAAGAGGAGGCTCAGGGGAGACCTTATTGCTCTCTACGACTACCTAAAGGGAGGTTGTGGTAAGGCAGGAGTTGGACTCTTCTCTCAGGTGACCAGTGACAGAACGAGAGGACACGGTCTCAAGCTTCACCAGGGGAGGTTTAGGATTGACATTAGGAACAAATTCTTCACTGAGAGGGTAATTGTTCATTGGAATGCGTTGCCTAGGGAGGTGGTCGAGTCACCATCCCTGGAGGTGTTCAAAGAGAAATTGGATGAGGCACTTAGTGCCATGGTGTAGTTAAGTAGGAGTAGGTGTAGGTGTTGGGTCATAGGTTGGACTCGATGATCTCAAAGGTCTTTTCCAACCTTACGATACTGTGTGTGATGTGCCAGGGGAGGTTCAGATTGGAGATTAGGAAAAGGTTCTTCACCGAGCGGGTGGTGGAGCACTGGAACAGCTCCCCAGGGAAGTAGTCATGGCACCGAGTCTGCCAGCATTCAAAAAGCATTTGGACAGAGCCCTCAGACACACGGTGTGAATGTTGGGGTTGTCCTATGTAGGGATAGGAGCTGGACTCGATGATCCTTTTGACTCCCTTCCAATTCAGGTAATTCTATGATCTGACAAACGTTCACCTTTCTTAGAGGTCTTATTCCAAGTATCCAGAAAAAATGCTTCTGGAATAAGAGAGATTTTGCTTGGGTTTTTTGTTTGTTTGGTTGGTTGTTTTTTTTTTAAAAGAGTGTTTTTACAGAGCTCCTTTTGCTAATAGTTTTCCCCTTTGCTCATTAGTTCTACTAAAACTTGGGGCAACCTGAAATTCTAGCTGTAAACCACAACTGACAAAACCACAGAGAACACACTTGTTTTCCAAGGAAGAAATTTCAAGCAGGAAATTCATTGCTCAGAAACCAAGGGGATTGCTCATATGCTGCAAGTCAACTGCAGGTTAAGGAGTTTTGCTAGATAAGATCTTTACAGAATTTAAATCACAGGAATCTAAACCACATAAAACCCATTCAGATACTGTTATAAGTGAGATACAGCAGAACTTAGACTTGTAATATCTGTACAGAGTTCATTGCTGAAAAGCTTCATGGGAGAAGTGCAGCTTATGAGTAATGTGAAAAGGAAAAGGAACGAAGTAAATTCTTGAAGCCTCAGCCTATGGTCATAAATTCTTCCTCCTGGGGAATCAGATGTAGGGTTGACGTAGAATTAAAGGACAAATGTTATTTAACTTTACATGCAAACTGCTTATGTGTTATAGTTCTTCCTCACTCTGGAAGAGCTTGTTTCACTCTTTCTTTTTTTTTTGGACTGGATTTCTACCTTGCCTTCTCCTTGTTCCCAGCTGTTATTTATAATGTAGGTGCAACTCATGATGTTATTTGCAAGAGCTTTCAGTCAGGATCCCGTTACTGCATAAATGTGCAGTGACAGAAAGCCTTTAAAAGCAGTGGTATTTAGGCATTCCTCAGCAGCACTAGGTGCATTAGCAAAAGAGATGAAAGGGCTGGACATGGGGAGTGCTGGTTCCTGTACTGTGAGTTCTCTTTGCCCCACGTGCCTTCATCTTTGGGGCTCTTTTCACACGAGCTATGTTGCAATCAATCTATCAGTTCCTGCTGATGCATCTCTTCTTCACCCACATCTTATCTGTTTTCTGGGTGTTCAAGTTTTCCAAATCTCTACCTGGCTTCATCTTTGAGAAGACTGAACTATTTGTCACCTGGATGGAGCCCAACAGGTAGCTTTCTCCTCTCTGATACCTCACTTGCTTTTTTAAAGTCTTTAAAACCATTTAACTCAGGTCTCTTACCTTACCATTTCCTCCTCATTTCTCTCTTAACAGTTTCCTTTGGGTTAACTCTATGTGTTTAAAAAGATAATATCACCAAGATATATTACGGATACATATTTTTTTGATTGTTTAAAGACAAATATCCCCTGGTTCTCTCCAGTCTCCTTATCAACTTGAACATTTTTTCCTCAGCAGGAGAAACTGGTATGAATTTTGTTGAACTTGTATATTACATTTGAAGCAACAATAGCTCCCTCTCCTATATTTAGTTCAATATCCTGGTATGAAAAAAAAAAAGTAATAATGCCTTTCCCCATTATTCTCAGTAGGGTCATGCCTGTGGATGGAACAAGAAAGCTCCAGGTCCTGTTAATTGCTTCTTTTCCCAGTTGCCTCTGAGCACACTGTTAGCAACTGCACAGACAGTAACAGAACTGGTCCTAACATGTACCATTCATTAGTGGAGTTTCAAAGCCCTGTTCAAAATGATGATGTTGGTAAACCCAGCAGTTTTTATTCAAACCTGAACACAGATGGAGGACCTTGACTTTCTTGCGAAGTGTTTCAGGTAACTGAAACTCTGTTCCTGCATATACACAGACCACTTCTCTCTCAAACAGCAGCTGAGCACCTGTGTCCATCAGGAAACTGAATTTTTCTGCTGGCTACTTCATCTCTGAGGCTTGATTTTAGAAACACTGAGAACACCTACACATCATATTTCACTCAAAATTAAGTGGCAGTGACTTTTTGCTGTAATGGTGCCCTTTATTATTTGTATGCAGTAGCAGAGCGGTTAAAGAAATCTATGGAATGATGGAAACTCAAGTAAAATTAATTTATTTGAGGGGATTTGAATTTACCTCTCTGATGTTGCTGAAGAAGGCTTTGACCATTGGCATGCATGTGGGCTTGGAAGGAAGACGTAGATGTTCTCTGCTCGTGCTGTTAAAGCTGACCCACTGTGTTTAGAGTAAAATTAAATGCATATGGTCAGAAAGAGTTATCAAAGTGGAAAGGAAGAGTTATCAAAGTGGAAAGGAAGAGTTATCAAAGGTGCCTGTGTTGAAAGTTAAGGCAGTCACTTGAAAATCTTTTTTCCAGTGGATGGCGTGCATCATTTGTCTCATACAGACAGGTGAAGCAGTGACCATCCCCCAGGGAAGGCTCTCTGTGGGTGACAGTGTCACATTCTCTCTTCCTCTCTCTGACTCTAACAGCCATCCAATAGTACACCACTACATTGTAATGTCCCCTCAAAAAAACCCAAAGGATAACATTCTTAGAGTTGTTAAATGAGGCCAACTCTAGTCAATCCCTTCTTTTTCACCAAAAAAAAGCACCCTAAGCTGATTCAGACTTTCCTACTATATAAAGAATTATACTACTTCATTTACCGGCGTGAACACTGCAATGCAACCCAGCTAAGCAGCATTCCCATGGAGCCTTACTTGTATGATACAGTGCAGGATGCTGTACGAAACGGTTTACTCCCACAAAACATGTTACAAAAAAATGGAAATTATTTAATATTTATATTTTAATGTCAATTCAGTTATATCGTATAGACACTTTAGGAACTAGAAGAAGAGAGAAAAACTCGGTCCTTTCCTGAGGATAATTTGCTTTATTGATAAATCAGCACAAATTTATGCCTTGGTATCATTTATAAAGAGTCATAAGTCTTAGGAAGAGTCTGCAAGAAACGCGGAACAGAAGAAAACAAACTTTATAATTAAAAGTTATATGGTAAGTACAGTAAAGTTTAATTACTGTGGAGCCTTGAACTGTCTTTTCCTTACCTGCCACTCACTGAAGAGCCTAATTTCATACATAGTCATGAGGAAAACAGCTCTGGGTATTTTCTCACATAAATAGTTTTGTTGTGCTTTGCTTGTCCCTCAAAAATATCAGCAATGAACCTCCTGGAGAATAGGCTGTGTGACAGCTCAAGGTCATATGTTCCCAGCAGCAATTTAAGATTAGATAGTAGCTGGGGAATAATTATTATCCTAATGAGCTTGACTCTTCTACCTGCAAATATCTGCTTTAATCTTCTTAATAGCCTTCTGGAATTAACTATAAGAAAGAACAAGGAAAACCAGATATGGCAAATTATTTTGGTTCATTTTTCATTTTTGAACCAATGCTTTGGTGTAACCTCTTTGGAGAGCTGTTGTCTTTATATGTTCCTCAAATTCTCTTGCAAACTGGAAGGTGATTTTCATGTTACACATTCCCTGTAAACAGATCTGACAGGAATTAATGTTAACCAACTGTCAGCAACCTCTAAGACCTTTTTATTAGTGCACAATTCATTACTGTGAGAACCTTCTATTAGGATCTAAAATATGTAGGAAAGAGGAACATAGTGACGATTTTTCATACGAATTTCTGAAGAAATTATTGATAATAAAAGCATGGTTAACTTATCTGCTCTAAACTAAATGAAATTATCTTTACAGACCAAATTATACACTGTAGCAAATTCAGTCTTTTGTCTAACATGACATTGTTTTCATTTTATTTTGTCATTTCAAACTTTTTAGTCAAAATATATGTGTGAAGGGTCTTTAGGCCATTTAAAGTGCCACTGTTTTGGTTCACACTTTGAGATTGACATGAAGTTGCTGGTAAGTTTAAATGGCATCAGACCCAAAACATGTAAGGATACAGAGGCTGTAATTTATCTAGCTAGAGACAATACAAAACTGAGGCTACCATTTTCCCTTCCCTTCCCTTCCCTTCCCTTCCCTTCCCTTCCCTTCCCTTCCCTTCCCTTCCCTTCCCTTCCCTTCCCTTCCCTTCCCTTCCCTTCCCTTCCCTTCCCTTCCCTTTCCCTTCCCTTCCCTTTCCCTTCCCTTTCCCTTCCCTTTCCCTTCCCTTTCCCTTCCCTTTCCCTTCCCTTTCCCTTCCCTTTCCCTTCCCTTTCCTTTCCTCTCCTGCTTCCTCTCCCATTCCCAGTGATGACTCATGATTTTTATGCATCAAGTACTATTGAAAAACATTTAACATTCCAGACTCCATCTAATGAAGTGTGTTCAGTCTACTGCTCATATAGACAACCTAAATAGGATTTTAGTCAAGAGTATAATTCTTAGATGCTGCCCTACCCCACCCTAAGTCAGAAAGAGAACACAGAGGGGAACACCTGGGATTGGTGAGGGACCCCCGCTGGGCTTTCAACATCTGCGACAAAGACCAATAATGAAGTTTACCTTCAGAAAATGAAATCACATGAGTATTTTCCAGTTACTTCAATAGCATTTGATCTCCCAGAGTTTTCACTCATACTACATAAACATCTACCCTTCTTTTTTTACAGTTTTTCAGAGCAATTAATAGACGCTTAATTATGGGAATCATTAAGAATCAGCAGAGATTTCAACTGTTACTTTGCTGAGCTATCTAAAGCAATTTCAGGCATATATCTACACAATGTGTCTCCCCCTCCATGAAATAAGTAAACCTGCCAAGTTCAGAAAGAAGCCTGACCGCTGCCTCCTTGTTTTCACATGCAGGTTTTATATAACATCTTCATCGCCTTCACCCAGATGCACAGGTATGAAGAAATCGAATCCATCGATGTCTTTGCTGGCTTTGCTCGCTTCTTCGTGGTGGGGCTGGGTGGTGTGTTGTTTGGCATCGTCTTTGGATTTGTTTCGGCACTCATGACTCGTTTCACCCACAACGTTTCTGCTATTGAACCACTGCTGGTCTTCATGTTCAGCTACTTGTCATACTTGTCTGCTGAAACCCTTTACATCTCAGGCATTTTGGCGTGAGTATCCCTTACAGCTTCTTGGAAGTCTTCTCAAGGGAAAAGACATTGTTTTCAGGAGGGAGTTTGTTTGAGGCTGGTACAATACAGACTTTTTCAGTCTCTGGCCTAGAGATCTGCAATGAACGACTTCTAAGGGGTCTGTAAAATGCAGCAGTAACTAGGAAAAGCAAATCCACAGTCAGTGTAGCCATAAACGTTAATCTATTGAGTAATGGATATATGCTTTGAAATTTTTTAATTTTTTTCCCATTGGAAAAAATAATGCAAGCTATGGGTAAAATGACTATTGATGCCACCATCTGGTTGGTAGCTCTGATAAGATCAGTTGAATGAGAGAATGATTTGATAATTGACCAGGTATCTGCATTTATAAACGGTATTTATCTACTATTTATAAGCAGCATTACCATGAGATTGCAAGAGGGACAAAAAGTGGAAAACATACAAAAAAAGTCTGAGTTCTTGTTTTTGTAGGCAGCTGTGAACATCAGCTCTAATGTGGTTTAGTGGAATTACATTACGTTTGAACAACGTTACTGGAACTGAAACCGGGTAAAACCCAGCAACTGAGAACATCAAGCATATATGCACTTATAATGCACATACTTACATGCATACATACGTATATAGATATTGAAGATCTTATTTTGATGTCATCAAGACAGCTTGTTACTGCTGTAATGCTGGGGACTGTTTTCTTGAAGTGCTGTGATGGCGTGGGTGCCTACTGCAGAGAGAAAGCTGGCAGGTCTATCGATTGCAGTAACCGTGGAGAGAGGAGTAAGGGAATATTGTGGGAAGGAAAGAGGACGGCAGCAGGGAAGGAGTTAGACAGCAAAGCAAGGAACAGCGGTGAAAGTGAGAGACCTTATGCTAAAACTGCTCGTAGGTAAATTCAGAATACATCACACCAAAAAAAAAGAAAGCCCTTCAGCTGGGTAAAGAAATGGGAACCTGATGATGATGAGTGTTTCAGCTAGCGCTGCTGGCAGCTGCGGGCTCAGTGTCCAGCTGGTGGGTGGCAGCAGCCTGTGTGGCCTATGTTGGCTCTCAGCTTGCATGCTGGATGGTAGCAGAGGCTTGTGGGCCCTTGTGCTCCAGAAAGGAGTTCCCTTTATTGAGGTCAAACTAGTTCAAATCTAGCATGTGGCTGTTGATGTCCAGACTGGCGTATTTTCTTACCTCCATTTGTCAAATCCTGATTTGTTTAGGTTTAGACCAGAACTGGCTTTGTAAAAACAACCTTTGCATGATTGCTTTGGGAAGCAATATTTAAACATACTAAATAAATAATTAGACAGCATCTATATATTTTATATTTCTAAAATATATATATTTCTGAGCAATTAGGCAAAAATGATGAATTTTGTACTATGTTTTGCATATCCAACACATTTGTTCTGATTGCTGTGACTGGCAACATTAAGTTGAGCAGGGTTAGACATACCATAGTGAGTATAAGTAGTGAGTACTTATACTATATAGATCCTTCCTTACCTGCACTGACCAAAATGATGCTTCCCTGCATATTCATTACACTAGACTGCATAGCTCTTTCCTTTTGCTTCTTATTTTCATTAGAGTGCTGAAATTATTAGTAATAAAAGAAAGTTAATATAATTGAGATTTATTATTCTTACTGCTTCATTAAGGAAATTATTGCTTGTTTTAGGGATGGGAACCCTTCTGAATTATTGAGGAATTCATTCATTTTTCACTTGAATCATGAAAGTCTATTATGAATGTGTCTCTGAAAGTCAACAGTATTAAACATTAATGCCTAATGGCCTTGTCTTAGAGTGTCCTTGGACCTACTATAACGTCTCAGCTCCACTGAAATACCCTTGAGATTTCTTCAGTGGAAATTAAATGAGCAGAAACTAGACGAAGAGTTATTTAATGAACAGTCAGAGTTCTCTGAATTTCCAAGCTTGGAAACGTATCATCACAAGAAGCTCCCAAAGAGTAAAATAATATCAGTAGAAAATAGATAGATGATGGAATATATTACTATAATAGTATTCAATCTATCTATTAATCTACAACTGTGGAAAATGAAGGGTGGAGGGGGGAAGCGGAAACCTGCCTCAGTAGGGTTGCTCAAAGACTACTTCTCCATGTGATTATTACCAGTGTCTGTGCTGGGTGGCTGCTGATGCCTCTGAAGCAGGCTCTAGTCTTCATTAATAGTGAAGAAGTGGAAAACATCCCTTTGCTTCCTTAAGCACATTCTCCACAACCATGGCAACTAAAAGAGGGGAAGGACATGTCTGTAGGGTAACCCACTTTGCCCCTGCTGTACAGCAATGGGCTACAGTGGCCGGATGGGCTACAGTCCCTGGCCCTGCTGATATGCCAGCCAGCTGGGCAGGGAGGTGCCAGGAGCTTTGGCCCCAACATACGACTACCACCATGTTCTCCCACTACCACCTCAAAGGAGAAGATCACTAAGAGTAAGGTTATGTCCCTCTAACTGATCCATCCTTGGGTGGTACAAAACTGACTTGCTCTTTGTTTGAGACTCAAATATTTGGTACCTGGTGGTTGTGTGTTAGGCATTCAGGATAAAATGGACTTTGAACTAGAACATGATGCCCTCACTTCCTCGTCAGGAAGGCCAACTGACTTGCTTCCTTTTTCCTGTATGCAAAATAGATTTATAAAACTGAATGAAGATTCTCTTCTATTGAATGAAATAGCTAATGTTACTGAAAAAAATGAAATGCTTCCTGATGTGAGGAAGGTCATAGACTGGTGAAGAAGACTGCAAGTAATGAAGGTTGAGGTTGTTCTGAAATGAAAAAAATAGGTTGTGTCTGATCTCTGATGTTTTGCCTGGTACAGAATGACAGCATGTGCAGTGACAATGAAAAAATACGTGGAGGAGAATGTTTCCCAGAATTCCTATACCACAATAAAATATTTCATGAAGATGCTGAGCAGCGTCAGTGAGACTCTGATTTTCATGTTCATGGGAGTGTCTACAGTTGGGAAAAACCACGAGTGGAACTGGGCCTTCATTTGCTTCACTCTTCTCTTCTGCCTCATCTGGCGGACACTGAGTAAGTCACCCTCTGGGGGCAAGCTCTTTCATTAATTTACTTGGGTTATATTAATGATAAGTTAATTTCACAAATCTACAGAAAAAGAGGCAAACCGCTCAAACAAATATGAATGCCACTCTCTAAGCACCAACTTTATGATTAGGTGAGAATAGAACAGTTTAAGCAAAATTAAAATATTACCATGATCATGCCTATATAGATTCTGGTATCTTAGTTAACTATATGCTCTTGGGTAAGTGGGCTTCATAATGATTTCACCACACACTGTAATTAACTTACTAATTAGATAATGTATGTCATCACACTTCTATAACACTACAGACCTTGGGCCAGGAGTGCCAGAGGAACTGAAAAAGAGGGAAGTTGAAAATCAGCACTAGTGGATAACTGAACACGGACTCTGTTTCCTTCAGTATATGCTAGGCCAATCACTATGCTGCTGTTCCTCACAAGTCAACTCTGAAATTTTAAAATGCTAGAGAAGACTGCCTATTTGAAATTACTCTATTTCTACACACAGTATCTCTCCATTCCTGCTAAGGTCTCCTACTCCCTAATCTGCAAGACTGGGATTCTTCCAGCATGGGCATGGAGTTTATAGATGATGTCACACAAGCTATGAACCACAATTTCTCATCTTCTCTTAATGCCCAGCATGGCTTGACAGTAACACTGATAAATGAGAAGCAATAAGAAGGCTGATGTCATTCTTGAGGCAGAAGTAGTCCTGACAGACTTCTCTTATGAGATGCTCTTGTGCCTGTTAGCCAAGTTACTCCAGCCATGGAAGTGGAGAGGCAAGACACTGCCATCTTCTCCCTCATCTACTAGTACCGTTCAGCCAAACACTCTAGCTGACATAAGAAAGGAAGGAATGACTTATTGGGGGTCAGACCAACCCTCTACCAGTGTCTTCAACAGAGACTGCAGAGGATCCTAAGTAGGGAAAGCTTGTAAACATGGCCACTCTCTGAGCTCTGTTCACCTCCTACTTCCTCATCAACTACAGTCACTGTATTAGGGATGTAAGAGGGTATACTCCCTGCCTAAGCTATATAAAGGTCTGGTTTGGACCTGTTGCCCATGAATTATACTATCCTTTTTTTGAACCTGAATACTCTATTCTGCATCAGGTTACGTTACAGCTGCTCAACAGAAAGCAAGCACGTTTAGTCCTGGAGAGGTAATGAATTATGGAACACACCCTACTCAGCCACTGCTATTTGTCACTTAAATTTAAACTACTTAAAAATGTAATGAAAGATGTTTTGGAAGCAGTATGCATGGGAGAGCCAAAAATACAATTATGCAGGCAACCTTATTTCTGATATTTTCTAACTTTTAAGTGCCTGAATTGGCCATGTTAATAACATTATTTTTTAATTTCAGTAGAGATTTTTAGAGCAATTTATATTTTTACAGAACATGAAAAATCCAAATATTCCATCAGGTAACCTTGGAGGAGATATTCTTAACTGTGAAATTCAGGCACTCAACTTGGCTAAGTTAGTAGGTTAGTTCTCTCGTTCTTCATTTATAATCAAAGGAGGTTTCTCTGGAGCATCCTGTAAGGCAGATATTTGCACTAGACATCTGTCACAGCCTCCTCCAGCATTCAGCCCTTATCTACATTTCTTTTATATACAGAGAACAGACTTGAGCTCTGGGCATTGGCCCTGTATTATCTGCTACTGTAGTGAGGATGAACAAGACCTGTCATGTGATTCATTGGGACCAGCTGTGCTCTGAAAGGGAAGGCAAAAATGGGTTGAGAGCAAAAGGCAAGTGTTGCTTGCTGGAGATTGGTTGATAAAAAAGCCTGGAGAACATGCTTTGCCTTCTCTACCACTCACAAAGAAGGAAGAAATGGCTGGAGACATGAAGACTGAGGGTGACATTAACTGCAGTGGCCATGACACTGTGGATGCCAAGATCCCGAGAGGAGTGAGCAAGCCGACAAACAGTAGAATTACAACCTTGGACTCCAATGAGCAGACTTTACCCAATTGAAGTGATTGATAATGTGGGAAGGGAATTGGCTGGCCTGCTGGGCTCAAAATACTGGTCTAATTGGTGGCTAATAATATCGCTCAAGGCTCAGTGCAAGGACTAATATTATTTTAATGTCTTCATTAATGACCTGGAAGATGCAATGGATTGCACACTGAGTAAGTTCATGGCTGACACCAAACTGCAGGGAGCAGTCAATATTCTAGATGGCTTCCATTCAAAGTGACCTGGATAGGCTGGAGAAATGGGCTGACAGAAAGCTCATGAATTTCAAGAAGAGCACATGCAAGGACTTACATGTGGGTTGCAATAATTCCATGCACCATTAAAGGCTTAGAGTCTAATATGCAACTCTGCAGAAAAGGACCTGGCCTGGTAGACAACAGGCTGAACATAAGCCAGAATTACGTCCTTGTGCCCTAGGCCATACTAGCAAGGTCCAGTAAAGTGTTTCTACCCCTCTCTTCATCACTGGTGCAAGCATATGCTGTCTCCAGAGTGATCTCTCTAGTTCTGCATTCCCCAATAGAGGAAGAACATGGAAGTTCTGGATCATATGCAACAGAAGCCACGAACCTGGTCAGATGCTGGAGCGCTGGGCATACGAAGAGAGTCTGAGAGTCCTGGGTCTTTACAGCCTGGGGAAGACAGGGCACAGGAGAGGTCTTATTACTTTCTAGAAGTATCTAGTCAGAAAAGAGAGAGAAAATGGAGCCAAACAGTTCCCAGAGGTGCACAGCAATAGGACAAGAGGCAACAGACACAAGCTGGAACATAGGAAATTCTGATTAGACAGCAGGAGCCCATTTCTAAACATGAGGATGATCCAATATTGTAACAGTGTCCCGGCTTTCAATTCCTAAAGGTATTAAAGACTTGACTGGAGCTTTGAGCAACTAGCTCTGCTTTGAGTTAGGACTTGGACTAGATGACCGCCAAAGGTCCTTTCCGGCCTACAGCACTCTAACATATGGGACCAGATAAGTTTTTGCATCAAATATCTGAAATTAAGATGCTATTAAGTCTCTCAGGTGGCTTATTCCTCAGGTAAAAAAATACCAGAGCAGGAGGAAGACACTGACTTGACTGTCAGAGTCATACCCATTTCAAGACCTTTGTCTTCTAAGCCTGGGAGCCCTGGAGGAAAGCATTTAATCAGAGATAAAAAAGTAAAAGGGAAACCTGTGAACTCTCAGGTACATCTGAACAACTTTTATCCAGGGATGACACAAGTATTCAACAGTAGAGGTGACATGATTCTTGCAGGTTGACAGCAAAAAGAAGGTAATTCAGTATTTTCTTGCTAATCCTGGACAAAGCATGGCCTTTAAGTTTCTAAAGGGATACTTTTGGAATCCGTATTGGAATATTCTTCCAACCAGGATAGAAAAAATGCTCTTCAGATAGAAAAGCTATTTTACTGCCACATGTCCATCCTTCTCTCAGACACCAAGGGGAGTGCTAGAGCTTTCCAGAGGAAGGATGAAATACTTTCCACTAAATTTGTTTGCTGAAATGATTACATCATTTACTCTGAAGCCTGAATAAAGTAAAGAGAATTGGCCCAAGGGTGATACCTCACATTTGCAGTTTCAGTCTGAGCAGCTGATGCCTAGCATAGTTATAAGCAGCCAATAAAGGTCTTATTTAAAGCGGTATCCAGCAACCTACGTAACAGGATGCTGCTACTGGTCTTACCTCTAATAATCCACTGAGTTTATCAGTGGCAGCTGTGTAAAAATAGCACCAGTAATTATCTGCATTTGTCAGCTTTTACTTCAGTAACTTAACAGTTTCCACACAAAACATAGAGTACACGGTTCTTACCGAAGATGAAGAATAAGAGTAAATCAAGCAAATAGCTAAGTGTGCCCTATAAAGAAAAGCTGCACTCCTTACACAGCCACAGGCTGTCTGATTAATTTTAACTTTTATTAAAAGCAAAAAGAAATTTGAGAAATAAACAGAGAATTAGAGACACAATAAGACAGGGGATTAAAAATTAAAATGTGATTGCTCTGTTTCTTTGTAAACCCATCCACAGAATTTGTTGATAAAGCACTGTTCAAAAACTTTGGGCAGATACAGTACAGAAAGCAGGAAACACTGCAAGAGAAGGCATAGAAATAACTCTCATCCAGTAGTTTGTCTTGTCTCTGAACACTTCAGAAAAGAATTGCACAACATCAAGTAAATCTTTTTCCCTAACCTCACTCCGAAACCACATAAATGAATTTGATTGCTAAAGCAGTTATGAAACATCGTCTTTTCTAGCAGATCATTTAACGCAAAACAGATTCAGCATTTGGTCAAAGAGAAGCTATAAGAACCCCCAAATGAAAAGAAATATCTGTCAATAGCTGCCTGAACCAAATGTTGTTCTGCTTTAAATATTTTCCTTGCTTAATAATAGATGTGCTTCTTTCCCTTCCTAGGTGTATTTGCTCTCTTCTACATCAGTAACAAGTTCCGAACGTATCCCTTCACCTTCAAAGACCAACTCATTATTTCCTACAGCGGCCTTCGAGGAGCCAGCAGCTTCTCTCTTGCATTCTTGCTTCCAGTGAATCTCTTCCCAAGAAAAAAATTGTTCATTACTGCTACTCTTGTAGTTATATATTTCACTGTGTTCATCCAAGTAAGCACATTTCTTAATTGATTGCTTTCATGTAAGAGAGGTGACTGAAAGCTTCACAGTGAAGATGGCATTGAATTTACTCTTAAACTACGACAAGCTACTGTATTTTACTGCTACATTTAGCATTGCACAATGTAATTAGCTTTTCAGGGCTTTTTAGGGATTATTGAATAACTTCTTCAGAAAGACTGTATTGAAAACTCACGTTTTTTAAATTATGCAGGGAAAAAGACACTTTCTGTCCAAAATCTCTTCTATTAATGCGACATGCACTTCCTAATGCTTCCAAATTAAGAAGCATTTTAACTTTCCACTTCAGCACAGAATCATTTTCTGCTAGTGGTACATTTCAAACTGAACAGAAAAAAATAGATCTCTTTTATGAAGGATTTTGAAGTTTTTACTTTTTTCTCCATTAATCCTGGAGAACAAATGAGAGCATTTTTTAATAATTTTCTGAAAGAATATTAAAGAAAAATAAAGGGATTAATTCAGATTTATAAGAATAGGTGTCGGGTGCTACTTGACATGTTTGGTTATTCTACTTGGCTTACACTACTATACTAGGAGGAAATGGATCCTCTGGAGATCTTGCCTTCCATTTTCTGTATTTTCCCATACAAATATTTCAGATACTCTAGTGTGCCTATGGGCCTCTATGCACTTTTGGTCAGGCACTTGGATTCAACCAGAAAGTTGCAAAAAAATGCCCATTTTGTTTCTATTTCCCATTTTTAGATGTTATTCAGTAGCAGTGCAGTAAAGAATTGGGAAGACCTTAAAATGGTTTCTAAGTGGAAAAAAAACCCCAACCAAACAAAATATTTAATTCTGAAATTTTTGAAGTAAAAGATTTCAGTATTGTAAGAATACCACAAAGTTAATGCTTTCTTTCAAGTGAGTACGATTTTGAGGAAGGTTGACAGTAAGTCAGTTACTTTACATAGTTCAGAAAAATTGCTTTAAAAAAACTCTGGTGTATATGTTTTTAAATGTTTTGAGTTTAAATCCTCTTCTTTAACTCTACATGCAAGTAATAGGTCATCCTTATATCTAAGACACAGCTTTCCTAATTGATTAGAAACTTTTGCTTTCTTTCTGCTTTTTCTGAAAGATAACTAACATTTCAACTCTGTTCCACATGCAGGGAATCACAATAGGACCATTGGTCAGATATCTAGATGTTAAAAAGACCAACAAAAAGGAGTCCATCAATGAAGAAATTCATGTGCGAGTAAGGTTTTTTTTATACCAGTAGCTGATATCCTAAAAAAGAATAGGAAGGGTATTCCAAAAGAGCTGGACAGAGGGAGGCTTTTGGTAGCACTGACATTGGGGGATTCAGACACTGAATACTTTTAACAACATTTGGAGAAAATCCTAGGCATAATAATTTAAAATATGACATCTCATTTGTATTCATAGTCAGTATCAAATTATAACATTATACCATGCTTGTTAGGGTGTTGCAGGACCCTTACATCTTGATACATGCGACCATGGCAGGACAGAAGCATAAAAGCAGCATTTACAAAATGCACTTGTCATCCTTCCTAGCCAGATCTGTCTGATACCCTTATTGCCTCATGTTAACTGGTCCTAGACCCAACGTCAACTTAGAAGTTTTTAATCAACTTTTATTGAACTGAAATGAGTTGAACCACTGGTTTGCAAATTTAGTTTCAAGCTATTCTTTTCTCCTCTCAAATATTTACTTTAGCTCTCAAATTACCATTATATAAAATAACAGAAAGATGCTCAAACTGACAAGACTATACAAAATGTAAGTACATGCTTTCATTTTTACAACAGGAAATGGACACAAAATTAACAGAAAACCTGTGCGTTAAAATTAAGCACATGCAGAGAGACATTAGTAAAATTAGAGCATCTCAACTGGTTTGAATTTGAAGTGCATTTAATCCTTACTATTTCAACCTTTACACTTAACCTTGAAAGGAATTTCTATTTTAAAAGCAGCACTTATAACAATATGCATGGTAGAACTGGTCATTTTTATGCCTGTTTCTATGATGGTGGAAACATCCCCAAATAACTGAAAATTCTGGTAGTTAGCAGTGGTGAACTTAAAACTCGTGACAATTTGAAAACTCCTCAGAGGACTTGGTCAAGGCAAAAGTTAAGGTGTGGGATACCTGGATCTGTGCCCTTCTGAGGGACATCACACTTGCAGAAGGGCAACTTGGTTGGTAGAACCAGTAATTTAGTTTTTGGTCTCAGCAGACAGAGAACCAGATAATTTGAATCCTTAGTATCATCTTTCATTGGACACAGTCCTTTACTTGTGACTATATATTGATGGGTGAGGGTGAGATGACAGTAGATTGACAGACCTGTCATCTCCATCTAAATATTGCCACTTCAGCCAAGTGTAGGAGCTGCCACAGTGGGATCTTTGCCTTGATTTTCAGAGAAATGCAGATACTTTCAGAATTAACTCACAACCAACAATTAAAAAAAAAAAACCAAAATCCTGTGAACAGTTACGTATTTGTGGTGACATTATTTTCTAATAATGGCCGCTTAATTTTGTTCAATATTTGTTTCTTTAGTTGATGGATCACTTGAAGGCTGGTATTGAAGACATATGTGGACACTGGAGTCATTATCAGCTGAGAGATAAGTAAGTATCTCTTATTGCAGACTACTATAATAAAAGAACCTATCTATCATGTAAAATACAATAGGTAAATAGAATAGGAAAACAATCTTGTGTCCTATAAAGCTAAAATAGCATGAAAATATTAGGGATGTGTGCAATATCTCTTTTTAAAGGGAACTCCTGAGTAACTGTTATCTCTTGGGAGCACAGTGCTTGTCTATTGCTTGCTAAATTGCTTCTGCACAAACAAGCAGAAAATAAGCCTTCTGAAAGGAAAATACACCACATGAACTCATGCTGCAGGCATCAGCCTGTGCACATAGCTTTGGCATAAATCTCAGGTCCATGGCAGTGACCCTTTAGGTTTGGATTTAGAAGGGAAGTTATGTAAGGTGTCAATGCCTCATTGACTTTGCTGTAAGCCTCCACAGCAAATATGATCCCTTTTTGGTGAGTACAGATTTAATAATAATTGGTCACCTGTCCTGGCTGAGTAATATTTAAAACGAGTACTGAAGGGAATGATTGAATTTAAATATCCAATAGCATAACCAGATACTTTCAAGCTGCTCTTCACTTAGACATGCAGGACCTGTATTGTGACTTCTATAAGCAGGATGAGTCTGTTTAGTGAAGCTCTGTGGCTCTTCCAGGCACTGCCCAGAAGAGACAGACTTGCTGAGCTGCCATTCCCCTTTCTTTTCCCTAAGGGAGCTCTGTGGTCAGGTGGGCCACTACCCCAGCATGTGAAAAGTGGTGTGGGGAGAGACTAACCTTCCTGTTCCACAGACATGTTATTATGATGCCGTGGACTAAAAATTATCCCTTAGGCTATGCCTAGATATCTGTGCTGGAGTCCTCTGTCTCACCTTTCAGCATCGGTCTCCAGTAATCCAGCTGAGGGTCTGCTGGGACACACAACAACTCCTTCCATGACTGAATTTCTTTCTGTGGAAATCATGAATTAAGTCTGGGAAGAAGGCAGCTGCTTTGTACCCAGTTCTACCG
Organism: Neomorphus geoffroyi; assembly: GCA_033558235.1. Lineage (NCBI taxonomy): Eukaryota > Metazoa > Chordata > Aves > Cuculiformes > Neomorphidae > Neomorphus > Neomorphus geoffroyi. Next base: position 33,247,974 of record JAUMJM010000005.1, on the reverse strand, counting down.
AGGTAACAGAGATGTACGTAGGATATATACCTGGACCCAGCAGCTAAAATGTCCTCTTGGCTCTTACAGTACAGAGATAGCTTTAGGACACCCCTCAAGACCACACCACTGAATGTACAGTCAATAAGCTAAACAAATCCCTGCTGGAGCACTACTTCCATTTAAATCGCTGGAATTCCACCTGTCATTAAGAAAATGTTATTTCCCCTTATATCACATTTACCTCACAGCTATGAAAAGAGAATTTTGTCCAAACTAGCCATAAATGTAGTGTTTCAGTTCAGGGGCAGACTCAAACAACACACTGTAAGTGAAAATATTTGATATAAGCAAATTGTATTAAACAACAAAAAGTACACTTTTCTAGGCAATTTTAAAGACATTTAGCATATGTATACCAGAATTAATTACCTAAGTGATGATACCCCAGGAGACTTTCTGTTACACAGAAAAACATAAAGAGCTCTTATCCCAGTGGAAAAATTTGTGTACCTATATGTATAAAAACTAGCCTTTGTTAAGAAAAAAATATACAAACATTGTAGTGCTTTTCCTAGTATTGTGGAGCACATTCCTTCCTGTGGTAAACTGTTTCTTTTGAAAGGAACTCATCAGAAGATCTGCTGTTGTTCTGCTGAACATCTGCCTGAAAGAACGTACCTGTTCCAAAGCACACATTCACAATCAAATTGTGCCACACATTAGCGATATTTTACAATCTAGAGCATGCAAGCACATGGTATTTTGTGGTCCATTCAATTTCTCTGTTACTCAGAATACAAAGAAATATATTTTATCCGCTCTAATTGTCAGGATTCAAAATTGCCAGCAACATAATGGGCCCAAACTACTGTAACTGCTGGACCATTTAGAGTCTCTGGTGTCTGGATGAATAGACCAGGATTACTGTAAGAGCAGCTGCTGCTGTTATGCCCTAGTAAAATACAACATTTGTACAAAAGCGTGGAGACTGGCTATATTCTTTTCTGACAAATGTGGTGGTGTTACATGCAAACACACACCCAGTCCTCTTTTGTGCTCTGATTGCAGCTTGTTTCTTTCTTTTGTCTGGTGGGTTTTGCAATTTCTGTGAACTAGTAGACCATGCCAAATGTCCACCTAAAAGTCTCCACCCACAGGCCTTCAGGAGTCCACAGGTGCCTCCAATTTGGATTCATTTGCCATTGCTGAATTATACATGTACACATTTGAATGAAGATCTGCTTGTACCACAGAAATGAAAATAAATTTCCTTTTTTTCACTTTGATTTAATATCTCTTTTGCAGATTTAAAAAGTTTGACAATAAGTATTTGAAGAAATTCTTAATTCGAGAACACCAACCCAAATCCAGCCTTGTGTCATTGTACAAAAAGATGGAGATAAAACTGGCCATTGAGATGGCTGAGAGTGGCATGAAAATGTCAGAATCATCCACACCTTCTTTACAGTAAGTAATGCCCTCCTGACCCTCTACAGAGTAAGGACAGGAAGGAAGGGAGAAAAATGAGGAAACACTCAAGGGATTTTATGACTTTAATAGAAATGCAAGAAAAAAAGAGACAATTACGAGAATTTGTTGGTTTGTGCTGGAATTTTGGTGTTCATCATATTTGCACTTTGGATTTTTGTCCAGACTGAAAATTAAAACCTGGGGCATTTGTACTAGTTTCTTCAGTGATGGGCAGTTCTGGCATCTTTGAATCAGCAATGGTTCAAGTTGGCTGTACTCATCACTTAGCTAGCCTGTACATTTTGCTTATCAATGCTAGGTGAGAGACTTGCGGCAGAACTTGGAGCACAGATCCAGACTTGATTATCCCAATCACAATTTTTCTGTTGAAAGCACATTTCCTTATAGTATTTGCAATTTTTTTTCCTTCAGTTTGCATTCCATCAAGCCATCTTGCCATATTTTGGTACTTCTGTACCAAATTTGTCAAATGAAACATTGAAAGTGGCCCTGTGGAGAAGGACTTGGGGGAACTGATGGATGAAAAGCTGAACATGAGCTGGCAATGTGTGCTTGCAGCCTAGAAATCCAATCATATCTTGGGCTGCAAAACAAGAAGCACAGGCAGCTGGTAAAGAGAGACGATTCTGCCCCTGTACCCTGCTCTGGTGAGACCCCACCTGGAATGCTGCATTCAGCTCTGGAGACCTCAGCATGGGAAAGACACGGACCTGTTGGAGTGGGTCCAGGGGAGGGACACAAAAATAATCAGAGGGGTGGAACACCTCTCATGAGGAAAGGCTGAGACAGTTGGGGTTGTTCAGCCTGGAGAAGAGAAGGCTCTGGGGAGAATTTATTGCCGCCTTTCAGTACTTAAAGGGGACAGGAAAGACAGAGACAAACTTTTTAGCAGGGCCTGTTGTGCATAGGACAACAGGTAATGGTTTAAAACTAAAAGAGGGTAGATTTAGAACAGATGTAAGAAAGAAATGTTTTACAGTTTGGGTGGCAAAACACTGGAACAGGTTGCCCAAAGAAGTCATGGATGCCCCATCACTGGAAACACTGAAGGCCAGTTTGGACAGGGCTCTGAGCAACCTGACTGAGTTGAAGATGTGGCTGCTTTTTGCAGGGGGATGGACTAGATGACCTTTAAAGCTCTCTTCCAACCCAAACCATTCTGTGATTCTATGATTCTGTGAAATAGTAATAAAATTTGACATCAGAAAAACCAGGGCAGAAAACTGCTAGGGCCTCTGGAGCCATCACTAAGGGAACTACCCTCTAGAAGAGAAGCCTGTGCAAATCTTTGCTCCTGCATACTTTAACTGCTGTGCATGTATTTACGTTTACCTTGCAACCCACTGCCCTGCTAATGGCATTTGCTCCCCACAGACTCTTTCCTGGGCTCCTGCTGGCCACCGTTGTTGCTACTGCCTGTAGTCTGCTGGTGCATCCTTCAACCCCTCTCCATTTTCCCACTGCTTCTGACAGGGCCCAGCAAGTTTTCTTTTTTTTCAATGTTCATCTCAACCCACACAAGAAAGTTCAAATGCCAACTGGATGTTAACTTAAAATCTCTTTTGAAACTCTTCAGCTTAATCATGTCAAGATTCATCTGCTTTCCTGAAACTGATGCCAACACGCAGAATAAGACCTTGCCCTTTTCCTTCTAAATCATTCTTTGCTGAACGAATTATATTTAAAAAGATTGTGTGTCTGTCAGGCTCCTTTCTGTCTGCTATATTCCCTTAACTGTACTGAGCCAAGAGAAAACATGCAAGGTTGGCAGACAATCTATGACAATCAAACCACATTCTTCTTCTTTTCTTGAGGAAAAGCTAAAATAAGACAAATTTCTTCAGCATAGTTCAGAAGTTGTATCCTAAGCTGGGAATTTAGATTGAAAATTCTTCTATAATAAACAGCTGGTATGACGGACTAATTTTTGCCAGTTGCACTCCGGCTGAAATTAAATTTTACTACGCGACAACGTTTCATGCACAGGGTCTTCTCCTGAGACAGCCTTTTAAAAAATCAAATGCCAATTTATAAAATAGAGTGCAGCCTGCGGTTCTGAAACATTCTGATCCTTGGAGGCTGTGAGACTGTTATAGGAAAATGAATGTTTTCCTAGCTCTATTCTTCAATAGGTGTCTTTTGTTGAGCGCTGGAGGAAATAGGACAGTGAGTTGTTGTATATTTGGTCTGAGGCAATGCAGCAGTTCTCACACCTCCTGATCAATTAAGTGAACCTGCTTAATAAGACTAAAAGGTTTCTAAATGGAAGCATTTGTAAATTGCTTTTTGTTATCATCAAGATAGCTCATAACTTAAGCCCATGTCCTCAGTAAGGATAAAAAAATCTGGCCAAAAGCAAGTGGAGATTTGAAAGCAGATTCTAGCAATATTTGCAGTGCCACAGTAGTGAGAAAACTCTCTTATTAGCACTTCTGATCAGTTTAGTAGCCTTTAGACATGTGAGGAGAAATGTTCAATAACAATCAAGGCAGAGCTCCATCACTGTGAATAAGCATTATTCTCAGAAATTGTATTCATGCTGGTGCGATTCCTGGAGGTGAAACAAAGTGTCCAATACGAGTATTTCCAGAGCAGACTGGAGAAATTTGCCCATGGACTGTGCAACAAAGAACTCACATTTGAATGAAAATAGAGTGTTTTGTTATGACGGTTTGCAGAATGTAAGCCTTAGAACAAGGATTTGAAAGTCAAAAGCACAGCTTATCAGGTATTATCAAACCATGTTTGTATGGCTGTTTTTTTTAGGGAGGAATATGCCCACTAAAAAAAGTGGTTTGTCTCAGCTTTCTTAATGTTGGCTTCATATTACTGCAATATTGACTTTGATAAGAATAAATCTTAGAATGTATCAGTACAGTAGAGACGGGAATAAAGTGCCATGTTGTCATTGGTGGTGCAGTTGTGCAAGAGGTGTACCTGATGTTTATACTTCCTTCACAGGACTGGTGAAGATTAGTGCAGAGTTCGCAAAGTTCAAAATTTTAGATATAATATATAAAAGTAATCTTACAAGGTTTGTGGAAGGCATTTTATTTCCCCATGTAGCAACTATCCTTGTGGATAAAGAAGAAAGAGATACTAATTTCAGAGACACAGTCAGTTTTCACGGCATATTATCATTTAAATATTTTCTTCGCAAATGTTATCTCCTGTGCTGTGCTTTGTTGTAACATGCTGGAAGTTTCAAAGGGAACAAAGAAAGACTTTCAATAAGAATTGTTTTATGGGTTTGGTAACATACCAAACTTGTTTGGGATTTTTAAAAGTCCTTTTAAATATACATTGCAAAATGTAAAAACAATCTGTTCTTTATTACCATGCCTACACATTGTTATCAGTTGGGTAAGTTAATATCTAATCCCATGAAAACAATACACATTTTTTTTAATTTGTCCTCAAGAACAATACAGACTATGTTCTTTGTTCTCTTGCTATCCCAACTCAGCTGAAACTCAGGGAAATTTGCTTATTTTATTTAATTCACTTTAAAAGAAAAATCGTAAGACTTTAAATGACTTAGGCCACTTCCATGCTGGTATGTGGAGGAGGTCTGGTACGCAACTGTAAAAGTAAAGAGATGATCTGATGTCTTCCAATGAAGTTCTATTCACTGTTTCCCCTATTTATTCCCAACAGTAAGGTATAAAGAGTCTGTGGAGACATTCAGTGAAGTGTGGACCAGACATTTCCCTATGATGTCAAAGCTGCTTGCACCAATGATGGCAGTTGAATTTGCAGTTTATACAGTGACAGGCTAGATTGCCAGTAGTCCCCAGGGGCCGTGCTGGTGTTTGTTTTCCCAGGTGTACTTAGAGTTTGTCTGTTATCCAAAGGAACAGCAGTTAGGGGATGCTGACTGCAAAGAGACTCATTTCCCTGCTGTGGAAAGTAGCATACACTGGCTGTCCCACAGCCTGCAACACACCAAACCCAGTATGGAATAAAGGTGCGTTACACCTATGAATGGAAATTTGGTGGATCCTTTTAGAGTTATCCTTGAGAGCTGAATGTAAGTGACAAACCAGCTAAACAATGAACCCACCCAGATGGCCTGAAATTGGGTGGTGGTGATAGTCCATTATCCCTGCTGGTAAACACCTGGATTTGTTGTTGTTGCTGCTGTTGAGAATTGATGAATGTCAGTTAAGAATTTGTTAGGAAGGCTTTGTTAGGGACAGGATAAGATATCTGGTCAAATCCATAACAGGACTCCTTTCCTTTCACTCTGGCTTGCCAGTCACTTAGTGGCAGACTCATGTGTCTCTCATCAATGAGATTCTCAACCTAACAGTTACCCCAGCCCTATGCGCTGATTATCTTCTCCCTGGCAACCAACAATAGGAGCCAGAGGAATGGCAGGAAAATGTGCCAGGGAAGGTTTAGATTGGACATTAGGAAAAGATTCTTCACTCAGAGGGTGGTGGAGGCCTGGAACAACTCCCCAGGGAAGGAGTCAGGGCACCAAGCCTGACAATATTTGAGAAGCATTTGGACAATGCCCTCAGACACACAGTGTGAATGTTGGGGATGTCCTGTGCAGGGACAGGAGTTAAACTCAATGATCCTTGTGGGTCCCTTCCAACTCAGTACATTTTATGATTCTATGACTTTTACTTTAGGAAAAATTTGGCAGATCCCAGTTTTTGGTCTGATGCAGAATAAAAACACATCCCAAAACCTTGAAATATATCAGAAATTGATTATTACATTCCAGGGACTTTGGATAGGGCTAGGCCATCAGCGCTTACCATCTACTTGATGGTAGAAGGCAGTAAAATACAGAATTCAGGCAGCTCACGATAGTCCTACAATTATAGCACAAAACAGTGGTAATCTTGTTAAACCAGCAGCAACTGCAAATGCCAAACGTTTCCCTAGGTTTACAGCATAATCTTAGTTTAGCTTGAATCTACCTTCCTTTGCCCTTAACAGGTTTTAATTTATTTTAGAGGTGGTACAAATAAATGCATACAAAGTTTTGGCAAAACTGTACATTGATCATGATCTGTTCTTTAGCTGCACAATTTACAGGCGACGCTTTAAGGACATTACTTCTCTGAGAACAAAAGTTTTTTTTAAAAAAAAGAGACAAGAAAGCAAAATGGAGAAAGGCAAACCCCAGAAACAACAAGATGAACTCAGACTGATTCATGCTGGATGATCACTATCTGTTTTCCTTTCTTTTCCTGGGAATTAAACCAAACACATTTTGCCCGACCTAGCAAAACCAGTTAACATTTCACAGCAGTCCTTGTCCATTGTTTTGCTCGTGAAGAGGCCAGGCAGCTACAAGTCACTGTGAGCTTCTTGTCCCATTTTGTTAAAAATACAAAGATGACTATCTTTTAGGTAGTTCTCTCATTTTAATTGAAACACGCTCGATACCAAAGAAACCCTATACGTTTTCCTCACCACAGGGGTGAGGAAATATCAAACTCCTGATTCATTATGTGCTTTATTTATTAAGGATTTTCTGTACTTTCTCAAAGGAGTTAAAACCAGTAGGATCACAAGGCCCAGACCGCTAGTCCATGCTGAAGAATGTATTCAGACAGAGGTGGAAACTTGCAGTGCCTCCTGAACATGCAGCCAGTTGTCGTCCAACCTTATCCTTTAATATGAACTTCCTTATTAAGCTTTGAGAAAGAAAAAGAGAGTTTCTGTTGTCAGCTCTATGAAGGCTTAGGGCCTATTCTTGACAAGCCCGTATATTGATAAAACCCAGGAAAAATCAAAAGCTGATTTTTTTTTTTAAATTAATCTTTGGATGGTTTCAAGGTGTCACTTTTGACTGAGAAGTTCTTCATAGCACTAAAAATAGATCATGCATCATTTCATGTGAATAGTATTTACCAACTCATTAATATCCTATTTAAACTCCCGTTTTATTGACAGGAGCAGAAGTAATCAGCGTGCGCACAGGCTGTCCCCAGCGGAGCTGGAGTCCATGAGAGATGTCCTGGTGCATAATCTATATCAAGTGCGACAAAGGGTGCGTAAGTGACCTGCTATCGCACGCTATTTGCAGACTGAAAGCTCTTGTTTGCCCTCCCCGTATCGTGGCCATGGTGAGTGGTAGCACCAAGGGTCACACTGGTGGAGATCGTGGGCCTGGAGCTGCACGGGGAAGAGAAGGAGGTGAAGGAACCCTGGCTCGAGGATCACTCCCGCGTGTAAAAAAAGGGGCGCACTTCTTTTTTCCATCAGTTTTCCACTCTGACGGCAGCAGGAAAAGCCAGGAAAATCTGTGACTGAGCTGTAGAGGTCAGGCTTCCCTCGCTACGCAACCACCCGTGACTCAGAAACCGCCCTCCCCAGGCTGCCAAACGTCCCGGGGCCGGAGCCAGGGCCGGGGTGGAGTCTGGTGTCCCAGCGGCACGGGGGCAGCCTGGGGCCACCTGAGGAAGGATGCGGGCTTTAGTGGCTGGCAAGGGGCCGGCAGGAGCGAAACTCCCGGGTGGAGGTGGGTGGACCAGCGACGGTAAACATTGCATGGCCCAAAGTCAGCTGACAGTCGGGCTGGAAATCCTCGGTCTGTGTGGGAGCCGCAGTTTATTTACCCTTGCCGCAGGAGGGGAAAAAAAAATTCCATCTCCTCCAGAGCTTCACTTTACAGGTTTTTGAGTTTTGTTTTCTTTTTTTCCCCTCCTGAAATGAGGGTCATAATCCCTCAGCGGGGATTTGTTTGGCAGAAGTTTGTACTGATTCTGATGCAGCTCGGTGTATAGTATCTACTTAATCCAATCTTGGTCCCCAAATATACAACTGCGTGATCTCATATAGCAATGAGTGGTAAAGGATATATTGCTGTAACCCTGAAAATCTGCAGATAAATGAAGATTACTCATGTAACACACATTTGCTAGAAAATGCTAGGCCTTGCTCTTTAAGTGTGTTATTATTAATATGATATTCATTCCTAATATTGTTTGATTTGCCATGGCCAATTATCCTTATTATATTAATTTCTTAGCAGCAAAATTTGCATATATGGCTGGCTCTTAGATTACTGAAATGAACTCTGTCTCTTCAGAATCAGTTACAGAAGTGACTGTGCCAGTCACTTCCTATGTGGTATTGAGAACTGTCTGCTGCTGAAAATGAAAAATCAAAAGTAAAATAATGCCACTTCTGATAGTTCACTTTCAGCTGTGAAGGCCTGGTAATGCTCCAGCTCACCAGATTAGCTTTACAAGGATCCTTGCAAGTGGGACTGGAATCAGATTCTGCTTTTTTAACAGGGATTATAAAATTATTATTTCTCTGTAAGGCAGATAATTATTTCCCTTATTTCACAACATTTATGCAATAGATTAAAAAGCTTGTCCTATAAGATACTCAGTTGTAGGGTAATATTAAGGTGTAGTTTGTCCAAGCATGGAAAGGCAATGCAGCTGTGCATCTCATTCTGGAGATGTATTCTTCTTAACATAGTTGCATATCTGCAGCTTGCTCCTTGGCTCAGTAATTAGCACCAAGACTCAGTGGTGGGTTAACCAGCTACCTCTCTCTTGGAACCTGCTTCAGATCTGTAGCTCCCAATTGTGTGATGAGAAGAGGGATGACCAAGGAAGGCCAAGTGCAGAGATGTTAACAGCCTTGTGTAGATAGGTATATTTTTATGTTGCACTTTGAGTAGGCAAGGGCCTATCAAAAATGGCATCAAACTGCAGGCCTTGAGGTCCAAGGCTTACAACTCTGTTTGGACTTCCTCCCATCTTCCTCTGCAGCAGTGAGGTTAGTGAAAGTCTGTCTTTTTCCATGTGATACCAAAGAGACCTGTGGTTAGTTGGTGGCCAAGCTGGGACAGGTGTCCTCTTGGCCCCATGATTGACTAGACTGTGTACGGTTTATTAACATTGGAAGCTCAAAAAAAATCATCTGGATGCATTTTCTGTTTCAGGCAGCAACATACAACCGACACAACCTGCCTTCCAACATGAATGAGAAACAAGCCCAAGAAATCCTCATCCGACGGCAGCACAGCCTGAGGCAGAGTTGCAGGAAGGGAAACAGCTTACCTTGGGGTGGACCGGTACTTGTTGTGTAAACTACTATTCATGTGAAAAATGCCTCTGCTTTTCTGTAAATTAGGAAAGAGACACACACTCATTATTACATGCCTTTTGCAATAATTACAATGGATATTTTCCCCAGTGTCATCATACAATATCTAAGAAGAAACAGCTTCATGTAGTATGTGTACAACAGTATTTTTATGTCCTACCTCTATATATTGGTCAGAAATCAGCTGCTATGGCTGTAAGTAGTAAAATAATCTAACTTGCATTGTTTTGGCATGTGCAAAACATAGTGTAATGACAAATGCCTGATGCAAAACCGTTGACACTGACAATTTGGGCTCGTGATCAATAAGAGTAAGATTTGTCTGACTAAACATAGGCATTGGATAACAGACATTTACAGCTGAGATAATCACAGTTAAGGAAGAGAAAGTTCTTACTGGGTATGTTAATTTTACTTAAAGTTGTCATCTGAAATAGGAAAGGTAAGTCTTAGAAGAACACATATCTCTCCACTGACTGTAAAAAGCCCCTAGGGATATAATATCACATACAGACATTTCCACTGGAGCTGGTGTTGAGTTCAACCATCAAAGCCAGGCATTGATCTTATTCATTCTTCTCTAAATTTGACTGTAAAGGTGAGAGGCACAGCAGAAAAAGCATACAACCATCACTTTTTTTACCATCCCACCAAATAAGTGCAAATTGTGGCGGCAATTTGACACACTGAACACATTTCTGTCTCCATACACAGGCTAGCACCACAAGTGTACGCTACCTCTCTTTGCCTCAGGGCCCTAGCCAGCCCACTGGACGAAAATCCAGACGTGTTACTTTTACAGGTAATGAAAGTGCTTTACTCTGTATCCTACTACAGCAGTGAAAGAAACTTTAACAGTTGCTCTGTGCATTTAACAGTACTACATGAATAGGAGGTGATTCTGCCCCTCTGCTCCACTCTGATGGGGCCTCAGTTGGAGTGCTACTTCCAGCTCTTGAGCCTTCAGCACAGGAAAGACAAGGATCTGTTGGCATGGGTCCAGAGGAGTGCCACAAAAATGATCAGGGGGATGGAACATCTGTGCTATGAGCAAAAGCTAAGAGAGTTGTAGCTGTTTGGCCTCAAGATGAGAAGGATCCTAGAGACCTTATTATGGACTTTCAATGCTGAAAGAGGGCTTATAAGAAAAACAGGGACTGACTGTTTTAGCAGGGCTTGTTGCGATAGGACAACAGGAAAGGATTTCAAAAGTAAAAGGGTAGATTCAGGCTACATATAAGAAAGAAATTTTTTACGCTAAGGGTGGTGAAACACTGGAACTGATTGACCAGAGAGGCTGTAGATACCCCATCACTGGAAACATTCAAGGCCAGGTTGGACAGGGCTCTCAGCAACCTCATCTAGTTGAAGATATCCCTGCTCACTGCAGGGGAGCTGGACTTGATGGCCTTTAAAGGTATCTTCTGATTTGAACTGTTCTATGATTGTATCAGTGTATGAATAATTCCATGGAAGTCCCTGGTATATTTAAATGAGCTATGCCCTTCTCTTCTGTCTTTTAAATCTATGGGGTTTTATATGGTCATTACTGCAGCAGTTGCTATGTCATTCCAGCACCACTTCATTTTCTCTTTTTCCCTCTTACGCAAATATTTCTGTGATCTCTGCAGTTTTCTCTGACCATGGCATTCATGTAAGCCCAAGAAAGCAAATTATCTGTTTCCTGCATCCCCACAGATACACTTGCATGTGAAATTGTTAGGAGCTGCTGAACTAGCAGCTCCATGCTCCCAGGTCCTGCCAGTAGCGAGGCTGAGCAGGTATTCCCAAATGGAAAAGGAGAAGCCTATGTGGCCAGCTCTCTGTGGCCAACTCTTTGTGCAGGATGACTGTCCATGGGACAACTCCCCACAGGGACAACTCTTCATGGGGATATTAGGGTTAGGATTGCAGTTGTGGTCAGGGTTAGAATTAAGGGTAGGGTTAGGGTTTGGAGAGTATTCCCCATGGATAGTTGATTGTGGAGAGCCGGCTGCACAGAGTTGTCCTAGACCGTTCCCAACAGGCACCCCTGCACTGTAATTCAGTGCACATGTACACATGGCCAGACACACAGAGCAGCAGAGACAGGGTACAGCACTAATGGCCTAATCCTGGTCCCCTCTCTGGCTGGTTAGCGTGATAGCTTGTTAGTGACAAATTATATATACATACATGCTATCTGAATCCCCCAGTAGCTGGCCTTAGACACATAGTCTGCCCTGGAGCTTCCTTCTACCCATTTGGTGGCATTTGGGTGTGTGAACCCCTGGGGACACAGCCCCACGGCAGCTGCTGGTACTCAGACTAACACAGATGCACATACACACACACAGACACAGACACTCTCCAGATCCCTCCAGTAGCTGGTCTTGGACACCCCATTTCCCCCCTAGTGTTCTCCTGGATCTGCTGGTCTTACCGTGCCTCACACACAGGGACACATATGTGACAAGAGGTCTCTCTGGTACCTGCTCCAGATTATGACTTTACCAGCAGCCAACCACAGACCCAATTGTCTCTTCGATCATTGTTCTGGACCTCCTGACCCCTGTGGTAGTCACACAGACCCTTTGTTCCCGATTCACAGTCACTTCAATGCTTGGCTCATAATCCTCTTATCCTATTTGATGGCTGCTCTGGTTTGATGATTGCTAGTGACTGCACTCACACATGCACCTACACAATATGCATACACTCAGTCCCTCCAGCTGCTGGCACTCAGGCTTCCATACATGCATGTGTGCTGTATAGGGGGCTGCTCACCCAAGAAAGCAGACAGAAGTGCAGTTTAATGAGAAAACAGGATGAGGCACTGATGAGGCATGGGGCACTGTCAGACACAGGTACTGGCCAGCCTCTGTTTACAGGAAAACAATGGTTTTTTATCCCCCTTTTCCTCTATTTTCCTGCACTTGTTGCTTCCCAAATTATTCTGATTCCCTCCTTTGCCTGCATTAGATTCCTGCCCTAAATATCCCATGTACAATCTCAAAATGCTGTCCCCAGACATCCCAAAAATGGGTGCTGTACCCTGCCACCTCACTCTGTGAGGTGCCCCAGGGAGAGCCTCTCAGGTGGTTGATTGTGGTGGGTGTCACCTTGCCTATGGCGCTTATCACCTCCCTGGGGGCAAGAGCTCAGGCTCTTCCCTGTGACTTGGAATGCTGGGGGCTCTTTCAGTTGCCCTTGTGCCTCGAGGCTCCTCCGTGTTTGTGGAAGTGAGCCTTGAAAAAAATGCTAGCAAAAAATGCTGGCAGTCACCACACAGCTTCTCTCTTGTCCCCTATTCCCAGCTTGTTCTCCGGAGACTTTCCTGCAGTAATACTGGTATTACTGCATGAAGTTATCAGCCAGTCTCAGGTTATCATACAAACAGTAAAATGCAAATCCTTACACTCTAAGGAGACAGAGCTTATGGATGAAGCAACACTGAATTGTCCGAGGAACAGTGTCACAGAAAACACGGAATTTGGGTCACTTGGATATTCACTTTTGTCTACATATGTAATTTTCCTGACTTCTTTCTGAGTTAATTTAGATGGGCCTGAAACATATTTATTCCTCAGAAAAATTCCATTTAATTTCTCCCAAAATTAGCTATAGCAAATGAAACCATATCTTTAATCTTCGTCATTCTATCAAAAACTCGGACACAATGTTTGTTTCCTGCAGGTGCAACATTATTTTCTTTCTTCCCTTTCCCTTTTGCTGTGAAAGAGATGAAAGCAAAAGAGGTCTGTGCAGGCAAACCATCCCTCTGGGGCTGGACACTCACAGCTGATGAAGGCAGAACAGAAACCCGTAGGATATGTTCAGAAGGGAAAAATCAAAATTATTCAAGGGGATTTTTTTTTTTATTTCCCCCCATACAGCTGATTCTTTTCTTTTCTGTTTGTCAGGACATCATGGTGGGGTATATATGTCTTTCTGAAACACTAAACTTATTCTAAACGACAGCCTTAGACCTAAAGCATTTCAGACACTTTCAAGGAACCAAGTCCTGCTATAGGAGGCAGTCACATTATTTCAGCGGTGAGAGAAGTGAATCCTAAAGCAGTGAAGGAAGGTACCTTTTTAATGATAATTAGGTCTGAATTTTGGCACTGCCTTGTGATTAATCCAAATAATTAGATGTCTTGCTCTAGTTTCTGGCACCATCTTAGGTCCATTGTGTATAATTTAAAAGTCTGCAGCAGGAGGAAGTCACCCTAAACCCCTCTCATAAATTCTGTTAGGATGAGATGAATGCACTTGGGAACTGAGACTGAAATACTCAGTATGTAGGAAATCAGAAAGACAACCTCATATAAGCACATACACATTTACAGAGATAACTGTCACCTCTTCTGTCTATGCCTGCAAGCCCCGCTGGGACAAGAAGCAAGTTTGGTTTAGCTCCTATATATAGCATGGCAGAAAGGTTAGCAACTAAGAGGTCAGAAGTGACTACAAATAGATCCTTAAACTGCAGGTCAGCTATTCCTCCCATTCATATAAAAGAATGATTTCTTTGACAGTATGTATCATTTGTACTTTGTAGCAGTGGTGCTCCCAAAGGGCTAAGTAGAAGCCCTTCAAATCTGAGAATACCTTTCCTATTTTATTTCCTGGTGGTGTGCTATGACCATATAGCCCAACAGAAGCAGGTTCTGCTGTTAAAGAAATCTGTGGTCTTGTTCGGTGAGAGTAAGTGCTGATGCATATGCTTTTACTTTGTGCAAACTGTTGAAGTAAACATTAGCTTGAAATAATTTAGAAGTTTTTAATCTGCAATAACTTGATAAATTTTGACTGGGTGACTATACCCAATACATGTGTGCTTTAAATGCAGCAGGATATAGTCCAGTTTTAGTATTCATGGACCTTTGTGTTTATCTTGCAAAACCTCCTAGCTGGTCAGGAGCTGTTTCTTGAATTAACTAATTTGCTAGTGCATAGTCAGACTACGAGTGGCTTTAAGTAAAGTTAAAAAGTATATTCTGCAAACTCAACAGAATGATAAAGCCAGTTACTGGCCTATTGCAGGAAATTTTTTATTGTGTACTTATGGCAAAGAAAGCTGGTAGGAGCATGTCTGACACACCCAATGTAATCAAAGCGCCCTAGAGTCAAACTCCTGGTTTCAGGTGAAACTGTTTTCTTCCCAGTTGTTAATCACAGGTGACTGGTAAACTTGATTTTTGGTGACACTAGAGTCTTCACCTTGGTCACTTTTTGTCTTCTGGTGTGGGTCTCACAATGCTTTTCAACCATGGGACTAGGTAGACTTGTGAAATTTGTAGAAAATTGAGAGCTATTATATGTAAAGCAGTAATGCGAAGGCATTGAGCAGTTCTGTGAGGCACTAAAAGATAGCTGAATGTGCTTATTCACTGGAGTTTCAGTGATTCAATAAAATCTTTTAAACATCAGCTTTGGAATGAAATGAAAATAAAACTTCACGGTTATTTTTAGTTCTTGACTGCTCTGGTATTCTATAGAAATTATTTTAAATGCTTCAGTTCCAAGGTTTAAAAACATAATGAATTATTGTGTCAAATATCCTTTAGTTGACCTTGTCAATACCATGATGTTTCTCTTTTCTTCAAAATGTGAATTATTTATCTATTTTCATTCAGATCACTGCAGAAGTGGCTCTGATGCTGCCTTCCCAGTCACAATGAGAACCCAGCCCCGACTACGGCCACTCAAAGAAAGGCACCATCAGGAAGAGGTGATTCCAATGGCACGTTTGATTAGACAAGCAGGCCCATCCAATCTGTCCAATCGAAGAGGAAATTCAGTCAGCCAGCGTCGTTTCACCAGAGCAGGCCATCTAGCTGTAATGCCAAAGTCCTGGTTCACTGTGCAAGAAGCACAGGGGTATGAGTCAGAAGAAGAGACAGAAACGATGGCACCAGCCAGGCCATTAGACATATGAAGAGCAACATTTGCATCTCTAGGGCTCTTTGTGTACTGCCACAGGGAAAAATAACAAAGCTCTTATATGAACCAAACCACGATTTTCCTTCTGGGACCAGTGCACTCATTCTCATATCACTTTCAAGTGCTGTAGCAAGGTACTTAGTGGCTCGGAGAAGACTCAGATTCTTACATGCTTATATTAAGCTTTCTTTCCAACAGAACACTACAGAAAAGAGGGGAATGTGATATTTGTAGTGGTTTGGATGTGAATTTAAATGACTATAGTTGAGCACATGCAATGCTAGGGGTGGAAGCAGATATTGTCTTCCTGTGTTCAGTACTATGGCCTAAATCCAGAAGAAAGAAACACTGAAGGACATGCTTGAAACATGAGTGCCCAAATTGGTGACTTTAACCAACTATCTATAGCTTTTGTCCTCAGAATAGTTGAGGTATTCTAGGAAAATCTTAAAAAAAGAGGCATTTTTAGGGCATATAAATGTCATTGAAGATGCCTGAAGGGGTACTTGAGTCAAGAGGATTCTTCAGTGGACAATCTCAGCCCTTAAGAATCTCTTGGCATCTTAGGTTTGGGCTCTGCAGAAGTGCCTAAAGTCAGTTACTGTGATGATCCATAACTCCTGCTACTTCAGACAGTTTCAGCATGTATACACCTATCACTCACCTGCAGTTGTTTTGGATGGATACAGGAGGCATACTGGTATGTACAATCCAGAGAAGACTCTTTGGGCAGGAGTGCTGTCAGCATGCCTTTTTATTTGCAGATATGGGATGGTAAGGATGTACACGATGTTCTTGTTGTTCAGCTAGTGGAAGGCTCCATTGTAGATAATCTAAACTCCATTCCCCCACTCCCACCTTGCCAGAGAATTCCCAAATCGGTGGACCACTCATCACACTGAAGCTGGACCAGCACTGCAGGTAGACAGTAAGAAATTTGAACGAAAAGTAGAGGGAGCCTAAGTTTTTAGCCTACTGGCTAGCATGAAAAAGAGGGCCCTCCATTTTCCTTCCGGCTTTTTGTAGGGTGTCTGCTTACATACTGAGCTGCCTTCCATCTGGCTCTGTGCACCCATACTTCCCTCTCAACAGTGGGTCTCCCTAGTGGTAGGAGAAGCAAGAAGTTATGATTTTGAGTTATTTTGGGTAAAGTCTAAAATCACAGACACCTAGTTCCTCTGGTGGGACTCTTGTCTGCAAAATGGAAGCAGCACTGCCACTCTCAGCTGTGTCTTGAAACTGTAGGTGAGCTGATTTTGTTCAAAGGGATGACTGGAGTCCAAAAGTCCATAAACTCACCCTTACAAATGCACTGAGCTCAAATCCACAACTAACAAATGCACCAAATTCAGTCGTGTTTTCTTCAAGTTTTCCTCTCTCTCCTCCACTAAGAGCTTGCTTAGCTCTTGAACTCAAGCTCTGTAAATGTTAATGTAAGAGTCACAAAGGAGAGAATTAGCAATAGCAGTGCCACTTTTCTATTTCTCTTTGTTATATTGCTGCTAAGTGCTTGTATATCCTTGTCCAGAAAAACTTTTAAGTGACTTCACCCAGGACAGGTAGCATCTAAACTAACAAATTTGAAAAGCATCACCAGAGGAGAAAAATAAAAAAGCCCTTTCCCCTCTTTTCTCCTCTTTGCAACTTTTAGGTTTAGCAGGTCATAATGAATCATCTGTACTGAAACTGTACAAAGCTTTATGGGACTTAAGCTTTGTTTCCATTTCCTCGTGCCAGAGAAATTATACAACTTCCTTTTATAAAAGCAGTGGCGCATTTTTAAAAGAGAGTAGTATTTGGGGTTTGTGCTGACATTGAATAAGCAACGAAATACAGTTCTGTACCTGAAAATCAACAAATAAACCCAGTTCCACCAAAAGAGGAAGTGCTACATGTAAGTTATAAACAAAAGGCTTGTGCCAGATCTCAGTCCTATAGTGAGTTATATTGACATAAAATTAATTGCAAGGAAAACATTATTTTAAGTAAAAGAGTTATCATACAAAATCAGGTCTTAAATTGCACAGTAAACCACTCAGTTGCCCCATGAAATTTAACTGAGGGCAAAATCAGTGCCCATGTGACATAATCCTTAGTCCACAAAGTTGACAAAGGTGCATGAAGGAGCATGAAGATGCACAAAGGAGCTGACATAGGCAATGGAGATGTGGGACCTGCTTCTACATCACAGAGTTGGGAGGGAGTGGCATCTCCAAAACTGACTGATGGGTGGTGTGAACTGGAGGCAATCTCTGGGGACAGCGATGGAAAGTGGAAATCTGCAAGGAAGGTGAAGAAGGGATACCGTCTCATCTTCAAAGAGAGGCTCAGGAGAGAAATTAAACAGAGGGATTACTGTGAGCTGCAAATTCAGCATTTCCTCTTTAAGAAGATTTAATCCACATATTGTCTGGGGGAACTGGACAGATACAAACTGTATGAGATGAGGAAGGTTAATGGGATTTCTGAAGTGGCATGGGAAGAGACTAGATATACAATATGAAAAAGAGGATTCCATGCAATTTGGTCTGGGTATGTTTGAAAAGCATGCTTAAAATTAACTCCTAAATTATTTATTAATTATTATAAATGTTGTTAAGCATTTATATAATTACCCTTAATAAGTAGGCAAAAAAGCATTCCATTTCGTAAAAAAAAAAAATAATTGAATCTTTCTGAATTCAAATAAACAGTTAAATCTCCCGCTTTGGGTTCATTCCTAATCTTTCCTCTGATGAAATCAGTGAGCCACATCTTCAGACAATGTAAAACCATAGAGCATCTCTAGAAGTTAATAGAACTCTCCCAAGTTTTGCAGCCTGCCCTTCAAACTTGTAAATTCTATTTTTAGTTTTCTTTCCTAGCACTTAGAAAAAAAAAGGACTGGAAGAAAATTTCCTTCTGTGCCATTAGTTGCTGTTAATGGTTTTGTTGGCCATCAGCCAGGCAGCAACGCTGCAGATGCCTGTATAAAATACGTTCTAATATATAAAGTTGCACTGTTTATTTGTTTTCATGGGTATTTCATACTTATGGACAAAAGAGTTGTCCTTAAAGAAGAATGTGAACTATGATTTAAATAGCAATAAATACAGCAATATTTCATTACAAGTAACTTACTCTATGACTATAGGCTCTCAGGCCTGGTCCATAAAGAAAACTGACATGGTTTAGGGCATGAATTTAAATCCATGTGCATGCTTAAACTCTTTAATCTGGGTCATACGCAGGAACCTTATGCTGATAAATTACAAAGGTAAATTAATTCAAGATTTTTATTTTTTTTTTAAGACTGGTACAGTGATATTTACTCAGGAATTTAAATTGTACTCTGATTTAAGGTGAGCTGGCACAGGAAGCTCATGCCCAGAAAGTGAAGAGTTCTTATTCAAAAATCCAGATTGAAAATAACAACTTGGGGAGTTAAGATTTTCCCAGGCGGAAAGAGGACTGTGCAGGACTAGTGACAATAAAAAGAACAGTGATACTGAGAAATTATTTTAATAGTAGAAGCAACAACGGTCAAACAAATATTGTAGAAAAAGGGAGGGAGTCATCAACGGCAACAGCACACTGTGAGCAACTTTCATATTTATTACATGGTGTGATTAACTGTTAGATCCTGTTGTACTTGCTGCAGCTGTTACTCTTCAACTAATATCCCAGGCAAGTAGAAACGTGTAGTCAAAGGAGCATCTGTTCCTCAGAGAGGTTACCATCAAGGATGCAGCAGCGAGGGGAGCACCAGCAGTCAGGACATGATAGCAGCTAGCTCAGGGAGCACCCATGTTGTGACCTCCAGAAATTCCATTTGACAGAGTGCACAGAAGGAATACATGGCCAAGGTCCCTCTTCCAGGCGAAATCGGAATGTCTGCAACTGCATAGTCATGGCTGTTGCCCTTAGTACGGCACCTGGGGAAACAACATGTTGGCTATGTGAGAACGCCAGTGAGCAAGACTGGGAAGGATGCCATGAAGGACCTAAAAGTAGTTTGTGTGTCACACTAGGGGAGGACATCAGGGAAGGAGTGCAGAAGCAGAGGGATAATTTGCCTCAAACCATGACTCAAAACTTCAGTGAGTAGAGCAAGCATGTATCCATCAAAGCCAGAGTGGAAAAGCTGTAATAGTTGGAAAAGAACCAATGCGCTGGCAGTAGCTGTAGATGAACTGATTTAGCGCTGTACGTGTAAGCCAAGAAAGCAGGAGAACAAAAGTTAGCTCAGATGTGTTTAAAGCAAGCAAGGAAGGTTATATGAAATTCAGAAAAGTAGGCCAGGATTTCAGACTGGAGAGGCTGGTAGAGAATTAACTGTGACCACCTTCAGTATGAGAGGGATAGTTCAATGCATGTTTAAGAGTGAGGTAGTCAGAGAAAGAGGACCAGTGATATCTACAAGGGAAATCATCAAATTGCTGTGGATGAAAAACTTGACTTTTACATAACAGAAGATGAAAATGATTGTTAAATGGTTCTTATTTTCTGGCTGGTATGTTGGTTTTTAGGACTGACATTTTCAAAGTTTTTCCTACAGCCATTGGGCCTGAAAACACGTTTTATTGTCCTGTATGAATGGAAACTACTATTTAAAAGCTTATGGAAGACTCTGAAAAATAGAACAAATATTTTCAAGCTTCCTTTCCTCATAGGTACTTTTTATAATTTTTCTATCTACATATATGGATAGAACACAAACATTTGAAGTGGAAAACCAGATTACCTTATCTTTATATTTTGTTTGCTTTTTAGGTAGGACAATTATGTTTTTTTGCTTTGCCAAACCATTGTACTTAAGAACCTTAAAATTAGAGGTGTAAGGTAACAGTTAAGAGGACTGGAGATCTATTCAGCCAAGTTTCCTAATTTATTTACTTTTGAGAATCTATCTCCATGTTAATCACAAGTGAAACTCCTTTTTCTTTCCTACTTTGCTTTCATAGTGTGAAATTTCAAAAGTTAGTATCGGTTCTTGTTTATTTCCAATGTACCCTTCCTTCTGGAAAAATTCAAACTTCTGCTGTCTTTCAAACATAATCAATGAGACATGGACGGAAGAAAAGTATGGCAAGCTCTGATTTTCATAGTTTTCTTTCTTTGGCAATGTAGATTGCAGACACACCAATAGTGAACAGCTGGCCAGGAGCAGATACTCAAACTGTACACCATTCCTGACTTTTTTTGTACTGTTCTTGTGGGAACAAGCTAGGAAAAAAGAAGTATCCATCAAGAACAGCCACAATGAGCTGAAGGCACAAGTATTAGTGATCTGCAACATCACTTTTAGACATGCAAATGCAAGCTGAATCATTAGACATCTATTCGGTGCTTTTCCATCAGTAACTTATTCCACTAAATACAAAATTACCATAAAAGAAGCTTGAAGCTAAACTGCTTTTTTTGCTGACAGGTATGTCAGGTATTAATTTAGACTCATTAGTTCATACTGGGCCTAACATAATTTGCTCTTTGCTCTACTGTGTTATCAGTAGTGATAAGGGGTGAAAATAATGAGTTATGCATAAATGGCAAAATAAAAGGGCTTTTATTTTTTTAAGATCTTGGAATAAAACCAATAGCTATCTTGATTCAAGCCTTTCTTTAAGGGAAAATTTCCCATCCCAGAAGCTTGGACTGAGTGAGAAAACAATATATAAATGACAGCCAGCTGCTCAAATATATTCAGCTTCAGTATAACACGATGATGCATATTGATAAAACTTGCAGTGGTCCACAGTGTCCTCCAGGTGCTGTGTGCACACAAGGCACAGACAGTTCATAACAGGGCATCCTGAGAATTATGCTGATGTTAAAACCCCATGTGAAATGTGGGGAAGCTTGCACAAAGCAAATGAGCTATGTGTACACGTGACACAAGAACAGTGCCAGCAACTGAAAAAGAGACACTGGTCCCTTGACTCCAAGTATACATTTACCTCCCTTAGGTTTTCAGGTTACTGAAGGCTACAGAAAGCAACAAAAGAACAGGCTGAAACTCTTCCTTCAGCTTTCTCCACAAAAAAGGAATAATCTACACAGAAATCACATTGCTTGTGCACTGCTACAAGTCAGGCATTAGGATCTGCTGTTCACAAACACACAATGCCCTGAAAGACATCATAAAATTTTGCCATATTTAAGATATATGTATATAATGTAAAAGAGATGTAATTCTCTACTCATTTTTCCCTAGTACATTCACTGTTGTTCCTTTCAAAAAACTACATTTGTTCTGCATATTTTTCTTAGGTACAAAAGCTGGGTAGCATTGAAGGGGCTTGCAAGAAGTGAATATACTATGCCAAATACACTTTATCCTTGGCACCTGGAATAGAAACTCTTGGAAGTTACTTATTCTCCATTTTGGTGTGTTAAGGAAGGGAGGCTGTAGGTGTAAGGAAGGGAGGCTGTAGGTGTTAAACACAGTTGTTGGACCGAGGACAAATCTCTTCAGCTTTTTCTGCCTCCATTTTCTTACATGTACAGTAGGGATAAAGATACTCTGGGCTAAGCTGTACACAGTTGCCTCAAGTCATCTGAGTTGCCAGATTTGGCACAGAAACCACAGGAGTCCTTTCTCCCTGGATCAGCAGATGGAGGCCAGGGAGGTCCCTTGAGGCATCTTTGTGGCAGCTGGACTGTACCGTAGAGGCTGGAGTTGCTGGAGATCCGCACAAGGCATCCAATGGCATAAATCAATTGAACACATGTGGATGACTACCTTGCAGTGATCTGGTGAACAGCTTAGAATCCACTGACTGCAGTGGGAACTCAAACACCTACCCCATATGCAGAGACCTTCAAGGTGAACATCTAAATGCAGCTTATAGAGTCTAAAGTGGAATTCTACTGTCCTCATCCTTTATGCAATTTTGACACCTATGAATGAAAAGCATCTTTTCAAAGCTAGACATTATGACTGCTTTAGGTTTGAGATGAATCTTCTTTTCTTCCTCAATAAACTAAACTATTTCTGCATGTTTACATATAAAGGTAATATGCAGGTTTTTTAACCATGTCTCACTGTGTACAACTCCTATATTCTCTTTATTTCTGAAGGACTCTGTCTGCAAATGTATTTGGCTCAATCTGCTGTAATGGGTTTAGCAATAGAAAATTGCAAGGCTCACATTACTGCTGGCTCAAATGGACCCTTTGGCTTGAGTTCCTCTTAATGATAAAATCACAAAATCTTTCTCCATCTTTTTCATAAGTATGCAAACATAGATTCAAATAGAAGTGATGACTGCTGACAAATTTGTTAATCAAGCCTTAGCAATTTGAAGGAGCTCTTTCAGGACATTTTTTTCTTATTTTTCCCTAAAGTTTCTGATACTGATTTACCAAGTGCTGCAGATCAAATATAACAACCTGTGCCAGGACCAGATTTGCAGGTCTTGTTCCTAGGTAATGACAAGAAAAATAGATGAAGCGACAAAGCTCAAAACTTCATTATAAGTAATTATGCATGACTTAGATTAAGTTCCAAAGCTCAAAACATCTCTCATGATTGTCATTGTTATTATTATTGTTTTGGGGTTTTTTTTCTTAGCTTCTCACTATGTGTAAATTTTCGTGTACCAGTCTCTGATGAAGAAACTAAAACTCTTCAGGATGAGACTATTAATTCTTCTGCTTATATACTGGAAAAGGCACGCTTTCATCAAGGACGAAAAGAGCTGCAGTGACCTCTGTTGATGGAATTAAGCAATGTATCTAAAGAGCCAAAAAGGAAAGGTGACAATTTCAGTTGATCTTTTTGGATTAAATAGGATCAAAAGTAAAATGTGCAAAAAGGGAACAGCTTTCAGGTTGCGTATGAAAACAACTATTTCCCAACACCCACTGAAGTCAGAATCCTTGTCAGCATAGTTGCCCTTTGAAAACTATTTATAAACAATTGTTCCTTTTTCAGTGTGGAATTAAGAACTATTAGCATGAAGATACAGGACATAACATACTAGGGGATGTATGCGTTTTTTTCAAGTGCTGTACTGCATTCTAAGACCTTATACCACCAAAGGAAAACGTCATGTCTTTATATATTATGTGATCTGAATTTAGTGACCAGTTCCCTGTGCCAGACTGACACACCGTCTTCTTGGAGCTTTGACGCAAAGAAGCTTTCCAGTTGGCAGGCTGCCTGTGCCAGAGAGAAGTATCTAGGAACTGTCATGCCTTTATGACCAAGAATTTGGAACATGTCTCCATGGGCTAGTTCTGATCCAGCAAAATGATTAAATATGTAAATACGCACAAGGATATGGACCTTAATGCTTAACTTCAAGGTTGGGAGTAGTCTCAATAAAGCCAAGCATTTAAGGATTTGCCCGGTATGATTAAAGTTATTGAAATCGATAAAAAAACTTCCATTAAGAGCAAAGTATCTTGTAGCTATATATGCCCTTGTTTTTTTTCAAATTTGTGCTTTTGCTAAGGACTGCTCAGTATTAAAGAGGCCTAAATGAGAGTCAGGTCTTTGTACTGTTAAAAGTTATTTTATATTTCTTAGTTGTCCAGTAAACAATTGTTACCCACACTGTTTGGCTTTTCTAGGAATCACAGAATCATAGAATGGTTTGAGTTGGAAAGGACCTTAAAGATCATCCGGTTCCAACCGCCCTTCCATGGGCAGGGACACCTCCCACTAAATCAGGTCACTCAAGGCCCCATCCAACAGGATCCTGAACACTTCCAGGGATGGGGCTTCCATGACTTCTCTGCGCAATCTATTCCAGTGCCTCACCACCCTCACAGTAAAAATATTTTTCCTAATATCTAATCTAAATCTGCTCTCTTTCATCTTAAAACCATTACCCCTCATCCTGTCACTGCATACTAGCAATACACATTAGTATCTTCTTTTCCTTCTACATCTTGTGCTATTGCAGATACGATCACCAAGCTGGGAGTTTTCCCATTTCAGGTGTTTTAATTTGTTAATGCTTTCTCCAGAGCCTGAGAAGTTTAATTTTTAATATACTTTCAGAACCACTGCTCTTCCTTTGATCCTAAGAAGTCCTTCTCACAAGAGACAAAACGATATTGGTAATGACACTTTAATATTATCTCCTGTGGCACCCTTGTGCAGGATTTATAGAGAATAATTTTGCAATTGTAAAGAAGAGAAAAAAAGCTAAGTTTATTCTGGTTTCAGTAAAAAGTATGAAAAGCTTCACATAAAGCAATATCTTATTTTGATATAGATAAAATCAGAAAATGAAATAATAGTTCAGTGCATTATAATATCATTAACTGCATATTAGAGATGTAATTGGCCTGCCAGTCTTAGAACATCAAGATACACAACATGTAAAGTATTAAAATCAATCCTAATTTGCATATGTTGCAGGTGCCATAAGTGTTATGGCATCTTGTACAAATTTCACAATAAAGCCAAATATTACACCTACCTATTTCAGAACTTCATGCTGTTAGGCATGAGGGAAGTATTGATGTGTCTTCCGTGTATAATTAATGATCCTGGCAAAGATCTTCATTGATTTCTGGGAAATTATGTTCGGGTTCTTTTCACTCAGCATGAGTCTGACAAGTTTTTGTAGAGAGTGGTCAGGGTGGGAAGTACAGCTGGGTGGTAAATGGGATCGTTTCTTTGCCTCGATGTATTTATCATCCTACAAAGACCTCTATGTGTTAAAGGATTCCAGTTACCCACCCACTCACTCTTCTAAATATACTCCAAGAAAAGGGTCTATTCCTTGTACAGTTTATAAATAAAATAATCAAAATCTACAGTAAAATAGCACATAGAACCATTCTATATAAAAAATAATTTTATGCCAAGCTTATTTTGTGATAGGACAATTATTTTATTAGGTTGCTTGATGTATTTCTAAAATGAACATTTGTAGTATTTTGTATAGCTATGACTTTTTACACTGAAGTCTAAAATTACCTTTGTTCTGATATCTGCGCTAAAGCTGAGCCCCAGTTCCATGGTTTGGGAAGCATGTTGTGACTCAGAAAGAATCAAAATACTGTGTTGTCATTTTTCTACACTGCATTCTTATTACTCAGCATTCAGGCTTAACAATTAAGTTTTTTTCCAGTTTAATCTTACAGTGCACTTATGAACAATTTCCCGAGTGGTTATTTATGTACCAGTTTTCAGAGTCAATTCTTTTGGCTTATCTTATAGAAGAGAAAGGAAAAAGACAGCAGTCATCTTTTTTTACA
This sequence comes from Neomorphus geoffroyi, assembly GCA_033558235.1. Lineage (NCBI taxonomy): Eukaryota > Metazoa > Chordata > Aves > Cuculiformes > Neomorphidae > Neomorphus > Neomorphus geoffroyi. Next base: position 33,222,288 of record JAUMJM010000005.1, on the reverse strand, counting down.
TCTGGAAAAGTATCTTTTTTCATACAATTATAACCGTTTGACAGGAATTTGCTCAAAGTTAAAGAATATCTTTGGATGGAGATTAAAAATGGAAAATTACATCTTCAGAGATGTACTTTTCTTTAAATTACTAGTATGTGAAAACTGTTTTGGAACTTTAATTGCTGCTACAGACTTACTACAAAATAAACTTCGCAATAAACCCTTATCTATAACCAAAAATCTCCACACTGGTAAGAGTATAATATAGGGTGAAAATCATACTTGGATTGGGATTTTTTTGCAACTGAGTTCAATAAGGGAGAATTTCCTCTTTCAGACAACCCAAACCTCTCCTCTGTGTATGTGGAGATTATCTGGATCCAGCAATAATTGCTGGTTGGGTCAACTGCATGACGAGGAAACTTACATACTTTCTGGTTTTGGCCTCACACAGAAGCAGTTGGGCATAATCTCTCAGGGTAAACTGGACAGTCCAAACCCAGAGTCTGAATGACCTCCTGAGTCAGAAGCCAACTTCTCTGCTCCATGCCAGCTCTGAACCCTAACAATTATGCCTGTTTCCAAAATCTACATCTGAACCTGCCTTTCTTTCCGTTACTGTGATTTTGGCAATTTGCATTTCTCTGCTGATCTTGTTTTAGCACGTTGCAGGTGGGATAAACCTGGGGCTCAACCGGATAAACATGGGGCTCAACCCCAGGAGAGAAAGCTTTGTCAATACCTCCCAGAGTAGCAACCACCACAAAGCTGACAGGTTAAAATCCCTTCTAATCACAGAATTACAGAATGGCTGCGGAGGGACCTCTGGAGGTCATCTAGTCCAGCCCTTCATATATGGCTCCTTTCTCCTCTTGTGAGTAATCACTTGGAGAAAACCTGGACAATGCCCGTGGCTATGAGCCTCTTAGCAATAGCCAAAATTCATATTCTATCCCAGCACTGTATGAGAAAGTCATGAAGACATACATGCAGTGAACAGTGAGGGAGGAGGCACCTTACTCAGCTTGGCCTGTGTTTTTAATAGCAGCAGGAGAAATGAGGAGTTGGAATCCACCACATCTGGCTTCAGACGTGTGTACCAGCTTGTCAAGCCTGGGCTCCTTTCATGCTCAAATGTAAGAGTCAGCATCCACAGGCAGTGATTGATTGCCCTTTTGAAGTGCCTGCTGCTTTCCAGGAGCCATAAATAGAGCCCATGTTGATGAGCTAGGATATAGATGCCATTGCTAAAGGACAGAGACACAATCAAAATAAAATTATGACCGAGGAGTTGAAGGGGTTTTACTCGATTCTGGTCTTTCTATGAACAGCATTTGCACACATTTTATTTGATGCTAGGGCTGAACTTGTAAGCAATTGTTAAAAGAATAGTGATACTTTTTATTGTAGTTCTGTACCCAGATACTTGCATTAGCTCTAAAATAGCCATTTCCAGAACTAGAACATCTGTAGCATGAGCCCTGTGCCCATGTTCATCTAAGTAGCCCAGCAATTTTGTCCTAAGAATATATCTGCTCACGTGTGTATTGTCCTGAGCTGGTCTGGGAGTCCCTATGCCATGTCTGGACTACATGTAGGATCAAAAATTTGTTCATTTCCTGTTACTGGACTTAATGCAGCTTCAAGTCATCTAGCTGCTCTGGTTTACTTCCAACACTGTGGGATGGTTTTTTGCTACCATTACAGGATTGGCACCAACATACTGATCTAGCTGAGATGAGAATGAAACTGCTTATGTGACAAACTTTACCACAGAACAAGCAGAGGCTGATTGCACAGGACAGATATGCAGTCTCTGCTCGTCTCCTCAGAAATGGCATTGTTATTTTTCCTGGCATTTTCCAAAGCACCTGCAAATGGAAAAGGAGATTTACTTATCTCTGTATCAAGAGACGATAACTCCTTTTGCCAATTCTTTTAGAAATGTTGCTATTAGCAACAGTTTTTTGGCAGTACACTCCTTCCTTAGAAACGTAGATGATGTGTCATGCGGGAGGAGGAGTTAAAAAAAATACCAGTAGTTAATAACTATGAACATAATTGCTCCACCTTTTTTTTCCATGATGTAATGTTCCAAGAAAGACTGTTGCACAAGAAAGCAATCAGAGACAGGTTAAAATACAAGGAAATGGATATAATCTGCTCAATAAAGTAATATTATCTTGATACGGCTTCTGTGAGTAGATTTACTTGTTGTAGGCATTGGAAGGCATTTTAACCATTCCTCTGCACTTTCCTGCTATACTTACTAACGTGGTTTTCTTGAGTTCTTCTTGTTTGTTGTTTTTTTTCCCCTGTACAGCCTTTCCTCTGATTGAGTTCGGAACTCTGACATTTAAGTCTCTATGCCTATTTGGAAAGATTTTAAAATACAGGAGCAGATTCTAGTTGCGATATTTGCATTCATGAAGAAAGGGAGAAAAAAAATAAAATATAGGAGTGCTGGTCAAAGCTAATTACATGGAGGGTATATAAAATATAAATAAAATTATATAAGTATGTGTGGGGGGGACATTTGTGTGTAAATAGATAGATATATCTATAAAATGTCTATATCCATATACAAAAGGAAAAGAGGCTGGCTGTTAGACCATGTAGAAACAGTAAATTCACTCTCTATTGAACTATTAGCACTCCAGTATAACCAAACCCAGAATATAGGTACATACAGAGGGTACGGGAGTCAAAGTCATACTGATGATCACCAAAGGATTGTGACCACTTAAAAGGTTAATCAGATCTTTCCAGTGGTATAAGTTACATATCTCTTGCATTTAAAAAGTTTATCAAATGCTGTCAAAGTTAACTGAAATAATTTCAGTGTGACAAAGAGAATTTGCCATCTTCCTTATGATGCCGATGTGCCCAGTTTGTTACTTTAGGAACTGGCAACTATTAGTTTATTAACGAAAGTTTCCAGTCCTCTTGAAGCTTTCCGCACAGTTCCTGTATTCATCTTCCTAACTTAAAATACCATTAAAATTCTTTGAAAGATTTTATAATACTATTAATTAATCTTATTGCTTTACTTTTTTTTTATTTGGAAACCCCTAATAATGAAAATACTGTATATTTTTCTTTATACTCTTTTGGAAGATTAAATGAGGCATGAGGTTGAACCATATCATCTCTGAGATCAAGAGAAAGCTCTTTCTATAAAACAAAGGGTTTTGATGCTTGGCTGCTACTTGCTCTGACCACTGCAACATTGAATATTTTAGGCTGAGGCTCTGTTAACCCCACATACTGGTGCTATTCAGCTTAGAAAGTGGTAAAAACTAGACTGCAGGTTAGGGAGAATTTTGTGTGCAGTTGAACATCATACCCTTTAGAAGCTGTAATCCTTTTGACTCTCTGTTCATGGTGCCTGCAGGAAACTTCAAACCAAAGGATTTCTTTTAACTCTCACAGCTTCACTGACTATTTTCTCCCAAACACACTTTAACTTTATGCAGCAGTGTGGAGAGTGGACTTTCCCATGGTATTTCTTCTTGAATGAATGAATGATTTTCATTAATTTCCTAGCTGATTGTTCTGTGCTAGCTATCCTGAGGATAGGATTATGTGAAGAGGTGAGGAAGGTTTATTTTTACACATGACTTTGGAACAACAATGAACTGAACTAATTTTTATTGAAAACAACTCATATTGAACATTCTGTGTAAAATTTAAAGCCAAACTTTTTCACCAAGTCAAGTGGAAAAACGATGTTCACGCCAGCTGTCTATTAGTCATGAAGTCAAGCAGCTGAGATCAACAGTTAAAGATTCTGCAAAGCTTTTTTAACCTTTTGCAATGAAAATGAGGTGACATAAGAGATGCAGGCAATGGCTTATTAACTTTAGTGAGTAGGCTAGATAAAGAGAAATAAGAAATAGAGAAAAGTAGGGAGAGATAAGCAAAATATAAAATAAAGCAACTGAAGAGACCTAAGAGTTCATCAATTCCTGAAATGTGTATTTCTGAATTCTAATAGAAAGTTATACAGTGTATTAAAAATATGACCTACTCTAGATTTATTCTTTTTCTAGATAACATATGTTCAGTATTTAACCCCTGCACACATAGTATTAGTATACAGACAGTTAATTTTTTGGCTGACCGTTGCAGAAATTCTCAAACTACCTTTTAGAGCAACTGAAACTGCAAAAGACGTTCTTTGTGTTGAGGCTACTTCTGCTTCAGCAGTCAGAAACACTTCCTTGGCTTCAGCAAGATATGTATATTGCATCACCCACACGAGAGAGTCAGCTTTGAGGGTCATGGAGGATCTAAGGTAGTTTTTTATGCTGTTGCTTAAGGATGGTTCCTCTTGGATTAGTGATGACCAATGCTGGTCAGCTCTGACTGAATAAGCACAGGGTGCATGTATTTGTATTTCACAGGTGGGTTCTTGGCATAAAGGGGAAAGACAAGAGGTTGCCAGAAACAAAGGGGCAGGTGAGAAAGGGGCCCTGGGGTGAGCAGCTCCCTACACTGCCCACATATGCATAGCAATTCCAGCTACTGGTTATAAAATGGCCTGCATCACTGACTACAGGATGATGTTCTGATGTTCATTTATAGATGCCTCCTGAATATCTGAGTCTTCACCTGCTATGCCTATACAAACCAGATTGAGTCGGTAGAGGGGCAAACAAACTTGAGGCTGTGCATATAAGCTGACTGCAGGCACAGAGAAGAAAGCTCTTGGGCCAGAGGAACTGATCATAGTAGAAGAGTCTAAGAATAAGGTGGCAGCTGATTTGATTCAAGACAGAGCACAGCCTGGAGAAATTTTTGCTTGCTTCAGGACTGCTTGAAAAACTTGGAACTTTTTCTTCAGGAAAAAAAACCCCAACCCTTCTGCATTTTTGAAAGAAACATTTGCTCAACATGCTTGTAACATTAATCTACTGACAAAGAGCAAGCAGGAAATGAAGCTTAGCAGAAGGCCTCCCAGTATTGCAGGAATGGGTCAGCCTTTACTTGGCACTTTGAAAACAGAGGTTACACCTTTACGTTTTACAGGCTACCAGAGTTGTAAACATAGCACTAAAGGAATCCCTTCAGTCACCAGCTCCAACCCTTGAACTCATGGGAAAGCATTTCAAAATATGTTTATAAACCTACCAAATTCTGCTTTCAAAGGAAAATTCTCGTCAGCTATGATGCCATTGTAAGGCTGAAACTGGAGGCATCTTTTAGTCATTAACTTCTCTCCCTCGAAGTTAAACATTTAAATTAGTATTTCTGTATTCATGGCAGTCACAGGTGTTACACTGGAGAACAGTGGCTACTTTTGACAGCCAGTGTGGGGACACAGCCTCAGAAATCATTGAAAGACTAAGTGTCCTGGTGCAGAATGAGCTAAAGAGGGAATTTACAGTTTAAACTTTAAACCTGTTGCTTAGCTATTAAGCAATTAGATTGTTGAAGTCCTTAAGAGATGGAGACCAGACTGTCATTTCCGGTTATAGGCTTCCAGCAAATGTGTACAATAATGTCATTTTCCAATGATACTTGGATCATTTGGACCACAAGTAATGAAAGAAAGGAAAAACAGCACAAACCCTCTCCAGGCAGCTCTTCTTGATTTTGCCTGTCTTATGAACAGAAGAAGGGCACTTTACTTTTAAGTAATGGCAAAAATTAACTTCATGGGTTATTAGTTTTCCTGACTTATGTGTCCCTCTGGAGCAAGAAACAACACTTAGCTCTCCTGCAGTAGCTGATGGCAGGTCTCTTTTTGTTCCTGGGGATGGTATTTAATGCTGGTGCCCTGCAGCACTGCCTAAATCTCTTCATTATTTGATATGAGGCACCAAATGCTCTCCCAGAGCTTTCTGGCTGAACCTGCCAGAGATGCTTACTCATGGTGAGCAGGAGTGCCTGCGCACACAGCAGATGGCCAGGGAAAGCCTTAGGAGAAGTCCTTGGAAGCATGTTCACAGGGGTGCAATTACTCTGATACCCAGATTAGCTCTGGCTCTGGGAAGGTGGTTTCCCATAATCTGCAAAAGCTGCAGCACATTCCTCTCTCAGGGCTTCACACTGTGACTGGTGCTGTTGGGTGGCAGCCTCTACCTGCAGCCTTGGGGCACCCCAAAAGAGCAGAGTTTATCATTCTGATTTCAGCTCTGGCTGTCTGCACTCCGCATCATAAATGCATGCTCAGCTTCACTGCTGCTCCATCCATGGGACTGCTTTTGAAGATTAAAAAAATAGTGATGCTCCTTCCTTCTTGCTCTGTGCTTGTGGTCATGTAGCCTGCTCTCCTGCCACTCCTCAAGTTCTGGAAAATTAGGTGGCTGCTGGTATCTGTGCCCATTCTAAAAATCTAGTTATGCAGACACAACAGTTAACATTGTAAGTGCCTTAAAAAGGCTTACCAAAGTTCAGACTGGCACAAGTAAATTGCTGCCATTAAAGTGCCCAGATTGGGAAGGTATAATGCTTCTGGTAGATTGCTTTATGGGGATGGTTGCTAAGCAGCCCTGGAAAAGGCTGTGGAAAAACACATCCTCAATGGACCACTGATTTCGTATAATAAATCACTTGATAGCTGAGATATTCTTTCACTAATTAACGGATTTAGACACAGAGCTACATGTTCAAGGCCCTGCTGACATAGCCCTCAAAAAAAATCCAGCCTCTAATGTAACAGAGATTTTGAGAAATGTTTGCTATCATGATGCACACAGGTGAGTGATGAACTTCCCTCCCAAAGAAAGCAGCCCTTAGTCAAGTATGTTTGTGTTTTATAATCCTTAAATCTCCACTGAAGCTATTTCTAAATGAGTAAAAGAGCACTACATCACCTCTTTGGTGTCTGTTCTCCCTTAACTCTTTGAACATCTGTATTGCATGTGCCATGGACACAGGCTTTCCCTGCATTATTGCAATTCCTGTGCTGCTGCAGATGTCAAGAACCGCCTTTTTCACCTGAGGTAACCCCAAAACTTCCTTTTTTTCATTCTAATGGAAATTCTTTCATTCTAATGGAAATTTCAATAATTTTATTTGAGCAACAGGGTGACATATTTCAGCAAGATGGTCTGTTTTGAAGTCTCCTGTACTATCCTTTGAAGAAAAGTGGAGAAAATCTGTTTTAGAGAAATGGTCAGGAAGAAGGGTGAAATTCATACTTTTCTTCTGAACCAGGAACACAGATTTTACAATACTGCTATCTGGATTATGTTAAAGAAAATTTAACAAGCATCCAACCTAAAAGTTCCTCTAAGCAGCGTTAATTTCCATCAAAATAAAATATCAGCAGCTGAGTACAATATTTTTTTTTAATCTGCTGAAAATATCTGTCAGCAATGAAAATTAAGAAACAAATATGGACAAAATTTATTAATGTATTATGATTCCTCCCCCTGACCATTTTTAATTTTTGATCAAATTTACTAGAAAACACATATAATACTGCTCGCAGGAGATCCAACTATTGAAGTAGTCACAATATCATTTTCCAGAAACGCTTCCTTGGTGTCAAAGAGAAGTCAGAAAATTAAGTATAAAAAATATGGCTTCGTAAGTTTTAGAAAGTCCCTAAAAATGGACCTAAATTTATGGTAAAGTGAAAATTCTCATTTGTTCAAATCAGCATTTTCTTTTTCATTGTGAAAACAGAGCTTTACAATAGCAGTAACGATAGAACTTTTGCTACTACAAGATAAAGCTAGATTAATATTAACAGGTGGCATACACCCTATAACTCAAAGCCCTACCTGCAACAAAAAAGTTCCAATGCTTACTAGAGCAAAAGTAAAACTAAACTGTCATAATATCTGTATGAGCCATTCGAGCTATTGCAAACCTGTGTGGTTTGCCTGCCAATGTCTCTCTTTCCCAAAGAGCTCGCTGTGGGTAGCCTAAGCAGTTCGTTGCTCTGGTAGCAATTTCTAGTAGTAATCAATAAATGGATTAATAGGTAAACAAACTAAATTGTATGAGTTACCATCTTGATGTATAAAATAGCCTGCACTTTGTCACATGAAATGCTGTTAGCGCTGTCTCCGGTAAAACAGACAATACCTGTGAGCAGAATTAAAGAGATGAAAGTACACCTGGGTGCCGATGGCACTGCACAGCACAGGCAATGAGGCATTGGTGGGGGCATTGTGGGAAGGTCCTCTATGGATCAGTTGCAATCAGGCAAGTGTGGCGTACATGCTTACTGTTTGTGCTATCATTGAAATGGTGCAGAGTGACCCGACAGAAAATTGTTCTGAAGTTGGAGCAGATGCATTGAGCTGTCAGGGGCAGAGCCATAACGAGACACTGTGGCGCCAGAGACACACCTTCACATCTCCTCTGCTGCTCTCCCTGGCTGAGGGGACCCCACTCCCTCCTCTCCCCGGACAGCCTTGAGACTTGGGTTTATTTTTCTCCATATGATGATGTCCCTGGCCATGTCCTCAGGAGCAGCTGCTTGTTGTGCAGATATCAGCATGGCTGGGCACAGCACAAGTGGTTGTGGAGGGGAGTGAAGCTATTTCTGTGGTCTTATATAGCGGGAGTGAAGCAGAGATAATGGGAAACATATCCCACTCTGCTCTCTAAAGCAAATCTCTACCTGGATTTAAAGACCTTTCCATGACTGGTGGAACCTTTCAGCATCTGCAGAACCAGATGCACAGGGCTGGTGGCAATGAAAAGCAGCATATGCTGCAAATAACGTGAGAAACTCCATGAGACCTTCAGTACCTTATACTGTACTAAGCTTCGCTGCATCTATTTTAGCAAGCTCCAAAGTCAAATATGGTCCACTTCCCTGCTGTATCATGCTATACAATAAAGGCAATTCTCACCCAAATATTGGGCATTCTTGTCTATACAATCAATCCATAAAATAGATTATTTTGGTGTAACAATAAACAGTATCAACTCTAGTAATTTCTTTCCAATCCCATTTTCTTTTCTCTGCTGGTTTTTGGGGTTTGTGTCAATGTATTATTTCCCTTTTTACTACTGACATGTAAATCACCTGGCTCAGGATGAACAATACTTTTCCTGTGCTTTATTTTATTTCACATTTCCCAGCTTCTCATTTTCATAATATTATGAATTAAAAAAAAATAAAAATCAGCCTAGTACCCAGACCCACAGCAGTGTAAGAGTCAGAAGGATTTCTATTGTATGTGCCCTTTTATTTTTAGGAGAGGAGGAAGGCAAGTCAACAAATAATGGCAAATATGTGGATGGTACCCTAAGTAAGGGTCCATATTCTTGTGTCTGGAACAAACTTTGTGACTGTAAAGGCATGACCTGGATGCCAAAGCATTGGTCTGTCTCTGTCAGTTCACAGCAGACGTGTTTTGTCATCCCCCACTGCCTGTAATGAAAAGGGCAGCAATAAAGAATATTTTTCATGAGACGAGATCTCCCTCTACCTTTGCATGCCTCAGCACTGGGCTTCTTTTCCCATCTTGTGGCGAACTGAAAATCCCCAGCCAGTTGTTCATGATATCCAAACACCTGCAGGGCTATCAGACAGTGGCCCAGTTCCTTGCTCCACAGTGTATTTCTGCCATGACTCTGGAATGGGAGATGAATCCTGGTATAGAGGGGGATTATGAGGTGATCTTAGAGAAAAGCGTCAATTAAACAGTATTTAAACAACTGTACTTCCTATAGCCTTGGCCAGTTTGCTTTTGCCAATGGTTTTTCACTGATGTTACTGACAACCATTCTCAATCCAGTGCAATATCCTGAAGGCACAGGTCAGATAACTAGAGATGATCTGTAACACTGCTCTTAGGACAGCGGGTATTGACACTTCCAAAATCATATTTTTCAGAAAGACTTTCTTCATTAAATTTATGAATGCTAACTTCTTCACCTGAGGGTTAGGTTTCTTTTCTCATAGATGGTCTTCTAACAGGGACCAGAAGATGAAAGAGCATTTTATTTTGTATTTTTTTGGCATCTAAAGGAAATGCCCTCAGAATTGACAATATTTATCTGTTTCTTTTATTTCAGAAAATCTAATATAACAAATAAGAAGAACCTAGGAGAATATCACATGCAACTAGAGAGTTTGATGGTGTATATACTCTTTAAGAATTCAAGAGTGCTTTCCTGGTTGACCTCTAGCTACGATAAAGAAAAACCTTTTATTAGTGTCATGATTTGAAATTTATTATTAAAAGCATAGGCATAATGCCCTGTTTTCAGCTCGTGAATGCAAAGGACAGCTACAGCTACTCAACTAACTGATTCCAGCCTTTAACTCCCTGCAGAAACAATAGTAACTGGTTACTTTTTGGTGTTTGGGGAGAAAAAAGAAGAGCTCTTACTATCTGCTTTAGTTTCATTTGAAGCCCGGAAAGACATGCTTTGCTATAAAGTCACACAGAACAGTGTGCTATAAAGATTTTATGAATTTGAGCTTTGGAATACAATCTTACTAACAAGTGGTGAAGTCATGAGCACATCATGGCTGAGAAACCATTCTTTCAGGAAATGCAGAAAGCTGGTGCTCAGCAGTGTCTAATAGAATCGGATCCCAGCGCCTGCAGGAACAGGATTTTGCCAATCACATATTCCATAGTAGCAACGTACAAGGTCTGACACAAAAACCATGAGTCTATACCTGTAACTCTTTTTTTCAACAAATTAAGAAAATCAGTTGTGCTCACCTTCAAAATAGTTACCTTCTGAGTTGACACACAGCTGCATATGATGCTGCCAGTTGTCAAAACAATTCCATAGATCAATTTCTGAAAGGCTGTTGAGGATCTCTGTCATTTTTGCTTTCACATCTTCTATTGACAGAAAGACCTCAAGACTAACCCTATAGCTTGGAACCAAGAGTAGCTCAGGAACTCAGTGAATTACAGGCAGTCTTGGGGTTTTTTTTGTGTTCAATCTCGTATGTATGAACCTACCTATATATGTATACAGAATATGTTCTTTTAATTCTCTAAATAAAAATATCTCGGTATTTTTTTGGTGTTGGATCTTGTATATATGAACTTAACTATATATGTAAAAAGAGTATGTTCTTTTAATTATCTGAATAAAAATCTCTCAGGTTTTTTTTGTGTTGGAACTTTTATATATGAACCTAAATATATATGTATACAGAGTGTGTTCTTTTAATTCTCTAAATGAACAGAATTTAACTTTTAATCAGTGGGAATAGAATGTTGTCTTTCACATATTTGGCAGAAGGACCTTTCCTGTATTTAGCAATGGGAACATATATGTATGTACATATACAATAGCATATGCATATATGTATACACGCACATGTACATACATGTGTCCATATGCACATAAATACACATACACATACATGTGTATGTGTATTTAAAACAACTTTATATATACTGTTTATATATACATACATATACACATACACGTATATATATACTCATATATACATATACACATATATAGTTATATACACATATACATGTGTATATAACTATATATAGATTCAGACATATGTATCTAAATATATGCATGTACCTATATATGTACATATATTCACATAGCTAAATTAAATTCTCTAGTATATAGAATATATGTATGTAAGTCTATGTATATATAGGCTTGCACATATCCATATGTTTATACAGCATGTTAACCTTCAAATTAGCTAAAATAAATACATATCCACGTGTGTTATCATAGCATCACAGAATGGTTTGGGTTGGAAGGGACCTTAAAGCCCATCCAATTCCACTCCCCTGCCATAGGCAGGGACACCTCCCACCAGCCCAGGGTGATCAAGGCCCCATCCAACCTGGCCCTGAACACCTCAAGAGGGGGCATCCACACCTTCCCTGGGCAACCTGTGCCAGTGCCTCACCATTAGGAATTTCTTCCTAATGTCCAATCTAAATCTTCCCCCTTCCAGTTTAAAACCACTGCATACAAATCTCTTTTAAATCAATCTAGAGCTAAAAGAACCCACCCGGGGTGTGCCTAAACCTTTGCAGGCCGGTTCATTTCAGGATGCACCGGGGGGCAGGAACCGATGCTCAGGTGCCTGAACACCCTGTTACACCCAGCCCGAGTACCCGGCGGTGCCGGGGATGCGGTCCCCGCCCGGGCGCTCCCGCGGCGCCTGACAGCGGGGGCAGCCGGGGGCGGGGGCGACTTTGCTCCGCGGGGGTGGCCCTGGGGGCGGTGCGGGGGGAAGCGGAGAGGCGCCGCGGCCGGGACTCGCCCAGTCACCGGGGAGGAGGCGGAGCCGCGGCGGGGCAGGTGCCCGCGGCGGCGGGATGGTGGCGGCGGCCGCAGCGGGGCCGTAGGGAGCGGGGACGCCATGGGCAGCGACGGCGGCCCCCCGCGCCCCGCCGCGCCTCTGCTGCCGCTGCTGGCGGTGCCGCTGCTGGCGGTGCTGGCGGCGACGGAGGCGAGGGCCACCTCGGAGAGCCAGCTGCCCGGCGCCGCGGCCATGGGCACCGGCGCCCCGCCGAGCCCCAGCGGCACCGCCTTCGAGGAGACGCGGCTGCACGTCTTCACCCTGGACTACCCCCACGTGCAAATCCCCTTCGAGATCACCCTCTGGATCCTGCTGGCATCCCTCGCCAAGATCGGTGAGCGGGGCCGTCGGGTGACCCTCACGCCCTCCTCCCCTCCCACTGCCCTCCCGGGACCGGGCGGGGGCGGCCGGAGGCTGATGCTCCTCGGCGGGGCGGGATGCCCAGGTGTGATTTGCCTGGCAGGAGATGGAGTTTTCTCGGTTAGGGAAGGTAACCGTAAACCCCGGGCTATGAGGACTGTAAACCCCAGAGTTCAGCCTGTGCGCGGCTGACTTTTCCTTGAGCGCCCCGCTGTCATTTGAGCGCTGCCTTCTTTTGCTTAAAATAACGCCGGGTATAATGGCAGTTTCAGAACAGAACACCGGATCGATGGAAAGCAAGTATTTATGAAGGCAGAGTAAGCCTCCTCATTGTACTTGCCCACCATTCATTTATGTCCCGAGAAAAGCAAAAAAGACGGCACTGAATGAGTACGAAAGGCCACCTCTTCCCTCATGTGGAAAATATTTGTATTGCATAGTTTCACGGTGTTTTGTGCAGCTTATATATAATGATTTTAATTAGCTTTCTATGTTCCAAACAGAAGGATGAGTACACTATTATATTCTAAAGAATATCAGATAAAGGTACACTAGAGCGCCATTTAAAAATCAGTAAATCTTTGCAAATGAAGAACTTTATATCTTCTCAACAAAAAGATAATGCAAGCTGTGGAAACAGCAACAACAACAAAGGTTTACTCACACTCCAGTTGTTTGATTCAGAAGTCTGATTTTGCAGCTTAGACTTCCATAAAAACTGTCGTCATACTCATTCTGATAAAACACTGTAAAACTTTGACTACTGCTTGTGACAATTGAGTGTGTTGCATTCTGGTTAGTGATCAGGTAATTAGGATTCTGCAAAAGCAAAAATTTGTACTTACTTCCTGCCATGAGTAGCATTATAGTATTTGGGGGCCTGATCCTCTACCCAAGCAACCTACTATGGCTGCATTACTTCCTGATGAAATATTGTATGTTGCATCCATTAAGGATGCTTGCATTTTGACGCATGTATTTTAATGCATTAAAGATGAATACTTAGTCTTGAGTGTGTATTTAGGTGTTTGCAAAACCGGGACAGAGTTCAAATATGATACACTCAGAATATCATGGACTGTAATAGCCGGAAAATATGGAGTTTCTTAAAGAAATTATCTTAGCCAGTTGAATACTGTAAAATTCCTCTGGCTTCTGGGTTTAGATACAGCAAGAAATCTAGAATAAGCTACTACTGGTGAAAAAGTTTCTGTTTTATTAAAGATCACAGAGAATTCATTTGAAAGATATAAACACACGTACACAATAATATATAATTTCTGTGGGACTGTTATGTTCTGACTATCATGATATTTTGCTACTGCATGGACATCTAAAAAATAAAACATGGTAACTTGACTAATTTTACAAGCTAACTGCAGTGCAATAAACAAGCAGACAGCGCAGATGAGGAAAAATGCATATAGCTTTTAAATCCCTTTAGTTATACCAAATGAAAGCTAGTGTGGCTAATCTAGGGCATTACCTCTGATGTTATAAATGTACATGTGCTACGCAACGAGGGCCGGATCCAGGAGAGGCCCTAGGTGTGGCAGTGCTCAGCTTCACCACACCTATCTGCAGGCTCCCTGACTCCGGGACTGGAATTAGGAACATCCAGTTCTTGCTTCTGGAGCGCCTTCTGTGCTTCTTTATCCAGTGACTGTATCAGGTAAACCTTCCCAGCACAGAGTCGCATGACTTCTAAGTCACAATCACACAAAATTAATTTTTCACTTGTTTGTGCCTTATTTTATATTGAAGATAACCCCAACTGGTAGTTCTCTTAACCACTGCCATAAAGAAATGTTGGCTCTGCCATATCCAACTGTGTTAATAAGGTAAGGCTACATGTCTCAATTCAGAGGGATAGAGAGGGGTTTTCCAGCCTGTCTTACTGCATGTGGTCTAGACAGCAAGAGGAGGCTCTCTGTTGCATTCCTCTCCCCTGCGATTCCTGCTGGGCAGCACATAGGCATCTCGCCCCTGTCATGCCAGGCAGCATGAAATCTGCCTCAAGACTCACGCACTGCCCAGGAAACTTGGGTGCTTAATCTGGCATCACAAATTCCTTTCTGGGGCTAGGCACTGAATGCTTATGCTTGGCACTGTTGAACAGCAAACCTTTATGAACGGAGCCCTAAGGTCTTTTCAGCTGCAAGAACCTCAGAAGATAGGGTCACATTTAATAACAGCTCTTATGATGTCTGAAGGATCCCAAAGACAACTCTATTGCAGCCCTTGCTTATCACTTGATGAGTCTCTTTGAACAAATTTCAACTGGTTTTGCAGTGCAGTTTCACTGGAGCTGAAATATTCCAGTATTTGCTAATTTTTATAAGGGATTTACCCGAGAGGTTTCTCAGATCCTGTCTGTGATAGTGTCATTGTAGGCTAGGTTTAGAGGGAATAAGAAAGACAGCATGAGAAAGGAAAATCTGAAGTTGTCAGCCAGAACTGGAACATTTTGATAAGGTACATTTTCCTGAAGATCCTGGAAACATGGTGCTTTTTATTTCAGTGTAGAACCATGATGCATTTTGAAATCTAAGAAATTGCATTGAATGGATTTGTTGTTTTCTGGCTGCCTATATGTTTTTATTATCTTGTGTGGTGATACTGTATAGGAAGTACGTTATTCACGTGCTGATGTACCCCATGAATATATCAGGTGGGACCCAGTGCACTCTTAAGTATGCTGCTGCAGTCTTTATGCAGTGGGACGAGTCCACTAGTCTGCTATCAGTTTTGCTTAATTCTTATGCTACTAAACGTACAAAATGTTGACTAACTGATCCAGGTTCCCATTACTTCTATGTTTAGTTACAGATACACGATTAGAAGTGTTTCTTCTGGGAACCAAGCTCATATCATTCCAGCACTTCTTTCCTGAAAAAAGGCTTAAGCTGTTCAGAGGGCCCTTGGAAAGCTCATGTGTAATCAGAAGTACACAGTGGCATTTCCAGCATTAGAGTATGCTGGATTTCACTTAGGAAAACTGGACTCTAAGGTCTTTTAGCTTGAAGAATATTGAACTTGCACTTCAGTGAGGTATCCTAAGGCCCAATGGCCTGGGGGTAAACATCTCCTGTGCTGTTGAAACTGGTTTGCTTCATAGTCAGGAGCCCAGGAACAGGGTCAGAGGAAAACAAAGTAGCTGTAGTTAAGCATAAAAGTCTGAGTACTCATGTACTGCAGGTAGTCTGCTCTCAGGGTGCTCCTGACGATGCAGCTGTGGATCCATCAGAGCAGAGGAGATGTCCTTATTGGAGGGCACCTGCACCTGACTTAATGTGCACTGGATCATAAATCCTACCTCTCTTCCCTTAAACAGGGAACCACAGCCTGTCTCTGATCACAGCTTGTCCCAGGGATTTTGATGCTGTTCACATGGATAAAAAAACACTTTTAACTTAGTGGGAGCCTTTACATTACCTTCAAGGATTAAGTAGAGTCTCAAAGACTCTAAGAGGTGTGAATTTTCCAAAGAGAGAATCGTAAAGAAGAAAAGGATTTTTATTTTATAGTCACAATAGACATTTCATTGGCATTGCATTACAATGGGATGGGATGTTTTTGTTTTCGTTAAAAACTGCATTTACAAAAATTCCGTCTGCTTCAATTTTTATTGAGTAATTGATTTAAGATACTTTTGAACGCTTTTAAAAACTTTTCTTTTAGCAAAACCTACTTACTCAGGGGAAACTTCAATCACTGTATTGGAAATTTTGGCATCCTGCCACTGCAGAAACTAAGCTGAACCATAAAATGTTTATGTAGAAGTGGCTGAAAGGTGAAGAGTAGAGCCTCTAACCACAAATTCTTTTGTTTCTAGGGTCATTACCTATTCTACCAATATAGGATATTGGCGATTCCCATTTCAAATAGTGACAGTGAATGTGGCAGGCTTTCTAATGAGCCACACAGGCTGTGTTTCTAAATATTAAAAAGCACTCTGTATTCATTCAGAAAGGAAAAAAATGCGGCTTGAGCTGTTTACTTTTAAAAAGAGCTTTAATGGTTTTAGAATATGTATGTAAAAAATGGGCAGATGAAAACAACTCTCCTCTTAGCCCTTCTTAACCAGTTATATTTTCCTAATGATGAACTCAGGGTTTCTTTTAACTGGAAAAATCTGTGATGAAAAGACAGTTAACAAAATAGGTGCTAGAAGATAAAGAAATTGGGAAACTTGATGTGAACTCTACCAGGCTTGCACTAGTTTAACTGTTTCGACTACAGGTGTGATTTTTACTGAAATAGTTTTACTGAAATAGACGCCCGTTATTACCACACCCAGTGTTTCCATGCAGCTATCGTTTAAAATAATTTAAATGCTTTTCAGTTAGGCAGGAATTGTAGGATCTTGTGGGTGTGGATAGTTTTCTATATAATTTTGTGGTCCAAATATAGATAAGGAGGAGCCTGGAAAAGATTGGCATCGCCAGGACCTGGAATGTGACCTTGGTGCATAAGGTTGATTGTTCCATTAGATGGGCCAGAGTAAGTTCCTTCAATATTTTCCCATTCATTAGCAAAAGCATCCTTAAAACAGTCAATTCTAAAAATAATAGGAATCTTTAAATCAAAACTGCATGGCTAAAGAGCATTCAACCATTAAGTCCTCACTGAGAAATCTTTTTACTCGTTTTTTCAGAACTTTGCACAGATTTTTACAAGAGACTCCTGACACTGCTACAATTCATATGATACAGAAGAATGAGCATCATAAAAACAGGCTACAACTTATTGTCACTTTATGGAGAACATGCTGGTTATTGTGAAATGAATTTGGAGGCACTGCTAAAGTTAAAAGAAAAACATGTCTGTAAATGCTTCTTCATGGTCACTGAAGAAGTGACCATAGGAGACTGGGTGCAGGTTGCATGTGCTAGTTCTCCTTCCTGGCTTCAAGACTCTAAAATTTAGACATCTAAACCCCAAATGAATGTACTCGTTAATTTCCTTTGTGAATCTGTGCCTGAAGGAGGAGGTGGTTAGTGCGTTTGGTTTTTTTCTCTGCCTAGGTGTAATTTGCCCTAGAAAAGTGTTTGTATTATGTTTCTGGAGGATGCCATGTTACAACCCCCTCAACACTTTCACAGACAGAACCCTTGCACACAATTTCCTAGCTATTACATCGACTCTCCACCAAATTAACTGAATTAACTATCCTCACTGACAGATTTGCCTTGACATGCTGTAGTGCTCCAGTTCAGTCTTTGCAATGAAAATGAAATTGCTTTACGATTGCTGTTTGCTATAGAAGCTAAAACAAGAGAATCCAGAAAAATCTTTTGGATTCTGTGTCAATAACCATTTCACTTTCTTGTGTTTGAATTTCCTTTGAAGGCTTTCATCTCTATCACAAATTGCCCTCAATAGTACCTGAAAGCTGTCTCCTTATTCTGGTTGGATTGCTTCTTGGTGGGATTATTTTTGGAGCAGAGGAGAAGTCCCCACCTGTAATGAACAGTGATGTTTTTTTCTTGTATCTTTTACCACCCATTGTACTCGACGCTGGATATTTTATGCCAACTCGTCTTTTCTTTGAGAACTTTGGTACCATATTCTGGTATGCAGTGGTGGGCACACTCTGGAATGCCATCGGCATTGGAATTTCACTGTATGGAATTTGCCAGATCAGTGCATTTGGTTTGACTGATATCACATTGCTGCAGAATTTGCTCTTTGGCAGCCTCATTTCAGCTGTGGATCCTGTGGCGGTGTTAGCTGTTTTTGAAAACATTCATGTCAATGAGCAGCTTTACATCCTGGTGTTTGGAGAGTCTTTGTTGAATGATGCTATAACTGTGGTAAGTTACTTGATAAATGATTAGTTGATAAAAAATGATAATTGACTGTTTGCATGTCATTGTTATCTCTCTTTGTATCTGTTTATTGGAGTTTGTTAAAAGATGGAAGTCAACGAGTGCTGATGTGCTTATGTAAGTCTCTAAACTTTAGATTTAGAAACTACAGAAGTCTTATTGCACCAGAGTAATGTGTAGTGGTAGCATATTTACTCTAGGGATTTTACTACCTGTTCTCTTTAGTTTCTGTATTTTTGAATAGTTACTTCTGTAATATGAAACAAGAGGTTTTCCTCATCTTCAGAAATGTTGTTGGACAGGAGAGGGAAAAGCTCCAGCGTGGGTTGTCCCAGCATGTTCACAGGGAGAATGGGGAAATCATTGAGCGACCATAGGCACAGGACACAGTTGATTCTGGTTTTTTGCATGTGCCTGTCCAGTTGGAATTGCACGAAGACTACCGATATATTTCTCCCAGCCTACAGCTGACATAGAACAGCCATTTCTAATCATTAACTAGCTGAACTGGGTTTGTGGTGCAGACCTGAGGACAGCAATCTGCAAATTCCATCAACACCCTCAGTGCCCCTTGTTTGTACCTGATGATACCATGTCTGGGACATTACTCCCATTTATTCATGCCTTAACTGAAATCCTGCCCGTGCCAACAATGTCCTGGCATGCTTTTTTGTTTTATGAGACATGGAGGTTCAATTTTTCATATGCCAGAAAGATCAGTGAAATTAATGAACTGGGTCTGCATCTTCCATATTTCTGTCACTGACTTCTTATTCCTGTCCCATTCTATGCCAAATTGTCCTCTAGTTTTCTCCTTTTCTAAGACTTTGCCTCATCTGCTTGATGCATATATATCTCAGAATTTCATTTGAGCTTTGGTACTGATAATTTCTTGTGTGTCCATGGCAGCACTAGTTTTTGGTTGTGGTTTATTTTTTCACATATGCTTCATGCTTTACCTGATTCTGTTGTTATACAGTCAGCTGAATCACATCCTCTCTTACAGGCTTTCCTTAAAGCCTAGCTTTTCTCATTAGCTTACAGCTGGAACCCCCTGACATTAGTAAACTAGTATTTAAACCAGTCCTGAAAATAAGTGAGGTAAATACTGAGTTTCAAAAGGCTTAACAGTTCAGCTATGGCTGTCTCTGTCTCTGTGCACTCTTAATGGCCACTCATACATTGGAATTCTTTTCATGCAAGTTTTTCTGAAGGAGAAAGATCTTTTTCTATGTTAATGTAAAGATTTTTTTTTAGTGGATTTTTCCAAACAAAAACACATTTTCCAATCACAAAATCAATCACCTTTCTACCGGAGCAGCAGTTAATCCAGCAAGATTTGCTGGGAAGGCACTGTGTCCCGATGATGGAAGTATTCCTGCGTGTCATTGCCCAATGGCAAGTTATTCCGAAACACCATTTTTATAGGCTCTGGTATGGCAATTTAATAATCGTGATGCATGGCTTTCCTGTAGGCATCATTATTGCCTTCTTCGGAAGTAGTCCTTTCTCATGGCATGCCTGCCCAGATGCCCTAACACGGGGGGAGATACTCTGAGGAGTCTGCAGGGCCAGTCCAGCATGCACACTAACCATACATATATTCATGAGAGAGTGAAAGGAATTTAGAGTACGTTCAGTCTTACTTCCCAGCTATCGCTTAAAGGTAGCACTTGGCAGGAGATCAAGTGGTTTCCACATGCTAAGCGTTGGCCTGCTAATGGTTCCTTGCTATGATTTTGCACACCTGAAATCATGTGATTATACTTAAAACATGACCCAGGTCATCACACAGTTCACTTGTGGGGTGCCCTTAGAAGACCTTGCCTCTCCTGCCCATAGCGGTGCTGCTGGACTGGTCCTGGCTGTGGTGCTGCCAGGGTTACACAGTAACCCAGTCAAAGGAGATGATGTTTTGTAAATACTATCTCTTTCTCTGCCCTTATTGTGATACTAAGAGAGCTGATTAAAACAAGCTAGCAGGCAGAGCTCAGCTCCTTCCAGCTTTCGTCTGGTGCAGACCTTGAGTCCCACCTACTCTAGCAGGTGCCTACAGTGGAACAAAATAGGAGGGGAACTGGAAGCAGGCTGGCTATCCACAGATGCTGCCTAATTCCTATTGCCGCTGCAGTATCAAAAAACACAGGGACTACATAGATGGGCAGTGCTGAACAGTGTGGCTTTAGTAAGCATGCTCTCTAGATGCTTTAAGCCATTCTTCCTGCTATCCCACTTGCACTGCCTGGCTGCTCCTAATAAAAGCTTTCATTAGAATAGCAGCGTCATTATGCTTTCCCTTATCAGAAAACACACTACCACACCTTCATTTTAGATACAAAGCAATACAAATTGTCAGGAATCTCAGCTCAACTGCATTTCTTAGACAATCTTTCGTGCCCAATAGTTTTTGTGATATGCCCGTGCACGTGGATGACCCTTTCCCTCCACTGGTGAAATTTTAGATCTTGAATTTGTCTGAGGATAATGTTTGCCAGTTGGCTTCTTGTTCAGAGTTGATCCTTTACCAAAAGACTCAAATCAGTGATGACTAGCACATTGATATTAAATGCCAAGGTCACAGTTGAAGCTGAATGTTAGCAGTTCAAATTCCAATTCTGGGCTTAAAATCACAAAGAAGGAGTCAGTGTCATTACAATAATATTATTCTGATGTTAGAAAACATTACAGCAGTGCTCTGTGTTCTGTCTCTACTGAAAGTAGTGCTTTAAAGTAATATTAGAATTAAAAACCAATAGCTGAGAACTGATGAAAACAAGCAATTAGTGTCTAGGAAGAGCAGAGATACTCTTGAGACATTAAAAAGTGATTGGTGACTAATATTCCTTGGTGTAAGCTTCAGCAAGTTCAGCTGAAGGATATTGAGTAAATGCAAATCTTGAACTGGAGGAAAAAAACATGTTCTCTTATCAAACACATTACAAAATGTGACCAGAGTTGATGTTGTTTAACTCACCTGAAAGCTTAGCGAGGATTGTAAAACTGAACTGCTGTAGAGTAAAAGGGAAGTGAACCTGGTTTTGATCTCATTTACAGCAGGGTAAATAAAGAACAAGAGGAACGAGATTAAAATCATGTTCATGACATTCCATAGTCCTAGCTGCTGCTTCTACCACAGCGCTCTGGTTTTGATCTGGGGTGCTTTTATTCTTTCAAATAACTTATGGCAGCAGACTTGATACTTATGGGGAAGTCTCTGTGTAGGAACAACATGCTCCATTCTGTTTGCAGGGTGAGTACTTCGCAGTAAGGATTAGGTGATGTTGTGGAAAGGCTATTGCTTGAGTAGACCAAAATTATATGCTTCTTTACAGGCAGCTGTCAGTGTCTTTACTTTTGAAACTCCCCATATATATATTTATGTAGTTACTTTTTAAAGCATTGAAAAGGCTATTTAAAACTCCAGTTAAAGAAAATAATGATCTTCCCTAATAAATACCAAGAGAGTATTCTGCCAGGTCAAATTCTGTAAGTGTCTTGAAGAGTAACACAACTCTGAGGTAGTCCCAAGTTTCAACAAGTGACACAGGGGAGTTCGTCTCCTTGCAGATAACACAAATCAACAGTATGTATTCTGCAGTCTATGATGCCTGGAGACTCCTGGGAGCTTGTGGACTGAGAGGTTCTTGTAAAAGGACAAACAAAGGCACATCTATTGTCAGTAGGCATAATTTGTATACTTCTCTTCATGCAAATCCATAAGGTCCACAAACCAAAACAGGGTGAAAACCATTGGAGCTCATTACATTAATTTCTGGTCCCGCACAGGATGTAGTAACAAGGAACAGGACAAAAAAGCTGGGAATCTGCATTAGAGCAATGAGATGAAGGTGTTTGTCCAGGTGAAAAAGGGTGATTCTCTCAGGAAGTGGACTCATCTTGAGGGCATTATTCATATCAAATAAATAGTTCATTCTTCTGCTCTTGCCCTGTTTATCTCTTTGTAATAAAATTGAAAATTACTGGTGACTGTGCTAGGTTTGACTTAACCTTAACCTTTTTTTTTCATGATTGCTCTGGAATATGTTTGGTTTTTTTGGTTTGGTTTGTTTGGTTTTTTTCAGTTCTTTCCTTTCAATTAGCCCAAAGGACCTGTAATAGGTCATGTCTTTGCATTATTCTGGAGTGAGAACTTTTGCCTCTCTAAGATCTATCAAATTTTGACCAAGAAGAGCTGTACCACTTTCTTTCTGTCATGTGAGAGAAAACAAGACTGCAAACATGAGAAATCACTCCGAATTGCTATTCAAACACCTACATTGTTGGCACAATGCAAGTATTTCTAAAACATTGTTCTCTCAAATAGTATTTCTGATAGAGAAACCTGTTTGGTTTACTAAGAAGTCCAGAAAGAAATCAGAGGTTTAACTGCAGCAAACTGCCCATGATGTTTATTATGACCAAGGTGACTTAGCCAGTGAAACCATTTTCCACTTCTGGTTTAGATCCTTGTGATAGGACTAGATGCCTATAGCCAAGCTTAGATTTTTACAAGGAGACTATGTAGCCATCACAGTATCACATGGCTGGGAGCATACCTGTAGCACCATGCAATGCTTAAATCTCCCAACTGAGTCTGCAAATGGGGAGACCTTTCGAGATTTCTTTAAGAGTAACTGATTCCACTGTTGTCTGTTTTGTAGTAACTAAAATACTGGATATTAGAGAAATGCAAAGTTCACAACATTCTGTTTCCTGT
This sequence comes from Neomorphus geoffroyi, assembly GCA_033558235.1. Lineage (NCBI taxonomy): Eukaryota > Metazoa > Chordata > Aves > Cuculiformes > Neomorphidae > Neomorphus > Neomorphus geoffroyi. Next base: position 33,199,172 of record JAUMJM010000005.1, on the reverse strand, counting down.
GTAGAACAAAAAGACTCTCTGGTTAAGAAAATGTGATAATCCTATTGACCCATTTTGTTTTGGAGAATGGTTATAATATGTTTGAAAATTAAACTGAACCAATGCATGGTAACAGGTCTTTTAATGTGAAATAAATCCAAATCTCTAGAAATTATCTAAAGTTTAAGACATCTTTAAACCATTGGATTCTGAATGGTTATTATATCAGAGAAAGAGCACTGCATGGATGCAATGTTTCTTGTACTCCTTGGCGTGGTCACCGTCCATCCCCTCTCCTCCCCCTCCCTGTGCCAGATGGATTTATGGTCTTATTCAGTGCTGCAGCTCTTGGTATCTTATGTAGATCAAACACATTTGAATATAACCTTTTTTTTCAATGATTATGAAACTGCATTTTTCCCTCCTCCTTTTTTTTTTTTCCTTTGATACTAGGGAAAATCTGAAATGGCCATTGGGGTAAAATTAGAAACTGTGCAAAAAATGAATTTAAAGAAAGATTAGATAGCTCTGTGCTCCTGGCCTGCAGAATGGCATGTCTTGTTTACAAAAAATGGGAATAATGATATTTACCTTTCTTTGTATATCTCCCTGATATTTATGGATGACAAGTAGCATGCCAGGGGTAAACAGCAGCATATTTCAAAAGTGAGTTCAAGGCAGACAGAGATTCAGAGTTAACAGCGAAGCAGAGGAACATAATTACGTGAAGGTAAATTAAAAAGAGTTCAGAAACATAATATACTTTCTTTTTCTCATAGGTCCTGTACAATTTGTTCAAGTCTTTCTGCCAGATGCGCACAATTAAAGTTATTGACATATTCGCTGGGATTGCTAACTTCTTTATAGTGGGGATCGGTGGAGTATTGATTGGAATCCTTTTGGGATTTATAGCAGCCTTTACCACCCGTTTCACCCATAAAATCCGAGTGATTGAGCCACTCTTTGTCTTCCTGTACAGTTACTTGTCATACATAACAGCTGAAATGTTTCATCTCTCGGGCATCATGGCGTAAGTACCCCAGACTTCAGTAATAATAGCACCCAAGTAAGAATGCCAAAGGAAATTGCAGAGAGGACCTGATCTTGAAAACTTTGCCACATGGCATCTTTCCACTGTGCATGGCAGCGATGCTGGCTTGAGGATTTCCGGCCTCTCCCCTCCTGCTTCCTTCCATTCCATTCTCTTGGCTTGCCACCGCACCAGCTGTGTCACTAAAACTGTTCATGGCATCACACCATAAACCATATCTTTGAAATGTTCCAAGTTAAAAATAATCCCTTTTATTTTCAGTGGGGTTATTTTTAACTTAGATCAGTTTTATGACCTCTGTCCTCATGTCACTCTACAACTAGTCATAAGGGCATGACTGAGGGTGGCCCATAGTGATTTGGGGACAGTGGTGGCCAGGAGGGAGAGGGAGTGGTAGCCGGGAGGTTCATGGACTGATTTCACTTCTAATGCCAATATATTGTGAACTACATCTTCCCTTAGTCATGTGAGCTGCCAGTAAGTAGCATTCTGTGAAGGCAATGTATATATCATTAAGGCAAACTCCCTCTGGATTACAAGCACAGTAAGGATTGCATGAATGTAAAATTTACACAATCTAGTCCTATGGTGATACAACCCTTTAGTTTTGTGTCTTGATTTGTATGCCTATGTGTTACAATGCTTATATTATGTATTAAATAATATTATTCTTCCCACTTCCAACAGATGAAAATGTTTTCAGTCCTGATTTTTCACTCCTGGGCTTCAGTAAAGAGAGAACACAGCCTCTTGCTTTGTGTTGTTTATACTGTAACAACCCCAACTTTAGAAAGAACGTTTATGACATTTGATATACTTAAATGATTTGCCTTGGTTCCAAGTAGTATTTTTAAAGGCCAACCTTCTTTAATGACTTTGTATTGTTCTAGTGACAAATATAAGTCACTCAAGCATTAGGAGCATAGCTTTTTGTGAAAGCTCAGATGTTACTTGTACATGTCACTAATACTTAATAGTTCCTCAACTGATGATTACCTTTTAGGAAAGTGAAGACAAGTTTATGATATCATAGTCATGCCAGTGTAAGGTTTTCTGGGGCTGGAAGCAATTTATGTGGAAACTTACGGCTGATTATGTCAGCAGTATAAAAATAGAAATATGCCATGAAACAGGGGGGGTTGGTACTTTAATGTAAGTAAGGAGCTAAAGATTGTACGGGTTTCTTTCTCTGATATGAGCCTAAATAAAGTAACATATGCATCAACGTTGACCGAGTTCATAAATGTCCCATCTCTTTCCCTAGCTTCTATTCATAGCATTTGTGTGGTTTCTAGTTTCCTCCAGTTCTGAAGATGAATGTCCTTGATATGCTATGATCAAATACTTGAAGGGCTTCTAAGTAAAAAACGAGTGGCTTAATTGTACATGGAAAAAATTATAGCAGTATGCACAGAAGTACTGATTTTGACATGCTGCATCCAGGATACAGTGGAAAGGGCACGCCAGGTCTGGTGGTGGGTCAGTGGACCGGCCGCATGCCAGTGCCTGTGACTGGCACACCAGTGCTTTGCATGGCAGTAACAAGCTATTCCTTTTCATTTGCCCCAGAGGAAAAAAGAAGTATTTTTTCTCTCCAACAGCACAATGGAAAATAAGTTATCTTTAAAATGCCCTGTATCTGTTTTTACGCTAAACGTGTTTGTAACAGCTGAAGGAGCTGGATATCTTAGTAACACTTCTGGGGAGCAGGAAGGGCTCTCTGCAGCCACGTAGCGTCTCAGCTGCAGTTAGATGTAAAGTGTGTCCTCTCCCAGCAGTGCTGCTGAGGGCTTATAGGACCCATAATCTCCACATCTCCTTGGAGTAAATCTACCCATGCCTTTCACATGTTGTTAAACTTTGAACTGCAGAAAGTATTTTGCTCTGTGTCACAGTGCAACATGCACCGGTATTGAGTTCCCTATCCTTTTCAGCAGTGAATGACTCATGGCTTGATTGCCTGGGTCTGACTTCAAAGTCAGCCCTCCTTTGAGCATGTAGTTGGACCAAATGACCTTGGAGTGTCCCCTACAACCTGGGTTATTTATTCATTATATGATTCTGTGGCCATTTATAGTTCAGCCTATAGAGGACAATTTCCTGTTCTCCGCTTTTTCACCCATATCCGTGCAAGTTTGTTACACTACTGATTCCTGATTCCTTCATAACCAGATTCCTAAAGATAGTCAGTGAAGAGCTTGTGGTTACATGCTGTACCATACTTCAGGTTGATGGCATGAGCAGGAATGTACAATATTATCAGATAAATAAAATGCATATACAGAGTGCCTCGTTTCTGTGCAACTAGGAATTCACTGGCAGAGGAATAGAGGAGAATGAAAGGTGCTTGTCCTTCTCCTGATAAGTCAATGTACTCATTCTGGGGACAAACGATTCTTGAAGCATCCATTTGTAACCCTGGCACCAGGTTACCTGGCTGAAATAGCAAAGGGTAGGAACCATGTCCCTGTGAGCTACAGTGAGAAAGATTTTTTTCAGAAGGAGAGGAAAGAGCTTCAGCTGTAATTAGAGCTGGGCTTTAATCAGGGACATGGGTGTAAAACACAAAGATGTGAGTCTGAACTTTATTTGCTTGGTTCCATTTCTAATTATAATGCTGCATTTTCTACTTACTAATCTCACATAAAGGTTGTGAAGCAGCAGAACTATTAATATATGGTGGGTTTTTGTTTTGTTGTGTTCTGTTCTTTTTTTTTGCAACAGTGAATTAGGAAGCTGAAAGGAACAAACATTGAAACTACTGTAAATTTAGTAGGTCAAGGAAACTTGAGGATTGAACCCAGTGGCCTAGTTTATTGCAGTCATGACAGAAACTGTACTGTTTGTACAGGAGGACTTTTGTTCTTCAGAAGCACAGAAGGTTGCAAGTTAATTGCAATTAACTGTTTTTTCCCTCTCCTTCTTGATGAAGGCAGCTACCTCAGGTCTCAGAATTGGAAGGCAGAATTAATGTATGTGCATAAAAAATGTAAAATAAAAGACATCTAAGATTTTGCTTTGATTATGGTGATAGTAAAGATTTAGTTTGGGAAGAACGTATTATTATTGTAAATATGTGCATAAAATCTTGCATATTTAAAGAAATTGATTTTATTTTAAATTTTAGCATTTTATTGCCATTTCATTTTCAAATTAAAAAGATTTCAAATTTTTTTTTAATGTAAATAAGTACTCTGAAGAGATACCAGACTTAGAAAGTGAGCAGTGATTAGCTGCAGAATATTAGTTACTTGAAGAGTAACACATAATGTACAGCACTATTTGTTACAGTAGTGAACCAACTCATCAGTTAGTTGACACTCATTGAATGAATGCAAAATGTGACTGAAAATAATATTATGAGTGTTGTCCCTTTAAATTCTAGTAGTTAAGCATGCTAGGTGTTTTAAGTTACAGTTTGCAAAGATCCTAATTAATCTGGTGACAAATTCTTATCGGACATCTATTTACAGTGTCTGCATTACCTCAGGATCCAAAACCAAACCATGTCCAGGGCATGCTTCCCCACTCCCCAAGCTGCAGGGCTTTCCTAAATTACTATAATATTGAAAACTATTTATTTTTAAAAGATAATAAATAGTACTTAATGTTTTGTTGTGTCTTTGATGCAGACCTGACAGCCCTAATAACTTTGAGTAATAAACTGCAGCTTTGAAACTCCGAAATGACCATGGGTCTTGAAATAGCTGTTTTGCAGCGTGCCCACTATGTTCTTGCTATATTGCATTTGCTGCCCCTTCACTTGTCAGCTCCACTGTGAGTGCAATTGGCTGGAGGTAGCTGAGATACATTGAACGTATTATATTTATGTGGTTAAACAGTGCATGCACAGAAAAGCTGTCGTGACTCATGACATAACCTGAGATATCTGTGGGTCTGTCAATGCAGCCTGTGGCTTGTGGAGAGCTGGAAGTGAGAAGTGAAAGTGTTAAGCAGATTTGAGACCCTTCTTCACCTATATTTTGAGGCTGGTCACCAGAACTGTGTGTAAATCGAAGAAACTGGGAGTGTTTGACAGCTTCTGGGCTCCAATGTATGACCTGGCCAAGTTGTCACTATTTGTCCGGACAAAATCCATGCGTGGCCCAGGTCCTGTCCCACTTTCTTCCAGAGATATGCAGAAACATATGTTTGTGGGATCTATGGTGGGTCTACGACAAGTCCCCAGTATGGGCAACTGTAAGATCAGAACAAGTGGGAGAGCAGTGAAGAGCATCGTCAGTCTGTCAATATTGGCAAAAATGCAGAACTTCTGTTGTCCCAATCATATGCTCAAATCAGAAACATTAGGTGAACCACTGAGTGTTGCAGGGAGAAAGTTTGTATGCTTATGAAGTCCGAATGATTTTTCCGCAGTGGTTCCCACATAACCATGATGAGCTCTTGTTCCCCAACAGCAAGCTACTCTTGGGCCACAGAGGGTCTTTCTATTCAAGACCATGATGAAATCAGCTGACAATGAGGAGAGAGCTGACAATTATGTTAGTTCTAAGTGCAGATGGGTATCTGGGATAGTTTTTGTTCAGCTTTCCTTCTTAGTCTTGGAGTTTGCTTAGGGTTAGAGGTAGTTTTTGCATGACAATGGCCATTTTATTTTGGGCTGACTAGATCTGCTTCTCTGTCAGCAAGTGACGAAAATGTAGGGTGAAGGCCAGGTTAGGTGCACATTTTGGCTAGCAAACCCTCTCCACCTGTGTTTGTAAGACGCTGCCTGTCTCATTGGACTTCATCTGTTCCCACATAAGATCCTTTTCCCTGGGTTTTATTCACCCTGATATGCCTGCAGGGGCTGTGCTGCTTGACAGAGGTCAGCGAAGAACATTGTGCCCTCTTCCAGAGTCCATGTGTCCTCCCAGATTCATCCCTCATAAGTAATGCTGCCCAGTCAGTTTGGGGATGTGGATGTGTGGGTGGAGTCAGAGATCTACAGCTACGTTTCAGATTTTGGCCATTTTCCTCCAAAGCAGACCATGCTGGCTCCACTTGAGAGGAGGAAAATTCTGGACAAAACTACCTTTAATTAATTAAGACCCAACATTTTCAGAGTCTGCCAGTCACTACTGCCTCAGCTGTCCCTATGGTCACCCTCTTGCAAAATGTGAAAAAAGCTTACTACACAAAGGTCCTTTTGAAGTTACTGCTGCCTCTGAGATCCACCTTTCTGCTTTGTAAAAAAATTTTCAATCCGTTCTTTTAGAAGAAAGAACCTAGACATATGTGTTCAAAATGTTAGTGAGCTTTTTTTGAGATCTCCTTCAGTCTTCCCTTCCAATTGCACTCACACTCAGGGACATTTGAGTTATTCAGAGATAGGGCTTTTGACTTAGAGGCAGGACATGCTCAGCATAAGATTTTCTGCAGTGCAATCTCCATGAGATGTGGGAAAATCTTCTTCAGCTTTTTCCAAAGAGCTGGTGGCAAACCTACCATCCTCCTCCATGAGTTCGAGTAATGTGGATATTTCAGTAGGAAGAGATACCCCTATGCTGGCAAATAATTATAAACTGAAAACCTGGCGTAACTGGAATAAATAAACATAGGACAAGTCCTCATGGGCTGTTTTCAGAAAGACAAGATAAATACACATTTTTATTTAGATTTAGTGTTCACAGTTTGACTGAGAGCCCATAACATTTTTAACTGAGAAATCAGAAATCAGACTTTTTTTTCCCCTAGGTAACAGAACCAGCAGTCACAGCTATTTCACAGTGCATCTTGTCTTAGTTGCTCATCCTGATAATTATTAGGCAATTCAGACTGTGTTTCCCCACACTGAGGCATTACCTTGAGGTTATCCTCCAGCCAACTCTGATAAGCGTCCTTAAACCTGTACACTTTGTAGCTGAGTGGTCCTCAGCCATCCCTGCACCATGGGAACCATACTGAGCAAATCATGTATAGCCAGTAATGTCATTCTTTGCACTTCCTAATGATAAAGAAACTCTATTTACTAACACAAACTCAGAGCATGGACTCTTAAGCATACTTACAGTAAGCTCTGTCTTTTCTCTTATGTATCAGCTGAGATTCCCATTTCATTTATTCGTAAGTGCTTTAAATGGGCAACAGCATCAGCATGATTTCTGGGGTGTCTTTCTCTTATTCAGCCATATGCACAGGCAAAGCAAGCAGTGGCCTAGAGTGGTGGAGGATGACAAATTGTCTGTAGCTTTGCTGCTTGCTTTGCCTGGAAAGAGGAGATGGCTACTGTCACTGCCATTGAAGAGGGTAATGATTTGGTGGGAAAACTGGTGATGGGAAGGGAGGTGAGCTCTGCCCCAGGACGTGCAGTTGCCATCCTGTCTAATGTCTCTCAGCAGTAATATAAGCAGCAATCCCTATTTTCCAGGGCTGCTTCTGGGTCTCCTCAGCTCTGGCTCTTTCAAAACACAGAGTTTGAGTGACGTGGATTTAGTGTGTGACATGTCTCTCCATATGCTGATGTCTTTTCAGGAAACTCCCCACTGTGGAAAAAAAATATCACGCCCCAAACTGTAGGTTCACCAAGGCTATGAATTTGAGATCGGTTATGTAATAAGTTAGGCTTTGTATTTTATATAGGACCATGGAAAAGTGAGTAGTGTACTGTAGAAATGAGAGAAGCTGAAAAAAAAAAAAACTAAGCCAGTGAAATACAGGATAATATTTGCCTTTCAGGATTACAGCTTGTGCCATGACCATGAATAAATATGTGGAGGAAAATGTTTCCCAAAAATCCTATACAACAATAAAGTATTTCATGAAGATGCTAAGCAGCGTCAGTGAGACCTTAATCTTCATCTTCATGGGAGTGTCTACAGTTGGGAAGAACCATGAGTGGAACTGGGCCTTTGTTAGCTTCACTCTCCTTTTCTGTTTAATCTGGAGGGCACTGGGTAAGCAAGTCTCACACTACGTGTGAGTATTCTTTGCAAGTGAAACTTTTTACCTCTTCATATGTAGAAAATGCCAAAATTTAGACAGAGTCCCATCAGCTTGCAGAAGGTTCATCTTATTTGTAATGTGTCCTAGATTGTAGGGTCAACTTCCTTCTTCCCCCAAAATGGAACCCAGAAATCAGTTTGGTCCTGATCCTGTCAAACTGAAGTCAGAGGCAGTCTTCTTGTTAATCGGAGTATATATGTTAAGTAAAATAATGTTTACAAATAAGGACTTTTTGCTTGGGAAAATTAGCAGTTGCACAACAATTAAACAGACTGTGGGTTTTGGGGTTTTTTTTGTTTGTGTTTACTAGCTTTGGGATTTTCCCAGTCATTGGCATAAGTAGCATCAAAACAGGAAATGTTACACTTGAAGTGTTCAGGTATACACTGTGAAGAAAAAATTCCTATAAGAAACTGCTTCATCTCTCCTGAGTTTGCAGTACTAGGTCTTTTTCTTTTACCTTGAGACCTAAGCACAGGTGAGGCTCGTAGGCCTTACAAGTTCCTGGGTAACGATTCGGTCCCTTTGTGCATAGAGGAGGCTCATGCTCTGGTCTGCCTCTGCACCCCTACTTCCAGGTCCCAAGTCTCCTTCCAGTGCAAATATCTGGACTGCTTTCCTTCCTGCAGCTGCAACCCCACAATTAATACCTCATGCTGAAAAACAACCAAGCAGCCTAACTGCTCCCAGCTCCTAGCCCCAATTCTTGCTCCCTTCACCTGCCTTTATACCATTACTCCAGTCCATCACGTCCCTAGAACCTTTGCCTTTGGTACATCATCATACACTGGCATCTTGTCACTCTATCCCAAGTCTGGCATCCTTCCTGTCCATGCAAATAAAATTAAGTGAGTGAATAGGAGTTTGCAGGATTCAAAGCACAGATTGACGGAGGTAACAAGCCAAAGTGTTCAAAAGCACCTCAAATCATATTAAAAAGAAAATTAGGGGTCTTGGTCTGTACTGACACAGAGAATTATTGCCAATCTAGAGGTGCAAAGTCTAGCAGATAGCTGTCTTGTGGAGATCAGTTAGCTGCTTCAGGTCCTAAGTTCAGCTAATCTGAGGTGGTTAGCTCACTAAATATGTTTAAGATGATGCTCCTTAGGCATTTTAAATTTTTCTTCCATGGTGTTTTCAAGCTGCTAAGTAATGTTTCATTTCTTCAATAATACACAGATAAGAAGCAACTATAAGTGTTTTAAAGCAAATATTAACACTTGTGGGGGATTTCTGTGTAAGTTTAATTTCCCTTGTTTCCCCTCCTCCCTGTATTTCTGTGTTTTGTTTGGTTTTTCTTTTCCCTCAGGTGTTTTTGTTCTGACTCAGATCATTAATGTGTTCCGGACAATTCCTCTCACTTTTAAGGACCAATTTATTATTTCCTATGGAGGCCTCCGAGGAGCTATTTGTTTTTCGCTTGTATTTCTGCTTCCTCCTGCTGTGTTCCCCAGGAAGAAATTGTTCATCACTGCTGTTATCGTGGTCATATTCTTCACCGTTTTCATTCAGGTAATTTCTTTCCTCTTCTGGACTTTTTCTTTCTCAGACAGGTTGTAAATAAGCAGTGGATAGAAAAACAGATGTCCTAACTTACTGGAAGGAGCACACTTGAAGGTACTTTCCATGGTTATTGTTTAAAAAAAAAATGTTACGCAGACCGCAGACAGGTAGGAAAAGTATGCCAGATATTAAATACTTATGCTAACATACAAGTAGCATTAAGCATTTAAGACCTAGTGAGGTTGGAGTAGAGATAAAAGATAATCTGGGTACAGCCTCAGCACTAATTCCTCGCTAGAATATTTAAAGTTGTGCGTTTCCTCAGGAGTTCGGTGCTGGATTTTGTGGACAGAGAGCAGGAGGTGGAAGACACTTGATGGCATTGAGAGAGGGACTGGAGTGTGTGAGACTGGGTGTTAGGCAGTGATGCAGTAAAAGAGCTGGACATCCATCCAAAAGCACCAGTTGTGCAGAAGACTGTGGAGAATTTGTCTCTGGTGTCAACCTGGCCACGGAGGCCTGGTCGCAGTGACCAAGAAAGAGAGAAGTGACTGAAACTAGTAAAATTTAGAGGAGGTTAAGCAACTCAAATAAATATATGGGTCTAGTCATTATCCAGAACATAGAGAGAGATGTGAGAGGCTAGTACACAGAATTTCAGGTCTGTGGGAAAAAACCCTTATTTTTTAACCTACCTTTTACATGGAGAAAGGTGTCATGGTAAGTAGCAAATATCTGTCCTCCAGCTTGGCTGGAGGAACTGGGTGTTCATTAGTTGATGTTAGCATGTAACCTGTGAAAACTGATTTTGAAGGGTAATTTAAAATGTGGATATAAATTAGATATGTTATGAAGTGCAACATGGTTTGCCAAAGGGAAACTTAGTATCATTCTTTGATAAGGCAATTTATTTTCTAGAGTAATCTCATCTAACAGGACTATTGTAAAATCTTAGGAGGGAGATGTACGTAGGAAGTTGTAAGCTTAATTACATCTTAAACCAAGGCTTAAATTGACATTAGGGTGATTGTAAAATGAATGATGAGGGAGCTGACAGTTTCTCCTATAAAGGGAAATAGAAGCATATAGTCCTTTAGGTCAGAAAGATCCTTTGGGGGTCTCTATTCCATCCCCATGTCCAAAGCAGGGCCACCTTCAAAGCTAGATCATGTTGCTCAGGGCCATGTCAATTTGAGTTCTGAGTACCTCCATGGATGGAGATCCCCCAGCCTCTCTGGGCACCTGCTCCGGCATTTGGTCACCCTGGTCAGATAACGGGCTGGCTAGATGCTGTCAATGGAATTCCTCAAGGATGGTTCCTGGGGATGGTTTTGTTTAATATTCCCATTATTGATCATGGCACATAAACATAGGAGTTCTTTGCTGCTGATGTTTTTAGGTGACAGGCTTTGGAAGGTGTTCTCAGAGTGACAGCAAGATGGGATCTCAGATAGAAAGATGAGAATAACTGAGGGCCAATATGATAGAAAAAAACCCAACTTTAACAGTAGTAAGTGTAAACATATTCTTGGAGTTCCGTCCTAGTAATTTCTCTTATGAAATGAGAATCTTTCATTTAGAAAAAATAGAAAAGGAAAAAGGCACAGGTACAGAGTTGATAATGGGTTGAAGTTTAAGCCATCAATGCAATGGGGGACAGAAGAAAGGGAAATCTGATCTTATGACATACTGAGACAGGTATTTTCATCAGAGAATAATGTCATGTTCTAGAGTGATCATGGGACTAGTAATTCTGTCATATGAAAGGAGACTAGGATGCCTTGGGCTTAGCAAAATGAAGGAGAAGAGGGAATATAATTACTGTTTATATCAGGGAGTGAACACCAGCAAAGTAGGAACACCGTTTAAACTGAAAAGACAAATGTTGGCACAAGAACAAAGTGGTACAAAGTGACCGTGATGCACCTAAGAACCAGCTTTCTAATTATCAGAACAATGAGGTCCAGGATGAGTGTTCCACTATGAGCAATGGGGCAAAGAAACCTAACTACTTTTAAGATAAAGCTTGATTCATTTATGAAAAGAAATATCTGACCTTGTTGGTTGGTATAGTATGGACTGATGGCAACACTGTGAGAGATTCATTTCTCTCCCCTGTGCCAGTATGCCTATACAACTAAACAAATTGTGTCAATTCCTCCACAAATAATTGTTCAAACTCATTATATCATTCTGAGATAGCCAAAACATTCTGGGTTTTTTTCTGAGAATAGTCAAGCAAGGACACATATTTACAAAAAGTCTTAGTCTTACAGGTATCAAATAGCAATCTGAGTAGTACTGTTGGCCCATTTTTGAGTACCTGTTTTGGAAATAATTACTGAAAAAGAGGATTTGATATGTTTGCTTTGGAATGATGTGGGGTCTGTTTATCAATTCAGAAAACAAGTGAGATTTTTTCTGATACATAGCAGAACTGAAAAATAAACTTAGAAACCACTATGGATGAAGTAAATAATGTATTCCTAATGGGGTTTGTCAGGTTGCCCCTCTTGGACCTCTTAGCTCTAGGAAGCCCAATCCTTCTGTTGCATTAGTAGGGTCTGTGTGCTGATAAGGACTTCATAGGTAATTGCAAATCCTGCTAATCACAAAAGTTCTCTATTATAATTATTGTGTCAGGCTGGATTTTGGGGTTATGAAGGTAAAAGGGTATCCAGAGCTAAAAAGATAGCCACAGCCATTTTCAGTGCTCTGACAGTGATGGAAAAGACCAAAATGCTTTGTTATTTCTTTATGTTTATGGAAAAAAACCCAGAACTATTTGCCTTTTTTTTTTTCTTCACAGGGAATAACAATTCGCCCTCTGGTGGAGTTTCTTGATGTCAAAAGGTCAAATAAAAAGCAACCTGCTGTTAGTGAAGAAATTTATAACAGGGTATGTTGTTGCAGCTTCAGTGGCATAGATGAAACCCTCACATAGATGAAATTCCTAGTGGCTTTCCATAAGACAAGGATTTGGCATACAGTATTACTGAGATCTGTGATAGCTCTTACCAGAACAGTAACCAAAATGTTGCATTTAACCTTTGGCAATTATCAAAATTAACATTACTATATATCATTATTTCGGAATGTTGACTTTCTTACTTGTTCACCTCTTGAAGTAAATCAACTTTCTGTAGTTTGTTTCACAGAGGAGAACGTGTTTTAGAATGTGGCTACATAAGGAAAACTTTGGAAATCTAATTACATTACATTGCATTTGAGTTAGTCTAATTAAACAGTGCAAACTCCTCCTAAACACACTCTTAAACTTACTAAACTCTCACATCAGCCTCTTTATGTATTGGGATTTGGCATGTGTATGACTATAATCATTGCAGTTTGTTAGCCGTGCATATTCTTGAATGGACTTCTCCTTGCAGCATTGGATTTGTGGCAAGTGGCTTGAAATTCCAAAAATGAGTAATAATAAGGGCCATATACAGCAAAGCAGTCAGTCTAAGCATCTGAAAGTCCATCCTTCTAGAACTTCTCGTTTGGTCCTATCTACCAAGTTTTCCCCCTGAATTTGAGAGATCCATACTATGATGCTTGAATGAAGAGCAAACAAGCTGCTTCTGGGGATAAAGTGAAATCTTAGCTGAACTGAGTCTTTCATAAATCACAATAGACTGAGAAACAGTGTGTTTCTAACATTAGGTGCTCAGGGTGCTATGAGGTGAGGCTAGAGCGCAGTCCCTTGAAACAGGAGCTCAGAACCTGATGCCGTATCTCAGCTCTGTCCTGTGTATCCTGAGGAGGCTGTGCTGATGTGGGGACCTGCTGCCCACTCAGTCTCTCCCCTTTGCAAAGTCATACTTGGTTCATTGTCAGGCCTGGGAAAGTCCCTAAAGTAGTCCCAGGCGTAGCCCTAACTGGTTAGGGAACTTAAAAAAAAATATGGGAAGGAAAAGTTAACTCGAGATTCAGGCAGGACCTGAGCAAGACTGACATTGTGGCAATTATCAAGTAACTTCTGTACTTCTGGGGCTGTGAGCTAAGGAAGCTTGAGGGGATCAAAACACAGTCTGGCTCAGAGTTTCATTAGACTGCATTTAGTTAAACTGAAGTATTGTCTGAATTCTGACTAGACTTTTCTGTTTTGAAGTTAGTTAGAAACTGTTACATCTCAGGGCAAACCAAGTGATGTCTCTAATTTTATGTAATGAATCAACATTTCCTGTTTAGTTCTTTGACCACGTGAAGACTGGAATTGAAGATGTGTGTGGACACTGGGGTCACAACTTTTGGAGAGATAAGTAAGAATGGCTTTTAAATCCCTTTGTTATGCAGAGGAGGCTGAACTGTCTCAGCAGCAAGAAATGAAGGTTGTTGGGCATCATATTGCGTTTTCAGCATTTTATTCTTGAAAGCGGATGGTTGTTTTTAGAACATGTGGGTTACAAAGGGAAAGCAGCAGAACAATGTCTTTTAACTAAACCACAAGCAAGTAGAACAAAATTTCCATCTGGGAAGAAACACAGCCCTCTGATGCCAGGGTAAAGGATTGTACCTTCTGAGGGTGTGTGTCTTCTCCCTGTTTCTGTTTATTTCAGGGCATTAACTGTATGTCTTCTGAGACTTTCATCCCATACGGCTTTCCTCCTGCAAATTGTACGTCTTTGTGGTGTTAAGTGAGGGGTTAGTTCCCTGTTTGATGGGAAACATACAAAAGCTTTGGGACTTTCTCTAGAAGTATCAAGGCACTAGTTGGCATGAAGTGCATGAGAGATCCCAACAGCAGAGAGCTCCACGGTTCGTGATGGTATTATTTAAGACTTAGTGTCAGTTAAGAAGATTACCACCAGCAATACCTAAATAATTCATGTTTTCAATTTAGCTGCTGAATCTTCATCATCATTGGTTTGGATCTACCTTGCTTTTCTCAGAAGCGCACTCTTTTATACTCAAATCATTTAGACCAAAAGCACGGGTATTGCTTGCCCACCTTCTAGTCACTGCTCCAATAAGAATTTAAGTGGTTATTTTTACAAAGCTGAATAACAATAGCAAAGAGGGTTGGGAAGAGCCCTCTTCAAATGACTTGAGAGCATGGCAGTGAAGACACTCTCCTGACAGATGTATGACAGGGGTACAACTTTCCTTTGCTCAGCCTGGTTCTTGTCCAGTCTGTGGGAGGCCTTTAATTTACAGATTATGGAGCAAAGGAGAGTCCCACCTCTTTGTGACCTTCAGAAACATTTTTGACCCAAATTCAAGAATAATTTCAGAATGACCGGAGGGCAAAATAGTTTCTGAAAAACAAAATCACCCCAGCTGTAATCAATATTTTTTCACTAAGCATCCAAGAGTGTTGCAGTTGCTTGGGAAGAAGGGAGAACTTCCAAAGTTTTACAAAAGCAGGCTAAAATTTCAAAGAAAAGGAGGCAGTGTGAATTTAGACCTTTTATTTGTTATTACAGTAAATATTTAATGTTCTCTTTGTCATGAGGAAAATGGAGAATTAAGAATAATATTGTTTAATAGCACGGAATACCTAAAAGTTAAAAGCTGCTGCTAGGGAAACTGTCTATTAACTTATTAACCAAAACATAGATTAAGTCTGCCTATCTGAAGCAAAGATGAACTTGACCCTTTATTATGTTACTCAGTACTAGGTTATTAATATGAACAGACACATTTCCAGGGAATAAACTCCTTCACAATTGCGTTAGCTGCAGTACATTGGCTCTCCTTAACTATGCTCAGAAAAGATTAACTGTTTGGATTGGTTTGCCTCACATACAGGTTTAAGAAGTTTGACAATAAATACCTGCGAAGACTTCTAATCCGGGAGAACCAGCCCAAATCCAGCATTGTTTCTTTATACAAAAAGCTGGAAATCAAACATGCGATTGAGATGGCAGAGAGTGGAATGATAAGCAAGGTCCCATCGGCGGCGTCTCTCAGGTAAGCAAGTGGTGCCAGTGTGGCCAAGCATTTCGTCTGGGTCATGTAATTTATTTTACAACCCAGTCTGTAGGATAGGATAATCATTTTTACTTAGAACACTTTGTGTCCAAATGTCACCTGAACAGTAAGGAAATACAAAACAAGAGCATTTTGCCTGCAGCTCACACAGGAAACTGCGAGCTGTGCTAGTCTGGAGCATGTAGTTTTACAAGGGCAGCAGCTCATGGGAACATTGATTTGACATGTAGGGCGGATCTGGATTTGAACCAGTGCATGCCCATCTGCTGCAAACAGCTATGGGGGAAGCCTGGAGGGCATTTTGAAAAGTACTTAAATCAAATTTACAATTTAATGTAATTTATATCAGATTTTGGAAGCTGAGTTTTAAGCCTTACCGCTGACTCATATGAGATCCAGATTTCATTCCTACCTGTTCCTCCGTTGTTTTGAAAGGTTGTTTCCAACTCTAACAAAGGAAATAGTTTAAATGTGCTTCCCAATCACAAAAATAAAAACATTCTTCTCTCTCTCTCTTTCATCTATTTTCCTTTTTTATCCTGCCACAGTGAATATCATGAAGGAAAGATAAAGCCGCTTTCTCCCACTGAAATGGAAAACATGCGGGAAATATTAACAAAGAATCTCTACCAAATACGACATCGAGTAAGGATGAAGTTCTGCATACTTAAATATCCCACTAATCTTTGAATATATTGTTTACCTTCCTAACATGTCTTTGGGCTACTACATCTGCTGTACCATAGCATGATAAGTAATGTTGTTATTTACTTTTATTGGCTATGAATCCATGTCCTATCATATGTACAGAAACATATTCACACTTCTTTATATAAATAGGTTACTTGATCTTGCACTATTGATAAAGTTTAATGTTTTTGTCATATTACTTGCAATATATTTACATTATTTTAAAAGGATCATAGGTGCAAATTCAATCCAACATTGTCCACCTATATCACTGTTTTGGTGACTTCATGATATGAGATTAGAGTTCCCACTTGCCTCCAGTGGTGAGGTTGTTTTATTAAGGGAAGAGGTGATGATCTGGAAAAATAGTGAAATAAAAGCAAAAGGACATTTCACATTTAGCCTCCTGTGGCTAAGTGGTTTGAATGCCTGAGCCCTTGGAAAACATTCAAAAGTCAAGCAAGCTTCAGCTTGCTGGAGGTAAAAATTACTTCCCCCTAAATGACTAATTTTATCGCTTTCAAATGTGCGTCCTCTATTGACATATTGACTAAGCTAGTTCTACGTGGTGGTAAACACTGTATTAAGCCAGCTTTTTCTAATTTCTCTTTCATTATAAATATTGGCAGGTTAAAAAAAACCTAAACCCAACAAAACAGGTGCTTGTGAAGCAGATGACTAAAAAATGCTGGCATAATTAATGTGCTTCTTCTTAATCATCTGCAGTATGATTTTGTTTATGAGGATTTATGATGCTTATTAAAACATTAAAGCAAAAAGCCTGGTTTGCACTGTGCATGTAGTTCAACATGTTTGACATTATGCTTTTCAGAATGTGACCCCTGCTTCTGTGTTTCAGACAATGTCATATAACCGACATAGCCTGGCTGCAGATGCAAGTGAAAAGCAGGCCAAAGAAATTCTGATCCGTCGCCGGCACAGCCTTAGGGAGAGCCTGAGGAAAACGAACAGCCTGTCAAGAGAAAGACCGGTACTTGCATTTTGTTTGTTTTACATAAAGCCATTCCTTGTAGCTAAATGTCATGCAGAAAAACAAATGAAATGTGGGAAAAATAAATTCTGAACACACTACACATATAATCACAGTATCACAGTATCATAAGGTTGGAAAAGACCTTTGAGATCATTGAGTCCAATTTATGACCCAACACCTACACCTACTCCTTAAACCTTGAATTGCTCACATGGGCCCCTTGATTTGTGTTGACCCCTTCAGCAAAGCTTCAGTCTTGTAGAATGTGATATAGGAGTGTGATCTCCTGCCATAATTATATCTCAGAGGAGCTGGAGATGCTTTGTACACAGTGTAGTTCTAAGGGATGGTCAGTAGACTCTATCACCATTTTGATGAAGTATGGATGATCAAGGTCGAAAATGTCTTTGAGACAAACTTCTTACGATATTGTCCAAAATATGGGAAAGAGAACTTAAAATTGAGTCTGAGTGAACTCTTCATTTGAAAAATATTGTGGGCTCTTTGGTATTCATGAAATGTAGTCAGGACTTCAGGTTTTGACACAGAATAGGAAAACCCACCTACAAGAAATGCCGTGACATGACAACATTTGGCTTTCTGAGGCAATCCTGCAATACCTTCTCTGTAAACTTCAGACTGACCATGTTTGAAAGCAGCATACTGATTCAGCAGTGAAGCTGATCATGCAGATCATCTTCCCATTTTAGGTATTAGGGAAATTAACCATTCTATAAACATGCATTTTCATGTTAACAGGAATACTTAATGACTGTTGGCTTCATTGATACAGTTGTCCTTCGGCAGCTGAGGCTGGAATGACTCCAATAAGTGCTACATCTCATTTGTGATCATTACCAGGGCTATTGTGATGTTAATTGTAACAATAAGTCTGTTCCTAAATGATATTTTTCCCTCTCAACCACAGTTATATATGTTATCTTTGTCATACAAATAAGTTATTTACTAGGTGGAATAATGAAGAGACTCAGTAAGGTTGAGACATTTTTAGGGCACAGAGAGAAACAGTGTGTCTGACAGCTTTTTAAAATGCACAGGCTGCACTTTTAAAAGTAATTATGCTTGGATAAATCCACCACAGAGGGAAGCATAGTGGTCCTGAGCAGCACAACAATATGTAAAGAAGAAAAATCTCTCACGGACAATAATTTCCTTTCAGGTTCCCTTTGAGCGTGAAACAATGAGTGGTACAAGCAGGGGAGGGCTTGTAGAATGTAGAGGTTTTAAAACATCTTTGTAACAAATGTAAGAAAGGATGCCCTTGAGAAATTTTTGCATTTTGAAAAAAGAAACCTGGAAAGTACGTCTCATGTTCCAGGAAGTATGAGGTGTGCTCTGTACTCAGGGCCTTCAGAGCTTATTTCTGGGAAACAAGGATTTTATGCCTAGAACTGGTAAATGATCATGCTGGTGCCTAACTTCCCCGTCAACTTTGGTGTGACTAGTCAACCGTATAAAGTCATTTATATGTGTAAAGCATTTGCAGGATCAGAATACAGATTAGTTCTGGTGCCTGAGCCTCAGCTGCAACCTACTTTTTGCAGCTTACTAATAAAAAGTTCCAAACTGGAGGTGCATGAAGTGATGCCACGCTTGCAGTGTTCGCCTTCTTCAGGAAAGTCTCTACAGGTAAAGTTGAGGTTAGAAAGCCTACATTTATTAACTTTGATCTCAGAGGGCATATCACTAGGCTTCTGTTTGATTAAGCTGCTTGAGATTACTCAATCTTTACCTTAGTTAGCACAGACCTCAACCAGCAATCAGTGTTAAGTATGTAGTAAAAGATCACGTATTAGCTAATTCTAAACTACTCTCTAGCCCTTTAGCTACATAAACCCATTCAAGCCTCAGTCGTGTGTCTTAACATACATTATGCAGGTACTTCACATTGCAGTAACTTAACATGTTTTATATTACTTTGCACAGGCTGCTGCAAATACAAAAAGATTCCTTTCACTTCCTAAAAACACTAAACTCCCAGAAAAACTACGAGTGAGAAATAAAACATCTTCCAAAGGTAATAAATTTTTTTCTGCTCTCTCTTACTGTGCTGTGCTCATTTTGCCTGCATAGAAGAAAAGTTTGTCCAGCAATGATGTAGAGAAATCAGCAAATTAATTTTCAAATAAATGTTAAATTCCTTATGTTCTCATGCTTTTATTCTAGAGTTAATAGCTTCACAGCATATTTCTAGGTGCTGAATATTTAGCCATTGTCTTAGAATATTAAAAGCAATAGGTCCTAAAACAAGCATTTGAGTATAGAGAAATGCCCCAACAAGCAGAGTCCTGGCAGCACATCTCATGATCAGGCAGTAGCCTGAAACACTTTCTAACTATAAGCATTGCCATGGCTTATTCTCCTTGTCTTTATTCCATAACGTCCAGATCTCTCTCTTGCATTATGACCCTACATGGTATCTTTTCTCACCAGGGTCAGGGTAGAGGACACTTCTCTGACAACCAAACCTGAGAGGAAAATAAGGATGTGAGATGTAGTTTATAGTTCTCATTAAGAACTTCTCAAAATGCTGTGGTTTACAACCAAAATGTCAATAATTTTTTTCTGCCTAACCTCACAAATGTTTTATATTGGAGTTCTTGAATTCTAACAAAAAATTAAAAACTCTGGAGGAAGACAACCATTTGATGTGAAAACTTTTCTCAATTCTATATATTACTTTTGATTATTACTGGTTGCATTACCATGCTTATACCATGTCAGAAGCATTTTCTGTCATGACAAGCAACCATCAAGATCTCTTGCTGGAAATATAAAATCCCTGTACAGTCACTTAAATATCCTGATCCCCACCCCAATTAGTTTCCTACTCTTCCAAATTAATTTAGCAACAGACCATGTTTTTGTCTGCTGTCCTGAATGTAGGATGCCTTTTATTCCATAGTTATGTCTACAGAGGTCACCTACTGTCACCTAGAATTAAAGAGGAAATGTGCCTCCGGATTATTCAATTCTCAAAAAATATATTATTTGACATATTTAGGGGAAAAAAAGCCTGCAAACACAGTATGAAGAAGACCTTGCTTGATACATAATTATCTGGGTAAATGGACAGTTATGTGGTGATATATTTTGTTGACCCCTTCCTCACCTTTTTGAAAGAAATAACAAAGAAGTTGTTCATATGGTGTTTGCACAATACAGTTTTTTGCTTTGATATATATGAAACAGCATACCTGAGTTATGTCTAAGAACAAATCTGAGGCATTCAAAAATTATTATTAAATTTATTACCAAATGACCGAAGAGTGCAATTTTTTAATGAAAATGTTGATCAATTTTAAATAAATCTTCTGGGGAAGATATATGCACAGGTACATATCCAGAAAGTTTTCAGCTTGTTTTAACTGATAGTGATCATTTAAGAGCATTCCCTGAATGATTCTGCCAGTGAAAGCGTGACCATTTTCTACCCTGCTGTGAGGGAGTGAAGGAGTTTGCAGCACTTGCAGATTTTTCCAGTGGATTTTCTTTGATATCTTACATTCAGGCATATTAAGGATAGGATGTTTCCTCCCATCTGTACATTGACCTTGGGACATCCTTTGCTCAGTGAAATATTGACTCTCCTTTTCCAAGGTCAAGTCATGCTCTGGAAATGCCTCCTAGATTGGATTTTACAGAAACTGAGGGTGAGAAATCACATTTTTGTGTCCTGCTTGGACATAAGTGGGTACTAGACTCCAAGTAGCTCAGAGAAAGACAGGCTTTTCCATTTCTAGAGCCAGAAATGGGAAAATGTCAACTCAAACAGGGGAGTACTTGGTGATTAAGGAGCAGCTGAGTGAGTGCTTTCTAAAAATAATGGTTTTGAGGGGAGGAATGTTTTTAAGTCAAATCCACCATCTGACCTGCCAGATTTAAGTGTCTATTACTGGGTGAGAAAGCATCAAAACTAGGAAACTTGGAGGAACTTTTCTTCTTTGGCTGTTAGTGATCATTCTGCTAGTGATCATTCTGCTGTTATTTAAATATTCTTGAAATGGTAATATTCTGCACCTAAAATTTTAATTTTGTTTTCAATTAACAGTGGGTGACAGCAGTGACTCCGAGTTGGATGCCGCTACCACAGTGCTCAATCTAAGACCCAGAGCAGGAAAAATCTTGAGAGAGCAGAGACTGAGACAGCAGAGGCCACCACCTGAGTTTAGGGTGGAGTGGAAGAATGAAGTTGATGGGAGCCAGGATGGACGAGGAGAGCAGCAGGAACCAACCAGCTTGCCTCAGCCACCCATCGGGTTCAGGCAGCCACTGCTGACGAGACCAAGATTTGGCACTTTGAGTGGGGAAGATTTGACTGCAGACCATGCGTCACCAAGACCTATGCCACCACCACGGTTAGTTAGACAGGCATCGCAAGGGGAAAGGCAGAGAAGTAAGCCTGAGAACCAGCCGTACTGAACACAGCAAAGAGAGAACTATTGTTAATAAACCATGGATGTATTGAATGAGGATTATAAACTATCTGATCAGACTATGGGATCTATTTAGAAAAAAACCCAACCAACCAACCAAGCCTCAATGTGGGTCTAACCACTTCCACTTGAATAAAGTCAATGCCATTAACTAAGTGAAAGGAATACTGGAGAAACTGCAAAAGTGAAGACAACACCCCCCCTTTTCATAAATAACTTATGGCAATGCTTTAATTACATTATTTCCACTATTAAGATAGGATGGAAATGTGCCTTATCACGTCATCTCTTGTGGAACAAAGTCATGCAGGTTCAATACTCAGTTATGCATTGAAAATAATTGTCGATAGTCTGATGATGAATGGCTTCTTACAAAAATTTTGTATCATTTCAGATTTTATTTATAATCAAAGAATATTTGTTTTAACCAGAGCTTTAATATGAGTAACACTGAAAATTGCACAATGCACCTATCATATAGACTTTCTAAGATGAATAAATATATTCCTGAAGTCCAGTTTGTTTGAAGAGCTGTGATGCACAAAAAGAGGAAGAAAAGAAGGAACAAGCTGTAGCACGAGAATTGCAAATACAGCTTATAGAAAGGAGTTGCAATAGAGAGAAGACCTGAATAGCTTGAATTTTTGCTTTCTGAATTTTTTGGCAATATGTTACCTTTGAAAGGTACTGAGGATCACCAAAGGAAATCTGAATTACCTGGACTTTCACTAATGTCAACAGGAACTGAGAGCACTTAGCAGGACACCAGAAGCTCTAAAAAGAGAAAACTTTAAGTGGATAAATAAGGTTCTTATTCAAAATTGCTTTTTGCACCTTAGTTTCTTGGTTGCAGAGCAAACACAGCAGTAGAATAGTTGCAGATCGTTGCACGTAGACAAAGCTAGCAATCTCCTGTTTGAGTCAGGGACCACTGAGACTCAAGCAAGCTCATTCACTCGTGCTTGTGACCCTGGTCAACTTGTTTTACTTTTTGTTTCCTCATCTGTAAAAGGGGAAAGATAATCTTTTCTTTGTCTGAGCTATGCACTCCAAGGAACAAAAATGTTCCATCTAATTTGTTTGTACAGAAAAGCACATTGGGCCGTGGAATCAGATGAAGTTACTGTGCACCTTAATAATACCCGTAAGAAACACGGACTTCTTCATCCAAGCGTAAATGGCTGCCATTTGAGTGCATATGGGAAGGGAGGGTGCATTAAAATAAATTATACTTAACTGTAGCTCTCAGGAATTTGCACTTTCTGTCCCACTTAATCTGTTCTAAGTTTTGAGCTTGCTTTTGCACAGATACACATTTCAGCACAATGCAGAAATCGTTTTCATTCTACTTGTTACAAGACTGATAATTTTCTTTGAAGAATGTACACTGTGAAATCATAACTTTTTCTTTAGCACATTTCTAAATCTGTGGGCAATAAGAGTAATTTTTTTTATTTAAGCTTGTTTTGAAAGAACTATTAAAAATCAGAATTTCCTTTTAAATTTAAAATCTACAGGGTAGATTTCTTTCAAAGGTTCATGAATGGGGGTGATAAATTAGTTTTATAAATGGGGATTTAAAACTTTCCTTCTTCTAACAACTTCTCAAAAATATTTATTTCATATATGTATTTGAAATATCAAAACTTCCCTAAACTCCTTTATTGGCACAGGTCTTTTAATCTTTTTCCTCAGTTCCAGCTATGGAAGTTTCTGGTGTGTGCCAAATGCAAAGTCTAAGATGCAAAGGGATGGCAATGTGAACCCTAGAAATCTCAGTCAATTGTTCATGGCTATTCTCAACAAATTATTTTTGTGGAAAACAATACTTAGCTATCCTTTAATGATCGTCTCCTGTTTGGAAATAAAACTGAGTTCAAACACATCCAGCAAGCTTTAAAAACAAATTGAATTTGTCTTTCAACAGGAAAATATGTTTCATCGGTAAAATTGTCAGCAAGTACTATATCACTGCATTATTTGGATCATATTTGATTAAGAAACAGACCTTTAGTTTGTATTCCAGTTTTGAGACCAAGTCCTCCTTGCAGATCAGACTGTTTAGATTAGCTGTTTTATATCAAGCCCACCTGAAATCTGACCAAATAAATAAATGTGAAACGGTGCAGATCAACATTTATTTTACTCCCTGTGGAGCTTTCATTCCTGTGCTGGTAATGACCAAGCAATTGGCTTGTATCTGGGGGAAAGCTGCCTTTGTTTTTCAAATTATTATCATTTTTTATGGCATTATTTGAAATAATGAATGGGGGTTTCAGGAACCTTACTGCTTCGCTGGTTTGTCCATCAATGCAGTGCGTGCTCAGGTCATTGGTACTTAAACTGTGGGCCCCATAGTACGAGCACATCAAATTGGACGTCATTTTTATGAAATATGGTCTTCAGCTTTTGGTGCTTCAAAACATGCCAGCATATTGTTACCCTTACAAAGCACTTTGTCATCCACAGAATACAAGCATATAGGCAGGTCTGCACCATGATTATAGCAGAATCACAACTCTCCTAGGACTCTCTCCTTGCAATTGCTCTCTCCCTTCCTCACTCCTGCACCTCCCACTCTTTTTAGAGTACTGCTAGCTCAGACTCTCTTTACCTCTGGGAGCAGCGTTCCTGGGTATTCTTTTCAGTGGCAATGAGAGCAGTAGATGACACAGGCTGTGTCCCAGGTAGCCCTTCTCATTTAAGTCTTGCTTTGGTTGGGGTCAAAGGTTTGCCTTTTCCTATATTTTTTTTTTTCCTTTTCCTGCAAAGGAAAACCAAGTTCAATAGCACTTTTTGATCTTTCTAAAAGGCCAATGTAACTTTAGCTTGCAGAGAAGACTTTTCATCACCTTATATTGTAAAGAGTTTGTCTGCCGGAGAATAAATGCCCAATAAATCTGTCCTCGAGCACCATCTGATGGGGAAAGTCATGTATTGACTGGGGACATGGTTTTTTTCTGCTTTTTCAGGAAACCACATCTTCAGTAGTGACTGGGACACTTGCCAAACCCACATACAATTTTTTTCTTTCCAAATAGACTCCCCAGTACACTCTGTAGTGCTGGATTTTTACTGCTTCAGTGAGGAAGCACAATGCCCAGTTGTCTGGTTTTAGGGACAGTAGGAAAATACATATCTTACACTCTGAACTAGGGGTTTCTGAGTACTTCATTCCCCCTTCAGCTGCTGAGAGGTCTATTGAAAGTAAATAGGATAAGAAAGGAGGTACAGCAAGGGCTAGAGAGTAGATAGACATCCAGTTATCTGTTTTAAACAGATATTTGAAAGACAAAATGAGAATAATTTGCCAGAAGAGGCAAAATTTTAAGGGCTGACCTACTCAACACTGAAGTATAATGAAAGTACCACTGAAATGACAGGTGTTCAACAAAAGAAAATCACGCTGCATAATTTAAAATTTCAGAATATCCTTCTCCTGAAGGAAAGCTGAAGGATTTTGAAATTAGCTGGAGCAATGCTCTTTTGTTTTACAAGAGGTCTGATACTATAAAAATATGCTTGTGAATATGTTTAAAACATGGCATCTGCAACACACAGCCCCAGCCAGGCCAACCATAGATTGGAGGCTCAGGCCAGAAAACATGATGCAAAGGTTATCAAATCCAAGCATGAGAAGGAAGAACTGCTTTCGGACACAGCAGAGAGAAAAATCATAGACTACCCAATTCAGGTGCTATTTAAATCTGGGAGAGGTAGAACTAATAGTACTTTTTTTTATCCCTCATTTTAACAGACCATGATATAACTTGCACTTTCTAGATAAATCTGTAGCTGTGCTTGACACTGTCAGTTTTGTGAATGACCATAAGGAAGCTGTCTTATAATTTTCAAGTTAAAGAATTTTATCTACCTCTCGGCCTGCTTATTAGATCAGCTAAATGAGGAGCTACATAAAAAAACCCCAAACCCCAAACCAAATGCATGACAGCTTAGCTTAATTGTCCTCTGAACAGTTAAAGGAACCTTAGCATTTGGGAGTTATTCAAAGTTGAGGCTGGAAATTGGCTCTCCTGGATACTCTCCTGAGCCACTTGAGAATATTCTCCATCCAAAGAATTCTCCTTGCAGGTGGTAGACAGATCTTCTAATAGGACAACACAATGGAGACTGGGTTAGCATAATTTCTGTTCCAAGTAGACAAACACTAATGCATTACAGCAATGACATGCTTTGGAAGCCTTTTTATACTGTGAGATTTGACGGATTACGAGGGACTAATATGCTCAGGTTTACATTTATGATTTGAGGGTTAAAACAGCACCCTAATCTCCACAGGTTTTGGTTCAAAACAGTTATTTTCCCTTTTGTGGAGTGTAATTTTGATATCCTAGTTTATTTCATTTATTTTATTATCTAGGACCAGTTATTTATTACAAATTTCACAGAAGGAAGAGCAGTTCCTATCATATAGGATTAAAAAAAATTCCCAATAATAGTTTTTCAAAGCTAACAGAGGATTAAAAATAACTAGAAATTTGACTACATTTTGACTTTCAAGTTAACACAATTGTTTTTCAACACTTCCTTTTCAAAGAAGCTCTACAAAATTTCATTTTTATGAGTAAGTAGTCTGAGCTCCACTCAGAATCATCTGATTCTTAAGGTTTAGGCTTTAATATATTCCATTACAAGATTCATGATCAGACCTTTGTGAATCAGTCTTCAAAATTAGAGCAATAACAGCACAGTTGAGTCTTGGGTTTTCAAACCCTGAAGTGCCAAGCTATAAAGCATCACTTACCCAGGGGTGTTCCACAGCGCCCATAACCGAATGGGGGTTGGCAGCACATGAACCACACAGGTTCTCATCAGCTAGATTGCGATGGCATTACAGAGTCCTTGAAGTAACGAGAAAATCAACCTGTTTTCAGAAAATGAGAATAGTACTGACCTCTGTGATGATGCTGCGGTGAGTAATTCAGAGAAAAGAAAACAGAAAAAGAAACTGAAATCTGCAGAACCGATATTTTATAAAGGAGCTCTTCAAATGAGTGCAGCATACGTCAACACAGAATTTTCATGGGCTTCATCATTTCATCATTCATTCAACAGAATCAGTACATACCATATGCTACCAGCTGCTTTAGAGAAATAACTACATTACCCAGCCTCTTCAACATCAGCTGCTCATAAAGTAGTCTACTGTTAAAAAAGTGTAAATTTCAAAATGTAAAGAGCAAGAAAAGACAACCCGAAATGAAAGTAGCAGCAAGCAAAAGAAAATAAATAATTTGCAGTTATTTGCAGGTAGAAACTTCTTTTTGTCCATGTTCAGGTCTTTATTACTCTTCAGATACCACAATCAGATTCAAGAAACTGCTGAGTAATTCAGTAAATGCCACTAGAATGTAGCCAAAACCAGCTGCAGTTGCTCCTCCCTCAACTAAAAAGAGGAGTCACATCTCATCTCCAGGGCTGTCATTTACTCATCCCTCTCTGAAATTGCACAGTTATGGCAACCAAGAGACAACACAGGGGATCCACACAGAGTCCCCAGGCACTAGGAACAGTAGTATTAAGCACTCCATCTCAAAACTGGCAAGTTCTCTATTTTCTTTCATTTCTTCTTTTTTATTCACTGTTAAGCCACTTCTTGGCTGAATCCTTGCTCCTGTGCCTTTTATGAGAAAAGCAGGCTGATTCAAATGATCATTATAAGGAATAGCTTGAAGAAAAAAAGAACCAAATACCTGCATTTCATATTGACGTAAACACATCTATTTTGTGCTGTAGTAAGGGATGAGCGGAAAAAACATAGCAATAAAATGACAGACATGGAATGTAACTTCATTTTATTTCTATTCCTTAAAAAAAAAGTGCAACTTTTCTAAACTGAGGCTTTAGAAAGAAGAAAGTGCTGCTGTTTCTGCAGCACTTCAGAAATTATTTTACCTACAAGTAAAAAACTTTTCCTCTGTAACATTAATTGCACATGTCCCTAAGGCCACAGCCTTCCACAGATTTCTCAATTCAATTACTTCATTTCATTTTATTTTATTTTTATTTAGCTTCAATGGAGAACTATTTTTCAAAATAAAAATATTTTTTCTGATTGTGGAAAGGACTTTTTCTTCTGTTAAAACAAAAACAGTCTTTATAACTAATATTCAGGCCGCTGTGTATGTTAGTACAAACTGAATGTTGTGGTGTTTAGAGTTCAGTTTTAACCAGTGCAGCAACTTAGAAGGATAAATCTTATGTTAGCTCATACAATCAACGAGTATAGGAAAAATTACTAAATCTTTCATATATATTAATTTTTGATGCTTTTTTCCTAATCTTCTCCTTCACCCCTTGCTATAGGTGCAAAATGGAAGTCCTTGATTTACAGAAGAGTAGGTTTAGGTAAAAAAAAAAAAAATTAAAAAAAATAGGAAACTTAGGGCAATAATGTTTCAGGGCATCTACCAAGCAAGACAAGAGGTGGTAAGACACCTGAAAATGCCTCAAGTTCCTAGGGAGAAATGAAACACAGATTATTACAATGCAGAACTCCGAGGTTATGAATTGAAATCATAGACACACACTCATTATGTCAACATATAAAAGAACTCAGAGTTCGATACATATTCCCACGGTGCTGCCACTGGAATCACTGAGTTTTTAACAAGAATTTAAATGATAGCAGGCACTGGAAAAGGTAAAGAAGAAAATAAAAATAAAAAAATGCAAACCATCATCTATGACTCTTCTGAAGTAGCAACACTATATGTTCAAGGAGATAACTAAATTGTTTTTTAATCAAAAAAAGGCCAACTGTTGTATCTAGTTGACTTTCATCAAGTAATACTAGGAAAAGCACATGAAATGTTATTAGTGCAAAGTACATTTTTCTTATGTTTCACATTATATTCAAACAGTGGTGACCGGCAAGTAAGATGAGCTTGAGCAGTAAATAGCACAGTAGAGTGCTACAGTTCTCAGTACAGCTCTGAGTAACCTCTCATTAGTTAAACAGTGAAGATAAACGTAGACTGAAATACCAACAAATAAAGTTTCTTTCGTCATTGAAATGTCACTTATGCCTCCAGAGGTGAGAGGGAATACATTAATCCAGATCCATGAACTACTGCTAGTTGCTCCAGCACACCTTTAACAGTCATTCAAAAAAATTAAGAAATAAATTTATTCTTAAAATGAAGGTAGAAAAATTGCACTGGAAATATTAACCATTTGTGACAAAGTTGATCAGCAGAAGTTATTACCAAACAGAAACTACCAGTTCAAGTTTCAATAAAGCTTACATTCAGTCTCAGTTTCAGTCTGAATGACCCTGTATTATTCTAAAATCGTTCATTTTAGGCCTTCTAATACAAGAATTTAGCACTACCCAATTCTGTTACCTGGATAAGACTAGGAATCAGCAGGGGTCGGATAGCTGCCTCGAGGTGCCCAATCATGCTGTGCAACAAGTTTTGTAGACAAAATATACTTAACAAAAGCAAATAAGCAAACGCGCTTTTAATTAAGCCACTGTCACCGCAGGCAAATGGCAGCAGACCACAGCGTAAGAAATTAATGAGCCACATTGCAAATTATCCTTCTGGTTAAATAATAGAAATTCACCTCTGATGAAATAATAAATTTCTGTCTTTTATCAATCTATCCATCTAAATACTGTTTTGAATGTGAGAAACAATAAGGATTTTTGAATTCAATGTATTTTTTCCCCCCTCCAAAAATGTTAAAAATCCATTAAAAAATCTCAGCTAGTACAATACAGCAACACCTGTCCCTGTCACGGGTGTTCCAGCAGTACCAGTTAGAGCAACATTTGTTTAGAGCAGCATAATATTTATATGTATTAATATTTGTCTCCATGTGAACATAATGTGCCCTCTTAAAAGATCCTGTTACTACAGGATCTTGTACACCTGTACAAGTCTGACAGGCACAAATTTGCAGCTATTCATTTTTTAACTTAACATTTGCACGGCTACAGTATTTTTGTTTGTTCGCATTCATTATTAGAATAGCTACGAAAGCTAGTCCAACCCCTAGACTTGGAGGGCCACAAGGACTGAACTCCTGAGCAATTCCAGAAAGGAGTGGGGCAACAATACGCCCCACTGATGTTACAGACTGTCCAACACCTAGGAGGGTACCACTGGCCTCATTCCCACCAATGGTCAATTCAAGATCAATGATACAAGTACGACCTATAGTAGTTGAAAAAGCTAAGAATGTGGAAGACAAAATGACCATCCATATGCTCAGCGCTGACGCATACAGGAGAATCAACGTGCAGGTAAAAGTGCTGGAGTGCAACAGAATTCTGTAAGTGTTGTGCTGATAGAGCCTTGTTATTGGTCCAAGTAGACAACCAGCCAGGACTCCAAGTGCACTGCTATAACTCATTAGGTATCCAGCAAACAGGGGTTTCACTCCAAATCTCTCCTCCAAGGCCAGACTAAAATTGCTATAGTACAGCAGTATAGCAACAGACATCAGCAACCGCACTAAAAATATATCCCACAGATTGGAGCATGCAATTTCTTTAATCCTTTTCAGCACTGTTGTAACTTGGATCCATGGAGACCAGAAAAGACTTGTCATAGCTCCATTAGTTCCTGATTTCACGTGCAGGTCATTATCTGCTTTTGCTGAGGAACTGTCTGTTCTTTTGTGGCCCTTTCGATGTTCCCTACTGCCTGTGTTTTCTTCACTCCAGGGTAACATCCAGACAAGACCTACATAGATGAAGAAATTAGTTGATTTAATTCAATTGCATTAACGTTACATGGCAAACATTAGTCTGATTGTAAGTTTACTCAGTGTAAAGATCAAAATTAAAAAATGGACTTTAACAATCATTTCACTTTAAAAAAACTATAAAGATTAAGTCTAGTGTTATTCTAAATGCATTGAAAGCAAGGAAAGAAAACACTGAGGTGACACATTCACAACATATAAACAAATCTAAAGGCTAAAGCCAAAGTTCTGATTCTAGTCTTCATCTCTGGGCATATTAAAGGCTTCCATTCCTGTGTCTGAATGTAAAAGTGATATATACACTTACAGATAACAGGGTTATCTGTTGCAAAATTCCCACCCCTTCTACAGAGGTTCAAATTCAAAGGTCTGTATTGGTATACAGGACACGTATGCCTTGGATGATAAACACACCATGAATTCAAGGTACTACAAACAGCATAAAACCACAGAAGTGAGGAATGAAGAGACCCCAGATACAAAATATGACATAAAACTTACCAGCATTCAAAAGGAAGATGGAGGCACAGATGAAGGACGTTTGATAAAAGCCATCTTCCAATTCTGCAAGGTAGCCACCAACAACAGGCCCCAGAATGAAACCCACACCAGAGGCTGCATTGAAGCGTCCCATTACTAAAGGGCGGTCTCTCTCAGAAACCAAGTCAGAAAGCAGGGCTTTAGAGATGGAGAGTGTGTGTTTGAAAATACCTGCAACATAATATAAACAAAATGATAAGCCTGCTCAGTCCAAAAGACAGCAGAAGTTATCTGAAATACCAACAGTCAAAATCTATATGACTGATATTTTTAAGATTCCATCAACTATGAATTTTTCAATGCTAGTATTGGGCCATGTCCATAAGCCTGATTGTTCAGGGATTTGGACCTTGGAATTAAAATTATTCAGGTATCTGTGCCAAAGGACTGTTCCTGCAGCCCTGCTGAAAGAAGTGGTAACTAAGGTGAGTGCTGAAGCACACTAGGAATAAAATAGCCGCTAAAATAGACGTTTGTGGGTGGGTAATGGTGGAGGAGGAATGGCTTGTCTGTTTATGAACATACTTTGCTAAGTATGAAGATTTTGAGGATTGTAACACACCAAATTCATAGGGAAAACTGGCGGGTGGCAAAAGAAGAGCTCAGAAGGATCTTTTATGTTCCTTCCCTCTGACCAGGGCAATGCTGTCACAGTCATAGTGCTATTAGCATTAAAAAGTATTACCTCTACTAAGTAACCAAATATCAACCAAATAATTTGTTAGTTTTAAATTAAGAAACAATATTAACAGTTCCTAAATCAAAACTATGGGCAATAAAAGTAGATGTGTTCACAGTCATAGCAATGCTTATTATATCAGAATATATTCAATAGGTGTTCAGCTATTTTGAGAATTCTGATACAAACCCTGGCACAAATTCAGCTTCAGTGCTGCAAACATACATGCTTTTGCACAGCATATGCAGTTGAAGCAGTGACCTAAAATTTCAGCCAGATTTTGTAGTATCACTTTGAGGTACATTTTCAGCATGAGAACAAACAAAAACACACATATCATTCCATTCTCCCTTGCAAGCGTAGGGTGAAGATTTCCAGGAGTGACCTGGTATACTGAGTACCTGTTCTGACTAATATTACAATATTGTCTTTCAAGGAAATCACTGCACTCCTGTTCTCATAAAAGTCAGCCACCCTAGGTGGCATAAAAGTTATGAGAGTTGTTGAGTGTACATTTAAAATTATTTTCAGAAAAAAGTCACAAGAATGTTTGATTTGTAGAGACTTTTCCATTACTGAGGTTCAACTGATGCTGCTGCGTGATGATGCTATGTAGCATTCCATGTACCATGTTTTCTCTAGCAGTAATTCTTAGACTGAGACTACAGGGAATTTCAACTGCAAAATGCCAACTGTTTACTCACCTACAGGGACTCTAGAAATGGCAAACAGGAACACACTGGTGGCTGTTCCAAGAAGAAAGTAACCCAGTGCACTGAGAAGAATACAGGCAAGCAGGGAATACCGTCTTCCTACTATATCACTCCAGCAGCCCTTTCACAAAGCAGGAAATTGAGATTAGCTTTTTGTAACATTTAACTACGTGCAGTGAACAATCAATACTTCTAAATTAAATTGAGAAAATAGATCAAAGGACTGACAACAAAAGCTTAATAAGCTTATTACACAACGTTCCTAAGTGCCCAAAGTCTGGAAGTCAGGTGCAGAGTTCTGCCCTGCTGGCAGCGCACCTGCTGAAACTATGATTCCATTTAACGTCACCCATAGAGCTTTTTCTAAAAATAATCTCTCTTTCAAAAATAAATTCTTGCAATAAACACCATGAAACATTAGTAGTAGGGGCCCTCTGAAAATGTTATCACAAGGAACCACAATATTTGTTTGTATCAATGGTCACTATGTATTAGACACCTGTTGAGCATCCTAAAAGGAATGATCATAGCTGTGAGCAGTTTGTCATCTGAGCGCCGCCAAGTAAGAAATAGTTATGAGAGGGGTAAACTGTAAACTTGCACACAGCATGTTTATAAACCAGCTTGATGCCAAACAAGAATTAGGTTTTTAAGAAGGTGGACAACAGTCCTGCTATTCAAAGAAAATGCCACAAGACTATAGAATCAAATTATCCCAGGCGGCCTGCATAAACTCCAAAACAATTTTTTCATAAGACACTCAAAATCTACTCTCTTGAAAGCTAGGAGGTACAAGTGTAGTACCAAAGGTGCTCCCGCCTAATTACAGGGATCTAAGGTATTAATAGGTAAAGCATTCATTCAGGTTCAATCTTTGCACTCTTGCTCAGATTAGGATGTAAAACAGCAGAAGCTAATAGTAAAAAAACCCCAAAGTTCAAAGATGCAATCTATGAACAGGCCATATGGCAAGTTAGAAAGCACCGCGCAATAAGCTGGGAAAGCAAACTCTAGGTAACAGGCTTACAAAGTGCTGACTTATGAGACTGCTTTTTGGACAGGCTAGTGCATTGAAGGAAACTGCCCTACTAGCACCAACACTGAAGAGAACCCGGTGTGACTGCAACATGCTCAACAATGTATCTGAGCCCAAACCTGGATTGTAGTGTTTGTCTAAAGACTGTATTTTGTTTAGTTCTGAAAAATCTGACAATTCCCTATAAACAAAACAATTTCCATGCAAACTGAAAACTGAATCCTCCAACCAAAAATGCTCATATAAACACCATAAACATGTTCCAAACGTCAAGAAACACTATTATTAACATCATTCTTTTCTGCCCCTTAAAATCCATAGAAATACCAACATAATCAGGAACAGAGCGTTACTCACCACAAATGTGCTGGAAAATAGTTGCATTACACCATAAAGAGATCCTAAAACAAACAAGTAAAGTACCAATGTTAAAAATTAAACCTATTTTTTAAAAAAATAAAAACTGCACAAAATTTTGAATGAGGAAACACGAAAGGAATTCTGGGAATAATTTGCCAGGAAAATAGGAAGAGGGAGCGAAACAAATCAAGAGTGAAGTTTAGAACATAAACAAGGAAACAGTTTCTGGAATGACAGAAAAACAAATACCGAAAACTTAAAAAACTATGTAATGTAGAATGATTGCTTTGTACGGTATGAAACAAAGTAGACCTTTGCATTTATAATTGCTTTCTCAGAATCATGGAGAGATTTCAGTACTGGGAGGCACTAATTACTTTCCATCTCAACCTATTACAAGGCACTACAGAAGCCCTGAAGAAACCACAGATCCTACACTTTCATTTTAGTGGCTAAGAGTTTAGCAGCAGTTAGAGAAAGTTACAGAAAAATATGCCAGCCTCTTTCATTTATAAGAACATATCTCAAACCCCATTTTCTTTTAAAGTTAAAAATCAAAGCAGACTGTTGAAATGAAGACGTATTTTTGATGAATTGCTGCTTAAAATACTACTCTGTCAATTCAGAGCAGAACTAGAATTATCTCATAAAAAGTGCTAAATTTAATCCAAAATAAAAAAGCAAGGTAATTAAAAAAACTGAAAAAAGCCCATGTCAACCACATGTAGCTATCAGGAATCATACCTGTATCATTACAAACCATAAACAGTACCACAAAACATAAGAACTTCAGAACCACAGAACTTATCTTACCACTTTCTTTTTTTAAGATGAAATTCCAAACCTTCAGAATTTACTTATCATCCTTAAAGATGATAAATATTTTGATAAAAGACAGCTGCAAGGAATTTAACCAAACGGAAAGCAATCACAGGCACTGGAAAGCTCAGGAGAACCAGCCGTAGAATTACTGTCTGCAAAGTCTGTAAGTAACAACAAAACTAAAAGCAACACCTCTGACTCCCATAGTTGCTGAGCTGTGAATTCTTGGATGCTGTTAAAGCAGCTGTACAGGCATTACTGCCAGACTTCCTTCTTTCCAAGAATGGTCTTTCTCAAGCACCTGCTTTTGGCTACTGTCAGTATGCAACTCTTTGGGTCTAACACAGTATGTCTGCCTTTACAATTTTACTTGGAATTTAGCATTACTTTTTATTACATTACTAGCAAGGAAGAATTATGTTACAATGCCCAATTTGTAGTGAGGCTCATTCTACTTCACATTATATTATTTTTTGCTAAATTAGCCGAGTACTGCAACTCACCTATTATTCCAGCAACTGTATGACTTGCTCCTAGAGATTTGATATGAAGGCTCATTAAAGGAACAACCATGCTCACACCAAACAAATCCTGAAAAGAAAGTAGGAAAAGTTTTAATAACTGACCACTCCTACAAAAATGGTGGCAATCTGGCTTAATAATAGCCTATATTTTAAAAAATGTTAAATTATTTCCATAGCAATGCAAAATTAAAAGAAAATTGCTCATGGTCAACATGGTATGTTGTAACATCTATAACGCATCCTGTATACACAAAATTACAAAAATATGTAAACTGAAAAGTAAAGGATTGCCTCACAGAGAAGTTAAAACTATGAAAACTCCAGTTCTCTTTTCCCCTCTAGATACAATCATTCTAAAGATATATCTTCAAACATTAAATATTCCTTTAAGATACATAGTAAACTTTAACAAGAATAGTATTTGGTACTTGTATCCTAAATGCAAAGTGGCCTGTAATTTCAATAATCCAAAAATAGTTTTTACTTATGCAAAGAGAGTATATTTAGAAAATCTACAGTATTTTAAGTCTCAGGGATAATGGGGAAGAAGCCATGGTAGATCTAAACCTACCTACAGACTGCCTTTCTGTATAACTTAAAAAATGCAGTGAAAAGAAAACAGGAAAAAAATAAAGAAAAAGCAAAGCATAAGTGAAAAACTCATAACAGGAGGGCAAAGGACACTGCCCAGCCTGAACAGAACAAGGATCTCCCACTCATTCTTTTTGACTTTTTATCTTTTGTTAAGCTAACTACAGTGACCCAGTAGTTCTTTCACTGTATGCTCCTGGTACAGCATACAGTGTCCTACATCAAAGCAGAACCTTAC
The DNA here is from genome assembly GCA_033558235.1 of Neomorphus geoffroyi. Lineage (NCBI taxonomy): Eukaryota > Metazoa > Chordata > Aves > Cuculiformes > Neomorphidae > Neomorphus > Neomorphus geoffroyi. Next base: position 33,163,377 of record JAUMJM010000005.1, on the reverse strand, counting down.
AGAAAAGATCTGTAAGGTGGCAAGGCCACCTTTTATCAGTGACTGCATGAACTGAACTGGACTAGCCATTCACAGTATGCCCAAAGCCGAACAACTGTAACCATGCATATCACTAACTAAATTCTCACAGTCTGCCATTAAGCATCTTTTGATGGCTGAAATTGAGACTTACAAGGTTAGAAACATTATTTAACACATCAGTAGGAGAAAACACACCACATGATTTATGAACACCTAAAATAACAATCTTAGGGCTCAATAAGGTATTCCAAGCACTCACACGCACAATCATGGAAAAATGGAATAATCCATTTGGAAGGGACCTTAGGAGGTCTCTAGTGAAGTTTTCTGCTCAGAGTAAGGCCAGCTCTGAGGTCAGACCTAGTAGCTTGAAGCTTTATCCAGTCAGGTCTTGGAAACCTCCAAGGATGGAGACTGCACAACCTCTCTGGCAACCTGTTCCACTGCTTGGCTGTCCTCATGGTGAAAAAGGTTTTTCTTAAATCGAAACAAGAAGTTCTTACTAGGAGCACGACCTTTTCCCTCTTCAGGTACTGCACTGAGGAACCTGGCTCCAGCTTCTTAACATTTTTGCAGTGAGTGGAAAGGCAGCTGTAGGGCTCCCCTCAGCCTCTTCTCACCCTGCTAATCATCCTGGTGGCTCTCCAGGGAACCCAATCTGACCTTGAGACAGTATTTTTAAATGCAGTCTTATAAGCGCCGACTGAAGGATGAACAGGCGTCCCTGTTCACATAGCCCAGCAGGCTGCTGGCTGCCTCTCCCCCCAGGCACACTTCTGGCTAATGTTCAACTTGTTCCCTACCAGGGCCTTAACAGCAGAGCTGTTCCTCAGCCCCACCACAAAAGGTGTTCTTCCTTCCATGGCGCTCGCCAGGAGTCCTTGCTGAGTTTCAAACGGCTCGTCACCTCATCCATCCATCCTGTCCAGGCCCCTCTAAATTTCAACCCCACTCAGGTGTCATCTGCAAACCTGAAGAGAGGTTTAATGACCTCATCCAGGTCATTGATAGAGACATTAAAAAGGACAAGTCATAAAATATATGCTGGCATTACTTGTAGACACGCATGTAGAGCAAGACCCATTAACCTCTATCCTGTGATAGGTTAGTTATTTCTCATTTCATTTATAATTTCTTATGTCAAATGATAACTATGCTGTGTTTGCTTGGTTACAGGAAGCTTGCATCAGAGGCAACAGCTCATTATTACAATATTTCACCATACTCTACACCCTCTGCAAGGGTTGATTTCTGCATGTACTCCAGCTCAGTGTCAGCAACGCATTAGAGTCGCAGAAACACGGTGGTAAAAAGTGAACTAAGAAGCAAAGCTTGCCCTAACAAACCTTTCCCTAGAGTATTCGCTCCAGGATCCAACTGCCTAAAGGTAGGTAAGAGAACATATAGATATATTTCACAGTGCAAATTTGTACTCATTTTGTATTCACCTTCCAAATAATTCCTTCTAGTTTTAAATTAATTAAATGACGTTTCCCTGAGGCTCAGGAATCACTTAGGAATACAATTGCTTTTAAAGTCTATGCACCGTTTATTCAATAAGAGAGTTTTTTCCTAGAAAAAGCATTTTTGGGGGTTTTGTGTTTTTTTCGGGGGGGGGGGGGGGGTGTGTATCATGTCAGTTTACATCACCTACTGGTATTTCAAGGAAAGAAGGAGCAGCTCTCCGACAAGGCAAGGCTTAGCTTTCAGGGCGCTGCAGTATTCCATTTCATTTACAGGATAAACCCCACACCTTTGCACCAAGCCGCACCACTGTTTGCACAGATAAAATGACAGTGTCTACAAACCACTATCGCCACACACACACAAACTCAAAAAAACAGGCAGCTAAAGCCATGTACCACCCTAAACCCCAACAGTTTTATCGGAACCCACAAGCCGGGACCCGGGAATGTGCACCAGGCAGCATCAAGGGACACGGGGAGAACTGAGGCAGGGGATGCCTGCCCGATCTCTGGCTTTGCAGCATCTCCTGACAGCTCTGAGGGACCTCCGGAGCTGTCGTCTCCTCTTCAGCCTGCAGCACGGCCCCCCCAGAGGCAGCCCGGGAGCCGAGCAGCAGGGTGGGGGGAGGCAGGAAGAGTTTCCCATTACAGGTCGCGCCGGCAACACCACCACCACCGCGTCCCGCACCCCCGCTCACCAGGAAGCCCACGGCGTAAAGGCACCGCACGAAGCGGCCGGACGCCCCCGGCGGGCTCCCCGCAGCTCTCCGGCCTCCATCCTCCTCGTCCATCCGGCCGGCGGCGCGGGGCATGCGCGGTGCGGCGGCCGCTGGAACATGGAGGCGGCGGCGGCGCCGGGGCTGGGGGCAACCTCTAGCGGTTTTGGTACGAGAAGTAGCTACTATTACAAAAAGTGGAATATTTTGATTTAAGCTAAAGTAGAGTTAAGTTTCATGTAATTAATTTGAAAGTTAGACAGAACACCCCTCTGACAGCGTGCTTTCTTGATGGCATGGGTTTTTTTCAAAGTGTTTTTCCAGACACTGTTCAAACAGGAATGATAACGCCTTGTGTTAAGTATGGTCTGTGATGAACAGATGTGTCTCCTTCTAAAATCACCTCTGTTTGCAGTCTTTCAGCCTGGAGAAGAGAAGTCTTCGGAGGGAACCTCATAGCAGCCTTCCAGTACCTGAAGGGGCTACAGGAAAGCTGGGGAGGGATTTTTACAAGGATTGGTAGTGACAGGACAAGGGGCAATGGCTTTAAATTGGAAGGGGGAAGATTCAGGTTAGACACTATGAAGAAATTCTTCACAATGAGGGTGGTGAGACACTGGCATATGTTGCCCAGGGAAGCTGTGGATGCTCCCTCCCTGGAGGTGTTCAGGGCCAGGTTGGATGAGCAGCCTGGTCAGATGAGAAGTGGCCCTGCCCATGGTAGGGGAGGTGGAACTGGGTAATCTTTAAGGTCCCTTTCAATCCAAACCATTCTATGATTCTTTTCCTATCTAAAATGCAAGGTCAGAGAGAGCTGGCTCCAAAGTTCTAATTAGCAGATATTTGATTGCTGTGAAATTCATAATAACATTAAAATTAGTCCTTGGAAAGGAACAGAATATTCAAAAGATTTCTGGGAAAATTTATACATATGCATGTAAGTGGGAAATATATTCTGTCCCCAGCTCTTGTCTTGTTACACGATTGATGGAAATCGTTCCCTCGTGTGTCCAGTGCTGAAATAAAGGATACTTTCTTTCTGAAACTCAAAAATGAGTCTTAGAGAGTTTATTTGCTGGCATTTTTGGTGTCATTTTGTTTGCCTTAACAAGTCTATTCTTCATGTTTTCTCTTTTCAGACAAGGAGGAATAAGGATCCATGCATGTTTCAGAGGCTGTCAAGATCCGGTGCATCCCCAGCACCACAGTAGGACTTTGCCCTTCCTGCCTCTTCTTGCGTGTTTGTACACGGAAGGTTTTGCAACTTGTCACTTCTGGGCCTGAGGCTCTGTGGAAAACAGGAACCGCTGGATAGGGTGGAGGGACTTTGAAGGCGGAAGTATGGCCTAGGAGCATGGTAATGGGTGCCTTCTATCTCACCATCCAACAAACTTGGATTGGTTTTGGGGCTGGAGAACAATGCTTATTATGAGGAATAGCTGAGGGAACTGGGATTGTTTAGTCTGGAGAAGAGGAGGCTGAAGGGAGACCTAATCACTGTCTGCAACTACCTGAAATTTAGCTCTCTGAGGCCACTTCGAATAAGAAATTCAGTGAGATTTTTTGAATTCTTCATATAACATCAATGGGGATCACAGTTGCATACAATTCCTCTGAAATGGACAAAATGGTTACAGGGTATCGAAATATTAGAGCATCAGGGGAATTGACACTATGTTTTCTGCTCAATATTGCACTAATTTTACACTTGGTCATTTTAACTCTGATAGAAGAAATGGAAAATTCAAAGATTCATCAGAGAAAACTCTTAAAGAGTTGGATGATTAAAAGATATTGCAAGGGTTTAGGTACTTTTCCTAGGGTATGAGAAAGATTGATTTTTGTGCAAACACTGATCCCAAGTGAGATTTTTGAGGTTCTATGTAAATGTCAGTTTCTACTATAAGTTTCAGAAACTAGAGTAAAAGGAAATGCTTTAAAGGCAGAAGGAACTTTTCTTACAGTGTCGGGTTGCTGGAGATTGGACTGTTCTCAGCCTTGCTTAGTGGGCTGTTCTTGGCTCAATTTATGAATAAGAGAACTAGCAGGGGGTAGAATATCTGACATGGTTTACAAATGAGGAGAAGGATTGAGTGATCTACAACCCTTTGCTAAAAACAACCACTGTGGCTAATGTTTGGTGTCACCTGCCCAGCAAGGGATTGAGGCAACCTGCAGCTGCCCTTCATAGAATCATAGAATAATCTGGTTGGAAAAGAGCTCTGAGATCAGAGTCCAGCCGTACCTGTCCCCTTACTAAACCATGTCCATAAGAAACTTCTCTACCTGTCTTTTAAACACCTCCAGGGATAGCGACTCAACCACCTCCCTGGGCAGCCTGTTCCAGTGCCTGAACACCCTTTGAATGAAGAAATTTTTCCTAGTATCCCTGGTGCAACTTGTGTTCATTACCTCTCGTCCTATCACTTGTCACTTGCGAGAAGAGACCAACAATCACCTCACTACAACTTCCTTTCAGGTAGCTGTAGACAGTGATGAGGTCTCCCCTCAGCCTCCTCTTCTCTAAGTTGAACAGCCTCAGTTCCCTCAGCCACTCCTCGTAGTACTTGTTCTCCAGCCCCTTCACCAGCTTCATTGCCCGTCTCTGCAAGCGCTCCAGCACCTCAATGTCCTTCTTGTAGTGAGGGGCCCAGAACTGAAGCTAGCACTCGAGGTGCGGCCTCACCAGTGCTGAGCACAGGGGCACAATCACCTCCCTGCTCCTGCTGGCCACGCTGTTTCTGATGCAGGCCAAGATGCCATTGGCCTTTTTAGCCTCCTGGGCTCACTACTGGCTCATATTCAGCTGGCTGTCAACCAGCACCCCCAGGTCCTTCTCTGCCAGGCAGATTTTGAGCCATTCTTCCCAAAATCTGTAACACTTCGTGGGGTTGTTGTGTCCCAGGTGCAGGACTCTGCCCTTGGCCTTGTTGAACCTCTTCCCGTTGGTCTCAGCCCATCAATCCAGCCTGCCCAAATCCCTCTACAGAGAATCCCTTCCTTCAAGCAGATTCACAGTGTCGTCTGCAAACTTGCTAAGGGTGCTCTCAGTCCCCTCATCCAGATTGTTGATAAGATATTGAACAGATCTGGACCCAGCACTGAACCCTGGGGAACATCGCTCATTGCTGGTTTCCAGCTCCATTTACCACCAGCCAGCTCTGTAGCAGCATGTTCTCCAAGCCATCGCAAAGTGAAAGCAGTGTTGGAAGTCATCTGAAATCTCACAAAGTTTTGAAGCAAGATCCTTTTATTTCTTCAACAGGAAAGGATTTTAAACCTTATAAATTCTTAAATAAATTTTGTAAAATACTTTTGTAAGACAGATTTAAGACAACTACAGAAATTTATTGCAGTAAATGGAACATATTCTCGGATTCTCACATTACAAATAAGTAAGGTCGAGACTCCCAAATGTGCAATTTCTCATCAAATTTAGCAAATCTAACAATGACTTTTTCATTCTGGTTTATCACTTCAGATCATAAGGGTAACATTCAACAGTAATTTCAACTTTTCATATACAAATTGAGCCCAGCAGAAAGTGTTACAGTCCAGTGATCTAGAACGTTTTAAGAGGTAGTGTGAATGAACTTGAGTTTGGAAACTGCTGTTAATCTTAAAGATATTTAAAGTGTAATCTCTCTGAAAAGATCTGCAGATTTAAGGCATGTGGAGAGAAACCTTTTAATGGGCACCACCATCAAAACATGATGGTGGGCATGACAGAGTGACTTAGAAAGCATTTCTGAAAACCTCATTATAGGAAGAAAATATTTCAGGTGTTGGGCTTAGTTCTCCCCTTCTGGAATTTTCCATGGAAGCATAAGTAAGACCAAGCTTTCCATGTTTCTTTTAATTAACGTTTAACAGGTAAAGTTAATATACCAGGAATGGTTTAGATCCAATTGATCTTGCTCCGGAGCAGAGGATAACCTGGATGACTCCTGTTGATTCCAGTCCATTTCCTATTGTACTCTATTACCATTATTTCACACACACACCCCTAGCCTATGATTTTTATTTTTTTTAACCTCAAGAGCTCTGCTGAAGCTGGAAGCATACAGAAAGGACTGGAGGGTAGTTCCTCAGGCCTCCTGAATAAAATCTGAAAGCATGTACCAAGAAGTATCTGTGCAATAGATGGAAGGAGTTACTGCTTCAGAGTGAGATTCATAACAGTTTCGTACTGTGTTAGGACCCATGTAAGACAGCAGTAAAAATGATGAAGAAGGGTGCAATTCTTAATTTCTGACTATTTCCATGGAAAACAGTCAGGAGCGCCTCCTAAAATTAGGCAACTCTGTCATTTCTGTGAAAATTGCACATGGGGTGAGTCATTCCTTTAAAGAACTGCAAGAAACATTAATGATATTGTCCTGGCTTTCCCATAACTTTAAGAAGAGTTTAGAACACTCACTAAGGACTTGAGGAACTCAGATGCACCACCTTCTACCTCTGGTGGTTCTGGTTATCTTACCCAGCGTGCAGGGACATGGATTCTTCACACCTTGAGTCAGCGTTACAACTCAATTTAAAAAAAGGTATTGTACCTTCCCATATTTTTACCTGTTTTATCCAATGTACATTTAACGTAAGATGTAATACAGAATGGAATATATGAAACAGACTGACTCACGTTCATGCTAAAGTTTTCTCTTCCTTTCTGTGGCTGAATAAATCTATGATACTTTGTAGAGTGTCAAAGTCCTAAGCACAGAGAGGGTATGAGGCATAGTACATACAAATGGGATATACACTCTGCGGCTCTGTTCATCTGAGTGGCTGCAAGTCTGTTGCCTGTTCCTACAGATGTGTAGCAATGGATCCTGGATACATAAAAATGTGTAGATGCAGTGTCTCATGAATAAGATTGTTCTTGTTGCTTTGTTAGAGTTCTTGTTGAAGCTGTTGTTGCTGTTTATGGGCTACTACTGTCCTTAGATCTGAAGAAGGGCAGTTCAGTCTCTTCACGAGCTTAGTGTAGCTTCTGGGGAATGAATGGCTTAGTGATAGCTGTGTTCAGAATGGCTTGATTTCATACATATGTAGGGGACCCATTCTCTCTACAACATGAGCCAACAATGAGCCCTTGCTGCAAAGAAGGTGAGTAGTATCCTGTTCTGCATTAGGCAAGGTGTTTCCAGCAATTTGAGAGAGGTGATTCTTCCTCTCTGCTCAGCACTGGTGAGGCCACATTTGGAGTGCTGAGTCCAGTTCTGGGCTCCTCAGTACAAAAGAGAGATGGACATACTGAAGAGTCCAATGAAGGGGTTTTAAGATGATGGAAGGGTCAAAGCATTTGTCCTATGAGTAAAAGCTAAGAGAGCTGTAACTGTTCAGCCTGGAGAAGGCTTAGGAGGATCTTTAAAATGTATACAAATACCTGAAGGGAGAGTATGAAGAGGACAGACAGGCTCATTTCAGTGGTGCCCAGTGACACGTCCAGAGGCTATGGGCACAAGCTGAAACACAGGATGTTCCCTCTGAATATGAACAGGGCATAAACAGGACGTCCACGCTGGATTTTCGCTGGGCAGATTTCAGATTATTTAAGGAACTAGTCAGGAGAGTACCCTGGGAAATTGTTCTTAAAAGAGAGGGGGTCCAGGAAAGCTGGATGTACTTCAAGAATGAAATCTTGAAGGCACAGGAGCAGGCTGTCCTGATGTTGCTGTAAGATGAGCCGTAGGGGCAGACAGGATGAGTAAGGAGCTTCTGGAGGAGCTAAGTGAGAAAAAGAGGGTGTATCGCCTTTGGAAAGAAGGGCAAGTAAGTCAGGTTATGTTCAAAGATATTGTTAAGTCATGTAGGAAGAAAATTAGGGAGGCAAAAGCCCAGCTGGAGGTCAAATTGGCCACTTGTGTTAAGGATAATAAGAAGTGTTTTTACAAATGTATTAATGGCAGAAAGAAGGGCAGCAATGATGTCCACTCTTTACTGGATATTGAGGGAAATATAGTAACTAAAGATGAGAAAAAGGCTGAGGTGCTTAATGCCTTCTTTACCTCCGTTTTCAACACTAAGGCAGATTGTTAACTGGACAGCTGGTCTTCTGAAGTGGTGGATGGGAACAGGGTGCAATATAGCCCCCCTGTCATCCAGGAGGAAGAAGTTAGGGACCTCATGAGTCGATGGGGCCAGATGGCATACATCCTAGGGTGATGAGAGAGCTGGCGGATGAGCTTGCTAAGCTGCTTTCCATCATTTATCAGCAGTCGTGGCTCACTGGAGAGGTCCCGGATGACTGGAAGTTGGCCAATGTGACGCCCATCCACAAGAAGGGCTGTAGGGACGATCCAGGTAATTACAGACCTGTTAGCCTGACTTTGGTTCCAGGTAAAATTATGGAGTGGATAATCCTGGGTGCAATCATGCAGCACCTGCAGAAAGACCGAGAGATCAGGCCCAGTCAGCATGGATTTAGGAGGGGCAGGTCCTGCCTGACCAACCTGATCTCCTTTTATGATCGTGACTTGCCTGGTGGATGAGAGGAAGGCTGTGGATGTAGTGTTCCTGGACTTCAGTAAGGCCTTTGACACTGTCTCCCATAGCAGACTCCTGAAGAAGCTGACAGCCCGTGGCTTGGATGGGAACGCTTTGTGCTGGGTTAGGAACTGGTTGGATAGCCAAGCACGAAGAGTGATAGTGAACGGTGTCACATCCAGTTGGCGGCCGGTCACTAGTGGTGTTCCCCAGGGATCGGTGTTGGGCCTGGTCCTGTTCAATATCTTTATTGATAATCTGGATGAGTTGATTGAGTCCATCATTAGCAAGTTCGCAGATGACACCAAGCTGGGAGGAAGTGTCGATCTGCTGGAGGGTAGAAGGGCTCTACAGAGGGACCTTGGCAGGCTGGAGAGATGGGCTGATTCCAACAGCATGAGGTTTAACAAGTCCAAGTGCCGGGTTCTACACTTTGGACACAACAACCCCATGCAGAGCTACAGGCTGGGGACAGAGTGGCTGGAGAGCAGTCAGACAGAAAGGGACTTGGGAGTGCTGGTGGACAGGAAACTCAACATGAGCCAGCAGTGTGCCCAGGTGGCCAAGAAGGCCGGTGGTATCTTGGCCTGCATCAGGAATAGTGTGGCCAGCAGGACTAGGGAAGTTATCATCCCCTTATACTCAGCACTGGTTAAGCTACACCTTGAGTGCTGTGTCCAGTTCTGGGCCCCTCAGTTTAAGAAGGATGTTGAGATGCTGGAGTGTGTCCAGAGGAGAGCAACGAGGATGGTGAAGGGGCTGGAGCACAAGTCCTATGAGGAGCGACTGAGGGAGCTGGGGTTGTTTAGCCTGAGGAAGAGGAGGCTCAGGGGAGACGTTATTGCTCTCTACAACTACCTAAAAGGAGGCTAAAGTGAGGCAGGAGTTGGTCTCTTCTCTCAGGAGACCAGTGACAGAACAAGAGGACACGGTCTCAAGCTTCGTCACGGGAAATTTAGGCTCGATATTAGGAAAAAATTCTTTACTGAAAGTGTGATTGGCCATTGGAATGCGCTACCCAGGAAGATGGTGGAGTCACCATCCCTGGAGTTGTTTAAAGGGAGATTGGATGAGAAACTTAGTGCCATGGTTTAGATGACGAGTAGGTGTTGGGTCATAGGTTGGACTCAATGATCTCAAAGGTCTTTTCCAACACCTACACCTACTCCTACCTGTCAACTACATCATGGCACTAAGTGCCTCATCCAATCTTTCCTTAAACACCTCCAGGGACGGTGACTCCACCACCTCCCCAGGCAGCACATTCCAATGGCCAATCACCCTCTCAGTAAAGGACTTCCTGCAAGTTGCGCCAGGGGAGGTTCAGACTAGACATTAGGAAGAATTTCTTCACTGAAGGGGTGTTCAGGCACTGGAACAGCTGCCCAGGGAGGTGGCTGAGTCGCCATCCCTGGAGATTTTTAAAAGACAGGTAGATGAGTTTCTTAGGGACATGGTTTAGTAAGGGAACAGGGACGGCTGGACTCAGTGATCTGAGGTCTTTTCCAACCAGATGATTCTGTATCTCCGAGTAGTTATTCCAGGCCCCCTTTCAGTCAGCAGAGGAAAAAAAAAAACTAATGTAATTGTGCTTTTAGGGTGGGATTCACTGCCCATTGAAGTAGTCATCCAAAAATAGGTCACATGGACTGTGCTGTAGAAGTGCCGATATGACTGTAAAGGAAACCTTAAGTGACCAGCTTAATTGGAGACAGCTACCCTGCAGCTGTCTAGTGTTAGCTAAGATGAATCCCAGCCAAAGATTTAATGGACAAGGTGTACTATACTCTGTATGCCTGCCCAGCATGCTGCTGACAATTGATTGTGTAGGTACAGTGGATAACATCCTGCCCAGCTGGAGAGGATGGACAGGATGAGGATCTGAATCAGCGGGTGAGATACTCCATTGCTGTTCAAAATGTTTTTCTTCAACAGTAAATGGGCAGTGAGGTCTCAGAAGGACTCAGCTCTGAGGCAGCTGCTGAAATTGTTTCTTGGTGTATGGTGAGACATGGAGCCTGTTCTAAAAGGCTGTTTTTAGATCATGGACATATCTGCCAGCACAGATAAGGAGCTGCCTGCCAATTCCAAACATACACACACGACATTTACTCAATCACACACACACATAAACAAGCAAATAAACAACCTTCCTCTCCCATAACCTTATCAAGTTTTTTCTCCTTCAGATGGAAAATGAAGAAAGAAACAGCCAGCTATTGTTTTTTTCCAGTTTTTTCTTATTTTCTAGTTTTAAAGACAGGGAGGGGTTCAAATACTATATTGAAGCTGGAGCTATTTGGGTACAGAAATAAACAAAATATGCAGATTTTGGAGTTAGTTTAGCCCTATCTATTTGGAAAAGAACAAACAAAAATAAAATCATAAAACTTTTGCCAGCTTTGTTAAGTGAGATTGGAATCCATCCATTTTGTGAAGGCCTTCAGTCTATGAATCAACAAAATCAATGAACGTCAGGCTTAATTGGCCAAATTGATTGTATGTTAAAACTGATTTAATTACATCTTTGTCATTATAGTAGGGATAAATTTGGCCAAGTCACTTGCATTTTAAAATGCTATTCTTTCTTTAGAAATTTAGGTGTTTGGGAAAGAGTTGGGAATTACCTTGTTTAAGATTAAGAAAAACAATTGTTTTGGCTTGATAAGCCTGTTTTCATTGCCTTGAAGTCTTTTTCTGTTGAAGAATCATCAGAATTTAATTGAATTGAAGAAAATGTGCCCTGAGATTTTCTGTGAGTATGTATTCAAGTACTGGATATCATGAATTTTTAAGCTGACATAACAAGTCTTAACATGGCTTCTGATTAATTCCTGACATAGCCAGGCATAGTGCTGGAGATGTTAGAGTATTTGGAAGATAGCACTGCCAGAGAATGTGCCATATATATAAAAGAGAATAACTAAATTAGCTCCTCTCAGGATGAACATGCTAAACTGATACCAGAGTTCATGTACAGTATATCAAAAATAAATACTTATACTGCACAGGCAGTGATTCAGCTGTCATTTGGATTCAGTGAAACTTTTAATACAAACTAATTTCAGTTAAGCTACTCCTGAGTTATTCTCATGCAGAAATAGGCTCATGGGGTCACTGGTATATTTCTGTCCTGATACCAGGTAGGTGCGATCAGACTGAAACAAGCTATTTTATTTCTTTTAATATTTGTGGTTCAGTGACTAAGTCAGGAGACTGGAGTTCTCTTTTTATACCTAGTGTAACATTGAAGGAAGTCATTCACCATTGTGTGGCACAGTTTCCTTAGTTACAGGGATGAATAGCAGTGCATAACCATTTTTGAAAAGAACTTTTAGAACTGTAGGGTAAAACATGAGCAAGAACAGTATTTGTGTTAATTGTACTGTCGGAATCCACCAACTTCAGGTGTGTCCCCTTTTGCAGTACCCATACGTAGCTGTACCCAGTTGGTATTTTGAAGGTTATAAACACATGTCCTGTAACACTGAAAAATAATACGATTTAAGATGAGCCAAATGGCGTTGTGTTAAGCAGCACATAAGAATTAGTTCAATTGTATCTGTTTTCTTTTTTTTTCAATGGATATCATGAAGAACTTTATATTTTGTTTACATCATGATTATCCACATCTCTGGATTGCACTGAATAAAATTTCTTGAGCTTTGAGCCAAGCCTTTGTAAGGCCATCCATACAACAGCAACAAGGCTGGGAACTCCAGCCTACCAAGTGAGATTCAGTTCCAAATTCAGGCCTTTGCATTCAGACATCTCTGTTTGAAATAGGAATCTGTGCTGCTGACAGAGTCTATGGATGTCTGCTTAAAATTCTCAGTAGTGCCTCCAGAATGACCTGACTAACTAATGGAGACTGGTTTCATCCATCTAAACAGAGATATCTACCATCACTTTCAGGTGGTGTAAACCCAGCTTGTAGTTGTCATTCAAGAAAGATGTGGATCTCCTCTAAGGACCTTGTCATACCTGCTTACCAAATGGAGATGCCTTAGATGACTTGGAGCCTCCAATGGTGGGAGATGACAGTTAGGTGACTGTATCACTCTGTCCAAGCTCGATTCAGTCACTGTCACGTAGGCTTCTAGTGTCATTTGAGGTGTAAGAGGGTGCCTCAGACCCCTATGTGGGGCTGGAAGCTATAGTTAAAACTGGGAGAGAAATATGCCTTTCTTGGAGTGGCAGCTGAGAGCCAGCAGGATATTGTGGTAGCTAGCTAGAGCTAGATGTCTGCCTGAGTGATTGAAGAGAGCTCTCTGAGTGTAATCTAGGTGTTGCTAAACCACTCTCCAGGCTACACTGGCTGCATTGACTAGATCACTATTTATTATAAAGGAAAGACATATAGCTCATGTGAAATGATCTAAATGTTGGGCTTGTTAATCCTGACCTGTAGCTTACAGAATAGAATATTTTAGTTGGTAGGGACCTACCACTATCATCTAATCCACTTGCCTGAGCGATAAAGGACTGACTGGAAGTTAAAGCATTGTTTCAGTCTGCAAGTAATCCTTTTCTAGAATAAAATTTATTTTCTTTCATAGCATGTTCTATGTGTTCTTTTTCTTGAAGAATTTTTTTTTCTTTAATAAAGATGAATAAGAAATAACTTTCCAAAGTGTTTTTTTTTTTTTCACTTTGCTATAGCAAAGTGAACTGCATCAGTGGATGTCAGGTAAAGCAAATGTGTCAACAAGAGTCTGTTTGACTGAAAATTCATTTACTGTTCTGCATACACTGAAACTGTGCAGTGCAAAATGCCACAAAATATTGATGTGCTTGTGTATGAAGTTAGTATAGTGTCAGGTCTGAATAAAATATGACTTGTAACAAATGCAAAGATGGGGTTAGGTAGATAATGTAGTGTTGTGAAAACACTCAAGAACACAACTCTGGTTCATCTGTCTGGAAACAAGGAAAGGTGGTAGAAACAGTCTTTTCCTTGCTCTCCTTCAGCACTCTGTTGCACTGTCCGAACAGCTCCTGAGGTAGTGGAAGCTGGAGTCCCTCTGGAGACATAAGTCTGTTGCAGTAAAATTTTGTGAGAAGTGCTTTCTGGAGTAAACTGACTTCATCCTTATCTTGATCACAGCACTTCCCAGCATGGGATGTCACTAGAATGTTTTCTACTCTGATCATAGATAATGCCAATGAAATTTTATTGGATAAGGACTGCAGGAACTGGTGCATAGGATAAACTCAACAAATCTCTACAGGACCATACGCTGTATTCCACTAGAGATGTTCAGGAAGGCCCATTTGGCATGAAAAGAAGTTGTCAGAAGAATGGGGTTTTTGTGTAGTGAATCCTTGGAGTTTTTTAAAAGACTTACCTCATCCCAATCCCAAATGGCCAAAATACACTTATGGGAAAGTATCTTCATTTTAAAAATACTGAATTTTCTTTATCAGGTGCTGGGAGGAATTTTTAATTGCATATATTTGCTATATATGCAAATAGGATACATCTGAATAAATAAAGCAGGTCAATGCTTGGTTTAGTGTTTCTAAAGCTACTACTTCAGGGGTAAGATGTAGATTTTTAAAGCTAACTGGATTTATGATTGAAATTATGATATTTCAAAGGTATGTGCAATTTGGCTGCCAGATTTTACACATTCATAAAAAAAAAAAAGCCTTCATTTACTAACATGAATTACAGTAACTTCCAAAGTGTGTGTGTTTCCTTCCTCATTAGAAGCCAAGGAAACATTCACCACCAAGCCTGAATTTCAGAATTCCTTGCAGCTACTGTGTGCCCTGTAACCTGATTCATGTAGATGGAGAAAATGCCCTGTAGATGTAAATGGGGAAAGCTGTGGCATTGCATACAACTCCATTGCCGTCTCCACTGATGATGCATCAGCTGCAATAATATTTCAAGTCAATCCCTGATTAGTTAGGGGAAGGTCAGCTATTTCTGACTGGCCTCACCCAGACAGAGAAACAGAATGAAGCTCTGCCATCAGTGTCCTAAAATAGAAGGTTCTTTTCAGCTGTCAGCCTTGAGTCAGCCCCTTGGAACACAAATTAGGAGACACAAATCAACTCACAGGGCATTGGGAAACACAGGCAGAAAGTCAAACGAAGAGAAACTTCTTCATATATGAGCTGTATTCTCCAAGCGGCTTTTTAGTCACTCTGAAAAAAAAAAAAATTATTTATTTTACTGGTTCTTAAGTAATTAAAAAAGCAGTTTCCTCTTTTTTTTTTTTTTAAATAATTTCAATAATGAAGCTGAGCGTGGGGATATTTTTTGGAGGCTTCTTTGCAGCACTAGGGGTTTTGCTTTTTTTGGTGGCATTTGGAACTGATTATTGGCTTCTGGCTACAGAAATAGGAAGATGTTCAAAAGCACCTGAAGATGCTGGGGTTAGTATTGACATTTTTATTTATAGTCAGAATTATATGTGTAGGTTTCTTGGATGTGTTCATTTTCTAAGAACTTACTTCTGTATGGACTTTTGAATGTGCCCATTTTGACCTTCTGGAGGCTTGTAAGACTGCTTCGAAACCTCTTGTAAACTGTTGTAATCAACTCTAAAATTAATTCATCTTTTGTAATACTACTTTTGCAAAATTACATTCTTTCAAAGAAAGCATAAATGTTTAGATATGCTAGAGCTAAAATAATACATGCTATAGCTAACATAATATTCAGACAGGCTGTGTTTCATAATGATGATGGTGTTTTTTACCTCACTGTCTAATTTCAGTTAAACCTTATTCTTCAGCCATTTAAAAATTGTATGATAATGGCTTCTTTTTTCCCGCACTCCATAGGAAGAACAGGCAACTTTCCATCATGAAGGTTTCTTTTGGAGGTGCTGGTTTAGTGGAAATGTAGGAGACAATAATGTCAGCATGTGGAATTTCTGGTATAGTAAGTAACTTTTTCCTTTTATGTTATCTACAGTAGTTTGTTCTCAAAAATGTTGTGATTTTATTTTCCATATTATTCATCACTAGATTTCATATGACTTCTTTGGTGATCAGATTCTTCAGCTATCCTAAAATAAATTCTTCACAAACCTTTTTGTAATCTCTACAGAGGCAATCCTTGGACAGAATCGTATGTGTTTATCAGCTTACACTGTGAATGTTATGGCTGCCCTGTTAACCTGAGTCCAGTCTTCTCAGGACAGTAACTTGCTGCTTATTGTTAAACAGATGATGGTCCACACATTTTTGCTTGGGGAGTTTCTCCAGCTAGTTCTGTGAGTTGGTTAAGGAGGCCATGAGAAATTCCACTGGAAAAATGCTGCAGGACATAACATCTCCAGAACAATTCCTCTTCTAAATTCGCAGATGACTCTGCTCTCTTTCACTATATGCTAGGATTCTGGAAGATCAGGTAGTATTTTACAAGCAAAATCTCCCATGAAGAAGAGGTCAAGCAAAACTTCTTTTCTTACATCTGAGGTACAGAGCTTCCTCTCCTTATTGCAAGATTTCTACAGTTCTTGGGAAAAGCAGGTGCCATCATAAAAATCTGACTTCAATAATCCATATTTTGCTAAATATATTGTTTGGTCTTAGGTAGCAAATATAATATTCACTGTAGTTAATTTTCCCTTGTTACCTGTCTGGAGAATTCTGCCACCGGGAATCTGAATTTTAAATGTGGTTTAAGCTATAGTCAGCCGTTATCTTTTGCAAGGAAGAAGGTGATATTTTTATATCATTTAATATGAAAGGTGAATTAACCCTTCTCTGGGGATATTGATTCCATAGACTAAAATCATATTTGTTGAGTTTGTAAACTTTCTGAACATACTTGATATTTTTCAGTGCTCTTTCACAAGGGAAAAAGTAATTTCTCAGGTTTGGTTTTGTGGGACATGTAACGAGATGGACGTAATTAACCCCCACAAGAGAGAGATATGTATGTCTATAAAATCATACGTATGCATTGCATATAAATTGCTGTGTGCCTTCAGGAAGACTGCCTTACTGTTCCATAGTACAGATCTGTGTTTCCCTTTAAGGAATATCCTTGGCTGGATAACAAGATTTGTATATCTTACCAAACCAAATCCAGTCAGCTATTGGCTGGGAAAGAACCTGGCATCTTGATCTCAGTTTCCCATTTGAAGAACAGGCTTAAAATGTTTTATTGTTAAGGCAGTAAAATATTAATCTTTATCTTTCTTTCACTTTTAGCTAACCAGTCACCTTCTAAGAATTGTACACATGCTTACCTGTCACCATTTCCTCTTATCCGAGATGAACACAATTCAACCTCCTATGACTCTGCAATCAGTAAGTATTTTCTCAGTTGGCTATGGATACAGTGCGTAAAGTTTCAAGAAAACAATTTGTATGCTCTAGTATAAAACAGCCTTAACCCTTCACATAGTTAAATTAATAGAGTTTTAATGTTTCATACTCCTCATAATTTTATAACGTGCATATTTAAGCCACTGTTTAGCAAAGGACTTAATGCTTAGTTTTAAGTATGATGTCAGAATGGAAGTAATTTCTAAAACAATAGATATTTTCTTTTTTTGTGCTTTTTTAACCAACATGAATAGTGTCTTCCTTGGGCTGAATACATTAAACAAATATTTCTTCTCATGTATTCTAATAAAACTAAATAATCACACGTGGAAATACATTGCATTTTTACTTAATGAGGAAGGAGGAAAAGGGTCTCAATGCCGTCTAAATTTATTCAACGAACTAAGATATACTGCACCGATCAATGGATATGCCATCTTCTCTCCATTGACTCTATAGGGAGCTGAGGCACTGCAATTACTCTAAACAGTGTGTGCCATGCACGAATAATATAGCCTAAGATTGTAGCAATGGGCAGTTTTGTCTCATGAGCTAAGCTCTTTTTAAATGTATGTATTTTCTCTCTAATAGTTCAAAATACTTACTATGTTAAACTAAGATACTGACACTAAGAAACTCTAGTGCAGTACCAGGGACACACACATATATATATATATGAAAAATACACAGTGATTGAAAATACCATATTTGAATAATGCCTGAAAACCTGTTTTCACAACTCCACTTAAAAGTATTGGTCACATTTCATCAGATCAAGGGCTTTGTGCAAAAGTTTTACAAGTAAATCACTTCTGATACCTATTTCATATGACTCTAAATAACCGTAAATGTGTGGATGCTGCATATCTCTGAGCCTGCTGACTCAGTGATTTAAGTGATCCCTTCCTGTCCTGAACCTGTGATTATGCCTTTGCTAACTCTGAAGTGTCTTCGGAATCCAATTTTTATGCTACAGATGTGAAAACAAAATTATTTGGATTGATAAGAGTTTCTGTTAGTGTTTAGAAATATTGAACTGTTTGTCCAGGCAGAATTCAGACCTCACCATTCAGAGTTCTAATCCATAACTTGACAGCACATCTAGAACAGTTTATCATTCCATTTGAAAGTGAGTCACCAGCTCCTAATAATCTAGACAGAGTTTGTATTTCACCATTCACTCATACATTCACAAAGGATCTTTGAATTATATTGCATGATTACACAGAAGTGGACAAACAAAGAATAAGGAAAGGAGAAGGAATATCATCAAAAGTTTAATTAATTTTAGTTAATGTTTGCCGAAAGAACCACTGCTCAAATATAATTTTCCTATCTATATTTCATATTAGGAGATTAAAAATAGACAGAACTGTGCTATAGATGCTGGTCCAGGTAGAGTATATTCAGAGCCATTCCTGCTATATAAATAGATACAGTTGGATTGCTTTCGAGCTCATTAAACCTGAAGAGGGGTTTTTTTAATGTCTCCAGTTCGTTTTCAGCATCCAAGCTGAGTTATTTACTAGAGCAGATATGCTTGTTCAAGCCTCTTTCATAACTTTTTATGAAGGAGGCTATGTCATCATCTCTTCTGTTAGTTCAAAACTTGTTTCTCCTTCAGTCTAGTTTGACAGTTCTGCCCATGATATTTGGCAAACAAGTTTTTAAAATCTCACTGCAACTGCAGTTGCTAAATCAAGAAATACTAGAAGGTTATTCTCCTTTACTTGATTCACAATGGAGAAAATATTTTCCTATAAAAAACAGTGGCAAAACCCCTAGGTTTGGTTTCATGCAGATCAAGATTTCATCTATTATTTGGACATCCGTTTGTCTGCATCTAATACCTTACATCAACTAAATGTAGAACAAAAGGGCACTACCGAAAGATTGAGGTTATTGTCCCTTTTTTTTCGTTCTTTCGTTTTCTTTCATTCTGCTACTTTTCTTGATACAATATTACCATCTTTATGGCTTATGGCTTTTTCAACATCTTAACTTGGGGATTAAAAAAAGAAATCTCCCACAGAGGTTTATGGCTGTGTTTTCTGTTGGTCCCTCAAGAAAGTCTTATTTTAATTAGGAGTGGATAAAAAGAAATGTTCTGTCATCTGAAAAAGTTAGTTTGCTTTTTCATAGAAAAATAAAAAGCTGGATTTGAACTTCATTAGAAAAATAAAACATGTATGTATAACATATTTTTCTAACAATCTCGAACTATCCGTTAACAGAACACTTACTTTCTGAACAAGCAAAGGCACGTGATTTCTTTTACAGACTGTTTGGTTTAAGAGACCTTGGGACATTATCAGAGGAATTAAGGTTTAACTGCAGCCTCTAGTGGAAACAAAAGTGTGGTTTCTTGGTGGAGTGCCATTTTACTATCCAGTTAGAAGGGCTCAAGCAAAGATAAGTTTCCTCAGAAACATACAGTTTCTGATGGTTTTGAGTGCAGTGACTGCATCAAAGTTCTAATTTGACATTACTTCTTTGACTTTAGTATCAGTAGGAATTTGGCTCAGAGCTTTTATGAGCCAGAATTCAAGAGAAGCTTAATCTAACCCCTCTTAGGTATGTTAGATATTTTTGTGATTTTTATTGTGATTATGTGGTAGCTCACAAAAGACTCAAACACTGAAGGCCGCCAAGTTCAGTGTTCTAGTGCACTTCACTAAGCTTTATACCAAAGGCTTGGTTCATCCTGCTATGCAAACGTACACTATGAGCTCTTGATGTCAAGAATTGTAACCTTAGCTGGAAATATACGGACATAATAGCCCACAGTGGTGCTTACCTTGGAGATGTGAATGCATGTTTTAATGTCTTGGGTTTCTTTTCATCATTACTGTCAGATGCATGAAGAGCTTTGAAGGGTTAGATGGCACTGCTTTGAAATTACAGCTTTCAATTGCAGTTGTAATGGTTTTGCTCATTCACTAGTTTTCTTAAATATCGAGGCAGAGTGAGGAGGGTTTCACCTGCCTGCAGAGTAAGGTGTGGTCCTCGGCTCTGCTAACCATCATTTATGGTTAATACACTTAAAGAAATTTGCAGGCTATATCATTTATCTTAACCTGAAGCGGGCGTCTGAGTGAACTCAGGGGAAGTGTGACTCTAGTGACTCTTTGTGATAGTACAGTGGTTTATAGTGACAGCTATTATATTATGCAGTTATTAAGTAGACTTAGATAGCACCTCATTGTGTTGCCAGCACATTCATTTATATAATGATGCACAAACATATGTACAACAAACTACAAGCTCGGAATAAAAAAAATTAAATTAGCCCATAAAATAAGTGCAAGTGTAGTGACCTCTACATTCTAAAATAAACATATATTTGTATAATCATAATAAGATTGCTTATCCCATTGGGCTATTTTGAAAACGTAATAGATTAAATAGATTAATGCACTGGATTCCTTTACACTGATGTTCAAGGACTGTCACATTTTTATAAAACTCTCTTTTACTACAAGACAATACTAGGCATGTTTTTGAAAAATATACAGACTTCTTACTTGTGTAAGTAGTCCCATTGCCTACAGAGAGATTATTCCTAAGAAAAAGAAGTGTGACATCTAACACTTAGTAAAGTCATTAATTTTATTTTTGAGGGTGGGTTTTTTTCAACTTGATTTGGAAATAAACAACAGTTCCTTAACTGCAGTAAATTGCCCCGGTGCTTCCTGAAGCTAAATTGGAAGCCATTTAATGGGGCTGCACTGACACATTAGTTTAATACTCTGATTTCTAGTTGCTAGTACTTCTTTTTCCTGACCATTAATATCTTATTTTGTCCAGTACTGGGCACAATGCCAGCATTTGTAGTACCTAGTATAATGTAGTGTACAGAAGGTTTATGGGACTGAAGTGAAATTCTGGTTCAGCAACTATTACATCTAAAATGGTGTGATCAGATTTATTGGCAGATTTGTGTACTGGGTTGAAATTAACCTAAAGTAATCTAGAAAATATCAGCAATGAAATCTCAAAAAAAAAAAAAAGAAAATTGTACAGTGAAATGTTAGCAGTAGCTTATTTGTAGGGCAAAAAAATGCTGGTATGTAATACAGTCATATAATTGCCCACGAGAGATTGTTATATAGTACATTTACTAAGCAAGAACTCCCCAGACACCAAGCAGTGATAAAGCAAGAAGTATTTAAAAAAGCAATATATTCATACTGTGAATATAATGTTTGTTTTACTGTTAAGGTTATTTTTTAAAAAAAGATTATTACTGCTAAGGAATAGTAAAGGGTACTGAATAAGAGAGAAGTTTTGCAAGGTTTGCTGTGTTGGTAGATGTATCTTCTGTGCTGCTGCTGAGATTCTGTCATCTCATTTACAATTGTTTATCTGCAGAGAAGATTCTCCAGTTCAGCCACTTCACCTTTCATTGTGGTTTATATTGTGTGTGGCATTTTGATACCTCTTGTCAAAAGCATTTTTATATCTCTTACATTAAATAGAGAGGTAAAAAGACATATTCAAGAAAATTCAAGGCAACTTTTCCAAGTAATTTTGCCTATCCTTAGTAATGTTTATGCAGCACGTTACTCACATAAGCTTCAAAAAGTTTTTCAGCTTTGTAGTGCTTAATAATTCATGTTTGATATGGAATTCAATATTAAGTAGTTGGGGTTTTTTTTGATAGGCCGTAGAAAATGTAGGGGCTTATGGCTGAGATTTTATAACACTTGAAGTCAGCAAGGGCACTAAAATATGTGGTATGGTTCCATGAGGATGGCGTTAGCATCTGCACTTGTAGATGGTTTCCTCAGTATCCCATTATGGGACTTCTGAGGTGTGCACAGCTCCTACACAGCAAGCGTACATTGCAGATTACACAGCTATGTAACTTTGTCAAATATGTTATTGCTTTTCTTTCATATCATGCACCAGTAATTTCTTATAATATGAATTTGTGGCTTCAGTTTATAATCAATACTGGGATCTACTGTACTAGCGGCTTTTGATAATTTTCAGCCATTTCTCCAAAATTCGATCCCTCACTCAAACCCAGATACTTCTAGTCTTCCGATGATGCAGAAGTCTCCAGATGAATCTAAGTTAGAGTCTTTAGGGAGGAAAGCAAGTAGCAAGGCAAAATTCCAGGTCACGGAATTTTGGAGGAATATACTGCAGTTATAATATTACCACAGTATACAGGCTGAACAGTGCAGAGCTGAAAGACAAGCATACCATGTGTACTCCTGTTTTCCTCTATGTACTATTTTATTTTTAGGCTTGCCTGTCACTGCCAAGGCAAATGTTGCATCCCGTGAAGGGGCAGCTTACCAAGACAAGTTACAGAACCTTCTGTTTAGCACTCTTGCAACACAGAGCAATGGTATCTAGCACTGCAGAGAGGTTTACTTTGGACTCTGTGGTAGCTCATATGCTTTTTTTCTTCTAGTGTAGGGAATACTTGGAATAATGCATCTACTTCGGGTAGCTAACTCAAACTTGTCTGTGAAGTACCTTTCAGAGGCCACGGTACTCATCATCTAGACCAGAACATGGGCTATCGTATGAACCGCCTCAGTGAGTCTTGAAATGGTGCAAACTGTCTTAGCACCTTGTATAGGTACACTGAAACATTATTCCTTGAAACAGACTGCTTGGATCACACTATCATCCCTTTTCATAGGATATAAAGAAGCATAATTAAAAGCAGCACCTCCTGTTATGTGTTTTCCTATCATGGATCGCCTTGTTCTGAGAGCAGCAAAGTCTTCAACTTGAAGCTCATTCTTAGGAAGTTTTAATTTCAACTAATTCTTTTGTGTTCATCTTTTGATGCCAGCGAAAGCTAACTGACAGAAGTATGACTGCATTGTAATTTTGAATGATTAGCTCTGCAGGAACCAATCATCTTGCCCATTTAGGCAGAGAAGATGGGAAATGTGGTCTGAGCAAAAGGTCTGAATATGAAATAAGTAAAGCCTTCTTTGCAGAAAAAATGGTTGCCTTTTAACTCCCTTACTAAAGAAAAAGTCTAAATGCTCTTAGGATATTTCCTCAGATCTGTACCACAAATGACCCTAATGGCTTACTGTCTTGCAGATTAGAGGGGGTAGTCTTTTACTTGAAAAGTAGCAGATTTGGGATCATTGCAGACTTTTTACCTGTCAGCTCTACTGTATTTTCAAATTGATGTTTAATGATGGGATTAGCTGGCTAAACAAGTATTAGAATCATCAGAATTTATCTATGATTCTCTAGAATAAATAATTACTTCTAGAGAAATTGAATGGAAGCTTATTTTGGGTGCCAGCTAGCTCAAATCAGTATTTCACATACAGTGCATAAAATAGTCATGTCGTTGGAGAAAGAGGTTTTGTCTTGTATAGTTACAGAGAGGTTTAAAAAAATTTGATCAGTTACATTTGCACTCCTTTTGTGTTCGGTGTCCAGGAATATTTGAAGAAATCAAGGTTTTCTTATAAAATTCCACTAAAAGCAGACTTCAAAGCTTCCTGTATAAAAAGTAGATAATGAAATCGTATACTAATTTTATAATGCTGAATAAGCTTGTTCCCTCAACCATTCAGAAAATAGAAACACTGCTGTATGACTTAGGTGACTGACCATAATGATATGAACAAAGCTTTTTCAAGGTCCATTTTGGCCAATGTGTCCTATTATGTAGGATGACTTTGAAGTACCTTGGGCCATCCATGTAAAAGAGCTGGGTGGTTATAGACTGATTTAGCAGTATTAAGTTTTAAATGAGGAAGTAATGTCCCATGGACTTGAGGACTGCGATGAAGCTTAGCAAAGTAGCCCCATGAGTAAAATAATATGAAATTGCTTTAGAGACCCAAGACTGAAGGACTTGAGAGATTTACCTTTCTAGGTCTCCATTCACAACCCATTTGCACTAAGTGAATCATTTAACTGTGTGTTTAACTTTAAGAAGGTGCCTAAATCCCTTAAGAAGTACTTAGAACACAAAGTTAACTGCTTTGCTGAACCACAGCCTTATTTTTTACCCACTGTTTCCATGTTTTTTTGTTTGTGTGGCAAGAAGACTTGTATTAGATATGAAACAAAACATGATTTTAACCCTTCTGCCAGCTATTTTCAGCGAGGTTCATCCTTCCTATGCCCAAATCTGCTGATCAGTGTGATGGAAAATTATGTCTCCGAATGTTTGCCTGGATTAAAAAGGATGTTATTTAAAAAGTGTGGCTAATGTCATGTGGTGAACATGATCTACCTAATACATTTACAAGGCTGATAGAAGGAAGATGGTGTATAGTTTAACATAAATTAAGCTGGTCAAATTAAAAACTATGTATTTTTGGAAAACATTCGTGAGAAGCACAGACTGATAATATATCGTGCACCTTTAGATTTCATATGAGAGCAAACCTGTATTATTCTGGAATAGCTGTCTGCATGAATTTGAAATTTTCAGGATATGAACCAGTATAATAGTTGCTTAGTTGTGTTGTGCCATAACAGTAAGTAGGTGCTGTCAAATGATAAATGGCAGTTTCTTTTGTGATTCACTTTTCCCAGCTTGCCAGCTGGCTTATATGCTTTCCCTCAGTTGGGTGGAAATGTTTTTCACTGACTGAATTGTCAGTGCTTCAAGATTTTCAAATCTGATGATGGAAATCTTTGCAACTCATAATTTTACTAATGGGCTGTGTTAATGTACCAATTTTTAAATTCATGGGACAAAATTTATGTCACTTTTGTTGCATTTGTAAAATGATGACTTTGTTAAATGGATACGCAATTAACCAGCTAAAAAAATAATTGTTAGAAAGAATCTTTTGGCCAGAATATGTCACAAAACTCTCGGCTAATTTATCACCAGCTGCATCCATTAATTCAGCACTGCTTGGCACTGTCTAACATGGGCTTCTGAAACATCACATTTTAAGTTTGATAAAATACAAAGAGCTTTAGAGTAGGAATAGTCTGGTTTAAAATACTTAACTGTTTTTC
This sequence comes from Neomorphus geoffroyi, assembly GCA_033558235.1. NCBI lineage: Eukaryota > Metazoa > Chordata > Aves > Cuculiformes > Neomorphidae > Neomorphus > Neomorphus geoffroyi. The sequence goes on along the minus strand of JAUMJM010000005.1, from coordinate 33,138,422 downwards.
AGAAACACGGTTTACATTTTTTGAGTTTCTCCTCTCCCCTGCTTTAGATTTCCATCTATTGAATATGACTATATGTAAGAAGAATTATCCAGCTGTAAATTGCAGAGAACTTACAGATTGCTATTGGTGATACAGTCTGAGCCCTAAGAATGTCAAGATGTTGTAGCTCTCTGCTTCTCCCAGGAAACTTTGGTCAAAAAACTTGTATCTTGTCAGTCCAATCATCTACCCCAAAGAATCATTACTACAACTTTTATGTATCATTTTCTAAACAGCATAAATTGGTCAAATTGCTATCTTACAAATCACTGCTAAATATTAAGCAGACAGATTTCATTCATGGTAACTTACAATCTGTTTTCCATGATCATCAGATAAGGACTACCATTCAAACCTAATTTGGTCCATGCACAATAGAACGAATGTTTTATTTGTTAATAAGGCAAGTGAAAAAACAAGAGAAAAAGAAGAATCTTTGTCACTTGTTTAAGTTCTAAAAAGTGGTGTATTCTGTTTTTTCCTTCTTCCCTTTCTCCAGTTTATCGAGGTTTCTGGACGGTTCTTATGCTTCTGGGAGTGCTCACTGTTGTGATGGCTAGTTTCGTCATCATCTGTGCAGCTCCTTTTGCCAGTCATATTCTGTACAAAGCAGGAGGAGGCTTTTTCATCGTTGCTGGTGGGTATACTGTTTGCTCAGTCACATAAAGAATAGAAAGGATGAGATATATCTTCCATTTTCCTTCACCTAAAAGTATATTAATCATGGTTAAAAGAAAAAAAGGCATATGCCTCTACCCTTTGGCTTGTGGAGGGCCTGCCTTGGAGGCAATTCTTTCCACAGTTGTTTAGTCACAAAACTATTCTAAAAGCCACTTTTGAATTAAGATTAAAAAATTCCAAGACAAAACATGGAATTACACTGCAGAGGCAGTCTACTTTTTTAGCAGGAAAAAGAATGCATATTTAGGGATGCTGCCTTATAGGATTCTCAAGGGCTTTAACTGAGGAGGGAGTTTTTTTCATCAATGACACAAAAGATGGTTATGGTGAGCTCTAAATAAGTTAGAAGACATAGAACATTCACATAACCAATATAAAAGTAGTGTTTTGGGTATGGTTGGAGTGCACTAAATAGGTGTCACATATGAGTGAGTGGGAGCTCTAAACAAACCTCTGTGAATCAAAGATAAAAAAATAACTGATTTCCCTCCATCATAACCCATACGCGCTATGGAGGATGCACTCTCCCAGGCTTCAGCTGATATGAGTAGTTCTCTGGAACACTGCTGACCCTTGAAAAGTCTGGGAAGACGTCACACCACTGTGTAAGATACAGTTGTGTGTGATGTAAAGGATAGTATGTGCTCAATCACTGTTCTTTGAATAAAGCCTAGCCCTGTGAAAGAACTATTGTGTTACAGGGTAGAGCCACTCGTGTTAGGGCCAGAAGACCTATGTTCTCTTTCTGTTTCTGTTACTGACCTTGCCTACCCACTTTACCTCTCAGCTCTTCATACACAGCTAATGATCATTATTGCCTTTTAAAGGAGCCTCAGTGAAGTGTGGGAAGTATTTTGTAATATTTTAGCTGAAAAAACTGCTGCATATTTGCATTTGATCCCTTGAGGATTGCTCCTCCACACTTTTGAAAGACACACAAAAAATATTCATAGTCTGATGGAAATCCTAAGATATTTCAGTGCTTTTTGTCACTAATTTGCAGGATAAGAACCCATGTGAGTCTTGCTCTTTTTCTGCATTTGTAATTGTTAAAAAACCTCAGCTGTCACTAGAAAACAGCAGTGGCTGTTCGAAAGGAAAAGGGTATTGAAAGACACCAGGAACCAATGGGCAGAGATGTGAAGCCTGTGTTCTGCTCTCTGACTCAGTTCATCTGCCCTCATTTAGGCAGGGGAAACTTAAATCCCCAAGTCTTTGCTGGTCCCCCTTGGTTTCCCTAGGAGGCTTTCAGGGGGCAATAACATTCATTGGCGGTCAAAACAGTAGGCATGTAAGAAGTTCCCCCAGCTGGGGATTCATTTCATGCTGAAAGAGGGGCCTAATTGGTTCAGATGAATGTGCTGTGGAGGAACCCTACACCTCTCTTTCCTTTACTGAGAGATTCCAGAAAGACTATTTTTTCAGGTGTGTGAAGTATGCTGTATTATCCCAGTGTGTAACCTTGCACCTGTCTCTTTACCCCTCTCACCCTTTTTCCCCTCCCATAGAGATGAAGACTGTTTTCTTCAAGGGAAAAACTGACTTTTTACTCTCTATATATGTAGTATCTTTCAACTTCAGGACTGCTCTCAATCAGGGCTTCAGAGGAGAGCTGTGTTATCTTTACTATTACTATTGTTGTTGCTGAAAAGCAAAGATATTTATCTAAATTCTGCTATGATTTGCCAAAAGGTACTGGTGGCAGCATAGTATAGGACCCTGGAGCCATTAAGCTTGCACAAGACATTTTGCTTGAGAAGGGGGACACGGTTTCTGACCAAGCTCTTCTGTATCTACTTCCAGTCTTACCAATAGGGCAAGGCTGCGTGGTGAAGGTACTTAATATAAATATCACTATCCCATCCAACACTTCAGTTCACCCTCTAAAACATTACAAAAAGTTTTTTACTCTAAGCTTTTCTCACAAGTACTCCTGTAGCCAAGGTGAGGTTTTTATTATAACATAAATTAAGTTCATGCTGGTGGGAATGACCATACTGACATAAGAACTTATAAACACTTCCTATTGACAGTAGCTAAAGCTATGTCCTGTGGGATGTCTTGGAAAACAACTAAGTTTCCTGTGGTGTTACTGACCAATAGCCCATCGTGTTAAACAAAGAGTAGAAGGGGTTCTCAGACACAAAGATCTAACAGCATGAAACTAGTCGCTCTCTCTCAGTAGGAGTTACTCACAATAGTTAATATCTTAAATCTAGGATAACACTGGGTGCAAGATAAGGTACAACCTGATACAGGAATGTTTTAGCCTGCCTCTAGAAGGCGAGGTGATGCACTTTACTGCATTCCCTGCTGCCCTGACCCCTTCCTGTATTCATCTCCTCGAGGACTAGCAAGTCTGTTCATTTACTACCTCCCAAAGGAAAACAAGGCATCAAAAGGGAGAGTGATGAAAAATGGTACATATTTACCACTCATACCAACATGTGGTCAGGATGCAGCATCTACTTAAACACAAACCCAATGGGAAAATAGAAAGTTGTGTGACATAGATAACAGGTGAAGTTAGAATTCCCGTAAGAAAAACTAGAATGTTGAGGAAAAAAAGAAATTATATACATTGTTTTGAAGGGGTCTGGATGCCACCTTACCACAAAATTCAAGTAGCTGTTATAGTGTAACATATACTAAGCTTCTGAGAAAAGTTAGACAAGGTAGTTGTTCTGTGGAAGTTTGGAAAGAGATAAAATGATCAGTCATTTTCCTACTTACAAATATCGTTAAAGAAAAATATTAGAAGAAGCAATTTTAATATCTGTTATTGGACTGAAGTATCTATCTTTTTGCAACCTTAACTGATAAATTTTGTCACAGATAAACTTCAGCTGAAGAAAACAGCTTGTAGAATGGTCTGCTGTGCCATCTTAGTGTTCAGAGAGCAGCTGAAGAAATTCTTGGAAGTGGGATTCATGCCAACTATTTAGCCATCCAAAAGCTGTTTTGTATGGTATGAACCAACTACTTAAACTTCTAGTGTCAGTTGTAAGAAACACTCTCGTAGGGATGATGCATCTTACCTGTGCTAAGACAGATAGATTTGCCTTCTGGAGGGACAGGTGGAAGGAACCTAAAGAGAGATCCTGAGTGACATAGAATATGATTAATTTGGAAAGGACTTCTTGTGACAGTCAAGTCTGACCTCACTTTCAAAGCAGGGCTGGCTTCAAAGTTAGATGATGTCAAACGTGTTGAGTAAAGGGAGCTAATACTATTTTCAAACCTGACGGTGTTCTAGCTGATGCCGCTCTGCATTAGGTTAACTTTCTTTTCTGCAAGTGCTGCTTGAATTCTTTCACACTGAGAGGGATCATTCTTGTGCTTTAAGGAAGTTTCCTGTAAGGAACAAACAGTCCTTCTGGCCCCCTTTGCCCTTCAGGGCATCCTTAGTTCTTTAAGGGCAGGATTTGTCCTTCAAGGCAACCTCATTTGGGATCCTGCCTACCATTTCCCTGAACACGGTGAAGTTTGTTCTGCTGGAGTTCCATGTCTTTACGACCTCCTACTCACCTTCCATATTTCTCCTAGGATACCAAACTTGGCCACTTCAGGGCCATTATAACCACAGCTAACACCAGCTATCATATTCCAGATCAGGTTTTTTTTTTTGTTAGCGGCAGGTCCAGCAAAGCACTTCCATTAGTTGGTCTGTTCCATACCTGTTTCAAAAATTTATCCTTGCTGCAATGAAGTACCTACCTCTGGGGTTGCTTCTTCTGCAATGTTACCCTTCTAGAAGATATTGGAGTGGCTGAATCCCTTGTGAGAACCATAAACCATAACTGTTTAAGTCCATTTCTTCTTCTTGATTGGGTGGCCTGTAGCAGATACTCAAAATGATCACACCCTTTATGTCTGCCTTGTTGATCTTAACCCATAAGCTCCTGTTGCTTAGAAGATCTCTGTCCACTCAACATATTTCTTTGTGCAGACTGCAGCCATGCCACCCCATCTTATACTACCAGTTCTTGAAGACTCTGTATCCATCCAGCAAAGCATTCCAATCAAGCAAAATGTCTCATCATGCCTACAGATGGCACCACGCATCATGCAGTGACAGCATGAACTTGAATTCTTCCTGTATTATTCTAACAATGAATTCATTAGTTCATGAATTTGAGATAGGCTTTCAGTTAGGCTCCTTTCTCAGTATAAGTGATTGGAGCCTCTTTCATTGCTCTGTCCTATGCATATGTTCTCCATTCCCTTCCTCCTGCTTATCTGGAGGCTTTGATGTCCATCTGCCAATGGTCCATACTTGTATCTCTTCTCAGTAGGTTACTTAACATGTTGTTTTCCCCACCATATCTGATGGCCCTCATCTCTCCCTAGAAGTCCTTTTATCCCAAAGAGGGTCCTGTGGTCACAGAAGCCGAAGACCTGCTTGCTGCACTAGTTTGATGCAAAATTTATGCCAGCTTTTGAAGAGTTTTTATCCTTTGGGCAGCAGTTTTGAGACCATCGCGCCCTTACCTCTCATCTACAGAGCCCTGTAATTATCCAATCAAAGACTCAAAGTCTCTCTGCCAGCATCACTTGTGCCTATGTGGATGAGCTGCAAAGGGTCTCCTAGGGCCAAATGAACCTCAGAATCCTCTCCACAGTGTTGCATATCTGGGGCCCAGAACAGCACCAAACCTACCCAGAGACCGATTCAGATGTATGATATGTGGCAGAGTCATACACTTGCCTTTTCTTCTTCCCGATTTTTAAGAAAGGCTGCTCACTGCTCCTGAGTGATGCAGCTGAACTACTGCAAATGGAGAGGCACACACAATTGTTAGTATTGGTGGCAGCTTACTGACTAGTAGCTTCCCCTATGAAGCTATCTAACCACGTTAACTACCTGAGGCAGCAGGTGAAACTACATATGCTACATCTGTGGAGAAGGAGTATATTAGTTCAACGATACCACAGTCAGTGACTTGAGTGCTGTCTTTGCAGCCTCACCTCCGTGCCTAGAGGATGGACCAAGAACAACTACAGTAGTGCAAACTGTAAGAAGCCTTATAGTTGCTTCAAAAGTCATAGGAAAAGAAGAGAAAGCTGCCATAAAATAATCACTTAGTGTAATCTTCAATAAAGTCCATAATTACCTTGGGCTTGTTTCTGCCTGGATGGTGGTAAAAACTATCCTCTTGTACTGATGTGAAACAAGCAAGCCCCCAAGTTTTGGGCAGAGCATCACAGAATCACACCCTTGTGAAGAACCAAGATTTGAAGTACGACTTCTACTTCCTGCCAAAAGAGTGAAAAAAGGTGATATTTTATTTCCAGCTCCTAGATGAGGACAAAAATGTGTCTTCAGAATTACATCCAACTCCCCTAAATGCAGATGGGATCATCTGCATGAACTTCAGAGTGGAATGTCAACCACATTTTTTAAATAAAAGTCACAAGAGGCCAAGGTAGGTAGTATAATCTGTAATACGGAGAAGGACAGAAAAATGCATTTGAAAAAAGGAAATACGCAGACGTAACAAATTTTCCTCAAGTGAGATAGAGAGTTCTAAACTTCTAGGCACAAGTAAAAAGCTCACATCATTCTTTCCAGCACCTGTTGTCTTTGTGTCTGCCTTCATGCCATAAACAACCATTCACCATTGACAAGTGAAAGGCATTTCTACGTGGGAAGAATAAGTACTAAAGGCCAGCAAACTGCTTCTTGAATTCATAGACATTTCTAAAGGTTCTGTATTCTTTCCCTCTGCAATATGCACAAGTATTTGTTTGAAAGAAATTCAAAAGAATAAATGCAAAAGACAGAAAAGAATGACCTCAGAGAAGTCTATGTCTTATCACACTGCACAGAGCTGTGTATCAAACATGTGTGTTCTTAAAAAAATGCAAAATGGAAAAAAAGAAAGAAAAAGGAGGAGGAGGGAAGTATTTATTTGTCTTAATCTCTCTCAGACATATTTCATGGTCTAGGAATAATTTCCCCAATCGTTCCTGATTCATGCAACTGCTGTTTTGTTTTATATTCACTAAAAGACAAGGGCAAATGGATACTCGTACTCTATGCAAAAGGTCTAACTGCTGAAAATGTAGAAATACATCATAGCACATGATGTTCCTAAAAATATTTGCTTCATGAAATTGTGGGGTTTTTTTTCAACTTCAGTAATTTTGCCTTGGAGCTTGGCTATGAGAGTTCATGACATTCAAAATAGTCAGTGCAAGACTGCAGGAACAGATTTCCCAGAATAAATATATATTCATTTTAGTGTATTTTCCTACATAATGAATAGGCATTCCTATTACACTTGTAATGGATGATTTCTCAACTCCTACTGGCATGACTAATATTCTGAAGAAAAGAGACAAGCTAGTGAGGCAAACATGGATACAGAAGTAGGATGGAACAGTAGCAGTGTAGTTATATGAATAGAGGAATACTCCCCATTGTCTTCCATAAGCAGCATAAGTTTATCTAAGAAAATACTCTCCTCTGATTGAAGAGTCTGACTTTGACCTCTCTTCAGTTTTGCATGTCTCTGCCAGTGGTTCTGAGTTACTGATATTCCAATGACTGTACTAGATTCTTCAGAATCAAGTCCAAATCTTGGGATTTGGGTGATGTAAAGAAATATGCTAATTAAAAACTTCTTGCATTATATTTTTTTTCTTCAAAAACACCACTTTCCCTACTTATAAGTGGAGGAAGTGAGATTTTACAGTGATGGGAGGAGCTAGCTTAAAACTCTTGAGCAAACCAAGATAGATGATTGCTTAGTAAGATTTTATATTGCCTTCAGTTCAGAGTCTTTCCTTTTCCTTTTGTTTAAGCATGCTCCAGGGAATGGTACTTCACTGACTGGTAAAAATAACCAAGGCAGAATGTTGCAGAAATAGTGTAGATGTATGCACAGAGTAGCAGGATGGAGAGGCAGAAGACTTGTATTTATTAGCAATTCTGTTATGGTATGTGTTATGTGTTAAGCAAATCTGCCTTGGATTTGAGGAGCAAAACTCCTTTGAAACCCACAGTCAAGAGCAAAGCTTGGACACTTAGAACCTCTGAATATCAGGTTAGTTGTTTCTGTGTCTCATTTTTCTTTCTACAAAATGGAGATAAAGCCAGCTTTTGTTCTGTATTTTTGTAAAAAACATATAAAGTGCTGACTGTTATTTGACATGACTATTACAGCTGATAATGCAAAAACTAAATTGATGTCTTGTGGCCTGTAAAAAATACTTCACGTTATGTATATCTGAATTTCACATTCCACTGAACAAATTGTTTTTACTCTTCTTGATACTGGTTTTTGTTCAAACCTTTCTTGAACCTTTAAGATCCCTCCATTTTGCTAAAATAAGATGCAAACAGACATGAAGCCGTATCATCTGAAAATGAGTAGTATTCTTTTGGAATCTAGCAACCAGATAAATACTTAAGCTCTAGCAACCATTCATTAACTCATAACTTGCCTTTGAATCAAGTACTTTGATGCAATCAGTGTGGCTGCCAAGAGGAAAAACCTTTCAGTCAAAGAGACTTGAATTTAAGCACAACTCAAAGTTCTTAATGGATAGAAAGGAACTAGTGCCTCTGGCCCTAAACATCAAACATTTTAAATGGATCCACTAGCGATCATAGAAGTACAAGATCTGCTTCACTGTGCTCACCAGTTCTAATGCATTCTGACATCTTAGGAAAGAACACCGAATGGACAAAATGGGGGATCTACCTGTTAAGAAATTCTTCTGTTTTCCTTTTTTGTCTGATACCATTTGTAATATACAGGATCCTCAGTAAACTCGTGAAATTGCTTAAGTCCCATGAAATCATAACCATCTGAAAATGAGAGGAAGCGAGCACTAATGAATGAAATGCTGTTGGAGGCAAAAGGACATGGTTGGTTTTTACTTAGCGTGATTCTACTGTTCAAGACATTTCTCGAACACACTAAGTAATATACCTGCTTATTAGCCTCCATTAGCAGATAGTGAGAACCCTTAAATACTCCTTTAGTGCTTTAATTAGCTAAGAAGGTTTACATATTCTCCATTTCTTTTTCTTCTCTTTTAAAGAAGGACATTTATCTCTGCTTGACATACATTTCTTCAGCAAATTTCCATACCCGACAATTTGCCACACACAGGTATTAACAGCTTGCTGTGAAATCACCCGGTGGATTTTAGCATCCTTGAAGTTGTTTTACCACTGGTAGCACTGGCTTTCAATTTTGCACCTACATGGAGTTGGCTCTAGTTCAACCACCTAGAAGGTGTTGCTTCAAACTGCCCAAGGAGCAAGGGGTGCCCATTTCAGGATTAAAACCCTTCTGACTGAGCCCTGGTTTAATGGCAGATGCTTCTGACCAACTGGGCTACATAACTTTGTGTCTGCCCACAGGAGCCAGAGATCAAAAGCATTGCAGATGTGCAAGACCTGGTTATGCTTACCAGTAAGGAAATAGACATCAGTACTTTTTGTGATTATTATTGTTTTAGACTAAGATTGCCATGATGTGGAGAATAAATAGAAGACTACAGATATTTGAAAATGCATAGCACAACCATCTGAAGAAGTAAATTCCAATGTTCACATGGATTTTGCCATATTATCAATATATCTTTTTAAATATATGTGGTTTTTGGTTGGAATTTAGAAATCTTAAACAAACTCCATTTATAAATTTGGCCCTGAAATCTTTTACTTTTTAGATGAAAAGTTACCTCTTTTGGTTCTAGTTTTCCCACATTGCCTACGTTATCTGTAATCACTAGGTGTTCTGTTATAGGAATCTTCTGCTCAATTTGACTTATATTTGGAGAGTTTTCAATGTATTATTTCATTCTTTATGTCTGATTATTTAAGCAGCTGAATATTTAATACAATTTCTGTACTAAATTCCAACAAAACTGAGTTTTACTTAAGCAAAATACATTCAAAATTGTATTTATGCCTTTTAGAGTTGAGTATTGGGGTTTTTTTAAGCTTTACTAGGAATTTGAGAACTAGCAAAAACTGTAATCTTGGAAGTATATTTCATAGACAGGAAATGTGTCTGTGTCCTCCTTTGTTTAGTTTTTCTCCTTTCTTTCAGCCTCATAAGAAATTGCAGATCCTTTGGGATTTTCAGTCACATTTTGATTATGCCTCAGGTTAACTAATCAGCTTATTTTTTGTTGGGCTTCAAAAGGTAGAGTTCACTAGAGTGAGAGCTGTGAGCTCTCACCTGTCAGATGTTTAGGATGCCCAGAATGTAAAGCTATTACATTTTGACAATAAAGCACCAATGAGAATGTCACCAGATCACCAATTTAAACTGCTGCAGGTAACCTGTCTGATTTTCCCTGAAGCAAATGAAGGAGCGATGACAGGAGTTGCTCCCTGCTGAAGTGGGGAGGAAAGGCAGGGCAAGGAGGTGGTGACGCAGCATCTCAGGGTGGGGATGGGACAAGGTAACCATGAAAGATTACCAGGACAGACGGGTCTGGAAGCAAATGTCTGTCCATGGGTGCTTACGAAGTGCGTTTGCGGGTTTGGCTGTGCCACATTTGTTCAAGGTTACATTGCAAGTATTTAGAAGGATGAGAAAGAGACCACAAATATCTTTGACTTTGTGTCTCTACAGCCTCTAGACTGAAGTTTGGCAATAAGTGTTCCCAGCAGTATGCAGTGATTAGTGGTTTTAGTGAGGCACCTAAACATCCTGGGATAAAACCAAGATGGGATGGTGTCCCCTGCATATTTTAATCTTGGAATAGATAGTGCTGCAGCTGTAACTGTCCTGTGGCAGCTGTCCTGGGTACAGGCTGGAGCATGCAAAAAATTCAGACTTGTGCCCTGAGTTTTCCAGAAATCTTCTGCTGGAGCATCTGTGCTGCAGGCTTGCATTTCTCAAGTGTTTGCATTCCTCCAAGGTGAAATGAAATATTAGCAATGCAACTGATACTTTGCAAAGCACTTTCTTCTTATATCTCCTTCTGGTGTATAGTGTCAAAGAGATTAATAAAGTTTATAAGGACATGTGCTGCTATTCCTATAATTTCTAAACATTCCAAAGGCCTTTCAGAGGAGTGGTTGAGAAAAGGCTGTGAATTATGTGGTGGATCAATTCCAGGAAAATGTTGTGTCCAATCTGAGGTTAATACTAATACCCTGCTTCACAGCTATTATTTCATTATTGTTACGTTTTGTTCCTATGCCAGGAACTTCTTTTCTAATGTGGACGATTTTGAATTAAATGGGTCTGAATTTGACCATAAAACATTTGAGTAGAATACTCTGAAGGCAATATGGACCAAACAAAGCCCTTTTCATAAGAAAAAAAGAAGCAAATCTAGAGAGGTGAGGATGATAGAAAAATTCCGCACAGTCCTTTCCCTTTTTCATATCTCATCCAAAAAACTGTGATAGAAACAATGTCAGAGTCTGGCAAACAAAAGTAGATATTTTTTTCCAGTTTGTTCTGTTCTGACCCCTGTCCTTTACCTTCTCTTCCCTCCTGACTTGAAAACAATAAATACCTGCCTGAATTTTGTCGATGCTTATATTTCAAGCTCCAAAACCAGATATGTCCGTTGTTGTAGGAATATGCCTCTCTCTGCAAATCAGAATCAAGATGGATGTGGTGCTTGTTAGGGGAAGCCAAAGGCAAAAGTCATCCAGGGTGGCTGACTGTGCCTTGCAGACAGGGCCTCAAGCATTGATGTGTTTCAAGGTATTACAGTAAATGCACCCAGCATTTGTCTCACTCTCTGATATTAAAACCTGCTGTTTCTTTTCCAGGTGTCTTATTCTCGTTGGTAGTCGTGATGTATGTCATCTGGGTCCAGGCGATGGCTGATCTGGAAAACTACACAAACATGAAAAAAATGGATTGCCCAGACTTTGCTATTTATGTACATTATGGCTGGTCTTTCATGCTGGCTCCTGTAGGAGTGTTTTTTGCTTTATTAGCAGGAATGCTGTTCTTGTTGGTGGGGCGTACCATTTATTTACACTCAGACTAGTCGTACGCTGCTGAAGAGAATACAGGAATCCTAGTGAAACTTCATGGCAGTTGTTAACTGGAACACAATTTTGTACATTATTACCATTATGTTAGTCCTAAGTGTGCGGGCAGACTTCTGGAAGTTCTTCTGTTAAGTGTTTAAGGGTAAAGGACACAAAACTCAATATATGAACAAACCACCTTTGGTCCCAACTAATTGTTTTTAATTCTTTAGAAAATACATGCGCGGATCTCCATATTGTACTATTAGCAATGTTTTTGCAATTTTACAAACAGAGAAAGGCAAAAAATTTCTGCATCCAAAAGCCCAACATCAAGTGGGCTGAATCAAAATTTTTTACATTTTTCTTTTACCATTTATTTAGTGTTTGTGCTTGTGGAGAATCGTACAAGTTGGAGGAGAAAACAAATATTCATGCACAGTAATTCAATCTACCTCCTCTCCTGTTTTCCACTACTTGCCTTAGCTTTAATACAAGCAAACATGTCTACACTTTATAAAAATAGAGTGCAGTTGTTCATGCATCATCCATGGAGAGAGGATGAGAAAGAAGACAATTGCCGTGAACAGCAACCTGGTGCTAGTCCATACATGTAACAACTTAACTGCTTCTGTTACACGTTTCTCTTTTCTGTATGCATTTGAAAGCTGTATACTTCTGTATTCTGAAATCTGTGTTTGTTGCATGATTCTATAAGCCAAAAATGATGTAGTTAAATCATTAGCTGAAGTTACACCAAATTAGTACTTTGAATTATGGTGTTAATATTTTAATCAAATTGTAACTCTTTTTAAAATAGAATAATTGGCTCCTCCAACAAACATTTTCCTGGTTGTGTAAAATTAATTTTTTATTAAAAAACCATTTATTGTGATGACAATATCTAGGACATAGAAATGTATGTTTTATATAACCTTGATTTTTCCCAAATATTAAAAATCTGCATTATAGACCAAATCCAACTTGCTGACTAGTCATCCCAGGGAAAGCAGGGAGCCCAGCTAAGAGGACAGGGGAGGTGGATTTGGTTCTGTGTCGTAAGGGTGGCTAGTTCTCTGTGTATGCGTGTGTGCACACATATTTGGAAGATGGGGTGAGGACGGGACTGTATGCAGGGTATGGAAAAGACAGGATGGAGTTTTAACAATGGGGAAACTTTGTCTGGCATTGGGCCCCAGCTGAAATTAAATCCACCTGAGTGTGTGTTGGTTTTCCCTTTGTAACTCAATGCAAAATAGTTTGGGACTGATGGGGAAAAGTAAAGGCTGCATGTTGGTCTCTTTTTGTTCATAATGCCTAATTCCACAGCTGTTATGAATACTGAAAGCATCCCTAAAAGGCAGGAAAGGAGTGCCCACCTAGAAAATGTGGTGTGGTGAACTATTTCAGGAGATTTTGTGATTGGAAAGTTTCCAGCCTTTCCTGCTACTTATTTATTTTTTCCATCATCAAGATTAGCTTTATACATTATAGAACAGGAAGTCAAGAAGGGTGGCGGTTAAGGGAGCTGGGACTATGAGGTTTGGAATAATTACCAAATCACAAAAATATTTTTATTGGCAGGTAACATGATGGTTTCAATTACTGTGTTAGAGTGTATGATGAGTGAATTTTAACCAAATATCCATAAGCATATATATATATATATATATTTATATCTCCATATAAATGATAGCCATCCGGAGAACATTAGGGTTATACCATAATGCCCTTGGTTAGTCAGGAAATGCTGAAATTAACCCTGCCCCTTGTGCATATGGTATTATATTCCTGCCCTTAATTACACAATCACATACTGTTTCTCAAATAATACAATCTGTTGATATTTACCCCCTTTACAGTCTAGGATACCCATTGGTAATTGTGGAGGTAAATTCAATAATCAGGAGTTATTTGACTAGGTACTGCTTCCAAACTCTGACTACTTCTCTGCAGGGGAGAGTCCTCCATTAGAGCTTAGAGGGGGCAATGCGCTTGAGCCACTTTCTTGCAACTTTTAGAAACTAGAAGAATTGGGATGTGCCTCAGAGCTGGATTTCTTCTAGTAAACCTAACCATGTGTGCAGAAGCAACTAATATACTCTGCAAGGAATGAGCCAAGGGCTCCCGTGGAGCCCTTAATACAGCCCATGTGCATCTTCAGAACTCTCTCCATTATGCAGCTAAATTAGTTACACTTCTGTGTGCGAGGCAGCCTTTCTTGGAGGCAACCCTTTGGATGAGACTGTGGATGTAGCGGTCGTTGAAGATCCAAGGTGTTTCTGAGGGTTTCATTTGAAATTTCAGGAAGTCTTTCTGGCATGCTTGTGCATGCATAAATTCTTCACTCAAATGCACACTTCTGGTGATAGTCTGTAACCCCATCAGTTTGCTTCAATTGGATACCACCTTCTTCTCCTAATGGCAGAGCTGAGAGTCAGGTTCCTTCTGAAATGATGGGGACAGGTTGTTTGCTCCCTCCAAAACACGTATGTAGGTAAGCACATGATGTATAACAAGTAGCTACTGCAGGCCAGGGAATGGTGCTGAGGGTGATGGGGAGGCATTTCTGTATGGATATTGCCTAAAAGCACAGTCTAACTCTTGTTCTTCTGATTTCATTAAAGAACTATGTGCAGGGGAATGGATTTGTAAGAACTCGGGGAAGACAAGCCAGCTAAGGAGACTTGCTCCATGGCATTGTTCCAGATATGCTTTTGTCTAGAAAATCCTTGGCGGCGATACAGGGATTTTCATGATTAGAGCTGAGTAAAAGATTGTAAAGGGGATTAAATACTGTAATCAAAATATTCTGTGAAATTGGTCAAAAAACTGTTTCACACAAATCTAAAGGGGTTTGGCTTTTTCCTTTTTTTTATTGCCTGCGGTCAAATTGGAAGAGAAGAGATTTATTTTTTTTTTAAGTAAAATGTTTGGAAAAGCCATGCTAAAAGGAACAGCTAGGTAAGAAGCATTTTCTGATTACTTTCAATCTGACAATCATCCACTTGGCCAGTGCAAACATGACGAGGACCGTGACTTCCCATAAAGGAGATAGTAAGAAAACAAGGGAATGGAAGTGAGAAAGGAAAGAGACAAAAGAGACAAAAGAGGGTAAGCGTCCCTTTGTGATGCCCTCTGCCAGCCCGCTGTGCAGCTGTTGTGGATTCCTGGGGGATGCATTGACACAAAGTGGCAAAAGCAGCTGCAGAGAAAAACAGTCAGAAAGAGATTTGCCCCTTTTTATCCTTGTTACTCATTTGGGTGGCTGCTGGAAGTGCTAGTAAATTGCTAGTAGGACAATCCTAAGTAGTGTCTGCATTGCTGTCCTCATTCTTGCAAAAGCCCAACTGTCTGCGAAGTATGTTGTGCTTATTATCTTTTAAGAAGTCACATCGAACCTATTAAATGAGCTATTTACTTTCTGATGCAGCAGCTGGGTTTTCCTCTGGCTATCCTGTTCATATCTGTCATTTTGGCAGTGTGATTTCCAGGCAGTGAAGACTAGATGAAGTATGTTCACATGAAATTCTGCTGTGTTAACTTTGAGTAAGTCTGGATTGATGCTGCTGAAGTTGGTGGAGACACTGAAATTGAAAACAGAAGTCGGTCATCTATAATCAAAAGTGGCAGAAGGAATGAAGAATCACAAGTATTTACAGTACTGGTTTGCCCCTGTGTCTCTTACTCATGTTACCAATTTAAACTGGTCTGTCTTTCCAGTCCACAATGTGGCTCATCTGCTCAGGACACATGTTGACAATAGCGTTCAGGGGAGACTTTTGACATGCAAGTAAGAAGGAATGGCGGGCTGGCAGCATCTCCTGTATTAGGCACCACCAAACTCTGCACCTGATTTTTCCCTACATTCCGAAGAGCCTAGAGGAGCCTCACAGAGCGCTGTAAGGCTCCACATTTTGCTGTGAGCCTAAGGAGACCTGGAGCAGAAGCAACCCCAGGTTATTTGCCATAGATCTGTGACTTACCCATTTCTAAAACCTGCCAAGGATGCACTTAGTACAAACTAGAGGGATCCCCCAAAAGATAAGGTGCCTTTCACACTGGAAGATGGCCACTCTGAACTGGGTTGCAGTAAGGGGATGATCTCAGCTGTGATACTTCACATTGGCACACCTTTCTCCTCTGCCCTTGTGCCCGGGTGACCACAGAGATGTTCTCCGAAGTGACCTGCACATGATTCAAGTTTTAAACAGTTTAAGAAAAAGATATTAAATTAATCCATCTTTAGGATGGAAACATATCTAAACCAGAAAGAAACCCAGAAGATAATCAAAAACGTTCCCCCCCTCCTTTTCTATACCACATCAGATTGACTTATCTTCTGTTATGTGGCTTTACTTTGAAACAGATCACTCTCATTGCAACACGTTTAATGCTGCCAGCCACCACATGGTTATTTGGCAGCTATTTAAAGCTCAGATCATATTACTCTGTCGCAGTGCTAGGCACCCATGTTCCAACTGGTATACAACTGATCTAAAGAGAAATCAGCGTCAGGTTTTGTTCTCTGAAATTAAATGTGATGGCATGATCTCTATGATCCTTTTTCCCCTTTTTCTCTCGCTCTTTTTTTTTTTTTTGGTATGCATTATTACTTTTTGGAACAGCATTTTACTAGCACCACAGGGGAAATTCAGTTAGGTTGTCAGCCTGATATAGTGCATTATCAGACGCGTTAGCTTTTCTTCCCTCTTACATTTGCTTAAGAGCTTATAAACCACAGAGAATAAAAAGTGCTAAATAGAATGAAATGACCTGTCAAGGGTAGATATAGTATTTGTGAATTGCACCAGCTTCAAGCACTCCAGTCTCACTGACTATCTCTGCTATCTTAAAATTTGGCTTCATTCTTTTTTCCCCCCAAGTAAAACGCTTTGATGGTCATTGATCTTTGATGATTGCTTCTTGAAAAGGACTAATTTTGTCTTCCCGTATTCAGTCCAGGATGAGATTTTGTAGCAAGAGAGGATGCCATTATGAGATTCAAAATAGATTTGAATCCTGCTCTTAATATAATGAGCCTAATCTTGAATTTTACAAAACATTGAACAAAGTCAAGACAAGTGACTCCCAAGAAGAATTAACCAATAAATACTTTACACTGCAGGAAATGTAATTATTTTATTAATGAAGAATAGGAGAATTTTCCATAGGAAGTAAAGTAACTGATCTCATACCCCGGTCATTGCTAACCCTGATAGATGTATTAAATTGAGGATCTGGGGTGATCAGCTTCCACTTAATCTCCCTCAGGAAATATGGGATAGTGCTATAACCAGAAGTTCCAGTGGGTATTGATTAGGAAACTGAAGTTCCGTATGTCATCCTTCTTTCACTTCCTTTTTCTAAAGTCCTATCCATGTCTTGTCCCACCACTCCCCAGCAAATATGTCAAGAACCTTTTCAGGATTTAAAGCTTTGATCTGAACTTTAAATAGCAGCTTGCTAGTCAAAGCAATATGAACAGCGTATTCCTATATGCTCCAGGACTAGTGCTAAGGTTATAACTTAACTTGTTTCTTTGGCATGTATATCACATAATCTGGTAAAAGAGCACCACTTTCAGTGTTCCCTGAGGAACAGGCTTTGAGGGAGGGAAGTGTTAAACTCCCTCAGAGCACTGCATACTTTCCAGTGCTTGTGTTCTACTACCATGCACACAACAGTCCTGGACATGCCTGGTGCTGAGACAAGCCTGCACAGCTATATGAGCTGCTCCAGGACCCACACTGAGGGACAGACACGAGCAGATACAGCCTAAAATACAGTCTCCAGAGTTGTCTGTGTAGCAATGTACTGTGGACATACCAACTAGCTCCAAAAAGTTACTTTGATTAATGGAATTTGCTAGCTGATGGTGACCATATTGTGGTGTGCAGGACAGAGTTGGTTAAAGAGAGAGGAGAGTCTATAAGCTGGACTGTGCTCTCTGCGTTACCTGCAGAAACAAGACCCAGTGTGCCAGTACAGTGGTCCCATCACTGTCACTCCAAACGCTTGTTTTGTTCTTGAAATCGCACAATACACTGTTAAATTGTGCATTTCCCAAATGTTAGTTGTGTCTGAGGAAATGAGCCTGGTGGGATTCAGAACAGAACGTGATATGTGTAGGCTGTGGCTCTTCAGCTGGATTGATACAGTAATGTATGGAATCTGTGCAGAGCTTCATATTTCCTTGGAAGATGTGTCTGATAGACTTGCTTCTAGTTGCTATCAGAAAAAAAAAAGCTCTAGCCTGATCAAAAAAACCCCAATTCCTGTCATCTTTGTTTTTTCAGCCCTAATGAAAACCTAGTAGTACCTTATTGTACAAGCAGTCCCATAGAAATCAGTGTCACAAGGCAATGACGTACATGCTCAAAGACAGGATGGTGACAGGTGGTTCTAGTACATGAGACCCTCTTATAACTCTAACCTGTGATTCACCCGATAGGAAAATATTTCAATAACCCTTCCGCAGTAAGTAGCGTTACTTTCTAATTCAGAAATATGGGAATATGAAGTAATTATATTTCAATTATTAATCACTATAAAAAGACATATCTGACATTTTTTCTCTGCAGAAAAGAACCCCCAAAAATTCTATGCGTATTTCAATGTCAGTGAAATACCCTTCAGATTGCCCTTGGTAACCTGTGCCTGTATCTCTGCTGCTCCAGTGAAATAAGCGCATCCCGTGAAGACTCTGCATGAATCAGCTATAGGCTCTTTAATTTAATAAAGAGCTTCTACACTCAGAGAGGGAGAAAATTCATGAATTAAAGAAACCAAAGTAGAAGCCCCAGTTAGAAGCTAATGCCCTACACCTTGGAATCTGAAACTCTTGGTCAGTCTTTGTCAGTTATTTGGTCATGTCCTTATTGCAGTGCAAACACACTACCCGTTCAGTTATTGCCTGTATGTATAGACATAGGAATACCTTTAGATGCACAAGTGTCTAAAAACTGCTTAATACTAGAAAAAAGACAGGGTCCTGAGAGAGGAATTTAGCAAAAAGAATTTGATTCATGCTAGCTTTTCAGTGTACTAGGGTTCTGCTGATGAAGAATG
Source organism: Neomorphus geoffroyi (assembly GCA_033558235.1). NCBI lineage: Eukaryota > Metazoa > Chordata > Aves > Cuculiformes > Neomorphidae > Neomorphus > Neomorphus geoffroyi. Next base: position 33,119,665 of record JAUMJM010000005.1, on the reverse strand, counting down.
CCGAAAGCATGGCTTTAAGTGGGAAGATGACACTCGGACTGCTTGAGATTCTGAACTACCTGTTCTTCTAGCATAAGACAAACAGTTGGCGATAACAAACTCTCACCTCGTGAGACAGGGATGCCCACCAACTCCTTTTCTCTGTGAAAGAACTACAACCTGCAGTGTGTTTATAAAGATTTGTGTTTGCTGTTCAGCTTAAGAAGGAACACAGGTAACATCCGCGTCACTCCTGAGCAAGTCATAACCCATATGTTGTCAGTAGGATGGAAATCCTGTCAGCTGATGCCTACATCTGTCCGCCCGCCACTGCTTACTTTCACCTGGCAGCTAATAAAACCCGGCTGGAGAAAGACAATGAGATTTTTGGAGGGGGGGGGCGGGCACAGGCCAGGGGTGCGTTGCCGTAGCAAGGTTTGCCCTGCTCTAAGGGACATCCCGGGCTGCTGCAAAACCTCAGGTTTTCCAGCAGAGCCGTGGGACAACGTGGCCAAAGCCGAGGAGCCCGAGAGGCGCTGATGCAGGAGCAGGCGGGCAGGAGCTGCAAGGCAGCCGGCGGCCACCGGGGGGCTTCATTTCCCCTCGAAAGGAGCTCAGCCGGGAGCTGGTTCCAGAGAAAGGGGCTTGTTAGCGCTAATGAGAGACTGGCTTTTCTCCTCCCGTTGCGGAGCATTTGCTGTTAGCTCGGGTTTTATCCATTTAAAGGTATCTCAGCCTCTCTGATTATTTTGGGGGTTTCAAGTCTGCCGGCTTTGGCAGAATTGAGGGTAATACATTTAAGCAAGTTTTACTCTTCACACAAGTCTTGTGTTACCTTAATAAAGGCAAAAGCCGTTTCTGGGGCAGGATAGTCCCAGATGTTATACTAAAAGCTCCTTGCAGCCAACCAGACTCCTGTTCCTGCAGTTCTGTTCTCCTTTTTGCTATAAACGACCGCTTCAACAATTTCTTGCTTAAATGATTAGCTGAGAGAGTAATACATATTAATAACTATAATACATCGGGTTTTTTAAAACACTTCTATTCATTCATAAGATCTCAAAGTGCTTTTTAAATGAGGTCAGCACAATTAACCCTGTCGAACCACTGCTGTGAAGAATTTCCAGGCGTGCTCATAACTGATGCTGCCACTGTGCATCAGCCGGGCAAATGGTCCCGTTTCTAACACCTTTAATCTAAGGCTGGAACCAAAACCAAAGCAGCAGGAAGCCTCCATATTAGACAAGGGTTCTGGTCGCAGAAGCGGCTGCTACATTGAAAGAAGGAAGAAAACAGCCTGGAAGCATTTGGAAACTGCCCTACTGTGGTTAAAATGGTTGGGGATCACTGAAGAGCTGAAATAAGGAAAAGCAGCAGTTGGCAAAAATTGGATGAGGCAGCAGTGAGGAGAGCGAAGTTTCTTGAGTAACATGTAGCTTAGAGAGCTGTCACAGTTTTTGAGATGGGTTCTTGCCCTTCCTCAGAGAAAAACGTTCCCAGTGATCTGGAATAGCGAGGGGGCTAAAGCCGTAAAGGGAGGCCTCCAATTTTAGAAATATCTCTCCTCTCCATAATCCCTCCACTTTTATAACATATTCTAGGTATGACATTATACAAACTGCGTAACTGACAAATCCTCCGTTTGCATTAGATTTAAGTGGCTTCCCTCCCATCACTCCTCACTGTTAAAAATACATTACAGAAATTACTATCCTGCCTAGGAAAATGTGTGATGACTCTGGTGTCTGTCATTTATTTCTAAAACATTTTGGCACTTTTCCTGCCAGGATGTCTTCTCTTCTCAGCTTTGAGTGGAGAAAGGGAAAGTACAGGGTTAGGGCAAGATTTTTCAATTTCCCTGGTCATTGCATGCAATGCATTGCAGCCCACATGCCAGGCGTGATGGGTCTTAAATGCTGAGCAGGAGCAGTGAAATCCTCAGGAGGAAAGGAGAATAGAAAGCACAGAGCAGTTCGAGCTGCTATCAGAATGGCTGTATTGTGTCAGACCAAAGGCATGGGCCCAGGATCCTGTCTTCCTGCAGTGACCAGTATTTACAGAAAGACTGTCAGCAAACAGCAAGTGTAACATGACCTTTCCTATCGTGTGACCTTCAGCTTCTTGCAAAGGGGACAAATCTACCCCTGCTTTCATTGTCTTGCCCTCTGCATTCAAATGACTCTCCAATCTCCTGCAGGCCTCCGACTGATGCTCCAGCACTTCTCAGGGGGTGCTTGCACGGGCTGTTTCTGAGCATTAATCATGCCACGGAGATCCGTTTTCCCTCTGATAACAACTCAGCTCAATCTGCAAGGAAAGGAGGAGGATCAATCTGCCTGATTGCCGTAGACCCTTCATTTTGCACTTCGCAACCCCTTGCCAAGCAGAGCAGCGGGGGAGTCTCCGCTCAGTTGCTCCCAGCAGGTGTCACTATGGAATGGGAAAATGCAATTCCAGGGTCGGAAAGGGAGCCCGGCTGCAGGCAGAGTATTGTCTGATACTGCCGCTGAGGTAGCATGCAGCTACATCCAGGAAAGTTTCATAATTAGACCTGAAACAGATGTCCTGCTGCTCTCTGCTTCCCCCCCCTTTTTCCCCTCCATCACAGCAACCCTAATACCGGCTTGGAGGAGTGTTCTGATTTTTTAAAACATTGCTTAACAATGAATGAAGAGACACTTGTCTTTATGGATTACTACCCTGTATAGTAGTACAGAACAATAACGTGTAAAGTTTCCAGAATTGTTAGTAATTACTGATAAGCCCAGTTCAGCTCTCAGTTACATACAAAGCTGGGTAAACAATGGGAGGAAAAAATTAATTACAGCCCGTGTTTGCTAAAGCTGGCTAGCGATTCCATCTGATCACGTTCCTGCTCCTTTTATTCCCTTTGCACAAACATTTGGGTGGTCAGGTTTTGCTGGCACCTAAGTGTGCAGGAGGAGCTTTTGTCTGTGCAAATAGTACATCTCTCCCAGGGCATGGGCCCTTCTGGTGAGCCCTTGCCCATGCTTTGCCCTTGTGTTTGCAGCTGGGAAGGTGTTCGGAGGTCTCGGAAGGCTATTTAACCTCTGTTAAATAGTCACTTCTCCAAAACAGTACTGGGAGTCCATGCATCAGCCACAGCTACACATGAAGATAGAAGAGAGGAAAACCAGGAATGGGAGACAGTGTGATGGACACTCATCTGGAGACATTTCACACGTTTTGACCCCTGAAGTACTATTTCACACATGTTTTGACCCCCAAAATACTCTTGTGAAGTATGTCTTCTGTGGCAGTGAACATAGCCTACGTGAAAGGGCAGACGGGAACTCAGCATCTCGCAGAGAGCTTCTCTTAGGCATGCTCTGGACACACTGGTGAAATGGACATGGAGTTTGGCTTGGGTTGCCTTGCTTTGTGGGAAAACTAGGGTGGGCCCTGTTCTTAGAGTTTTCTCCTAGCCTAATGTTAAGGCTTGACGCGTGCTACATACTAGCTTGAACACTGCATGAGCTGTTTGTACCTCCCTGTTTCCGCAGCAGGGACTCAGGCAACTTCTGTCTGTTGCAGGGCACTGAGGGTGTCAGAGGTTGTTGGAAGGGCTCTAAAGGGCATTTTCTCCTCCATGACTGATTGAACTCTCTCACTACGGTAGGTCTTATTTACTTCTATCAAAACTAGCTCATTCTTGAAAAGCTGGTCAGACCAGATGACCTCCAAATGTCCCTTCCAACAAAAATAACTCCATAATTCTATGAATACAGAGTCACATTTACTTAGCATGTCCTTGAGCAGTGCCTTTATGTTTTCTGCATGCCATTTACCAGTTTTACGCAGTGTTCTTCCGCTCTTCCATTCTCAGATATGAGAAAGGCAGAATGTGACATCTCCTTAACTGAATATATATCTGGTGTACATTCTTTCCCCTTTCTACATCCTGGGAGGAACTAGGATAACTCTGCAGGTGAGAACCATTATTGGTCAACGGTGTACACGGAAAGGACTTCAGTGCCCTCAGCATCATCTCCTACCACACTCTATTCCCTGAAGTCTTCCCTCAGAGTCAGGGTCTCAGTGATTTCTACTGATCCAGCTCCAAAGTTTAGAAACCAGGTCAGGCAATCATGGAGATGCCTCGATGTTTTGCTAGCAAGGAACAACATACTGATACCTGGCATCTGCTTAGACTCATGATGTCTTTTTTCTCTTGTGAAGAAATGCTTGGCAGATGGGTCTATAAAATCCTGCCCTTAAGTGCACCCCTTTTATTGACGTTGTTCGTGCCCTGGTGCACAAAGCTGCATTTTATGGGGTGCTGGGAAAAGCTCAGATCAAAGCTAATGTGATTTACCCGTGATGCTTTCAGCAAAAAGAGGCATTCAAAAGATAGGAAATCATCTATGAAGACAACCAGGCTCCACATATCCTTTCCTGTACTTTATGCAGAGATGAGACCAAAAAAGAAGTGTTCTTGGCAGAGGGCTAATATCGATCCCTCCTTTTTGTCACCCTCACATTGGACAACATGCACCTATCTAATATAGCCTGTGGGATCTCCCTTTGACCTCCAACCACAAGCATCTGCCCTAGCAGTGTGCTTCTAAAACAAACTTGGACTGTGTGGGTGCAATTAAATTCTCCCCTCTCCCTGTTTGAGCTACCATTAGGAAAAAAAAGTGATCCCTATGCTCTAATTTTTGTTTATTCTGAACACAGTTGCTGGATGTAAGCCATTCTAATTAAACTGCAAACTTGTTTTGTAGAGAGCTCAGATGTTACCGAAATCGATGTCAAGTGACACACAAGTCTGTATCATGTGTCTTGATCTTTCTAAACTCTGCTGGCTTAGAGAAGGAGCAGCAAAAAAACCCCCCAACTCCAAAACCTAAAAACCATGCCCCTAGATCTAGTTACTGTTGCATTTTGGCTGTCCTCTGGGTCTTCAATGGAATTTACAAAACTAGGAGCAGAGCCTGATGCAGGAAGTCATTTGGCAAATGTGGGTGGAACTTGGGTGTCAGATAAAAATTCATTTAGAAATGCAGCCGAGAAGAAAGCCTCCTTCTGTACCCAGCACTGCCCTTGCGAATCGGGGCTCAAATGCAGTGAGCGTGTGCTCTGCAGGTTGTTCCCCATACATAGGTTACAGAGGTAATGCTACTTTAACCTGAATATTTGTACTGGTTGTCCCAAAGAAAACCCTGAGACACTTTGCTAGCAGTACGGGAGGGTCTGGGACAACAGCCAGACGAGCTGCATACACTTGCTCATACTCAATTAGCAGGTTCAGGCTGTGTATGTAATCCACACTGCCTACAGTGCCAAGCTGCCAGTTGCCCTCAGCTAATAATATAGAACTGCAAAGTACAGTTAATTAAGTAGGTACTGATTATTCCGTAGTACGTTCCCTATGTCCAAAATTCTGTGCAGTTTTCTACTAGCAATGTAGTATGTTGCTCCCAGAGTTGATTCTCATGGTTTTGGTCTTAGGTGCTGAGTCCTTGCACACTCTTATGTGGGACAGTGGCCTGCACTGGGGTTGTGGAGGCTGTGACTGGCACCAAAAATGTTACATTTTCTTTTGAACTAATGTCTCGGCTAGCCTTAGGGTCTGGATTTGTGATGTTTTTTCTTTGGCTATCTTTGCCATCTCTTATCGTCTAAACTAGGATCCAGAGAAGATCCACAATTGAAGTTCTTTGCTGTTGGAAAATATCAGTGTGGAGAGCAGGGGACAGGATTAGAAAGGTCCCTTTTCTAGACTAGCATCGTGACTTCTGTCGAAGCTTCATGCCATTTGCTCATTGTTGTCCCTGCAAGTGGGACAGGCACTGTTTCAAGGCAATGAAACAGTACATGGTAGTCTAATGCAAGGATTTGGGGTCAGCTTCAGTCGTGCACAGAGGCAGAGCACTATGATTTACATGTACAGGGGATGTATGGGAAATGTGTTGCAAACAGAAAAGGGCTTGTTTTATAAGCTGCCAGTGAGTCCTCTTTCAGAAACCAACACTTCAGTCCGCGTATCGTGTTATTTGAAAGCAAATTTGTGAGCACTGCATTGTTAGTTATGGGGTGTAGAAGGACACAGTGAAACTTTGCAAGAAAAATCAAACCTAAACCAACACAGGTGTTATTTATGAATGATTGAAAGTAATCTGGGGGCTATTGTGTGAATGAAATCTTACTTTCTCCTCTGTCCTTGCTTGCTACAGTGAGATTTTGGCAGAATCTGCCATTTGTCTGAGTCAAGGTGAAGTAGCTGTTTGGTTTGAGGCGGAATTAAACATTTTATAAGCACATTTCTTCTTATTTGAAGTGCTGTTCTGGGATGTAAAGAAAGCTTTGCTACCGCAATGTAAATGAGGTGTAAGTCCACTGAAATAAACTCAGACCAGTCTAAGCAGAGACCAGAAAAAAGTACCACAGTTTTTTTTAGAAAGAGAAAGAAAGAAAGAAACAACAAACAAACCTAACAACAAAAAAGCTGGAAGAGACAGTGAAAGATAAAGATGTATTTGAATGATCTGGTAATTATATGTACACCAAGGCCCATTCATTCATCTATCTATTCTTCCTCTGCCAGCATTGGCGAGCAAGCTGAAACGAGACTCTTCCAACCTTCTCTGCTATTTGCTGCTTCTTTCATCTGCTTTCCAGTTTTGAAATCAAACACATAACTTTCCCTCTGCTACGGAGATTTGTAAGGTTTTGGTTGTGTTTCCTTCCTTGAGTCGACTTCCAGTTCACGTGGCAGTGGACAGGCCCAGTACAGAAGGTTAAATTATTAGTTCATAATACTCAATTTCTACTTTGAGGAGAAAATAGGTGGCCATAGATCCTGAATGCTGGGAATGTCATTCACAGTAATGAGGAAGATGTTTAGGTTTTAGAGAGGGCTGATGGACACGTAATGGACACAGCGGTGTGCCACTTCTCTGCCACTGGTATAGAGATAACTGCACTACACATACTTTTCAGCTATATAGAAAGGCAAAGTGTCTTCCCGTAGCAGTATAACTTAGAGCAAAACACAACAGTTAGGAGGAGAAAGAACAAGAATCGGGAGAGTAGTAATAAGATCACATAGGATAACACATTAAGTAACTGCCTACGTGCAAATTTAGACAGTTCTAAGTCATTTTAAAGAGGACTTGTGTGAATAATTGATTTTTCAGTTCATTGGTCAATCTGAAGGGAAAAAAAATCATTTTGGTTTGATCTGAAACATAAAATTTTATGAGCTATTTTGGCAAAATAAAAAAAAAGTTTAAAAAAGTGATTTGGGATTGAAGTCAAAGTTAACGGTTCATTTAGTTGGGGGTATTGACATGCTCATTAAGGGTATTTTTAATTTAGAGAAGTTCAGAAAAAACATCTTTCGAATAAAACATTGAAATATCGTGAAAATATTGAAATAACTTCCCTTTTTAAAAATAATCTTATTTTCAGGCAAAATTATTAGCCAAATCAAGTGAAAGTCAGGAATTATTTTGATCTGATCTATTTGCCTAGTACTTAATGACACTGATTCCCTCCGACCTTCCACCTTGCTTTCACAGGATAGTGCATTTCTTCGAAGAATAGTTGAAAACAACTTCTGAGGAAAACGATATGATTTTTAAATGAAGAGTTTCAACTCACTTCTATTGGAGATGAAAGACATAATTCTAAACCCGTTCCTCTGTTATAAAACTAAGATTACAGAGAAGCTCAAGCAAAGCGATTCTGTAGTTTTTTTCTTAAGGTAATATATGGAAAAGTAAATAATATTTGACAAATGAAGAGTTATTCTTAAGCAGTCCATCCAAACCACTACTGTTAAATGAGCTAATTACCAGTCCTGAAATACAAACCAGAACAAAATAATGTGTGGTGTCAGAGTAGTCATGTAAGTGACCCAGATTTGCACTGAAGTTACAGTCATCATTCCTGCAGCAAACTGGTGGTGACTGTGGGTGCAGAGGGCCACTCGAAGGACCTGTGTGGAGTTGAGGATGGGTGAAATCTCTGTCTGCTCATGCTGGCTGCCTGGGTGTCAGCTCCTAAGGCTGGATCTCTGTACTTTCAAGTTTGGTCTTCTTCCTGCAACAGTTCAAAGATCAAAGAAGAAGCAGAGACTATTTCCCAGGATCCCAAAAGTCACCCATTGCAAGGGCCCTGTAGGAGGTGCTTGGCAGAGGAAAAGGATTTAGTGATCATTTTTATTAGTAGCTGGTTCTTTTCTCATAATCTCTTAATTTTCCTTACGTTGAAAACACTTTCTCTCTGTTAAATACCATCTACTCTTTTTTGGTCCTCTCTCTCAAGAAATGTGCTTTATTTCTGCACATCATTTTTTACATACACTTAGAAACTCCTGAATGGGCTGCTTCTCCTTGCTTTAGCTGAGTAACTTTGAGCAAGAAAAGAAAAAAATCATCTAACACGACCGGTCTCCCAACATCCATCTTGCAGCACCCCTGACCTGGTGTATTTGGTGCACAGGGATTCTGCCCAGGTTGGAGTGAGGGCGAGATCTTTGCTTTCAGGGGACTGTATCAGTCTCTCCTCACATGGGCTCAGCACAAGAGTACAGGCTGTTATTTATGGCTCTGAAGCTGAAGCAGATATTCGGAGTGAAGACACCTCAATCCAGTTAGGGTTATAGAAAATAATAGGCACTACACATGCACTTTGATACTTTTGCTTTTATTTTGATATGGCTGAAAGGCTCTTGCTCTCTGTCTTTCCTCACCCTCCTGTCATTTCCCTTTTTTCTCTTTCCATTCCCATTTCAAACCTGACTAAAAGAGTTTATGAAGGAGAACCAGGCACCAGCACAGCTGCTGATCTTAAGGGGAGAAGGTTCCTGCCTGTATCAGTCTGTACTTTGGGTGCTACTGAAGCAATCAGACAATTCATTTATTTTATATTAAAACTTTATTAGGGACAAACAATCTTGCTTTTCTTTATGTGTTTCTCTATTTTCTTCTCCGGAAAAATGGAAAGAAACAGTCACACCAAGATGCATTCATAGAGCAATTAATAATGATAAAAATAGTATCATCACTGTCATTAATGAGGACAGTCTGATACTGCTTTTCAGGCAATAGATCACCTTATCATGATTTCTGTGCATCTCTGTGCAAAAGAAAAAAAAAAAAACCGCAACCTTCTCATGATGTATAAAGAAATTGAAACCTGTTTATTTATGACTGGATAAGAATGAGCTACCTCATTAATGTGGTATGAAATGGGTATAATTCAGCATTCCATACAATCCTCCGTGACGTGTTGACAGGTGCTGTCATGCACTATCACTTTTAGGTTATTGCACTCTAATAGACTACAATTATAGCTCATTTAATATGATATGACAGTGAGGAAGCACGTGTGAGGTTACAAGCAGTTAGACTTGCAGAACGAGCCAGTGGCAATGAGTACAGCTACAGGTAAATATTGCAAGGAGCAAATCCCCTTTCCACCATCACAGGGCCCATATTTCTGTTGCTACAGGTCTTATACATACAGTTCTTGCAATGAAACATTTGTGTGTAGCCACTTCCTCACATTTTCTCTTATTTTCCCCACAAATGTCAATATTACTGCTTTCAGTTGTGCCTCCTAATGTTGCTCCAACAGTTGAAACCACAGCAGGGGGTGGAGTAGACTTGAAGAAAAGCTGAAGCTGTAAGCAGCGCAAGATTTATAACAGTTGGCAGCCCAACATCTCATCTCATACAAACAACTCAGTTTCTTTTTGGCGGCCTGCTGTGCCACTAACAAGGCAGGCTACAAAATTCACCCACTGGGTGATGGGGAAAGGCAATGCGAAGCACGCACCAGCATTGTTTTCATATGGTAGGAGAGTGGCAGAAAAGTTGGGCCCTGTGCTTTGCTTTCTCTCATTAAAGGAATAAAATGCAGAAATGATGCTGGTTAGAAATATTTTTAACCAGTTGAAAAAAAAAGTCATCTCCAAGAGGTTAAGGATTTCTCAACAACATTTGCAGCCTGAGAGTTGTAGGGTTTCTTCAGGGCAAGATTTACTCTGTGGCCACGTAGGTGGTATTATAAGCCAAGAAGATGCCAACTAGTCTGTGTTTTTGTCTAAGCCATGTACTGAAATGAATGAATTTGCTACTTTCTAGCTTAAAATGTATTTCAGATATTGTTCGAAATGCTGAAGTCGTAGCTGTGCTTGCACACGGAGCAACAGTAGGATATGCTCCTTCTGGGAGTTGCCATACGCTTTAATTCAAGGGTTTAAACCATAAAAGCCTAGAGGCTGACTCTGTGTGATGTTTTCAGAAAACCAGCTTTCTGGACCATGCAGTCATGGTGCATTGACAGCTGGGTCACGCCGTATGGGTCAGGATGCTGCCTCTCCATTTCACGCATCCAAAGAGCTGGAGTAACACTCCTTAACCCGTTTGTACCGAAACATCTCCTTTGCATTACAAAGAATGCACTTGTTCACTGAAACTCTTTCCCCATCAGCAGCAATCCTACACTTGGCATACCTACTGGAAGAGTACACACGCAGCCTCCTCTGCTTCTCTTCAGCAGCACAGAAGGCTCAGCCCGGTGAGCCGTTGCTTCCCTTCCTCCCACCCTGAGCAGCCACCTCTCTCCTTCGTAATTCAGATTTCCCTGCTGCTCCTCATACCTTTCCAAACCTCCAGCCCCCACCATGTCCTGTGCGTCTGCTCTACAGGCTCAGTGAAAGGGAAGGAAGGTAACTACTGCTTCTCTGACAGTGGGAAATGATTTTCAGCCAGCCCTGTATGCCTGACAAAGTGGAGTATTCTGACCAGAGCTCCTTTGCAGGGGAGATGCCTATGCACACTTCAGCTCGATAATCCCAAGTCATCGTTGAGTCCTGTGAACTTGCTCAAAGGATGCATACTGAAGCCATCTTCACATACGAACTCTGTTAAACTAACTGTGCCCTCTGGTTCTTAAAGAGATTGCAGTGCTCTAGGAAACAGCACAAGTAACCCCCCCCCCCCGCTAAAAATGGTAGCATGCCATTTTGCGTCTCTTTTTACGGTTTTATTCTCCATCCCAAGGGAAGAATTGAATTCATGCAGAGTACTGGGGCACTGGAGAGAAAATACGAGAAGTGCTGGTGTAATCATACAACATTTGCCTTTAATATTATTGCTAATTTGAGGTAGGACTCTGAAAAGCTCCTGATACTATCTGAGGAAGAACTTCCTCTGCAAAGCAGTGGCATCTAGGATTCCAATCCCATGGTTACTTTGACAATCTCCCATTTAATGTCACTGGTTTTTTTTAAATTCTTCTGCAATAAAGACAAAATTATGATAGTTAAGATAAACAGGAATACATTGCTTAGTAGATTTTTAGCATTTGGAAATGAATTAAGCCAAATAATAACAAAGTATTTATACTACATTCATTAGTGATTAATGCTTTTTAAAAAGGTTGGTGTCATATCACAGCTCTCAGCACCTTTCTTCATTGTTTTGACTAATCTCAAATCTGGTAGCCTTTTTTTTTTGTTTATAGAAGTACTAAAATTTAAAAGGTTTCTTTAGTCTACCAGTAATGTCACATGGTTAAAGTCTAATAATGAAGTGTGAGGGTTAACCGTCACGACGAAGTCAAGTCTGCTATCCTGCAGGCTGAATGCTACAAACAGTAGCATCTACATGCACTAAGCAATGCCTATCACTTCAAAAAAAATCACCAGGGCAAAAGGAAGAAAAATTGAAGCTGGAAAAGCACAAAGGTTCACTTCTGAATTTTCTTATTTTTTTTTTTTCCTGTTTGCCATGGAGAGATGTCTCTGTAAATTGAAGGACAGTTAGACCCAAAGCTTCTGCCCCTGCTCAGTTTTTGGTTGGCAGGTACGGTGTTCTCCTTGGTTTTGGTTGTGGGTTTTTGTCCATACCTGAATAAAGACTTTGTCATTGGATAGGGAGGTTAGGAAAGGGAATAAGAGTCAAAGTTGCTTGAACTAAAAATCCAAGTGAATTTCTATTATGATCTTCGTGGGGTCTCCTAAGGGAAGCTGCATATGGCATGTAGTTCTGCCTCTCACCCAGCAGACACCTGTGGATGGGGCACAGAGGCAAAAGGAACAATGCCAGGGAAAGCATTAGACACAGAGGTTTTCTTTTCCTTAAAACTGGTTGTAAGACAGCACCAGCAATAGAGTAAAAACTTCCCTGTTGCAAACTTTTATTTTATCATGTCTTCAATTACTTTATCTTTTTAATAAAATCCCTTCATCCCGCTTCTCATCCTCACTTCTGTAGTCCTGGGAAAGCCGTTTATTTAACCCCCTTTGCTATGTACAGAAACTTCAGTTGTCACTGTATGGTTTTAGTCAAGTTTTCAGGAGTGAAACAATGTGTTTCACCCTGTTAGTATAGGCTGATTTCCAACACATTTCATAAATTTAATTCTGAAAAGTAATGTCAAGCAGAGAATTCAAAGTCCTCCTTTGCCTTCATGAACTGCTCACAGTGATAATGCCATAACCTCTACTGGTAACACAGAGTATTCTCATAGCCAAGCATTCACAAAGCAGCAGGGAGACAGAAACCTGAAAGGCTTTTTGGTTTGTTTTTTAGTTTAAAATAAAGATGGTCAGATCTTTGCAGGTATCTATTGCTCTTAGGCTCTGGTTTTGTTTGACTAAAACCGTGATGAAGTGGTATTATTTTTTCTTCTTAGTCCAGAAGAGTGGTGACCTAAAGTTTTTATACGAACCAAAAAATCAGATTTAGATATGTGTGAAAAAAATAAAGTCCGGTACAATAGCGGATTTTATTAGGCTACATGCAGAATTCCTTTATTTTGTCCTTACATAGGAATACTATGGTGGTAACATAGGAACAAGTAGAAGTACTGCGGTTTTTAAAAAGAATTTAAGATTATTGAACAATTTTGAAATCAGATTGCCTGTGAAATCAACATTTGCATTTTTATTCTGTCACATATCCTGAGACATTGGAGTTCTCATTAGAATTTCCCCAGTAGGACGTTTCTTCTTTCTTTCTTTTTTTCTTTCTCTCTTTCATTCTTTTCATTTATCCTTACTGATTTCCCTTCTCACTATTCTTTCCTCCTTTCTTGTTTTCTTTTCCTTCCTTCCTTCCTTCCTTCCTTCCTTCCTTCCTTCCTTCCTTCCTTCCTTCCTTCCTTCCTTCCTTCCTTCCTTCCTTCCTTCCTTCCTTCCTTCCTTCCTTCCTTCCTTCCTTCCTTCCTTCCTTCCTTCTTTCCTTCCTTCCTTCCTTCCTTCCTTCCTCCCTCCCTTCCTTCCTCCCTTCCTCCCTTCCTTCCTTCTTTCCTTCCTTTCCTTCCTTCCTCCTTTTCCCTTTCATTTTCTCTTTCCCTCTTTCTCTCCCTCCCCCTCCCTCTTCCCCTTTCTCTCTCCCTCTCCTTCAGCTATTTTCAAGGTAAATCCTATTCTTGCAAATTCATACCTGACAGTGCTGACAACTAGAATATTTACTGGAAAGACAAGGATGCACAGCAAGACTTCATGATTCTCTCATATATATTTCTTTATAGGGTGCATTCTGCAATATTTGGTGCATGTGTCAGTGGAGATGAAAAGATACTTTACAGGGAAACTGAAATCTATTTCCAATGACATTACTACAGCACAAAATGGAATACTATGAACGACAGTCACTCAGATTTCCACAAATACAGCTCTTCTATAAGGGAAATTCTGAAGTGATTTTTTATTTCTAATGTAACACTTGGAGACTCTGCAATATCATCTTCATGTTTGTTAGAATAATTATATTTAATTTTGAGGTTTGGTTTATCAGATGTCCACAAATTTGTTTCATTAGTTAACATTGCTTGTTTGTCAAAAACTGGCAAAAAGCAATTTCTTTGTTTCACTTCTATACTCTATAGGCATTCTTTACTGGTTATCAGCAGGGAAGTAAAAGAGGAAACATCTTTTAAAAGTCTTTCCCAGTGAACACAACAATCTTTTGTCTGCCTAGTGTGGCGGACCAGTTGAACCTTGTGTTGCTTGAAGACCTGAATACCTCCCAGTCAAAAAGGAGCAGCTTCCCTGGTGAAAGCACAGTAGTCTTGTAATTCTGAAGTGCCTGTGTAAAGCTAGATTTAGGGCGGTTTCTTTAGCAGCAATTTATATAGAGTTAAAAAATGGAATCTGTGAAGCCGAAACAACCTTCCAAGTCCATTTCAGGCTTTCTTTTTTATTATTTTTTTTTTCTTTGGACATAAAACACTTCAAATAAAAGTTCTATTAATAAAGCTCTAACCACAGATTAAATATTTCTGCTGACATTATTTGACTGATAATATCAATTTCAAAGTTCAAATTTTAATAAGGTATTACAAAGCATAGGAAGAAACAAGCTAATCAAGCCAAGTTTCATATTTCCCCTCTTTGTATAAAATGATAAGTGAATTTAAAGCTAAGCTTTGTCTCTTTAATATCTGCTAAATATGGATGAATTACTGAATATATATTTATTCTTAGCTTCATTTGAAGGCAAATATTTACAAGGCTTTTCTCTTGTAATCTGATTTTAATATCTCAACTGAAAATGATTCATAACATGTGGCTTCAAATACCCTGTAGTTAAAGAGGCCAAAAATTAATTAGCTGATTCTAGGAAGGGTTTCTTGGAACTGACCTTGAAAGAAAAAAAAAGCGCAGTACTGTTTATCTGATCATTGTACATTGTTGTTGCTTGTGCAAGGAATGTCAGGAATAAACAACAGCGACCAGCATTAACTTGTGTCTGATCCTTGGTGATGATATACGTGTACATCCTTTGGTTTTCTATGGCTCTTCCAGTAGGGCTTCGGGGCCAAGTATCTTCTGTCCTTTTGGTGTGGAAATTGTTCGGACAGCCACTGGTATGTGAAGTGGGTTAGCAACTGTTACGCAAGCAATGGGAAGCACCTCCCTTTAATCCCTTGTCCAGATTAAAATGCAGTGAGTGCAGAAATACTCGCAGGTCCTTTTTTTTTTTTGCATCTTATAAATATACTCAGGAAGCCATCTGGGAACAGAAATACTCCCCTAAGTACCGCTGACCTGAAACGCAAGTGTCTTTGTGAAGTCAGTTTCTCTCCTTCCTTTGAAAGACAATCTTGCTGATGCTGACTGCTAAAAATAAGGACACAAAATCTTTTCCAGCATCTGGAGTTTTCTGTGCTTTAATCCGTTCATTTCCTTATGTATTGTTATATAGGTATTTCTGGGCACACTCTGATTAATGTACAAATATATATTTTACTCAGTAGGATTAGAGTCAAGAGGGCCTGATTCTCCACTTCCTTGCCTCTTGCATTGTTAACTATATGTGTAGGTACAGCCCTCTTAAGAACTGTCATTTTATAAGGAGCTTTAGGGAATTAGGTTAACTCTTTCTTTGCCACTTTACAAATTGTATCCATCTATTTTGAGCTTAAAAACATCTTTCCTCTGCCATTTATTTTTTTTGACTCTATACTGGTTTTTGAAACCTGAGATGCAGGTTATCTTCTGTCCCGTTAAAGCACTTGTTTCCAAAGGATACTATATGGTCCAAAACTTCCTTAGGGCAAGAGTATTCCTGTAAGTGTGTAGAGGTATGCATGTGAGTATTAGATAGGTATTTACACTGTCTAATTGCTAGCCATAAATGTGCAAATGTGCACTTTAACAGCCCTTCCTTAAAACACCTCAGAAACCTCTTCTTCAATTCCTGTCATGAGTGGTTTGCACTGTATTTGGAGGGGTTCCAAATTAGGAGGGTACATTGTCTCTCTTTGTGTTTTCTTGTGTGTCTTTGTTCCAGCAATGGTTCATTCAGCTTTGCAGTAAACCACAAACTTGCTTTTCTTGTGTCTGTTCTTCTCCCCTCTTAGCAAACTGGTTATCATGGTAGGTGCAGTGTCCTTGGCTGCTACAGCCATCTTATCTCAATAATGTTGTTTCAACGGCAAACAGTGCGATAGTAGGTGCTATGTAATCCTGTGTTAGAGCTTAAATCTGTAGCATCTGCATGTTTCTGACACTCCCACTTGCCTATTAGGTTGCTACTAAACACCCTTAGAAGAGTCAAATAGTAAAAAAATATTTGACCCAATTTTTCCTATGGTGATGAGCCTTAGTTTGCCATGAAAAAAGGCTTCATGATCATTCTGAGTACGGCACAAAGCTGGTACCAGAATACTCATTCAGCTGTAATTTCATGAACGTGAACCAGGTCAGGAAGGCTTTCAGGATTTCAGGTTTTCACAAAGGAAAATGGAACAAGATTTGTATACTTAACCAAACAGGAGTGTAGCCTCAGCTCCAGGGTGTGGGTTTTCTCAGTAACTTAGCATCTGCTTTCATGTTGGCAACATTAATTCATTTTTAAAAGGCCAGTGGAATTTGCTCAATATTAAGAGTAAAGCATGAGACTTGCATATGTATTGTGTCTTTCCACATACTTGCATGAGTGTGTGTTGTGTGCCTCAAACAGCCCTGAATGTCCGTCTGCAAGCTGGTAAGAAGATGTGCTAAGGATGCAGTGATACTGATGAAGCTGAGGTGATACTCCTGGTAACTACCCCTGTGCGTCACGCTTTCTTTGTTTCAGTGTTGCACTTTTATTCACAGAAATAATGCATTTAACAAACGTTCTTCTGGCAATGATGGAAAAAGCCAACAACTTGCTGGTGTCTCTGACTTATTGAAGGTTTTGTATTTCAAGAAACATCAGTTATTTTAAACCCACACATAGCACATTGGATCAAGTTGCATCTAACACAAGTAACTGCATTTTTATCTATGAATGGGTTCACTTTAAATAGTTTTTCCTCTTTCCACAAGATTAGCCTTTTTTGGGGTATAATTGGCAACTTTTCATCTTCTCTTAATCAAAACAATTTTTGGAAATGCAAGCTACCTTTTGCTTGACAGTGGAGTTGAGGCACAGTTTTAGGCAATCTCATAGAGTTAGTTAAAGGTGGTACGGTTTGCTATTTAAAAGCTTCTATGGTATAAAGCTCCATATCTTGCATTTTATCAGTGTGATGTGATATAATAGCCACAGGAAAGACAGAATATCCTGAGTAACCAACAACTGCTACAGGACATTACAATTTGGCAGAATTCTGCTTGTAGTTGCCGATCTTAAACTGAGGAAATACGGATAGAAAAAAAAATATTTGTGTATTGCTTTTTTTGTAAAAATGTCAGGCATTGCAGGAGAAGTCAGGATTCTTGATTTTTCACTTCTGCTTTAATAAATACAAAGAAAGCAATGTTTTGACTGACCCTTTCTGTGTAAATACTATCTGTGGTTTTGATATAGTCTCCTCATTATCGTAGCCACATCCTTCCCTTCTCATAATAGCTCTTTTGCTCTCATCCGTAGTGCCACTGCTTATTTCCTCCCTCTTCGTTATCTTGTGTAGTGGACTTGTAAAGATCCCTTCTTTATTATGTAGCTAGATGACCTAGTCTGGGCTCGCAATAAAAAGCATGTTCTACGGGGATATCAGAGAGCTTGCTGTGATCTTTGACCAGTGTTTTGCTGGTGTTCACTTCTGTGTAGTTCCTTTTTCCATAACGCTCTCTTACCATTACCACCATAATAAAAATAAAATAAAAAAGAAAAACTATTTAATTGCAATGCTTCAAAAATTAAATTTAGAAGCTGACGATGTAGACTTTAGATGGTTAAGATATTTCGATAAACAGAGAGCTAGTTAAATACACTCCTGAATTACAAAATCAATCCAAAGAACTTACATAAAGTCTTCTGGTTTATGGTTTCTTGAGTGCTCCTAGTCATTGGGTATTAGCAAGTTATGCTACAAAGTTTACAGCATAGCATATACACTCCACAGCCTGTTATAGCCATAATCCATATTTTAATGCTTTATGTCAGGCATCCCTGCCGCCCTCTAACCAGTCTTTAATAATAAGACAAAAATGATATTTTAGGGTAACAGTTAATAAATAACGTGACTTATCCAATCACACCTTTCACTAAAATATTATTATCTTTTGACAGGTTCATTACTGTAGAGACATCGGGGACTGATGAAACATTGTCTAATTCAACCACTAGTACATTTTCTGTAGTTGTCTTTCTTTTAATTTAATTCTCCTACTCTGAAAGCATACTGTCCATTGCAATTATCGAATGAGCATTTAATCTAGCATAACTAAGGCATTTTAATCTTTTCTTATGGAAAAACGATTAAATGGTCATAACATTGCTATGATGTGCACTCATCTACTCCTGACTTAGAGAATCAAAGTTTTCTCCTTTCTGATAACCAAACCTCAAGTAAGATTTTAGCTTTAGTGCAGCTCATTGGCTGTCTGAGCAAGAAGAGGGCTGCTATTTATTTCATGATATTGCAGAGTCAGAAAAAAATCTGTGGTTATCACTCACTTTTGGTAAGATTGTTTCTAGGAAAATTCTGCATATGTCAGTGACTGTGGCCGTGTAATCTTATTGAAAAATTATTATTTCTTAAATTGGAGATGTACGAATAGTACAAACCTAAAATAAAACAGGTTGAAACAAAGCAAAAAGCAAAAGAAATATGCCAAAACCACCTGCTGCATACTGATGTGATCACGGACCACGAAATCCATTTCTTGCTGTCTGGGGTGTCCTTTTTATCTGACATTACACATACTAGTTTAATG
Source organism: Neomorphus geoffroyi (assembly GCA_033558235.1). Taxonomy (NCBI): domain Eukaryota; kingdom Metazoa; phylum Chordata; class Aves; order Cuculiformes; family Neomorphidae; genus Neomorphus; species Neomorphus geoffroyi. The sequence goes on along the minus strand of JAUMJM010000005.1, from coordinate 33,101,049 downwards.
GGAAGTGAATTTGAAATATGAAAACACACATACAAGGAAATAAACTGCTATTTTTTCAAGTTTGTCTGTAAGATTTGGCTAGAGGCACAGCCCACCCATACCAAAAAGACAACTAAATAAGAAATTCAAATTAACTGCCTCAGAACAAAATAGAAGCTCTCAACCTTTTTTCTACTTACTGAGGTCTGGCTACTTTCTCTGTAGGACAGCAGTTCCTGTTGATGACATGGAATGGGGCAGTAAGTTCTCTGCTCCTTCAGAACGTGTTGCAATCTCCAAATCCCCTGGAGAGAGTGTATGAGACAGTCACAGAAGTCTGCTTCAAATCAATTCATAGACTTTAAAAGAGATATTAATAATGGGAGAACTGTGAAAAAGGATGCAAGATTTATCTGCTAGATGTATTGCTCACTCCAGTCCCCTAGCCAGCTGTTTTTTAATGGTTCATTGTTTTGCTCTTAAATAACTAAATCTGTGCACATTATAATAAAGGATGATATGTAGTTTCTAACCTTCTACCCACATAATAAACAAAAACTTAGGTAATGAGTCACCGTCTTTGCACAAAACCACGAGTAAAATCCTACTTCTAAAATTGAGAAGAAAGTGCAGGCATGTATGTATACCCTGCAACATGCTTTAGCACATACTAAAAGCATGACCTGAGCAGGCTGACATTCAGATAGCCACCATTCAATAATTACCCATCCCAAGCAAAGATGAAAAATGTCTTAATGCACCCTCACAGGAAAATACAATTGTCTACAAAAACCATCTAATTTTAAAGCTTTTTGTCCAGTTACTGAAAATTGTGATCTGGAAATGTCAGTGCAGGGCCTCATAAAGTCCTATATCTGTAGGAGCTGGGCACGTTACAGCCCTAGGGTCTTCTAAAAATCTCTTGGCTATTTCCTCTTTTTCCTTCATACTTCTCATGAAGCTGAAGCGTTTACACTGAGAGAGTCTGTGGCTTTAATGAACTATGGTGCAGGTCTCCAGTAGGCAAATGGCCAATGTAAAACAAATAACTGGTCTAGAAGGAGACCAGCTGTCCATTTAGTGAACACTAGCATGCAAGTGGCAACTGACTCTGATACGAGAGCAGTACTAGAGATAATAATGCTCCAAATCCAGTAGAGGTAGTAATGGCCAAATTTCATCAGTTCCTACCTCCCAGAAGTCTTTAAATTTCTCCCTTGTTATGGTTTGGGAGAATAAAGGTCTTTTTTTCTAAAAGATGCTTCCCAAGCATATTTCCTATCATGCTAGGCAGAAAAAGAGGGTCAATTCTTGTTTACCATTAAAGAATTAATCTAATATTTATCTTCCCAGACAAATACTGACAGAACTGTTGGTCCTAAACACAATAGCTTTCTGTGAGGGCAGCCACATGGTGAAACTAGCTAAATTTATCTTTAGCAGCAGCTGTAGAAAAGTGCTTCGCTACCTTAAAGATAAATAATCATGGACATCTTCTTCCGTGCTGACAGCATAAGGTGTGGAAGTCTCCTCTGTTCTTACTATCAATGAATGGAAAAGACCACTTTTGTTTAGTTTTGAACCTGCTTGGTCATTAGGGGTTTGCAAGTTCAATTCAAATTTAAAGGTTACAGTGCCTGCATGCTACTGGAAAAAGATCAAAGCAAGAAAAGGAACGAACACCTAAGTCATGTCACAGAGGAGGGACACTTCACAGGCTTGGCCATTTACTGTGGTATTAGTTAACACTTTTGATCTTTTAAAGAAAAGGATGGATGACCTTTAAAAATATCAAGGAAAACATGCATTAACTTTGCATTGAGTTCTTAAAACCTAAAGTGATTATGAAATATACAAAAATTGAATTTCACAGAGAATATATCTGGTTTTAGTTCAATGTTACAGTTTTAAACAGGATAAGGTCTCCCTGAGTTATCTAAAGACACTACAAAAATGGGAAAATTTGCTAAAAAAACAGCAGGTCTTCTCTGCCCGTTCAGTTGTGGCAAGGTGAATGCCCCAGCATTCTTCTTTCTTAACCTGCAATAACATTTTTTTTTGAATGTGTGACTGAGAAGTGTTCACAGTGTTCAGTCATGAAGATGGGGAATGTGCTTCCTAGCCATGGGCACTGGAGGAAAGGACTGCTTGTTGCATTCTGTCCCAAAGTATGACATAGAAGCAGCGTCTCTGTCTTGCAATGTGGTGATTATTCTCCTAATTTTTTTCTGTGTTCACTCTTCAGCTTATCAGTGGTCTTGATCTTCATTTCATGCTTCTGATAAAGGGAAAGATGAAGGATCGTTATTGTAATATGAGCTGTGTATTGGTGGGAAAATGCTAAAAGGCAGTTGTCACTCATCCATGTAGCTGTGCGTCATTTGTCCCTGTAGTTAGGAAGTTCTGGTTCCATCCTTCTGTGCAAAGCTGCACTGCCCAAGGACTTAGCGTATTAGCATTTTTTTTCCAGCTTTGGAATGTGCTGTTGAAGAAAATCTGCCCTGGCTTTTTTTACCATTTTGATTCACATCACGGGGCAGTCTCAGGGTGTATGAAACCAACCCTTTTGATTGAAACTAAACCTGGACACACACTCCGGGAATGCACTTAGTGTGCTATACGTGGTAATGGTCGATGAAACCACGGGCTCGGTTTAATGTTCTCTCATGACCATAGGTTTTCATCAGTCCTTCTTGACTCAAGTCCAAAATTAGGACAGCGATTTGCCTAAGTCGTAGCTAGGTTAATGACAAAGTAAGGACCATACATTTTCTTTCCTTGCCACAGGTGACATCACAGTCCCTACCAAAGCTCGTTATCTTTTCTGTTCTGTGCTTTTCTATATGACATTTATTTCCTTATTTCTTTGCTTCTTCCCATGTCCTGTTTTATGTCTGGTTTGAAACCTCTGATCTTTTACAAAACCTACCTCTGTCTGCCTTCCTTCTCCTACTTTCACATTTTCCTAAGTCACTTCCTGCACTAAAACAAAGCTTATTGGCTTTCCTTCAATCCACAAAGCATGCATGATATTTATTTGGAGATGACTGGAAAAATGTTCAACTTAAATAGTATTTATTTGCTAAATATTCTCATTCATTCAAACTCAAACTTTTCAAAATCCTGATAAATTATCATTCTGTTCTGACCTTCTCTGTATAAAATTCCCTATTTCCAGCTCAAAATAACTGATTGCTTTGTAAGCTAGGCTAATTATGCTATAAACTTTTGTAAAACTCTGCGATGTAAAGGAAATATTTTAAGTGCTTTGATAAAATTTTTCCCCCTGATTCTTAATGTGGGAAAAATTTCAAAATGCTGACATTTGTCCCAGCTTGAGGATGAAAAAAATAGAAATCTAGAAATATTTTGCTTAGCAATAAAGCCATATGGTTAAGAGGAGCAAAACGCACATATGGCAACAAGATCATCTCCTGTAATTCAGCCCATTAGTGCAAGAGATTTGTTCAGACAGGTATGGAGTTTGATTCTCATTTATGTTACTGCTACTTTATTCTTATCTGGCTATAAAAAATGCCCTGAAATGCTAACGGTAAATATAGCATATGCTCTCACTAAAAGTTGTAAAAATATTCTTGCTTCCTTACACCAAATTAGGCAATAGTATGTGTATGCCACGTATGTGTGTTTGGTCAAAAATGGAGGCGTTTTTTATTATTATTTTCCTTGGTCTGAAATTAAACAACTGTCAAAAAGCCACATGGGGATTTCAATATTTTTACAGAATGAAAATCAATGTGTTCTCTTACTTGTGCATACTTCCTTTTTCCTACTGGGCAATCCCTGTTTTGACAATTCCTTATTGTGCAAAGAGTTGATCCTGTTTTCTGCAGAGACACTTCTTTGTGATGAAGCATAAACACAACCACAGATTAATATCCTTTTTTTCAAAGGGATTTATGTCAAGGTTGCTCTATGATCAGCAAAAATTATGTAATTATCCTGTACATCTAATTCCTGTTGCCGGCTTTGGGGACATTTCAGTAGCTTCATCGTCATTTCTATGCACATTTATCCCAGTTTCCTGGAATACTGCTGACAATTTACTTGGACAAAGCTGAAAGCCATGCTAGTTCAACTGTCAGGTTGCTGGATACTGTGCATAGGGAAGCTGTATGACTGAAGAGATAGGGAACGGTGTACTTCTTATCTGATGAGGGGTCTCAGGTAAGTGGTGCTTCAGATACAGTGGTACTCTCTGCCTCTATAAAGCACTTGCAAAGCTGGATAATATTAATGGCGAACATTAAGCAGACCTGATATAAAGCCATGGTCACTGAAGATGGCAACAGCACACTTTAACACAGCAGTCTTGTTCCGCAAAGTGTATTTTCAAACAAAGTTGTACTGACTTCTGTTTTGTTTTAAGTGCTGCTTGCCTACCTCAGGAAATATTTATCTCCAAGAAAACTCCTATAGATTGTAGCTGCTACATAATCTGCCAAGCTTCTGGAAAGCCCTGTCTTCTGACCACTGCACAGCCAAGTTAAATGGAACTTTTGCTGTTACAAGTGTAATAGTAGCACGTATTAGCTAACTTTTTACAGAGAAGCCAAATGCAAGAACGTAGAGCACTTGACAAAGTCGGATATGGAAAGCACAAGAGGTACGTGATGCTACCAAACCCCTCCATGTTGTTTATTATTATTCTTATGTAGAAAGTATTCAAATTCATAAATTATGCTAAAATTCAATAGCAGTTATAATGCTCTGATGTTGTGGGGCGGGATAGAGTGACAAATGAACTGGTGGTCAGTTTTAGTGACTGTGAATCTTCATGTATTTAGATCCAAAGACTAACCCTGCTTCTTACTTCATATTCTTTATAATAAACATCCTGGCCACTGCAAAATTAAAGGCTGAGCTGGAAATAACACAGCCTCTTAAGCTCTTGCTGAGAAAATTCTCTAACATAGTAATGTTATTTAAAAAGTAGCCATGAAAATCAAAATAAAGGCATTTAAACACACTATCAAGTTGTTCCATAGATATATCTCATTTCCTTTTGTTTGTTATTTTTTTTCATGTTCAACAGCTTATTATTATCATTCAGTCTTTGCCCTCAGGTTTGTTTGGGAACATGGATTAAGGAGCCTGTCCCAGGAGTAGATTTTACTGTCAAAACCATCAGGGACTGTGTAAATCCATGGCGTATGTTTTAGGGGAGAAATTAACAATAATAGCTAAGACTTTTGATAACGCAGTAGCTGGCAGGTATGCAGAAAGAAGACTAAAAGCAGTATCTGGCAGTATTCATTGTCAGCAAATGGCTGTTTAAACATAAGAAAATGATCCCAAAGTCCCTTAAACATCGAAGTCCACAGGACAGCTGAGAGAGCAAGTAAGATTTTTCACGGGATGAAAAAATTTTTCTGGACAAGAGAGTAGCATGAAAAAATACATTTATTTTCTGTGATGGTAGAAGATTTTAACTGGGAGAGATGATGTAGATTGCTTCTACCGCACATATGTTTCTATTTCTATTTTTGCCCTAATGCAGTGTTAGGGTTGCTATGTGCTTTAAGATGTCAGAAGGTTGTCTACAAATATGCTTGTGAAAAGACTCCCCACCAAAATGCTTTCGAACATGTTCACCACACGCAATCAAGTAAACGAGAGAAAATGACCATAGGAACATTCAATATTTAGCCTGATTTCTGTAAATGAAAACCCTTCTGACTAAGAATGTCAGGAAATATTGCCCTTGGTCCTATCATAAGTCGTTGTGAAGGTATTTATGTAACACAGGTCTCTGACTCCTGCTCTAGCCTCTGGACCATGCCAATTCAATGTTGTTCTGCTTTCTCCTGTTGTTTCCAGAGAGCATCAGCTGTGTTTTGGCTTGCTTCCCAGGCAATGTTGTGCCAAAGCAGAGATTTTGACCCTCACTAGAGACAAAGACATATGAATTAAAAATAAAAAAGAGGTAGCAAATAAAACACTGGATCTCTAGGCATGTGAAAAAAAGTCAGAAGCGATTTGAATGGTAGTCCTCACCATTACTGTGACCTCTAAACATAGGTTGGACTTACACACCACCAAACTCATCTTTGCTTTTCATGGCATGTAGTTACCCTTGGGATATCTTGGCTTTGCATACCAAATACTCTTGAAAGACAACAATCTTTTCCAGCTTCCCAGAAGCGGTCACTTGGGTTAATGGTAAAGGCACCTATTAGAGGTAGATTAGAGGCACTGTGGTGGGTCTGCTGGGTCTAGCCTAGCTAGACCTAACTTAACTGCATATGTGGCCATGTTTTCAAGTGCCTGTCTTTGGAAAGGCATTTTGTCAGCTGCTTTAGGAGCTCTTCAGTTCAAGCTGTAATGCACTTGGATTTGCCTGCTTAGAAGCCAAAGAGTCTGAGAGTGTGGCGGAAGTTAAGTGCATTTCAGCTACCATTTCTGGTCTAAATTATGTGATTTTCTAAAAGATTGTGTCACATGAAGTAACAAAGGAGAGCCCAGTTCAATGACAAACATTGACTGAACAGCCCCTCAGACAAGAAAGGTCAATATAATTGGTGTGAGTGATGGCCTTCTGATGACTTTTAATGGTAGCCATATCTGATCCCGGTACTTAGATTAACAAAGTACAGCATGAAGCATTTTCTTAAGCTGTGAAGGTATGTATATACATCTGACTCAATTAATTGCTATCTCCATCAAAAGATGCCTGCTATCACTGCTGTCATTTTGAAGCATGCATGTAGAGATTAGAGACTTCCAGGAATTTGCCCTTTGCTTGTGTGTCACTGCTGTTATTATTAGCAGCAAGAGAGAAGAGGCTGGTGTAGAAAAGTACAGTATATGGGCGACTCAACCACACATTCTGGTTCTTAACATGTGCATTGGTTCAGGAAGATTGGAGTCAGGCCAGGATTTCCAAATTTCTAATTGCTGGATAACAGTATGGCATGAAAAAGCATTCAGTGTCCTGTCATTGTTTCCTCAGTAGGGAATAGCCTTGAAATGGATATAAGTAGGAGACCGAATGCTATGAAATTGGTTCCTTTTATAGGGTAGGCAAAGGCCTTTGGTTAAAAGAGGACAGCTACAGACTGTAGAATGGACTGGCTGAGGAGTACGAAAGCTTGTAAGGTGTAATGTTGTTGGTTTTCCTCTTCACAAACCATGCTGTCAGCCCTTTGTTTTCCACGTCCCATCTTGTTCATTCCAGTTGTCTAATTTTTCCTTTTCTCTGTGTCTTGAGTGAAGAACGTTAGTTCCCTTTTGCAGCCTTTTGTGTTCATTGATCGGATGCTGTCATCTCCTTGACTGCCCTTATCTGCGACTGAACCCTTCCAAACCCGCACCTCTCTGCCCGCCTGCTTCACCAGCCCCTTGCTACCCCTTACCCTGGGCTGTCAGCATAATGAAGGCATGATTTCAATACTTCCCCTCATTTCTCTGTTCACTGCTCTGCAGGTTAATGCAGATTCCAAACTTCAACAAGCAGCTGTTAAACATGTCATTAACACTGCTTCGGCTGCAAATGAAACTCTGCTATTGGGATTATTCTGGGAGCTATAGTTTTGTGATGAGCTTTGTCAATCACAGCTGACCTGCTGTGTACAGAATGAAACTCAGATTATCTTCTTTCTTCCTCAGACTCTTGTCATTTTTTCACAAAGAATTACTATTCTACTCCCCGAAAGATTGATTACTTGCACAAATAAGAGAGTCTGAGACATTAATACAAAATTCACAGGCTTTTCTTTATCTCAAACCTGCAACTCCCTCTACATTTCCTCCTGGTAATTATATTAGAATTGTGTACACTAGGAATTGCCATCTGATTATTATGAAACTAGTTTTGTCATGACAAAAATGAGCTTAAGTCTTGTTTTTTTGGAAAATGATCAGTACAGTGCACTGGATGAGAGAGAAGGAGATTAAATCCAACTTGCTTTCATCCATGAATGCTTTCATCTCTTTTTCAAACACAGGAAATGATTACCACTGCTATAAGCTGCGGTTCATATGAGTGAAAAAGGATAAGAAAATATTGAAAATTCTGTAACCAACAGTAGGATATAATATAGGTCCCTGGTACCCACTGTGAGACATGTACTTTATTTTTCTGTGCTGGCAATGTCAAGGGTTTCACATTTTAAAAGTTGCCTTCTACTGAGGTGTCATTAAGTACTGGAGAATATGTTAATTAATTTGCCATTTCTCCAGGTTAGGATTTTCTTTTATTGTAAGAAAGCAAAATGTGCTAAAAATTTTTTGCTCAAATAGCCTGTCCTCATCAGCCACGTAATGAACCTTAGTCTCATTTCTTCCAGTAATTCTGGAATTATTAAATAGCCCAAAACTGGGCCTAAGCTGTCCTTTGTTCATAATACTTTGAGTATATTCAAAATGAAGTAGGAAATATTTAGCACTGATCTGGCAGGCTGACTTCAATTCTTTCGTGTTCTATTTTAATACAATGATTTAAACATTGGTTTGTTTTGGTTTTAATTCTAAAGTTGAGGAAATTGCTTGACTTCTTGCACAACATTTTTTCTTTTACTGAAGCATCAATCCCAATGAGCTCTGCGTCCCATGTTATAAAACTCAATATTTGGAATCAGATAAACTTTTGGGCGGGGGATATATATAAATTTGAGCTCACCTCCTCTAATACTATAATCCAGCAAATAAAACCATTTCTAGTTTCATTGTCCTTGTTCAACAGATTTTCGCTTTGCAAGGCCTGTTGCGCTTGTGTTTAAAAGCAAGTCCTGGTAACATTTCCTCCAAATCACCAATCGCCTTCAGGTTTGTTAAATGGTGTGCCCAAATCAGTAAGAAATTCAAACTCTCCCAGGCACCTAAGCCAACAAAGCTGTTAAATGTAAGGTCATGTTCAAAGCCAAGTCATTGCTTCATAAATCATGATCACACTGAACAAGTGAAAAGAAAGACTGAGAGGAGAGAGAGTGTGTTTCAGGGAAAGTGGGAAGAGGCAAGTGAGCAAGCAGCAAGTACAAGGTCCAAATCAAAGGGAGAGACCAGGATGATGAAGAGTGGAGGGTTGGGGAAACATGGGTGCCTCTTCACCCCTGGAGCTGAGCTGCTACTTTTCTTCTCTTTTAACCCTTCTGTCTAGTAAAGAAAGAAAGGAAAAGGGTGTGAAGTGTGGAGTGAGTGACAAAATGCTCACCAAACAAAACCTCACAATTATTAGTAATTGAATATTTCATATTTTAAGTCATTCAAGCTCTGTGAGCCCCAAATAGCACTTTTAAGTATTCAATTTTTTTCTCCATTGACTTTAATTAAGCTTGCCCCAGGCTGGCAATCCTGACGAACGTGGAAAAGGTTTTTTCATAAAGAAGTAAGCTTTCTACCAATGCAGATATTTTTTTTTCTTCCTGAAATCATCCAGCTGTTATTAAAACTCAAACTCTTATTATGTCATCAGGTACAGCCTTAGAAATATAAAATACAGATATATTAAACCACTGCACCATAAATATTTTCCACTTGGTGACTGTGAAAATTACCATATTATTTCTTGATTCAGATATGCCTGATGAAACCTAGTATTAGTGATAAGTGACTGTACGTATAGGAATTTCTGTGTAGGGACTGGCATGAAATGCTTTAATGACAGGATTCACACACATACCTGCATTAACGCACATGGTCTCACATTTTCTGCTTTTCTGTCATTTAACAAATACTACAGCCTTAACAGCAAAATGCCCAAAATGGGCACAGGGTAAGACTATTTGAAAGCAACTTCTCCCTATTATGAGTAACATTCTTTTGCTTGCCTACAGTGAATTTATTGTGTTCACAAACTGTTGAACTCACTGACTAAACTGCTTTTGATGACAATGCACTGGTGTCACAGAAGCCATACAAATCCATGCTGACTGCATTTATCCCCCTATCTGTCACTGAACTACAACCACTTCAGTAACTATGGTCTTTTCTCTGAGATGTTAGGCATTCTGGTGTTAAAACATGTTTTCTTACAGCACATGGGAGTCTTGTAGAAGCAGTGACACGGATATATTGAAAAAAGCGCTTTCTTCATGTCAGTAAGTTGGATTTACTGTCTAGATACTCTGCGGATATTACTTGCTCTAACTGTTGACTTCAGTCTAGCTATACTAATTTATACTGGTGGAGAGTTAAGATTTAGAAAGCACGGTGATCTGCAGTGCTAATGAAACTACGATTATGACAGAGTGAGACATCAAGGGGGAAATAATCCCTGCAGTCATGCAAAGCCCAGTGCAGAGACGAAGAGCAGGCTATCATGCAGTTGCTGAGACAGTGCCAAGCCCAGTACTTGTTAAGTAAATAGGTGGACTGTCTTTGGGGCTTCTAGAAACCCCAGATTCTCCATGAGATCAATAGTAATGATGTTGAGATACATGTTAGAAACTAAGTCTTTGGATGCTCGAGAAATTCAAGGGACAATGTAATATGATGAGGACAGAGGGGTGGTGATGGTAACAGCTTATTCTGCTGGCTGTTCTGTAACGGGCTCTCCAAGTAAGCCTCAGCATTTTGGATCACAGAAGGCTTGCTATGAAGAGCTGATTTCCCTCATAGCCTCCAAAATTATTCTTGTTTTACCTAGTTTTATGTTGAAGTAGCTCCTATAGTATCACAGCAAACAAAAAATAATCTAGCCTCCTCCTGAGGTACTTGAACATCACATTAAATCTAATCTGAATAACTCTACCTCTCTATTCTTTCCTATCTCAGTCCACCTGCTGCAAACTTTCATCTGTCTCCAGTTAAATGGCATGACACGTCAGCAACAAGTTCCTCTGGGGAACCTCAAACCAAACTCAATTCGTTTGTGACCATATTGAATAATTTCCTGTGGCTGTTTTTCCTTCCCTGAATTTACAACATGAGACTTACCTTCCCTATCTTTCAGCAAAGCTATTTTGGCCAGATTTGTGCCTGATTATGTCTAGGCACTAACCCGAAAGAGAAGATACATATTTGCACCTAACCTAGCAGGACTGTGATAGAGCTACTCACGAAGAGGATCCTGAATCAGTGACTTCTGCAGCATTTACCAAACAGTTTGCAGCCATAGCTTCATTACAATGTGCCTGGCAATCAGTGATAGGACACTGGGCTTCCGAAATGTGGGCTACATAGGCTGATTTAGCGAAAGCTGCTTTGCTACCAAACTTACATGACTATTTCGCATGCTCATGTGGGAGCAATCAGGGTACAGAGGCTGCGCAGGGGGCTTCTGCTATGAATATTGCCTCGTGCTGATGCTGCATTAGTAGGATACATCATTAGTAGTAAATACCAAATACTCTTTGAGTGCACGGCTATGCAGCATATCCTTAAGAACGAAATTTCATCCATATATCAGTCTAAGCCAAAATTCATATTGTAATTAATGTTGATTAATTTTTGTAGCAGGGAAAGCTATAGCACCAAGCCCACTCTGAGTGTGCCTTTTCTTGCGGTTGTTGGTGCAAGTGCGTAGGTGCAGTCCTTGAGCATGAAGTGCTGAAGGTAGGACTATAAAAGGTGAGTATGAAAGTCTCACCTACTGCATCTCTCTGAACATGTTTTTACAGACTTGCTTTATGGAAATGGGCTAGTTTCTTTCCTGTAGCCAAAATAAGAAGATTGGGTGATCCCCCAACTTTTCTTACTCCTTTTCTGAAGCGTACAGGAGCCTGATCACTGAAATTCTCATCTTTGCCAGCCTGTAAACCTTTGAGATTGAGTGGCACAGTCAGCAGCAACACAACTCATCTCCTATATACTAGGAGGGAGGCCAACATAAGGCTCTGAATTTCTGTTGAGTAAGCAGAATGTTAATGGCCCTGCCCAGGCTGCAGACAAAAATAGATACAAATATATTCAGCATGAAAAAAGGTGGGGATTTTTTTGCTGTTACCCCTGCGCTGGTTTTGGAATATTTGGGGTTACCTGCATTACAGATCTCATCATGCCAAAGTGATCAAATACAAAATTATTTGACTATTTTCTATGTCAGAAGGGCAACATATTGAAAACAAGTCACAGACAATTCTTTTCCTGTAAAGGTTAGGGATTCTCAATGTACATTCAGAGCCATACACACAAGTGCAAATAAGTCAACTACCACAGCTATTTAATCAGGAGCGTTTGTTGATTTGAGCAGAGCCCCTATGCTGTGAAATGAAAAAAGAAAACCAAATTTTCTTGAGCAATCTTGCTGTTCCTGCTTCAGGTGCTAGGCCATTTCACTAAAGCAGCTCAGACGAGAATGTCATTAGTTCTTAAGCCCCAGGTGAATTTGCCACTGTTCCACATGATTAAGCCAGATAATTGTGTGTTGATAGCGAATGTGGTTGGTGAAATACAATTTCTAGGACCTTCCTAAACAAACACAATGTAGAAGTGAGTCAAAGTGCTGTCATTTCAGTCCTTTGTCACAGACTTTGCACTTGCAGACATCTCTGGTGAGGACTGGCGAATAATTCTGTGGCATGTCACTGTGCTCTTAAAGGTGACCCGGCTCAGAAAGTGGCTCATACATCTTTTGGCATGCGGTCTGGGGGGAAGGGGGGTGGATGGGAAAGGTCTAGTTAACGTGCTCACGAACAATGCAGGATTCTAATGTTAGCCCATTTTAAACTATGCATGCTGAGGATTGCTTTGCCTTCAAGTAACTTTACCATTCCAGACAGTACTTTCAGAAGTGATTAAAATGCTGCAAGTAATGTGCAATTATATATCCTGAGAAGCAAGTCACTGAAAACTTTTTAAGAGCTATTTTAAACGGGGTTTCTCTATCAGGGCAAAGCAGACCGAGTAAGTAGATTTCCGGGACTATATCCTATCTCTGCTGACTTTCTTTGTGACCTTGAGTGGATAACTAAAGATTCAATTTTTGATCCCGAGCAGAGAAGAGGCAGGACCCTGGATCTTTTGGGATTTTTTAAATTACAGGCAGATATTCCATGGCAGCGACAGTTTTAGCAGACACAGTACTGCCCTTCTGTTCTCCTGGCCACATTTTTTGCCCTGGTGCTGTGCTCGTACAAGCATATGTTTGATGAGGTACAGCTGGAGACTGACTTGGCTGAAACATAGAGTCTTCTACCCCCAAAGAAAAGTATTTTTTTCCATATATTTTGTTCTCTGATTGTGTCTACCACATGGCTCACCAACATTTGTGCTGGACCAGTGCAAGATGTAAAGGTGGGAACAAACTAACCTGTTTAGGACCTTTGAAAGGGAGAAGGGGAAAGAAAGAGCATTGATTATATTGATGTTGCTGTCAAAAAACGGTTGTGATTTTACTCATAAAAAAGAGCTGCTAGTACTCAGGCTGGCATTTTAGGGATTATATATTGTAGCAGCATCCTCTGAGATCTTTTGATGAAAGTAATGATGGAAATGGAGGGCATTAGTGGACTCATTCTACTTACTTAACTCTGGTCATGAGATGTGCAAAGTGATTAATCCTTAATGAAGGAAATTATTTTTACAAAAGCAAACAAATAGAAAGGAAGATACATAAGAGAAGACGATATTCCTGATTTACCTACATTATATCAGCTGTGTCTGATGTGTCTAGGAGTACCAGGAAAACCTATCCTTTGATTTTTAAGCTCTACATTTTTTTTCCCAGTTACCATGTTTAATGGAAGTTGAGAAAGGTGGAATTGTTTCTGGGACAAAGTAGTGCCTCTTAAAACACACAGCAAGGGTGTGTTTATCCTGGAGATGCTTGTTATAAGTCCAGCAGATTTTGCACAGCAAAATTTAAAACAAATATCAAGTTAAAACATTTTTATGTGCGTGTGTGCGTATTGTTTGTGCACAAACACTTGTGCTGTAGCTTTCCTACAAACCTGTGTTTATCAGCCTAAAGAAGGTGAATATGAGCAGGCAGGAGAAGGACTGCAGGTGCAGGAAAAGAATGCTCTTTTGTGTACTTTATCAGATTATTATTTTTAACTCTCTCATTTCATTCAATAAGCAAGCATGTATTATGTACAAGCAGTATCCTGTAGCATTAGCTGGCAGTCCTTGTGCCAGATGAGGAAAGTTTTGTCTCATGATTTATGATGCCATTAGATGTTGATTGTTTATCTGTGCAAGCTAAATATTTCCAGTGTTCATTCTTCATTCCTGTGTCTGTCTTCCCCATCCTTTTTCCTACAGACTCACTTTCTTAAATCACACTGATCATGTGTTTCCCAAGACACTGAAGGAGGAGTCCCTTGAAAGACCATTTCGGGTTAATTTCACGGCCTGGATGGGGTCTCTGGGTAGCATGACTACTGTTTTATCTTCTGAAAGCATTTTTCACCAAAAGGCAAAGCAGCGACTAAGAAAACTGTTCTCACCTGCCTTCTGGTAGTTTGTTAATATTCAAAGATGAGAGAAGAAGCCAGAACGTGTGTACCTTTAGCAAGCAGGTACAGCTTTATCTAGAATAAGACAAACTGATTACATTGACAGTATGGCAAGCTGGCTTAAAGCATGTGCTTTCAATTAATTTTAATTAGATTGGAGTAAAAGGAAATTTTAATTTTGATGGTTGTTGCAGAGCTGAATCACAGAGGAGTAATGGAAACTTGTGTGTTTAACAGTGTTTCCTGATTCTGGAGACACAAGATTTTGGGGACACTGTTATCATACAGGTTTCTTTCAGTGATGGTGCTCAGAACTGCCACAGGGACAGATAAACCCTATATTATGTTGTTATGTTATGTTATGTTATGTTATGTTAGGTTATGTTATGTTATGTTATGTTATGTTATGTTATGTTATGCATCAAACTGAGTATATGTTTAATTAATTTGGGAGTTGTTAGTTTTTACCATGATCTAAACTTTGTGGTCATTCCTCCTACTGAGGAGAAAAAAATTCTTCCTAATTCCAAGTCTCTTAAAGATGGCTTTTTAGTTGGTAAGAGTTTAGTAATCTGTGTCAAAAGAAAAATAATTTCCTGATTCTTCATACATTAGTACTAACAATTTCTGTTCCTCATGGGAATAGGACAGCTGTGGATCCAAATGGCCAGAATAGAGTCCTTAAAGCAACTTTCAAACAATGTCAAAAAAATACCAGGGGAAAAAAAATCCATTGTCTACACTGCCATCTGAGCTGTCCTAATGGCATCACATTGTGCATTTTAGAAAGAGCAAAGGCAGTTTTTAACAATTTCAAATAATTGTGTGAAAATAGCCTTGATCTCTCCTTAAACTGCTAAATCTTTTTAATGCTTCTCAAAAAAGAAGGCTCCAAATGGGTTTAAACAGCTTTGATGAATGTGAAACTTATCTCTATGCTTGTAATATTTCCAGCAATCGTGCTATTAAGTTGATTTGTGCATGGACACAAATCATTAGAAAATTGGACCCTTCATTTTAAAAAGATTTTAGTCAGTATTTAACTCTTTGGATGAAAACCATGTTCTAAACAGGCTTTTAGAATACAAACCGTGAGTTCTATAAAATGAGGCATTGATCTCTCTTACCATTAATGTTCAGTGTCATGGACATTAGACGTCAAAAGCTATGTTGGTCACTGACACAAACTTGTCTTTTGCCTATGCCTGAAGGCAGTTAGCGTCCGTGCTCTGAACAATCTTCTGACACCTCCTGTGGCAGAGAGGACTTGTTCATCTATCACTGACAGCCTTTTCCACTTATTGGAGGTGATTGTATTCCTTGAATTCACATGGGAACCAGCCGTAAGACCATCCACAGCTACGATACACAAGCCCACAGGTTCCATTCCCAGACACAATTCAGAGAAGCCTTCTACTCCCCTTCCCTCTTTCCTTTATTTTAGTGAGATGATTTTAACTTTGAGCACTCAGAAACCTACTTTTCCCCTTCTGTGCCTGTTTTTTGAATTCCTAGAAGACAGTGTCCATCCCTATCCAGGGACTAGAGAATAGTACAGTTCACAGCTGCCGTGTTGTTCCTTTTTATTCCTGTTTAATTACTCTCTGCTTTTTTTTTTTTTGTTAAAGAAAAACAATCGTTTGGTTTTCATAATATTTCAACAGTGTTCCATACTGAAGACTAACGTCACAGTTTCTTGAATACAAACTAAATGAGCTAGACCCACAGATCTAGTTCACTACCTTTTTGTCTAGCAGATTCAGACAGATGGTATCAACCAGTTGGAACACTCTTACTTATAAGCCATTAAGATGAGCAGTGGGTCAGAGCCTTAAAAAATAGGTAAGTATGTATTTGCTTATAAAATGAGTTTCTAACTACTGAACAGTATAATTTAGTAAAATGGAGGCAAATCTGTTATGAAACTATTGGAATACCAATTTCTGACTCTGCTGATCAGAACTATTCTCATTTTCAGTTAGCTTTATTGTAAAAGTGAGTGAATTAGCAGAGAATGCCTTCCTTTACAGTAGGATATTCCTCAGACATCTGGGTAACTGAATTTTCATTTTTAAAAGCATACTCAAAAACTTCCACAGATTTCAAGAGGTTTTGATCGTGCCTCTAAATGCCCATCCCTACTGCAGGTTTTGAGTAAAAAGCTGAAAGAAGAGACTCCTAAAAACAGAAAGCAATTTTGAAAAGCTATACTTTCCTTTAGATCTATATTATTTTGATTCAGGCTTTTCAGGACGAAGACTATCTTATCTGTCTGCAATGCACATACAAACAATGAAGTCCTGTGATTGACTGGATCTCCAGTTTCTGTCGTATGGCAAATAATGAATCCTACTTGTTTTAGGTTTCTAACGTATCTTGACTTTCTTATTCTTGCCTTTTAAACTGCAGGACCCTTGAGGCAAATGCTGGCTTTATTTATGACAGACAACACAATGTACGCTGTTGGAGATCGATTATAAAAAGAAATCCAAAATACAACAAACCCCTCCATATTAAGAATGAGACAATTCTAAGGCAAATTTTGCAACAGTTTTAAATGCTATATCGTATTACCAGTATTAACAGCTCAATTAGATCCATGTATTAACAAGTCTTAGTACAGTATATTAGTAGCAGCTGGCTCTGCATTAATTATCTACTTGTTTAAATGTGACAGCAATATGTGTTTATAGTGGTCAGAATATTTGTCATTATCTCAGCTAAGTTTTTATCAGTAAAGTAACTCAAAGTGTTGTAAACTATAATGATAAATTAGCAGAGGTCAATTGCATTTTATTTTACCTCAGTGCAGTCCAGGGTAACTTTCAGAACGACCGCTGTACAGATATATGTCACTCAGCATCACATTGAACAATTATATTGTCAACCTTTAGAAATTCAGAGGAGTGTTTTTTGGGGGGTTGAATCAACCCAATACAAAAAACTCTTTATCTTCTTGAATTAAACTAAATATTTTGTTTCAGATCTGCTCAACATTTATCTGTGTTGCCCTGCAGTATCTTTGTGCATAACATCTCAGAGATGGAGATCTATACAGAAGCAGCTCCTTAGCTGGTTTACATTTCACAAGATGCAACTGGATGTCTTTTTGTGGGCGAACCTGGGGATTTGTATGGGGATGTACCTTGTGGCACACACAGAAAATCTGTCTGTAGCAAAAAATTAATAATGCAAGGCATCTAAACTCCAGCCCTTGTAAGGTATCAAGAACATTTCAGGAGGACTTCATTGGTATTGAACTGAGATAAAATGTAATGTTATGGTTTCACTCAAAAAGAGTTATTCAGTGTTGCAGGTTTGTAATATTCAGCATTTCCTTTAGATCAGAAACACTAAAGTGTCATGTTTTGACATTTCTGAACTTTGTGATTTTCAGAAGTTTCAGTAGTCAATGTTTGACTTTCTGTTCCAAATTGGGATAAAAGCAAATACGAAGACAGTGAAATTTTCAGTGGGACTGAAAACATATGTTCTTTCAGCCCTAGCTGTATCCTCATTCCACATAAAAAGAGTTTCAGATATTTGCCAAGGATACTGAATTTTGACTACTTTCACTTTATTTCCTGACAATACAGAACAATGGGGACACAACATTTGTATAACTGTAATAGGTGACTTTGTTTATTAGCTGGCTTTCTCAGAAGTGGAAATTTTAGCATGAGAAAACAACAATTCAGCATATGTTTGAGTTTTTCTGGAGATATATAAACTTGAGCCTTTCTTCTTGCAATGATTCTGTCTCATTTTCCCCAGGGGACTCAGTGTTTCTGCCTGATGCGCCCCTATCCCTGCTGGCTTCTTAAGCAGAAAAAAAGGAAATGGAGATGACACTTCTGTCAGGAATACCTGCGCCGTGTGGGGATATACCAGCTCCAGGCCTTGTTCTTGACAACATCCTTGGGAAAGGTTCAGACACAAGGATTCCCACAGAGATTCAGGCAATTGAAAATCACTTTCTGATATGTCTTTAGGATCTCTGTCATGCTCAAGTGCAGTGTATAATCTGGTCTTTAGTGTCTTCTACCATTGTAAAAAATGTATACTGGGAAAAAGTGGAGGTTAAATATCTGTCCTATGTCTTAAGTGAACAGCAAAGGAAATGAACCCATTTCAGCCTATCTCATGTGTCCCATCCATGTATACAAAGAGGCACATCTGCAAACAGTCAAGTTGTTGCGCTGGATGAGAATGAGATTCTTCCCATGCCTGCTCAATAGGCTGGAACATTTATCTTGCTCCTGTAGAAAGAAAAGTGAGTATAATGCAGTTAATTCCAGTGAGATGTTATCTGTAACATCCTCCATATCCTGAGATCGTGACAGTGAAACCCAGTATCACCTCTCTAAAAAACGTCACCCCTTAAGATTTCAAGATACACCAAGTTATTTTTTTATCTTACACATGGTGCAGAGCCTCAAAGTGCTAAGGAATGTGCAACAATGCACATGTTTCACAGTGTGCTGTAGAAACCTGTGTGATTTGCTGTGCAGGGTTTAAACACCTCATTTTCCCCTGGGGCTTTGCTGTCGAAGAACAATCCAAACTCCACTGCAGCAGGCAAGGAGATTTCTCCTCTCCAGTAGGGATGCTCCCAAACCCATCTTGGTCTTTCTCACATTTTAGTGACCTCTCCTGAATGACAGGTAGACTTCCTATGTACAGGCAGCTCTCAGGCTGCAGTAACTGGGGACACTTGAGACAGTCCAAGTGATAAGCCACCAAAAGTAAAATAGTGTATATAATGAGACTCCTCAGATGATGAGGTGCCTTTACCTTTGAAAGGTTGGAAGACTGCTTTCTGAGAAGAAAGGAGGTAGCTCCAAATAGACTTGGGCTGTGTTGGCCCTGATGTGAGTAGTGTGCTTTCTGTATTGCTCACCTTGTACCTCTGTGGTGAGGCTGAGGATGCTGGGTGAAAGCCCTGCAATGTAATTAACCCATACATGCGCAGCTCAGAATATACTTTAGCCACCCAGTGATTTCTGTGCTGCTTTATTTATTTCAAGTTTTTATTTTCAATATGCAGATATATTCAGGACCAATGCTTAAAGATAAAAATAAAAGCCTGGTCAGTTGATTCTTTTCCCAGGTTCCCTGGGTTAGAACTTCCCGCACAAGCTATCCCACACATGTAACTCCTAAATCTGTGTTCAGCAAAATTGCTGGTAGCCCAGACACCCTAATGAGTTTCTTGGTGGTGATATACTGGGCTACTCTGATCCTCCCTAGCACACACCACACATTTCCCATAAACCGGGCGCTAAACCTGTGCTAATGCCATGCCCTCTCTGCGGAAGCTGAACACACACACACATTGCAGTCACACAAACCCCTCCACTGTGACCCCTCCTGTAGGATCTGAGCAGCTTGCTTTGCTCTGTGGATACCAGAGAAGTTCACCACACAAGCTGGTGGCATGCAGCTATTTCAGGCTGCCCAGTTCTATTTGATTTTGTATTATTTTCTTTGGATTTAAAGTATCAGAAGGGCTCTCCCTGATTGCAGAGCACAGGTTTAGCCAAACCTCAGTCTTGTTTGGAAAGTAGTTTTTAATACCTATCTGGAGTATGGATGAAGGTGAAAGTTGTCAGGCTGTGAAAAATGGAATTGGTGTTGGCTGACCTGAAATAGGCCGTAAAGTTCTATTCCTCACAAAGGCAAGATATATTATTGCTGTAACGCCATTATTCCGCTCCATCACTTTTAAACCTTGTTCCCATTATCTGCAAGTTAAATATAACCCTATGTAAAAACAGGAAGGACAGCGCTAAGTTGTCCAGCTTAACAGCATACACTTAAAACATAATAGAGCACTTGTTACTGTATTTTATGGAACGGAAACTCCAAATGTAAAGATGTATTAAGGAAATATCTCAAAGTTATTAGGGAAGGATATTTACAATTACAGATTGCTTTATATTATGCTTTTATGAACATCTCAGGAAATGAAATAGCCCTCAGCTGTAGAGAGTGAAGAGGGAGGTAATTTTCCTTAATACGGGTGATAAAATTAATCTGATTGAAATCGCTAGCGATTATTTCGCAGAATACTGAGTGGCAGTACAATCACTTACACTCTTTTATATTTTTTTAGTCAAAGCTTGTGTAGATGAAAGCTAATTACAAAGTAGTGATGTGAAGCGCTAAGGAAATAGTTTGTATAGCATAGAACAGGCACAGCTAATTGGGGTTTGTGATTACACAGATTGTTGTTAGGGAGAATTAACTACCAGCAGTCTCTCCTGCAAAGCTTCTCATCAAGGGAAAGTAAAAATAGACACTGGATCTGTTATTTATCTAATTATGCTATGAATATTTTCACAAGCATGTTACACACTCTCAAATGGTTTGTTGTTCAAAAACTTTCAGTCTCATGTTGCTTCTGATCAATATGAAGTTTCTGACATTTGATTTTTTCACTTAATATTATACACTTAGTCCTTCTACTCCACGTAACTATTTCTGGGAAATGAATGGTATGAATTTAAGTCTTTATACATAATGCTGTGGCATCATGAATGTATCAATTTTTTTTTTAGAAAGGTAACTGGACAGAGAAGATTGCAGTAAGTGACCAATGTAACAAAAGGCAAGATAGGCTTGAAATAGCACTATTTTTTAGCTATTACTGTTTACCGACAACTAGAACCTCCACAAATATGCAGAAATGCAGGCCTTTGTTTTACACTGCTCTATACAGAACGGGAAGGGGTGGAGGGAGGAGATGTTCCATATGGAGACCCTGATCTTGTAAACTAATCTGCATGGGAGACTCCTTATGCTGCATGGAGCCTCACTGAAATCATTAGGACTCTGTGTGGTGCGGTGTGTAATCAGGCTGATAATAGATGCTCATTGAATTTGTTACATGTTTTGCTTTGCTTTGTTTCTGCCTTTTACTTGCTGACCTAGAGTAGCTTGCTGAGATTGAAAACTGTCATGAGATAAAGTTTCAGAGAAATCTGTAAGTGCTAATACAGAAAGCGGCTTAGAGTCCTAATTTCTGATGGATTATTGAATTAATGAATATTACTTAATAACAGATTCAGCAGACTTTGGTCATTACCAGAACAGCTGCAAATAGTTTGGAGGAAGGCCCTGGATGATCTTACTGGTTATTAAACTATGTATTAGTAGTTCTAGCATAAATATTTGTCAGTCTTCATAAAGTTCTTGAGGAAGGGGAAAGCAATCATGAAACGCTGAGGCAGTTGCATTCAAACAAATCGGCAAGCATTAATATCAGCACTGAAAGGAACACCACACCTTCCTATGAGCCTTGCTTCCTGGAATTACTGCCTCTTGGTTTAAACCTCAGATACCCCTATCTCCATGCATATAACATCTCCCTGTACCATCCCTCAAGAACTACTTGAATAACACCCAGCTGCATTTTGCATAGGGTCTAGATGCTCACTGTTTCTAAGAGATCTTAGGAGAAAACTGCAGCAGAGAAGCATTTTCCATCTGCATAATCTCCAGTTTCTGTATTATACAGAATGTACAGTCTTTCAGATGCAGTTTAGGATCCTGAAAATGAACAGGCAATTCACAGCAGTTTAATATTCATACACAAAATAAAAGCAAAAAGTGTCAGAAGCGGCTTCTGACTTTGGATGGTCAATTTGAAACACTTGGGTTTGGTTTTGCTTTGTAAAAATTCTGAGTTCCCACAATCTCCACTCCGAGTCAAAATTGAAATGCCCCAAGTCAGAGGATCATTTTAGCATAAGCTCATATGGTTTATTTTACTCTCCTTTTTTCCTCTATTTTTCTGAAAAATCCTCAGGCAACATTTTGCTAAACTGTGGGTTGTCCAATAATCTTGCAGTTTCCAAACTTATTTGAACTAACAGCACAGAAAACTTCTTCCAGTGCTCCAAAAATTAGTCCTGCTGTGGAAACTCCTCTGCACCCAGAGGCGCTTCTAGCTGGCTGGATATCATGACAGGAGACAGAAACTATATCGTACTGTAGGTCCCAAGGGTGGGCTATAACCAAGGCTCCTGTGGGTTTAGGATCAGGTGACTTGGGAACTTCTACGCACCTGACCTCACTGACAAGTCTCATCCTCACCATAGCTTTTCTGTGGGAAAATCCCACACCCAAGGACAGGTGATTTATACTTCCTCCATGTAAATAAACCCTGAAAATTTGGCATATAGCAAAAGTTGCTAACCAGCATTAAAAAAAATGGTATTCAATATTCATGGAAAACAGTAGGTGTACCAAAATGAGTGCAACAGGAAAGTGCTGTTATACATTTAAATAAAAAGTTGGCAAGAGAATATATATACAGAACAAAGGTAAAATTTTTACAGGGTGTTTTTTTGCTCTGGATAGTCAATTTAAGACAAGCTGCGTCTGATTTTCCAACATGCTGAATTCCTGCAGTTTTCACTGACTTCACACTGAGATGACCAAAATCAAAACACTAAATGCTAGTAATAATGCTGCTTCCCCAGCCCACCCCCACCCCTTTTGAGGAGCAGGACCACTGGCTCAGTGGACACCCCTTGACAAGAAGGCTAGATGCTCCTACTTTGCAACTTGCATCCTTCCCTTTAGACTAGGGTACAGCTTTGCTTTGGGTTCCTTGCCCGGGTCCACATTCTAACAGGTGTGGAGGAAAAAGTGTGAGGTATGTGTGGCAGTCTAAGTCTGCATATAGCACTACTGGGGGCTATAGCATACAGCTCTCCTGCCTAAAAAGCCACATAAAGCAAGTTGCATGGTCAAAGAAAAAAACTCAGCTTGCCCTTTCCTGAGGCAGTGGACTTGTAGCTTCTGCTTAAACCCTCTGAACTGTTGTTCCCCTCTTATAGGGCTCATGTAGTGAGTTTTAATTTCCTTTTTAATTAAAGCCACCTTCTCATGAAGAATTCCTGCAATCACAAGCATCAGTCAGATGAAGAGGACCCTCAGCTGTGCCACCCAGTGCTAGGGAGAAAACTTAGTAGTGACTTGCAAGTGGTCACTGTTTCTGTTTCCCCAGTACTACCGGCTGCACTGAGGATACCCTGCCAAGCTACAGGTATTATTTCCCAGACATGGTATCTTCTTGCAGTGTGAGGACATGGCGTTTAGCAGTCCTCCACAATGGGGAGGAGAATATGAAGAGAAGAAGGTATATAGAAAAGGAAACTTTATCCACCAGTTGGTTTAAATTACATTTGGAAAAGTATCAAGAACAGAGTTACAGCAGACAAAACTGCTCATAGTAGGCATAATATAAGAGGCTCTTATTTTTCATGTTAGTACACAGAGGACATACTAGATCAGACAAGTTGTCCACCTCCTTCAGTAAACTGTTTATAAAATTGGCTAGCTTCAGGCGAGAATTCCAGCAAATCTGCAGTAGGATGTTACAAAGGCAGTTTGCCCACAGGGAAAATTTCCTCCTAATCCACAGACTGTTTTATGCTCTGAAGCATATGAATTTACATCCTTTCCCAAAAGTCTTGGAATCTTTGTTTGTTTGACTGTTTATTTTTCTGCTCTTTAGTACAATAACTGTGGATATTTTGGTTATTGCCCATAAAAATTCAGTGTACACAGATTAAAATAATGTCACACACTTGTGTGTAAATATTTGCTATTTATTTTATCCAGAAAATTAATACATATATAATGTAATATTATATATTTGTTCATACTGTTATTAATAGCCTGACACTAGCAACACACTCTATTCTATACATATTAGCAGTTTCACAGCCATTCTGTATGAACAGAAGATAAAAATTATAATGTATGAGTGTACGCAAATGGGAGTCTGGACCTGTGCTAAGTAATTTCCCTCTGCTCCTCTACTTTGTCCACTTCAAGTAGCAGACAATGAAAATTAAATAATTTTTAATAAAACTTCTGTAACCTGAAATGAATCCCTATGGAATAATGAGTATCTTGCACTGGTGAGGCCGCACCTCAAGTGCTGGGTTCAATTTTGGGCCCCTCACTATAAGAATGATACTGAGGTGCGGGAGCATGTGCAGAGAAGGGCAATGAAGCTGGTGAGGGGGCTGGAGAATAACTCTTAATTCCCAACTGAGGGAACTGGGGTTGTTTAGCTTAGAGAAGAGGAGGCTGAGGGGAGACCTCATCACTGTCTACAACTGCGTGAAAGGAGGTTGTGATGGGATGGGTGCTGGGCTCTTCTCGTAAGTGGCAAGTGATAGGATGAGAGAAAATGTCTGCAAGTTGCACCAGGGGAGGTTTGGACTGGACATTAGGAAGAATTTCTTTACTGAAAGGGTGTTCAGGCACTGGAACAGCTGCCCAGGGAGGTGGTGGAGTCACCATCCCTGGAGGTGTTTAAAAGACAGGTAGATGAGTTTCTTAGGATCATGGTTTAGTGGGGAGACGAGTACAGTTGGACTCAGTGATCTCAGAGGTCTCTTCCAACCTTATGACTCTATGATTTGATGATTAAAAGTAATGATGTATTTTCCATTTGTGAAGAATCATCCATAGTTGATTGGCAAGCCAGATCTGTAACATCCATGAGTTGTTAATGCTCAGCTGAGAGGCATCACCATGTCATGCTGCGCAGGGACACGTACTTCCTCGGGCATACAGTTTGACCTGCTGCTCTGTGCACACTGTACTGTACTACTTCTTGTGCTGCTGTTCTTTATGACACTGGCTCCACCATGCCTCCTACTTTCCTGTCCCAGCAGTTCACCCTCCCCAACAGCACTTGGTCTGGAACAAAGTCTTCCTTTCCCTGTTTGACCACCTACATTAGTTTTGCCATCACTAAGGGTCTTAGGGTTCTTTTCATGGAGACAGATTTTTTTCCAGCTGGCTCAAGTTCGAAATATTTTGAGACCTACAGCTTACACATTAGCTTTTGGGAAAACATAAGCCTCATTGTCAGGCCTTAAATCTGGCAGAAAACTGGGCACTCCTATTCCACAAGTCATATGATCATAAAAATACTACACTGAGCCTGTATCAGGGCACCCTAATTCTCAGTACTTCTTAAACCTTAGGCTCAAATCTATCCTCTCACAGTCACAGAATTTTCAGTTCAGAGAACAAGCCAGGCAAATCCAAGTCTTCCCTTAGTCCGCACTGCAGAAGTACTTCTAAGTGAAGCCAAAAAACATAGTCAGAAATAACTGTGAATTTGTATTTTTAAAGAAAATCTTTCCTATCAACTAATGGGCCAGCACTCTGTAAATCTAATGAACTGCGATATTGATATTACCTGTCATTACTCCTGTGTATTACATAGACACCTAATTAGGATCACCTTTACAGTGTAGTGAAAACATTCCCAGAGACTTGCAATCTACAAAGGGCAGGCACTCATGGAGGATAAAGGAGAGAAGAAAAAGATTATTATCTCATTGATTTTAAGATGACAAACTGAGGCAAAGGACTGAAATACTTCTTTTTTGAGCCATCGATTTGGGATGTCCGTTTACGCACTCAGTGGTACACACAAAGCTGAACATGTGGTACAAAACCTAAGGAGGATCATTGCTTTGATTTGGTTTCACATGCACTTCAGGATCAACATTTCTCAGACACTGTTCAATGCAGATCATGGGAACGATTTTTCTGTCCTATGGAAAGTTCTTAGTGTTTCAGCTTTGCATGGAAGTGACTGTGAGACCAGTTGAAATTTTTTGTGAAAATTAGGGGGAGAAAGCCCCAGAGTCACTGCTCAGTTATTTATTATGCTTGTAAGAGTAGAGGAGTTCTGTCAAATCATGCAGAATTCATTTCCCTTGGCTAGACAGATAAACTTCCTCAGTGCAGAGAGATACGTGCTTTTAGAGACTTACCTCATCCTAAGAGACACATGTAAGATGAATCACCCTCTGGAATAGATTATCTTGGCCTAATGCATCTTAGAGGCCTACAGATACTTTTGGAGGATCCTGTCCTTGCCCAGTGCAACCCAGGTAACCAACAGTTTAGCATTTGCTTTGCAGTGATTCGCTTCTAGTCACTTCTACTGGAGCTACTCTATTTTGTGTAGATGGTGAGGAAGCTTTGGCGTGGAGAGACTGGCAAGGGCAGGACCTAGGACACCTGGGCAACCTTGGTCTGAATCTTTGCTTCATTTGAAATGCAACAGAATCTGCTCAATTTTACCTCATGTGAATGCTCTAGCCAATATAATTTTCTATATTTTTTCTCCATTTCAGATTAAAAAACTTACCTCAGTAGAAATCCTGGATTACCTTTCATCACGAAAACTCTGCCGTGAGTAGTTTTTACTGTCATCTGATTTCCCCTTTGGTGCTCTTCACAAACTACTGGGAGAACCACATAAATAATTCCAGCCTGACACCCTCCACAAGAAATGCTCATAAGTCTAGCATTGAGTGAATCAACACTGGTGCTCAGAGCTTCCTAATGCATGGGCTCAAATACTTTCCTGCTTCCTACAAAGCGTACTTACAGCTCTCCTCCCTCTGAACAAAATGACTATGACGTTGTGTTTCTATAACACACTTTTTTTCTCTTTCGTTTTCTGAGCTGTCCCCATATCAACCTCTCGTGTGTCTAGGGTGGTTCAGAGAAACCTGTATCAACAGCCACCCATCTCTAAACACAGGAGTCCAGGAGTAAGAACATAAATTGTTTTCTCACATCCTGGAAGCTCGACATGGTTTTACTATAGCTACTTTACAGGTAGTAACCGAGCCATTATGAGCATGATAGGAATTGATGCATACACTTGGAAGATGACAGACTATATCTTAATGTAGACCTTTTTATGGTACATAACACTAACTCTATGAATACATGAAGCTGCAATTTATTTACAACTTGTTTTTTTTATAAAAATTACCATACGCATACACTTTAACAGCAGAACCACTTTTAGTCCAAATATACAAATTATCTACTGACTAGTACATACCCACAAGCTTGGTGAAATTCATATTAGTGATGAGAAAGATTGCAAACTGCACCCCCCAAAGGTTTAGGTTCACAACAGGTTCAGCCCTGAGGTTTTGCCATGATGCTTCTAATACAATACATATTCAGTAAAGAGGAAGAAAAAGGGAAAAATCTGATAGTGTCTTGTGGGAGACTCTCTTCAATTCTTTGCCTATGATGCCTTTTGCTTGAATATTGCTGTAGCAAGTTTTATCTACATGTTTATCTATCTGTCTGCAGCAGTGGATATATTGACCAGAATATTATTCCCCACCTACATCTGGCTTTGTCCTGGCTCTTAAATCTTCATTGTTACCTAATCCCTTGACAAGCTCTACAGTGTTCAGCTCCTGGGTGCCTCAGTACTACAGTACAAACCAGATTTGCATATAGCTAAATCACCCCATGAAAAATTCCCTTGGTGCCCATTTTCTACTTAAACTGGTGATTAAGTACCTCTATCTACTACAATTTGAAAAGCATCAGCATGTTCCTGTGTGCCTATTTTAGCTGGTTAAAGAAGTAATTTAGTTTTCATGGGAAATGTATTGTTTTTCCCCCTGTGATGTTCCCCATGCTGCTTTGTTTTTTCTTGGATAAAACAGAGAAAAGCCATATATTTCAATGACACCACCAATTATAATAAAAAAGCACAGATGGGGGAGGGGGGGCCCCTTCTTTAGGAACAAAATTTTTTTAAAAAAAAATATACCACTATTAGGAAAAGAATAAAGTAAATCTAAGCATTTTATTTAAAAGCTAAACTATTTCTATATTTTTCTATTATCTCTTTCCGATTTTCTCATCAATAACAAGCACATTTGGTCGGAAATCTGTATCTTGTTAAAAATATCTTCCAAGAAAAAATTTTTAACAGCCTAAGAGTGGATGTACATGTATAGAGAGAAACATAGTATTAGAAAAACACTTATGAAAAATGGTAAGCTTCATAGTTAAAAAATGTTGAATCACCTGAACGCTAAGAGTGCACTTACAGTCTTAATTTAATTCTCTTATGTATTTGACTAACAGTACAGACTCAAATAAACTCTTTGGCCTTTTTACCCATTCACTGGAACAAAGCAGCAGTAACTGTGGTAGATCCAGACAAATGAATATTTTCTTTGCCTTGAGGGAAACAGAGTCAGTGGTCACAGCTGCTTCTACTCCACTTCTGTTTCTGGTTGCATGGCTGCACAAATGGGCAGTATCGGAGCTCTACTTCAGATGATGGAAGTGGGCAGGTCAATCAATATGAGAATGTGTGTCCTCTGAAGTAAAGATATGCGTATCTGGCTCGGTACAGAACCATGGAAAAACATCTTTATACCACTATGCACCTGACCCATTTTTTTTCTTCTTTTTTTTCTGGATGGTATTGTATCTCAGATATGGGCTTTCCCGAAAATGTAGCTAACTCGCCCAAGTATAAGTGCCACCCTTATGTGCTTAGCATGCTTTTAGTACCTAAGCTACTACCTGGCATGGCTCTAAGTCTACATTAATAGATAAAATGACCAGGTTCTGTTTTCTGAGACCAAGTAGATGGCATGTTTATGTCTATATGGCTAAATCTCTTCTCCTTTTCTTGTCCCTACTGCCACCTGGACACTGTCCTTACTCCGACCTATCCCTTGGACAATGCCTAGAAGACTACCAGTGGGCATGTGCCCAAAATGTGCTGAGGAGAATATCAGCAATTAAGCAGCATGGATGATTATAGACCTGGTCCCAACCACTGATTACCTTGCTAGCAGAAAGGCAGTCGTTGTAAGCCATGCAGAGCGACGACCAGCTCACAGACGGCTCGTTGTTCTCTGACACAAAGCTGTGAACTTTCTTCCATACGTTTTGCACATTTCCAGGGCTCAGTAGAAAGAAAAACTCACCGGGATTATGACAACAAATGCAAGCAAGCAATGAAGACTTTCTGCAATCTTATCCTCAGAATATGAAATAGAGGTGTCTTTTGCCCTACGTGTTGGCCTTCTTCAGATATGGACCATTTCTGGTCAAAGGAATTGGAATCAAAGAGGCTTCCACTCCTTTCCTTTAGGAACCAGAATGTCCACTATATGGACCTGATAAGCAGTGCTTGTTACAATATCACATATAGAAAAAGATGATCTGTTATCTGAATTCCAAAACAATTGCAGATATTTAAGCAATAACTCTGACTTCACTCAGGAGGTGGCAAGCAGCCAGTATGAGACATTGACTAGCGAGCATATTCTGGGCTGTTGATTTTTTGTGACTACATATCCATAAAAGATTTCCCATTTTCCCCCACATTTTGTGTGGCTGTAATGTCTCTTTTATCTGCCTACCAGCCACTTCCCCTATTGATATTTGATACTTAATATTTTCATAAATATTGGCAACTGAGTAAAACAGCACCTATAAATTTCTGTAAGAGTATCACAGTATCACAGTATCACAGTATCATAAGGTTGAAAAGACCTTTGAGATCATGGAGTCCAACCTATGACCCAACACCTACACCTACACCTACTCGTCAACTACACCACGGCACTAAGTGTCTCATCCAGTCTCTCTTAAACACCTCCAGGGACGGTGACTCCACCACCTCCCTAGGCAGCGCATTCCAATGCCCAATCACCCTCTCAGTAAAGAACTTCTTCCTAATGTCAAGCCTAAACCTCCCCTGTGTCTTGTCTGGGACAGTGTTGTAGAGACTGTGAGGAAAAACTGGGTTAGTAGAGGCAGAGCCTGAAAGGAAAAGACACAAATCTATAGGAAAACTCATTCCAATAGTCTGATTAGTCTTAGACAGCATCTATTCTAAGCTCTAGAGTTGTCTGGCAGGGGACAGCCAGGCTACGCTGGACGTATCAGTTTCCAGTGCATCACTTAATTTCATTATGTCAATGCCGTGGCCTGAGTGGCTGCATCCTAGAATATATATTCCAATAGTTTCTCAGGAAATATATATATTTCCACCCACCACCTTTGAAGAACTGCCTTGTTGTGCACACTTGCTGGGCATGCCTCCAATGCAAGTAAGCATCGTGTTAGCTTCAACTATGCTGAAAAGTCCTGTATACAACTGTAAAGTTCATTTTTAGACACAGAGTGCATATTTAAGCTATAGAAAGAATTATACTCTAAATAAAAATCACTGCTCAGTTTGGATAGAAATTATTTTCACAGACTATTTCTGGCACATCCAAAAGAGCAAACTTAAGGGGTAAAACACTTAAGGATCTTTTTCATGTCACTCAAATCCACTGTACGACTGCACATTGTTTCACCATTCCATGCATCAACTTAGTGGGAAAAACCCCCCATACCGCATGTTCTCAGTCTCCAACTTGCTTATACAAAATCAATTTATCCAGAATAAGATTATGTCCAGCTTCTCCAAAAAGGCTATTTTCATGCTAAATTTTCATGTCAAATCTGCAACAGTTAAGGTATAGGATTATTTTGAAGACCAAAAAGTGTTTTATACAAGGGAAAACTGGATTTCCTCATGTTCAAAGATGGCACAAACCACATACGTTAGAAAGATGTTTAGAATGCCAAACTATGCCTGACTGACTCTATCAAACCTGTAAAAAGAGGGGCTGCTGTCCTTTTCTGAATGACATGGATTAATCTGGACTTCCATAGCTCTGTTAGCCCAGGAACAGTTGAAACTTTCCTCAATGGCTGCAGCCTCAGTTGTTTATTACATCACTTATGTGTTCACTCATGGCAGTGGGAGACAGCGTAGGTGCTGCTTCTGACAGCTTTAAATCGGAGTTTCTCTTAAAGCAATTAGATAATGTGTTGCTGTGAACTAAAACCAGTTCATTCAAACATTGAAGGATGTAGATGGGAAAACAACATAAATCTTTGACCTCAGCAATTGAAAATTTCAGCCCACACACAAGCGTTTCAGCATACTCTGGTGGGGCTGGCTAGAAAGCAACAATTCAGTTTAGTGAAAAACTCTGAGTGTGACTATTTAGTTGATTTTTCAATAGATATTTTTCATTAGGATGAAGCCCATCCCAGACAGCTCAGAGGAGAGCAGCTACAGATCTGAGCTGGGGACATTGTAGAGGAGGAGGTCTGGGTAGAAAGAACTTGCCTTCCTCTCTGCAGTCCTCCTCATGGCCACAGGGTATTTGACTGCCTCAAACCTTCTACTTGTGAGGGTTGAACCAATGCTGCATTCTGGACGTGGGACTATTCCTATGCTGGCTCTGCTTATGCAAATGCAAACTGGTATTTCTGTGTAAATCTCTAAATACCTCGGTGTGATCAGTACAGCCCAGGATCTGAAATAGTCATGGTGGCACAGGCACACAAAACAAAACTTGCCAGTTAATGATGGGTTATATTTTGCTGGTTTTATATATGCTTCTGCAATACTTACCTAAAACACAGACTCCAAGCTGGCCTTTTGAAGTGTAATAGACCTATCACATAGCTCTAAGACATGCCTGTGGTGCTTGATCCTTAACTATTGCAAAATGCCCTGTTCACTAATTATTTGTAGTCAGATAGAATATGTGTTCAAATAACATTATGTGTTTCTGTTAAAGCACCTATTTAAATTATTTCTGGTTTAGCATTCTTTTTTTTTTTTTCACAAGTTCCAGCCTATTCTCTAACTTGCATGTAGGTCCCAGATTTAGAAATCATCCATGCAGACATTAAGAAATGTTTTGTCTGTCAAAGTATTTGTTGTGCAGCTTTATATGAACTATTTAGGGTTTCGCCTTGCCTCTACACTCCTGTTACTTGTTTTACAAGTTTTGTTAGTTCTCATATTTACCGTGACCAAAGAGTATCCTTCTGATAATGTATTATTAATAGTTGAGCATTAATAATAATAATAAT
Source organism: Neomorphus geoffroyi (assembly GCA_033558235.1). Lineage (NCBI taxonomy): Eukaryota > Metazoa > Chordata > Aves > Cuculiformes > Neomorphidae > Neomorphus > Neomorphus geoffroyi. The sequence continues at coordinate 33,068,938 of JAUMJM010000005.1, read as the reverse complement.
AATGATAAAGCAACATCAGAAATTATAATTTTTATCCTTAAATATTCATGCATCAGCAAGATAGAAACTCATTTCAGAATTAGTATGTCAATGTTTCAAGCAAATGTAAATAATTATACAAGCACAGAACGGCAAAATATTAGTTCTTTGTGGGTGCACAAAGAATGTAGATATAACCTGTTTTATTTGCGGTCTTAATATTTTAAATAACCAGAATTCTGAGTAGGTATGCCCACTTGTTTTATCAAATAAGTTCTAAGGATTTCATCATATAGTTTATGCTATTTAGTATCCTGAAAAAAACAGGAACAACAGATGCCAGTTGCTGAACTTTAGTACTGTATTTCACACTATGTTGAATGCAGAGGGTTCATAGTAGGAAAATGATCAAGAGCAATGCTTCTATAAAAATGAAAACTATAATATTTTGTTTTTAAAATTAAAGGAAAACAGGGCATAATGAAAAAATGCCTGCCACAGAATTAATACTTATAATCAGGCAATCCAATACATATTTCACTTCATCATAAGTTACGCAGGTCATTGTTTCAGAAATAAGAGGATTTTTTTTTTGCCCACTGTGGAATGAATATCCTGTCTTACCTTGGTACACTGCCACTTGGGAGTGACTGTTTCAGGAAATTTGTGGCTTGGATTCAGCTGATTTCTATAGGGTTATGGTTACGGTTTTACTACCCTTCTGGTAACTAGCCCTGTTAGGTCAGGATATTAACAGATTTTTTTTTTTGTTTACTCTTCAGGATCTGATTTTATAAAAAAACCCTAGTTTTCATTTTAACTACATTTGACAAGTAAGCATGTAAATGAAAGCATAATTTGGAAATGTGTCCTATGTTACACCATTAAGATTTGCATAAAGTAAGAATTGTTCTGCATGGAGAGCATTCCTACAGAGTTTTTTTCAGGGTTCACATAAAAAAGTAGAATTCTTGGCACTGTGAAGTAGCAATGAACCTATACTTACACCATCAGTATGAATAAAAGGAAATGAAACCTATGTCAGATGGATTGATTAGAAAACATAAAAGTTACAGAAGAGCTAAAGTGTACATACTGAGCAATTGTACTGCTGCCTTCTGGAAACTTGAAATGAATCATCACTGATGAACCGCACTGAGGAGGCAGTCAATAAGGTTACCATGTAGCTAAGTTGTATTAAAGAGAAGACTCTGCTTAAAGTGTACTCACTCATTATCTCCGAAGTAAAATACTGCTGTTTCTTATTGCAAATTGCACAACTGAGAAAAGAAAGGGTTAAAAAGACACAGTGGCTCCTTAGTTGAAAAAAATAATTTTCTTTTCTGTTTTACTCAGTAAGGCCATTTGTGTTTAGGAATGCATGCCATGAATACGCATAATATTTAGCTTTATCCTTGTCATTGTTTACAGTGTATGCTGCCTCTGCGTTGGCAAACCCTATTTCCCATTTGGGAAAAGGCACAATGGATACCACAAGAAGAAGGGAGTCAATCTGAGTTTGCGATTACATAGTTGGGAAATCCTATGACCCACCGCTTTTTTTTTTGCAGCCTTTTTGGATATTCTGCTAGGCAGTAAATTAAATGAGGCCAGGTAGAGAAACTGAAGGAAATTCTCGGTTCCTCTGGCACCAAGCGCAAGTTGCTGGCGGGGCCTGGGGGATTTTATGGGAACTGAAAGGGAACTTCCTTTGGAACCTTTCCATCTACTTGTGTATTTGCATGTGTACAGATGGTGGGATCTCTCCAAATTTTTTGCCGATTCACAGACAAACTAAGCCAGCTCTGCTTAGGTTACAGCTGGAGAGGGCAGTATTTCTCTTATACTGCCCTAAATGCCTGCATTTCAGTAGGATGCAAAATATCTCCCCAAGCGAGCCCAGTGATTCAAGTGGGGAAGAGCCACTTTGGCAGAAGGAAGGCTCTTAAGTAACCTCTTAGATTGACGCAACCTTACTGCAAACCCTTGCAGGTGGGAGTACACCATCACCAGGACAATACCATGCTAACCCGGCCACTGTGCCACCTGCTTCACAGCACTGGGGAGTTTTCAAACCATACCCCAGCCCTAAAATCTAAACAAACAAAACCAACAGAGATGGCAAGTGAGCACGGAAGCAATTTGCTCCAAAGTCACAACACTGGTCCGTGCAGAGGCAGAGGGAGTTTACAGAGTGGCCAAACAATCCTGCCTGCTAGGTCACGCTGTGCAAGCAGACAGAGACCATGTTTCCAACAGTCTATCAGAGGTATATTATTTCACTTAAACTATTTAAGTAATAATATGTTGCCTACCTTTCAAGAAGCTGAGGAATTCATAGGCAGACATTTCTGATATAGATATCTAAACAATTAGATTAAAATTCTATTAGTTTTTATTTAAAAAGTGCAGCTTTTTCAATGTTCCAATGAGGTAATTGATATAGTTTGGTATTTATTGCTTGAGAGAAACATGTAGTCTGAAGAAACGCCTTTTTTTTTTTTTTCTGACAGGATAATACTACCAGATACCAGTGTTCTTTGCAGCTCAGTTATGCGCTTACACACTCACTGTTTCCACAAGTAGGATATCTGCAGCCAAAAGCAAACAATGCATTCACAATTCCATTCTCATTAAACAATGATATGTTTCTAATAGATAAAATTTACTTGTTAAGAAATCCTTCTTATCCTCTACTGGAAGGGAAGATGACCTTGTAAAAGCATGTAGATACATTATACAAAAGGTCTGATTTTGTCTCTCTTTTCCTCACAGAATTCAGTGGAAAAATACAAATTGCTGTAATGAGGGTTATAAACTACCATTGCTGAAATCTGACTTTAAAATTTGGTTTATTTAGAACATACAAATACACATGAAATTTAATCAGCATCTCAAGTCACATTATGTACTCTCTGTTCAACAGGAACTGAGCACATAAATTAGCTGAACTGGGAGCTAGTCCCAGATCCATCCCTACTTGGCTACAGCAACTTTTGCTAGGAACTTCCAGCAGGGGAAGCTCTTAGCACATCAGTATCTTCATACTTCTTTAGGAGAGAGCAAAGTTTAGTCAAGGCGAGCAGGGGGTGGAGTGGGCAGGGGGGTGAAGGAAGGGAGAAAAAAAATCAACAGTGTCACAAAACGCAGTATTAGAAAATTAAGGAAAAAAAAAAGTGTTCTGATTAGACGCCCTTGTTGCACCTTAAGAGTTTGAATCACATATAGACATGGAATGTCAAGAACAGGGAGACTGAGGGTATTTTTGTATGAAACTTTGTGGCTTACAATACTCCTTCTGTGAGGGAACTGTGTCCAGTTTGGAACTGACAGGCAGCCTACAAGCTTTGTACTGGCACACTAATCCCTTGTCTGTGGGTTACTGAAAAGCTACTTGCATTTTTGTTCTCAGTTCACCTTGGTGAAAAAACCCAATTCCACATATGATAAATCCAGTGTCTGCAGAAAGGCAGTCACCTAATTGCACAGTGAAGCAGAAGAAAGCCTTGCAAATGGTATACAATTTTCAAAGTGTTCCAAGCCTTAGGCAAAAGCCTTTCAACTGTGTCTAAAACTGAATGATAAAATATGTTGTACAAATTATCTGTGAACAGGAAACATGTGGTAGTGGCAGGGGACTGAAATGTAACACTTGTAAAGAAATGGGAACTGCCAGTCATTTATACCCTTTTACTTTTCTCTCAGTCACAAGTTCCATCATATCTTTTTTTCACCATCAGTTGATGTTCAAGTTTATAATAAGACATTTATCAGATCTCACTAGACCAATTACAGCTTTGTAGCAAAAACAACAAAAAATAATACCCCATACGAAGCTAAAGGTTTAGTTTTGTCTCTTCACATTTTATAGAGTTTTTGTTTTATCATTGCAAGGATCTGTGTGGATGGAATTTTGAAAGAGCTTCAGTGCTTCAGAAATGCCTGGGATGCCAGTCATCCACACTTTGGACTAAAGTAATCATAAGTTGAGAAAACTTTCTCAAGTCTTGTCTATAAAACAGTATTAAAAAACAAAATAGACAAAGCGAGAGAAAGAAAAAAGAAATGCACAATTACTGTTCAGCAGGAATAAAAAAAAAATCACAAAACATATATTCTGAAAGATCATTCTGCTTCCTTGCTCTTAAAGTTCCTGGAGTAATGGTGTATCTTATATCTTCTGTTTTTTAAAGATGTAATCTTTATCACCAATACCAACCACTGTGCACTGTGGTCCTCATTGATGGAATTTTTGTTTACCTCCAGAAAAACTCTTCAAGGGTGAGAGGGAGATAAACCAAAAACTTTTACTTTTCTGCTTCACCTTGCACAACAAGAAGTGAACAGTATTGCCAAATCTGAAGAAATTTTTTAGACATAAGTGAAACATGAGATTTAAATATAATGCTTAAAAATACCACCTGCAAACACCTAGAAAATACGACAAAACTACAAATGAACAGAGTTTTTAGGCACAACATTTTTTTAGATAGCTCAATTTTTATAGGTTCTAGTTCTTCAAAGCCTTGAATACTTAAATACATATAAAAGTGTGTGAAAGTCCAGCCACAAAGCAAAATTCTTTGCTGAATGACACCCTAACCCTCATTTAAGACTGTATTACTTCTCTGTGTACTGCTGTCCTAATTAAACCACATTAGGTGTCCTCGGTTTGCTGTCGGGCCAGAGCCATTCATGCCCGTTGTGATAACATGGTTGGTGTAATTTGGCAAACTGGTGGACATGCAACATTAGTGTCTGTCAAATTGATTTCCTGCTGATATTTCCCGTTACGTATATGGCACAGACAAGTACTTGAGAAAATAATTAAAATTTCGATCGTATTTGAGATAAAAAGTCTTGCTTTCAAGTTCTGCTAAGAGAATCTTTCAGAGAGAAAAGAATTAAAGGTTTTGCAGCATTCTGAGAGACTAATGAAGAGGTTGTGTGATTTAAAGGTTAGCTCATTGGGCTGGGACTCATTAACATAACTAGACAAACAATAAGGTGGGTTTTTTTGACTCAGTGATTCAACCATTGGGAAAAATCTCACGCAGATCTTTAAAAACAGTTTCATAGTTAAAACAAAACCAAAACAATTTTTTTTTTAAAAAAAATCACCTTTTTCTTCAAGCTGTCTTTTTATTCAAAGCTGCCTCATTTTTGTTAGAAGAATGGAAGAGGAAAATAGTATTTTAAATTGAAAAGGCTAACTTTTTTTTCTGAACCGTTTAATTACAACTTGAAGGAAGTATTATTTTAAAAATAACACAATGAAATCTTTATAAAAAATGTCAAGGTTTCCCCTCCCTTCTTATTTTCTGTCCACAAATATTTACTGCTAAGAATTTGCGACTGGTTTTGCTTCCTGTAGCTGTGCCTGCATTGCAAACCAGTAACAACTGCTCAGCCTCAGTGTCCAGTAGTCCAGGCTGGGATCTGCTAGAGAACATAGTGGCTGATTCCCATGTTGCATGTCTGGATTTACTTTGCATGAAAATGAGGAAAAAATGAAGCAGTGGAGGTTTCTGTTTGGTTCTTGCATTGAAGTAGATCCAGACAGATGTGGAAAGATTTCCTGGCTTCCCCGCTATCAACTTAATATGAAATATAAAGATTTTTCTGCAGTGGCTTTATTATTAAACTAAAAATTCTACTTGATGAGTTCTGAAATAAATGTCCAGTTCTATTATTTGGTAGCTACTGTCTTCTGGTCAGTATCTGTATATTTTTCAGTTTCATTTTACCTGTCTGCACAGTGACGATAATGGTAAATTCTTCTGTTGAAGAGAGCTTTGAAATTTTGAGATGAAAAATGCTATATAACTATGTTTGACTGCTCCAAATTATTTGTGCTTTTTCTCTTTCTCCTGTTAATTCCCATTTTTACAAGAGAAGAGAAAAATCTCTGCTTCTAAAAACTTCTAATTCTAGCTACTTCTTCCATTTCCTAAGAATTAATTCCTAAATTCACGGAGGAAAAAAACCTGTTGAAGGCTAGTATTTACAAAGATATCACTTTTAACTTAGGAAATGCTTAAGCCATAGAACACTGCAGTCTAGTGGAATATTTATACTTCTGTTGTGTTGCTCGTCCTATTCTGGCACTCTTCCCTCAGCATCTGATATTGTCTGCTGGTTTTTTTTTTAAGGGTTGAGTGAGGGTGCATCACTTTGCCACATCACAGGCTGCAAACATTATGTAAATATTCTGAGTCAAATTTTACTCCCAACTACTCAAGTGGGTCACCTCTTTCCACCCAAGGACACCCTTTCCTGTTAGTCCCAGAGTGAGTCACTCTGGCAAAGGAGCAGTGTTACCACAAGATGTTGATATGTGGTCTCATATTGGTGGTTCCCTGGAGCAGGAGGCCTCTGAAAGAACACTCCACGCGTCCAGGCACCAACCTATATACACAGTGATGCACTTCTGCCCTAGTTGTCCAATGTACTCCCTGACTTTCCCCTGCAATTCAAAAAACACTTGTCCGTTGTTCTTTTCAGGAGCTGCAGCACATTTGTCACAATTAACTGCACCTTCACCTGCCCACAGTGAACCCAGAGCCTGCCTTCACCCACTTTAAAGCTATCTCCTAATTCTCCTAACTAATAATCTCAAACTAATGACAACCTCAGGTACCGGACTGTCTTTTCTTTCTGCTGAGGAATATGACTGTGAGAAAGGGTCTGTTTTCAGGGAGGAAACCCCTTAGTGCAGTCACTAGTGATTAGTTGTTAGAGTCATTTTAGAGGCCAAAAGTATCATAGAATGACCTGAGCTGGAAGGGACCCACAAGGATCATTCAGTCGAACTCCTGTCCCTGCACAGGACAATCTCAATATTCAGACTGTGTGTCTGAGGGCGTTGTCCAAATGCTTCTTGAATATTGTCAGGCTTGGTGTCGTGACTGCTTCCATGGGGAGCTGTTCCAGGGTTCTGCCGCCTGTTGAGTGAAGAACCTCTTCTTAGTATCTAACCAAAACCTCCCCTGACACATCTTCCTGCCTTTGCTTGAGTCTTATCATTGGTTACCAGCGAGAGGAGATCAGCGCCTGCTCCTTCTCCTTCCGTTGTGAGAAAACAGTAAATGGTTATGAGGTCCCCCCTCAGTCTCCTCTTCTCTGGGCTGAACAGACCAAGTGACTTCAGCCTCTCCTCATATGATTTCTCCTCTAGACTCTTCACCAGCTTTGTGGCCTCCTCTGACACTCTCCAGTAGTTTGATGTCCATTTCATACTGTGGCGCCCAAAACTGCACACAGTACTTGAGGTGGGACCACGTCAATGCAGAATAGAGTGGGACAATCTTCTCCCTCGACCAGCTGGCAATGCCGTGTTTGATACAGCCCAGGACACGGTTGGCCCTCTTGTCTGCCAGGGCACACTGTTGGCTCATGTTCAACTTGCCGTCAACCAGAACCTGCAGGTCTTTTCCGCAGGGCTGCTCTCCAGCCTTTCACTCTCCGATCTGTATGTATATCTGGTGTTGTCACATCCCACGTGCAAAACCTGGCACTTGCCCTTGTTAAACTTCATAGGGCTGGCAATTGCCCAGCTCTCCAATCTGTTCAGATCCCTCTGCAGGGCCTCCCTGCCCTCAAGGGTGTCAACAGCTTCCCCCAGTTTTGTGTCATTGGCAATCTTTTACTTAGTAAACCCTCAAGTTCTGCATCCAGGTCATTTATGAAGATATTATATAGTACTGGCTCCAAGAAGGATACTTGCAGAGCTCTTTTGGTAACTGGTCGCCAGCCTGATGTAACCCCATTCACTGTGACCCTTTGATCCTGACCCATCAGCCAATTGTTCACTCAGTGCATTATGTGTTTATTCGGATGTATGCTGGACATTTTGTTTAGGAGGATACTATGAGAGACAGTATCAAAGGCCGTGCTGAAGTCTAGAAAGATCCCATCAACTGTTTTTCCTTGGTCAACAAGGTGGGTAACCCTGTCATAGAGGGAAATGAAGTGTGTCAGGCAGGACCTTCCCTTTGTCTCTCAGGTGTTTTTCAGTAGCTCCCAGAATAATCTTCTCCATAATCTTACCAGGCACTGAAGCGAAATTGACAGGTCTGTAATTACTGAGATCATCCATACCACACTTCTTGAAGATTAGGACAATATTTGTCAGGTTCCAGTCAACTGGTGCCTCTCCAGATTCCCAAAAGCATTGAAAAATTGTTGAGAGAGGTCTCTCTATTACATCGGCCAGCTCTTTAAGTACCCTCGGATGAATCCCATCAGGTCCCACCAACTTGTAGGGGTCCAGCTGGAACAGCAGAACCTGCACAGGTTCAGGGTTGATTGAGAGGATTTAATTTGTGCCATCTTGGTCGTGTAGCCCAAGGCTCTGGGGAGGGACGAGCCCATCATCAGTATTGAAGACAGGGGTAAAAAAAGCACTAAATATCTCTGCTTTGTCTATATCTCTGCTTATGAGGTGCTCATGCTTATCAGTAATGGTCCAATGTTATTTCTGGCCTGCCTTTGGTTATTAACCTACTTGAAAAAGCCTTTTTAATATCCTTCACAGTGCCGGCCAGCTTCAACTGTAGCTGAGCCTTGCCCGCACAAATTTCCACTCAGCAGCAGCGAACAGCATCCCTGCAGTCCTCCCATGTCACCTGTCCATGTTTCCACTGGTCGTACACCCTCCTTTTATGCCTCTGTTTGACTAGAAGATCCCTACTCAGCCAGGCTGCCCTTGTGCCTTGACTGCTTGACTTCTGGCATTTTGGAATTGCCTGATCCTGTGCTCTTAAAAAGTGATCAGCACTGATTGACCTCAACACTTTCATAACCTTTTTCCCAGGGGACCTTACGAAGCAATTCCCTGAGCAACTTGAAACCAACTTTCCTCATAAATGACTGCCATCCATCCGTCCACGGGCAGAAATTCTGGCCTGTCCATGGTCACCTCACCCCTATGCCTGGAGCCGCCGCCACAGTGTGTGGCTGCCTGGGTCCTCCTAGGCTTGACATGAACTTTTCTACAGAAAAGTTCAGTTTGCCTCTTTGTACCATATCTACCAACCCCATTAGAATATTTCTAGCAATCTGAGAGAGGCTATCACTTTTTATTCTTTGAAATCTTCTGCTTTGGAATAAAATATTTTAATAATGATTCTCTAGGGTTTTTTTAAAAAATCAGAACCCTAAGACTGTGGTACATGATTCAACTGTGGTCTACAAATCACTTTTCAGTTATAGTGGGCTAATGGACTGTAAGATGTTGTCTCTTGACAGAGATGTCGCGTCACTAGAAAACTTTTAAAAACTCTGAATACTTGTCCAATATCGCAATTGCTACAGTAGCCAGTGAGATGCTATGTGACCACACATAGGAAGGGACCTAGCTGGTGAGTCAAACTTTCTAATAAGATGTGTCATCAGCATGATAAATCCCTTCACGGGGTGTTGTGTGTCTAATGAATTGAAAAATATAATGAATCTATTTTCTGAGGTGTGCAGGCGTGAGGTATTTCCACCTATCTTGGTGAAGATGGGCTAATGCAAAGTTACCATAGAAAAAATGTTGCAGAAGGTAGCTACTTAGAGTGGGATTCTCTGGTTGAACTCTATGATCTTAAAGATCTTTTCCAACTTAAACAATTTTGTGATTCTGCAATAAATTCTGTCTTATATAGACTCTGCTGAAGGAAAATGGAGCAAAGTATCTGTTTCTGGAAGGGTACATCATTGTAAAACAAAGACAAAGGCTTTTATGTAAGTATGTGCTATTGCTCTAACTTGCCTCCTCATAAAAAAGAAGTCCCATGGACCCCTGTGGGATCTGAGCTAGGTAGATGTTGTGTAGGCTGTCCTAATAATGAGCAGCCTACACCACCATTAAGTAGTTTATCAACAGAGATTTTTCTCTTTCGCAAAGTGGCAAATGGTCCTCTTTCATGTGCACCACATACACTGGCAATTTCGAATGAAACTGTCTTCTCAACCTGAAAGAGGTTGAAAGAAAACTCTTCCCCTCAAAAAACCATTTAAGAGCTGAATTAACAGGCCAAATTATTTTCTCCGGGGGGGAGGTAAATTCAGACCTAGTGAGGCACCTATCTCATTCTGTGGATGCTATTCACTTTTCCTGGATGTTTCTAGCAATTCCTGGAATATCCTGTACTAACTTTAAGCGGACTCTGTTAGTGGCTTCACGCATTGTAGCAGCAACAAGTCTTACTTAATAGGATGTTGAAGCATAACAAGCCTTTGAGAGGGACAGGGATCTAAGAAATGGGAAAGAAATGCTGCATAACCAAGAACCCCCACATGAATAAGATTAACTAATGTTTTCCCCAACTTCTACCAAATGGCTTTGATAAGTGACTAAATACATAATGCCATGTGATTCAAGCTAAATTGTGTGCATTTTTTCAAATCCCAGTTTGAAAGAATGCTACTCCTGAGAATGTTACGTGGCACAGTGGGCCAGAATGTTTTTCCAATAATAATGATTTACATTTTTATTAAGAATTTCATTTTGAAGTATCCCAAAATGCTTCATAAAAACCAAACATAGAGTGTGGCAGATTTGCTATCAATGGGAGAGAGGCTTAGCAAGGAGGAAAAACTTTGTAAATAAGAGGCTTCAACAATTCTTGTTTTATGGAAGGTATATGGGGGTTTTAATGTTTACATAGGTGAGATGAGGCCTCTGCTCTTTAAAAATCTAATCTGAAAACAGCCCAATGCAAGAGAGCAAACTAAACCTAATATATTTATTAGAAAAGAAGGAGCCTACTTTAATATTGTTTGAGATTGGGAACTTGTGATTTAAAGGAATAGATATTCATGCTTGAAACAGAGGTTTCCGAGCTAGGTTTTACCCAGACTTTCTTGATATGAACAGGAAAATTCTCAATCCTTTTTCTTTGCAACGCTGCACTGAATGGAGCAGAAAAACAGGTGTAAGGGGATGTTTTTAACCTTGGATGAAGCACTGGAGAATAAACACATGCTTAGTTGCTGCTGGTTTAGGGCTTGGCCTCCAGCTTCTTACTGAATCCTTAGAGGATTCAGTGAGTGAATATAAAAAGTAGAAAAAGACTCCATTTCTGTACATTTCACATCATTCCTCCAGCTCCCCACAGGCACCCCAGGGTATTGCCATGCTGTTCTGCTCTTTATACTCCACGTAAGTGACGCAGGATGCCTGCCCCATGTCCTCTACCCATTTAAGTGACCTAGGATCCTCCCACTCCTACGCATGCAGGTGTCACCTTTTAGATAATTTAGCCAATGCTATTATAACTCTATTCAGACAAAATCTCACTGAAGTCAAGGCTTACATAAAAATCAAAATACAAATTGATAGCAAGTTAATACCTTCCTAAGACTTCAGAGTTCTGAAAGTAATGAAGATCAGTGTTAGCACCTTCTGGATTCTTTCAGCCAGCTGTACACCAGAAAAAGAGAAGATAGTGCTGCTCTGTATGTATGATTCATCTAGCCTGACTTAGACCTACTCCTGCTGCCTGGCTCCGCAGCTTTACAGCTCTTACTGCAAAGTTGTCATGCCAGGGGTTTCTGAGGGACAAAATGGAGAAAGTAACAGAGACCTAAGCTTTGTTCTGCCAACATTGACACCTGTGTTGAAATCCAAACTGCAAGGTTACACTGCACCTATTGATGGCATAATGCTCTCACGCTTCCAGTTAAAAACAGTTTCCTGCTAGCCTGTGCTTTAAATACAGATTGTGGAGCACGGAGGACAGAGCCAACCTGCTGTGCTCTGCCCCAGTAGTGGCTGCGTGCCAGTTTCCTATGCACGATCCTCCTATTTACATTAGTTATAACTGATGCTATTCTCTTTAGGATGCTTTTCCTCATTTCTGCTGAGAGGGTTTATCAGAGTTCCCTTCAGCGTAAATCAGTCCTCTGTAACTTTGTGATGTTTTAAAAAATAATTTAAAGCTAAAGCCTAGAATCATAGTGCTGTCTCCATCTTCTGCAAAGAAGCTGTCAATTAAAGACACCAGGTGGGAGCAAAGATCACTGAAACCATAACTGAATCAAAATGTGGATTTTTCTGCCTGCTGAGGAGTCAGCAAGCATGTTTGCTGTTCTTTGGTTGGCACAACTGGTTAGGTATGAGGGATAAACAGTTGGACTATCTATTAGAAGCTGAGAAATTTTATGTATTATATTGCCATGCAATGCTAACCCAGAGAACCAAAGTGAAGGTCTGAGGGAAACGGGGAGTACCAACAGATTGCTGAACAAAATGGTTCAATGCCTGAGGAAGATGGCAGAAGTCTCTGATTTCGTCCCCAAATGAGGTGTGACTTATACTTTGAATTGGTAAAACCAGTTCTCCTCTTAAGGTCTTTACTTTTCTTTCCAGGTTTCTGTTTGCCACCAGCATTAGCTACACTCAGACACCCCTGTTTTAGTACATGGGATAATGTAAATTTGCAGCAGTGCTGGAATAGTATATTAAAAACACACACCAAGCCTCAGCACAATGTATTTGTTTCAGGTTTCCAAGCCAATAAGGATAAAAAAACAAATACTCCAGAGCTATGGGCCTTGGTAATACCCTTGTAAACATTTTCACACTCTCTTCCTTGGTTCTCTCTCCTGATAGGGAGAAGAAAAGTGCTTTGATCATATCTATCTTCTTCCTATTTCCCTGGCTTTATCTGCTCTCTTTTTATCATGTGCGTTAACTAAGACCCCATAAAATCCAGCGTGCTCAAGCCTAATTCAACTAAATCACTATTCTAGAAATTCCAATTCACTTTCTTACAGGCTGTAGCTTTTGCAAAACTAAAAAATCTAGTCTAGATAGGCCTTCATTTATTGTCTGGCCATTACTATCTCAACGCCATCATTATTTGTTGTTTTCTGTTTTAAAGCTTCCTTTGAATATTAGTGCATGTGTTAGAAAACTCTTATCATTTACATAAACTGAAGAGAATTCCTATTATTCAGATGTATGCAAGATATATGAAATATTTATCTAAAAATGACGCAAATATTTCCTAGGTGTTGTCAATATGTTTCCTACAAAGTTAAAGTTTCTTCTACTGGGAAGACTACTGAGAGAGCTGTGCTAGCACTTAAAATGTGTGCAGCCATGAACAAAGCTTTGTCTGTAGAAAAGAATAGCGTAGGATAAGTAGACAGCTAGATAGACAGACAGACTGACTAAACTAAGCTATCCAAGGGGTACGGATAAAATAGCAGCATTAACAAGCAGCAGAGGCAAGGTTCTAAATTTTTAGACTTGAAATTTTTAGACTGAAATTGAAGGACAAATAAGCTCTTGAAGAGTTTAGTGAGAGTACATAGTTGTGAATCAAGCATTAAGTCACCAGAACTAAGGGCTATCAGTTACAGACAAAGACTGAAAGTGATAACTCAGGTAAACCTTGTAGGAGAGACATGTCCCGGTACCCTTTGTGAAATATGTTCACTCTCAAGGAAGAATAACATCCTGGAGAGAGAGAGAGTGAGAGAAAGAAATAACTACCCCTAACACTGCTAATGATGCGCTGTTGTCAGAATAAGAACCCTAAATATAATGTATTCAGTGGGCTCCAGTGACAAAATGGGTATTACACTTTCATATGAACAATAAAGAGACTGGCAAGCAGTTACAGCTGCAGATAACTAAGTATTTGAATAGTTCCACTTGCCATATTGGGATGAATCATTTAAGTGATGTTATCCACAGGCACATTTAAGGATATTGATCCTAAGGGCATTTCATGAGTTATTCCATCAATAAATAAACTTATTAGAAAGTAAGCTTCTTGTAGAGAGATTATAGTATTAGAGTTTTAAAACACAGCTTAGAAGTGAAATTTTAAGCAAACCATTCTTTAACTTTAAATCCACATATTTTTTTCTTAAAAAAGAAAAAACCCCAACAACAACAAAAAACCCCAATAAAATTACCCATTGGGCTTCCCTTTCCCTTCCCTTCTGTATTGGAAAAAACTTGTAAGTTTTGTGGAGCACCCAAAGATTAACAATATAACCCCAAAAAAGCTATGACTAGACTTGCTGCTCTTTCCTAAGGAAAATGGAGAGGACTGCCTCACGTACATTATTTAGTATGGATGAAATGTGCTGGACATTACTTAGACTGATCTAGTGTTCATCCAGAGTCACTATGTTGGAGAAGTAGTAATCATGAGCATTGGTGCATGGAGAACTCGTTTATCACTACAGAACCACAAAAGAAAGAGCCCATTTGAATCTTATTTTCAAGTGTGCTTTGAAGCGCTAAGGTTAACAAATCCTTTAGTCACATACTGTAGAGCCCTAATCGAAGCTTTTTCTACTCATTCCTGCAGAGTATGTCTTTTTGAATGAACCCCCTACAGAAATAAAAGGGACAGTGGTAACTCTGAAATCGCACTTCTGTTTGAAACTACTCTACCTTCTTTTGTGACAAGTAGTCCTAGGATGACCGCGAATGTCACAGATACTTTTTCTGTTTATTCAGCGTGTGTGTTTGATAACTCTTTCTGTATAGATGGTGTCACCATCTTCTTTGTTAGTGTATGTCTTTTGCTCAGCAACCACCAAGATAAAACCTCTTAGTAAAAAAAATCAGCACTTCATGAGCACATTTACAGAAACACAGTAGGGAAAGCACAGATCTACCTGAAACCATTTTCCGTTATTATCCACACAAACTTATACCTAAACTCAAATCCAAACCTCAAAAGATTGTCAGATTAAAGTTTTAAAAAAATGTTCAATGGAATATTTTTTATTAACTCTGTCTCAGCCAGGTCAGAGATAGATTGCAAGAAATCTGTAATAAAACATTCGTATTTAAATTCCTTCTTCAGTCCATTGATATCAAGAGGCCTGGGCTGACATCTGGATATTTAGGATTGAAGTCACAACAAACCTCTCATTCTTTCTCCAGACTTCATTCCACTGTTAGTACTAAAAAGTCATGTGACCTCGAGGATTTATTTGTTTCCTCTCCTGTAACTAAGGATATTTAGCAAAGCAAATACATTTAGGAAAAAAAAAAATCAAACCCAAACAGAACCAAAACCAAAAGAAGATTCCTAAATGTACACTGGTCAAATTTTACATGTGATTGAAATTACTGGCCGATAGTGTCAGGAGTCCTTGCCTGGCTTTCTGTTACATACCTTGTGCCTGCAGATGACCTCAAAGTGATTTCATATCAAATGAACTCTCTTTTGGTTAGCCATCCAGAGATGCAGCACTGTGTTCTGCCTTTCATTGTTGTTCTTTCTTGTCATTCCTTCCTCCCACCTCATTATTATTTTTTTCCTTTTTCTACTTCTTTCCTATTTTCCTTCCTTTTTAAGACATTCTGTCATAGTTTTATTGTTATTCAGTACTGATGAGATAAGTTTCTTTGATCGGTTTATATCTCTAGTCCACAGATAGGTCAGGTGAATAGAGCACAGTATTTAGCAAGAAACGTCCAAGTCTCCAGGTGCAATTCTGGCAAAATGAGTGCGTATGTGCAGATTCAGGAGCTTTCGGTCAGACTCTCCATGTGTGTAAGAGAATGTGGTGCCAACCAAGCTAACAGCCTCTACAGAAACACTCGAGTTGAGGGCTAACTCATGTCCTGATTTTGAGATTATGGCTGCGTTATCTTGGGAACCAAAAAAACCCACTTTGTTACAGCTTTGCAAACCCCATGCTTCAGGGTTTCATGGAAAATAGATTATATGAGCTTTTGTACCCCTGGAATGATGCAGTTTTACAAGTGGTAGTATAATTAATGTTGACTGGGAGTGTTTTGGCTGTGCTCTGAAAACATAAAAATTTATATAGATGGTAAGTATCATTGAGTACTATTGGAAGCATTTGTTCTCCCTGAGGTGTTCTTTGACAATTAATTTCTTGGGGCATATTTTCAACAAGCACCTTTTAGGATAGCTTGTTCAAACAGTAAACTGATTCTAAGCTTCAGAGCTGATAAATCTTATACAGAAACTTAAACTGAAGGGGAGATTTTTGTTTCTAGAAGAGGAAAATGGCATGCTGAGCCATGTCCTGGGAAGGACCATAATGCCAGCATCTCTAAATAAACAAATGCAAAAAGAAACACTTTGTGAATTTGGATTCTGCTTTCCTTTCAAAGCAACAATATCCTCTGACAAAGAGAGGGTGTCACCAACCTGCATTTCAGGGTTGAACAACTGTAATAACTCTTCGAGCTAGAAGACATCACTGAATCTTATCTCATATGTATAACACACCATTAAATTTCACAGAGTTTTAGCTATCCATTCATCGAGTCCAACAGTTTTGGCTTTACTGAAATCCTAAACCATTCTGTGCCTCCAGAAAACAGCTGATACTAGGGTGCTCTCAATGTCCAGAACCCTGCAACAGCAGATAATAAAATGTGTTATGCCTATGCATTCCTACTGTATTTAAAATCCTAAGCTCCATAAAAATCTAACGACAGTTCTCTGGGAATTCCATCTCACAGGCTACAGAGTAATAAAACACCCTAAAAACTTAGCTAATATACATCTGTAGAAAAATTATTTCCTTACACCAGCAGTCACCTAAACATGGGAATATATCTGGTCAAATGAGCAGTCCTTCCAGATTCTTGAACATGACTCTTTGTGCCTACAAGCATGAGATTTCATTGTAGTTTATGTCCTAATGTAAAGTTGAAAATGTCATGATGACAGTGCAAAACTTACTGATTTTCTGAAAAGGAAGGGAATCAAGACAAAGTTTCAAGTGTATGTATTAACAGATACTAAAGGTGAGGGGGTAAAAACACAGCCATGCCATCAAAAAACCCAGGCAGCTTTTCTTGTCTAAAAGTTATTTACCACCAGCATTTTGAAGGATCTAATTTGAAAGATTCCAGCAAATGGTGACTCTGCTCACACCAGCTAAGCCATTCCAGTGTTTAATTAACTTTTCCACTAGGATATTGAGTATTATTTCAAGGCTGGAGCTAGTACCATCTCCCCACTAATATATCTTTTAATATCTTTATTAGTCAGATTGAAAAAACCCTTCACCTGTCCCAATATTGTATACACAGTGTTCACATTCTTCCTTATCTGTCTTTTTGATAAATTGAGTGTGTTGAACTGCTTGGTTTCTTATTGTAACAGATTTCTTTCAGCTCCTATCTCTGTAAGAAATCAGCTTTTTTTTCTTTTGTTTGATATTTGTACTTAATTTTCCCTTTTTGATATAATTAAAGATTTATTAAATAATTTTTACAAAGAATTGCAATAAGAGTGTTAGTGACATTTTCAGGATCCGGGTATTGGCAGCTGGTTTTGCTAGCATTTGCTTTTTTATATGACTGTGATATTTATTAAATTTGTCTGTATATGTGATAATGCACTACAAAAAAGTACATGATGAATTACTGCCATGGATTTCACATCTATATTTTCATTGTGTAATAAAACCCACTTACCATGTGTATAAGATTATGGTAAACTCATTGTATAACTGCACTTGCTTCAGTCTATGTATGGAGCCTCTAGTAGTTATGTGTGAAATAGAAAATACTCAGTCATTGCTTTCTACTGAAGGATAATTTCCATGTTGATTTTAAAAGAACTGAAATCACAAGTAAAAATCAGTGAGTAGCCCACACCGTCTATTTAAAAATCTCACACTGTCTATTTAAAAATCTACAACGTTTGTAATTTCAGCAGAGACAGCCAAGATCCTGGAGATGATTCAAAAGATTCAGGTGAGTAGAAATGTAATTTAAGCTGAGATTATTTTTGTAAATGTTTTGTAAACATTTGTAAGTATTTGTTTCCTGTCATAAAAGTCCCATAACATTCCATTATAATGAACTGGCTATTTGTTAATATAGTGCAGACAACGCATATATGTGCTTGTAACTGGTAACTCCAGCAAATCCAGAGTTTAAGAGTTGTTAGGACTCCTGTGTTCCAGGAGAGCAACAAAGACACCATCAGAAGTACTAATAAAAAGCACTTTAGATAAAGCCTCAACTACCAGGCTGGGTATACAATTGTTATTTCTGGTGGTGAGTATTCAAAGCTAATGGTGGAAGCAAACATATTTTTTCCTTTTATTTTGCTTATAAAGAACAGGGGTTTACTCATTAAAGCAACACAGAAAATGCCCAGGGACACAGAGAAATACACAACCTGAAATTCCTTGTGTGAAGAGGATATTATACTATTTCTGTTTTCCAAGGGAAAAGGAAAAACCCCTAAAAATATGTATACAAGATTAGAAATACACATTAAATTTATAGGGAGGATAAAATACCATAGAATTTCCTTTCTGCTTCACAGATGGCATGCCTTGGGATAAGTTAAACTCACAGCTCTGGCGAGAACAAATGACGCCATTGCCGGAGTACCAGCCTTCAAGTCCTCTCACAGAGGACAACACTGAGTACAACAGTGTATTGTGTGGTCAGAAAAATATATTATTGAGCCTTTGCAACTAATAACAAGACTACGTACAGCATCAGAGTGTCAAACAATCACAAGAGAAAGAAAAAAATTCTGGCCTCAGCTCAAGAGAAATTGTATTCAAAAACCTGTCTTAGTGCAATAAACATAAGTCTGGTCTCCAGCTCCCCAGTAATTAATTAGTCAGAAGTAAAACAGTCTTTTAAGGCAGAATTTTTTTGAGGTTTAAAAAAACCCCCATATTCCAGGTTTCTGAGACTAATGGCAAAATGTGCCATCTGCGGTTGAACATTTGATGGGACCTGGTGAAATCAAAGGACTGGAAAGAAAAAAGGATGCTGAATAAATACGAATGAGCTCCAATTAAGTGCTGGACAGTCCTTAAGCTTAACACAGACTAAACACTGCTGGAGACAGCATTGCAGATCCTTCTTTTAGGAGAGATGTCATCTAGACATCTTGAACTAGAGACACAGGATTTCGGGTTCAGCTCCTTGGGTCTGACAGCACACAGTGTGTCAGCCAACGGA
Organism: Neomorphus geoffroyi; assembly: GCA_033558235.1. Lineage (NCBI taxonomy): Eukaryota > Metazoa > Chordata > Aves > Cuculiformes > Neomorphidae > Neomorphus > Neomorphus geoffroyi. The sequence goes on along the minus strand of JAUMJM010000005.1, from coordinate 33,050,019 downwards.
AGTGTCACAAAGTGAGAACTCAGTTAACCAATGTCATGCTGCTGTCAGTGCATTGTTCCGGTCTATACTTGCTTTTACTGGCTCTTGTCTGAAGACCTCAACAGGCCTGCAGTTATCTGGTTCCATAATTTCTGTTAAAAACACAGTCACACCACGCACAATTATATCCCTACATTAGGGGGAGCTGGAAGTTAGGAAATTTGAATCCTTAGAAATGAGTTTCTGGAGTGATTAAAGGTAGTCCTCTTGATATGTCTTGCAATCTACTCTAGTATTAGTAAGCATCGAAAACCTGAACATGTGGTTTCACATTTTCTCTTAGGTAGTGCAGGGGCTGCTGAAAATGACTGCCCCTGACTTCACAGTCTCCCTTGTTTTAGATTCCCTCTATCTGCAGAAAACTAACTGCAAACCAAGACTGTCTCATCCAGGCCTTTTCACTATCACCATACATCCAATAGAGGGAATGCCTGGCCAGAAGAGAAGATGGTTAGAAGAATAGGGCAGATCATTCTGGCAATCGCTAAAGTTACAGCAAATGAAATACAGTGCAATGTAGCCTGGATATTCACATGCTTCCCCCCAAAATAAACATTAATGCAAGCTTATTTGTACATGCATGTAGGACGAAGCTATCTTCAGCACAATACCAACAAGTAGTTCAACTGCCAGTGAAGGGTATGTGCTGTGTAGGACAAACAAGTGGCCACAAGAAAATGCTGGATGCGTTTAGTAAGGGAAGCTTCCTCTCCTGTCTAAATAAGTTTCACAGGGAGAGTTTCCAAGCACTGTCTTCAGACCAGTTGCATTCTGCTTGGTGTCCTAGTCAGTGTAATTCTGTGAATCAGCAGGTCTTGTTATGTTGATCCCCCTTTATCATGAAAAAGTTGGCTGACGTGTCACATTTATTCTTGGATGTTCAAATAATTTTGTTTACTAGAACCCATTCAGTCACCCATGAGGATTTTTTTATGAATATCCACCACATCTGGAAAGAGACGTGAGGCTAATTCAATGCTTTTGTTTGAAGATAATAACATGTATCTCAATATGGTAAATGATAATGTCCGTGGGCTTGGGAGTTCTCAGATGTTTCTATTGCCGCATTTCTCTTCTTCAGCAGAAAAACTAAAAGCCCTCACTAAAAGCTAACATTGCTTTAAAGAAAAAATTATTTAGCAACCTATCTAACACAGACTAAAATATGTATAGCCTCAAAATAAAACTGGTTAAGCTGAAAATTATGAAGAACTTTGTGCTGAATATTGCAAAATTATTACTTTTTTCTTCCAGAAAAGCAATTACCTTTGGATGTCGACTGACATTAGACCACCTGATTATATTCCATTTTATAAAATACAGAAAATTTACATAGTCGGAAGGTTGCACATAGAACTCAATATTGTGTAATCTCGAAATGTTAACTTTTTCAAACCATGTAGTCACTCTGTATGGAAGGGTAGGTGATATTTCTGCTTCAGTAACCTTCTCAAGACGCAGCAAATAGACTCGGCAGGGGTTAACCTGCAGGATGTCCATAACTGAGTAGAATTTCTCCTCATCCTTAGTGATAAAAAATCAGCAGAATTTTCCTCTTTTCATATGTAAGGGAGAGTGTGAAACCTTTAAAAAAATGCATGAGGACAGAAGAAGCTGAGTGCAATAGACTTGTTATAATTTGTCCTCCTGTGCTGGATGAATATAGTGCTGAGTGACTAGCAGATATTTTAAGATCCACTTCTTCCATCTTTTTTGATTAGAAGAAATTGTGCATCGTTTTCCTTGGTATACAGCCCTTGATTTCTACTTGCTTAGGGAACCTGTATGAAAGAACAACTTTTTAATAAAAGCTTAAGGGATACCTCACTTTAAATCAGGTTAACAGAAATCCCTATTCTAAAACACATTTTCATTTTTTAATTTTCATATAGTCATGTAATTATAGGATGGTTTGGGTTGAAAAGGACATTTAAAGGTCATCTAATTCAACACCCTTGCAGTGGGCAGGGACATCTTCAACTAATCAGGTTGTTCAGAGCCCTGTCCATCCTGACCTTGAGTGTTTCCAGGGATGGGGCTCCTACCACCACTCTGGGCAATCTGTTCGAGTATTTCAATAGCCTCATTGTAAAAAATTTCTTCCTTATACCTACTCTAAATCTACCCTCTTTTACTTTAAAGCCATTACTCCTTGTCCTATCGAAACAGGCCTTGCTAAAAAGTTTGTCTCCATCCTTCTCGTAGGCCTCCTTTAAGTACTGAAAGGCTGCAATAAGGTCTCCCTAAGGCCTTCTATTCTCCAGGCTGAACAACACCAACTCTCTCAGCCTTTCATCATAGGAGAGATTCTTCTGATTATTTTTGTGCCCTTCCTCTGGACCTACTCCAATAGGTCCATGTCTTTCCTGTGCTGCAGGCTCTAGAGCTGGATGAAGTACTCCCATGGTGTCTTATGAGCAGAGGGACATAATCACCTCCTTTGACCTGCCAGCCATGCTCCTTTTGATGCAGCCCAGGATATGGATGGCTTTCTGCGCTGCAAGTGCACATTGCCAGCCCACATCCAACCTTTTATCCACCACATACCCATAGATCTGTGTTGGTAGGCCTACTCTCAATCCCGTCATCCTCCAACCTGTATTGGTACCAATGGTTGACTCAGCCAGGGTGCAGAACCTTGTACGTGGCCTTGGTGACCTTCATAGGGTTCACACAGGCCCACTTCTCAAACTTGTCCAGGTCCCTCTGGATGATATCCTATCCCTCAGGCATATCAACCTCACCATTCAGCTTGGTGACACCTGCAAACTTGCTGAGAGTTCAATAGATCCTTCTGTCTATGTCATTGATGAGGGTATTAAACAATGCTGGTCCCAGTAAGGACCCCTGAGGGACACCACTTGTTAACAGTCTATCTGAGCATTGAGCCATTGACCACTATTATCTGGATGTGACTATCTAATCTATTCCTCATCTGCTAAAGAGTCCACTCATCAAACCTGCATCCCTTCAATTTAGAGAGAAGAATGTTGTGGGGGACTCTGTCAAAGACCTTACAGTATTCCAGATAGATGACATCTGTAGCTCTTCCCTTGTCCACCGATGTAGTCTACTAGGTTGGTCAGGTAGAACTTGCCCTTGTGAAAACATGCTGGCTGTTTCAGATCACCTATGTGCCCTTCATGTGCCCTAGCATAGCTTCTAGGAGTATCTCTTCCATGACCTTCCCAGGCACAGAGGTGGGGCTGACAGGTCAGTAGTTCCCAGTGTTCTCCTTCCTACCCTTTTTAAAAATGGGTGCATTTCCCCTTTTCCAGTCACCAGGGACTTCACCTCAATGCCATGATTTTTCAAATGTCACAGAGCGTGGCCTGACAACTACATCAGTCAATTCCCTCAGGACTCTGTGATGCATCTTGTCATACGTATATTCAGGTTCTTCACCTGGTCATGAATCTCATCTTCTCTTACAGCGAGAGAGACTTCATTCTTACAGTACCTGCCTTGCTTGCCTCATCCACTTAAGAGTTGTGGGAAGAGAGGTTGTCAGAGAAGGCTGAGGCAAAAAAGTCGCTTGTCCTTGTTCATTGTTACTAGTTTGCCAGTTGTGTTCGTTAGGAGAGTGTGCTTTCTTTGACCTTCCTTTTCTGGCTGACTTACCTGAAGAAGCCCTTCTTATTTTTCTGTGTCCCTTGCCAAGTTCAGCTCCAGCTGCACCTTAAGCTTGCTGATCCCACTCCTACACAACCGGGCAGTGTCCCTGTAGTCTTCCCAGGATACCTGTCCCTACTTCCATCACCTGTGCATTTCCTTCTTGCCCTTTAGTCTGACCAGCAGGTCTTAACTGAGCTATGCCAGCCTCTTGCCTCCCTTTCCCCACACTTGGGGACTGTGAGCTCTTTCGTTGTGTAGAAAGCATTATTAAAGGTCTGCCATCTCAATTCCACTTCCTTGTCCTTGAGGTCATTTTCGCAGAGGGTGTTGTTTAGTAACTCCTTGAAGAGCTGAATGTTTGCTTTCCTAAAATTCAGGGTCCTGATTCTACTCTTTGTCTGACACATATCCCTCAGGACTGTGAACTCCACCAGTGCCTAATCACTGCGACCTGGGGAACATCCAATCTTGATGCCACCAATTAGCTCATATACATGGGTGACCATGACCATGAGGTCCACTATCACGTCTGCTCTGGTAGCGTTGTCTACTACCTGGCTTAAGAAGTTATCCTTAATGTTCTCCAGGAGTCTCCTGGATTGCCTACAGCTTGCCATGCTACATTTCCAGCAGACATCAGGGTGGTCGAAGTCCCCCAGCAAGATGAGAACCAGCGAGTGTGATGCTTCTTGTAGCTGGAGTAAGAAATAAGAATTTTCCCAACGTTTCTCTCAGATTTTCTGTAATGACATATATCTGTATATTCATACACTGGTGGCAGACTTGTATTTCTTATGAAAAAACTCTTAATTCTCAACTTTTGAGTGTAATAGGAAACTCCAATCAGGAATTCTGGGGAGAATATGCATTTGTAAGTAACCATCCATATCCCAGTTAACTGTGATCAGGTCTACTATGAAGCTGTGCTTATGCTGTTCTATTAGTTAATCGTTGTATTTACTGATTCTGATACAGCTGCATTCTGGAGTGGGAATCAATTACTACAATCACACCATAACTCCTATTCTCCAAATAAAACTTAGTTAGACTTAAACTATTACATAATGCTGGTGAAAAATGAAGAATAGATTCACTAGCATATTAACAATGTCTTGCTTCTCTGTAATTTCTATTTGCTAATCTCCAAAGTCTCATAAATAGTTATGAGCCAGAAAACTTATACCAGATGTGGATTATTTGCTAGTTAACACTTCTCACTTGCCTTGTTTTAAATCTAAAATTTACCAACAAGAACAGAGAAACCATGGCTGTTGATGGCCACTCATACATTAGAATTGTCTGAAGATATTGATTTCTGAACCAGTGTTTTTCTTGGTAAAAAGAGCTTTGTCCAAGTATTTGTTGAATACTTATGAGTAGTGAATACATTTGCAGAATTCAGGATTGCCTCTTGAATGATGTGTAGGCAAAATTTTTTAAAAAAGGCAAAATTCACAATGAATATTATTTGCAATGAATAATTCAACCAGTACTAATTATGTAGCACCTGTAGAGGAAAGAAAGGGAAATAGATATGCTAATATGATGTTGCCTCTTTTCTGCCTAACTATCAGGTATTGATGGAGAGAAGGGCAAATGACTGCCACACAGAACACTTGCTGGCAGATGTGTTATCAGCAAGGGAAGAGGATTTAATTTGCCAAAATTATCCATCTATCTGTCTATCTAGACATTTATACAGAAAGACTCATATAGAGGTAGCTATTGTCCCTATATATTTAATAAATCGGTTGTACTTGAACATTTTTGCATTGCTTGACAGCTCCAAAATACACATGTTGACTGTGATGTGAAGGATGCAAATATATAAAAGCCACTTGTAGACATATGTTGTATACATTCCAGTACTAGACATTAAGGGATGTGTTTCTTCTGAAATGGCAAACCTAGCAGTTTTTGTGCATGTAATTTAGGTAGATGTACAGAGTGAATCCTTATGTGCATGAGTCACCCTATTGTAGACTTCCAATTTCTGTTTGCATAAAAAAACCCTTTTATGCCTGCTGTATTTTAGATACTAGGCTTTACAGTACAATTATAAAAATTGTAAGAAAGACAAAGATCCCCCAAATCTTATGAAATAATAAGTAATTTTTACATTTCTAGTAATTTACATCACCTTTATACAATGGTGTGAAATTACATGACAGCACACGCATATATTCTGCCTTAGAGATTTTAGTCTCTTCTATGGTATAATACTGTATTATCCAGAATGAGATAAAGTGTCAGTAGTTTATCTGAAAATTGCTAAATGTGTTGTGATAAACAATTAATCAGTGGACCACACACACTGATCAAGTTATGATTGGTGCAGTTAAGGATTTTTCCCTGATGTTTCTCAACGCTTTACATTCACACAGACTTCTGTCATGCATTATACATAAAGTGGTACCCAAAGCGCAGAACGCTTATATTGGTTTTTATTAATAAAAGTACTATTACTTGATCATTTTACTGTAAAATAAGAGCTCTGCCCTCGGCACCCTGTTTTGAGAAGTTCTAGAGAGAGAGAAAGATCTAGGTTAAATACAAAAAAGACTTGACCGTATAAATTGAATAAATATGAAGTTTACATATTAAGGAAGAGCACAGTTGTTTGCTCTGAACATCCCAGGAATTGATGTCCTATGAAAACCTCAGGTAGACCATCACACTGGGGTTTTGTCCTTTTTTTTTCTAAGCAGGTGAGAGCATTAGTACAATATTAGGGTGCAGCCAATAAAGTAGAATATTTTAGACTAGAAGAGGATTAATTTTAATGGCAGTGTGTATATAAGCCTAACCAGATTTAGAAGATGTCTTCTTTTCTAGCTGGAACATGGGGTTTTGAAAACGGATGTGTAGGAACAAAATCTGGATGTAAGGAATTGCCTGAAAAATATAGAAATGGATTATCAGTTTCCGGGTAGGTCTAGAAGAATGTAGTCCGACAGTTCCAATACCAGCAAATCAAGTATAAACTGCAGCTAAGTAAACTTAATCTTTTCTAATTTTCAGTGGGTTCTACACTTTGGACACAACAACCCCATGCAGAGCTACAGGCTGGGGACAGAGTGGCTGGAGAGCAGTCAGGCAGAAAGGGACTTGGGAGTGCTGGTGGACAGGAAACTCAACATGAGCCAGCAGTGTGCCCAGGTGGCCAAGAAGGCCAATGGTGTCCTGGCCTGCATCAGGAATAGTGTGGCCAGCAGGACTAGAGAGGTCATCATCCCCTTATACTCAGCACTGGTCAGGCTGCACCTCGAATACTGTGTCCAGTTCTGGGGCCCTCAGTTTAAGAAAGATGTCGAGATGCTGGAGTGTGTCCAGAGGAGAGCAACAAAGGTGGTGAAGGGGCTGGGGCACAAGCCCTGTGAAGAGCAACTGAGGGAGCTGAGGTTGTTTAGCCTGGAGAAGAGGAGGCTCAGGGGAGACCTTATTGCTCTCTACAACTACCTAAAGGTAGGCTGTAGTCAGGCAGGTGTTGGTCTCTTCTCTCAGGTGACCGGTGACAGAACAAGAGGACACGGTCTCAAGCTTCGCCAGGGGAGGTTTAGGCTGACATTAGGAAGAAGTTCTTCACTGAGAGGGTGATTGGCCATTGGAATGCGCTGCCCGGGGAGGTGGTGGAGTCACCGTCCCTGGAGGTGTTTAAGGACAGATTGGATGAGGCACTTAGTGCCGTGGTGTAGTTGACAAGTAGGAGTAGGTGTAGGTGTTGGGTCATAGGTTTGACTCGATGATCTCAGAGGTCTTTTCCAACCTTATGATACTGTGATACTTTTTTTTGCTCTCTGAGATTTGAATGATTGAGAAGAAAAAATTGGCCCAGGTTCTCAGCTTTTTCCAGCACAGGTTGAGTTATAGATAGCAGGCTTGTAATTCAGTGATTCTGTGCTGGTTTTTGCCAGTCCCTAGAAACTTCTGAGCTTCTCTAAATTAAACTGGATTGTTTTGATTACAAAGGGAAGACATAATGCTTGATGACTTGTGAAAAGCAGAACATGCCAGTCATGCTCCCACTGTGTTGTTCTCCAGAAAGAAACTCCTTGGAAAACAGGACTGGGGAATGATCATGCAGTCTGACTCACTGGACATGAAGGTCTGAAATGTTACCTTTTGAAGCTAATGTGATAGCATCCATTGATGTTATATCGTAACTTCTTTGGGCTAATAACCTGCATGCCTGGAGGAGATTCTGGCCCTGAATGTTTAATTTTGATTCTTTCTTTTTCTTTTCCTTATTCTGATGTCATTATTTTAATATATGTCATGGTTGTTTCTTGTTTCAGTACAGAAACAAACTTTCTCAGATGCAAGATGTCTTGAGAAAGGAAGTTCTCACAATAATGCTACATTTATTTGAGACTAAGGATAACCTCATGGCTTCTTTGTCTTTGAAACAGTCTTTAAATGCAATAACAATTAAAGTTGTGAAACAAGACAGAAAGCATGTAAAAAAAATTGTACTCCACTCCCTTATGCCAAGTGCTTTGCTTGCTGCTTCAGGTGACAGCGCAGACATGGGTGAAAAGGTGCTTAAGAGAAATCTTGATACAAAATAGACTTTCATGAACCTCTCCCTTTTCTATTTCTACCTTTTCTGTGGCATATCGTAACTGTGGACCATCAGAGAAGCTTTCCTATAACAAAAGATTTCAAAGCTACAGGTTGTATCCAATCATGGCACTTCAAAGAGTGTTTTGATTAAATGAAATGATGTTTGTGTAATATGGATCCCAGATCTTTGAACTTTTTTCAGATCAATTCAGCCAACAAAGATTCAATTAGGTGAGATCAGAAGGCCTGCTTCCATCCTTTGTTTTTATCTGTCATTCAGCCTTGTCTTTTCAAATAGCTTTAATACAAAACCAGGGCAAATCATTTATTTTAATGAGAACCACAATCATAATGACGGTGGTGGTGGCCATGGTCCTTGTACTAACACTAATAAAACACACTTGCAGATGGCAATAGTGTTTGCTTAAAAAAACCCAACCCAGACCAAAACAATACAACAAACCAACCAGTATAGCCTAAGTAGTATTTTAACTGAATTAGCACATGTTGGCACAAGCTGGGTCTGTATCCCCTACTGAAGCTTGCTTAACTGTATGTATCTTGCGGGTTTTCTTTTTTTTTTTTCCTTCAGTGAAAGAAAAACTGATCCTAACAGTTTTAAACTTGTTAATTCAAACCATATGTCATAGAGCCAGTCTCCATATGGTGCAACACCACCTTGTATTTACAGGGTGCTGCTTTTCCAAACATTATTCTAAAAGCTTTATTTGCCCCAAATGTAATAGGTGGTACTGAGCTCCTGAATACAGCTTTTGAAATACCTCATGTCTAAATCACATGCTGATATAGCAAAACCACACCAAGTATTAAAAGCTAATTACAGCCCATTTTATTTGCAAAAATGTGCTAATCAAGTCCCTGACTGAGAGTGTATACTTATGAGAAAGAAAACTGCTGTCAGTCCTTGGTTTCCACATAGGGCAACAAAAGATAGGTGCACAAAAAAAAAAATCCATCGACTTGTAGAAAGACTTCTGCAAGATGATCTTCCATTGATTGGTTGTGCAAGCTATGCTGGAGAGAGGAGGCAGAAACTACAATTTTTGTCCTTAGGAAAGAAAAAAAATAAACCCCTCTGGATTTCTGAAGAAAAATTGCAATGAGAAGAATGAAGTAGATTAAATACACTGTTGAGTTTGACTGATGCTTTTTGTTTGCTTCTGTCTACCTTTAAAAGAAAATGATGTGGAAATACATTTGAAATATCTGTCTTCTGTACGGAAAAATGCTGAAGAACAGGACAGGGTGCTTTTTCAGTTCTTTGCACTCTATAGCACTTCAGTTCTATAGCACTTCAGTCTTTACTTAATTTATCCTTCGTTTTGGGTCACCAAAAGATACCTACTTTCTTACTCAGACTCCAAGCCGAAGAGGCCTAGGGAATGGGCAAAGGGACTGTGGTTTATTCCTCATTAAACTTTCTTGGGGAAAAAGGGGAGCTTACGTATGCTTACTTGATAGATAATCTGAAAATGGAGCTTTAGGTACATAACATGATTATCTAAACTTAATTGTTTGATCTGTGTAGGGAAGACTACTATATTGAAAGATGATTCATCATCTAGATCTGCTCTTTCTATCTGGTAACAAAAACGCTTTTGTTTTACTGAGTCTTACAGAAGAATGGTATACAATTTCAATTTTTTTTCCACCTTGCCCAGTAGATTCTCCCTCCAGACCCTGTATAAATTCTAAGTTTTATGTTGGGAAACATTATCCAGTGTGTACGTGCATCAGTCTGAAAGGAACCCTGCAGTCGAAGTGAGGATGGTGAAGTGAAACCATTATTATGCATCTTTCTTCACATGTGTAAGTCTCACAGTCTGTCTCTCTTGGTTTGTTCTTCCGGTTTTATTGTGCTTTATGGTTAAAGTGTCACTTCCTTGCTCTCGTTAGGAAGGTTCTTGGCTGTGTGATTTTTAAGGTTATACAGTACACCAGCTTTTCAAAGAAGGACCCACAAACCACAAACAAGCCTTAAAGTATTGACACATGTGAAGTCAAATTTTCTTCTCATTTATACCACAGTAACTGAATCTACCATAGTAAATCTAGAATGGCTTAATTGGCTTCAAAGGAGTTACTTTTGGTTTCTCACTGGTGCAGCTGGAGGCAGAATTTGACCATATAGAGAAACGTTATTATTTAGTTCATTAATTACCAAGGAAACTTGTAAGCAGAAGAGTCCTACTGGGTTTCATTATTTCCTTGATAATCTTATTAGAAACAGAATACTAAATTGCATGCAGAGAATTCAGTGGAAAGAAAAGAGGCAACATTTAGCAAGTAGTCCAACCTATTCTAGTCTAATAAGTTAATAGAAACACGTAATAGCCCACGTAAATAAAAGCAAAATACAATAGCATTTTTGAAATGAAAAAGTGAAAGAAAAATGCATAGACGAATGGATGAAATAGTTCAGTATATAATGTCACTAGTTAAAAAAAAAATCTTGTTGTATTCAACAGCCTCTCACTTAGATTAAGCTACCAACCAATTAACCTATTCATAGTAACAATGCTTTCTTAATACAATAGTTGTGAATGGATCAGTACAAGAATGATGCACCGTCTATCATCTGAATACATCTCAAAGAGAATGAACTCAAATACAGAAACTAAGCTCAAGATATAAACAGAAGATAAATTTTAACATGTGCCTACTCGTTCAAAAGAAAACCAAAGAGTTCACAAGATGTAGTGCCACAGCTATTCAAAGATGATCTCTTCCAAAGAACAAGAAACAGTAATATGCTATGATTTATGATGGTAGATTAGCTAGGTGATTATTTCAGTCAGGAAAGGTGTCCTTTCTGATAACAGTTCAGTCAAGTTTCTCCTAATGCATTACACGTATGTAAGTTTTGTTGTTTTATTTAGCAGTGAAATTAAGAGGTTTGATGCTTAAGCCAGTACCAATAAAGAATAAATCAGCACAGTAATGTCCTACAAATTGCTCTGAAATGTTTAAAATACCTACTTCAGACTGTTGCAGATTTTTTTGTATTTTCTTTTCTAGTCCTCAGCTAATTTCAAGAATCTGTAGTGCCTACTAAGATGCTGGGAACATAGCTCTGTTTCACTGAAATTTTTATGAAAATTTTGCAATTTATTGAATATTGTTTTATTGAAAGAAATGGGTATTTTCTTATGTCATACTGAGGCTTTACACCGTATCAGTTCTCTGCCTGATATCCAGTTCTCCTATAAGCAAGTTTTTGTCCCTGAGAATGGATATTAAAAGGGCCCCAACCAGGCAAAATGATCCTGGACTTCAGATCACAGAAGTGTAACATGATATGACTGTGGTGAATTTCTCTCTCTACCACACACTTCTTTTGTACACTTCAGCAAGTCATTTGATTTTTCAGAGCCTTGGCTACTCATTTATGGACAAGAAACAATAATATGTCTTTTATTGCATGTTTTCTTTATCTTCTGTATATGCATGACAGCAGATGGGTTTGCAGAGTATTTGTTACAATAGAAGCTCAATTTTAGCTGGAGCCAGTAGGACCTACTGGAATGTGAATAGTATCTGCAGCAATAGCAATAATAATAAATATGGGGGAAGAAAGATTATCAGCATGATTTGCACATGGACTGTTTGTCCCTAACTGTTATACATACGTTTTGCCTTTTGCTATATCACAACGTGACCTTTCCGCAGATCTCCACACTTCAATGATACTTTTACCTTTGAGTTGAGGTATCTGATTGGTGCTATGCAGAAAAAAACCCACTTGTTTTGCTAAATGATTGGTATAAAGAAAGGGAGGCCATTCCTCCCTCTCCCAATCAACTAACCAGGTTTATATATGTGTGTGGGAAAACAGATCAGTCTGTTTAGATTATTTGTAATAGCTATTTAAGACTCTGGAAAGATTAATGATACACTGCACTTTTGCCTGTTGTCTTTGCCATTGTGGTTATATAAATTATACCCTCTATAAAAATGAGCAACTTTGATATTTTACAGGGTATTTATCTCAAGAGTACAACTATAAGGAGGTGGTTTCATTTCTGAGTTTGGCAGAACATAGAATCACTGAACTACTTAGGTTGGGATAGACCTTTAAGATCATAAAGTCCAACTCATAACCTAACACTGCCAAGTCCACCACTAAACTGTGTCTCTAGGCATCACATCTACATGTCGTTTAAATACTTCCAGGGATGGTGATTCAACCAGTTCCTGACCAGCCTGTTCCAAAGCTTGACAACCCTTTCTGTGATATTTCTCCTAATATCCAATCTAAACTTCTCTGGCCATTTCTTATTGTTTGAGAACTTATACATAGAACCATAGAATCATAAGGTTGGAAGAGACCTCTGAGATTATCAAGTCCAACCATGCCTGTCTCCCTACTAAACCATGTCCCTGAGAAACTCATCCACCTGTCTTTTAAACATCCCCAGGGATGGTGACCCCACCACCTCCCTAGGCAGCCTGTTCCTATTCCTGACCACTCTCTCAGTGGATAAATTTTTCCTAATATCCAGTCTAAACCTCCACAGTGCAATTTGCAGCCATTTCCTCTCGTCCTATCACTTGTCACTTGTGAGAAGAGCCCAGCACCCACCCCGTCACAGCCTCTTTTCAGGTAGTTGTAAATAGTGATGAGGTGAAGACATTCATGTCGCTACAACCTCCTTTCAGAAGTGATAAGGCCTCCTTTTCTAAACAGTCCCAGTTCCCTCAGTTGCTTCTCCTGAGACTTGTGTTCTAGATCTTTCACCAGCTTTGTTAACCTTTTTGGACACACTCCAGTAACTCAATGTCTTTCTTGTAGTGAGGGGCCCAAAACTGAACACAGCATTTGAGGTGTGGCTTCACTAATGCCAAGTACAGGGGAACAATCACTTCCTTACTTCTACTGGCCACCGTATTCCTGATACAAGCCAGAATACTGCTGTCCCTCTTGGCCACCTGGGCACACTGCTGGCTCATATTCAGTTGACTATTGACCAACATCCGCAGGTCCTTTTTCACCAAGAAGCTTTCCAGTCACTCTTCTCCAAGTGTGTAGCATTGCATGAGGTTGTTGTGGCCCAAGTGAAGGACCTTATACTTAGCCTTGTTGAACTCCGAACAATTTACCTCAGCACCCTGATCCAGCCTGTCCAAATTCCTCTCTAGACCCTTCCTACCCTCAAGCATATCAATATTTCTGTCCAATTTAGTATCGTCTGTAAACTTATGGAGCGTGCACTCAATCCCCTTGTCCAGATCATTGTTAAAGATATTAAACAGAACGGACACCAGTACTGAGCCCTGGGGAACACCGCTTCTGACCGGCCAACCACCAACAGGATTTAAATCCATTCACCACAACTCTTTGGCCCAGCCACTCAGCCACTTTTTTACCATTGAAGAGTACACCCATCCAAGATATAAGCAGCCAGTTTTTTCAGGAGAATGTGGTGGGAAATGGTGCCAAAGGCTTTAGTAAAGTCTAGGAAGACAACATCCACAGTCCTTCCCCCTTACACTAAACAGATCACCTTGAAACAGAAGGAGCTCAGGTTACTCAAGCAGGACCTGCCTTTCATAAACCTATGCTGACAGGGCCTGACCCCCTGGTTGTCCTGTACATGCTGCATGATGGCACTTCAGATGAACCACTCCATAACATTCCTCAACATTAAGATCAGGCTGGTAGGCCTTTAGTTCCCTGAATCTTCCTTCCAAATCTTCCAGACCATCACATTAACTGACCTCCAGCTAAATGGAACCTCCCCGGTTAACCGGGGCTGCTGATAAATGATGGAATGTGTCTTGGAGAGGGCTTCCGCCGGTTCCCTCAGTATCCTTGGGTGGATCCCACTCAGCCCCATAGACTTGTGTATGTCTAGATGGTGTAGCAGGTCACTAAACATTTTGTCTTACATTATGGGGCCTTTGTTCTTCTCCCTGTCTCTGTCTTCCAGCTCAGTGAGCTGGGTACCTGAAAAATGACTGGTCTTACTATTAAAGACTGGGGTGAAGAAGGCATTAAGTACCTCAGCATTTTCCTCATCTTTTGTCACTAAGTTTTATATGTATAATTTTTATTTATAGAAACATTTTTTATTGTCTTTTGCAGCAGTAGTCAGATTAAGTTCTAGTTGGGCTTTGACCGTTCTAATTTTCTCCCTGCATAACCTCTCACTATCTTTGTAGTCCTTCTGAATCACTTGTGCCTTCTTCCAAAGGTCATAAGCTCTCTTTTTTTTTTTTTCCTGAGTCCCAGCCAAGGCTCTCCGTGGAGCCAGGCTGGTCTTTTTCCCTGCCAGCTCACCTTTCAGCATACAGGGACAGCCTGCTCCTTCTCCTTAAAGTTCAAGGTGGCAGTTCTGCTGACCTCTCTCCTCACTTCTCCAAGAACTGAAAACTCTCTCATCTGAATGCTACAAGATGAGCTCCAGACATCACATCACCCACAAGTCCTTCTCTATTTGCAAACAGCAGGTCCAGCAGGGTACCTTCCCTAACTGCATCACTCCCCATCTATGTCAGGAATTTATCTGCCTCACAGTACAGGAAACTCCTGTGCTCTTTCCTCTCTGCTGTATTTTATTTCCAGCAGACATCTTGTAGATTGAAGTCCTCCCTGAGAACAAGAGCTAGTGATTGTGAGACTTCTCTCAGCTGCTTATAGAACATTTCATCTGCCTCTTCATCCTAGTTGGACGTCCTATAGCAGACTCCCACCACAATATCCATCCTGCTTGTCTTCCCCCAGATTCTTACCCATAAACACTCAATCATATCATCACCATCTGGACAATCAAAACACTCCCTAACATACACAGCTGCCCCCCTGCTTCTTCTTCCTTGCCGATCACTTCTGAAGAGTTTATAGCCATCCACTGCAGGACTCCCACTGTGCAAGTCATCCCAAGTTTCCATGATGGCAGCTAGATCATAATTTTCCTGCTACACAATGGCTTCCAGGTTCTCCTGTTTGTTGCCCAGTAACAGACTGGGGTCAAGGAAACATATGACATGTTACAGATGGATTCAGCTATCGTTCTACAGTCTAGTCAATAAGCAGAACTTGCCAGGTTTACAGGAAAAGCTCTCCACATAACTTACCAGGCTACAGCGCCCAGTGCCCTCGGCAGCTAGCATTCCCTGCCTCTGCCATGCGGCTCTCCCTGTGCCGCTGGAGTATGCGTCCTGGGAGGGACTAAGCACCTCAATGGTGCTCTGTGCAGTGCAGCTGGCTCACAACAACATCAATTTCTGCCTGAATCTCCTGGGCAGCTCAGGGTTTCATCTCTGTGAGGCACAACAGAACTCAAGAGTTTGAGCTGTGAGTTCCTGGGACAATTCAGCTCTTGCTCAAAAGTTGATAAATTATCTCATAATAAGCGGAGTCATTTAGTTCATACTAGGTTAACTGACCACCAGCACTTATTTTATAATATAAATTACTTGTATTGAACTGTCCCAGAGGCTTTAGTATCTGATAAATAATTAATAATAGAACAGAAGTGGAATGGAGAAATTCTAGAGGTTTTTATTTGACAATTTCAAATACTGCCTGGGTTTTTTTCTTATAGGAGTCTTCTGAAGTTGCAGTTATGGTTATTAATGATAGGGGTAATAAAACATTAATCAAATCTTTACAACTTTAAATAGGAAGCTGTGTCTCATTAAAGTATATAACAATCTTAAATGCAATCTTACTTGTACAGCTTTTCTTTTCTCTTTTATTTCTTCTTTAATTTTAATTATATTTGTCTTTTAGGAATGTAAAATTTTATTATGTATAAATGAATACACTTGCATACCCTTGTCCAGCATAGGCGTTAGCTTAAAGCATGATTGTCCTGATATGCAATTTTCTAAAATAACAAGAGAAACAGATTGATGTGGTAAATGCTACAATAACCTGTACACTGACATTCCCCTTTACCAATACAGAAATCATTCTACATAGTCCACCAAGTGAAATTATGGTTTTATATAAGGACAAACAAGGCATTTGTTTATTCATTTTTAAAATAACATGATTTTTAAATAATCAAGATAAAAAGGTCACATATTTATTAATATGTAGCACACTTCTCATTACTCTGGTAATATTATGCAACTGTTGCCTTTCAGCTGCCCGTTCCTTGCATTCATTTAATGTGCTCAGATATCCTTGTATGTGTCAAATGTTACTGTGTTTTTTGCTTTATTCAAGCTGAATATATTATTAACCTCTGCAGCGTTTATTAGAAGGCCATGCTTTTTCTCCAGAATCCATAAGGAAGAAGAATTTAAAAAGAAAAAAAAACAAATCAAACAAAAAACATATTTACATGGCCATATCAGAAGCTTCCTTTAAAACTGACTTTCAAAGTGGTAAATTTTACATTAGAATACTGATAATTATTAACTCAAGTGCTTAAAGGCCCAGAAGAAGTTTATTTTTGAGTCAGTATTACTCATTCAGAGACCAGATTCTCTCTCAAGAGATTATACATTTTTGACAAGGGATACACATGCAAACACTACATTTCCTTTAGGAACAAGAACATTCCCTGATAGCATTTTGGATAACCTTAATAAGCTAATGATTATGTTATTTTACTATTAACTTAATTCTAGCAGAGGTACTTATATTTCAGTGAGTCAAACATTTCAGCAGTTGGTGTCACTGGTTTGGCATTACTCTAAATCAGAGTGAAAGAACTTACACATGGATGGAACAGTCGGAAAGAGTTTATGTTCGTGTTTCTGGGGTCATGACCTGGATATGGATAAACAGTGAGCTAAATATATTGTATATATGCCTTCTGACATAGTGATGCTGATGGACCTCTTGAAATGGATGCTGAAGGTGAAGCATACCATTCAGGTAGAGTAATTCAGTACTGTAATTCAGCTGTAATTCATTGAAGTGATTCATTATATAATTTCCATAAGAAAATGTGAGATATGACAAATGGGTTTGCTGTGATTCAACTGCAAAATGTTTGTTAAAAATATTTTTTAATCAATAATCTTAAAAGACACAGGCTTTGTAAACAGTTGGCAATGATACAAATTAAGGACGCTAATAACCTAATACATGTTGGAGCTGATGTTGTCACAGAAATATCAGGGCTTTCTGGACCCATTGTGAATGTTGGCAAGGTCACATAAAAATGATATATATCTTCAGTTCTGGAAGCGCTGTTGACTATGCCAGTAATTATTTTATACTGTTATTATAGAGGTAGTTCAACATCTCTAGAATATGTCTCCCCTCTCCCGACCCATGCCATCTTGTTTAAATACAGTTAGTGTGACTGCAATTTGAATGCCAGGTACTAAACTGGAATAGCTGAGAATGCATAGTTACAAGTTGCTCATATCTTCAAGTTTAAGTGGAAACAATGTCAAAATCTTCTTTAGCTCATGTGTGACATGCTACAGAATTTAACACCATGATTTTGCACTAGGTATATCACACACACATCTGCTGGAAAAGTGACACAGCAATCAGCAAGCAGCCTAAGGAAACTCTGGGGAGTGTATTGGGGGTAATCCTAATCCATGTTACAGAAAGCCCAACCAGAGGCGACGTTTCACTGGACTTGTTGCTTATCACCTCACAGGAATTTAAAGGAGATGTTAAGACGCGTGGTAGCCTTGGCTGCAGTGATCATGCCCTGGAGGAATTAATGATCTTGAGGGATATAGGCTTGGCAAAAAGTATACTCAAGACTTCAAAATTTATGAGACTAAACTTCCAGTTGTTCAAGAGACTAGTGGCTGGGACACCACCCCTTTCCTCCCCCTCGCCCCGAAAACTGCCTTTGGGAATAAAGAAGAAGACAGCTGGTAGCTATTTAAAGACATACTTTCATAGAATACAAGAGCTCTCAGTTCCCATTTGCAAGAAAGCAGGCAAGGAGGGCAGGACACCAGCATTCCTGAGCAAGGTCCTCTTGGTCAGATTGAAACGCAAGAGGGAGGTACATAGACAGGGGAAGCAGGGTCACACACGTCTTTGGAAGAACATAGGGACACTACCCAGGAGCACAGGGATTAATTCAGGAAAGCAAAGGCACAGCTGGAACTAAATTTGGCAAAGGATGTGAAGAAGAATAATAAGGGCTTCCATAAGTATGTTAATCAGAATAGGAAAACAAAAGAATATGTACTACCCTGGTAAATGAGATAGAGGATCTGGTGATGACTGGCATGGAGGAGACTGAGGTACTCAATAACTTTTTTGTCTCAGTTTTCACTGCCAATTGCTCTTCCCATCTGTGAAGTCCCTGAAACTCAAGGCAGGGACTAGGGGAATGAAATCCCACCCATTGAAAAAAAAGATCAAGTTTGTGACTGTGAGAATTCTGAACATACCCAAGTCCATGGGACCAAATATGAGGGATCCCAGGGTCCTGAATGAACTGGAAGATGTAGTCTCTAAACTGCTTTCCATTATATTCAAAAATCATGGCATTTAGGTGGAGTCCTCAGTGTCTAGACAAAGGGAAATATTACTCCCATTTTTAAAAACAGTAAAGAGGAGAACCCTGGGAATTACCCACAAGTCAGCCTCACCTCTGTGCCCAGTAAGATTGTGGAAGGGATTCTCCTGGAAACTGTGCCAAGGCTTTTGGATGGCAGAGAGGTCACTAGAGATAACCAACACGGCTTCACAAAGGGCAAACTGTGCCAGACTAATCTGATGGCCTTCTGCCATGGAGTGAGTGCATTGGGGAATATGGGGAGAGCAACTGATGTCAACTGTCTTGAATTCTGTAAGGCCTCTGACACGTTCGCACACGACATCCTTGTTGCTAAATTGGAAAGTTTTATTAGTACATATCTTTAGGGAGGCACTTTGTGACCACAGTCATATGAGGGTGAAATCTGGTTAAAGAACAGCTGGCAGCAATTTCTGATGATATAGATAAACGTGATTTTCACTGTAAATATGAAGTTATCTATTTTGGTGCTTGAATAATCACAAATTGTGTACTCTAATGGACCAGACTGTGCAGGCAAAGTGTATCCATACATAGCTGAGCTGCTTTTTGGATGAATAATGTTCATTAAAATACAATAGATATTAGGTGAAAGAAATTTTTAAAATATTATAATAAATGAAAATAATTTGTCTTCATTAAGAAGAAAAGTAACAGGCAAATCGGGTCTTCATTATTAATAATAAATAGATAAATTAATTATAAGGAACTAAATTTTTCAGATTATAAATTCTTATAAAAAGAATTAAAATTAGCCAGCAGGTCAATAATTAATATTTCAAAAGCTAGTGCTCAAAATAAAAATGTTTATGTTTCTGTTAAGTATAAATAAGAAGTGTACTAATGGTATCAAGGAAGAACTAACATTAGAACTAGTAAGGCGGGCAAATAAAAGCAGTATCTTGATATGTTATATTTAATTAGAGTAAAGATATTAGATTAAAACGTACATAAAAATTAGTAAAATATTTTCTTTTCTCTTCCTAAGATTTAAAAATGCTATTTTTATCAGGTAAGGCAACGAAACTAAGGCTTACTTCATATTAATCGTGTTTGAAATAAACCAAACCTAATATAGTTGAGTTTACTGGTCAAGAGACATTATTTCTAACCTCTACAAAGCTGCCTTAAGTCTGAAGTTTAAGCCATTCTGTTTCTTACATCACTCATGGTTTATAAAAAAGTCAAGTAAAAAACCCCCAAACTTGATTTAGAATTAGGCAGACCTTATCACTTATTTTGAAGGGAAAATAAAATAAAAATTGTGTTTTGTATGGTAGCATAAATTATGCAGGGAAACAGCATTCAGAGCAAGACAGTGCAGTTCTGGCTTTCTAAGTAGCTATTTTTTTGAGAAAGACGGCTTTTTCAGTGTTTGGAAAATTAGTAACTGTGGTGATGACTGGAAACAGTGTAGCCTAATGCTTATTGTGATTTCCACCTTGTCTTGTGATTACTTCTCTTCTTTGTATGGAAGGAGGTACCCTTTAAATGCTTCTGCAGACAGACCCCGCCTGTCTAGTCCACCCACACAAATGAGCTCATCAGGAGCTCCTTCAGAAGATTTTGTGAGTACTTGCCTCTCTCAGTTGCCTTTGGGAGTAACACAGAATGCTAAATCTAGAAGGACTGATTTTACCAAACGACTCATTTTTACTGTAAACCAGGCAGCTCCATCAGACTAGTTGTTCTCATCTCCTATGATTAGGGTTATGCTTACTCCTTACTACTTTCTCCTAAGCACTCATGGTAAATTAGAGGGTAATACTGATGAGCACCAAAAATTAATTAGAGCAGAAGGCTAATTGAGCATTATCAAATTCTGCTAAAAGTAAATCAAGTGCCAACATTGTTGTCATCTTGAAAATTAAGTGAGGTGGCTGTGTAGTGGATGTAAAGTCTAAGTGTATGAGACAAAAGGATCATTAGTATTAATGTCTATCATTTATTTTGCATATGCGGTAAAATATCACAGTCAGGATGAGGCTCCATTTACTTGGCAAGGTACAGATACAAATGAAAACCTAATTGCTGATGTAAAGGCATTTTGGATTTAGGCCAGCAGGAATCCTGAAAAAACTCAATCATGTCCTAAAAATTTTACTCATGTGAGTAGTCCTAGAGTCATAAAGAGGTGATTAATCTGTAGAAGGAATCAAGAGAAAAGTGTGTGCAAAGCTTAAGTACAATATAAAGCAAAAGACAAGTTGAGGGTCATAAGCAGGAGGAAGAAACTGAGTGTAATGGCATAAGAGGCTTGCTTCAGAAGGAGTAAGCCTGCTGCTTTTGCAATGGATCCATTGCCTTCTCCTTATGTACCCTGCACTCAAATCCTAAACTGAAATTTAACATATGGCCCATGGTGGGGGGGCTAGCCCAAGGGTGAGTTCCTTTCAGCAGAACAGACTGATCTTCCAAACCATTCAGGTCTCCACTGGGTTGTGAACAGACCTGGAAGCACAGAATAATGCAAATTAAAAGAGACCCTTGTGAGTCATCTGGTCCAACACCCTACCCAACACAGTGCTGATTTCAAAGGTAGAATAAGTTGACAGGGCCTTGTCCAGCTGAGTTGTGAGGATCTGTAAACACATCTCTTTTCCACCATACTCCTTGGAAAAGAATTTTTTTTTTACCCAGCAAGAAACTCCCTTTCTTCAACATGTATCCCTTGACTCTCTTCCTTCAGCTGTGCAAGTACGAGAAGAAGCTGGATCCCTGTTTTTTATTTTAATGTTTGAAGACAGTAATGAAGTTCTCCAAAGCTGTCTCCTCCCCAGGCAAACCAAGCCCATCAGCACCCACAAACTTTTCTTTTTCCTACAAAATGTTGTACCAGATGATCTTTTGAGATCCCTACCAACCTCGGCTGTTCTATAATTCTTCACGATGCAGTTGCTCCAGCCCTACCGATGAACTCACTCTGGTTTCCCAAGTCTCATTTTTGGAAAAAATGAAGCTTGACAAAAGACCAACTGGAATTGAAAATGCAGTTATATTGTGGCATCGTAATTGAGTGACATTCAGCAGACAGATGGCAGCAAAAAGAAAAAAACAGGTTGGTTCACCTTTATTTATCATCAAACCCTGAGGCTTTGAAGAGACAGAGGACATTCCTTAGCTGGTGAAACAAATAAATAAACCCTGATACAGAATGGGTACCTTCACCACTCAAAGTAACTTCCTGATTATTTGCTTAAGTGTGTACCCTCTACTGTTTATGTGCAACCAAATGTTAGTGGGTGCTCACTGGTACAATACTGAACAAATGAGAGTGCAGGTGAATACATAAGTAAATGTGTTGGGAAGGTGAAAATTTCAAGCACTTGAAATAACATTTCCTGTAGTTACATTATCTCAGCCGTACTGTGTATTTTTTGACAGATCTTATATTTTACTGCACTTACAGGTAAGACATTTACCTATAAAGAGAAGCAGGAATATAAAAGATTGTACTAAGAAGGTAACCTTTTCCATATCCCCACTTTTAAAAGCTTAAAAATTTTGCCCTAATGTGATACTTATTTAAGGTTTTTGTCATAATATCCACTAAAAAAGAAAACAAAATTACACCACGAGGTAATTTTCAAAATTTCAAACATTTCTGCTGCAGTATAGATGGCAACTGCCTTTCTGTAAGTATACAATTTTGAAATTGTTAAGAAAAGCATTTTCGGAAGAGTTTTTTGCAACAAGATTTCTACCAGGTGAAAAAGGCACACCCAATTTCATACAACCGTTTAAATTCTATTGAGAAATACTAAACTATTAGACAAAATATTTTCTGAAATACTGGTGTTAAAAATCATTTGGAATAATGGATGAGATTCAAAGAGATGTGGCACAATATTTTTGTTGTATCAGTAACTCAAAAAAATAATCAGACCAATCTAAATCACTACAAAGGTCCTTTAGGCTGACTGATTACAAGCTGTCATCAACAGGATAGACAGAGACGCCGCTAGGAAAGAGGTAAAAGTTGGTAGCCTAACTAATGAGAGTTAACTTAATTTATATAGAGAAGATCACGTCGCACGAATTTGATACAACTATCTGGTGAGATCTGAATCTTGCTTGACCAACATTATTGCAGTTGCAAAATAGACCTCTCTAAAATATTTGCCTTTGTGCACTATACAAAGCAAATTCATTAAACACTTACCAAGTGAGATATCAGAAAAAGCAATTGTAGATGGACAATAAATCGTTTGGTAATTCACTTCCTGAAAGAAGCTGCAACAGGACTATTCTTGACCCAGGCCTATTCATTGTCTTTACTAGCTATGTGGGAATAAATAAAAACCTCTCGCTGATGAAATCTGCAGATAATCTGAGCAGCTGTGGCATGTTAAATAACAAAGACAACTTCTAGCAAGTGATCCGTAATGTAAAACCAGACAGACTCACTTACCAGTGGCATTAGTACTTTTCAGTTAAATGAAAAGTCACACATTTGGGAAAATAAAAAGCTGGGTTACATTTTCAGTATAAAGGAGTATTTTTGAAAAAGAAAAAAAAACCCAAACCATAAAGACCAAAATCAAGTGCACTGAAAGAGGAAATAGTTGGCAAGGTAGAGAACCAGCTAAATATGAAGTCTTGTAAGAGTAACACAATCCTAAGGAGTGGAAGCAGACGAATCCAGTGCAGTTTTTCCCGATTGTAGATTCAATATTGGAAATACTGACTTCAGTAGAAAGTTTCTACTTAAGAAAGCAGAAAAGATAAAGAAAACAGCAAGAATAACTGACAGTCTAGAAAACTAATATACTCTTACAATGGTTGCCTTAAGAAGTCCAGAAGAAAGGGGGCTTAGCCTGGCCATTCAACGTTTAGGTGTTCAGACATCAGATTTATAGGCTTAAATTAGGTGAAGAACATTCATTTAAGCCTCATAGATTTTTCCTAGGCTTTTATTCCATCCAATAAAAAGCTTAATAGTGTCTTATGAAGGTTTTTTGTTTGTTTGTTTTAAGTATAAATTTGTTACTTGAATAACGGTGTGTGCAGAGAAGGGCAACGAGGCTGGTGTGAGGGGGCTGGAGAATAAGCCCTACGAGGAGCAGCTGAGGGAATTAGGGTTGTTTAGCTTGGAGAAGAGGAGGCTGAGGGGGGACCTCATAACTGTCTACAACTGCCTGAAAGGAGGTGGTGATGAGGTGGGTGCTGAGCTCTTCTTGCAAGCGACAGGCGATAGGACAAGACGTAACGGCCTCAAGTTGCACCAGGAGAGGTTTAGACTGGACATTAGGAAGAATTCTTTTATTGAAAGGGTGGTCGGGGATTGGAACAGCTGCCCAGGGAGGTGGTGGAGTCACCATCCCTGGAGGTGTTTAAACAACGGGTGGATGAGTTTCTTAAGGACATGGTTTAGTAGGGAGACAGGCATGGTTGGGCTCAATAATCTCAGAGGTCTCTTCCAATCTAGTGATTCTGTGATTCTATGATTCTATGATTCTGCTGTCAAAGCTGGAGATCAGAATGACAAAGAGTGGTTTCAAAGGAAGAATAGACAAAACCACTGGTAGACAGGGGGATTAGAATAGGGATTGTTCTTAATAATCTTACTACCTAAGAAACTTCTATATAAGAACAAGACCTTTTAGTGGACTTTGCAGAGTGGTTTACAGTATTACTTTTCCTTGAAACAGGTTTTATTGTTCCTATTTCCCTTCTTGTTTTTCTGTCATTGTTGCCTATTAATGGCTATAAGTCAGGAGAGTTCTGCATGTTTTGATCGTGAGTGTTCATATAATGTCTGGAAGGGGTCAGTCTTTAGTGAAATAAGGTGTTTATGTCATCCTTGCCTCTTCTAAGTATAAATGTGTTCTTGGAATCCAGGAGACAGGTCCATTAGGACTGAACAGCAGAAGGAAAAAAGCTATTTAAAATACACACGTGATTATTTTTCTGTTTCCTATTCCTGTAGAACATATTTGTACAAATTTACAGTCACTATATTTGGATGTCTTTTTTCCCCTCTAGTTCAGAATATTCTATTTAAGTTTTTAGATTTAAAATGGTTTGGCCAGCTCAGAAAACACATTTTAATAAAAAGAAAAGTACAAAAATGACTGAATGCTATTATGAAATAAAATGAAAGGAAGAAAGTATTAAGGAGTGAAGGAGATGTTATTGATGTGGAAAATGAAATGGAGACCCTTTTCCAAAGACTTCTTAAAAGAATTGTCCTTACAGCGCCTTCCTGCCATTTTCTCCCTTTCCCCAAAGATTTTGTAGGTAAAACCCTGTATCATAGGTGTTTTTCTACCCATGAAATATTCATCGGCTCTGCAGACTTCACTTAAAGGAAGGAGCATATAAAAGAAAAATACCTCAGATATTCTTATAAGAAGAAATTCAGTGCTACCTAAATTAAAAAATTAGGTGCATTTGAGGAAGAGAACTGTATCATAATCATCAATATACTAGCTCTCTCCCTATAAATCTGCAGCTAATGATGTAATGTATAACATGAAAATCACACTGGATTTATATTCAGTTCCATTAGGAATATGACCTTTTCTCATTTGGAGCAACATGGGTACTATTTTTTGCCTGAAATGGGACAATCTAAACAGACTATCTTCTGAATCATAGGGACAATGACTGATGACAATTTCAGAAATAGTCTGTCAGGGGATTGCTGGTTCTTTGAAAAGGATTAAAAAATTGTGTGAAAAATCTTGTGTGAAAAAACCTTTGAATACTGATGAAATATGGAGTCATAAAGGGTGGAATGTACCAAATGTCTTCATTTCACCTTCATCATTTCTAAAAGAAGAATGAGAAATCCTCCAAGTAAATAAATTATTTTCATATTTATAAAATGTGTTTTTAATTGAAAGTGATTGTTTTCTGAAGTACCTCTAAAAGTTATTGAAAAAATGAAGTAAAATATTTTTATTTCAGCTCAAAGTGTGATAGTCAGTGCAACTTTTATTCGATTTCAAAAAAAACCCTCCTCTGAGATTACCCAAGCCATGAAATATTTCTACCTTTCAATGCTTTTTCAGGACCACCAATAAGACAAAGCATTCATTATTTACAAAATTACACTAAGTACCTCTCATTTCCTTGGGTTTCAGTGTCCAGCAGAATCAGCCTAAGAAATCAATGTGTTAAGGCTATAACTGCATTTTCTTTCATCATCTCAGCTGCTTCAAGAACTTCCATGGCCTGACAGAAAGAAAGATCATAGGGAAAATCATCATGGCTCAACTCAAGTTAGCTCGTCAGGACATGGGTGGTGACTAAGAAGCGGAAGTACCAGGCATGTATGCAGGTGATCACCACTCATAGGTAAATCTAGGAAAGACCTTTCCAAGACTGCAGAAGGGCAGGACTAAAGATTTCTCACCTGAAGAAGAAAGAGTGATGGGGAGAAGAGCCTGGCAGTGGTGTTTACATGGGTTTCAGAACCCTCTTACTTTTAACTTGGACAAGGTGGCACAAGACCTACAGGACTGGCATGTGAAGACAGCATTCAGGGAAATCAAGTTTACATTTCTTATTGAAGTGTCTAGGATTGCTTCCTCATGAGTTCTTTATCAAGCTCTTTTGAGAAAGGTTAGGTCATCAAGTAAAGATTATCACAGATCTTCAGACTAATTTTGTTGAGATAATTTATGAATGTATACATGGGATTTTTGTAGATGAATAATAAAAGAGAATTATGAAAGCTATCAGTGAAAAACTGGCTTATCAAATTAAAAATATAAGAAAATTAAAATAAAAGAGAAAAGCTTAGTTAAAAAAAAAATTAAATTACTTTTAGTTTTGAAAATACAGTTTTGCTGTCTGACACTCTGAACTGCTGCCAAGGGGTCAGGCTTTGCTACCTGTTCTTGATGCATTTCTTTGATTGGTTCTGATGTTTCATTGTAACCAGAAAATCATCTCACAGAGAAGAATGGATGAATGAGGCATTTTAACTGCAGTTCCCCTGAAACAATTCAATGACATTTGTAAATCACTCTCTGAGATTTCGTCAGAGGATTTAAGGTTCCTTTATGCTGTTTATGAATTAAAAATATCTATACAAAAGCAAAACAAAAACCCCCATTCAAATGTCTTCATTTATGTGTTATTATCCTTAGTAATACGTGTGATGTTTTATAATGTGTTTTCAGCCTGCCCTTCCCATGCTGTTAAATACCTCAGTTTTTATCAGAAGAAAGGCTTGCCTGAAGGAAAATAAAACTTAATTTAGTCAGAAGAAGACTAAACTTCCACAAGTAGGTGGAGAGAAACATCAAGCTAATATGTTTTGCCAAAATCTCTGTGACTGCTGCTGGTGAGCTGCATTTGCAAACTCCATTGTGGGCTACCAAGGCAGGAACCTTTTCTTCATGAAATGTTGATCAGCTTAGGTGTGAGAAATCCTCAGGACTTTCCCACTCTTCTCACTGAATGTAGAGAAAATCTCAGTTACTTTAATTAGACTTTTGCCTTAAGAAGTTTTCTGTTCAGTGAGGGGAATCCCTTCTATTATTCTGCAAATGTTAAAGTAGAAGTTTTGATTTTAAAGACACAAAGAATATTTCATTTTAGAAAGGTTGTTTAACCTATTTTTTGCAAAATATTTGAATGAAAACCACTTTGACTTAATTGAGACATTTGATTAAATCTTAAATATTATCTATGGATTTAGCTGTCTATCTTTGGTAAAAGATCCTTTTTCATAAACTAAGGAAATGATGGAAAAGCGATGGAAAAGCCTGAATCTTTTGAACTTCTTTCAGACTGCTTAGAAGTAATTGAGAGACCCTTTCCATTTTTCCTACAACGCATTCAGATCTTCAACAGAGAATCAGCATGCATTGCCATGACTTCTACTGAGTTGTAGGGGACAGGAAATTCATCTATCCAAGTGCGGGAAAGGCGTTCTTACATAGGCTACTAAACGGTGTCTTCTAGGGCTTGCTGTTATCTTAAAAAAGGAAAATAAAAACATTTTCATTTGGTCTGCTGAAATCATGTTGTTTAACCATGACACTTCCCTTCACTAATTCCTCACACTCTCA
This sequence comes from Neomorphus geoffroyi, assembly GCA_033558235.1. Lineage (NCBI taxonomy): Eukaryota > Metazoa > Chordata > Aves > Cuculiformes > Neomorphidae > Neomorphus > Neomorphus geoffroyi. The sequence continues at coordinate 33,022,298 of JAUMJM010000005.1, read as the reverse complement.
ATGGAGACAGCCCAGTTGGTAACTCCTCTGTGGAGGGTAAGCAGCATCTTCTATAGACAATCCTTGTCCTATCGTTGTGGAGTCTGGGCCTCGTGTGTCCTGGGAGAGAGGTTAGCTCTTCCAGGAGATAAGGAGATGATCTTGGGATAAGAAAGTGGTCCTAGCCTGGCAATGAAAAATGGACAGGATTAAGTCACACGTAGGCCATTAGGTAGCCTGAGTCAGGTGAAGTTTTGAATTGGAGCAGAAGATTTTGAACACTGTAGTGAAGGTTCTTCCCAAGATATTTCTGCCATGCATGATCTGAGACAGTCACTAGAAGTCACCAAAACAATTTCCAATAATATTCTAGACTAAGAATATCATAATAAGACCCAAATAAGAACACAAATAACTGATATTTACAGATCCTTCTAAAGTGACAGAAGAAGCTTTAGATGGAAATTATTCTGAATTGCTGAAGAATAAATTTAGATTTGTGAAGATTTACTGCTGTAAGAAAACTACAAGATTTTAAAAACAGAAAAAAACAAGGCAGAACAAAACCAGTAAAGCTTGTTTTGCTTGTGAAATATTCATTGAAAGAAAAGTACCACACTGATTAATATTTTGTACTTTATTAGTACAATTATGTTTTCAATAGAAATTTTCATAACTACATACTTTGGCAAAATCTACATTTAGGAAAATGACACAGTTACAAAACTATATGTTCTGCATTAAAAAGCAACAACAAATACCCCAAACTTAAAACATTACGGCTCTCCCCCCCATTCCTTACTTAATGTCATTTTCTGTATTTTTTATGAAGGTAAGTTGTCCTCTGAACTCACTGTGAAGGATGTGTTCCTTTTCAGAACAGCATTTGCATGTAGTAGATGATAAGACAGACTGCATGCAGCTATTTCAAATCCCTAAAAAAATCATGATTGTATAACGCCACAGTAGGCTTCTTATTATATAAAGGGTTAGCACACATTATTAAAAGAATGAGCAAGCTTTTGATTTTAATTGTAATTGTAATCCTCTCCATTGAAGCCTCAAATGCATCGTTTGAAATCCAGTGGAGATGTGAGTTTTCACTGCAGCCACTTTACACCGGTGATACATTAAAAGGTGTAATCCAACTGAAATGTAAATCACTCTTCTTGAAAACAAATTACAAATGAAGATAACAGGGCAGCATGCTAGCACTAAAGCATGGAGAGCCCATCTGAGGCAGTTTTCTTTTAGACCCAAATTGCAGCAGCCCTGTTATCATGGGTAATAGGGTGCTGCTAAGGCAGGTTGATTACAAGGCTATGGTAAACAATCCTTTTAAATGTAGTGTCTCAATAAACATGCACATACAACGTTAATCAACTGAATTCAAACAGAGCCACAAAGGGAAGTAGTGGGACAGCCCCTCTTGCTTTAACTCACAAAAGAAGTGGCTAAAGATCAGTGCTCACTTGCCACAGAGGTGTTTTCTTTCCCTTTGCAATCAGCATTAACTTGTATGAAATCTTAATTGTGGGTTCTGTGGAAAAAAAGAAAATGAATATGAGGTTTTCTCTTGGAAAGTGTTCCTTTTTCATCCTTAAGGTATAGCAATTTTGCTTACCTTAGGAAGTGGCCTCCCTGAGCCTCCTCTGTTTTGTATATTTGTTCAGCTTCTCAGAGTCAGATGAAGCCGCATGATGGGTTGGCGTGGCAAGTTCTGCCCAGTTGTGCGGCCTCACTCCTGGACCACCATGCAGCACTAAGCCAGGGAGAGACCAGCCTTTTTCCTGCTGAGGCCCTGCTCCCACAATAAATCCGCTTTTCCAAATAAACTCCCAGCCAGCCAGCCCTAATGCATTAACAGCAGCCCTATTCTTTTATATATATATGTCTATTATCAGCCCTCTTTTGAAACTTGTCATAACTCAATTTATTACACCGTACAACCTGTTTAAAAGGAAGCTGCCAAGAAATCTCCTCTGTAATTGGAGATTTTCTTTAGAAGAGCTGCTTCAATGGTGTGAGGAGAATAAGCACCTCCTGGAAGGATGTTGAACATAGAATCATAGAATCATAAAGTTGGAAGAGACTTCTTAGGTCATCGAGTCCAACCGTACCTGTCTCCCCACCAAACAATAGAATTGTAGAATCATAGAATCACTAGGTTGGAAGAGACCTCTGAGATCGAGTCCATCCATGCCTGTCTCCCTACTAAACCATGCCCCTAAAAAACTCATCCACCCGTCTTTGCGGCCATTGCCTCTCATCTTACCGCTTGTCACTTGCGAGAAGAGCCCAGCACCCACCTCGTCACAACCTCCTTTCAGGCAGTTGTAGACAGTGATGAGGTCTCCCCTCAGCCTTCTCTTCTCTAAACTAAATAACCCTAATTCCCTCAGTCTCTCCTGGTAGTACTTGTTCTCCAGCCCCCTCACCAGCCTCATGGCCCTTCTCTGGAACCGCTCCAGCAGCTCAACGCCCTTCTTGTAGTGAGGGGCCCAAAACTGAACCCAGCACTCAAGGTGTGGCCTCACCAGTGCTGAGCACAGGAGCACAATCACCTCCCTGCTCCTGCTGGCCACGCTGTGTCTGACACAGGCCAAGATACCATTGGTCCTCTTGGCCACCTGGGCACACTGCTGGCTCATGTCCAGCCGCTGTCAACCAACACCCCCATGTCCTTCTCTGCCAGGCAGATTTTGAGCCATTCTTCCCAAAATCTGTAACACTTCGTGGGGTTGTTGTGTCCCAGGTGCAGGACTCTGCCCTTGGCCTTGTTGAACCTCATCCCGTTGGTCTCAGCCCATCGATCCAGCCTGTCTAACGTCCAGACTAAACCTCCGCTGGTGCAACTTGCGGCCATTATCTCTCATCCTATTGCTTGTCACCAGTGAGAAGAGACCAGCAGCCACCTCGCCACAACCTCCTTTCAGGCAGTTGTAGACAGTCATGAAGTCCCCCATCAGCCTCCTCTTCTCTAAGCTAAACAACCCCAATTCATTCAGTCACTCTTCGCAGGGCTTGTTCTCCAGCCCCCTCAACAGCCTGGTTGCCCATGTTGATGCAACATGGAAAAGCAGATAAGTTACAGAAAGAGACAAATGCAATAGCTTCTATTTAAAAAAAAAAAAAGAGTAATTTAAGTCTGCCTGAAGATAGCTTTAAATAATTCAGCAAATTGTAACAATAACATTCACTGAATGATAGCTCAAGAGTACTTTATAAACTTACGGCAGTTCTGTGACAGGCTAGCTACATGTAATCATTGAACATGACCATATTCAACATTTCAATTGATTTTGGAGAATTTTAATGGAATACTTTAATTAAAACTCTCTAATTCTTTAGGAAAAAGGAATACCTACAATCGGTTCATTAAATGAAAAGAGAATATTTAAATGTAGGAATTCCACAGAACTGAGCATAAAAAGCATTTTAAATTTGTAATACTCACAAAAAGTTTGAAAACTAGGTGCTGGGCCACCACAAAGTATTACTTTCACAAATAGGTTTCTGGTTGAAATCCAGTTCTAACTGAAGTGATAGAAAATATTTCATCAGCATGGGATGGCAAATGAGTTATTAATCTTCAGATCTAGTTCCCAGAAACTGTCTGTATCATTAAAAACTCAAGGACATGTTAGGTATCTTTCTGGAAATTTGAAAGACTGGGTGGCAATGGATAAAGTTTGCACTCCTCTCCAGAATTTGATCCTCCAGTAGAGGATACTTCCAGCACTCTTAGAGAAACAGTGACTATTGAACCCTTGGAAAGAAAACAGAAGACAGTAATATTTAACCATGTTACACTCAATTGCTTTTCTCATTTTGCTTCTGACCACGTATTTGTAAAGTTTTTCATGGATCAGGCCTCTCACAGTAATACTGGGGAAAAACACAACAGCACATGGGTTTGTATGTGAGTCTGCAGAGTACATATAGACACAGAATTATAACTGCAGTGCAAATGGCATATACACACTGCTACAAAACATAGCAAGTGAGTAAATGGTTATGAAAACTCATCAGCATGCAGAAACTGACAGACCTTTACTAAAAATCTTCTCTGTTCCCTGTGCAGACACACTAAGTACATCGCTACAGCCGTTTTCCCTGGCCTGCTTTGCCAATGTATGTGAGCACCACTATTTATAGGGAACAGCTCTAGGAATATAAAGGTAATTCACACCACTTAGTTCTTGGATTTACTTCAACTTGTTCAAAGTTGACAAGTGGGCTTTTTTTTTGGAGGACAGTTCTCTGGAGAGATGTGACAGGAATATTAATCCTTTCCTGTGACAGGAATATTAATGCATTTCCTTTAAGATAATAATCTAAACAGTGTTAATGTAATGATTTTTCTATATTCACCAATTCTTACTAAATTTAACTGGTGACCTAGATTGAAGAGGTCTAGTGGTAGAGATGGTACTCACCACATCCAATCTAAATAGTAACCCAACAACACAAAACCTGAAATTTCTCTTTCAGATATCGTAGAGATTGGTTTCTGAGACCAAGTGTTGGGTTCCTTGCTTGGAGTTTCAATTCTAATGAGACAATGTTGTATAAATGTGGGAAAGACTGTGCTAACAGCAATATAATCTTCTGAACATACCTCAGAGAAGCCAGGCAATATCTGGAAGGAAGAGGAGAAACATTCTGAACTAAATACTTCTGACCCGGGAGGAAGACTGTATGAAGAAGTTCCAACTCCCGAGACCTTGAATATACATACTGAAAGAACAAAGGCTATTATCCTTTTTGTTGAACTCCAAGGTCGACAAAGAAAGGGAATTGCTGCCACTATGGAATATCAGAGAAGCTGTTATTAAAAAAGCAATAAGGAGCAAGGAAACTGAGTAGCCCCTGCCCTTTTGCCTGTTGCACTTATTGGGTGCTGAGATACCTCTTCTTGGAGGTGTCATAAAAAGCCTATTTTCTTGATTTCCAACCATGATTTTTCCCTTGGTAGGATGTTGCATAACATATATTTCCTAGCTAACTGGAGTAAGGTTCCAGAGAAGTAGGTACTCAAATAAACCACGTATGTATCCTTAAGCTTTTACCTGGAATAATAAAAATAGAGATTTCGTCATTCATGTTAAGCGCAATTCTTAAAGATTCGCTGTATTAATATGACCTGTCATAAAATTATCATTAAGATTCATTAGACAATAACAGAGATAGAAGAAATTGAAATATCACAAAACTGGTTCCATTAATTTTTAAATCGTATATTTTCCCTGACGCTATTTAAAAAAATAAGTCCAATTATTTTAAAATTTCCGAACAACACAATAATTTTTAAATATTTTAGAAATGTCGTTGTACACAAAGAGGGAAATATACCTGACTACGAGTTCAGCTCAGCTATACAAAGGCCGTTCACAGTACAGACTTGTAACAAAGTGGGCAATCCAAGATGCTGTAGTCAAGAACTATATAAAACACAGGGATCATTTGTACACATGGAGCTGAAAAATACGGCTGCTGCTTTCACTCAGAGATAACAATCATTTACTTGGGCCACAGGATAAGGCCTGCTTTCTTGGTTCATGAGCATTAAGAAACAACTCTCCCATTGTTATCCTTTTCGAGGAGAGGCTGCAAATGCAGCGTTGTACAGGAAACAAAGGTTTGGGAATCATTCAGTGCAACCTGACACTTAGACAGGTGCCACTCTTAGTCTTCTTAATTGATCTCATTTGTTACTTATACCTGTAAATCACACCGTTATCATCTCTGAACAAGCAATGGAAACCAGAACTTGTCACTGACTAAAGATAGCAGACCAAGTCCTCAAATGGAATGGTCATATAGACTTACTGGCTTAATTGCACAACACTACATTAGATTGAAATGAAATACTTAGAAAAATCCAAATTACATGCAGGTCTCTTGTTTCTTTATCCCACATTGACAGAAAACACAGTTCAAATGCAACTGCTAAGACAGTAGGTTATAGGCTTCTGAGAGAGACAGTGCCAGACACAGAGTCAGGCCAGACATAGTCGAAGATTTTTGTTATTATGCAATAAGATTAATCTTATGTTTATCTAAAGGTCTACTATGCAGACAGCAGGATATTCACATCCCAGAGCTGCTACAGTGTCATGACAGGAACAGAAGGATCATGAAGGTGAACTGCTGGGAACCTTCTCAGAGGGACAAGTTGAGTTATTTAGGAATGGATAACATTAATAGGATCTAATTTTCTTTCATTGGAATTACTCAGTCCTGTATGAAGCCCCATATAAAGACTACAGAGCATAAAGAGAGGGGGATGAATTCTCCACATTCAAAAAATAGTATGAATATTCAGCTGCGTGTTCTAGCTACTATTGTGCATGCCTCTTAAAATACAAATGGAGCCCAGAGAAAAATCAGTGCTGAAATGTTGGATAACAAAATCCAACACCATATTCTGTCATGCAAAATAACTTCAAAAGCAGACTTCAAAACCAATACCTCTACTATTCACATTGCTGTGGCTTCACATAATCATTCCCCCCAGCAGAGACCAACACAGTTATGCAGACTGTTCTTTTTCCATGTGATTTTCCAGCTCTCTGGAGACCTCTAAATGTCTGTTTCACAAAGCACATTCCAAAATTCTGTCCTTTTGGGCCTTCAAAAAAGACAGAGTCGGTGAACAAGACTAATTCTGAACGGTGTTCTTTAAGCCCTAACTCAACAGAACTCGGGGAACTGTGAAGGGAGGTCTTAGGAACCAAATTTTCTCATTGGCAAGAATGGCAGGAAGAGAAGAAAAAGGATAGGAGGGAGGATTGACGTGGAATATATGAATGCAACTGAGCATCCTGGGATCTTGAGGCAATGTTGGTACTACTGGAGAACAGAAACAAGACTGATAAGGGAGAAGGTGGCTGGAGATAAAAGAGAAAGGAGGAAAATGCAAGGTAGGAAAACATTTAGCAGAAAGCAAGAATCTGTGAGAGGAAACTGCAAAAGTGGAGAAATATTAGATTCTTCAAAGGGAACTTGTATTGGAAACATGAGGCAAAATGATAACAGCTAGGGAGAAGAAATAAAGAGAACTGAGGTGTGAGGTGACTGATTTGATAAAGGAAAGGCTATATAAAGGGGGCAACATGAATAAGTACAGAATGATACATGTATGAAGGGATTTACATATTCCCACTGATCACTCAATGAAAGACAGAGAAGAGAGAATAGTGAAAAGAGAGCTGAGTAATAATTCCTAAAAGACAGTCAAAAACTAAAACAAAATAAAAATGACTGGAGGGAAGGAATTAAGAAATAAAAACTTAAAAAGAAATCCAAAAGAATATGCCCAAACAGGAAAAGCAAAAGCAAAATGATGAAAAACATGAGTAAATGTTTACAAAAAAGTTCAAGAAAAAAGAGTGAGATGTGAGCTGATGGAGACACAGGTAGGTGGAGGAAACAGAGCAATACACAGCAGCCATAATAATTCAGAAATAACTGTTCATCCAGTTTTTGAACATGAACTAGATCACTATGCAGTCATTACACCTGGTGAAATGAGAGGACACCTTATTTGCATTGTTAAAAATGTGTCGATATAGACATTCCCCCCAGCTACTATCATCCACCCCTTTGAGAGATAACTAAGAGTGAAGAAACCTTCCTCTTTCTCAACTTTTGTCACAGCGTTTTGTGGTTCGTCTTTCTGCCTGCTAAGAACAGACAGTGATGCTGGCAGGCACACCACAATTGGCAGACATTTTAAACAAGGGACTGCAAAAATAAAGTGTATGAAGCACAGCTAGGCAGCAAACCCAACCACACCAGAAGCCAGAAGGATTTAGAATGTTTTCCAGAACAGCCATGCATTGCAAAATAGGTAAAAAACAATCCATTTCTATAGGTAACCCTCCCTGGTTTGTGATTAGCTACAGTTTTGAACAAAACAGCAGCAGTTGTTCTCATCTGTTCAAACCTACAAGGTACATATTTTTATCAGGTTGACTTGTGTCACAGTTCAGTATTTTCTTTGGGGTGCACCACCTAACCTATGCTGAGTAGACAGACCAGCACTAAACCTTACTCTCCTTTCTCAAAGGGCTGATTTAAAGAAAGGAGTACTTTGCCCCAAAGGAATGGAGAGGCTTCATTGAATTTTGACTTCAGAAAGGATACCCAAGTCTCAGAATCATTTCTGCAAATTAATCTGAGGCAGATGGAGGATCCTTGGGAGGGACAAATATACAGAGCTAAGGCAAGTACAAAAGCTGCTTTAGTAAAACATATCTAACCCACAGCTTAATTTCTCCTTGTTCACTCAGGCTACCCGAAGTCTAGATCACACTTTGCAGGCCACCACTTATATTCTTTATAGCCAGCTCTTGAAAGTAGTAGCGTGGAGAAACCAAACTTCTTTGATTGTTTCCACTTCCGTTCAAGTCCAGAGAGATTTAGTTTCTAAATAAATCTCTTTATTTTTCTACCCAGCTGTGACAAAGCTAGTGGGCAGGCACTAACTCCATGACAGACATTCCTCAGTTTTCAATTTCCCACCTTACCTTAAATCTACTGTCAGAGACCTTTAAATAATCTGAGCGTGAACATTCAGCTGTCCTAACCTTTGATATTATGTTATCATTTCAGCTACAAGACTCCTGGACATGAGTGATTCCATCCCTATGCTGTCACGTTTGTGTGTTTGCAGTACAGAGAAATGGCCAGCCTCACCTCTGCCTGGTACATCTGTCCCAGCAGTACTAAAGGTAACAGAGGAAAGGTAGCAAAGATGTGGAGCTAGCTTATGCCTAGCACCAACCTCATTCAGGAAACGAGCACAGTGGCCTGAACTCTTCTTACAATGGGACTGATAGAAAAGCACGCTTTTTATAGCCAGTCATGCTGCTTCCTCTTGAGTGTAGAGTCGATGGGGCTCAGAGTGCTACTTATTCCTTACAGCATTATTTACCTCTTGGTCTTAAAGCACTGTATTTAATTATAACCATTTCCTTTTATGCTGAAACCCGAAACCTCTGAAATATTGAAAGAACATGGATATTGATGGTGAGAAGACAATAATGCAATTTGCAAGGACAGTACAGACACTTCTATAATTTATTCTTCTATTTTGCAGCAATATATCCTTTTTCTCAAGTGCATACTTCCACTGTCATGATAGGACGTAACCTTCAGATATAGACAGGGTTTATGATAAATTTTACAATTTTGGAATCACATAAAAAAGAACAGTTCATCTGTAATTTTTCTCTTAAATAAATTACAAATCATTCAATGTGAAAAGGTTTTTGAACAGGGGTCTCTTGAAGACGTTAGTCCAGATAAAAGAGTGATACAAGTTCAAAAATAATTCTAAGTTAAGCTACAATAATTTATGGATATTCTTATTCAGAAACAGCCTCAATTCAGTTTCCTCTAATTCATGAAACTATGTTAAAGGCACCTTAAAACTGAAACAAATTTTCCTGTGTGACAGTTGTAGTTTAAGTAACACACTTTAGAAGTGAATTCAGGTTAACTTTTCTTAGATCTCCCCACAAAAATAGATCGCTACTCATGGCGTGCAGCTAATACTAGATCAGATATTTGTATAAGGGATATGAGTGGATGTCATTTTTATTTCTCTTTAGGAACATAGAAAAAAATTTGTGCTGTCAAGCAATGACTGTTGCTTTTGAAACACAGTGAAGTGTTTGCGTATTATTATTTGAAAATAGTGTTTCCTAATCTGCATGGAAAATTCAGTTTCTGCAAATTTATAGAACATAAGGTTGAATTACTGCTTTTTTCATGGGAGTAGATTAGAAATTAATCATATGAAAAATAAATTATAATTAAATTTTATCTCTCCATGCTACTTTCTTTTTATTTTTTATGGCTTCACCTTTACTATTTGGACAATATTGTTGACAGTTGTGTTTAATTCAGTAATTTCAACTGGTTTAATAGTTGAACTTGCAGAAAAAAACAGTTGAATGTTTGTTGGCACAGTTAGTAGCAAAATATTTCAAGGAATTATAACAGGTTAGATTTTTAAAAATTTCAAGAGAAAGTAACCAAGCATTTATCTCATAAAGAAAAGAAATATATATAATGGCATGGATGCATAAAAATAAAATATTTTATTTTACCAGGCAGCAATTAAATATTATAACATATGCTTTTTTAATCTGTAATCGTACTCTGCTGGACATATGCAGTATAAAATAACAAGTAGTAGATGACTCGGCTTCTAAAATAGCTATCAGAGCACATTCATTTGGAAGTTAAAAGCATCAAAAAGTAAACTAGAAACGCGATACCTACCAAGAGGGCTGAAAAATTTTATAGAGGCTGCAAGTCAATTTTTATGTTGAGTTTTGATTTAAACACATATGCATCTCAGTTTCATAACTTTAGATCTTTTACCCTGCTAAAGTATGCAAAGAAATGTGTTAATTATAAGAGTTTACGTGCTTTGACAGAGAAGCAACAGTTGGTTAAATGTGGCTAGTTTAGTTCTACTGTTTACTTTTCTTGTGCAACAGTAAAAAAACCTGAAATACATATCTCAATATTTTATTTGCTTGAAGTAGAAGAATGGGCAATGGTATTTCTGCATTAAGTAGCTGCATAAATAAGAGTTGTCTCTATCTCTCTTTGCTTTAAGATCTCATTGTGAAAACTGAGGTGGAAATTATTGTTGCCTGGCATTGCACTTCTGACTCCACAGCTACATTTTATGAAGCCTGTGTGCAATTAGCCAGTTCGTTATTTTATCCTAATTTTATAATAAATCACTTCACTCTTTTTCTCTCATCCATCATCAACTTATCTGCCCGCAAGTCAAAATGTTACCAATTATTAATCAAGGCCAGAGGCACCCGCTCCTGCATAGGGGCACCATGTTTCAACTGTCAGGTGGCATCCATCCCAGCCTCTCTTTGTCAGCAATAAAGAAAATGAAATTGGACTAATATGAATCTCATTTCTGCCCTGATTAAAGGCCTACATTTTCTCTAGGCATTGCCTGACCAGGTCCTGACTTGTGAGATATTCAATGTTCTTGTAATGTCATTCGGACAGAGCGCGCCTGTCTCCTTAGGTCATTGTTCTTCAGATTCACTTGTTTTACATGGAGTATAGGCTAGAAAATCTAGACTTCCTTTGGGGTGTTAATTAAGAGGAGCATCCAAAATTAATCAGCAAATTCACTAGGGCGAAGGGGAGCTGTCTGAAGGCCTCGGTATAAAATGTGCTTCTAGTACAGAGAAATGAGCCTTCGGCTATTGACAAAGAGAAAACAAGTGCACAGACGGCAATCTGACATAAAAATTCATATACGTATACAATTTTACATTCATTTTCCTTGTCAGCTTGTCACCTTTAATTATAAAGGTTGATTCGCTATTTGGCAGATCTGGAAATTGTAAACGCTTGGCCATTTGAATATCATCATATGGTCAATGTCTTCAAAAAAGAATGACACAGGAACATACCAGGAAAGAAACACTGTAAAACCCAAATTAAACTTCTCTAATGGTCATCTTGAAGGATCTTGCTGGTCTTAGGGACAATTGTGAATGTGGCTATAAAAGCACACAAGTTAAGACCATCCACAGAGAAAACATTGTATTGACAAGTTTTTAGCCCCCACTCCTTTTTAGTTAGAGTACTTTCTAATCTTTCTTTCTCTAATTCTTTTTTCACTCATTCCATTCTAATATTATTAGTGTTTGGTGTGAAGGATTTACATAGACCTTCAGGCTACTAATGACCTTTATGTGGAAACAGCAAATTCTGTTTTGCCCAATGAAGAGAAGACTTAAAAAAACCCCAACTAATCCCATACAATGCAGACAGTTCATGGAGAAGCTTCCAAGAGACTTAAAATTTTTAATCAGATAAGTTTGTTGTTTTTAGAACCCATTAAATTAGAACTGAGGTTTTGCAATTGGCTATAGGAGATTTTGTTTGTACTTTGAAGGAATCCCATGAGCTCAGGCTTCAGAACCTACCTGTTGTAAGTTTTTTCTAGTTCCACTTTTCTTATTTAGAAACTGTCTCTGCTTTTGTGCAATTTTTCACAAATTTGGAAAGACTGGTTCTACCCTCTTTTTAATATCACAGCACATTGTAGTTTCAAACTAAGAACAGCCATATTGCTCAGAGTTTTGGTTATCACTATTACTCTTCATGCACTCCTGTAGATCTATAAACAATATAAAAATAGGCCTTAAAAATACCACAGACCCATGGAGCAGCAAGCACCATGGAAGCCAGCTCTTCAAATCCTTTCTGAAGAGTCTGGCTTAGATATTACTGAGACCAGTTATTGACTCATGGTAAACTTAAAATGCAGGCAGGCAAGTTGAAGACTTCAGAGAAGGAGGGGTTTTGTACTGTTTTACAAACACTTGTCTAATGCTATGGAACAGAAAACAACATAGGGTGGGGCTTGGTATATTGAAACTTGATATTGTCATTTTTACTTTAAATAACTGCTGCACAAACAATAGCATATTCTAAACTGAAATTATACTCTATATTAACATCTACATGTGCTAACTAATTGCTTAATTTCACTAATTTAAGATTCTAATTCCTTTTTTAATTACATACTTTTATCCCTAAATGAGTGTAGTAAGTTAAACTTACTTCATTAGCACTTCAACTACTGTATTTTTAACTTTGTCTATTGATAAGTGAAGATCATCAGGGGTAGTGAACCCACCTAGGTAACTGTTTGCCCTATTTGCTTTTACATAGTATCAAAAAGGCAACATTCACTGGATAGCTATATCAGACTGACAGAGCAGTTACGTAAATGTATAAGAGAACTGGCCTCACGCTAGGGCTTACCAGCATCTATATCCATGAATGTGAAATCTGATGCACTTAGGTCAAAACTTGCAGGAGTTGGTGTTGATATTTATACTTTTATATCTACAGGAAAGCAGTTGGAACACAACAGAGTACTTGCTATTCTTTTTTTATAATTTATATGGGTTCTCATCTTGACTAATTTTATTAGGACTAATGGAACCTAGCATAGATACACGTTAGGTGGCTTTAGGTTGCTTAATGGTTGAGAAACTACTGAGCAATGCTGAGAAGTCCTACTTGATAATCAGAGCTAAATTTTTAGTACAGACTATTAACCCTGCTTTCATTTCAAGGACACTTATTCTCTCTGTATAGTATACTGTGTGTTATATCGATTATGGTTTTTCTATACATCACATTAAATCAGAGATTTTTAAATGTGAAAAATGAAAAATACTATCCTGTATTTGCTTCTTATATGTTTTCTAAAGTAATATGTAAATAGCATACTGAGAGTACTTTTGAAGCTTGTAAAAATATACCCCTCCACACTTTAAAATGTACCATTATAGAAGGTCATCCCCATTATGTTACTGTCCAATTTATTCCTTACTCTGTGGTAGGTTTTTTTCAACTTTATATATAAATTAGAAACTTAAACTATGAACTGTAAACATTAACTATGAATTACCTACATAATTGCAATGACTGTTTTCAAAATAGGATTTCCTTTGCCATTTATTTTTCAAGATTAAACATGTGAACACAAACCAGAGTTCTCTTTGCAAAAATCCATGTTTCCCTTCCCTTACCCATGTGTCATTATGTGTTCTTTCTGTTCTAGAAAAGTTCAGTCACAGAGGTTAAATCTTTACTGAAATGAAGGAATGGTATAGCAGTTAAGCCTGAAGCCTTAAGTTTCTCCTTACTCTTACATTCATTAGGCCAGCTCTTGGGGTCACCAAGCAGATCCCATGCACGGATCTTGGCATCTCTGAGGTACTTCCTTAAAATTGGCATGCACTGAAGGAAAAATGTGCCCATCTTCCTGACTGATACACTGCACGCATAGGTGTCTGTGCCCTTGCAGAAAAATATCCGAGGCAGGCATGTAAAGTCACCCAGCACTCTTTCTGAAGAGAACTAATGTTAGGTAGTAAAAGAAAGGATGGGATTGTTAAGTAGCCTTCATTAAATCAATGCATACACGACTCAAGACCCAGTGCCACCTTTGGAGCTGCCTAGTGTCTGCTGTTTCAGACAAGATGAGGCATAATCGTAGCTCTGTGAACTGTTATTCCTTTCCTTCAATTGATTTTATTTTCTAACTGTGGTTACTACCTTTTATCTACATTTCCTACATCTCTGCTTCTGAGGAGAAAGGGTTATTCCTTAGGATCCAATCAGGCAATCGGAAAGTCAGTAGATTTTCACGCACTAGGTGAGCATGCTTGTGGCTTTGGTTTACTATTTATTCTCATTAAATATAAATATAAAAAACCCCAAATAGAAATTGACATAAACTATTTACAGAAATTCCATCAAGTATTTAAAGAATGAATTACTAATTACAAAAGAAATGTCTTCACAAACTTTAAGTTTCCACTAAATGAACGAAAATTCCATTGGGAGTAGTTTCTACGTGAATCTAAAGTGCAAAGAGAGTGGTGTTGCCCTTTATCTTTCAAAATACCCCTATCCTGCCACTGAACAAAAGTAATCAAAACTACCAAAGATCTGAATGCCAGTAAAACTTTGAGAGATACTGAACTTAATTAACCAATAATTAATGCACAATAAATTAAAATATTTAGTAACTCAAGGCATTTCCCTAGCTATTTTTTCCTTACCTTTTTTTTCAGCACTTCACAGGGTAATTTTGTTACAGTTTCACGAAACAGAATTCCCCAAGCTGCTGTTGCAGAGCTCTGTTATTCCTACTCTCCTTGCAGTCAGATGCCTCAAACACCTGGGAGCGAGGGCCATACTAGCTAGAGATACCTGCCATCTGCACACCCTGGTGGTGAATGGACTGTAATCACAGGAGATGATAGACTTTGTTCTTTCATTACCTACTTTTATATTTGAAATCTTTAATACCATAAGGTTGACATACTTACCATGCAAATCTTCTGCTGAAGAAATTGGAGCTAGCTGATATTTGCATCTTTCAGGATCTGTGTGCAATTTGCTCAGAAACAGGGCAATTGTTTTCTTCTTTCTTTAATAGCTACTGATTGCTGGATTAATAAATTCATATTAATCAATAGGAATTGATTTTATGCATTGCCTAAAGTGTTGTGCATGTCAGAGTTTAGCTGTACACTTTGGAGTTGTAGTGGTTTAATCCTTGTTGCATCGGGGATTGCTTCCACATGAGCTAAACTCCACACATCCTTCTGTGCTGCGAAGACTTTGAAGCTGCAGGAAAGACCTGCAAGTTCCTTCTATAGACCCACAAGTGGAAGCCCAGAGAAAAAGGTGGTTTCTCAATAGAAATCATGGTTTAGGATTGTATCTTCACATATCAGGAGGGAAAACCTGACCAGTGGCAATGACAGTCCTCCAAAGGTTTGTGTTTGCACTCAGCAGCTTGCTAGTAGGTAGTTTGAGTGCATGGTGGCATTCATGAAGCGTGGGCAGGTTGGATGTATCCTGCATATATCTGGTGGAACCTGCTCTGTGAGGTACAGGGACAACATATCAGCTTTGCTAATGTGGAAGACAGCATTGAGTACCTTGCACTGTCTCTGTACTGACTCCCCAAACTGCAGGGAGCTGTGCAGAGTACTGGGACAGCATAGTGGAACAGGTGAGTCATCCTTCCCTTCCCAATGGGCAGCGGACAGTTTTGTTCACGACTCTGTGTCATCAGTCTGCCCGGTGTCAGGGCCAAACCAGCACACTAGGGAGAAGGACACCTTGTGACAGTCAGAGATTCTCTCTAACTCACTGTGATCATTACTGACTCCTTCAAAAGGGTGGGCTTTCAGTGTCAAACCAGTCACAGATTCTTTTGCAGTATCTCCAAACTCTTTCCATAAGACACATTCTTTCCATAAGACAGAAAATAAAGGATGGGGCTTCCTAAACTGAATAGTTGCTTCAGAGCTATTTTCAGTGTCTAAAGAAGTGGCATCTTGTTACATTACTGCACATTAAGTATATAGGAAATTCCAGCGTCATCTGCCATGGCTTCCCCTGTAAATTTTGGGGGGAAGTCTTGGCTGACGTAATAAGTTGAGGACTGGATTATGTTAATGTCTTGTGTTTGTCATTGAGAGGCTCAACTTTGCTTTGGCTCTAGCCCAGTCTGTATGTTTTAAGTTATTACAGCTTTCTGCAGCAAGCAAGAAACAGAGAGTAGAACAATGGATCTAGAGCACACCTGGTGTTGCAGATCATAACTTTTTGACAGGACTGTGGTAAGTGCCCTCTGTTTCCACAGCCAAAGTGCATCTGTGAGACAGGTGATAACAAAACCTTTCACTCACACAGCTGCAAGAGAATTTTGGGTTTCTGTGTGGACTGACAGACTTTCAGATAGCTTTCAGGTACACAGGGCACTAGCTTTAAAAACTATATATAAAATCCTCTTCATTCTTTACAAGTATTTGTAAAACCAGACCTTTTTCAGCATTCATTTTAAAACTGACGCTTGATCCAAATGTATTAAAAACACAGGTGATTTTGTTTGAAGTTTGGTCTGAACCCTGATTTTGTTCTCTTTGTTCTGCATTCTGCTTATGAAAATTTACTAGCATCTACTAACAGAACAAATGAACAAGCAGCTGAGAAACTATGGACTAGAACATTATATTATTCATTGCAGCTGTATGAAATACCTGCCAATTCCGCTTCATCCTTAGAAGATATCCAGAATGTTATGGTTTTATTTAGGTAACACTTCTATCACAGTGAGACTCAACTTTTAAATTTCACTCTGAAGTAATCAATTTTAAAGCAAACAGGAGAAGATGACTGCAAGGAGGAGCATAGCTCTGATTTACACATGTTTTATTGCAATGGTTTCCAGCACACAAACACGTTGCCAATACCAAGTGACAGATACAAGACCTTGGGATTATGGAAACATCAAAATATGTCAGATCCTACCAGCTTTCAGAAAATTTTAAAAACACTGCATTGACATTATTAAATATTATAGGAGGGTTGTGTTGTTGGAAAGGAAGCAACGGCAAAATTCCTGTAGAAGCGGAACTGCAATTCAAACATAGATAATGCCATTCCTCACATAGTTAGGAAACTGCTTCACACTATTACATGGAACAACCATATAGTCTGGCTTGAATTCTGGAAGGAAACCTTCAACAAAAGAGCAAAGAACAGGATAATAACATTGACCTAAGGATTCAGAGAAGGTGCAGTTCAAGCACTGACAGGAGGCTGTGGATACATCTTCAACAAGGAGGCACAGACAGCCAAACTGCTGGTGAACCAGCTCGGGTTTAGAAGCAGTATTATCTAAGTTTGAGGGGCATCAGGCTTGACCTAATGATTGCTGCTGTTTTATGAACTCCTTGACAAGGCTTATCAGGGAGTCACAGGGCTGTGATAACTGGGCAAGACTGCCTCCAGAACAGCACTGTGCAGACACTGCCTGTCTTCATGCCACATGGATTGATGAAGGGTCTTCACTGTGTTGGAAACCTTTCTCAAAATACCACTGGAACCTGATAGAATGTTTACCTCCCTGTATCCAAGATGTAATCCCTGGTAAGCTTAACATGCCTGTTTATCTTAATTTATATTAAATAGAGATTAATATAGACTTTAATCTTTACCATAGCATATTCCCTGGGATGCTTTTAAAGGAGCTGAACTGCAAGTGCTGCAATTGCTGAAGAGGTCTCAGAACACTACAGGAAGATTTTCAGCCTGACTCCTTGGTCTGGAGCAGAGGGGAGCTGCAGGACTTCATTTCAAGATAGTTAACAGCTGAATGCTGCACCAATGAGGGAGTTGCACAGGGGTCAGGAAGCCACATACATTCCAAGAATTATGATACTCTGTGTTCATCTATCTAGGATGTATTTTTAGATTGTGTCATGCTAACATTTTGGTTTATAGTAGTAGTGCAGTTTTGAAATGAGTCCCTCAGTTTTCCTCATGTTGCTGTGCTTGCTTTTGTTGCATAATACAGTTTGGTGTCTGCAAAATAGATGCCTGCAAACTGGATTTCAGAGAAAACTAAACAAGGGTCTCCACTTCAGAAGTGAACCAAATGTGGCATATTCCCTAATGCAGCCATCAGCATCCGGACATTGAGCGGGCAACTTCGAACAATGTGTGCTATAAGGACATTCGGATCAGGAGATCCTACTAAAACTGGTCTGAAGTGAAAAATTTCAACTATATAGCAAGATGTAGGACTTCAACACTGACTGCTTTGGTCTGATTTACACTTAACATATTGAATCATTTGCTAATGCAGACACAGCCTTAATTCTCCTTTTCTAATCACATACAAAGTTCACCACACACGGATACGTAGATAAAAGTGGTTCCTTACATAATGTTAATACACCTGGTTCCACTACAATCAGTAACATTTTGGCCTTGTGTTACAGAGTGCCAAAATTTTCCTGCAACAAACTCTTATTTTTCAAAAACTCTTAGGAGTCTGAATAATTTTGATGTCCATATGATTTCAAAGAGCCACTACCCGAAAAACAGTGATGAAGTGGAGACCTGCCTTTCCTCAGCAATCAGAGAATGGATCTTTTTTTTAGGGGGGTGGGGTGGGAATTGACCAGTTTTTAATGAGTTAAATTCACTAATATCTGAAGTCATTTTTCAAATTTAAGCTCATGACAAATCTCTGCAATATGGATGACAAATCCAGTATTGGTTCTGGATATTTCTATACAGCCTTCTAAAGAAACACCACATACTGCCTTTTACTGAACTAGACAGAAAAAAATGTGTTTTCCTGTTTGAAATATTTTTTTGAGGATGTGATTGTTGTACAGTGATGGGTGAAATAAAAAAGGATTTAAAAACCCCTCAAAATCCCAACAGCACATGGGAACATAAGGTACTCCGGGAGAACAATTCACATTAAATTTCATACGATCTACCTTTTCAGCAAAGCCTCAGCAAGAGGTAAGAAAATGCCAGTTTATCGAGGTCTTGTTTAACAGAAGTATTTAATTCCTTTTTTTAGACTGATTCCATGAGAACAGCCTGTGTTAGAGCACATAGGACTTCGGATCAAAGCTCCCAAGACTTAAGATATTATGACCCTCAAAAACCAGAAAATAATTGTAGAAGTTTTGATCACCACACCAAATTAAAGAGGGATGGTGAGATTTTAAGTGCTTGCACATCCTGGGTTGGAGTCTTCAGTTAATAGAATCCATAGTCATTTAATGATCAAAATGGACCTATCAGTAGTAAAATTTAATTGAAACCAGAATTTCACTACACATCCGAATACTAAAAATTACATTTATAAGCCATCACTTCAAATTTGTGAAAACATAAAATAATTAAAAAAGACTGTGTTTCTAACTTAGAAAAATAACCTGCTTTTTTTGATTTACTCTTTGCTCTTTTTTAGATGCTCTTTTGCTCTTTACTCTCTGTTCACACAGACATTCATAAGTCATGATAAGCAGTCCAACGTTATGGATTTCCCCTACCCTTATGAGCTGTTCCCTCAGTGACAGGTAGGAAAAGCAAAGCTAAAGTAGCTAATGTGCTTTTTTGTTAAGGAAGAAAACCCCAAAAATAATTTAAATTAGTTACAGCCTTAAATATTTTCCTATCTATAGAGACTGTATATATACACTTTTATTATACATGTGTATATAAAAGAGCCAAACTCTGAAACATTCTTTTCACTTAGGAGAATGCAGTCTTCCTAAAATGCTGCCCGTTTTCTAATTTAGTTTCTTTTCCAATTTAAACAATATTTGGAAATTGTTCGGTTGTACAAATTAACAACATCAGGAATTTTTTTTTTAAACCAAAGGTCTAATTTTAATGGTAATATTTCACCTATAAAAAGTGAGGATAACAAGTTTGTATTCATACAAAGGTGTTAATTAATGAAAGACAAACCTTTGCCAATTATTGACACATTCCTCTGTAATCCTGTTATGTGGAACATTCTAATGAAGTCATAGTTTATTACTAATGATCTAGCTTTGTTCAAAAAAAAAAAAGCCACGAGGGGGAGGGGGGCTGAAATAATTTATTTTCTTTGGTGTATTTTTTATCACAGCAGGTAAGAATGCTGCATTTTGACTGCCACATTGTATGCAGGATGAGGGGGTATGACCTCAGAAGCAGCAACGGAGAACTGCCTCTTTCACACTTCAGCACACACTGCTGTGAACCAGCACTTCGGTCATATTATCCGCTGCACCACAAAGCTGTCCGCTAATTATCTCTGAATACGAATTTTATTGAACCTTAATTTTCAGTAATGGGGCCTGATAGTTTGTGAAGAAAGACAAAAGAAGGGTCCCTTTGTTTTTCCCTCACAATAACCTTCTAGTGCTGGAGCTATGGCAGAACTCATTAAACTTGAACAATGAGTTGAAATATGATCGTGTTATTTTTGTCCCTGCCCCCAAACTAGGCTAGTTCTGTCTGCCAGCCTGTCCATCTGACTAACGATATGGGAAGAGACATTGATTTTTTTAGTGGACACTGTTACAACAGATTTCCAAACTCCCACCAAAACACCAGGAAAATGAATTTAAGCAGAAATTTGATTCTTTTGTACATGTTTGGCAAGATCTCACAGCAAGTATAGCAGTCATCTGGGCACTGTGGAATGGAGATCTGAAAACCTTGATTAAATCAGGTTAAACGAAAGCTAATTTGTGTTTGATGTGCACTGCAGGAACAGATTTACACTAGCTAGAAATACCTTCCATTCACTCAAACTTCAAGTTAAAAGAAACTAATACTAAAAAATAATGTGCAGTTAATTTGTGAAAGGACTGTAGGTTTCTGCTCAGCTAAAGGCTGGTAGATGGGTTTTTCTACTTTCTTCAAAGTCCAGCCTTCTCAAGGGATCTTCCACTAAGCAACAGAACTCAAAAACCATTGCTTTCAGATTTGTGTTTTTCACTCTACTCTTTCTGTCTCCACCAAACACAGATCTGAGCAGCTATGCTGTAAATACCTCGGGATATACACAAATGAAGTAAAAATCACTGCATTACTCAAAATACAAATATCCTGTTATACTGAAACACTTATTTGTTTTAATATGAAAAAAACCCAAACCAAAACAAACAGTAGGTAACTTATCTTTCCAGGATTGTCTTATAAACTCATTGCAAAGGCAATTGGAATTGCTTATCAACACTTTTTTTCTCTTCTAAACAGTCTTTATTTTCCATGAGAACCATCAAGTGGTTTTTTGAAGATATCTTTCTCCAAAGGCTTCAACCATCTTCTCTATGCAAAAATATTTCTTCATACAGTTCTGTGAGTAATACATTTGTAGACAATTTACACAAAATAAGGGATCAACAGCTGGTGTATCAAAGAAAAATCTTAATATTGTCCACTTCGCGATTCTCAAATGTTCTTCAAAAGTCTCAAATAGCTTAATTTTTAATTTTCTCTTCATTTTTGTAGGAGAATATGAATATTACTAACCAAACAGAAAGTTACAAGTTCTGTGATTCCTTTCCTTTATATTCATCCTTGTTTTTCTTTCTGTCAGGTGCTGTTCAATTATTCCTAAGCTAAAGTCACCATTATAAAACTGTCTTGTGTGTACAAATTAATTAAAAAAACAGTTTTCAAACAAAATTATACAAAGGCAGTTCCCTCTCCCATCTCTGTGCCCTCAGAGGGAATGGACACACACAGAGAGGCACATAAACTCATATCTAGCTAGGACTGAGTGTCTGCTAAAGAAATTATAGTTTTGGAGAGTAGGGAAATATGAGATTATTTCAGAGGCATTATAAATACATATATATTTATATATTTCATATATCTCTGCACAGGCATACATATACACACGCACACACACTTCACATACTTATAAGAAGCCCCAAAGCACAAACTCATTTCATTTGACTTTACCTATTCCATGAATTTTAACATTCCATATGAAACCAAATTATCTATACTGTGAATAGTATTGCTGTTTTTATTGTCCTGAGTATTTAAAGGCTGAAATGATGAAAAACTTTACTCTATTAATAAAATTGAACATCTAGTTAACATACTGTGACTGTAACGATTTTGATTTTTCCATGTGTGAAAAGTTGCTCATACTGTGAGTATTTTGTACAAGAACAGCCTGCATTTGCTTCTGAAATAAATCAAAATAAAATCTGAATGTGAAAAATATTTATTAACAAACAATAATTGAATGCCCTTCAGTGATACAACTTTCACAGACTTTTTCCATCATATGAAAAGTCTGACTCTTCTGTCACTTCCACAACTGTCAGTCAGGAGTAATTACACTAAGGTCAACAAAATGACCAGCATTAATACTGGCATAAGAAGACAAACATCGGGAACATAAAACTTTAAAATGCATCACTGGGTTGTACTTTCAAGCTGCTTTGGGGAAATTTTGAAGACTTTTAATGATCTTTTGTTTTATTTCACTAATCCAGAAATCTTTGCCTTATCTGTTTGTTTGCTGAATATCAATCTGATATGAGGAGTTGTATTTCACCTATTAGTTACGTTTTTCTTTTAACACAATAAGTGAACCAGATGGTAAAATGTCAGTCTGATATTTGAAAAAAAGTGAACTAAGAAATAAAAAATGGCTTTGACCAGTGATTAATGTGCACTAAATAAAATCATCTGAACAACAGAAAGCAGATTCATCATGGCTCCTTTAAAAGATTTAAATTGTGATGCATTTTTCAATTAAATAAAGTACTGAGCTGGGAGTTTGTATGCATCTATACATTTTCTCTTAGAGATGGACGTATGACCCTATTTGCTTGCTAGTGTGATACTCGGTAGAAACAGTGCCCCTGACAGCTTATACCACCAATGTAATCTGTTTACAGTAACATGTTCTGGTCTCCAGTGGGAATCTCTGGATGCAACTGGGAAAGAGAGAGACAGCAGAGGAACATACTGTATATTCAAATAATGTATAGAGGTACTGTATATTCCTTTCCAATAACCGCTACATCACTGTATTACAGTTCAAATTCCAAGTATTCAGGGATGTAAATATATTAAACAATGCATCTATTTGTGCAAAGCATTCTTTATGAAGGGCATCCATGTGCTTTTAATCAGTTTCACGCTGAGTGAAAGAAAATTGTAAACTATGCATTGAAAGAAGATTTAGTGAAAGTTATTTTTTCTCTATCTTCTGCATCCTAATTCGATGCTTCCCCTTGCTTTCAGTGATAATATAAGTAATCTTCTAGCAACATTCATGAGTAAAGTTTGATGTGGATTTACACTAGTGGAGCTACATTACAATGGGTAGATTTAAGGTATTATAAAATGAGTTTTTGGATTTGTTACAGAGGTATGAAACCCCTAAGACACAGACAGATAGGACTTCCAACATATGGCAACCACTCTTATTATAAAACAAAACAGTGTTAAGTCAAAGTACCTGATTACAATTCGCCAGTGCTATGTAGCCCTGATAGCAGGCTTATATTTAATGCCACAGAAACAATATAATTTATTTTTCTGTCTTCGCTTATCCCTTCGTTATTGGGTTTCTAGGTTTTGAAACCTTAAGCAAAAGGACAAAATATAAATTGTAGAAAACATCAAAGTATAGTTAAATCAAATGACATTCCATACGATCCTTACAAAGATATCTAACACATTTCTTATGTGCAGTGTGGCTGAATTGCTATCACTGCAGAGCTTTAGTGGTTATAATTAGTAATCTTTTGGGAGCTATGGTAGCACACTTATAATGTCAAAAGTATTTAATTGAATGCAATAGTTAATTTGGCAATGTAAAAATCCATTTGATAATGATTTAAGCTGGCCAAGATTTTAACCTGTTATCAAAGGTATCATTAGGAAACAAAACATAGCAATAAAATTTTGCTACATATTGTTTCTTCTGCCAAGTCTGTTTATATGTTTTCTTAAGTTATCTTCTTTGAGATGTATGTTTTAGAGCTAGAGCATCTAACACCACATCTGCTTGCATCTACACATGCACTATTAAATACAATTTTTAGTGGACATCATATCATCTAAAGCATGTAAATTAAGAAAAATGTGACTGTGATGGACATGTCAAAAGAAAAATCACTGAGCCCAATAGCCTAATAAACAAAATTCCGTTTGAGAAGTGAATTGACTGACAAGCAGCTCCTAACAAATAAATGCACATTAGATTCAGATGCATACAGGGGTATCAAATAACTAGATAATTTATCACCAGTCAAATTTAAAACCACATTTGCTTGTCTTGTTCTATGGTTCCCATGCACTGCTATCTTATTAACAGGACTTTAATTCTCATACTGACACACAAAAGTGTTTTACTCTAATGAACTGTCTGCTCCTTACAGAAATCTGGTGGTAATGTAGGATGTTAGTTACAATAATGATAATCTTTAGTATTTTTAGCCTGTCAGAACCTGCACGGCCAACAACAACCAGTCTTTTACTAAAACTCTACCTCATCAAACTAGCTTAATTAGCAATTCAACTCCTTATTTTTGTTTTGGATTCCCCTCTGGCTACTAATTAAAGCTTAATCGAAACTGCTGAACTGAGGTTGTAAAGAATTCATTAATATTAAAATTAGCCCCAACAATTTTTTGGGGCTGGTGCAATTTGTATTTGTTACTGTCAGGGTTTGAAATTCAGTGGAATTGTTAAGAAAGCTGTACTAGAAATTTGCTGTATATTCATATTATAAGCAGAACAAATATGATGAATACCAATAGTTGAACAAGTAATTCATGTTTTGAACACGCGCAGTTCACATTACTTTTGTCACTGTTTAATACCAGCAGACAAAATATATTTTCAGATCATTATTCCAAAGTCATCCACATTTCTTTATCCTCCTAAGTGCTTTCATATTTTGGATAAAAGGGAATAAAAGACTCTGGAAAAAAAAAAGCAAAGATTGATTTTATGTATTATCTTGACAAGATTAATATGTTTGAAAAATGAACAGATTTACCACTTCACTTTGATTTTTCCACTTTTCTTAACATCAAAGATTACTCCAGCTGCAATAATGGTCATTCTGAGCACTGAGATCAACCAAACTATGAGCTTCCGTAAAGGATATGTTTTTGCTGGTAACATTTCTCTCATCAATTTTTTTTTTTTTTTAATAAGAGAGTAATACATTATTTTCTAAATTAAAATGAGCATCTCAGTGCTTTATAAATTATTTAAAGGTATTCTTTTCTGAACTCAGTTTATTCTTTGTAATGAGTTTAAATGTATTTTTAATTAAATTACTTAGCTTACAATAAGAAATCAACTTATATTTGAGTATTACTAAATACTTTCATCAATATGAGTGAAGCATATTTGTGTTTGGTTTTTGTAAATTTCATGAAAAATGTAAATAAGTAAGGCAGTCTTTTTATAGCAGATAAAAATGATTTTCATAATTCAAGTTCACTTTTCATTTTAACTTTTATTCTTTAATATTTTTATTGGAACATGTATATTTATTTTACCCTACAGGAAATTTTTTCAAGTATGTTTATAGGAAACAAACTTGTTAAGACTAAAATATACAGCAACTAATACTGTTTAACATATTTTATTAAATATAAACATTAAGATTATTTATATAATGCAAAACTTTACAAAAATATACATGAAAAATTACATATGCATCTAGGTTTCATTTAAATAACATTTATGACAAAACAATCATGCACATATTTAAAAATCAACATATGTCCATTTTTTACTCACTGACTAAATCAACAATGGCATACAAGGCACACAATTTAAAATCTTGGTGACAATTTCCGTGAAGTTATTCAAATACAATTTGACTTCTGACAAGAGGATGTAATTTATAAAACAGAACATGCCTATCAGTGGAACCTAAATTTGCATAATGAGGATACTTTCATTTCTGCAAGCACAGTTTTTGACATCCCAACTTGGAGCGCTGGAAGAATCCGGTGAAAAATGTCAATACACATAAGTAGAGAAATGATGAATAAAATACCCATAACATTTATCTGATTTGAGTAAACAAAATAAATTTTGCTTGCAAAGTAATGATTTTCAAAACTCTAATAATGTGTTTCCTGAATGTATAAAAGTCTAGCACTGTCTTTAGCTGCAATCAGCCTTGTAAACTAAGGGAAGTGTTCTGATTTTATCATTAGATGGCAAAACTACTATTGTGACATTAATGTTATGCATTTTTTAATCAATGCTTTGATTTCATTCTCTGTTGCATTTCCTATAAACATAGTGCAGTAGTAACATTAGAATGAAAAGAAAAAAGCATGTAGACTTTCCATTAGTAGTTACACTGGAAATTGGTTGCTAACTTGGTATAGTTGGATGAGAACATCCATCATTCTTGAAATGGAGAGAAAATAGTTGTTTGCCCTCCCCAGATTTTTCTGAGTTATCATTTCAGGTAAACATATGTTCAGAGTTTAAATTTAACAAATGCTGGAATAAATTTGCTTTAATTCAGCATCTCTTACACACTCCACCAAAAGGGATAGCATCAGATGACAATCAAAACCAAGCTACCTTTATGTTTCAAAGCAGATTACAATGTATCTATTTCAGAATTGCTAAAGAAAACCTGAACTGTCAAGAGGGAGTAATAACATAACATCTTTAACTGAAAATTAAAACCGAAGGTACACTCAATTTTTTTAAAAAAATATATACTAGAAATTATGGCTTTTCTTTATACAAGTTACTAACAGCACCTTCCAGAATTAGAAATAAAGGAAATCTATTTTATTTTTTATTACTCTTGCTGCTTGTTTATATTTTCCCAATTCCCTAAACTTTAAAATTACGTTTGTTTTATTTTTTGTTTATGGTGAGCTTGACTTTATGGTCTCTGTGATACTACTATTCAATTGTAGAAATTCCAAGGGGAATTACTTCAAAACCAGATGTTTCTGTAAAAGTAGCATGTAACATGTATATAAAATATCTTAAAGATTCTGAGGCAGAGAAACTTTTTCGTTGACCTTCAGTGTTATAAAATCTAACAATGCAAGACAGGAACAGAAGATCAGGGAAAAAATTAAAATGCAAAACAAAGCAAGGAGGCAAATCTCAGTGCAGTGTCATTTTAATTCTAAATCAGAATTGTTTATTTTCAAGTTAAAGAACTAGATCATGGCTTTGAAAACTAATGGTCATCATATGCTTTATTCAAGCTAGTACTTTTCACACATATACATCATTTACTAAAGTGAAAGAAGAGCATACCACCTTTATTTAAGACCCCAGACTCTCAAATATATAAATTTATTAGGTGATCGATAAATATGGCTATAAATCCAGCAGTTTTACAATTAATTATTTCTTACAATTCTTACAATAAGTATTGAAAATGTTCCAAGCGGAACTTGAACTTGACTATGACTGCCAGCCACAAAAAGCTTGATGCACAGATAACACGAATAAAGATGAATCAATTTCTCTCAAATACTATGAAACTATAATAATAAATAAATTCATGGAACAAGATCACTGGCAGCATATTCAAGCAAAGAGTAATTGCTTCTTAGCTGTTCTCATCGTTATCATTTTGAGATAAGTAGGCTTTTTATAAACATTTTCGGCTAGGAAACTTCACCACTTCTCCTTAAAAATTCTGTTTTATTATCAGTGTAGATTCATAGCAAAGAAATAAGAAGCTTGCTGTTCAAACAGCTGAAAGGGGAAAAAATGAGTTGTTTTAACATTTCTTTTGCATCTTTAATTTCTTTCAATGCTCTGTACATCGTGAATGTGTCAGCTGAACACACATCTCATTTTCAGTTGCTAACATTTCAGGTACGATAGGATCATACACAATGGATGGATAAGAGCATTTGTAAGGTTGGGATGGAAGCTTGCTTCAATATGCTGTGATGCTTGTGCATCCACAGTAAATGTGATTGGTTAATGCTAAGCTGTTAAGTCCTCTTTTTCTCCAGGTCAGTACATGTTTATTCTGTGTTTATCCTACAAACTCCTTCTACATATAAACACACCTAATTCTGTATTGCATATGTTCAGGAATTATATCTGCAAAGAAATGCTAAATTTTTTTGTAATAAATATACTACTCAGACATGAACCCTTTTTATTCTGAATTTTCCTAATATGGAACCATCACAAATGGAGCTCTGTAGCAGCAGATCACCTGCAAAATCAAAATCTTTCCCAGTTTTTAAAAAAACCTTTCCCAGCTTGGTTCACACTCAGAAGTGGGATCAGACATAACTGCATATTGCTTTTGGTCTGACTTCTGCAACAGAAAAAATATCCCAATATGCTGGCATATGTCTCAGATATTTTCACATTTGGGCAGAGTAGGAAAGACTTGAAGATTTTTCACTGAAAAAGGGGCTCACAAACATTTTAAAATATAGACTTATTACATATCTACTGTTAAATTCAGCAGAATAGATCGCAACAGCTCTATACAGCACATAAAGCTTCTTCAAAATTGAGAGAGCATACGACACCATGCTGGGACAGGAGGGAAAACTGTGCCCTCTCTAATTCCTCACTGATTCTGCCTGTTCTCTTAGAAGACCCACAAATACTAAACTGAGGCAAAATTTAGTGGGTTATTAAAACTGGACAGCTAAGTCAGAGAATGCATCTCAGCGTTCTTGGAAAATATTCAGACACTGCTGTTCCAGAAGAGTGGGAGTGAAGCTCTCTAAGCAACAGTTAACAGAAACATGAAGACAAATGCAGTATGTTTATTGCCAAACAAGGGACATGAATGAGGGATGGCAAAAATATCTAAATGTTGGGATTAGTTTACCCATATAATTATATTTTTAAATGTATCTAAATACTAAGATTTTCAGTCCCTTTTTTTAAAATTTTTTTTTCTGCTTTTTATTGTTGTTGTTTCTATTGTTTAAATATTCATTGAAATATAAAGGCAAACATTTGTTTCCAATTGTGGCAATTTTTAGGTTCACAGATCTCTTCCTAAATGCTCACAAAGCCATCTCTTTCTAATATTAATAAATAACTCTGCTTCGAGCATTCATGGTCCTACAAGCTGAAGGGTTAGCAGTGCCTGGGTCCATGATGTTCTGAGTGAACTGTGCTACATTTTAAATTTAATTCCTGATCTGAATAGTTTTACAGTTTTCTATACCTGTACATTGAAATAAACAGCACACTCCTCTGATCCACACCCGAGCTGAAGTGCTTGCGTGTTGCTGCTGTTATTAAGACAATCAACGTTAAGTGTTGTATTTGACATTCCAGAGTATTTTAAAAAATACAAGGATGAAGTCATCTATAAAGCTATGCTCATTGGTGGCAGCAATTTTGTTCACACACTGCAAACACAGTATTATAAAAAAGATAGTCCTCTTGACTTAAATCCTAGATTACTGGATTGTGTTTGGCTGCCTTGGAGAGCAGTGCTGGGTTTTGGGAAGGAAAGCAATGCACAGTCAGGAGGAAGAGATTAACGAACCACAGTGATTTGGCTTTTGCATTCCCCCCTTATTCCCATTTTTTGCAATCCAGTTTGCATGAGTTGCATGATACCCCCTTGATTGCCTGGCTGGAGAGCAATGGATGCCCTTCTCTGTAGATCCTTTGAACACCATGGCTGTGGGTCTTGTGCTCTTATAAACACCATCTACAGTCTTGCTTTCACATTTCAAAGATATTGGAGCACTAACTCGACTCACACAGATTTGTGGGGTTTTTTTTAAATGGAAGCCAAATGCACACATTTTGGAGGTAAATTATGCAGAAAAATACTTCTTATTTCTGCTGAAGCAAATGATTTTTAAGTAGGTTTCATAATTACTTCGGATGGAGAAGGTTCTTTTTCTCTTTGGTCTATTCACTTGCAGTTCATATGAGGAAGGATTATATTACTATCATTACACAAACACTTAAATGGGTCCATTGATTTGTTTAAAATGTGATATCAATAACAGTTAATTATTCAATATCTGATCATTAATTTTGGGCAAATGATCAGAGACCCCTAGGTCCTTCTAATTTTGCTTGGCTCAAAGGAGTAAATGAAATCTGTTTGTTAAAAGCATATGGCAGACTGCTAAGAATTCATTTTCAGTCTTGCTACAGTAAAGTAGTGTTTTAAACAGATTCATGAAATGTTTTAATACTACTCAGGCAAACCAATCAATAGAAGAAAAGTTAAACACCCAGTCAAGGGGAGTATTATCTAGCTGTCTATATCTTTCATCTAAACTGACACCTTGCCATGTACTCTTCTGTGGAAAACAATTTTTTACTTACTTAAACAGCCTGTTTTTAATTAATCCTTACCTCTTTTCCTTGTATTTTAAGCTATCTTAAGGATGGTTCATACCTACTGGATGCAGCAGTACCAGATGATGTTCAAAAAGCAGTGCTTATATAATGAGGGTATCGTTAGTCCTTGCATTTTTTTATAAAAGTTCATTTAAAGTGTGCTTTCCATGCCTATGTCATTACCCAATTGCCACCTCTTGGAGATTTACTAACAATTAATAAGAAACACAACATTTTCTCTCGCTCCATCTGCATGGGATTGAACTCTGAAATTTCCAAAGAATAAATTAAAGTAGAATTAAGGTTACAAAATAGAGTGAATGTCAAGCTGAAACTCTTTTCATTAACTCAATGCTTACTTCTGTCAAGGTCTGCAGCACGTATTTGATTCTGTAACATCAGTGTACTGAGATCATTCCAATATCATAATAGAGCATGTTTAAAATGAGCAATTGAAAACTTGCAGACTTAGCCCTGGATTTATTTGCTTTTCTTGGCAAGGTGGACAAAAACTAGGCTGGGTGGAGAACTGGTTTCCGTTCACTTCAGTGGAGTTCATGTCATGTTTGGAGTGTGCAAGGAGAAATCCTGGGAACGGCAGAGTGTTGTGAGAAGCCACATGGTGTTACTTCTTCACGGGCCACATCCTCATTCTGAATTCATTTTAGTAATTAAGGTCCCTGTGACACATACTGTGTAAGCAAGTTTTCAAGAAATAGAGTGAGAGACAAACTTGTCCATCATGTGCAGTATGTATTTTGAGGAATGTTGTACAAAGCTTATTAGAATAACAGAAAGGTTGTGATAATTCCCAGGTGTGAAACCAGAGTGGGAGCAAGTCTTGGGAGATGTACCTGTGTCCACCCTTTATGGTGGCAAAACAAACTGGAAAAAAATATAGTCTTAATAAAGGGAAATCACTGTTCTGGTAAAAAACCCCAACACCTTAGTTCAAAATTGCAGCTGTGTCACTTAGTGAGTGTTACTGATGTGATCACCAGAGGTCAGTGTCACCACAGGCTGCAGCACAGACAGAGCAAGAGATGCTGTTTATAAGCGATGAAAACGAGCTTGCCTGATCCCTCCAGAGTTTGTCTGTGCTCCAACACCAAGTATAACAAATTCACAAGCCTCCCTCTTCTTTGTAAGATGGAAGGTGTATGACTGAGGGGAGCACTGAGGAAAACGAAGGACAAGGAAAAGAAAGAATTGAAGAGCTGGAGGGAAGTGGGAGCAGGAATAAAAGCACAACTTGGCCGACTGCTTTGTAACCATAAAAAATATTGCCGTCAGATTCTCAAGCAGGCAAGTCCCACCTGTGTTAAGGCATGTACCTAGCAATATAAATTATTGTCAGCTTCAAATGTTGAAAAATTATGAGTCTGACTCACAACGTTTAAATAATTAAAAAATACTGGTTTCTTTTCCTTTGTTCACAGGGTGGTTTGGTTTCAGGGTTTTTCCCCCCCCATATTCTCAAGCTTTGCTCCACTAACATAACACCTGAGAAGGTGTGTGCGCATGAGTGTGTATGCATGTATATTTAATGACACGTGAATTCTTCAGGCGGTGTAGTCTGTCTCCAGGGGTTGCAGTTTAAGAAAAAATAGAAGATGCAGAGAGCTGGGAACACTGCTTCCCCAGTTGCTCACTTTCTTTTGACAAATGTTCTTAAAGCAATGGCCTTTGTGCATGGGTCAGAGGTGATTGTTAAGTGTGTGGGCTGTTGTTGCTCCCTTACCCCTTAGATGACGAGCCCCGCAACTCACTGAGTGTACAACCGATGCGTCCCTCCACCCTTGTGTACCACCCCTTCTGAAGATATATCGGGTTGTGAGCCTTCACGCAGGGAAGAGCAAAAGTTACGTGAGGGATCAATCATCCAAGAGCAGAAAAGAGAATAGAAAGGCTCCCACATTAGTGTTCTTGGGGTACCTGGAGGCATGTGAATAGATTTAACAGCAAGTGCTTCGCCCATACTGGCTTTTTTGGAAGTTAATTTCCTACCAGCTCAGGCAAGCAGCAATGGTAATACAAATACCGGTTCAGAGAAATCCTGGAGTTAGATGTCCTGTATTCTAGCTGTCTTCTGCAGTTGTTACTGTTGGATGTTATAGAAAAAAAAAAAAAGAGGATGAAAATATTCACAAAAAATATTCTTTTTGTAAGATTTACTGTTTGACAATGGCAGAATATTTCTTTATGAAAGGATCTGTGGGTTGCAACCAATGACCTTTTTCCTTCTGGAGAGTGGAGTCTCATTTTGGCCTTTGCAGTCCACTGCTGCTCTTTTGTTTGCAATGTTGGGGTCCAAACATCAATCCAGCCACACAACTCAGAAGTTGTGGTGTATCTGTTGTAAAGAAATGAGCTTGTTTCCCAGCTCCCTCAGAAAAACTCTGTGTATTAACAGAAACAGCTTCTTTTTCAAAATGTATTAATGGCCAGATTTGGAAAATGGCCAACTCGGGTCTGGGAAGAATAATTTCTTGAGTAACCTGAGACATTTTTTACAATTGAAGAACATAGACTATCTCTCATATGAAAGGCATATACCTGATACCAGGCACAACCTAAGTGTTTATCCAACCATATCAGCTGCTCTCAGTTCACTCCAGGGTAAAATCCTCTTCAGTACTATTCCAGAAAAATGATCCTGCTTATCAAAAGGAATTATCTAGATAATGTCATGACAGAGACATGACAAACTTGCTTTCTTTGCACAAGTCTTAGAGCTAAGCAAATACAAATTGAGTCTTTTTCCCAAGGCAAAATGCAAGCTGATTTTTGCAGAACCCAACAAAAGAAAACTAGGACAGTCCTCCACACTAAGCTTTAGTGTATCACAAGCTGAAAGTCCTAAAGCAGGTAGTCCTTGATCAACACTCCGTATTACTAAAGTCTATAAATACTGGACAGTGTAGTATATTTGTTCCAATATACTTCATCTCAACATAGTGCTTTGAGCAGCTGTGCAATCTCTCTCAGAAACTTATATCATCCACCATGAAGATACAAGTTGTACTGCAATCGGCTGAACAAGTACACACTCCTATTTACAGTCATACTCTCTGAGATCGATCATCAGGGTAAATAATCCACAGAAGCAGATTCTAACAAGTTTACGTTACTGCACTGAATCAATGGCACAGGATTTAAAATAAAAACTAAAAAAATAATATAAATCTAAGGCAAGAATTAGGTACATTTGCATGTTTGTATTTGCTTTTTTGCTTTGTTTTTCCCTAAACACTTCAGAAATATTTTATCACACATTTCTTGTAGAAATCATTCTCTTTTCTGCCCCCCCCAATACACTTCATCTTTCCATAAGTGACTCACCTCACTTCAAGGGTGTCCTTGAGTCTAGAAAAAATTAAGACAGATGGGAAGAAGCGTTTCCCTAAGAATTTGAACATAGGAAAAGTACTTTGACACCTAAAATAAATGTCTCTTCTATAATTCTTATTTCTTTGTATAGTTTAGACTGTCTTAAAGTATTAACTCAGAAACACTCTTCTGTCATATTTAATGGTGGTTAGGGAACAACACACTAATTGTAAAGTTATAATAATAATAATAATAATAATAGCCCATGTCAGTATGGTAGCTGGTAGGGATGAGTACATTTAAGAAGTCTGATGAAAAGCATGAAATTTAATTAATTCTATTTGGCAAACTTCCGAGTTGTGTCAAGACATGGCAGCAGCCCACTTCTGGGTTAACCCTGTGAGGGCTGCTGAGCCTCCAGCAACTGGCAGCTGAAAAAGTTGCCATGCCAGTTAAACTGACCCCTCCCCCCTTTTCTGTGCTGTGGGCACCTCATAAGGGGAGCAGAAACACCCAGACACTGTAGGTAGCAGACGCAATGAAAATTCTCCCCAGAGGATGAACATGTATAAAAAAAGAGACAATGTTATAAAAATCTGTACCTCTAGGTTGCTAAAATGGGGTAACAACACCTTGCACCCTACAATGAGCTCCGAATGCTGCAGCACGCTTTCAGTTCAGAGAGAAAAAGGCATCAGTGAAGACAGCAGCTGTACAAGAAAATCCCTTGTTATATTTGCCAATGTTTATGGGTGCCTGAACTTGTATGAGATGGATGAACAGTGGAAGAAAGGAGGCAGCGTATTCATGTTACTTAGCTGTAAGGACTTAATACGTATATTTAGAACTGCAAACTTCCCTTAGTTTCCATATTTCTGCTAAGGGAAATAGTTTCTGCAAGGAACAGAGCTTAGGTGCCCTCAGTCACTCTCTGCAGGGATCTACTTCTCTCTCTGGCTAAATAAAAAGGATGGGAATGCTCCTAAATCAGATATTCAATTATCCTATCATTCTCAAGTTAGACATCTAAATGAACTGCCTCAAGCTACCTATCAGTTCATTTTGGATATCCCCTCCTGCTGGGCGCTCAGGATGATGCCACCAAGGGTGGCCTGCTTGTGCTGTAGAAGAGGAGACCGACCTGAGGAAGAGGTGAATTGAAACAATTCAGAGGTTTTCAAGGTTCTAAATGACATGCAGTTGAGTAGGACATGTGGAGGACTTTAAAGTGCCAGCTGGTTTACTCACTATAAGAAAGAGAAAAATGCTGGGTGGAAATAGGCAATTAAAAAAGAAGAAAAAAAAAAAAAAGAGTTTTTCAGAAGGAAATAGTTTGGCAAGACTTTGGTAACATGTTCAGGGGTTAAACAAAGTGGCTGGGTTTCAGTTTTTGCCTTGCTGTCAGTGATCTGCTTTCACAGAGTAACCAAGAAGGATGAAGAAAAAGCCTGGAGACGTTTGTGTCCCTGAAACATGCTCAGTTTCACACAGATCTGCTAGCTCCTGCTCTGAGACCCTATTACTTCCACACCATCTAAACTGTAGAGCTGTGTAGCACATCCTGAGTGTCTATTCCCATACATCTTGATCTTCCTTTCCTAGGATGGAAGCTGTGGTCCCAGTTCTTACCCTCACAGGCAGGAAAATGTTCATAGAGGAAGGGCAGGGAAGGGGAAAGTGTTTGTATGGGAGCAACGCAACAAGGAAGCAGAGAGCTGAGACGCTTTCTGCTGGGACCTACTGAAAGCCATGTAACCTTTGGAGAAATTGAAAGACAGCTCTAATAATCTGCAAGCAATCTTTAAATGTGTAAACTCACAGTTTCCCCAAGGAAACAAAAAAGATAAAAAATCCTTGTTCCTGCAAGGCTGGAATTTCTTTGCCTACATGTTTTGCTATAACCACTGGTCAACTAACTGTGACTACAGCTCTGTGCCAGCTTAGTCTGCTCTGTAACTCCATGGTTATTTCTGCTGCCTGGTACTTATACTAAAAATCTCCAGTTCTTAAATCTGATGCATTAATTCTGGGCATGCAGTTGATAGCACTCCAGACTGGAGCTGTAGCGACACCTGTAATGCTATGCAGAAAGAAGAGTTTTGGTCTGAAGTCTTATCTTTGTTCACGTAAAGCCCGTCACTTCAGCTCTCAAGGCAGATAAATTTCTTGCAGGGTGGATTCTCCTTCTCTTTTTCCAAGTCTTGCCCTCAAAAGCCTGGGCTTCTCATAGGCAGTCAGGGAAAGTTCTTGCAAATAGAACTAGTTCAAGCTATTTGAAACCATGTTCTGTGACATATTTGAGATTCTAAACTATTAAGGGCTTGTTTTCAGTTCATAACAAGAAACCGTAATCTATGTGATGTACATTTATGTATATGCTGCTTGCTTTACTTTTAAAAGACAACCAGAGAGACCTGCTGGCAATTTTCTACAGAGGTGGAAGTGGAAATGGATGTGGATTTTAATACAAGAATATCACCTACTGTCTGAATAGGCTTAACACATGGTAAAGTGTGAGGTTTGGACACAGATTTGTGGTTCTTGAGGAGATTGCTTAAATGCTTGTCTCTGTCGGCCTGACCTGACTCTCATCCTGTGGAGGCTTAGCCTATTTCTTTTAGAAGATGAACACAGACCAAAAATTGAGAGATGCAGCAATCTCAAATTTAGAACAACAAACTAGAAATAAGATTGGGTTTAGAGCTGTTCTACTCACTATTTAAATTCAGCTCTTGGAATAAATTACAGAGCTGTAGGTACATAGATTATGAAACCCAAGAAGACAACCGGGTTCATTCATGGTTTTACCTCCCATTTAACAAATATAAAAAGCCTGTTAAACACCTTGATTTCATTCCAAATCATCTCTTCTTGGAACTGCATAATTTACTAAAACTAGACTTGATATAATTTTTTTTTCTGATGGGGAATCTATCACGTGTGTTAATATACTGTTTGGGATTTAATTGCTGTCACTGATAGAAAGCAAACCTAGTTTCCTCTCTGAATAAATCCTAACTGACCTTCCAGCCATTGGAGTGTGTGACAGTCTGCAAGTCAGAATGAACTGACTATGTCTTTCTCCACCATGGCTCTTCTCCTAGACTTGATCAAGTCACCTCTTATTTCAGTTTCTGACTACATTGGTGTTGTTATAGTCATGATGGCCTGAAGGTATAAGCAAAGAAGCCTTCATAAGGACCAGCAGTAATTTTTATAAGACAGGTTGATACAGTTGGGAAAAAGAGGAGATTTCAGGCTTGTGTACCTGAGAGGTCATCTGTTTTTTCCAAGGATATCAGATAGACATAAAAAAAAATACTTCTTTCTGCAAACACCACCTGACTTATGAACTATACAGACATAATTTGTTGGGATTGGTTATTGCAAAGGCAAACTATAAAGCTCTGACACTATTCTGATGGTTTTTGTCTGGACTGGGAAGATCAGAACTGGCAACAGAGGTTGTGTGATGTGCGATGTGAACATATGGCTACAGGCTGGCAATTCTTATGCTCTTCTCTTCCCACTACCTTCCTGCTAGGGCTATGCTACAACACTATGTTGCTTGCTTATATGCAAGTTATCAGGAGATTGACCCAATTGGCACTGTGTCAGCAGTCTACCCTCATTTTTATTAATCCCTGCTCCAGTTTCTTAGCCACCCTCAAATTTTGTCAGTGTTCGCTTTGTCTTTGAATCATGCAGATGTAGTTCTCGAGGGGTCTCTAAAGGGTAATCTAGACTGTATCCCTACTAGGAATCAGATGCAAGTGAACTTGAACTGCCCCAACTTAATAAACTCTTAAAAACCTTCACCACAGCTTCCCTAGGTATTGTCTTTGTATAGTTAACCATACTATATTTCAGAAAGTTCTACCAAATACCTATTCTTTTTCTCTGCACTGATACAAATATTTCACAGCAGAGCATTAAAAATTGATCCCTGAAGACCTGACTAGGAAAACATAATTCCCTGTTTGCAATTACAAGAAAAAAATGTACTTTTTAAGTTATTCAACATACACCACGTTGAGTTTATTATCGTGCTACTTTCTTAATCAAAATTTTGTGAGGTACAAAGTCAAATGCCTTACAGTACTTGTGTGAACATTTATTACCTTTATCAACAAAACACATGCAAGTTTGAAAGCTAATGAGCTATCCAAGATAGTTTTCTAATCATCCTTATTCTTTCCCACTAGAAATACCCAAACCTAATCTCTTCTCTGCCAAGCCCTTCCACTGGCTCATTTGAAATATCTCTTTTTTAGAAAACTGGGAAGAAAAGAACTTTGGGTTTGGAAAGGGGAAGAAGCAAAGCTGTTGTTTTCTGCTTTCTCTTTACCTCTTCCCATAGCCTACATGAAAAAAAGCTGGCTAAGTGGTACACACGCATAATTAAAATGAGGTAATTTTGGAAATAATTCGAACTTACACTGAAAAAGTGACATATTAGCTCACAAATGATGTGTTTCAAGATTAGAGGTGTGCATAGGTTAAGTTTAAGTTGATTGTTAAAACATTACAACTGTCAATTAAAAAA
The DNA here is from genome assembly GCA_033558235.1 of Neomorphus geoffroyi. Classification (NCBI taxonomy): domain Eukaryota; kingdom Metazoa; phylum Chordata; class Aves; order Cuculiformes; family Neomorphidae; genus Neomorphus; species Neomorphus geoffroyi. Next base: position 32,984,203 of record JAUMJM010000005.1, on the reverse strand, counting down.
ACCAACAACCCTACTAACTACTGTCATTTTCAGAACAAGTGAATGAGAACATCAAGCAATGAATTGAAATTAAGTTGTTTCTCAGTAATCACAGTCTATCTAATTTCCTACCTCTTAAACATCTGTTCCTTATACATCAAAGGAAGGGTGGATAGATTAAAAGTATCTGGACAGCTTAGCTAGCTACTGGAGAGACTTCCTTGCCAGACAGAAAGTTTCCTATTATACCCAAACTAAGATGGAACCTTGAGTTAATTTTCCTTAGATACATTTTAGCTATAAATCCAGTATTTCAACAAAGAACCCATGCTGAATCAAATGCTTTAGAATCAGAGGACAACAAAAAAATGAAAGTGATTATTCATAATATTCTCATTATATTCATTATAAAATCATTTTCTATACATTCTTCTCCTCAGTTCCTTTAACTGAAATCTGACTGAAGAGAAGTCCAAGTTCAGTGTAATGTAATTTAATGTAAGGTTTAGCTAGGAAGAGGTAATGAACACCTGTATCAAAAGTGGTGGTTACCATAAAATGATATGTGTGTTAAATATTTACCAGATCGTAGTATTATTTTCTGCTCTAAATTTAAGGAACTACTTAGTGTCCTAGGCTTGATGATGTGATAACCCTTGGTAAATATTGATTTTTAAATGGTGACCACTGTACAAATTTATACTTGTTAATGGGAAGGCCACAAAGCAAACAGTACTAATTGAGCAAAATCAAGGCACTTCTTCAGCTCATATGTTTGACTTGACATATTGTGACAGACATAATGCAGCTCCCAAGTTTTTCTCACAAAAATAATGCTCATCATACCTCCAGCTAATATGGAGATGTTAAGGTAAAGAAGAAAAAGGCTTATAATCTTTCCTTGTGTAATGTACACCTTTGAAAGAAGACAAATAAGATATTAAATGCTCTCAAAAGACTCATCATTGTATCGTCTCTTACCACATATTATTGTTACCTTATACATTCATTCATATTTTTTTGCCGTTTTATGTTTGTGCTTTCAAACTTCAGGGGCAAGTGGAGGTCTGATGGCAAAGCTTTTCCTCAGACCATGATTCTAAGGATTTACCTTGTCTTTCCTCAATTCAAAGGCTCATTCAGAAGAGGGATAGAAGAGTCACTCTCACGTAACAGGTCTATATTTTATGCGTGCAGAAAGTGAGGTGTTAAGATCCACAGAGCACAGATCTCAGCCATATGGCTTGAAGGGTCTTCACAGCCACTGCACAGTGGCTTTAAAGTAAGGCTGGGGAGACCATTCATGTGCTTGCTATCATGTTAATCTGCACTAAAACTCAGTTACACTGTATTTTAAGTAGAGTGGGGAAGAATTCAATGTGCAAGTGATGTAGAGTTACTTATTGGGTGCAAATACTTTGCCCATGTTCCAAGAACACTTAGCATGTTATAGACTGCACACTGCAAGATTCTTCATTTTAAATGCATAGAATTGAAGAGATTGTGAGATTATTTAGAGAAGCTACTTATATATTGCTGGCCCTTAAATTTCTTCCCCTTACTTTCAGACTGAGCACCCCAGTTAAGGCTGGAGCATATCTTCTGAAAAGACATCCTGACTTGAGATGAGTTGAATTTTCAAAAAATTGGAAAATCCCCAACTTCCTTGAAGAGAACTTTATCAGATTGTACATTGCTCCCCTGCCATTTCAAGCATAGTGAGAGTCAACACTCAAAAATTTTCTTCTGCCAGAATGCAGAGAAGCAGCAAATCAATCACAGTCAGACTTGGTATAAATAAAAAATAAAATAAAAAATCATTATGCTTGTATAGGGCAAATCTTTATCAAGAGCTTTATGCCTAGAAAGGAGGTGGTATAGAAAATTATTATAGCTGGATAGAGCAGGAGGACCTCAAACCAGATTCACCTTCTCTTTTAAATGTCCACTAGACAGAAGAGTTGTTGAAGGAGTACTGGGAGTGTGGCAATAATGACTCTTCCAAGCTTGCCTTTGCTCAGTCTGTTGCAGTTTATATGTGTGGAAAGAGTAAATGTAACCTAAGCCCACTGAGCTGGGTAGTCAGATAACTTCAGGCCAGCTATATTTAAAGATTAAACTTTCCAAGAAGAGCTTGTCTCAATAAACTCCTGTTTTACCTCAGCCTTTCACCTTCTTCTGCAGGGCAGCCTCTTCTAAAAGTTTTCATGATTTTTGAAATGAATATTATGTTTCGTGTAACTGTCTCCTGCAGCTTGGCTTGATAGTTAAAGATCCCTCAGCATGTTTCATTCATGATTTGACCTGTATTTCAACAATGACCTCCATAGATAAAAGCTAGTATTGGTAGCTGTTGTGTACCAGTCAGCCATCTGGGCTCTTTTGTTTGAGCAGGATCTCCTCTAGACCTCTAACTTTTAATGGCGCTACTAGCTTATGTCTGCAAGGAAAGTAGTTGTCAAAAACGATCAATTAGCAACTGAGAACATTACTGGGGTGTTTCTGGTGTTGTTGCTGCTATAAATTATAGCCTACATTTTTGTAACTATGGAGCAATTGTGTATTTGCATAAAAATAGGGGTCATTGGTACAAGAATATTAACAGGTGCTTCCAACAATCTTATTAATTCCTTAGACAACAACAATGTGTTACCAAAACCTTTGACATTGTCCTAGTGGTGCTTTTACTTAAAAATGTTGAAACTGGAGAGGAAAGAAGAGATACATTTACCTTTCTAAATGGAAAACCGGTACAACCTTTCCTTAAGTGAAGATATTAGGTATCACAGTGAGCAAGGCTGGCTAGTGAAGAGAAGTGAGCCTTCTCCAGCTGAATCACAGAAGGGAGGTTTCAGCCCCTCTGTACCATTTCTAGGGACAGGCCTCCCATGAGTTGCACATGTTGCAGAGCCACGTGAGAAGCCTCCCAGAAGCCTGGCTGACATGGTCAGTGGAGGTTGCAACTGCTGGAAACCACACACTTCATACTGTGTTAAACTGGCAGAAAATTCTTGGCAGAAAATCCTATGGAGCTGAAGGTTTTCAAAAGCCCTACTAGCGTATTATTGATGACACTTAAGTCTTTCTGGCTCAGCTCTGTCTTTTCCAAGATTTTGGGACTGACTCATCTGGAGACCACCAGCTGTCAGATCTGGAGGGAATCACCTTTGTCATCTACCTGGGTTTGTGAGTCTTCGGAATAGCTGAGGAAGACAGCTCTGCCTGTGAACTTTATACACAGGAAAGATTAAAAATGCCATGAGAAGTCATATGAAATCAACAAATGTTGGACTACTGCACACAAGTATAAGAATGCAGAAACTATTCATAACACAAAGGCATTGCAAGTTTACGTATTAATGGTACAGAAAATCACTAATGCCGAAAAGGATGAGAATCTCCACATTTGCAAGTGAAGGCTTCATCATTCTTCTTACTAGATGGTAGACTAAAACCTCAGCAATAACTTTACGTCTGAAGCAGATTATGACAGCCCCAGCATAAACGTATGCTGGGCTACATTGTAGAACTTCAGCTTTGGATCACATTTATTTGTACTAAGCCTATAGTTACTATTAACAAGTTTAAATTTAAATGGTTTGATCAGATTGAATACGTGCATTATGGTTTTTCTCTGTGTACAAAGGGCAGAAATAGTACAGTGGATGATAATATCACCTTGCCTTGTCTAACTGCAAAACTTATTTTGCATATGAGCTTAGATAATAAATGTTACATCTTGTGGATGTTTCTCTATTTTTTACCATTCTGTTCTTTTTTTGTCTTATTTTTATACATTTACTCTGTGCTTTCTATTGAGAATACCTTACATATTACTGGCATCCTCTTCTTCTCCACTGCAACTTTGATTCTACGCAAGGGAGAGCAGTTCTCTAGGTGATTTTGTTTATATACTCTCCTTCTCTCAGTTCACACTTAGCAATATATATAGATGTAGATATGCTTATGTATATAAAGGTTTACTACAAATAAGGAAAATAAATTTCATGGTTCAAAAAATCTATGTACAAACTAGATCAGGAGGAAGACATCGCCATCAGTTAGCATGAAAATCTCTGGTCTCCTAGAATCACCAGGTAAATGCTACCTTGGACTTCAATTCAAATAAGATTTCAAATACTCCTTTCTCCCCTGTGTACTTCGTGGTTTTGTCAGTTTGTGCTGTTCTCTACGTGTAGCAGTGTTAATGTAGTAATATTCGATGCACCCAGAATACTGTTCAATGAAATATTCACAGACAGATAAAAGACAGCCCATATGTGTAGGGCTTGTTGTTTTGTTTGTTTGTTTATTTGTTTTAAGAACAAAACTTAAGTATTTTTTGATCTTTCTTGGCAGAGGGTGGAAGTGATTGAAAAAAGAGAAGTTGGAGGGACAGGTTGAAGAAAAGCTGCCTTTTCCCACTCGTGGCTTGGACAAGGCATTCTGCAGTGCCATGCTGCTCATGTAGGTACTTGGGTACTCTGCAGATCACTTCCCTTGTGACTGAAGGAGGTCTAGATTTTTGAGTTTTGAAAAAAATACTTCACAGTTAGGTAAAACTACATTAAAATTGACACAGACGTGAGAAATCTTGACTCATATTTGAAAATGCTCTGTGATCCCCCCTCCTCCCTCAGAAAAAAAGAAGAAAAAACTCAATAAAAAAATTAATCAGTGGGATTATGGAAAGAAGCAAAATGCAAAATGTGTTTAATACTAGAGTTTATAAATCTATAGTAGCATTTATATGTCAGTTATAATACTAGAGTTTATATGCCAGTTTATACCAATAAATCTCTGATAAAATATGTTCGTAACTGAAGAACTTACTTTGTGCAATGGTCTCTCTACTTATGAGAGGAGTCTTTGAGTTCCCAAGTTTTAGAAGCAATGACTCATCCAGACTGTGTGTTTATTTCAGTTCCTGAAAATTAGACCCTGAGTATAGAGGGATCATGTAGAGTCTTTGCTTTACGTTTTTTCAGCCCCAACAACTGTATTACAGTAAAATAATCTGAGATTCACCATGTCAACTTTGCTGTACGTTTGATAAACACTTCGTAATATTCAATACCTCCTTGAAAGTATTAACAGTTACATGTGAATATAGCACACGCTTCAACACGCATGAGCTGATTAACCTGGAAAACAAAAAAAGGTCATTAAAGCAAGATCACAGTTACTCTTTCTTTATGTATTCCATATTACAACCTAATATGAAGATTGGCATTCAATGGTTTGTTCTATTAACTGTTTATGTTTCACATAATTCTCTTGGAAGATGTATTTGATGAGAAATCTCATCTACTTGATGAGAAATCTACAGTGGTTCGAATATTTGCAGCTCTCTGGACTTAGGTACATTTGCTATTTTGAGTCTTCATTTCTCTGGAATATTTGTAGGGCCTGTAATTTTCCTAAACAGTCACAAGGACTTTTATACAATGTTACAAAGTGATTTTCTAGATTCTTGTTAGAACTACCCATATTGTGAGATTATGAATTTTATAGTCAGGAAAGCAGAAATATCTTTTGAGTAGCAGCACTGGATACTTCATCCTCTTACACATATCATCAAATGAACACTTATAGCCCTTTTATTGCTATGACAGCCAATGAAGAGTGCTCAATCACACTGAGCTCTTTAATCAACTACTTGGATTACTTAAAGGACCCAGATAGTTGGCATGGTTTTAAACAGTTGCACAAAGCATGACCAACATACAACTGGCAAGCAAGGCTGGGCAACTCAGATGGACTCTGACATTATCTTCTTCCTAAAGAGGCTGAATTTCTGCTTTTCAGGCTTTATGTAAACCAGGAAAAAAATCAGCAACATAATCACTCTTTTCTGATTCTATGTTTTTATCTAATTCTGAAATGTAAAAAAGTCAGAGGTCAGCTAAAGTAAGAAGGGAATAAGGTGTGGGGTTTTGCTGTCTCTCATTCTTGTTTTTCAACCAGCTCCATTCTGCCTAAAAGCTACCCCAGAACTTTATAGCATTTGTGTTGTTTGCCCAAAATGCTTTTAACTGGGTGCCATGAAGAGTACTGGGTCTGTGACATGTATATGTCAGACAGCATGTATTAAAGGACACTGTTTTTAAGTGCTTAGAAGGAGTCCAGAAACCCACCAGAGCTCAGGGCAAGCCCCAGGGTCTCTTGCTGGTGATTTCACTGTGCTGACTGACAGTGCCCTGCAGGTCTTACTATTCAAGAGAAGGATGAACTCTATCTAAATGAAAAATAAGCTTTCATTTTCACCTCTAGTTTTCACCTTCACCTCCAGATTTCAAAGAGTGACCACCTCAGATAGCAACGATTCTCAGCCTGAAGCACCCAAAATGCTCCTCGTCTCCAAAACAATTCCTCTTAGTGCTTCAGTGGTAGATCTCAGTTGTATTCTAATACTGACCTTGGACTGCATAACGACCTTCACATGCTACCAATCTCTGAAATAAGCATCTAATTTTTCATTTCACTATACAAGACTAAATGTTGAGTTTAATTATTTGTGGGTGACCATCCATTCTTAATTAGCTAAGAAGATCAATATTTATTGTATTTGTGGAAAACAATATTTAAGGCTGGAATATCTCATTAATGAAGCAAACCCACATTTCCACACTTTTTCACATTTGTCCACTTTTAGGACAACGTTATGATACCATTTAATCATTTTAAATTGCTGAACTGGAGATTTTCCAAATTTCCCTAATTTGAAGTCACAAAAATTTTAACCGTGTCCCAGAACACCATCTTTATATATTCTCTTTCTGAGTATATATGTTAATGTGCATTAATTATACTCTTTCTAAGTACTGTACATGTTTCTGACACGAGGATACTACATTACAGTGAAGGATTATTGTACTTTCTAGGCCCAGTGCAGCTACAGCAGCTTCAATCACTTTAATATATTTTATTACAAGTAGCATTTAATTAGCAGTACATCTACTGTCCATGTGAATGATACAATCCTGCACAGGTTTAGGCACACACTTAATTTTGTGCACTGCGAATAGTTCTATGGAACTGACTGTTTTGTTAAAAGAAGGAGATTCTCACCCCCAAAAACCACTTAGATTTTCACTGCTGTGTGAAGTGACTGGCCTTGCAGAGACATGAAAGAGAAATGAGAACTATGGCTGAGAAAAATAAGATATTTTGGACAGGATCAGGAGATTGATTTAATTTCTGCCTATATTTTTTTTTTTTTAAACAGAATGGATTTACTGGTACTGAAAGATATTAATTTCTTTGTGTACCTCAAGGTCTTTTTATATGCTTCAATGAAGTCTTGCAGGAATTGTTTTCAGTGATGGTATGGGATTGTATACAACTGTGTTAGCACTGGAGTTCTTTTTCAGCAATCTGATTTCCTGTATTCTGAAAGAGAATTTTTAATAGGTATGCTTCATAATTTTTGTAGAACAATTGGAGAAATAATATTTTGAAGCATCAAGAAAAGGCAATATTAAGCTTTTTGTGAAAGGGCAGAACAGCTTTCAAAAATATTTCTTGCTCTACTGCCAAAGCCACTCACATTGTGCACACCTGCCTTTCATGGATTTCCTGAAAATTTCTCACATCAGATATAGAGTATCCTAAACCAGAGGATTATAAAAAGCATCTCTGTACAAAGGAGAGGTCCCAGAGCAGTTTCAAGTCCTTGCACAACCATTTTGTGTTTGGTTTGGGGCTTTGGTCACACTTTGCATCAGAGATGTAGCTAATGGCAAGATAGTATTTCTAGTTCTCAGCAATGACCAAGCATAGTTTAGGAAATGGTTATAGAAAATACAGGAGGAACCAATGCTGCACTAAAATTTAGTTTTTCTGTTGAAAGCTGAAATTATTAAGGAATACTGAGAAATAAAAGAGCCATTAACTAATTACATATGAAAATGAAATTTCAACATCTATTTAGAATGCATATATATATTTAATCACAACTTTTAGAATATTTCCTTCAGAAAGAATGTAGTTTCTTCACACTGGTGTTACACAGCAAAGTATCTGAATGACCACACTGCTTTTAAAAGCATTCTTTCACCTTTCTGGGAAACCACTAGGTGGAGATGTAGGTTTACCAAGCTAAGATTGCAAAAAGGCTTCAAAAGGCGCAAGATTGAAAAACGCCTCTTAAAAAAAAGTACAAGATTGATAAATTATGCATCTTGTTGGTTACAAATTCCAACACATCTTTGAAGGAGGAAAAATGGGAAAAAACTAAATGCTCAGTTGTAAAATTGTCCAAGCAAATTATTATTTTTTAAGACACAAGTTCTGATGTTTAAGACTCTGAGAGAATAATCACTTCATGTTATAAATTGCCTGCTGCCAATACACACACATTTTCCTTTATTCTTCTACCAGCTGCTAGCTTATGCTATCACTGGTCAGGAACAAACAAACAAAAACTACCACTAAATTTTTTAGTCTGCTTTCAAACTTTCAAACCAGGGGAAATATGCCAGCAACTAGTAGATTTCAGGACAGTTTGCTCAAACTGACGGAATTACTTTTAATTATGGGGCTTTTTCAACAGCATCCTGATATCAGGTATAAGACATAAAAAGTAAAGTATGATATTCTGAGTTGCTTTATTTAAAATAAGACTCATTTCCTTCTTTCTTTCTGCCTGTGTGCTTAATGATGGAAAGAGAAAATCAGAAGTCGAGTGAAACAGTTGTTTATGTGTACTACTTCAACTTTCCTTTTATATAAACCTTTTCTGTCTTCACTATTTATCTATGCGCACTACAAACTCTCCCACAGCAGACACCAAGAAACTGGGTGTTTTCCAGCAGGGAAGAGTGATTCAGAATTCATTCTTTCATATTTCTCCCCTTAACGAAAATGCTCCTGGAGCTCCTGTTACTTTTTTCCGATGGAAAGAAAAAGAAGTGCTATCTTGGCTTCCACTCTTCTGCATCAAAAAGAAGTTAAGTAATTTAGTCTGTCCTGCCTTCAGATTTATGTATGGATTCTGCATATTTTTATTTTTTCATTTTTTTTTAATGTATCTTTCAAAATCTTGTTAGAAAGGATTTGGAAAGAAATTGACCTCCTTTTGAAATCTTACGAGAAGAAATGTGTGGCAGATATTAGTTTGGGGAAGGTCATTATCTTCATCGAAATGATCCCTCCTTTTCTACAACCTTGGATATAGACCTGCTTTTAGCCATGTGTGTAAGATTTAATGCCATTTACTACAAGCACTGTAATTCTGCTAATAGTGTATGTAAGTCTAAAGTGTAAGTGGATAGATCATATATCAGTTCTACCTTTTTTTCCTGATTTCTGCCAAAGCCTTCTCATTTACTGAAAAAAAAAGAATATTTCAGAAGTAAAAACTGAAAATTGCAATATCTTAGAAGCAATTGTTCAGTGATGTGATTATTTCCATCAGTGCCTGCAATTTCTAGGGCTATTTCCAATGAAGACGGCAGAATAGGAGTAACTACTAAATATTTGAACAAATTAAGTCAAAAGAAAGAAGGCATTTGTCTAGAAAACTCTTTAGAGACCCCCACCATCTGACAAACTCCCCAGATCGGCAATGCAGGGTCCTGCAGCTGCATTCATCATATTCAAGGGAAAAAGTAGGCTGTTAGGGACATAAATAATGAAGATCTTCTGAATTCTAAACTTATGGAAGAGGAACAGTTATAGCAAGAAACCTAATAAAAGAGACCTTCCCTAATAAATGGCATTCTAATTTTGCAGAAGGTGTATCCTCACATCTTAACAAAAGTATCTCTCCTACCCTTTCCCAGTAAATACTGTTAATTATGAAAACAGGATCCTAGTTGCTTATGTAGACTACAATATTTCAGATTCCTTCGGATAAAGTATTTCAGGTCTCACACTTTTTTTTTTTTTTTTTTGAGGATTACAACAAGTCCTAAAAGCTAGCAAGTAAGCTGGTAAGCAGAAAAGCAGAAGGAAACCTAGTTGGGAAGGAGGCAGAGTTCAGTTTTAGACTTAAAGGACTGTGTGATTTATTAGTATCACAAAAATATCTGTCATTTTCGAAATAAATACATCTAGTCAACTACATAACCCAAAATTTCTCATGTGCAGCGATTAGAAAGAAAGAAACAAAAATCTCTGGGCCAGATAGAGAAGAAGAGGTTAAAGCTGCAATCTGCAAAGTGCTACTTTCAGGGGGAATCTCTTTGCTTTTTGAGAAGCAGAAAGAGTCACTGAGGTGAGAGCATTTCTGCTGATGAAGGGCAGCTTGCTTGCCTCAGGGCTAACGTTTTAGCCCCATCTCAACTAAAACTTGGGTTTGTACTAATCCAATTCAGATCCTTACCCTAACCAATCCCCTCCTTCCACCTCCTCAGCCATGAATCTACCCATCTTTTCATCCTACATTAGCTCTGAATGCCTTCTAATCTGTTACAGATTGAGAAGGAAAACGAAGAGCCCCTATATTAAACAGCTTTTTCTACTCAAATGTTAAATTTGAAGCTCTCCTTAAAAAGCATTTCCTACTGTGGTCACACAAACACACCTACTGAGGTACTCCGGGAAATAACCAAGCACAGTATTAAGACTCTTCTGACAGTCAGAGAAAAGAAAGATTTCAGCTTAATCCTAATGAAAAAAAAAAAAAAGTGACTGGCAGGAGTCTCTTTTGCTGTTAATCAGTCATGTTGCATCTGAACCCTTGATATGCTAGAGCCAAAACCTGCCTTGGGTCACAGCTTTTCTGAAGTCCCGTAACGACAGGACAAATTGCCAGGAAGAAGCTGAAACAGGCAAGATCAGTTGTCTGGCTTTAGGATTTAGCTGGCAGCATGAAAGCTGGAGGGTGCCCGAGTTCCCAGTTTATGTGTGCTATTTGCCCCCACCCAAACAACCTCCTCCCTGTCTTCTGCCATCTCTGTAAAACTATTTCACTAATGCTGTTTGATTAGTTCCACACATCTTCAGCTGAGCCATCCCCGGGTTTAGTGTTTTATACGTGCAACGCGCACGCTCACACTCGCAAACTTCCTAACTGTAACAAAACAGAGGGGCCGGGGAGGGGGGGACGGACGAACGAATGACACACGAGGATGGGGACCACCCTCTGACGATCACATCTGAGGAAAACAGCCGTTCCCCTCACCTTGAAACCCTCTCTACTTTTAGATGAGACTACATTTGATCAAAACACAATGCCATTCATCTTTTGTGGCTCTTTGTCGATCAGAACTCCTGGAAGGATAAGTAAACACTATGAAAAGACATTTATCTAAATTATCCTGATAAAATGCTATCACTCTGTGGAGAAAGAAAAATGAGACAGAATTTTAGTTTGTACACAATTATACCAACCTGAAGGAAAATTGGGACACGGAGTTGAACTACACTTAAAGTTTGATCACTGATTTAAAAAATGGAATACTTTCTTTAAATGAAATTTCTGTTTTGTGAGGATTTGGTAGGTTTGAAAATAAAAAAAAAAAAAGATTTAAAGTATGAACTGCCTCTCCCATTCAAACAGCCTATAGTTAGTGTTTGCGACTTTTCCCTTGACAACTAGATAAGAAGATAAATGCATAGTTTCTCTTAATTAGCCTTTCTTAATTAAAAACACCAGAGGTATTTGTGATCATAATGAACTCTTCTGACAGAATGGTCACTTGTTCTTCTGGATGTCACTCCAGGAAAACTAGATTTTTATTTTTTTTTTACAGGGGGTAAGTTCCGTGCTAAGGAAGAAATAAATGATGTCGGCAAAAGCAGTGTCCCCTTGGTTTTATCTGAGTGAGATGGATGTGTATCTTGTGGTTTTTAGAATGGTGTGGGGCAGTATTAGCCATCATTAGCACCCCAGTATGGATCCAATTCACTAATTACTTATGCTGTCTTGGTTCACTGAGATTTAAGTACCAAGTCAATCCCATTATCTGCAGTCTCCCAAGCTTGCCAGAGTCATCCGTCTTTTATGGAAAAAAAGCACAAGGGTTATCAATAGAACCCTGAAATACTTGGGATTTTCCCACTTCAGGAAGAGGCAAGATTAGTCCTTACTAAAGTCACATCTTCTCTAAGCTGCTACTTTGGATGTGATAAAAGTGAATGCTGACAATTATCCATAACTACATAAAGAGCAGGAGAGAGAGGGAAGGAGGCAAGAGCAGCGAGGAGAGAAGTCTGCCACACACGCCTGCGTCTGTCCTACGGTCGTAGGCAGCTTTTCATATCACCTCAGAGCTACAAATTACAATTCGACTGTTACAAACATGCGATAATATAGTCAGAAATCAAAAATTAAAATATTCCAACGGCCTCAGGCCTCCTCAGAGAGAAAGAGAGAGGGAGAGAGGCTGAGAGGGAGAGGAGGAGGAGGGAGAGGGAGAAAGAGGAATATGCTGAGCCCTTGCACTGCCTGTGTTGTTTGTGCCCTCCCTTCTCCATCCTACATGTTTAATGTCTGCTGCAGTACCGAGGCCTTGTCTGTTTGGGATGGTTGATTGACATCTGCTCTGCCGAGAGGAAGGAACTGGCAGCTATTGGCAGCACTGTCACGTTCATTTGCACACTTTATGAAGCAGCAGTGTGGCTACTAATACAAAAAGAAATCTTCTAAGCAGCATGACATCTCTTGGAATGGAATATTTGTCTTTACAAATGATTGCACTGCTGCCAGTACTTGACATGGTGCTCGCAAACATGTGTAATTGTTGGAAGTGTAATGATGATTATTTGCATATTTAATGTTCAAACAAGTACTGGAGAAGCAACTTAGACTAAACCTTTTATGGGGAGGATTTAAATATGTTCAGCATCAGCCTGATGAGTCCCAGAAAAGAGTCGGGGTCTGAGGGGAGAGCTCATAAGCATGGCTGCTGTATGAAGGGGAGTTTAAGAAATCACCCTGGAATGCACCACTCAGATATTTTTTAGGTTTATTTTGAGACAGATTTCATATGAATTCCTCTCCCATTCATTTTAATTGCTCAAAATTGTATTTAAATGCAATTACACAAAAATTTAGGAATGGTCTATTTATCATGTGTCTAAAATCAGCCAAACAGCAAACTGAGGAAGGTAGATAAGCAAGTATATGTCTACCAGTAACATCAGTTTATAGAAAGCCTGTTAGTGATGACAACAGCACTTATTTTAACTCTTTGGCGTAAGTGTGAGAAGGGTGCAGGTCACAGGAGAGAGGCTTGTGAACCCCTTATCCTGGGCTACAAATAACAGTGCTGGACTTTTGCCCTACATGCTCAGAGCCATAGCCAGATTGATATAAGAGGGCTTTCCTCTCTGTGGAAAACCCTCCTCATTTTGCCTTATAAGGAGACTTTTCATTTTGCTCTTCCACATAAATTACGTTTTTTAAAATCTTGTGCCACAGAGACCCAGTCAGCACACAGACCTTGTACACATATGTTGTGCACACAGGCGAGCACTGTTGCACATATGAAGGGGAAAATATTTTACAAAAGGACTTTCCAACACAGCAGAAAGAAACAATACTTTTGAAGGCAGTACTGCTCCCCTGGGGAGGATATGCATTGGTTTTATCAGTGGAATAATTCCAGATGATACAGATACATGAATGGCAATGTAGCCCTTCACCTTTAGTGCAGAATTTCTTTAGCTGAGGACTTCATCTCCCAACTATTTTTTTCATATTAAAGAAAGTCCTTCTCCAGTTGAAACTTTCCCTTTTTAAATATTTATCTTAACAACTAGTTTTTATCTCCCACACTACTCCAAATCTCCTCCTTCCTTCCTCCTTTTTTTTTCTCTCTGCGTTTCTTTCACTTTTTTGTGTGGTGTCAGTATCAAGAGATTTATAGTCACCAAATCCTACATTGTTTGAGGGGCAGCACAATAAACTTGACTCAATTATCATGCTGTAAATTGATTTTAAAAAAAAAAATCTGATTGATGAATAGAGACTGCATATCTTCTTCTCTGACCCTGTTGTATCATCAGCAATTCTCTGGCAGGACTCTCACTTGATTGACAATACTCCTAATGAACACTGTCTCAGGCTGTGTAATGATTTACCTGCCATGAACAAGGTTTGGCGATGCTACCTTTGCCTACTTTTTTCTTTGAAAAACAGATACATTGTCTTAAAGCATGGAAGTGTTTGGAAATTAATAGAAAAAGAGATATAAGATAAATACATGTCCGCTCCTTAAGCTAATCGGGATTCCTTTGTTGCTTATCTTGTTCCAAAAGCACTTCCTTTCCCATTTATTTTAGCCACCTGTTGTCTCATCCTCACAAGAAGCCGCTATCTTCCTTCAACTGACCAACTCCTACCTTATTATTTACATTGGACAACAATGAATTCAGAAAATATTCAGCTGACTGTGGTTTTAATCACTCCTCCCAACTGAATGTGTGTTAAACTTTTGTGGTTTGTTTGTTTCAATTTTTTTTCACTCATGCTCAGACCATCCACCTGCTCTATTTTGTCTTCTAATAAGCTGAATGTCATTCTTGGAGGTGTTCAAGATCAGGGTGGATGAGGCTTTAATCAACCTGATCTAGTGGAAGGTGTCCCATGCCCATCGCAGGGAGGTTGGAACTGGATGATCTTTAAGGTCCCTTCCAACCTAAACCATTCTATGATTCTATGAAGCTGGACGTAAATAAAACTTTGTGTAGCACCTAGTATTAATGTGCATCTCACTGGCCTTATGACTCCACCTCCAGATCTTAATCAATCCTCCTTACCATACAAATAGAGTGAAAATGCTGGCATGTGAATGACCTCTTTATTGACCACAGTTGTGTGCAGCACTCAGTAGTCCCTCAGCAGTATTCTGGAAGAAGGATGATCTGTATCACTTTGCCAGCAATAAAAAGTGTCTTTTGCTTCTTCAGACATCACAAAACTGAAAAGCCATCCAAAGTCGTGTTTGCTGGCTCACTGAACACTACTCATTGCGCGTCAATATGTACTCTAGGTAGCTTCCACAAAATGTAACTCATCTGAAGCAGTCTTGCATTTTTGTAAGTAGCTAATTAGTTGCCTAAAAAAAAAATTAAAATGGGGGTAGAGGCATTGGAGGGTGGCTAGGAAAAGCAATGTTTAGGAGAGGAGGGGCTCACAAAAGAAACAGTTAGACTGCAAAGTTGAATTTAGTTCCTTATGAAATTCTTTGAAGAAGCAAAAGTATTTAAAAAACATATGACAATAATTAGCAGTATTTCTTTGGGGATTTGTTTGTTTGACCTTAGCCTTTTAATCTGTCAAAGTATGCTAATAAGCCTGACAGACAGAAAGATAAAAAGCCGAGACAGATGAACTAACTGAGAAAACATCAGTACAATATTGAATATACTTGTGGAAAAAGAAAAGAAAAAGAGTGCAATTAAACACTGCCTCAAGACTTTGATGATGTGCTCACTATCGTGGCAAAGTTGCTTCCAAATTGGGAGGAATGTATACACAAGGTCACTATGATTGTGTCTGGCATCACTGATGGTTTGGTTTCAAATAGAGACACATCTTGTAAATTCATTTTTTTTTGTCTTAACTTTCAATCCAATATATGGAAACACCAGTTTCTGCACATTGTCTTACTGCTGGGGATTACTGGGTGCATTTCATCAATCCATGACTTTTTATGTATCCTAGAGGTGTTGAACAAGCAGGCAAGAGGTTTCTTTCTGCCTTGAAGACCTGTGAGGAGCCTTGATTTCCAATGGGATTTTTTTTCTGTGAGACCTTTCAGTTATCTGTATGAAGCAATGAGAATGATGGTCCCCAAAATAAATAGCCACTTCTAAGTAACAGTCTGTTTTTCAATCAAGTTGAGCTGCAACACAAGGAGTAACTCAACAGAAATCAATGGAAGCATGAGTTAGTTCTTTTAGGACCCAGGAAAATGAACTTAAAATTTCCTGAATTTTTTTTTTTTTTCCTTTCTGAAATAACTGGTTCTGTTTTCTCATTATAACCCAAAGGACTTTTGGTGGCGCTATAGTAAGGTCTAGAGAAGTGTTGCCTGCCCTCACATGGAAGCTTATCAAGTCCTTCTGTTCAAGAGGACTAAGAAAACTGTCTGATGATGAAGTTGTGTTTTTCATTGGTACCACCTATCCCCAGACCTCCAGAGAGCCCTTCTGCAAAATAAGAAACATTATGCTGTGATGCTCATAAGTAAAAGACTAGTCATTCCCACTTCCACTCTTAATAAACAAGCTATAAAGAAGAGGTTAAAAAATTTCCTTGGGCTAACGTTCTCTCCATATCCTGGTGTACTGGGACTCATTTCCTGATGGTGGAGATAAGAATTATTGAAACCACAGAAAAAAACTGAGGCACGCTTTCCCTTTCAGATATCCTGCTGCCATGAGCTCTAAACCAAGAAATTAAACCTAAATCAGGATGTAGACTCCTCTTTGCTGTGTGACTAAGTTGGGCAACTCACTTCCATGAAGTGAGACTGTGAAGGAGTTCTTCAAAATAAAATGTTTGCACATTGTATATCAGTGTATCTTATTTCCTGATAGGACATCTGATACTCAGCTTTTCCACACAGTCAAATGAAGCATGACATTTAAAAAAACCTTTTTTCCAATGAGTGAGCTACACACCCCACTTAAGCTCCCTAAAAATATACAGAAAATGAAACACAGACATGTCTTAGCAGCCAGAAGTGTGTCTGAAATTACTGCCTTTGCAAAGCTTTTACATTTAGTCAACTTTTTAATCACTTAAAGAGCTCATCCAAGCTTGGATTTTTAAAAATGTAGCTAAGGGCTTTCTTCCTCTCTCTAAGCCAGATGCACAATTATAGGCCAAAATTTAAACCAAATTAAAATTGAAAATAAAAAAAAAGAGAATATGATCTAGTTGAAGGAGATACCCGGGGCCTATTGTTAAGGAACTGAGTGATCTGCTTTATTCAGTGTCTTGCAATGATCCTTATACCAACACCTTGGAAATAAGGATGTTGGTCTGTACAGTGCATGAAGTGTAGTCGCGTTATGGCTTTTCTTAAGAATCGCAGCTTTGTTTATTGTTCAGCTTTCACCTGCAGAACACTAAGTCTGCTTCTGGAAGCAAACGCTCTGCTCAGGCGTCCCTGGTGGGAGGGAAAGCTGACTTCCCAGCCAGACCAGCGTACGTCCCCGTGTGGCTCTGCCATGGGCTATAGCAGTTGTGTCCATCTCGTTGTTTATTCCCAGTAGTCACCTCGGCGCCCAACTTTCCGAGGTGTCCGGTTGAGTGAGCAGGAAGGTGGGCTTGCAGGGAGGCGGAGGGTCTCTCTCTCGCTAAGTCAGACCCACCCTCCAGCCATCCCAGCCCTCTGGGGGCCGCCAGCCTGCCGCTCTGCCCCACCGCTGCTCGACAGCTGGAGATGCAGTGCCCGGGGCTCGGGGAAGGGGCTGGCGGGGCCCGCGGGATTCGGGCCGCGCGAAGGGGGGAGCCGGGCCATGGCGGAGGGCGGGGGGGTGAGGGGGTGGTGGGGCGGAGTGGAGGAGCCTTTTCTCCCCGGCGGCTTGGAGAGGTGGGCCGGGGCTTTCAGAGGGGCTGACACATCTGAAGTTTTGGAGGCTGAATGAAAGAAACACTCAGCTAACAAAACAGTGCGCCACAGAAGAAGTTTCATCTGGTCTGGCCAAATCCCTCCTTTCTTTCCATCTTTTCTCTCCTAATAACAGCTGCCCTCTCATTCCCTGTTACTCCGCTGTGAAGAACAAAACCTCCCTCTGACTATCTGTTTTTCTTTTCTTCCCCAGAGTAGGTCTCATTACTGGTGATTAGCAGATGATTAAAACCAATTCAGCTTCCCCCAGTAGATATTTTCTCCCTGTTTGTGACTAACGCGTCAGTCTTCAATGAACGTGCTCCTAAGCTTATTAACGGGCTCAGAGGATTAGCTGCCACCGAGCGCCGCCGCGCCGATATTGTGATGCAGCGAGTGACATGGAACCATTTGCTGAGCACCGGCAGGGCCGCTGGGACCAAATATCTAAATCACAATTTTAGTTTCCGTGTAGCGCGGGGGTGGGGGGAAATCCTAACAATAATTACAGAAATCAAACGTTTGGTGAAGTCTGAAAATAGCCTCAAACTTAAAAGGCAGTGGAACAGCCGTTCAACTGTCCCCTAGAAAACCCCCCAAACGTGAACACAACCCAACTATAAAATATAGGAGCTTACTTCATAGAGAGATTCAGTGATTTGAAGTCCAAAAGGGACTATAATGGTCAGCTACCGCTGTAAAACATGCAGGCTGCTCTGGAGGTGGGTATCAAATCTCTCCATATATCTGCTGCCCGCATATTACTATGTAAAACCCCAGCCTGTAGCACTCTCAAATCGGAGATTAGAGCAGGATGCAAAATTAGAAGCTTCGCTTTATCCCACCCATCCCTTTAAAAACGATCAAGCTTAAATAAAATTTAATAGCTAGTAATAAAGGAAAAGAGGTCAAAAATATCTGCAGATTTGAATTATGTACTAAATTATCCCACAGAAAAAGAAGAAACACTGTGAAACAGGTTAAAATAGGTCATGAAGAATATTTTCAAATTATATACTTCCTCTCTATTTTTTATACTTTCTGTTTGGTCTGTTTTTTAGAAGATTGTGGCATTGAATTGTGTCCACATTTATAAAATTGACTCCCTGCATTACAGTTCTTTTCAGCAGAAGGACATCATCATAAGTAGTCCAGATAACTGAACAGATTTGCACTCACCCTCCTTCTAAAGTCACTTGGAGCTCCTGAGGGACTAGAAAATCTGGCCATTGGAGCTGTAGGAGAACCCATTCCTGCATTTCAGGGATGTTTTCTGATGTAAAACACCCCTTCCACTTTGGAACAGAACTCAGGAGAACAAACCTTTTCTAGAAATTTCCTAAAAATTGAAATTTAAAAAAATATTATTTGATTTCTGGTCAACTGAAATATTTTATTTGGCATGATTTGTAAAGTTTACTTTGCTCTGAATTTTCTTTGGTTTTGTTTTGGGGGTTTTTTTGTTTGTTTGTTTGTTTTTCCCCAATAGTTGGTATTCATTTATTACATATTACATGAACAAAAATGAAAAGTTTTTAAAATGAAAAGTGAAATTTTTCATATAGTGTGGGTTTTTAGCCAAATTTCTCAAGTCATTAAAATCCTGACATTAGGCACTATTTAGAAAGACATTTTCAGAATTCCGGAAAATATTTCACATCGCAAAATCTATACTTTTTATAGTGAGGCTCGTTTCAGGGGAAGTTTCAGGGTAGCTTTAGTGAGAGCTGCTGACTAAACAGAGCTAGAACCTTAAGTTTAGGCATCCAGCTTTGAGAAAAAAAAAATTTTTTTCATTCTGTTCTTAAATGCTTTAAAATAAAAGAAAAAATCCTCCAAGTAATTCCCTTTTCAAATCTTCAACTTTCTTCCATTTATATTTTCCATTGTCCTCTTTCCAGTGCAGCTTAACTCTGAGTGTGCTGAAGCTTGAAATGTAGCTTCCGATTCATAATAGCAACAGGGCATGCAGCAAATATCAACAAATCCCCTGTCACCCAGGCAAGAAGGAAATGTGAGAGGTAAGGCGGAGAACCCTTCCTTGCTGCATAACACAAAAACCCCTCGGTGAAAAATAAAGAACTAAGATCTCGCTCATGAAAAAACATATGGGTCCATTAATATCAAACCAAAATTGTAACAGGGGGGTGACACACACTGAAAAAAGCCAGTTATACGTACAATGCAGGTGTAGACCTATGAATCTGATATGTACGTAATTTTAAAATAAAACTCCTCCACCATCTATGTCCTCCTTTGCGAAATTAAATTGAATTGTGGTCACATTTATAAAATTGTTTCCCTGCATTACACTTCACTAGAAGAACATCATCATAAGTAGTCCAAGATAACTAAATGGATGTGTACTCACCCTCTTTTTAAACCAGATTGACCATATCCTGAAAAAAAGCACCCCATAAAACCCACATCGCTGACCTCAAGTGACCTCAATAAATAAGTAACTGGCGAAGGATCAGCCCCCTTGTTGTGAAACAATAGACCCAAACTTCAGTGGAGCGCATGCAAGAAAATGTCACAGGAGGGTAGCACAGGATTTCAGAGCAGAAAGAAAGTTTGGGAAATAACAAGTACACACTGCCAAGTTACTGAGAAAATCTTTTAGCAAAGGAAATTCTGCATTTGTCTTAATTTTTAGAGCGGCGGGTAGACCCTTTCTTGCCATTCTGTTAATAGAGATGGGCCGATGTGATGGAGATATATTGTATTCTTTGCCACTCAGTCTTTTTTTTCTCCTGTCCCTAAGCTGTCATTTTATAAATTTATTCACTGGTCAACAGTAAATCATGCAAAACATAGCAGGCCAGTGATTCTTTGTGAATTTTCTGTCACTGGTTTTTACTCTTTCTAGTGTGATCAGTCACCTGAGTCACATTACAGGCTTATTTCTGGCTTCAGCTTGGAACAGAGTACCTGTAAGACAAGAGGGAAAGCTGCCTTTGATTGTGTCAAAAGGTCCATGAAATTAGGAGCTGATAGACTGTCTCATAAAAGAAATTTAAGAATATTTTAAATCTTTTCCTTTGGAGTACTTCCTGCCTGAAAAATCCTTACTGGGAAAATGTGGATATTATGAGCCGGTTCATTCTTAAAATGGATTTTCTCCTTTTATCGTCAGGGACAGAAAGTGATTTAGACAAATGGAGTGTGGTAGGGAGCTTTTTTGTGTCATTTGAGGCCTTGTCCATCTGTAATATGAGGCCAGTGCCTATGAAAAGCAGGGTTTTCCTGTCCATCATATATGCAGATTTGAACTCAATACTACAATTGCAAGAGAGGGAGTTAGTTCGTCTTCAGAGGCTACCACCACTGAGCTGGATATTACCTCCTTAATCTGAGCTATGATAACAACCATATGTTAGTTAAAACCACCTTCCTGGTTGCTTCACTTCTGTCTGAGATGAAAGAAGTAAAGAGATGATAAGGGGAAACATACTCCATCTGTGGCTAGAACCACACTTGCTTGGCGAAGGGGAGGCTGATATGAAATTAGGTTTTGAATGATAATCCTAAAGCATTCATGTCATAGTTTGAGTTATCTGACTTAAATTTAGAAGTGGCCAGCGCAAAAAAGGAAGGTTAGCAAGAGGCAGAGAGAGCAAAATGTATGCAGAGGACTGGTCGTAGCACTCAGCAGTTAGTATTGTTACCAGCACACCAGGCAATCCAGCAGTAGTGTTGTACAGGCATCAGACCCGGAGCCGCTTCTCTGCCTTCAGTCTCTAGTTTTGAAAAACAGATGAATATGCAGGAGCAGTATTTTCAGCATCTTTTTGCATGGAAAGATGGAACGTGTCTGGCTAGGAGAGACTCCATTTTCTCATTCACTTGTGTGTTTACTTTGCCTTGCACTCAGTTATCCTTTTTTTCAATATGAGGACGGAAAGTTGTTCCTGACTTTGTATTCCGCTGTACCACAACACTTGGTAGAGGAAAAGGAAAGCAAATGTGTAGAGTTGCCAGGAGACAGATTTATTCTGAACTTCAGCAGCCTGGCACTTTCACTGTGACACTCCTTCCTCCTTCCCTCACTCCCTCATGCTCCAGGCACAGGCATATAGACCAGAAATAGCAGGAAATGACCCACTCCTGTTTCCTACTAAAGCATTCAATTTTGTTTAATTTTGAGCCTTCCACAGCCCTGGAAAACAATATGAATTTTTTCAAAGGACAACTGTCAAACAAGTGCAACATGGAAAATTCAAACAGTAGATTTACCTGACAAGCATCTGATCCTTCTTTTCTGGCTTCCCTGCTTCCAAATGCCTATTTCTTCTTTGTGTTCAAAAGTAACATTTGGGGAGATGGGAAATAAATTTGTTAGTCTATTTTTCTTGTGAAATATTAACTGTTTGCAAACACTCTTAATGTGGAGTAGGAATGGAGCAGAACTTGTGTTCCCCATCCAAACCTCTGCTACATTCAGAGGATTAATCTGAAAACACATTCCACCACAAGAAAAGTGTCTTTAGGAAATAGCTTGTATGTTTTGTCTGATCCAAAGATGAATGGTGCCTTCCAACATAAACCTAGGAATGCACACAGTCTGAATTGACTTGCCTTCTCTGTAACTTTCTCTATCCATCCCTATACTACAGAGTTTTTACTATAAGCATAAAAGAGAGATCTTGGAGGGACTATGGAAAGAAATAAATGATGTTAGCATATGAAAATACTAGAATTAACAAAATAAAAATGGTATAAGGAACCAAAAAGCAACAACAAAGGCCTTATATGGCTAGAGAAACCACACACAAAGGCACACAGAAGTAGAGCCTGCTAGAGTATAGAGGGGAGATTATAGCACTCTCACGCCTTGAAGGTGGATAGGATTTGTGAAAACCGGAGTATACTGGTCATATACTGGAGAGAAGAATTATTTTAGTTGCAGTTTCTGAAGAACTAAATAAATTATGACTCCTTTACTCTAAAGAAAATGGATTCATGCAATGGATTAATTCATTCTGTTTGAATAGACGAGACTAGATGAGATTAGACTATACTATACTATACTATACTATACTATACTATACTATACTAGAATAGAATAGAATAGAATAGAATAGAATAGAATAGAATAGAATAGAATAGAATAGAATATCTCTGTTGGAAGGGACCTACAATGATCATCAAGTCCAACTGCTTGGCTGGGCAACCAAAAGCCGTGGCAGGGCTGACCAAAAGTTAAAGCATGTTATTAATTCTGTCCAAATGACTCTTGAACACGGACAGGCTTGGGTCATTGACCACCTGCTTCTCTAGGAAACCTGTTCCAATGTTTGACCACCCTCTCAGTGAAGAAATGTTTCCTAATGCCAAGTCTAAACCTCTCCTGGTGCAGCTTTGACCCATTCCCGCACATCCTATCACTGGATACCAGAGAGAAGAGGTCCTCAGGAAGATAAGACAGCAATGAGGTGACCCGTCAGCCTCCTTTGCATCTGCATCAACTTATAACTCTCATATAAGGATATCTAAATAGGGAAGTTGACAACTAAAGTCAATTTAAAATTGCTTATTCTTCTTTAATATGGTTCCTCTGCCCACTCCCTACCTAAGAGAGACCACATCCTCAAGTCATTCCCATCACCATGACTGTTTAAAAAAATAAAAAAATAATAAAAAAAAAAAGTTTAGATATCCAATTTATGTTTTAAATCTCACCTGTTTTAAAACTTTTTTAAAGGCCTACTTGAATCAGAGCTCTTACATTTTTAATCATTTATGAGTTGCATTTCTCTGCCATTATTGTTTTCTGTTTCTGGAAGCTGTTTTTTTTTTTCTTAGATTCCTTGTCATTTTTTTCCCCCATAACTGTGAAAAATGCAATTCAGCCTTACAGCTATGCCATGTGTCTGTGTCCAGCCATTCCACTGCCTGGGAGAATGTGCTACCGTTGATGCTTGGATCTGTACATAGCTTAGATGCTTTGCATGATATGAAGATAACTATTCCTACACCAGTGTGAAATTGTCCATGAGCTGCAAAAGGGATATCTGCTGTGATGCGGTCCTTCATATTCTGTAGAGGGACAACCAGCTTGACCATGGTCTTCTTCAGGGGCTGCAGGGGAATCTTTGCTCCAACACCCGGAACCTCTTCCTCAATGATCTTCTCACATTTTTTTTCCTCACTACTCTCTCTCACAGCTGTTGCACAGCATTATTTACCCTTTCTTAAATACATTCTCACAGAGGATTCACCAGTGTCACTGAGGGGCTCAGCTTTGGCCAGCAGAGTGTCCATTTTGGAGTGGTCTGGAAGTGGTTGTGTCTGATGTAGGGGCAGCCCCTGATCTCATCTCACAGGGACTACTACTGCAGACTGCCCACTTCCAAAACCTTGCCATGTAAACCCAATACAATATGGAAACAATATGATGGCTTACATGATGAGCAAACTTATGCCAGCTGAGTAATTCTCTGGGTTAAAATGAAGTTGTGGTGTATATATTCATGAATATTATAGTGCAGATGCTCCTTTGCTTCAATGTCTGATACATGAACTTAAAAGGACAAGAAAGAACTTAGTTTTTTTTTTATGAAGCTCTCTATAAAATGTATCAGGAAGAACTGAGAGTGTGGGTCTGTAATCTGACTAAAAGGCAGCATCTATGAATGTAAAAAAGAATCTCTCCAGAAATATGATGACACTCCAAAGAGAAATTTATCCACAGCTTTTTGGAGGTACTTACACACTCAGAGAGTGTAGAAGAGGTTTCCAGAACAAAAGAGACAGGTGGCTAGGATAAGCTGATTAAGTTCTGTCACCTTTGCTTTTTTTACAATGGCTATTAAATATCAAAGTGGGTTCTTAAATATCTGTTTTCTCTACTTCATTTAGCTGTAGTTGTGTGTGATGCTGTTAGTTGCAAAGACAATGTTCCCTTTCTTTTCTCTAAGTTAACGGCTACTTCAAAACTATGGCCAAGCAAAAGGTTTTTAATAAATACATAAATAAATACATAACTAACTAACTAACTAAATAAATGGCACTCTCCCCATCAAGACACACTTCACAGCCCTTCAATATGATATTAAAACCAAAATAGAAGGCATGATTATAGAGGATTGTAAATTTAACAGTCAAAAAAGTAGGAGTCATGGTTTCTTTATAAAGGAACTTGCCATCTCCCCAAACATTCTAACTGCTAAGATTTCCTGATGTTATTTCTCAATGTAGAAATTACAATTTTTGCCTGTTACTAAAGAAAGGAAGTCCAAAAGATCAGGGTGAATTCTGAGAATTTTGTTTTGCTAGTATTTTTAACTTGTCCCTCTACTAACAGATCTATCACATACAAGTTTTATTCACCATAGATGGTACAGCTGGAATGAGAGCAGTCTTGCTTACTTGCTTGTCTTTTCATCTTGATGTCTGTAACTATGGAAATCTTCTAAAATAATCGTTGGCCTGGAAGAATTTCAAGATATCCACTATTGCTAATACGTGTTGGCTTGTTTGTTCCTTTTTCATTCTTTGTCCTCTTCTTTCCTACACAGTACAGCTTTTATAAATCTGAAAAGTAAAATTGTCTCTTCACTTCTTTTCTTGGGATAACTCTTTGATGGAACTCCCACATAATAGGGGTCTGCTGGTAAAAGTGGAAAACCCATGGAAATAATAGTCTTTAGAGACAAAAACTTACTTCTTCATGTTCAGCATCACATGCGAGCAATAAATAGAAGGCAAGTGCTCTATGATTTCTTGTTTTCTTATCTTCTTCAGGAACAACTACTGCTGTATTTGACAAATTAAAGAGAAATCTGTTGTGTAGAAGACTGTCCAAGAGAGTAATAGACTTCTAAATTTGATAGGGTACTTTGATAGTGATGAGAAGAGCAGGAACTTCAGAAGGAGGCAAGAATGAAATCAAATGGAAACAGGAGAAGAGTGTGGTTGATGTAAAGTTAATCATAGAAGAAAATGGGACTGAAGAGGGTCAAAGGAAGGTGACTGAGGAATTTCATAGCACTGAAAGAGCAGGCAGCAGGACATGGACTATTCTGGACCAGAAAGGCCATGTTTCAGCTGCCAAGAATTTGTTCACAATTACTCTGAGCTGTACAATCTACTTTCCCTTTCCCTGGAGAAACACCGAAGGTTCCCAGATCATCATCAGCCACCTGATCTGCAGTGCTGGGAAGACAAGAAATTCTTGAACAATTTTATAAGCTGAATGAGAGAAAATGTTTTCCAAGTAGTGCTTGCATGATTTTCATTGTCATTGATACATATCATGGGTCTGCTTTCTTTTTGAACCATGCTGAACTCCACTAAAGTTGAAAAGAAGGGAGTCAGTCCAGGTCAAAGTAATCGTTCTCTAGCTCTGTGTAGCAAACAGAAAAGTCTGGAGTAACTTTAGCTGCATGGTGGTATGGGTGCCGTAGTCCAAATGATTTATTTGGTTTGCTCATATTGAAAGAAGACACATTTTAAAAATCTAAGCATTGCACACTATGCATCCGATATGTGTCCATGTGTATTCTGCCTTAAGTGCAAAATAAATGGTGATAGAATATTATCCTATCCTGGTAATACATTCAGGGACACAGGACAAAGATATGTGTCTGATCAGTTGTACTTACACACTTCAGGAAACCCATTTGTTCAAACCTCAGTTACTTCAGTAGTACTTTCAATTTTGACAGCCCCGATAGAATTAATTGCTTTCATGAATAGATGATTTTCCCACCTCTGCTTGATAGGCAACTGAGTTCTAGCTGCCCAGATAGCAACAATCTTTCAGATAACAAATAGCAACAAACAGCATATGGAATTCCTCAGATGGATAAGTTGCAGCTCTATGACTGGGACAAAGTCCTCTAATGTGTTAATGGATGTGTTTTTGCTTCATGAGATGATTCTGTACTTACTCCTATATCTCGAGTGCTACTGGCTCCTTCTAACGTAAACTTACGTTCTTGGCTCAAGAAGGTAATATGCAATGGGATCATTTGTCAGCTTATAATCAGTATACAGCTCCTTTGTTCTTGTCCAGTAGCTCTTGCTATAGTGCTGGTAATGCTGGAAAGATGTTGGGTTTTGCTCTTCTGTGACCTCAGAACTGCTTCTGGTTTTACTGCTGGTGTCTAAGGCAGCTGTAATGCAACACAACAGAGAAACTGTGTTCTTAAAAAGAGTTGTATTTCTATGCTTCAGCAAAAGCCATGGTAACCTTATATCTTAGGCTAATTGTGACTCTCTATTGCTGTGCATGGCAAGCACCAGGCAAAGAATTCCATGTTTAAGCATATTCTTTTTCATATCCCAAGAGTGAACAGACAAGTTGTCCCAAACAACTCTATCAGTTGGATGATAAAGCAACATAACGTCTTTTGTGATGCTATGAATTCCTGCCTAGTTGCGGCAGATAAGATCAGTTATCTGTTTTGCTTGACATTGATACAGAATGGTACTAACAGATAGGTAGGGCTTGACATCAAGCTGCTGATATCAAGTGAAGTTGCAGGATAGGCATAGAAGATCAGTTCTTTGAGTTTTATGCAATGGAGAAAGAAGAAACAGATGCAGAGCTGAGTATCTGCAGTGTAAGAGTTTCATCAGTCTGCAAGCTTGTTAATGGAATTTGTTCCCATGCACCAATATCACACATGGGTAATGCCAGAGAAATGGCAGACACAATATGATTTGTTGTATAGCAAACAGGCAAGTGAGCAGAATCATACCAATAGCTTACTTCCAGGTAAAGCAGAGGGCTAAACTGTCTGAAAGGACTAGATTCTTATGTATATATAATGATACACAGGAATGAGCAGAGGACTAGTTAGTATCATTGCCTTAATTTGCCACAACTACACCTTTTTACTGTCAGTGCCTTGAAAAAAACAGCATGTGTAAACATCTACACTGAGGGCTACCTTACGCTTATCTGTTTGCCCCACCATTGCTCTCAGAGGCACAAATGACTGCAAGTATGGATCATGGAAAGAAGAGGAATAAAATGGATGAGAGCGGATTAAGTTTTCAAGGAAGACAAGATCAGTCTTATCTCAATAGCCATTCGTTTCACATCTTTACTACTTTTGTCACAGCAATACTATCAGAACAGAAAAATGATAATTTCCCTAATATTCTTTCTCAGACTCAAAAATGAACATAATGAGGGACAAAGACTTAAATAAGTTAGAGTAATTTCTTGAATGTGGATGACCAGAGCAGGAAATAGTAGATAATAGTGGTTCACAAAGGTTTTCAGATACCATTGCTGGCCTTAAACATGCTATTAAAGACTAAATCTGATTCCAGGTAAGTCAGCTCAAGCCATAGCCATATGTCTGTGTTTGTACATGATATGCCTAACTGGAAAAGATAGGCAGGGTTTCTATTCTGGGCACAGTTAACCCTGAGAGTGACTTCTGGTTTTGACCCAGTGGCTGAATTTACCATCTCAGTCAGTGATGCCCTGAGAACTTTGGATCTTGGTACTTTTTGTAGCATATAAATACCCTCAGGCTTACAAGTGAACTAAATTTAACACTTTGAGCTAGAAAATACTAACAAAAAAACTTGTCTGTTTCTTGAGACAGAAATCTAAATTTCAGATTATGGATTTGGATAAAAGCGTGACACTGCAGATGTACTACCTAAAGGCAGGCCATACTCTTTGTTCCTGGTGTAGCTCTTTCTCCCTTAAAAAGAATTCAGAAGAAATTTAGAAAGGAAGTTGTAGAAGGATTTGGCATTCTGGGTGTCCTCCTGAAACTCTTCATAAGCAAAAAAGACAAAATATTTTTGAAGGGGGACCAATATTAACTGCCAGTAACAGGCCACGCAGCCACACTTTCTCTTGCTTAGATGTGCCTAAACCTTCTTTATCTCCATAATTACAATGTATGTTTACCCATAAAATAAGCCTTTATTGTAATGAAGATTTGAGGGGAGGGAATAATAGCAGCTAGAATTTCAATTGATCCTATCATAACTATTACTTTCAACAGAGTAAAACAAAATAGAAAATAAATATTCATTCATTCTTACATGATATCATATGATATTTTATTTTTTTTAATTAGGACAGGACAGGCTAGACCCAGTTATCTTTATTCCTGTAAAAATTATTTCTTAATAGTCCGCCCCCTACTCCACCTCCACATTTTATTTCTTTCATTAGTACGGGTTGCAAACAAAAAAATTCATAGAATCGTAGAATGGTTTGGGTTAGAAGGGGCCTTAAAGATCATCTAGTTCCAACCCTTCTGAGCAGGGACATCTCCCACTAGACCAGGCTGCTCAATTCTTAAACATACTTCGAAGGAAATTCTTCATTTTATATAACACACATTCTCCTGAACTGTCAATATGTAAATTATTGACTGAGAAGGGAGCAGTTACTTTCAAATAACACTGAATCACGCTGAATTCAGACACAGGATAGTTACATTTCTGACCAATGCATGGCACATTGGATCTCTCTATCCTGAGGAAGGTACAGTTTAGAGAGAAGATGAATGGGAAGAATTACCTGCCACATACACCTTTCACGTGAAGATACTCTGTGTCTCCAAATGGAACTTCAGCTTCTTGCAGCAGCTGAGGCTCTCTCAAAGGTTTTCTACCTGAACACTCTCTTTTATTAGGACCCCTCGATGTTTCTGAAGAAAGACATGAATAATAAATAACAAATAAATAATAAAGAAGTCCTGTAAATGCATTTTTGTCACTGTATTTCAGTCACCGAGTTTTTGTCATGAGCTGAAATAGCTGAACAAATGAGAGTGTTAAATGTGTCTCTTCCTCAGTAGTGATTGTATATACACTAACTATATGATAATGCATCTGTAGATATGGGAAGGGTTTCATGCTGGATGTCTGTGTTTGCAGCTCTGAACATAAATCATCATCAGTAAAACTCTGTGATAGCAATCTTCTTCACAGTTTCTGCCCCATGTCCCTGTTTCTGTTTCTCATCTCTAACCAGCCGCCTCCAGTAGAGCCTACAAGTAGTCCCTCAGAGCAGCAGCATTGTTAAATCATTACTCTTACTCATAATACCATCATCCTTAAATCATACAGCCTCCAATAGCCTCCTCAATAGTGAGTGCACTCTGGTTCTCCATGTGAGACATTGCTCACTTCTCCACTTCTTCATTGCAAGGTTGATCTCTCTTAGTGACAGAGACAGTCATTTCCAAGTGACTAAGGAACACTGTTGAGCACATCAGCTAGGGAAGTTCTGTCTTTATATTTTGATAAATTCAGAAAGGCAGGCAGATAGGGACTTTGGCCCAGACCCTCACAGATCCACTTTCCATGAGGGCAAAATCAGTTGGCATTATTCGCTCCTAACAGATAATTTGGTCAGTCTATGTCACTTCCTACAGAGTCTCAATTGACAACAAAAGGTGACAGTGTTGAATGATTCCACTTTCATCTATTCCACTCGATTAAAGGTTTTACTCTAATAAATTCTACTATATAAAAGTAAGGATAAATTATGACAGGAAAGATGCAGCTTAGTCACTGCATAAAGAGATTTGTTTGGGTTTTTTTCCCCCTTCATATAAATGGAGGTCTTTCTAGGAAGGTGAGTTTGTATATACTTATCTTCAATTAAGCTCATGAAACTTGCAGGGAGGCTGTAAAGCTCTGTAAGCTCACTGAGCTCTTAAGACTGGACGGCACTACCCCATGAGTGCAGCATTCAAAATCAGCAGAGACAGAGAACCCCTAAACATAACTCCCTTTAAATAGTCAGACCTTGTTAATCCAAGCTTAGTTTAACTAAATGTCTGAGTATCTGAAATACTTAAGTGGCAACCTGTCTCCAAGTCTGAATGCACCTTTGATTTGTTAATCTGATTGTAAGGATGGGGGTATCCTGTATGAAATGAAGTTTGCAAACAGCTTGGGATTAATCAGCCTTACATATAACAAAACAAAGTAGATTCTTGCCACTGTATTTATCATCAGGAAGGGCTGGCACCCTTTTCCCCTGGCTGATTTATAGACTTGCACATTTGGCATAGCATTCAGATGGCAGAGTTTTCTAATCAGGATGTGCAATGAATGGAAATAAATTGAATGTACCTGAAATTATGCACCTAACTTCAGAGTACATTATGTCCTGGTAGCTTAAAAAAATAAATAAATCATTATAGGTATACATTAGCTTTCTGGACAACCTGATTTGTACATAACCCCTCAGCAAGGAGGGGCTGATGGGTATTGTGAGGCTCAAGGGCAGCCTTGGCTGCAGGTGGAGTTCAGGATCCTTAGGACACTGAGGAGGGTGCACAGCAAGCTCACTACCCTGGATTTCAGGACAACAGACTTTGGTCTCTTCAGGGATCTGCTTGATAGATGGGATAAAGCCTTGGAGGAAAGATAAACTCCAGAAATCTAGTTAATATGTAAAGATCACCTCCTCCAAGCTCAGGAGTGAGGCATTTCAACAAAGAAGTCAAGCAAAAATGCCAGGAGGCCTGCATGGATGAACAAGGAGCTCCTAGACAAACTCAAACACAAAAAAAGAAGCCTACAGAGGGTGAAAGCAAAGACAGGCAACATGGAAGGAATGCAGAGAAATTATCTGAGCAACCAGGGATCAGTTTAGAAAAGCTAAAGTCCTCAGAATGAAATGTGACAGGGACATGAAGAGCAATGAGAAATGCTTCTGTAGGTACATCAGTGATAAAAGGAAGACTAGAGAAAATGTGGGCCCTGTCCATAAGGAAACAGGACACCTGGTTACCTGGTATGTAGAGAAGGCTGAGGTACTCAATGACTTTTTTGCCATGAGGTGCATCCTTGGGTCCTGAAGGAACTGACAGGTGAGACTGTGAAGCCACTATCCATCATATTTAAGAAGTCCTGGCAGTCTGGTGAAGGTCCTGCTGACTGAAACATAGTCTCCATTTATAAAAAAGAAAAAAAAGATCCAGGGAGCTACAGTCCAGTCAGTTTCACCTCTATGCCCAGCAAGATTTCGGAGCAGATCCTCCTGGATACTATGCTAAGGCACATGGAAAATAAGGCAGTGATTGATGACAGCCAACATAGCTTTACTAAGGGCAAATCATGCCTGACAAATTTGTTGGCCTTGTAGTACAGGGCTCCAGCAGTAGTGGATAAAGGAAGAGCAACTGGCATCGTCTACCCAGACTTCTGCAAAGTATTTGACACTGTCCTGCTCAACATCCTTGTCTCTAACTTGGAGAGACATGGATCTGATCTATGAACCACCTGATGGATAAGGAATTGGCTGAATGGTCACACTTGAAGAGTTGTCAGTGGTTTGATGTCCAAGTGGAGACCAGTGACAAGTGGGGTTCCTCAGGGGTCGGTACTGCGACCAGCGTTGTTTAACATCTTTGTCAACGATGTGGGCAGTGGGATTGAATGCAACCTAGGCAAATTTGCTGACAACACTGAGCTGTGTAGTGTGGTTGAAACGCAAGAGGGAAGGCATGCCGTCCAGAGCAACCTTCACAGGCTTGATGGGTCCATGCAAACCTCATGAAGTTCAGCAAAGCCAAATGCAAAGTCCTGCACATGGATCAAGACAATCCCAAGTGCGAATAAAGGCTGGGTATGGAGAATGGATAGAAAGCAGCCCTGAGGAGAAGAAATGGAGGATGTTGGTTGATGAGAAGTTCAACATGAGCCAACAATGTGTACTTACTGCCCAGAAAGCCAACCATATCCTGGGCTGCATCAAAAGAAGTGTGGCCAGCAGGTCAAGGGAAGTGATTCTCCCCCTCTACTCTGCTCTCATGAATCCCCACCTAGAGTACTGAGTTCAACTCTGTGGCCCTCAGCATAAGAAGGACGCGCATCTTTTAAGCAAGTCCAGAGGAAGGCCATGAAGATGTTCAGAGGGATGGAATACCTCTCCTATGAAGAAAGGCTGAGAGAGTTGAAGTTTTCAGCCTGGAGAAGCAAAGATTCCAGGGAGACCTTACTGCGGCCTTCCAGTACCTAAACAGGCCTACAAGAAAGCTAGAGAAGGCTTTTTACAAGGGAATGTAGTGATAGGACAAGGGGTAATGGCTTTAAACTGAGAGACAGATTAGATATTAGGAAGAAATTCTTCATGCTGAGGGTGGTGAGGCACTGGCACAGGTTGCCCAGGGAAGCTGTGGATGCCCCCTCCCTGGAAGTGTTCAGAGTCAGGTTGGATGGGCTGCTGAGCAGCCTGGTCTGGTGGGAGGTGTCCCTGCCCACGGCAGGAGGGTTGGAACTAGATAATCTTTAAGGTCCCTTCCAGGCCAAATCATTCTATGATTCTGTGATTCTGATGGCATATTTGCCACATTTAAAAGATTCATTTGTGCTTATTTGGCTTCTCAGACATGTGTTTATTCTATTCCAGTTCCAAGGAAATGTTATCCATTAAATTTACTAGATTCTGATATGAGGGTGTCTGCCATTTGTGTTCTATTCAAAGGATTTCTTATGTCTGATATCTCCATGCCATTAATGCAGGGGCATCTGTCCATTTCCAAAAATGAGCTATCACACATCTGGCTTCTAGTAATAACTGCGTTATCAATGGCTCCTTCTCTGAGTCAATAACCTCATTTGGACTGTAACAGGATAGGTTTGCTGTGCAGCCTAACTTAAGTTATCTAATTCTGTAGCTTTGTATTTCTGTCATATACATGAGAGTGTCAGACGGCGCCAGTGCTACATTGCTTGAGTTCTTACAAAAATAAAATATATTTCTGAAGATTCTTTCTCACACTCCTCTAGAGCAGGAAAATAATTTTTCTATATCGTTAGCATTTTAATAAAATTCAAGGATTGAAATTAACAATGGAAGAGTTTTTTTGATTTTTTTTGTTTTGAATATTCTCTACATGTACCTTTGTATGAACCCAAATATTGTGCCTCCTTTTGGTGGTATAGTTGGCTGTCATCCGGTTTAAATCCAGTAATATTGCAAAAAGGCCTTGTCACATTGTCAGAGTATTAACTAAACAGTTTAACTATTCATTAAAAGGTTTTTTTCCACTAAAACACGACCTTTTTCATGTGTCTTTCCCTTACCATATTTTTGAAGTTCAAGTATTTCTCATCATAGAAAATTATTGCATTGGACCCCATGTCTTGGCTACCATGGAGTCATATGCTTTGCACTACGTAATTTAGAAAGCACTAATCAGAATGTATATCAGATGAATGATATCGGAGTATCCTGACAAATGTACTTGGAATTTCAGAAGCACGCTTATAACATAGGGACTTTTACCTACCATCATTACTGCCAAATGCAGCACAACCACATATGAAACTGCCTACACTGAAGCAAAAGCATCCACGTAACCATGGGAAATCAAACCTCATCTGAGTGGAAATTAGGGCTTCTTACTCCATTTTACAATCTGGACAAAAAATGCAAGGATTTCAGCTGCAATAATTTCTTCTAGTCAACTCTAATATACTACTGGTTTACTTCTATGTTAACATGAACTCCATGAACCCATAGAGTTAAGGAAGGAACCAATGGTTTATTTTATTTCCTCTGAAGACCACTTTAAGTCCTTGGCTACTTTATGAATGCCTTCTGTAGTATCAGCAGTAGCACTGTTTCTATTCCTCACCATTCCTCTGCAACAGCCCCACACATGAGGCTTATCTGCCCTGGAATGGTTATTTCAGTGGTTAATTTTTGCAGATCAACGAATTTGTTCTGTGACAAGGAAAGTTTCAAAGTCTGAGTCTCCTCACAAGATATCTCTAAATTAAAAAACTCTGTTCCACTTAGATTCACAATACATTGACCTCTCCCTGTCCTTTGCTGTCCTTGCACAATGCATTCTCTGCCTTTCCTTCTCATATCTATATAAACAATCTCATTGAAGTATCCTACAAATACAAATGCTGACAATTTAGTCTGCTTAAAATTCAGGGATTAATAAGGTTCAAAATAGTATCCTGCTCTAGGTGCTTGTTAGCAATGCACATGTGTAAAACAGGTCTTCCTGCCTCTCTTGGACTTTAAGTAAACACTTCAATGGTGATTAAAATGAAAGAGATACAAACCAGAGCCAGTTACAGTTGTTCTGATTAACATATTTTACAGTTGTTATACAAACAATTAGTAGGAAAAGACCGCAACATCAGTTCTGTTGGCAGGAGATGGCACAGCCATGGCCAATCCAATCCAATTAAACCATGTCTCCGGTGTGCAGATGAACAGCAAAAGCGCAAATCAGAACATATCGCTGCATTGCCTTCCCCAAGACACTGAGATCCTGAGAGATGCAAAGGGCACTATGAGGAAGAAGGGAGATGTGATGGGAGAGAAGAACACAAAGTGAGAGGAGTCCTGTGTAGCTAAGACATATTGGAAAATCAGCATGGCTCTCACGTCATGTATGTAGTCACACCTGAAATGTCTGTCCCAGAAAAAATTTTGAAATTTCAAACTTACTTTTCAGCCAGAATAAGAACAAGAACTGAAATTTATGAGTTTTTCAAGAAATGAGTTTTTCAGTACACACATCCTCCCCAACTTCTGCTCCAAAAAATATGAAATTAAGTTTACAGGAGCACATAATTATTAGCCTTACTATTTTGCTACATAATGTGTCAAGTATTGAAATGAAGTTGCATTACCTTAATGAAATAAGATGTTTCCATAATTTTGTGTGAAAGATTTCAATGAAATCAATACATTCTACTAGAACATGTTCATCATTCTTCTAGAACTAGTCATCATTTCCACTGGAATTTTTTTAAAAAAAATCAAAACCATTGCTGTAATATAATGTTTGGTTGTTTTTCAATTGCACAAATACATAAAGTCTGTGACATTCATTGAGTTTTCAGTTTGACTCAAATAAATAAAAAAGCTGCAAGACACAAAAAGTAAATTTCTGCTAGACAGTTGGCTGAATCCTACATCGTATATGTTTCTTGTTATCAAAACACAATATCTCTTGATTATCTATAGCATCATTTATACAGTGATGAAGTGATAGTACTTGTTTCTAAAAAAGCTGTCTCATTCTAATTAAGTATTACATTTGTAGGGCTCTCTCACATACTTTATTTACTCAAGTTTTTTAAGATTTAGCTTTCTGACATGCAGGATAGTATACACATATACTAAAAGCAAACCACACATTAAATAGCTCAGGGACAATGAGCTTTCTTCCCTTTTGGCTTATGGTTGAAAGTTTCTAGCAATGTAGCTTAGCCCAGAAATGGTGGACTGAAATTTTTCTGGCATTTTTTAAGAGAAATCTCCTGAAATAGATTAGCAAACACAAAAGGCTGAAATATATTTTACAAAATTAAAGTAAAAAAAATATAGGATGGATCAAGAACTGGCACATTAGGTATATTCTTCAGCTTAGGAAGAATAACCTTAAGTTCCTATATTAGGTGAAAGTTCTAAAAGCTAAGACACTTATTTTCTCAGAGTGCACTGCTTACTGACATTTTCAACATGCAGAATGCATTTCTGCTGGATTTGATAAAAATACAATTAAAATGTTGCACAGGGGGGTATGCCAAATTGGCCTGCATCCTAGAACCCACTCCAAGTAAAACCTTGAGGAATATATTGTACAAGAAAAGGTTTGTCCCCTAGGATTACCTCCCACTTCCTTTAACCTGATATTTTGCTCGTCCTATTATTAGATTCCTCAGAGGGGTAAAACAGTAGATTGCCTCATTAAGACTCATCATTTACAAGATGTTGACAAACGCTGGCATTTATCCTGTTGTCATAATAAATGTGAGAAAATGACCACTTGGCAATAAGTGATTCTATGCAATTGTAGATAGTAAAATACAAGAATACAGAAGTCTGTGGATAATGTATCAGTATCACTATGTAGCGTCTCTGAACAGATTCTGCATGCATTTTAACAAATCCAGGATGAAATAAATAATAAAGGACAGCTTCATTTACACAGTTATCAGCATGTGCAACTCAAACATTGATTAAGAAAAATAAGAGAATAGTTTTAAATCCAACAGAATAATGAAACAGTTATTATTAATCTTGCTGGATATCTCAGCATGGATACCCAGCATCTATAGTGACGTGGTTGACAGCCTAAAAACTTCTCTGAACTCAGTTTGCCTACAGCTCCAGTCTGCCCTGTGGCTGAACACAGCATGGCCTTTCTTAACAAGGGTCATCTTGCCCACTCTGTGTTAATAGTATGCATGAGGTCACCACAAGAGGAGTTTTCACAGCAGATACTGCTCAGGCAGGTTTGAGTGTGAGAGAAGTATTTTCCTGAGTCCATACACAAGTATTTTGAGAAGTGGAAGTTTTCTTCCTTTGGGAACACTGGCAATGTAGTCACAAGATATTCTTGTAGGCAAAAGTATACTGTGGAAACGGAACTGT
Organism: Neomorphus geoffroyi; assembly: GCA_033558235.1. NCBI lineage: Eukaryota > Metazoa > Chordata > Aves > Cuculiformes > Neomorphidae > Neomorphus > Neomorphus geoffroyi. The sequence goes on along the minus strand of JAUMJM010000005.1, from coordinate 32,947,360 downwards.
CAGCCATAAAAGCAGAGCAAGATAAACAGAGAGATATAAGTGCCCGAAGTTGAGTACAGTCCTTATTCATAAAACCACATTTCTGAGCTCCCTGTTCAGCTCGACAGCCCTGAACTCTGCAAGGACTTCAGTATTCTCAGATGTCTTGAGTTTTGCTTTTGCATATGCATCTCAATTTTGATCATTTTAAGAAAGCTGACATCTTTATCAACCATAAATTCTGTTTTCCTGTAGCTAATTCTAAACAAACGTACCAACTGCTTATCCTAATTATAATGGCTTTATTAATAGACACCAAGTGTCTTTCTTGTGAGGTAAAACCAGTGATACTGCTAATAGCCAGAATCAAAAGTGACAATAACTCAGTTGCCAAGGGTATTGAGTTGCAGGTGGTTGGTATCTCCATCCTGCTTGACTAATACACTGCTTGAAACACTGCCTTTGTGGTGATTGTGGGGCTTTAAAAGAATCAACAAAATTTCTTTGCCACTAGAGTTTACAACCCCTAATTTGACAGTATCTAAATTCTAACTGGGGAATTTGGAGAGGGGAATGTAATTCATTGGTTCCTGTTTCTGTCACTAGTCATTGTTGCTCACCTTGTGTTTCTGATTATTTGACTTGACTTGTGTATGTGTGGGTATGTGTGTATTGTTTGAATCATAAAGAGAGTTAAGGCATTGTCTGTTGGAGGTTGATGCCCTTTGTCCATATCTTCATTTTGGATAAAACTCTCTCCCTCTCCTCTCCTCTCCTCTCCTCTCCTCTCCTCTCCTCTCCTCTCCTCTCCTCTCCTCTCCTCTCCTCTCCTCTCCTCTCCTCTCCTCAGCCCTCTCAGTCTGCAAAGACCTTTACATGGAATACTGCAACTTGCTGCCAAATAAACCCAGAATGGAGACAAAAGGGAAAACAATACAACTGTGAAAGAATCCTTCTATTCTCTGTAGCACACTATACTTTTCAGTAAATACTTCTCAACACTGAATACATGTGTTGCTAGCAATGCCATATTTCTGTTGAATGGAAGAGACTTTGGCCTTTGAGATACGGGTTTGCCCTTAGCTACAGTATTTCCTTTTGTCACAGATGCTCTCAGCTCTACTCGATCATTTAGATCTTCACTTTGAACATTTATTGTTACTCCTTTAGACTGGGAATAATCTTATACATGGTATGATGTTTTCCCAATCACAACGCCATAGGGTGTGAGTTTATCATGCTATCTCCTTGCATTTGTACTCCTCTATTTTGTTTATAGTATTTTTAATTGAGTCTGGACTCACAATCTGCATTCATTAAACATAGAGTAGATAAACGCTTATAAAGATACAATTAAGTCACAGTCAGGTACTGGTGTTTTCCTCCCTGCTGACTTTACCTCTGCTGAATGCAGTTCATTAACATTTCCATAGTTTTTGGTTACCCCATATTGGAATTTAAATCTGTATTTGCTTATTTGCTAGCTTATTGCCTGTTCTAAACACCACTGCTCATTTGTTTTTATCAGATATATAGTGCTAACTCCATGCACCTATCTACCAGCCAATGGAGTCTGAATACCCCAACCTTGGCTTTTCCTAATGGACTCAAATATTTAATTGTGTTCCAAAAGACAATTTCTTCCTTGTTCTGAGCAAACCTGAATGCACTCACAAAGTAATATGCAGAAATGCATGCAATGTTCACCAATTTCTGCACTGTAGAGCACAAGTGGAAAATGATCAGCATTACTGTTCCAATGAGCTTAATTACTGCAATCTCACAATACTGAGATCAGTCTGAAAGCTACTTCTTTTAAAGTGTTGTGTTGAATTATGTACTGATCAGCAACAGACTGTTGCCACAGGTGTCTGAGTCCACATTGTTATGGTTGCCTTTCAATCAGTAGTGTTAGGTATTAAATTTATATTAATATTTCAGATGCACCAGTTTACTGCCCCTCTGAGAGCGTGCTTTTCAAGGTATAAGGCTGGGCTGTGGAGGGCTGCTCAAGGTGGGTCCCAAATCTGAAGCATTATAATGCACAGGTATGCATAATGAACTCTACAGTTAGATTTCTCCAAAGATTTACATTGATATCTCTGCATAGTGCTCTGCAGAGTGATATGGAGATACAGCAGCTCACGAAGCAAGCAGATTTATATTTCTACATGGCATAGCATCTCATGATGCAGGAGTACCTAGACAAGCTGGCCATTATGAACCGTACCGAAATGCTTCACTCTTGTAAGAGTTTCACAGAATAAAGCTTGGTGGCCTTTTTTGTTCATTGGTTTTTCTCCTTGGGAAAATTTAAAAACAAGCAAAAAATATTTCACCAATATCATCAAACTACAAAAGTGTCAGTCTCTAAAAGAGTGGGCTTTCTCTGATCAGGATGGTTTTTGCTATAGCTATGTGGAGCTCCAAACTATTTTCTATTTAGTTCAGTAGAAGAGTTTCCATTGAGTTTAGGGCTAGCAGATGCCAGCTCTTTGTGACCTACCAAAGCACTTGAAGCAGATGTTCATAACCATACAGTGGTATATGCCCAGTTTGTGCCTCATTGCTCATTGTCATCTTTTCCTTCTAACACACCCTATATTAGGTAACAACCACACACCTCTGATTTCCTTTTTAACTTGTAGGCTCATTTTCCGAACACCTATAAAAAAAAGACAATGAACACAAAAAATAGATTTTACAGAAGCTAGTAAGTACAATGCAAATAAAGTAACCCAGTTTGCTGACAAAAAAGAAGTTAATCAACCATCTGGAGGTTTGCAAAAGCTTTTGTCAATGTGGTATAAAAGTTGAGTGTGATCTTTTTCCCTAAGTTTACCTGTTTGTCAAATAATGTATTTGTCTTTCTTTTTCACTCTGAATTTTTTTTTATTGTTTCATTCAGACTGACAAACAGTTCTGACGTCCATGGCGCAAACTGTTTCTCCCTGCACAGTACATTCGTGATAAAATATCCTCCTATACTGTATATTGTGTAATATGTCATATAAACATATTCACATTCTTGGTCATAGTAATAATAATAACAACAATAACAATACAGAATACTGCAGTAATAATAAATATGAATTAGAACAATAGTTAAATCTGGTTCGGTATAATTACAGGTCGCCCCAGTGAACTAAATTTCAGTGGAGTTTGATTTTATGGTTTAGGGTAGTATCCATTAATTATATGAAAATGTAGTTAATTAATTAGCCCTTAGTGTTAAATGAGTTTTTTAAGCCTGAGAGACAAGGGGAATGTGGGATTTGTGGGGACTTGACAGCGAACGTTTAATGATGTTAAACCCAAAGTGACTGTTAATATAGGCTATGGTACCTGGGAGTCAGAAATACAGTCAGAGAGAGAGATGCAAATGAAGCACCAAGTTTTAACAGGAAATGAAGAATATTAATTTACTCTGGATGTTCAAATTGTCTTTATATGATTTAATGTTTTTCTGATGATTAGAGTGCCAAGGTCTCTCATTCTTTGACTATAGAAAGGACACTTGCAAAGAGTGACAAGAAACTTTATGTGAAATGTGAGTTGATGTTTTCTGAACATTTATGTTGTTCTTTTCCTGCATGATTTGCCAGCTGTTTATGAAGATCTGTCCTTGGGAAAGGGAGGTTTTATGCTGTTGTCTTCACATCTATTTATTCTGGGGCAATCTCAGCAAGAATCAGTCCTTGACTATGTTATAGAGTGTCCTACGCTTACTCTATTTGGTGATGCTGTATGTCTGGCTGCTTTTTTCTGCTGAGTGGACCCTTAGATTCTTAGAGGACCTCACCCTGTTCTTCTCATGTGGTCATCTTCCTACACAACAGGGCTTTTTCATTCTTCCACCTGTCCTACTTTAGCCTCACAGCAGAATTACCTAAAGGATGTAAAATTGTTGGTGTAGCTTGTCAAGTCCATGAGGACATGAGAAGGCCATACTGATCCTGCCCATCTCCCTGGGGCTTCCCTGACCCTGCCTGTGGACCAGAACTCCATGTCAGCCCCTACCCCAGTGATGCCACATCAGTGCTGGTCTCCGGCTCCCCACAGCCTTGCGCTGCTTGGCTACAGGCCCTACGAAGCCAGGCCCCACCGTGAGTCCACATCCCAGCCCAGCCTTGGCCTGGTCCCCCTCCCCACAGCTCTGGCTGTCCATCCTGGGCTGTGTCTGACCCCAGTTCCTCTCAATGGGCCTGGTCCTGACCCCAGCTGTGGGCTGATGTTATGGTCTCACCCTTGCATCACCCTTGGCTCCCAGTTTCACAGCCCACAGGGAGCAGCTGGCCCTCATTGGCCACAGACATAGCTCATCCTTGACCCCAGTGAATATAAACACATCCTTTACTTTTGTTTTTCTTCATGTCTTCCCATTTGTACACACCACAGCACCATGGTACTGTCAGGAGTTATTTATGGCCAAAAACTAGCATATATGTGGAATGAGATTCATCTTCTTTATCTTTGTGCATCTAGATGGTATCTGTCTCCATCTTGGTTAGTCATTCTAGGTTGCCTTCATCTTCGGTGGCAGAAGGTGACCATACTTCATTTGTCTGGCCTATGTCGGCAATTTCCATTGCAAAGCAAAATGTAGCACTGTATAGGTGATACAAGGGTGAGCAGTAAGATTGTAGAAAGTTTGGGCTCTTTCACATTGCTCCGTTCCCTCAACCCTCTAGGCTGCACTACATTCATGGAGCCTGGGAAACCGCAGATACATTCCCAAAGGAAGGGGTTATGAGTAGCTCCCTGACAGCCACTTCTCTCTGAACTGAATTCAGCCCTCTGTGATTTTTTCTTTTCAGCCTACACTTGAACCTTATCCTAAGTCTGTGCAACATGGGTAGTAGGTTTTGGGGTTTTTTAATCAATTTGGTGGAGGGACAGTGATCAGGGACCTCTTGAGATGACAGTCTGTCATACTGTAAATCAAGGAGGATCTTTCCCTTAGCAGCCACAAAGATCAAACAGACTAATGAATCAATGTTTTAGACCATCCGCTCCGGGGAGCCTTCACTTAAGCCCCAGCACTGCTGGTCAGGTCAGAAAATGCTCTTTTCTGTCAAATGGTAGTGTGCATTCATCCTTCTTTGTGTGAGCTGTAAAAACCTGACAGCGGCAGATGTCAATCTACACTGTTGTGACACTTCCTCATTCAACTCTAAAACTTGGTGAGAGCATTTCACCATCCAGTAATTTGCAAGAAAGGAGAGGCTGTGTTGTTAATTTTTGAGAAATCAGTTTAAAAGTTAATTTTTCTATTTTTCCTTTTATTAGGCAACAATTTTCATTGAAGAATGAGCTATTTATAGGCATTCTCTCTCCCTAGAACACCAAACCCTTTGTTTTCTATAATATTTTCTGTCTCTACAGCACTTTACCTGCACCTTTGTTCAGTCTGATAATGTAAGTAACACCACAGCTGTAATTTTATTCTCATTCACAATATTTTTTAGCTAAAATCTTTATGGGGATACTGGATCCCATTCACTTTGGCAACAGTTCTGTGATCCTGCAATGGTCATAAATCACAGCATATGTACCTTGAAGCAGATGTTCTGTTTAAGTTCATATATTTTGTTCATCTGTCTGGTGACTGAAGTACTGATATTTGAAAGGACCCTCATACCATTGAAAAACCCACCCATGAATGTACAAAATAATACATTTCTGTTGATGTTTGTTACACTAAAGGCATATACCTTAATAAAATAATACAATGAAAAAAAGTTGTTTTAAGTAAATAATTTATTACAATTTTTTATCAGGAAAAATACTAATATTTTTTCCAGAACCAAAATTTTTGAGCAAGTAGTACTCAAAAATAGTAAATGCACCTCATTCAACACTTCCTCAGTAGTCAGTAAATGAAGAACCTTGTCATCTTTGATTTGGTACTATTTAAAAATACAGACCTGTAACTCAAGAGATCCAGTGATGAAACAGCAAAATAAATGACTGCATTAAAAATATCACTGGCCAGATGGTCCCATATAGAAGTTCTGATCCAAGTACTTGCTAATTAAAGAGAAGGTGACTGGAATCTAAATTTATCTTCTAATTTTATATCTGACCCTTATCTACACATGAGGGGCTTGAACACATTTCATTTTTGAACATAACCCAAAAAAGCACTTAAGCAGGTGCTTAACTATAAACTGATGTTTGACTCCTACTACCATAAGTACAGATGATTTCCTGAATGTGGACCATGGAAGAATTTCAAAGCTAGGTCTTGATTTTTGCCTATTAAGGGAAATTGATCATGATTTATATATTTGAAGCTATTTTTTCTACAAAGATATTAAGTTTTCAGGCATTTTATGTTCATGGAAGCTGACAAATACTTCAGGATACACTGAAATCCTTCCATTAACAGCAAGAGTTGTCTACTAGGCAAACCAGTTTACTGAGATTCTTTTACCGTATTAGAGAAATACTGTGTTTTTTGCTTGAGAGAAAATTGCAGTCTGTGCTGTCTTCTCTTACTTACTGGTAATAGCAGATTCATTATTTTAACAGCAGAACTCATTATTTTTTTCCATTTGCACGTGTATGAAACCACTTTCAGAGAAAGACACAACCTTGTTAAAATGTACTTGCAGTAGAGAGGCTCAAACACAGTTTATTCTGGAAGTATAATACAGCAGAAAGGAAACAGTCTTGGAGGTTCATAGCGTGTGAGGTTCACTGGTGAGTGAACTGACTAGAGAAGATGCCCAACTGGATCTGCTGTTTGTGAACAGAGGAGGCCTTACGGGAGACATGACTGTTGGAGGACGTCCAGGGCACAGTGATAGGATGATAGAATTCTCAGATTTTGGAGGAGTAAGGAAGGAGGTCAGTAGAACTACCATCTTGGACTTATGGAGGGCCGACTTCGAACTGTTCAGAAGGCTGCTTGATAAAGTTCACTGGGAGGTAGTTCTAAAAGACAAAGGCGCACAAGAGGGCTGGATGCTCCTCAAGAAGGAGATCCTGGTGGCACAAGAGCAGGCCATCCCTATGTGCTGTAAAATGAGTCGGTGGGGAAGAAAACCAGCTTGACTGAGTAGAGAGCTTTGTACTGATCTCAGGAAGAAGAGGAAAGTTAATGAGCTTTGGAAGAGGGGTCAGGCATCTCAGGAGGACTATAAGTGTGAGGTGAGATCATGTAGAGAGAAAATTAGAAGGGCTAAAGCCCAACTAGAACTTCAACTAGTCAGTTTGGTGAAAGACAATAAAAAGTGTTTCTTAATATATTAACAACAGGATGACCAAGGAGAATCTCCCTCCTTTAGTGGACACGGGAGGGACAGTAGTGACGAGGGATAAGGACAAGGCAGAGGTACTTAATGCCTTCTTTGCCTCAGTCTTTAATAGTAAGGTGAGATGTTCTCAGGATATTCAACCCCCTGAGCCAGAAGACGATGAGAATGAAGCTCCAGCTGTCCGGGAGGACTTGGTTAGGACTTGACCTGCTTGACCAGGTAGACATGCACAAGTCTATGGGGCCAGATGTGATCCACCCGAGGGTATTAAGGGACATGGCAGAGGTCCTCTCCAAACCCCTTTCCCTCATCTACCAGCAGTCTGGGCTGAATGGGGAAGTGCCGCTGGACTGGGGGATGGCAAATGTTACATCCATTTACAAGAAGGGTTGGAGGGAGGATCTGGGGAACTACAGGCCTGTCGGTCTGACCTTGGTACTGGGGAAGGTCATGGAGTCGATCATCTTGAATGCTATCATACAGCACACGCGGGACAACCGGGTGATCATACTCAGCCAACATGGGTTCACCAAAGGCAGGTCCTGCCAGACCAATCTGATCTCCTTCTATGACAAGATTACCCATTTAATGGACGAGGGAAAGGCTGTGGATGTGGTGTACCTGGACTTTGGCAAAGCCTTTGACATCATTTCTTACAGCGTTCTGCTTGAGAAACTGGCTGCCATTGGTGTGGACAGGCACACTCTCTGCTGGGTTAAAAACTGCCTGGATGGCCGGGTCCAAAGGGTGGTGGTAAATGGAAGTAAATCCAGTTGGAAACCGGTCATGAGCGGTGTTCCCTAGGATTCAGTGCTGGGTCCAGTCCTGTTCAATATCTTTATCAACAATCTGGATGAAGGGATTGAGTGCACCCTCAGCAAGTTTGCAGATGACACTAAGCTCGGTGATAGTATCAATCTGCTTGAGGGAGATTGCTTGAAGGAGATCAATCTGCTTGAAGGCTCTGCACAGGGATCTGGACAGGCTGGATCGATGGGCTGAGACCAACGGAATAAGGTTCAACAAGGCCAAGTGCAGAGCCCTCCATTTGGGTCACGACAACCCCGTGAAGTGTTACAAGCTTGGGGAAGAGTGGCTGGAGAGCTGCCTGACAGAGAAGGACCTGGAGTTGTTGGTTGACAACAGGATGAATATGAGCCAGCAGTGTGCCCAAGTGGCCAAGAGAGCTAACGGCATCTTGGCCTGCATCAGAAACAGTGTGGCCAGCAGGAGCAGGAAGGTGATTGTGCCCCTGCACTCAGCACTGGTGAGGCCGCACCTCGAGTGCTGGGTTCAGTTTTGGGTCCCTCACTACAGGAAGGACATTGAGGGGCTGGAGTGCAATGCTGAAGGGCCATGAGGCTGGTGAGGGGGTTGGAGAACAAGTCCTACAAGGAGAGACTGAGGGAATTAGGGTTGTTTAGCTTAGAGAAGAGGAGGCTTGAGGGGAGACCTCATCACTGTCTACAGCTGCCTGAAAGGAGGTGGTGACAGAGTGGGTGCTGGGCTCTCCTCACAAGTAACAAGCGATAGGACGAGAGGAAATGGCCGCCAGTTGCGCCAGCGGAGGTTTAGACTCGACATTAGGAAAAATTTCTTCACTGAAAGGGTGGTCAGGGATTGAAACAGCCTGCTCAGGGAGGTGGTTGAGTCACGATCCCTGGAGGTGTTTAATAGACAGGTAGATGAGTTTCTTAGGGACATGGTTTAGTAAGGGAACAGGTACGGTTGGACTCGGTGATCTCAGAGGTCTTTTCCAAACAGATGATTTTATTATTCTATAAGAAAAGCTAAGTTTTTACTGAAGTATTGGCTAAAACATGGAATGAAAATTAGCCAAGGAAATAGGGAAAAAAGGTCTAAAACCTGATGCATGTCTTTCATGGCAAGCATCACAGTGCCTTTAGTTGGTAATCAATCTAGACTTAGGGAATTTTTTACTTTATTTGGTTTGTTGCCAGTTCGTACAAACTTTTTATCAATGGTTTGGTTTTTGAGAAAAGAACGCAACACCAAGTGAAAAATCTCTTAAATAAACACCTACAAAAGTTAAAGAGGTCCCTCCTTTTTCTGGGCTCACATTAAGCCAAACCTCTTCTCCCTTCCTGATCTCTGTTTTCTGTAGTTTTGCTGCATGTTATACTCAGAACTGTCTCAGTTCCTTCAGTGAGGAACTGTAGAGCACAGAAGATTTTGGGTTGTGTGTTTAATGTTTTGTCTGCTGGTCTTTACTGCTTACTGTTTTTCCTCTTCCCCAGTGTGGTCTACCCACAGCTGCAATCCCTTAAGAGTGTCCTTACTCTAATATGGGTCACTGTCGTGACCCAAACTGGACAGTCCAAGGATTGCCAGAGTAAGACCTAGAGTATTCTCATAGAAGTTATGGGTTGAGTGAAGGCAAAACAATGTGAAAAAAAAAGATTTAAAAATTGATTTATTTGTACAGGCAATCTTAGGAATAAGGTTGGCATTAGTTTGCTAAATCTGTGGTAAGGGAAAAGAAAGAGGAAGGGAGAAAAGGGAGAGAGGGAAAAGTGCAAGAAGGACACCACTTGGGCTCCAGTGCTGTTGTCCTTTCCCAGGATGGCCGAGCACTACCCAACCTGATTTTATGAGTGTTATTTATAGATTGAGGTCCCAAAGGGGAGAGATTCCTGGTGGACTTGCACAGGTTCCCTCTGGAATTTCGTGAAACCAAGTTTGGGAGTCTTGGGGTGGCCTCTCTAGCAAGTCTCAGGTACTGTTCTGCCCCTGCTCCCTGCATCGGCAGAATTGTAGTATAACCCCTCTGGGCAGCAAACACAGCCAGGCTGCTTGTGAGAGTGAGATAAGGTGCTGACTGCCTCTGTCCTGTAGTCTCAACTGCTGCAAAACAAGTGATTTAAGGCAAACCTTTTGAGCAGCAAAAATCAGTCTTTGACAGTCACGTACTGCCACAGTCCCTCAAGGGTGTTCCTGCCCGCAATGTGGGTTGCCCATAGCTGCAGTCCCTAAGGGGTGTCTCTTCCCCTCTGTAGGCTGTCCATGACTGCAGTCCATGGAAGACACTCTCTCCATCATGGAGTGCCTCCTTCCAATGCTGTGTCTCCAGACATGTCCTCAGCAGTAACTCCTCAGAAGCCTCTTCCTCTTTGTGTATCCAGACTAATGTCCCCAAGGGCAGCTTTTCATGTGTTTCATGGGAGTTCTGTCACCCAATGAGTTGCTCACACCAGTTTGAGAGCTGACTGGACTTCACTGTGACTATCACAGCACAGTTCTTGGCTTCTTCCCACATAGAGCAGAGTGTAGCTACCTGCTACCTGAACTCTGGCAGTTATGCTGAAGGCAGTGGGCTATTCATCCAGATCCTTCTTTGCTGGGAGAAGGCTTCTCCTTATACAGATTGGGAGAAGAGTGCAAGAGAGGAGCTCATAATCATGTTATCTCATGGGGCCTGCAGGGAAGAATAAAGTAAAAAGGAAGAAATTCTGATGTCATAAACTATTTTATACTCAGGAACACCTTGGAGACAGGAGAGTCCATCTGCAACAGAGGTTTGTAAACTTCACTAAAATCCTTTTTTGTAGATATGTCTTAGGAGAGGCATATGACAGAGATACAAATCAGAGGTTTAAGAGAAAGATATCACAGAAAACAAGAACAGCTGGAGGATATTCAGTGAAATACAGAACAAGTTCCACCCTGGAATAACACAGCAAAATAGTTAAGTTTTCAGAGATTTTTTTTTCTTTAGTTTATTAGCACTTAATTTTGTTACAGAGTTTCTATGCATTCATCTGCCTGTACAATAGCCTCAGTGGGGCTTTCACTGAGTGTTCCGTAGCTTGCAGAGACAGCATACAGCAATTTGGCTTGAGACTGTAAAGAGGAGCACAAATGAAACTAAAAACCTTCTTTACAAGACAATGACCATAATTTTTTTTGCATTTCCAATATATAAAAACATAGCATTCTCATCTTTTTATTATATTCATATGAATAAACTTTACTATTCTTGATTTTATACTATATCGTTCTAATTGTTCTTATTTTACAATTGTGTACGCATGCACACACAAGCCTACTACAAAAGTTTATCTGATCCTACTCCAACTAAAACACATGAAAGCTGCCAGTGCATATACTAATTAACTGAGCACTGATTGACTGAGAAAGGAAGTATGCCAAGAAAGGGGAGGAAGGCAGCCATGGCACAGCAAACTGTTCAGAATCAGCTTGTCGCTGTTGACTACTGATCTCCTGTCATCTCCTGACTGCTCTTGCTCACAGCCTTGCTGACCACTCAGTCCCCTTAATCAGTTCTCATACCAAGGCACAAATTTTAACACCTCCTAGTACATTCAAACGTCCATCTGTGGGCTTTCTGTGGTCTTGCAGGAGGCTAGCTTGAAGGGTACTTACACAAGGAAAAAGAAAATATGTCTTTTTGGGTCCCTATCATGATCCTTAATCTTTGTCCTCTTAATAACAAGAGCAAAAAGAACTAGACTAGACTGTTATCTTCTTTATTAAACCGTCAAGAACTTTAGCCCACAGTTTTGGGAGAGCCTACATTGTAGCTCCACTGCTTTCATGCGGCTTTCTTTTCTTACTGAGGTGGATGGGATGAAACCGTTTATCCTTCTGATAACCCACTCTAGCTGGAGAGGATCTGCTGTGAGTACAAATACTTTAGCTTTTTGTGCCATGAAAAGGCTGCTGTCTTGTTCCAATGCAGCTGAGGAAGAATGATCAAACAGCAGTGGGAGGGGGAGGACACAGTTAAAAAAAATGGAACATGGACTTTCAGGCACTGCTAACATCAAAGATGGGTGGGCAAGGCATAGTTTGCTGAGACAAATAATGAGCTAATGCAAATACAAAAGACCAAATCAAAGATCACAAAACATTTTTATGCCTTCTGTGTATCCTATAAAGAATCCTGCTGCTTCCATAAATACTGCATGAGATTTATGAGTTAAACTTTTAAATTTAGCCTACAGGACAATCTTACACTTCCACAGGAAGGCAGAGTAGTTGAACACGCATAAGATTTTAAACAAAATATTACGTGTGCTTAATACTATTTTTGTCACCAATATACACTTTGTTCATGGTAGCAATATGTAATGTTCAGTAGTACATACAACTAGTTCTATACTGGCTGAAATTTTATCTACTTATGGGCAGGAGTGATGGGAGTGCATTTAACAGCCCTGCTTGCAGGTATGGCTGCTTCAACACACTGTTGCAACAGTTGCTGCCTAGCTTGGCAGCTGATTCTTGTTTCGGTTTTACGTTATGGAAACGATTTTTCCTCTTTCCAACTGCTTTTTAACAGGCAGATCAACTGAGAGAATAATCTTTTTCAAGTTTAACATACAGTAAAGCAACAAAGCAGTCCCACTGGTTAAAAATGACCACAGAGCCAAATACTAGAAATTTGCTTGTCATTGGAAAGCAGTGAATGAGATTCTGGTCGTGCTAAATCTTATGGGGTTGCTGTAATTTTACTGGAGCCAGGATTTCACCCTATACTGTAAAATAAAATCATAATCAAATTATTCTAGGAAAGTTAACTGGTGATTACATTACTATTTTCATTGATGTCTCTATTAATCTTCCTTTCATAAGATAGGAATCAAATAATTAAATATTACATATTTGTGTTTTAGTGAAATGCAAAGAAAAAGGTAAAGGCATGAACTGAAAAGTAAAGATATTTTCAAGTTTAAAGAGCCATGTGATCTGTATATCACTGCATGAAGAGAAAAGATAACTGGTCATATCATAGATCTGTAATTGGATTAGAAAATGATATAATCATATGGTGTCTTTATTCTTTAAAGTAAGACATTGTCTGTCAGAAGAAAAAAAGAACAGGGAAGAAAAGAGGGTTAAAAAGAGAAAGAAACCTTGCTTTTATTTTTCTTAAACCAAGACAAAACAAAACAAGGAATGTTCAGAGAGTGGAAGATGGGACAACCTGATACCAGCATAAGTCACTTAGACCTTTCTCCCAAGCTAAGTTTTACATTTACTGTTTGTAATAATTTGATTAAAGAGTGACAAACTCTCATCGTTAAACCGCAACCTCACTTGCAGTAACACCATGCCAGTTCTGTCAGCTGGGATTACTGCACTTTACATTTTGTAACTTTATTTCAGGCCCTGGGGATAAGAATTTCTGCAGCTCAATTGTCACTGTGTATTGATTAGTAGTACCCATGGGCTCCTGGAGAGACTCCTTTAAGAAAATCACCTAAAGAGCTAAAGTCACTGAATGCATTTATCTTTTGCTACTTCATGTCTCTTCAACACACCACTAAGTAATATAAGGGGCATGTGATGCAGGAGACCCCGGGTGTAGGATTGAAGCGTAGATTATGGTCTTCAGAGGACCATCCTAGAGGATGCCTACACCTGTACTCTCCTCAACAACAGCACAGGCCTGCAATGCCTCTCTCTCCTGGCGAACCTGGTTGGGACTGATCAGGAAGGTTTGATTAGAGCTCACGTGAGATCAGAGAGTGGCAGAGAGGCTGTTGTGTGCTTGAGGGTGGTCCTGATTATGTTGTTGGACTGAAGAAGTCTGGGGATCTTGAAACTGGGTGTAATTTGACAGTTATATGTCGGAGGGGAACTGCTTATGAAGTAGGATGGAAGTAGTTGAGAGCTGAGGTACTAAAGAAGCCAAGGGTTTATAATCTTGGTTTGGAGAGTTATATGGAGTATGGCTAGAGGATGTGGCACCTTGCCACATGATTTTGGAAGGAGGCTCCTAGAAGCACAACATTTGCCCTTTCTCCAAGCTCTGTAAGCGCATAACACAAGTAACAGAGAAAAACAAATGTAAGCAGCACCGTTCCTGCCAAATCACGTTCTTTGGAGAGCACATCCTCCTGCAGTGAAAGTGGACCCTTTTTGCAAGGCTGGAGATGTGGCAATCTTTCTACATTAACGAGGAGCTGTTAACCAAATACATAAATAAGTTGAAAACCACAAGAACAAAATCTTACTGTTTCCATATGTCTCTTGGCTACATCCCTTTAGTGGTTGTGCTGTTGAAACTTCTGCATATTATATGAAGTCTGTTAACTATAAGTTAGATATAAATGTGACCGCATTTATTGTTGATTTTGACACAACACACGAAACCACCCAAAAAGAGAGCCCTTTAAGAATGCCTGAGAAAGTTGTAGCTAATTTCACTCGATAAGTTCCAGATTGCTCCTGTGGGAAAAGGTAGAAACTCAACAGTAAGGGAATAAAGTGAAAAAAGGAAAAGTATCTTCCAAATGCAAACAAAGACAGGAAAACACACTAGCAAGTTTCTATCCTATTACAGAAATATAACCGTAATCCTTCCAGCAAAGTGATGTTAACTACCAAAGAGGGGCAGGAGCTCTCCAGAAACTCACAGTCTGTCATGGAGTATGTTCATAATAAGGGAAATAAGCGGACTTGTGCATTTACTTAGGTATGACATCACTGACAGCCAATTAGAAAGTTCCACTTGTGTCATTTCATAATAAAGAAAAGACTATTCAGCACTCACTGCATCAAAGAACGCATGTCACAGAGATTTGCAAAGAAATGGGTTGATTAATTTTTAATGAATTATACCAGGAAAAGTTTCCTTGTATAAATTGCTGTGAGAATACCAGTGATAACCTATGCTTGAATAAAGGGTTTATGCATGTGTGGGTTCTGCAACTACAGAGACATTGAGCAAAATTGAACTAAAAACGATACTACTCACCCTAATCTATCCAGTTCACAACCGCAGAAAAAACTGTGTGGGTTCACAGTAGCACAGGTTTTAAAGACCATTTTATTCACTGGAAATGTGTCCTGTAACTAGCAGAAAGCTTTACAACTGTCTTTGTTTTCAGTTTGAGAGTGGATGTCACTCTTGAAAACAGGCATTTGCTGAACATTGGTACCTCTGTATCTCACCTTATATGCCTTTTGACTTTGTGACCAAATAATCTTTTCTTGCATGAAAACTTTTAATCTATCAGTCAGTTGATGCTTAGGCTACTACTAAACAGAGCACCCTTCTGTATCAAAAATGTCCAGCAATGTGGGACTGTTTCTATTTCAAGGTGTGTAAAGAAAAAAACATTACAATAATAATGACAGCAATAGCTTTACATGACTGCTGGAAAAGTCAAGTAGCTGACATACTGTGGAGTAAGGCATAGAGCTCAGATGTCATCGTTCATGTGTCTATAGGCAAGTAGCCCTCAGACTTGCAGCAGCCCCTTTATGCCAGCCATGGATGTTCTTGTCTTTCTGCAGGTCTGACAGTGGTACCAGTACCAAGAACAGTACACACAAATGAGTTTTCCTAACGTAATCACAACTACACCTCTTTGAAAAGTGTATAAATTCAGAGTTTGGTGGGTTTATGTTTAGCATACCCAATTCCTTGTGAGAGCTTGAGACCACCCAGATTTCAACATGGAACAAAGATCTTAGGAATTATAAATTAACTTTTGCTTCAAGCTGATATGGTAAAAGGCATGTAGTATCGAATTCACAGTTTAAGCTTAAAATAATAAAGATGGAGTAAAAGAGAACCTTTTTATCCATCCGTATACAAACTTTGGCCAAATAAAAGTAAATCTATGTGACCTTGATTTCTGCAAAATCAAAGATATCAAGTAGCCTCCTTAACCCATGACATACAAAGCTTATCTCATGTTATTCTACTCTGCTAATAGTGGCTTAGAATTGGGATCTAGAATGTTATAATGCAAGGAAGGTGCAAACAGCAATTCTTGTCTACTTTTGATATTGAAATGATCTGGTTAAAAAAAGGTCCCTATAGCTTCCTTATGCAGAACGCTATATTAAAGAAAATACATTTCTAAAATAGTCAAACTGAACTGATTTTAAAGTAGTTCTGTGCTTTTAATATTTAGAGCAAGTGTCTGAAAAGAATTTTCTCTTTTAGTTCCTTGTCATATATATATACATTCAGGATTCATTATGTTACTTGCAGGCAACCAGGTGAATTTCCTCTGAATGTTGTTTGTGCTGATCAAGGAATGCCAACGAATAGTGAATTTTTATTTTAATTGATCTGACTGGAGTGAGCTGCCACTCTTCTTTGCATATGAACATACCTCTGTATGGAGTTTTTAGTAAAATTTTGTGCTCAGAATAGTTCAGGATTTAAGGAAAGAATGCAGGTTCAAATGCAAGAAGTTTCTCACTAAGACATTTTTTTTCCTGTATCTGAAACTACTACCATAAATCAGAGAGGCTACCTTAGAGTGGCAACTGTAGAAAATAAAAGAAAAAAGTCTCATTAAAATTAATGCATAGTAGGCTATAGAGTAAATTAAAAGCCAACAGGATCTCAATGCATTGCAATTGACATTCCTGATTTAACAGTTTCTGTTACCATAAGTGAAAAAAAAAATCTGCAGTGAGAAATTTGCCTTTTTATTTCACAACTATTCTTCATGTACAGTTTGCTATAGTTTTAAAATAGACAGGCAAAGAAAGAAAGATTTATTTGACCTACCTGTAAGCCTTGAAATATGTATTTAGCACAGCTGTTCTTTTGTGTTTAAACTCATCACAAAAATGCAGCTTTAATGTAACCCACCATTGATCTGCAGTAAGTGGAAACAAAATCTCTCCTTAATTAGTATCATCCAATCACTTTTTTACATTTCTACAGAACTCACACTGTGAACTGTTTAATGGACTATTATTTAGAAGAGTGGCAAAGAGCTTGCAAAAAAAAAAAAGGCACATAGTGAAAATAAAAACTAGCAGTGTCAATGAAAAATGTGTTGCAAAATAATGGAAAAAAAGATGTTTCGTTAAGATGGGCTTCACTGGCATTTTACTGTATAGATGAACACTGCTCCAATTACTGCCAACAATAGGGAAAGAGATAGAGAGATATAGATTCATTACTTTCAACACCCTTAACTGTCTACCACTGAATTCGCTTATCTGTTCCTTTTTCTACAGGACCTGCATGGAGGGGGGAAGGAATAAACAAAGAACTGAGTAGAGTGAATGTGTCACAAATTACCACAAACACACTGTGACTCAATGCACTTTTCATTTCTCTCCTCATTAACTGTGTCTTGCTCAAAATGAGAGACTGGGTCTAAACATAATCAAGTCCCACAGATAACAATTGACTTGACTGCTGGGGCAGTCATCACCTTCTAGCTACTGGGAAATAAATTTAGAAATAAAATGAGTTAAAATAAAATTCACTCTGCTCTCTTTTCTGTGCTCAGATAATTTGAAGGCCATCAAGGCCTGCAGAAACAATCCATCTCTCTGTGAAAAGGAAAGCAGCCTGTGCCACTACCAATAAGGCATGTCTTTAGTGTTATCAAGAGTAAGTATAATTACACAGTGGAAAGGCCATCAAAGTGTCTTGGGTGCTGGTATTTTTTTCCTGAGGTCTTCATCAATAGTGCTGTCGGAATGAAAAGAATAAGGGGGGGGGGGGAAGAAAAAAAATAATATCCTTCAGATTGGTGTGACTGACCTGCAATCTTCTAGAGCACATTATAATTTGAGAGCAGTAGGAAGATTCAATAAAAATTTTGCTGTCTTCCACTTTAAATCAAGAAGGATTAATTTCAAGAATCTTTGTGGATGCTTTTGTGGTCTTTGTTTTGTCAGTGCTGAAATTTCTTTTCAAAGAGGCTAAAGGACTTCCTGTTGAAGGATATTTATACTTGTGAAGACTCTTGCCTTACTGTAATAGCAATGCATTCTGATAGGCAGATTTCTGTCTGGGAAAAAGGAGGTAAGGCTATTTGTTCCTTTTGAGCAGTCTCCTAGTCCTACACTTTTTATTTGGGTAAAACACCAGTGAAGTTAATTGGTTCATTATATTTCTATCAAGAGGAGGCAGATCCTGATGTACATGTTTTAATGGTATTCTATTCAGTAAAATACATGCACATTAAGTCTGACACTGTTTTCCAGGGCAGGAGTTCAGAGGTATATACTTGAGTCCTGGCCTGTGGTGCTTTACACAGATTAGTAAATGTTGCTCTGGCAAGGAGTACCCCTGACCTCTTGGGAGGACTGTGCATGAACACGTGATGGAAAGATTTGGATATACGTGTAGCGCTAAGGCAAGCAATTGGCCAGCTGATTGTCTGATAATGAAAATGCTTTTAAGAACAGAGAATCATCCCAAACCTAGCTATTTACTTGCTCCTGGTGTTCTTCTGTTTAATAAGAACAGTATGTTAGTAACTGTGGTATAAGTCCTGAGAATAATCACCTAGTCTGATGATTAGAACCAATCATCTAATCATCATTGTCCCCAGCAGTCATGTTGTTCTTGGAACTTTCCTTTTCTGTGGCTACTAGATCTGGAAATCACAACATCTAAAACGGTGGTGACTGTTTGCCATAGGGCAAATTAGGTCATAAAAAAGCTTTAACCAGTTTGTAAGCATTTAAATCTGCCTCAGTGGTTTATTTCTACTGTTCACAACATGAATACGTTTTCCAAACCTCACTTTTTATTAATTTATTACGACAAAAAAGATTCATTGGGTTGTACTGTTTTGACAAAACTCTGGTTCTTAAATAATAATCATAAATCTCCTGGAGTCCAAAAGAACTGAAGTAGAGCAGACCCAGCAATATGGCCAAACACAACAAATTGAGAGGAGTGAGGCTAAAGAAATATGACTGAGAAAATGCAAATGTGAAATCTCCCTGATACATTTCCTTAAAACTTCAAGGAGTTTTTTTGGCCAACTGGCAAAATAATTTCTTTTTCTTAGGTTTTATTTGGACAGTAGCATTGTCTGGAATTTGTGGGGGAAGGATATGAGATCTTTTTCCAAAAAGGTCCGTGACAGCGGTCCCATTTATGACAGTGGTCTCTGAAGATTAAGAGGTCAGTTCTGCCTTGATATAGGTGAACTGAGAGTCAGCTAACAGGATAGACAGAACCACAAGTTCTACTGAGAATCTTGTTGATACATGGTACTGGGAAGTGGTTGAACCATTGGTGTCTGTCTTGTACTGAAAGGACATGGTAACTGGAACACAGTTATGGTATATCAGTTACATTCTAGCATATGTCTTTATTGCTCTCCCTGAAGTAGCAGAGTTAGTATGTCAGGGTAGTGTGCAGCCACTAAGTTAGCTGTAAAGGAGTTGTTTCAGACAGTAGATGAATGGGAGCTGCAACTGTACAGATCCCGGAAAAAAGCTACATTAGTCTGCCTAATTACTTTTGAGACTGAATTGTATATACTAGTACAGTCTAAACTTGAATGGTTTCCAGAAAACAAAACAAGCAAGCAGGATTAAATATTTTTCTTTTTGTAACATTGACCCTTCCAGAAAGGAGATTTGTATTTTCTAATCAATTTTTTTCCAGTGTGTTGGAAGACCATTTATGCCGAATAATTTTTGTTCTAAAAAGTAACTGAGAAGTAAATTCAGTTAATACAAAACCAAAATGGTTCAGTAACTACAGAAAGAAACTCAATAAAAATAAGTTAAATCTTCTTTATGTGTCATCATAACCTCCTCTCTAACAATAAAATTCATCACCCAAGTAAGATTCTACCTTCTTGAATCAAAAGTCTCTGATTGCCTGCTGGATTAGTGGGCACTAACAGAATCCTCCCATTTGGTGCTCTGTTTGGGGTCCAATTAACCCGATGAGCAGGGAAAAACAGTTAAAAACCCGTATGGCTTCTTGCCTCTGTAGCAGATAAGCACTATGGACTGGCACCTCTAATTTACCTGAGACGGAGATGAGATATAGCAGATATCTGTGTTGCTACAGCCTGTCTCTGCCAGCTATTCCTTTGGAACATGTCTAACACACTCTTCTCCATTTTTATTCCTGGCTACAGTGGTTGTAACCTGGCTTAAAAGATGGTAGAGCTGTGCTGAAAAGGTGGATGGCGGTGGGCTCTGCTAGATTTTCCTCTTTCGAGTCACTGTGCCATGGTCATGGATGAGAAAGTAGACTGAATAGAGAAAATAGTTTAAAACTCAGTAATTATTATTCTCCATGAGTTTCAAATACCTCCCTGGAGGTGTGACAGTTAGGGAGACAGTTTAGTAGTAGACTTGGCAATGTTAGGTCAATGATTGGACTCACTGATCTTAAAGGTCCATTCCAACCTAAATGATTCTATGATCCCATGATTCTATGCAACTGGCACACTCTCCAGTATTCATGTTTTCAAAATTTTACTGATGTTTCGAATATATCATTACTTTAGTTATGTTTGAGATGATTGTTTATTTACCCAAATGTCTGTTCTGGGCAGAAAAACAGCCCACAGGATATTTATGATCTATGCACCATTATGTTACCAATGAGTCAGAAATCACTGAATATGGCTTCCAAATGAAGTTAAATAAAAACACTGATATTTATTCAAGCTCAGGATTCATAAATATAGATGGTCTGTATCATGTGCAGTTTTTCCATGGGAATATTATTTGGCATTGCTCCATGCTTTGCCAAATTCGTGGTTTCTTATAGGTTGTTGTTTTTTTAGAAAAAAGTAGTTTTGGAACACACATAAAAACATACAAATTGAAAAGGGAAATATTTGTATTGTGAAATTAAACTTGTTCATATGTTCAATGATGATTTATTAAAGAAAAATATATGACAAGTCACAGAATGGTGAAATGTACCCTGGCTTTTGCATTCCCTGTATGAAACAACCACAAAACTCATTTGAAAACAAATAGTACTATAAAGACTTAAAAAAAGAAAATGAAGCATTTGCATGTATAAAATACCTCATACAACACATCTTCATTCTGAAAGACTAAAGAGAACTAAATGTTTCTCCAAATAGCTTTTCGAGGGCATTATTTTTTATGGCCAGGATGTTTCTGTTTCTGTAGGCACCTAGAATATGCTATTAGATTACTTTATTGAACTGCTGTTAGGTTAAGTACAATACATTCAGTGTTGTAGTATTCAGTGGACAATGAAAGCTCAAAAGCAGAAAAACACTAAATAACAGTTAAGCTATAGGTGGTTTGTGACAGGATGGAAAAAGCAAAGCAGTATTAAAGAATACACACTAAAATTACTACTTTTAGTTGTAAGTTTTATGGATCCACTTGCATGCAAAAATTGTTATTAAAGATTATGTGATTCATCCTAGATAGTTTATGTTCATTTTATGGTCAGATTCCATTATAGATATAGGTATCTGAATGATAAATATATATGAGATCCAACACACACAAAAACGCAAGGCTGTTCCAGTAACTCTGTTTATTTAACGAATTAAGAAAATCAGCTATGATCTCTTTCAAAATAGTTCCCTTCTGGGTTGACACACATAGCTACATAGGATTGCTGTTCAAAGCAATTCCACAGATCATTTTCTGAAAAGTTGTTAAGGATCTCCATCACTTTTGTTTTCACATCTACTGACAAAAAATGTGTTCCGTTTGAGCACCAATTTTATCTTTGGGAAGAGGGGACAGGTCTGGTGAACAGAGTGGGTGCTCAAGCACAGTGATGTTATTAACTAAAAAATGCTTCCCAAACCATTGTGGGCTTGCACACACTGACATGTTCTGACCAAGGGTAAGAAAACGTCTATATTTGAACACATATCTACTGGCACTGAGTAAAGTGATTGAGATGAGTCTTGCCTCACTGTCACAGGTTAGAACACGTTCTATAACCTCTTCTTTGTTTCTCCCCTCCCACTCTTGGTTTTCAAGCTAAAGGGTTAGTCTCGGGGTTTTTTTGTGTTGGACCTTGTATGTGTATATCTGTCTGTCTGTCTGTCTATCTATCTATCTATCTATATTTTAGTTAAAATAAGCTCTTTGGTATCCAGTGAAGACCAATATGTAGTTTTAACGTGCACTTCATCTGACGTTCTTATAGGACTATGTGAAACACAAACTGAAACAGACATCTGTTTTCTCTTAGAAAAGCCTACTGTGAACAGCTTACTTGTAGATGTCTATGTGTAGATACCTAAACAAAGAGAGAGTCTAGTAATGTTGTCGGCTATAACACACAAAGCAGGCAAGCTGTGAAGATAGATATGGAGAGAATAAGGCACAAAAATAATTTCGGGGTTTAGTAGGAAAACGAGAATTGCCAAATTCTAACTGCTGAAAAAGTAAATCATGTGTACGTCAAATGTTCCAGGCATGTCTGGTGTTCTGTAAAGCAAGCGTCTCTCAGCATATCTGAACAGCACTGGAAGATTCCACTGTGAAATAATTACCAGCCTGGCTACACTTTCAGTTTGCTATCCAAAATCTGGAGGAGAAGGACAATTATAAGGGGCCAGCTCGGGTTGTTGCCGAAAGAGACACCAACAGTATGGGCAGAATACACTGAAGAAAAAGATCAGCATCCAGGCTGACGGCAAATAATAGCATGCAGTGTTACTCATAAGATGGAAGGGAAGAAAGGTATGAAAGTCTCTTAAAAAATCACTAATTTATCTGGAATATAATTGTCTGAATAGTGTGTGACAGTTATTTGATTATTTTAAAAAACTAAAACATGAGAGACGTGCTTTTGTAAAAAAGCACTGATAGAAAATGATAGAAAAGGGAGTTCTGAAAAGAAAAAATTTGAGTGTAGGTTACAATGTAGTAGTCTTTCAAGGTCAATGTAATTCCTCTTTTCTATACATGTTTGTTGCACAAAGTGGAATAGGGATATCAGAGGTTTGTATTTCCATCTGTTTACTTAAAACCAGGTCTGTGCTCCAGCGAGAACAGGCGAAGCTCTGATGAGCTAGAAGTACTTTGGTTCACAATGCACCCTATAACATTGCCATAGTATGCTGATTTCCTTATGATAATTGTTAAGGGTTTTATAAGTTTTAATAGTCATCACATGGTCACAAGCTGATTTTATGAAACTTTGTTCATTAGTCTCAGCAAAATACTGCAGCACACAGTTGCCAAGTAAGAATTTCTAATTGAGTTTAGTAATACGCTGAAAAGGTAGTTATCACACAAAGCAAATACAAAAGCAATGTAAAGAATTTTATTTTGTTTAGAATTGAAATCTGGCAGCAGTTTTATCTTGAGTCTTAAAGAAACGTATAGTAAGCATTTAAAACAGTATTTTCACGAACTGCTGAGATCAAAATTTAGCAGTGGCAATATTTGTGAAATACAAATGCCTTTTGCAAACCTGTTTCTAGGCCCAGGTAGTCTAGAATTGATTGAACTTACTCCAAGCATTTATGGACAGAGCGAATAAGGGAATAGGTGCCTCTGTATAGGACTTAGGAGTGCCCAGCTTGAAAACTGATTCTGACAACACTGTCTGAGGTGGCAACTAACCCTCAAATTTCACACATAGAATTCACCTTCAGCCTCAGAAATTGAGGTTAATTTATCAAAATGCAAATGTCTGTAAGTATGTTAATATCTAAGTCTCATTTACAGTAGAAGCCCAAGGTTCAGCTCAGATGTTCAACCATAGACATCTAATGATTAGGTATTCTCGAATACCTAAGGTATCTGCACAGGCTTGATAGGTATGACATAGCACTTCTGGTCTACTGGACTAATAGCAGTTGTCCAGTGCTATCAGAGCATTTCAAATGCATATGTCTAGGTAAATAAAGTGAGCTGGTATTTAGCAGAGATCAGGTCACTCAAAGGGAATGTCTCATTTGGTCAACCAAAGAACTCTCGACGGCTGACCATGATCTCTTTGATCCTGCATGACTATAATGGGAATTCAGTCTCCTACCTCACATGTAGATAGATACTTTTAGACACTTAAATGCAGGCTTCTGAATGTGGAATTGAACCAGGCGTTTAAGGCTGATAAGATTAGACTTCTTAGCCTTAATGTTTCCCAAACATTTTTAAGGTTCTTAGAATCAGTTTAGTAAATTAGCAGGAAAAAAATCTAAAATCTATCTGTGCCAAAACTGATCAAGATGAGACATTCCTTCAGCATCCTCTGATGAGCTAACTCGCTTTCACAGGCCCTTTCAGAACGCCTCTGTAGGGGGACCTAATAAGTAGTGGCAGCTAACTTTGTTCAAAGAACAGCTGAAGAATAATTTGTGCCACTACTACTACTACTGCTACTATTTCTACTATTCCCCTCCATATAATGTTCACAAGTAGTCCCAGCATTCATTCAGAATATGGTAGGACTGGGATTAGCTTTCTTGTTTGACTCTGAGGATTGAAGCCCCTATAGCTTTGCTGGGGTCATTGAATTTTCATGTACATCTGTGATCCAGCTTACAAAGCATCTCTAACAAATGGCTTTAGTTTATCTTATTGTAAATGTCAAATCCGAGGCTTCACTTCCACGCATAGCAGGGCATGCTTTGGTGTTCTGTTACTCAAATCCTTCAGGCTAGCACCCCTGCCAGAGTGTACATTCATGTCTTCTTCACACAGAAAGCTGTGTTCACCAGGGCTTGCACAGGAATATATCCAACCTTGTTATAGAGGTTGGACTGGGGAAAGGTTTTGAACTGGCCTGAGGAACTGATAAACTCCTGGGTTCTATGGCATGAATGTGTCCAATACAAGTCCAAAATACTGAAAGTTACATGCATTTTTATTAGCTCATGAAATCATCAGATTTTAATGACTCACTATTTTGTCAAGGACATCTTCAGGCTTGCTTTCTTTGGATTATAAGATTCAGCTACCTGCCAAAAGCAATCAGGATAATGCTACAGTTCCAATGACTACTACTAAATGTGATATTAACAATAACACTCATAACTATTATAAGAGCTTTATATTCAGACTATAAACTAATGAGCATATCTGGTGAAACCTTTGCAACATTTTTTATGTTACTATATCTGCCTTTTTAATAACATAATTCAGAAAATGAAAAACAATGCCAGATTTCCATAAAGAAAAGACACACACACATTGATAATCTACAAAAGCCTAATTAATTCAGTGTCTCTAGGGTATGCCATAATTTGCAGCTCTAAAATTATGAGGAATTACCTTGTTAAAGTCCTTTGAATCTGACTACAGGTGTTCTAGCAGTGTTCCAGTAAGAGAGTTATTCAAATCCCATTCCTATTTCTGGTGGAATTTTTATCATTTGCATGGCTATGTTTTGCCAACAAAAAATGAGAAAAGAGAAGACTCTGTTCACATTCATCTGTGGGGATTCAGCAATTAAATCAATTTGATTAACCAAAGACCCATTCTGCTGTGTATTTACATACTGTAATTACAAATTGGCAAATAGCGGGAAAAGTGGGAGCATGGGATAGCGTGTTTTTATATCAGTTGTTCCAATACAACGCCTGTAATACTTCTAAATAAACAGTCAAATCTATTCACTGTCTCAATACTCCAAATGGGTTAGATGAAACAGGGTTTTTTATGGGATTTGGACTGTCTGAGTTTTCACTCTAACATTCAGAAAATGAATTCTTTTATGCTTAGCAAATCTTTAAAAGCCAGTAAAAAGTACAACTCCTAAGAATTGTTTTGTCCCACCCTTTGTGATCTAGATTTTGTACTGACTACTGTACCACCAACATAACAACCAGTTTATTCACCCTTGTCAAAGATCCAGGTTTAATCAGATCAGTTCATTTTCCAGAGTATTTGGTCAAGCTCAGATTGCAGTTTAGACTACCGAAAATTGAGTGTGCCCAGAAGGAGGCACAATGACAGGGTAACTCAACAAGGACTGCAGCTTGGAAGCTCACCTTTCAGGTTCTGACTATGTGGCTTCCCATGTGCTTCCAGTCCAAGCTGAGGAAGGAGCATTTAAGGGCACTGACAGAAGACAAACTGCTCTGTAGACTTAACAGTTCTGGGGCACCTCAGGAAGCTGCAGGTGTCAAACACAGAGATGTTCACATTTGGATACAGATTGATTGCACATATTTGAATTTCTTCCCAGCTACTTGGTTATTGATCTAACATACCTGCTGAAAGAGAAAGAAAACCTGGAACCACTGAAGTGCTACCATATACATCCATGTAAATAATCAATAGTGCTAAATCATACCAGAACACAAGAGTTGATTAACACATAGTGCCTTGTGTTTGAAATAGCTCTGTCTTTATCATAGAAGACAATGTCCATTTTCAGCTCTGAATTGAAAGAAAAATTAACTCCAGCCCGAACTGATACTAGTACTGATATTTATGTACACTTTTAGTATCACCCAGATGAAAAAGTGACACTTTCCCACTTATATTTGCATAGTCCATAGCTTCTGTTTCATTGTCACCATCTCTTTAAAAATATCCGTCTTTACCTAAATAAATTTAAATTATTCTGCTATTGCTTTACATTATGAATCAAGATACGTACCTTAGTTTAAGATAAAATTTACAATATCTATTTTGATTTAAAGAGTTCACAAAAACCCCACCATATCCATTTCAATAGTTAATTTCCTTTGCTCTTTAAAATCAAAGATTATTTTCAGTTTGTGTTTGTCTAGCTTACCTCCTCCATATTATGCCTTTATCTCCTAGATTAAAGACTTCATTACAAGAAATAATGCAGGTAATTTTCAACTATTGTCATGTCATTTCTAAACTTTTTTATATAAAAGATTCACATTTACCCGTTTATTGTAAAATAGGTTTTCCAGACCTCAGATAATTTCTTTTTTTCAGTCTTTGTCACTTTTACAACAGCTTTTTTTGAAGTGGAACTGAAAGAGCTGGCCCCAAACCCTTCTTGGAGTGTCCAGTTCCCACTAGATAACTAATCTGGAAGCCCTTGCTTCAAACGTGAAGTAGGCAACTCATTTCTAGAAGACCAGGCTTGTGCCAAACTGCGTTAAGCTACTGTGTTACATTGTTCAAATGGACCTTCTGCCTGGCATGCTAATGTAAGTGACTGCTTACATTACCCTACACTTATAATGTAACATAACATTTTTGTGTCTTCTGTTAATTTTACAATCAAAATTCCCAAAATTCATAAAAAAATTGAATATTACTAGTCTCAGAACAGATGTCTCTGAAATCTTTCTACTGAAAAATTCCCATTTTCTGTTACTTTAGTATTATTATCTGATAGTTTGTTGCATACTGTATATTTACTCTTTGCCTTGATTTCCAAAGCAATCTAATGTGCACCTATGTGAGATGTGGCCATCTACTGTAGAATTATCTTTTTTCCTGATATCTTTCCTCTATTGACTTTTCTTCTGCCCTATGAGTTCACAGGGGAATGCTTATGATTGTATACAGCTATTACTGTCCTACAGCATAGTAGGTATAAGTTTATCCTCAGAATTGCACAAAACTCTTGACAGAAAAGCTGTTATTTTTTCCAGAACAAAGAAGAGGGAAGGAAAATCACTACAGAAAGCCATACAGAGAGGTGTCTTTCTGAAGTTTGTTCTTTTTGTGGAGTTGATAAAGAAGCTCAGCGTTTTATTTCTGAGATGTTGTAAGGTGGTTCATTTTAGGAAATGTAAGAAAAAGACACCTGCCAAAGATTTAATGGGAACAGTATTCCTCCAGTTTAACAGGTGAAAGTTTGCTAGAAAGTATATCTATAGCTCTAGGCAATCTTACCCAAAACAAAAGATGATCCCAGGCTTGCAGGTGCCATCTTTGCTAACTCATCAGTTTTGTGTTCATGCTCAGTATGTTAGGAAATCTGTTTCCACTGTTGCAGTAGTGTTGTGTTTTGGTTGAGAGGTGGCTGATGAATTTGCCACTTACCTACCTTTCATCATTCCACACGAGCATTTCCTTCCCATCTAAATGTGTACTCAAGAAAGTGAACTCTGCTGGGTCAGTTTTGCCTTGAAGCAGATTGGAAGCTCTCCCACTGCCATTTGTAAATGAGAGGGGACTAGGAGAGATATTCCTTAAGTTCTTAGCTCTAATTACTATTTCTCAGTAAAGACCTGGTAATTAGCTCCATTCGAACTAGTCCTCCACCTCCTGTTTTTAGATACATATTGCATAAAGCTCATACTATTGACAGGAGCCTGTCAAACCTCCTATGCTGTACCATGCTGCCTCACATGCTTCCAAAGCAGAAGCTATTCATTATGAATGCAAGACACATTGGGGCTTTAGCAACCACAGAATCACAGAATGTTTGAGGTTGGCAGGTGCCTCTGGTGATCATCTGATCCAACACCCTGCTCAAGCAGGGGAGCCTTGAGCCAGTTGCTCAGGGCCATGTCCATATGACTTTTGGTTATGTCCAGGGAGAAAGACTCTACAGCCTCCCTCAGTTTGACTCTAGAGACTTTCCCAGTGTGCTCTTCATTAATCTCTCAACTGAAAGGTAGTTAGTGGGTCACCAATATCTCTTCCTTGAAGATATAGATAGAATGGCCTATATCTAAGCTCAGTTGTCAGTGTGCCTTCTAGAGGACTGAGGACAGTCTCTTCTTTGAAGATGTTAAACCTGTGAAAAGAGTATTTTTCATCATAAGATTTTGCTTGATCCTGTACTGGTTGAGCTCTGTTACAAGCCATTTTCTAAAAAGTTGTGGATGCTTCCAGGATAACTGAATCTCAGTAATTTGCACTCTCTTTGTTTCAGTGAAAGGGCAGCCTAATTTTCATATGATCATGTTCTTGTCCAGATCACTATTCATCCTTAAGCCTAGGACAGAGGCAGTAAGTCCATAGTAAACGTTTCTGACATTCCAACCCGGTTTTATGACATACTAGCGCCATTTTGTTGGAATAGAGTCACAATAAAAGGAGTTATATGAACTCTAGTCAAATAGGTCAAGGGATTAGCTTGAAACTATGTCAATATCTAACCTGAACAAACAGAATTTGAACTTGGGGGGACTGATAGAGAGAAAACTGGACATAAGCCAACAATGAACATTTGCAGCGCAGAAGCCCAAACCCAATCCTGGGGTGCATAAAAAGAAACGTGACAAGCAGGTTGGGGGAAGTAAGTCTGTCACTCTACTGGGCTCTAGTGAGACCTCACCTGGAATGCTGCATCCAGCTTTGGTGTCCTAGCACAAGAAGGACATGGAGCTGTTTGAGTAGGTCCACAAGGCGAAAATGATCGAAAGACAGGCTGAGAGAGTTGGGATTGTTCAGCCTGGTGAGGAAAAGGTTGCAGGAAGACCTTATAGCAGCCTTCCAGTACTTAAGCGGGGCCTACAGGAAAGACAGGGACGGACTTTTTAGCAAGGCCTTTTGAGACAGAACAAGGGGTAGTGGTTTTAAACTAAGTGAGGGTAGATTTAGACTGGATATAAGGAAGACATTTTTTACACTGACGGTGATGAAACACTGGAACATTTTGCCCAGGGAGGTAGTTGAGGCTCCATCTCTGAAAACATTCAAGGTCAGGTTGAATGGGGCTCTGAGCAATCTGATCTAGTGGAAGATGTCCCTGCTCCTGCAGAGGAGTCAGACTAGATGACCTAGAAAGGTCCCTTCCAATCCAAAGCATTCTATGCTTCTATGAATTCAGGAAGGACTAAAAAGCCTTAACTACTTATCTTTGTTTACTGAGAAAGACACTGGTAGGGACTGGTAAATTCAGAGAATAAGAGTTGTAGCTAATGCTCGTGTGTAGTTTTTGTTTTGCAATTTTTTCCCTAAATATAGTTTGTTCAACAACATATGAGAGTGAAAATTCAATTTATGGAGCTATAAATATTATCTTTTTTCCCTGCAGTTTGTAACATCATTATGAACTTCTAGAATGACCTCAACTACTAGACTGAAGTGAAGGTAAAGGTGCAAAAATGCTCCGTGTGTAATAGCAGTAAAAATATGCAGAAATGATTGAGAAAAATAAAAATACAGGATTCATGTCTACAAATATATGCCTCTTCCTAGAGTTTTTCTGCTATATGCAGTAATTTAAACAAAGCATATTGAACACTTGATTTTGAATAAATGAGATGTGTGAATAAAATGTCTTTTTTATCAGAGATTATCTAGGTCAATACAGTAAAAAAGCATATTAGCAAGAAGGAGTATTTGCTGTGTTGATAGTCCTCTGAGCATCTTCAATGAGTGCCTGACTGGAGAATGAGAAACTGTTCTGTTGCCAGTTTTCAGTAACCATATGTTGTGTGTCTCCTGAATACTGACTGCAGAGAGGTGTTTTGGATCTTCTAGACACTAGTGAAAGAAAATATTTCTAGTTTCAGAATAAAAAAAAAAGGAAAGTAGACCTTTATGATCATATTTAATTGCTCTGTTACCAGCAAAACATGTTGGATGATGAATCTGTTATCTTCTTGTGTCCTTGGTCAAAACCAATCTTTTGTTCATTAGCATTTTTTTATTCTAAGATCATCAGATAAGAATTCTGTTGCTGCTGTGGCACTTCTGTGTGACTTGGATTGATTGAATAGATATTTTGGCCTATATCACAGTCATGTTCATATGTTTTTTTATGTGATCTGGTGTAGTTGCCTCGATGTATCTGCTCCAGATACATCTGGTCTTGAGATTCAGTCAGTAGTCAATAAAGACAATCCCAGTAGGTTTTTTAAATTCATTTGGGCAGAGAGGTTGCAAGTGTAATTACGTTATAGCATCAAGTTTGTTTGTTCTATACTGAACAAAACAAAAAGTTCAAGTCCGTCCTGTCATGGAAAATAAAAACGGACTAAAGACTGCAACAGGTATTCTTTTTCTTGCAGTTGTTGATTTCTGAGGAGCTAATGTGACACAATTTGATTAGCTCTTATAACAAATCTTATATGAAAATGAAGGTGTTAGAATTTTCTATGTGTTAAGCTTGTTTTGTCACATTGGCAGTATCCTCAAATGGCAGTAATCAAGTGATGCGATGTAATTAAAACCTTGTTTGTAGCCTGTTGATCAGGAGATACAAAAGTAACCTCAAATGTTTCAGAGTCTTCTGATAAAAACAGGGCACACTAGCATCTGTTGTCATCTACTGCTGAAAGCTGCTACCTTTTACTGGAGGAAAATGACATAGCTTTCTGCTTAGGTCCCACTAGATTTCACTTTTAAGAAAATAATTCTTTGAAGAGAATAATGGGTTTTTTCAACTCATTTGTGGTCATGAGTGCCCTATGGGAGAGATATGTGAATAGATGGATATCTATACATGAACATAAATGTGTATATATGAAAATATATGCTTATACAGTCTTTTTTCTAATTATTTTGGTTTTGAAACAAACTAAAATATATTTTTCTCTGTTCTTTTAGGAGAACTAGGAACACTTTAAGGAATCTATAGCAGATCCCAGGAGCAAAGCAGTAGAGAGGTTTCTTGACTTTCTATTAAGTTGTCTAAATGTCTCCTCCAAGGACTTGGATCTGTGTTTTGGATTTTGAATGTTGAAGTTCTCATACATTTATTCTAATTATGTACTTCTAGAATATACAGTTCCCTTAGCCTGTTCTAGTCTCTACCTGTATTTTATGCTGTCTGAGAAAGTTTAATAGAGTGGGAGCTAGCTTAAAGGCTTCCAGGGGCTATGGCAGTACAAAACCAAAAATGTAGAAAAAAAGTGTCTTACGTTTCCTCTCAGAGAAATACAGGGGAGATTTTAGATTCCTTTTTAGGTTCACTGTTACTAGAACAATCTGGTATATATTCACTGAAAAATGTGAGCAAGGAATGCACAATAATCTAGGCACCCCAACTCTGACAGGACATCTTAGTTCTTTTCAAACAACCATTTGGCTCTGTTTTTTCAGGTAACAAATCTCCTAGTTCCACTGACAAACAGTAGCATAGGGAAACTTATACTGAAAAGACAAAACAAGAGACTTCTAGAGAAGAAACTCCTGCTTTAGGCTCTGGCAGTCCAATATCATTATTAAAGCATTGAATGTTACATCAGAAATGGCACTGCATCCGGATGGCCCATGAAGCAACTTGTAAGATTAAAAGCTACATTAGATAGAGTTTTTACGCTGTGGATTAGAAGCCATGTAGTTGACTCAGTTAAAGTTTTTTACATCATTTTCATAAAGGATAGGGACAGTGACACAACTGGCCAGAGCAAAATTCCTCCAGTCTCAGACTTCCTATCTAGCTCAAAGTGAAGGTTTTTTCTGTTGCTCTGTTATGTGTCCTCAGCATACTGGAATACTGTGGTTTTGGTAAGATATAAAAGGAAATATTCAACTTTCTACTGTCCATTTTTACTCCTTTGCATGATGCCATGAACATATGATGGTAGCCAACTAGCAGAGTCTTAAATAGTCCTGAAATAAGACTAGCAAAACCCAAAAATGTTTATAAAACAGGGTGAAAAATACATGCTCTGCAGCTGAGTTTGTTAAAAAAGCTGAAAATCCAAGGCAATGTGGACCACAGAGGAAAGAAAAGTCACCAATGCTAACTTCAGCGTTGTGAAGCTGAGCTTTCTAAATTCCCTTTGTAGAAAGAAAAGAGAGAGTCCTCTAAGTTGCAGGTCAGAGCAGGTATATGAGTAGCTACGAATATGTCTTTATAGGAGAGTGGGTCCTCAAGGAGGGTCTTAGAATGGGCAAAGATTGGGCTGACCTGCTAAAGGTGAAGACTTCATAAGCACTTTCATTCAATGTGTCTCTTAGGTGTGGAATCCCTATTCTCTGTGCTGCATAACAGTTAATTTTGATTTGGGCTCCAATATGGAAAACATAAAATGATTTCCAGCTAGGGACATGGGACTAGACTGCAGGCTAGTGCACATCAGCATTTTCCCTTTACATAGAAACCATGTTTGAGCTGTGACTAACGTAGCTTGTCCTACCTTCCAACTCTACAAGGTATGCTTTTTTTGGTGTATCTCAACAGGCCGGGTAGCCTCAGATATCCTCCATAACTTCATATGCTACATTGAATACCTCACTCTTTCACCAGAGTACAAAAAGCATCGTCAAAAGGCTTGAAACAGTCTGCTCTGCAGCATGCATGAAGCTTATACAAGCTATGGCTCTGATGCAGAAAAGTATGGCCTTGGGCTTGGAAGAAAGCAGCCACTCCAGGCAACATCTCTATACCTGTGGCTTTGTCCTTGGGAAGGTCTCTCAGCCTTATGCAAAAATGACCCAATATATGCATTAAAGAAAACTAGTTATCTGAATCCATGTCTGTATGTCAGGCAGCCAGCATCCCCAGCATGTATAAACTTTATTTGGAGCTGTGTGGGAACACCACCTGCTCACGCTGCTCCAAGAAATTCCACTTAGAACATTCAGAAGCAGCTGGGATGTGAATATTTGATTCATCTCATCAGAAGCTGAAATTAGAAAACATAGATCATGCATTCTACTAACATTCAGAGAAAATATTTATTTCTTAATATTTGTTGTCTAGTGAGATATCACAAACTGCTCATCATTTCCAGATTGTTTATGCTATGACTTGATAAGGTTTATAATAAACTTCGCAAAAGACTTTAAGGTGGCAAATTTGTTATGGTTCAAGCCTGCTGACCTGCAACTAAAGTGCAAGATATAACTAGAAGTAATAGTTTCCACTTTGACAAACAGTCATACAGCGTATAGTGCTATACAACATTATAAGAGTCAGAAGAAATTGCCTATAATATAATTGTATTAGTCTTCTACTCCTGTAATTTTAGAAAGCATCACAATTTAAAGAAAATTCTACCTACCCCAGGAGGGAGCAGAGTGAGAACTCTGCAGCTGATAACAGTAAGTCTGTCAAATACACTGTCAGTGGCCCAAGTAGCATATTTATACAGATATAAGGGGGAGCAAGATTCAACATGTGGCAACTTTTCCTCAGCTGCAAAAAGCTAGTATGTCTGAGGTTTCTATGATGTTTCTGAGTTTTTGAAAAATTGGGTTCTTGTGTAATCCTAAATACTTTTACCTTTTTCTGTTTCTGCTATATACCATGTACTATTACTTATTTTCTATTTATAAATTTAGAAGTTGATTGTAACAATGATCTTTGAAACCGTCTTACTGAAATACCATATCAGGCAGGGGTGGATTCTCATTCCTCCGCTATTGTAATGAATTTATCTAGTGAAATTTACTTCATTCCTACTCAGATATTCTCCAAAAAAATGCCACACCTCCTACAATTACTAGCTGTATTTGGATGTACAGCCAGTTTTGGATCAAAAGGCTTGTTAGTTTTTTCTGAAGTGGTAATAGAAAAAAAAAAAAAATCCAGATGACAAAGCCCAGAAGTCCCTTCTTTAATAGTTCATCTGAACGTGTCAAACTACTGGTATGAAACCAGAATGTCTCCAGAAATATTTATTGACTAATTCCTGTGTAGATAGGCATCATTGATTTGAGTACCTCCTTAGAGTGCCTCAGAAGTGTTATTTCTCCTCACAGGTGGAAACATGGAGAAAAAGAGATGTTAAATTCATTTAACATTCTCCCCTTTCCCCTCTTTTTTCTTGCATGTCTTGCTCCATGTGCTAATGCATAAAAATTTCTGCTTGGAGCCCTCAGGCCATAGGTAGTAAGGTAGAGTTTGGAGAGGAAGCCAGATTTATTTCTAAGGAATTATATTACTTGTGGCCAAAATTAAACTTTTTGAGTATTTTATTCTACAAAACAGCCAATGTTGGCAGTATCGGGCTGTTTGCTTACATTGCTATTAGTTGAGATATTCAGCTTCTTAAATATATAATTTTTATTTTGCATAGATATGTCAATTCTGTACTACAAAATCAACCTGGTCTAGGTACCGTAGATGGTCCCCTTCATGCAATACTTGACTACTATTTGCCCTACAATGTACCTATATTCTTGTTTCCTTTGAGGCAAAGAATTGCCATTATCCACATTCCATTTGTGGGCCATTGAGGTTCATTGAAATACCAATTTCTGGAAAAAGTAGAGGAGCAGGGATTGGTTCTTGCTCCGTGTGCCCTAATTTTCTTAGTGCTTATGAAAGAATAAAGTGTGAGTGGATGGGATCTACACTTTTGCATAGATCAGAAAAGAGCCTTTTGTGATTATATATGCCTGCCTTTTGCAATTACATCTCCAATTATTTTCCCAGGTCATTCACAGAGGGAAGGTGATGAGGCTGGACTGTGTAATCTAAACCATAATCTGAAGTCCTGAAATCTTGGAGAAATTCATGCTTACCTTCTGGAATTTAACTTGTGCCAGTGTAACTCCAGGTCCGTGTCTGCTTGCGGCAGTAACTGATGCCATAGGCTGACCTTCAGTAGGTAAAACTGAAATTGTTTACGTAGGCTCAGAGGGCTTACAGTATGTAAGAATTCTTAGGCGTTGGATACTTCTCAAAATATTTGAATATCTTAGAAAACCAACAACAATAAAAAACACAGTAACTTCCCTCCTTGATAATTATCATTAAATTGTGACTATTATTAGAACAGCATAAATCCATCAAGAGCTGGAAGTTGCCAGACTCCTCCAGCCTGAATTTGAATGTGGATTCCAGGCCTCCTGTATGGAAAGCCTGCATGTGTAGCGTGTGAGTGTGCACTTCTTGATCTCCTTTAATCAAGAGAAAAATGGATAATGTAAGAGCAGAGTTTTGAGAAAGAATGCAAATTGCTGTGCATTGCAATGAAATGTTTCCCCTTAGGATTAGAGTGCCTGGTAAGACTCCTCAGCATGAGCTGTAGCTGATATATGAAGCTTTCACTTACATAAAGGCAGATAGGTTAGAGCTCAGCTAGGCCAACCTTAGGGCCTGGTTCTTCAGTACTTAATCAGGCAAAGCACCTGCAGAAGTCAGAGAGGTTTGCCCCTTAATGAGAATTACCTGACTAAATCTCCCTCTGCAGGGCTGGCAGTGTAATCCTGCTGCAGCAAAATGATACGTAAGAGTCCCTTAATAAAAGTTTTAATTTGCTTTGACCACTGCTAGCGTTTTAGGCCCACAATGGCCTTGAAAGTTATTGGTTGTGCTTTGTTGGCCAGCACATTACGTTCAGAGATAATTCCTCCTCAGTGCTCTCTGCTGAAATCCACTCATGTCCTTTCTGCTATGTTCAGCCTTTCTTCTACCTCTGTCACTCCTGTGGGGATGAGAGGGTCTAGGACTGCCTGCCTCTTCTGTTTTTCATCCTAGGTAAATGGCAATGAACAAAAATATGTCATATTTATTTACCAGAAAAGATTAAATTATACCACAAATTATATATTACAAAAATACAATTAAGCACTCAGCCATTTGATCAAAGGTACTACATGGCAAAAAGAGTTACCATGTGTCAGATCAACCACAGTAGCTTCAGGAGCATTCTCAGCCTTCAACAAAGGAGAGGAAATGAAGCCTAGAGCAGCCCCAAGTGAAAAAGTGTTACCTTAAGTTTCATTATTTCACATTCTCCTTATGTTTCAAAGATGATCTTACCATGGCTTAGCTGATAGTTGGTTAAAAAACAGTAACTTGACCACAAGTGTGAATCACATGTTTGGGTAACGTGACACACAGATGGGGCTGGTGTGAGGAACACCACTGACAGCACCTCACATAACTCAAAAGTGGGAATACATTAGCACAGACCTCCCAGATCTCTTTCTTCTGCTTTAATTTCTGTTTTGCCAAGCCATTTTTGATCAGTGAGATATCTTACTGGTGCAGAAAAAAGCCTCCAGTGAATAATATAGATGATCTGTTAAGGCAAAGGCTTTATTTTTTAAGAGCTTTAACAACAGAACTAAGGGAAGCAATAACTAAGTAGTTAACCCGTTCACAAATCTATCAGGTCACATTCTCTACAACTGCCAAAACAATGGCTATAGAGCAGTGCTTAATATTGTTAAGTCTGAAATACAGATATCACAAACAATTATCAATATTACTACATGATTTTACCTAACCAAGGCTCCTGGAAAATCTGCTTAAACCAGATTTCCACCATTGACACCACTAGCACCAGCTGATACTGTGAAGACACTTCTCAGCTTGCTAAGAGTGAACTAGCCAAAATGCACTGCAAACCAAGGACTCCAGCAGGAAGAAACAAACTCAGTGCCAATGAGCAAACTGAGATGAAGAATGAGTGGAGCAGAGAAAGCAGCAGTGAGTGATCTGTGAGAACTAGTAAGACCTCAAAGAACTGCCTGAACTCCACCCAGTTGTGAGACTGATTTCTCTTGATAAAGATGAAAGAGCCTACATTCCTTCCCATGCGTGCCATGTGCTGGGTCATCCAACCCACAAAGTGTCTGGCACAGGATGCCATCTCCTTTCAGCTAAGTGTCAACAGTCTTCCTAGCAACATTAGTGCTTCTTTGGACAACTATTTTTATACATGAGTACTTACATGTAGCAAATAGAGCTATCCACACATGTCAATTAAGTAGCCAATGCACTTGGCATACTTTCATACGTTTACTATAACCTGAGTAACATAATATTCCTCCTAGCATCTTTCATCTAGTCTTCAAAGTGGACACAAAGTGGGAATTGTAATTCATGTGTGTAGTGTTTCAGAAAGAAAAGGAATTACATATGTTTTCTTTAAAATAAATATTCAGAAAAGAAAGACTTCTCTTATTTGCGGGCAAGACCTGTTTTCAGGGCTGTGAGTTAGGAATCACTCCTCAGATCTATTTCTCTACTGCAAAAACTGGGATGTATTTTGTGAGTGGAAGCTGTACCAGCAAGTAAACATGCTCAGCTCCGCTGTGATGGATTTCTGTGTTCCTGTTTCCCTGTCCCCTCTTGCACGTTCCCACACACTGGAAATGCACAGGAAGCCACCAAGAGAATAAAAAAAACCCAACTAACAGGCAATTTTATATCTAAATTTTTATATATATATTTTTTTTATACTGTTAAGTTCTTTCTGGAGGATACTATACTGCCTGCAGGGGTCACTGTGACCTCCTTAGGCCTCTTCAATACTTCTGAATTCCAAAAAGCCAACAGTTAAAATTATCTAAATATAAGAAAAACAGCTCTTTTCTTTTTGTACAAGATTATTATCCCACCCTCAATGCTTGATACCAGGGCTTTGACAAATGGAAATAATTATTTTCTCTGATGTCTTGGGGAATGGAACAACTACTTGATTTACCGGTAGAACCTAAATCTGGCCTTCTCCACCTCTGCTCCACATTCCACCCCTTTACCTGTGGATTTCAACAGAGAGGCAGAGAGGTCTTGGGGGATTTTCAGGGTAATTCTGCAAAGAAGATAGCTGAGTAATCTAGATGATACCCAAAAAACTACCTTCCTCCTCAGCTCCAGTGTTTCTGCCACTGATGCCTTAGTCCCTTGCAGACTAATTGCATAACATGCATACTGGCCCTTCTTCCACTGCTTTTGTGCAGTAATAGTATAACTTTCCTGTACTGTAACTGTCTGTATCTATAAAAGGTGGGGCTGAGTTTTTCCACTGAAGATCACATCCCAGTGTCTCTACTCAGTCTTTACCCCTGCAAAATCTCATTCAAAGCAATAGGTATTTGCATGAGAAAGCACTTGCTTAAAATTAGGCCTGAGTGAAATAGGGTTTGGTGAGGAAAGGGGGAGGTGGTGGGTGGTAATAGGTACCTTCACAGCTTACCAGCACAACATTTAATGTGGTTTTGAATCATATTGTTTAGGTTTTTAGATTATTTGGGTGTTGCATTAAATTGGACTTTTAAAAATTCTGCTATACATGTTTCCCAATATGTCTCAAGACTCTGATTGCAAATTCATTATTTTTGTTAATAAAATATGAACAAAACTAAGATAAATACAATCAAACATGATGATACATCATTCAGCCAGGAAACAAACAATTGAAACTCCATTGCTCACTCCCAAGTCAATATGGTTCCCTGTTATCAAAGGAGCTGGTCACACAGCTTGCCAATGATCCAGTTGATGGTAATGTACTGTGAGGACAGAGTCAAAAATGAGTGGGAGGGGAGACAAAAAGAGAGAGAGAAAAAAAAAAAGCCTATAAGTTTGAGTAAAGTACCTCTCCACTACCACATAAATACCTATTTGATCTATTTGTTGTTCAAAAGTGCAAGTACCCAATATTTACTGCTTGCACTTAACAAGAGGTAATAACTTGATGCTGCCCCCCCACCCCCTAGCTCTGCAAGTGACAAGGAATGACAATGTGACAGTGGAAACAGTTTATACAGGGACCAAAGAATTCTGTGCTGTAGCTCTTTTACTGATTGAAGATCATGGATTTTACTCCTTATCCACATAAAGCTCTCCTGTTTATGCTTTATGCTGATGGAGTGAATTTCACCCTACATAATTTAGCCTACCTTAGTTCAAGTCACTTAGGAAGCCTTTATGTAGATTTTATACTTAATTAACATAACCTCATCAGACTTGGTATTTTCTGGAATTTACACGAACTGGATGTCTTAAGAAACCTCGACTGGAGATGAACGCGTAAGGATTGCTTTATTGAGAGAGAGGAAGAAAAATATTGTATACAGCAATAAGGCGAAGAAAAACTTGGATTAGAAGATGGATTTAGTGGGTTAAGAAGTCAAAGAACTTTGACAAAGCACAACTTTACTAATACAAATAAGAACCCTGAGCTGCATTTGAATTCACATCACACCACACCTGGTAAGAATTAGTCTAGCACAGCATCATCAATCATAGTGTGGTTGTCAGTTTTGACATCCTTTAAGTCTACGTTGTGTGCTTAATGACTACATTACAGAAAATGTAAACAGACACCAAACATACAGGTATGCCCTATATTTTTTTAAAGATGCTGTATATTTAAAATAATAATAAAGAATCACCATCAGTGTTTTGTACAGAGAGTGAATAAGTGAACTGTGAAACAAGCTGTTATCAAAAAAAATTCTAAAAATGAGGAATAAAAAAAAGGAAAAAAAAGTTGCAATATTTAGACATTTTTGATTGACCCAAATTAGGATAATATCAATTAATATTTAGAGGAAAGAGAGAGATTTCCTTATTTTTTGCTATTGTTTATTTTCTCTTTTAAAAAGTCCTGCAGAGATTAAACACTATCTTCACTCTACATCCTGTGAATTTTTCAGTTTGATATTGTGACCATGATTTACTAATAAGGACTCTGGAGTCACTTGTGAGCCCATTACAAGCCCTGTATTAATAATTCATAAGGGAAAAACATGCTGAAGAAGTGCTGGGGATCATGACCTAAGTGAAATGCCTGAGTTCAAACTAAAAATCTCCCAAATTCCATTTTTATTATTAGCAGATTTCTAGAATTACAACGCTTACAAGAATGCCTTCAGTTCTGCGGCTCCGAAGGTTTCCCAGTTATTATGAATATAAGGCCCCTTCTCTCACATGCTTTTGTGATCTGTGATTAAAACTTCTATAGACTTCAACGAGTGCAGGATCAGGTCCCTCAGCAATTCGGGGGGAAGCTTAATTTGAGATTTTAGTGAGTGTTTATTTTCTGGCTCAACAGCAGCATATTTTGGAAGTGGGAAAAATGTATGCAAAGAAGGGTCAAAATCCAGATGTAAGAATGAATAGCAAGAATATATTCAGAGGGTGCAGGAGCAGTGAGAACTGTAAATACATGGCTGATTTGGTCTGTGAAATGTAATGTTATCTCTCTTATGAAAATGCATTGTACTTTCTTGTGGTATGTATGTAACTGTGCAGAGATATGAAAAAGATTTTAAAATAAAAATAACTCACTTTTTATTTGTAAATTAGTTTTGTTACGTTTCCAAAGTAAAAAGAAGAGCTAGAAAACAATGTTTTATTTCAGTTCATTTGAATAATCTTCCTCATTTCTGTGATCTCTGTCTTACAGATAAGAAGTAACTTGCAAATTTTATTATTTCTACAAAATATATCTTATTCAATTAGCGACTGTCAGTGACAAAAAATTGACAATAAACCTCTAGGTATGATTAAAATAGAAAGAAACGTTGAGTGAAATGCATGATACCGAAAGCTGTTGTATTTCTTTGAAAATGAGCATTCTTACATAAATTACTTTCAAAGTTTTATACTCAACGTGAATCAAAGGCTCAAACTTGATTTAATTTTAGTCATCCGGAGCAAAATTTGAATTGGGAACTACCTCAGAGATCTGTAATTTTAATTTAGCTATTTGTTTTCAATAATAATAATATTTCAAATCTTTGAGAGAGTTTGTTTGTCTTTTGGGAATTTTTATTTATTCCTTTAGGATCCCCTATTCCATATTTCAAGAAAAAGGAAAAAAAAAAAAAAAAGACAAAGAGAATCACTCTGTTATCTCAACTTTATTAAAACAAAACAGCCCAAAGAAAGAACGTCATGATTCCATTTATCTCAATTTGTAAATGAGAATTTTATTATAACAATGTCTTAGATAAAATAATAAAATTAAAATACTTTTACATGTTTTCTTATCACGAGTTTGGATTATTATTTAAAAGCTGAGATGCTTTCACAAATATATGGGGGTGGTGCACCAACAAAGTATTGAATATTAATTACTATTTTAAGAAAGCAATTCTCATAAATCTTTGGTGTAAGCCAACAGTCCTTACTCAAGCAAAACAACTTTCTCAAGCAGAGTTTTACCTAGCTCAGTATTTAATATCCTTATGGATCAATAAATAATTAAAAAAATTATCATGCCAGCTATTGTGTTTTAAAATGTACTTCTTTAAATTAATCTTTCTTTTACTTGTTGGAGAAATGGTGAGGAATTTCTCCCCTGCCTTTGTGCCTGTAACCCTTTAGAAAAAACTGTGCAGGCAGCATCCTGCAATGTTACATCCTGCCCTAGTTTGGTTCTGAAATAGTCCCATTTTTGGATTGCTTTTCCTTTAACAACCTGATTATATTGCGTGATTTACTTCCACAGTTCCAGCTCTTCTCATTACTAATTCTGATAGCAAAAACTTGCCAGAACCCCTGAGAAGCAAACCTTCAAATCTAGAATTAAATAACAGCATATATTACACATTGGACATTTGCAGGGAAACTTTACTTGAGGGAAAATAAATACAAACATCTTGTTCTGTGATCTGTAAGTAAACGACTTTAACTACTGTGCTGCTCCTAGAACGGCTTCTGACAATCACGTCTTTCAAGCAAAAGTTTTAACAGTGTGTTTCTGAGGCTGGCATATACACTTAATACAGTATTAATAAAGGGTTTCCTGAATTAATGAAAATGAACCATGCTCACATATAATGAATAAGCACCTAATTAAAAGCGCAGTAAAGCCAGGAGCACAGATATTGTTTTTTTATATATATATATTAATATCCATTGTATTAGTTTAGCCTTTAATGCAAGCCTCTTCAGCTGACTGATGCCCAAAGGGGAGCTAACAAATCGCTCAGCTGGTGGCTGACACTGGTCCTGAAGAAAGCTAGTAAGGAACACTTTGCAGTCTTTCAGAGCCTCTACACCAGCTGTCACCCAGCTATGGGTGCTGAAAAGCTCCTGTCACTTCATCCAAAGGGATTTACTTGGTCAGAAGGAAAATTTAAATACAAAGCATGCAGCTAAGAAGCTAGTGAAAAGGATTATGAGTGCACAAGAGCACATGTGTATAAGACACTAATACATCTTTAGGAAATTTCAGATCCCCAAAGCCAGGATTACTGCCAGAGGCAGGGTGGTATACGTATGCTGGGACCTTTACCGTTAGAGTTATTATCTCCCAGCTATTCAGCTTTATAGGTCTTTCATCATGTGAGGGGGGGGAGTTGTTGTCAGTGCTGGTGGTGGGGAGGAGGAGGTTGTTTTAAAAAATGCCCCCCTTATCTTCAATAGCAAAGTAAGAAAAGACATTCCTGGTCTATTATTCTGGGAATTCACCTGCATTTA
Source organism: Neomorphus geoffroyi (assembly GCA_033558235.1). Classification (NCBI taxonomy): domain Eukaryota; kingdom Metazoa; phylum Chordata; class Aves; order Cuculiformes; family Neomorphidae; genus Neomorphus; species Neomorphus geoffroyi. Next base: position 32,904,472 of record JAUMJM010000005.1, on the reverse strand, counting down.
AAAATTCTGCAACTTTCTCATCGTCAGACATTTAATTTGTGTGTGTATGTGTGTGCACCGTTGTCCAAATGGACCCAAATGTCCAGCTTAATTGTTTAATCACAACTTAAGCAAACAAAGCACAGTGTCTCATGCTCACCATCAGCGCTGCGGAGCAGAGGAGATGAGCAAGCAGGAGAGGTGCCTGACAGGAGGAACCTGTCTGGCCTGGAAAGGTTTCTGACTCTGATCTGAGCATCTTTGCAAATTACCACTCAAGGTAATGACACACTAGACTTGCTAGCTGGGCTTGAAGGGGAATGACACTGGGGAAAGTGCTGTACTACAGAGAGTTGTAAATGCTGTGCTGGAAAGAGTTGAGGGAGGGCAGTTGAATCTCATCTCTAGCCTTCTTTTCTTTTCTTTTCTTTTCTTTTCTTTTCTTTTCTTTTCTTTTCTTTTCTTTTCTTTTCTTTTCTTTTCTTTTCTTTTCTTTTCTTTTCTTTTCTTTTCTTTTCTTTTCTTTTCTTTTCTTTCCTTTTCTTTTCTTTCCTTTTCTTTCCTTTTTTTTTTCTTTTCTTTTCTTTTCTTTTCTCTTCTCTTCTCTTCTCTTCTTTTCTTTTCTTTTCTTTTCTTTTCTTTTCTTTTCTTTTCTTTTCTTTTCTTTTCTTTTCTTTTCTTTTCTTTTCTTTTCTTTTCTCTTCTTTTCTTTTCTCTTCTTTTCTTTTCTCTTCTTTTCTTTTCTCTTCTTTTCTTTTCTCTTCTTTTCTTTTCTCTTCTTTTCTTTTCTCTTCTTTTCTTTTCTCTTCTTTTCTTTTCTCTTCTTTTCTTTTCTCTTCTTTTCTTTTCTTTTCTTTTCTTTTCTTTTCTTTTCTTTTCTTTTCTTTTCTTTTCTTTTCTTTTCTTTTCTTTTCTTTTCTTTTCTTTCTTTTTTCTTTCATAAACATAATTTTAAAACCAGCAAAGGGGAAGGAAAGGAAAAGAAAATGTGAGACAGAGGAGTAATGTCTATAAAAACTTACATTTCTAGCCAGTTTAACACTGCAGTCAAACTCGACTCGGAGCAGCATCCATGTTGGCTGGCCTGTGATGAGGTACTGTTATTCTATGTCAATAAAGCCCCTGGCCTGGCCTGCTGGTTGCAGGGAAGTTGATGATAATGCCAAGTTGTTTAGAGGAGGAACGGAAAGCGAGACCACAGCACGAGACGTCGGCTACCACCGCTGAGCCCCAGGGGAGGGTCATGGGAGTTGTGACTGCTGTTAGCTTGGGCGCTCAGCCTTGGCTTGGCCCCTGGCGCAGGCGGGTGGCTTGACAATTCTGAGGAGGGGGAAAGGCAGGGGGGCTTGGGGGAGGAGGGGGCGCAGGCAGGCAGACAGGAGGGATGGGTTGGGGGGGCTAATCTACAGCCGCTCCAGAAAAGGGAGAAGAGGTGGAAACGTGTCAAGGAAGTGTGGAAGGTTTAATGGAAAAATCATACTTGGGGGAAAATTCCCAGCGTAGAGCCATTAGGAACATTAGCATTATGTGTCTTAAGAAGCGGGAGGTTTAACAGAAAGTGCTACACAGCGCGAACCAGCTGCCTTTAGAGGTCACTAGAACATCGCTGCAGTATTTACAAATTTTCCATGAAGGATTAGAAGTTAGTCTAAAGCCCTATATACACTGTATACAGTTCCAGTGGATGCTGTATACTATTATCTAAATTTCTTCACATAGACTATCATGTATCTGCCCCAGCAAAGCTGATTAGTGAAGCAGCTTGACTCTGACATATCCTTTATGCCAGCCACAAGCTGCCTTGCACAGCCACCTTATTCACTGTGGAGACAGGCCTGAAGCAAGATTGTAACACAACAAATGCAAATGAGATGAGCCTTACACCACTTAAACCGAGATGGCTATAATATGTAACAGCTTAATGTGCCCACAGAAGTGATTGATGCCTCTTCCATATCGCTGAAGAGCTTCAGTTTTGATGCACTCTGTTTTTAACTAATATTTCTTTTTACTCCTCTTTCGGGCTATGTCTTTCCCTTAATCCTCAGTGGGGGGAAGGAGGAAGAAAACAAAATACCCAGCAACTTATCAAAGCCGGTTTTCTCTCCCAAGATTCTGCCTTAATGAAAACAAAAACTGGGAGGATCTCCTAATCAGCTCCAGGTAGTGTATTTAGATTATTCCAGCGGAAGTTTGGCTCCTTGTGAATTGGTTATTGCTGATAATGAGCAACGTTACTTTCTCAGGAAAGAAGTACTGTGTGTGATCTGAAAAACTGCTTGTCACAGGGCAATACAGTCTAAGAGTCTCAAGGAATATTGTCATTTATTCCAACAGACCACAGCCCCACTGTCATTCTGCCCAACTAGCAGATAGACACAAGTTTGGGGAAAATTTTAGACAAATGCAACATCCTGTACTAACCTAACCAAATGCTGCACTAACCTAACTGGCTATACATTTCTAATCAGTATTCGTTCCCTGTCCTTAAAATAAACAGAAAACAGATTTCTCCGTTTCCCCTAAAATCAATCTTTCACTGTATCTGTCAGTTGCTTTTTCCCAATTAGTATTCTAAATTCATTTATTTTTGTCATAAATTAATTTTTTTTTGCATACCTTGGCACAAGTTTTTCATTCAATACTTGTGAGTAATGTGACAGACTTAACGTTGTGTTGCTTAGCAGTAATAAAAAAAAAGTAACTTTGTTAATGAATTGAGATGAATCAAAAATGCCTTATTAATTATTGCTTGCCTAGTAGGCTAAGCTTTGGCTCTTCACCTCATTGGCCCAGAGAACATTTCTTGCCTTTGGCCATGTCGGAGGGGCTCATTAAAACATCTCTTGGGAGAAGATAGAAATTGTTAGTGAAAAGCAATGGTCAGTGCCTCAGCTAGAACCCAGAAGGGAAGGGAATCCCTCATCACTGAGAGCTAACAAGGCTGTATGTATTACACCTGTAATCAAACTGCTCTGAAAATGCCAGGAGACCACTGGGCTCTCTTTGTGATTGGTGAAGTTATCTGAAAATGCTGAATCCAATCCATAATTGATGTGCACACATACAATTACAAGCCTCCAGATATCAGTTAAAATGTTGCGGTTGCAAGCCTTAAGGAGAGGTAAACCTTAACATGCATGGCATAAAATAAGGTGTTTGACATAATAAAAGTGAACCTGCTTTGCTTCCATGCACTGCCAGTTAAATTTTAATTGAATTTGCTACATTTGTTAACAGATGTAATTATAGAAAACCTCGTTGAAAACCAATGATATATGGATAGGCTTGGGTATCTTGTAGACATTTTGTGAATTAATTTGTATGTTTAAATAAAGATCTACATCACTATTTTGCCTAAGGTAAGTAAAATTTACTGTGACATGTAATGTGACCTTGGGATATTGAAGTCTGAGAATTTTACATGTCCCAAGCTTCAGGTTAGGATAAAGTGAAAAACGAGTGCCTTTCAAAGACTTGCATTTATATCTAGCCTCCCTACAGTTTCCAAGAAAAGTTAGAATTGCAATCTGTTTTCAAGGCTTGGATTCAATGTAAGTCACCTTCTCATAGATAAGAAGCTGAAATATGAGATGAAAGATGGCCTAAATGAGCTGAGCAGATACATTTAGAAGTCAATGTCATAACATTCTCCGAACCGATATATATATTTACTGTAGCTCATCCAAGTCAGCCTCAAAATTAGTCTTTTTCTTTAAATTTTATATATGCCTGCTTCTCATTCATATTATGGGAAAGAAAGTCTTTTCTGGTGCTGTATATACTATGTGATGTATAAGCAGGTAAACTTGTAGAGATGCTGAAGATCACCATCACTCCTTTCTTGTTTTGAGAAGAGGGCAGCAGAATAGCAGGGAGGCTATGAAATGGTAGAACATGAAAAAGAGCAAATAGAGAAAGAAAGGATGCAGAACCAGCAAACTACATACCATAAGTATTTTGGGGGAACAGTTATTATTGCTGTTCAAGAGGCCTTCCCTGTTTTGTGAAGTACTTTGATTTAAAAATATGGTAGATAAATCTGAGAACAGATATGAACCCCGTATCGATAGCATTGAAAATTGGTTCATGAGACTACAACATGAAGAACGTACTCTATCTGGTGATATTGTTTGTGCTCTATCTGTCTCTAACGTGTTCTTCTAAACAATTAAAAGAATAAGTTAAAATTCCTCTCAGCCACTAATGAACAGGAATCACAGAACCTCTCTTCCCAGTGCATCTGGCCATGTTCGGACTCCTCTTTCTTAATCTTGTCAGGAGAGATTTTCCTCTCCCCAGCCTTAACTGCTTCTAAATGTGCTGTCCTAAGTTACGCGTTCAAGCGTCATCTGTAAACACTGGAAACAGACAGCCATTCCCAAAAAGCAAGTTATTCCACCTGACTCAGAGTGACAGATTTGTGCTTTAGAGGCAGAGGGAGCCCAGTTGAGGCTGTAGAAGGCACTTTTTAGCTAAGGCGAATCTTGCATAAAGTGGTTTGCTTTTCCTTCCTTCCTTCCTTCCTTCCTTCCTTCCTTCCTTCCTTCCTTCCTTCCTTCCTTCCTTCCTTCCTTCCTTCCTTCCTTCCTTCCTTCCTTCCTTCCTTCCTTCCTTCCTTCCTTCTCCATGCTTTTTAAGTTTTAATTTGTAATCTCACTAAAGCCCTCACCACTAAAATGTTGTTCTGTCTAGATTTTTGTCTCAGCAAGGCTTCATATTTCAACATATTTAATTGTACCCTGGTAAGAAATATTACAAACTGGGAGGAGGAAGAAGAAAGATATCTGATCAAATACAGTCTTCAAGAGTTGAATTGAGAGGTGTAGAAAGAGTTCAAATACCTATTGACATTTATTTGCAGATACATTTTGATTTATATTTTATTTTTATACATGAGGTTGAAAAGGGGACAATATACAAAACCACAGACCCTGCCAATTCCTGAAATAGAAGAAGAATCTTTTTCTTATTATTGTAAGGCAGGTAGCTGAGATCTAAATGATTTTCAAACAGTTATCACTCTGAAATTTTACTTCTCCACCCAAATTAGTGGCATAAAGACCCGTTTGTTGTGAAAATTGCATGTTTGACTGGATGCACCATTTACGGTGGTAGAAGCCCTTTCTACTGGATGCTATAGAAACAGAGAACAGAAAAGATATTCACCACACTCTAATGGTTTAAAGTACATTATCAAGTTTGTGACAGGACATCTGTTGTTTAATTTGTAGCTCTGTCCTGGTACTAAGAGGATATACATACCAGACCAAATTCATCCAGGAATCACTGACTATGTTCAGATCATATGAGATGTGAATTCAATCCATTGATTTCAGTGGTGTAAATGAGGTGCTGAGGAAGTTGCCAAAATGGATTTCTCCCACCTTTGCCCTTTCAGAGTTTCAGGCCTGACAGTGGCTTGTCTTTATAATTCAGAATACCTCAAAGCTGCTCTAAGCTCCACTGGTTTGTAACAGCCTCAGAGGTGCTTTTGTACCACCAAGGGACTTGCAGCAAATATGCTGTGGCTGTGGGCCCTGTGGGGTGGGGAACAGAACAAGATTGCTGGTTCTGCAGTGCTTGGACATCCCCTGGCTCTAAAGTAATCCCCCAGCCTCCATTAGGGCAGTTTTCCAGGATCTTTGCACTACTGGACTCAGAGCTGTGCTCTGTTTGTAACGTTACGTCCTTGCCATTAAATGTTAGAAAGTTGAAGGGTTATTAATTTGTCACACAGGTTGCATTGCCAGGTCATGCAAATGTTTCTGCCACGCCTGGTTTTGGCCTAGGCATTTTCAACAGGCTTCTGTCTGTTTTCTGTAGCTCAAATTTTGCCTGAAGATGACCATAGCTTTTGAGTTATTGCCATGTACATACTTATATATTTGAGTCATTTAGAAAAACCTGCATATCCCAAGACTTTTAATCAAATGTGGGACCAATAGTATCAGTAATCAGTGACTAGCAGTATGTCACTGCACAAGTAATCAACAAAGTAGAAACAATTGATATGTGGTAGGAAGAATAATGACAAATGTCAATTACTTTATTGAACTCAGTGATTGTGTATAACTGTACATGTAATGCATACATGTGTGCATGCACTGGCGTATATGTAGCTTTCATATGTTCAGGTGTAACAACCCTTATATACATACTGACATACATAGTATGGTTTCCAATCAAAACAAATAGAGCCCCAAACTGATCATTTAAACTGCAAGCAAATGATGCTTCCAGCCTGTGGTCCCTGCTCTGAATACAAGCAGGTGAGGAATGGTGCTAAATGCTTTTGATGTTGCCAGCTCCCATTTGCCACCCAACTTTTTTCTCCTCCAAAACCTCTTAACAAACTTCAAAGGCCTCCTTGCTTCTTGCCTTAATCCAGTGCACTGAGACCTCTAGTTCAAAGAACTTTCCTTAAACCCTCTTCTTAAACTGCAACCAAAACTTTTTCTTTCCTTTCCACAAAGTAGCAATTACAGCTCTGTTGCGTGGCAATTGGGCTTGGGCCGATCAGCTCCTGCTATTAATTAATCTCACAAAGGGGGCTCATTTCCTGGCATTCAAATTGACAGGAGAGCAGAGAACAGAAAGCCCTTTCAAAGCAGTTCCAGTTAACTGAGGGAAGAGGTATCAGAAGAAAGAGCCCCACGGTATTTGAGGTAGAGGGCACATTTGATACTGCCTGTGCTTGCTACTGATTGAATGATTTTGTTAAGGAGAGCTCTTTACTAATCTTTTACCTGCAAAAAGCTCAAGAGCAAGTAAATGCAGCACAAATATTGCTAAATTGTGGCAGAAAGGTTTCACAGGCCAGGCTTTCGATTTCACTCTCCCAGTGCATCTTCTCAAGCATTATACTTACTTTAAACAGAAAGTGTTCACTTTACTAACACAGAAAAGCTCTTGGAAGAAGGCGGGGGGAGATGAAGAGGCAAGAAAGAAGAATAGCAGACAAGAGATTAAAGCTTTTTATTCAGTATCTCTTTCGTATTCAAATTGTGCTAAGGGCTCTGTGAAAGTTAGAAGCAAGCTTGTTCAGGAGGGCTTCTAAAGTGTGTACATGGATTTCATGGGAATAGAAAAGAAGCCACGGACTGGGTAATGAAAGAAAGATAAGATGTCCTATATAAAACAACTCAAGAGTGGTTCAATTACTTCAGCAAACCATCAGGCAAGCTTTGAAGATTTGAGGAAACACTGTTAAAATGTAACAAAAAACTCATGTTGCAGGTTTTGTACCGCTATATGTTTGTACACTGTGTGAATTACTTAAGCTATATTCCCTCTGTGAACATTGTTTACTTCTTTGGGGGTTTTATTATTATTTTTCTGGAAGAGCTCTGTTTGTCTGGAAGAGTTATGGAAAATGAAACGTTCACATTTGATCTTTGTATCTCTGTGAAAGGGAGTGTGCAGTAAAAAAAATGGCATCATTGTTTACAAAAATAAGACTGGGAATTAAATGTCTGTGGCTGACAGTTTCACATATTTCTCTTTGCAGCTAAAATAGCCCTCCTGACAAAGGCTAAATGGTGTAAGAAATTATCAACTACTTTCTCCCAGGGAAAGGTATGAACTGAGGAATACACCAGCTATAAAACCAAAAGTCTACAGTTTAGAAAATACCTATTTTTAATTGCAGCTATCTCTTTCTCTCTGTTTCCTTCCCCCCTCCTATTTCTCTGTGTCTGAGACTTGACAAGTAACATCAAACATTGCCCAAGAACAAAGCTAACCAACCATGGCCTGCAGCATCCTTCAACCAAAAGTCACCTTTAGTCAAGCTTTGCCATCTAATTTGCAGTGTTTCTGTTTGTAATCTTCAAGCAGAAGTCCTAAAACTCTTGTGGTGTAAAGCTTTCCTGGTTTCTGCTCGGTAAGATTACAATGGGAAGGTTGGAATGATTTAACACTTCTAACAATCAGCCACAGCCACCCTATCTGACTTCAGAAACACAGAACTGAGCCCGCTACACTATTCCTCCTAAGTTTATTTTGTGTTTTTTAATGCATGCTGAATAATACATCTATAAGACTCCCAATTTAAAGTGCAACTCAATCCCCTTCTGTGCCAAGTGTCCTGAAACAGTGCTAAATTAACTTCATAGATTTTTGTTTTTCTAATTTAGTTTGGTCAAATACATGGCATCGCTATATCCTGTCAAGTGAAAGAGAGCAATGAGTTGTTTGCCTGAATCAAAGTAAACAAAGATGGTTTATAGGTCCTTTTCTCACAAGAGAAAAAAGGAATGTTACAAGGAAAACCCATCAGCTCATGAAGACAGTGAAACAAAGGAAAAAAATAACACCTAAAAACCAAAGGAATTCTCCATTTTTCATGCCCCACAATTGAGGAATCACGTAAACTCATTAAGTATAACATTAACATTCAATTGATTAGCCACCAAGATTTTTTTTAAGTGGACTGTCAAAAATCTCATGGTTCTCTAAAAACTTAGAACATTAGCTTGAAACCTCAGATGGTCATTAAAATATGACACTGCTCACTTTACTCAGTATTTAACAGTCCTCTTGGCTACACCGATACCCAAAGAAAAGTTATATAAATTGTGCTTTGCCCTGAAGTGAATTAAACTTGAAAACTACTTCTAATTTAAAAATCCTCAAGGAACACAAAAGCCTATTTGAAAGAAACATCTTAAATTCTCTCAAGTAAGACATGCCAGAAAGCAAAACAAATTTTGAAGGAACATTAGTTCATGAGTTAGGACTCATGAATTTAGAACCATTTACTCTTCTCCACCATTACAGGAGGTCCTGTCAACCACAGAAGGAGGCCAGTGAAGAAATTAGAGGACAATTCCTGTGTTGTAAATTGACTTTCTTTGTTCCTTAATTTCTATGATGATCATTACAATATACTGGTAAAATTCAGTTGCAATTAGGACTTTTCCTCTACCTGTACTTTCTTCACTCCATTGCCACCATTTCCAATTAATTGTATTTCTTTCCTTCTTTTGTATATCACTGTATTGGCCTCTGTACTTTATTCTCCAGTAATTTAGATCCTGATAGAATCGTAGTGGTTCATCCTCCATAGATGATCTCTATATATCTTTCAAATAGTGACATTAAAATCCATCAAATTTGTGGATTTCATATACATATGTCAGTCTGCCAGTATCTTCTTGGTGTGTTTGGAGTTCTGTCCCATATATTATCTTTTTCAACTAAACAACATCTTGAGTGTACTTTCAACCTTGCAGCAAATAAGATAACTACAACAAACCTAGGCAAATCAAGACTTCATATACTGCTGCACGCTGTTTATTTTGAATATCTTAGTAATATCTGTCAGTACCCCTAACACCTTCACTGAAAGAGTGAGAGGTAATCTTTAATTACATTTACAAGAGAATTGAATGTTCCACAGCTTCTATTGTCTTTCTCTGTACTCTCTTCTTCACATCTTACTCCTTCCCTCTCCATTCTGTTCCTTTCTCTGACTAATTTACATTGCATGCTTGTCGAAGCATCATTCATCATTTTATGTGTTCTCCTATCAAACTCCTATCATCTTGGGTTTCTCTGTATATACATGTAGGTGGCATGTAACTCTAGAATTTACCTGTCTGCCTCTAATGAGTGTGTGAGTACGTAGGCCTTCAGGAAGCAAAGTTCCCTGGAAAATCTCACAGGGAATGTGTCGTTACTTGAGTTCCACTAAATTAATAGCAAGTTTTCCATTCCCATTGGTGGAAGTTAGATTAGGTACAAAACATAAGAGGAAATAAATACTTTTAAATAAAATACAAAAGCCTATATGGACAAAAATCTTTGGATTCTCTCATTTTATACACGTTAGAAAGCAAAACAGCTCTCAGACTGTCTGAAATGTTTTCTGATTTCTGAAGAACAGACAATTTCATGGGAAGTAAATAAAAGGCCTCTGATTAACTGACCGACAAAGCCAAGGTCCTTCTCTTTTCCTAAAATGAGCAGTTGCCTTCTCTATCAACTTAATAAAATTGTTCAGGGCAATTTTGCTGGTTCTGAACTTGATACGAAGACAAACACCATTCTTAAATGACTATAGAGCATACCTTTCAGATTAACAGATCAACATAGGAAATCCTCCAGAGATACAGTCTTATTTATGGTCAGGGAAGACTATGTGGGGTTGGAAAAGGAGAGTTTCACAGTATTCAGGTTCATTAGAGTAAGAATCAGCCTAGAGAAACCCTAATTTCTTTGAGACTGCAAAAGAGATTCAATTGAAACTTAAGCCCTTTTCCAATTGTGGTACTGGAATAATAGATTCTATGGCAAGTATCTTGGAGACGGTGGAAACGGCTGCTCGCTTTTTTATGCATAGTTCACTGATTAACATCTGCCTGATTGAACCCTTATAAACTTGGAATGGACTGAAATGTTATTGAATGAGCTTGCTAAAAGGGCTCTGAAATACATGTATATGATGCCTGTGGGCATATAGATGGGCATATAGGTGGGGCTTCAACAGGCACTACTGCTGCTTCCTGAGGACTATACACAGGATGGACAATAAAAGCTACTCAGTCATTGCAGCAGGTCGTAGGTGTCTCTCAGTTCTCTTCCATTCTGCTAAATGCATATGACTGGGCTGGGTTAGCAAAACAAGACTTCAGTCTTATCATTAAAGCTTTTCTGAGTTTTAGGTAGGTGTTTTGGTTTGAGTTAATTGGGGTGCTTCTGTCTCTCTCGGCCTCAGTCTAAAGTAACTGCATTTTCTGAAAAATTAATTGCGTGGTTTTTGAACAGTTACTCTCTAGCAGTGATAACATGGAACACTGGTATGCGGAGAGGCCAGTATTTATAATTATTCCTTTAGTAACCAAGGCCATCCTTGAGATAGCAAAAAATGGCGGCACCTGCAAGGAGGGTCAGACAGGACAGGTGACCCCAAACTGACCAACAAAGCATTCCATCCCATATACGCAATACTGAGTATAAAACTGAGAGATCACAAGGGGCTCACTCTCTTCTGCAATGGCCAACATCCAGTCAGGATGTCCTTTATTTGAGTGTTCCTGACCCCAGATCCGTGCATCACTGAATGCAGTCCCTGAGTTCAACGCGCTCCTAGCTGTGGACCCATTCCCCCGATTTCTGCTCTACAGCAGCTGTGTGTATGGTCATTGAGGGGTGTTGTGGGTGAAATCTCAGATATTTGTATATATCTTCATTGCTTTCTGATTTTTTGAATCATTATTACTATTATTATCATTGTTTCATTAAAGCTATAGCTTTAGTTTCCAATCCGCGAGATTATTTCATCTAATTTTCCTCTCCCTTCCCTTGGGGGTGGGGGCTGGTGGAATTTGGGAGTCCAACTGCACAAGTTTAGACAAAAATTTAGCCAGGTCAAGGCTAAACCCTGACAATAGGACAAATACAGTTTTTAACTTGGAAGACCTGTATCAGTCCTTTCTGTGGTAGGAAGGAGGAAGGAAATGGATATATGAATGAAAGTTTTTAGAAAAATACATTTAAAAATCTTTTATTAATTCCAGTATAATTAATGGTGTGTTACTCCATTAAACGTTTTAACTATTTGCCATGTTCCATGTTCCAACACCTTGAAAACAGTCTCACTAGTAGTACAATATCGGATTCCAATGTCCTTATTTGAACTAAGTGGTATCTAACTGATTTCTAGAGGGTGACCATAAGTGAAGGGAACAACAATGTGATGTGGATAAAGAGTTAGACTCTACTTTTCTCTCCTGCCAAAGTTCCCATGTGAATTGCTCAGGAAAGCCAAGAGCGGGCAGCACCAGGACTTCACTCAGCAAGGTGCTGAGTGCTCAAATGGGATGCTCAGCAGGATAAGTGGGTGCATTTCAATGCTTGACTGGTCCAAATTCTTCAGTTTTGACTAAACAAAATACTTCAGATTTGGATCAAATTAACCACACAACATATTTAATGAAGATAAAATATGCTGGGCAGAGGTCATCTGGTTCAGGAGGTGTATCCGGAGCATGGTTGAGAGAACAGAGGAAACGAGACAATGTAGCTAGCTGAATAGGAGGGAAAATGTGAGGCAACTAAGAGTGTATGAAAAATGAAACTCGGTTTCCTGTTGCCGCTTGTATCAACGCTACATCACCATCACAACCAGAGAGAAATACAGACTGTGATCACTGAATATTGAGAATTTTATCAGTACATGATAATTAGAAAAACACCTGTGCACGATATAAATGTGTTCGCATATGGAGACAATTTTTGATGTTCGATTGCCCTTAAAATTTCTCATTTTTCATGGTAATGGACAGATTTAGGTTATTGTTGTACAATGAAGTATACTGCACAAACAGAAGTACAAGCTCTGTGCTTTTGTTTACTCATGTAGCAAGTTTTAACACTTTATTAAACAGTGCACTGTGTTTTTTGTTTCTTTACTAATATTTAAATAGTTTGTAAATCTCATTTATAAAATTATGACAACACATGAATAAATGTTGAGCATAATAAAATAAAAGTAGGAAAGTTGTGGCTTTCTCTCAAAATATAGCCAATATACACCTCTGAGAATTATTTGCACTGTGACTGTAGAGTTAGAGCTCTAGTACTTGTAGGGTGATACACCAAACTGATCCTAAAAAAGGGAAGTCAAGTGACTTAAACCTGAAACAATACTCATACTTTATCTGGGAGGGGATTCGTAGGAGATCTGAAGTATAAATACTGATTTTCTAGGAAAAAAAATTAAAAAGAGAAAACAGGTAGAGGACAGTTACCTGTGTTACAATTATTTACCAAGCCACAAAGAAAAATATACTGAAAACCATACAACTTTGAAGTTCCCTAGGCAAAGAAATTTTATTGTACCTGGTGTAGGCAACTGCTGCTGACAGCTAGGACTGTAGAGAGGAGAAATGCTCTATGTTTATAAGGGAACATTTATTAACCAAATACTGGAACGATAATAAATAAATCAAAGAGAGGACTTAAAAGACGCTTAAAATAGGGAAAGAAAAATACTCTGACCTGAAGATTAGAGCTTACACTACATAATTATTGTTGGGATGTTTTGTTTTTTCCACTGTGCCTATAGATTCCTGGGATTCACTGCTAGGATTTTGTCTGGCTGTAAGGTGTCAGCTATAGACTGGCACTGGGGATTTCCTTTGCACACCTTGGCTTTACTCATCCCCCAGACCTGAAACAAGGCAATAAGCTGCATAGAAGTGATGATGCCACTTATCTATCTTACTCCATTAAGGAAAGAGCATAAGGAATATGGGAGAAGTTGCTGAGAAGGTCTGTGACATGTAATTCAACAACAATGCTGTTTAAACATGTATAGTATTAAGAATTCACTCTAGAAAAGCAAATTCCCTACATTGCTGCGTATCTCTAGCTCACTCTAGTCTAAAGAAACTTTATGGATTCAGCAATACAGAGTGGATTTACCTGTTTTGGACTAGTGAAGATGGAAAAGCTGCAGCACACAACAAATATTCAGTCTGTAGGTGCATGTAGTTCTCTTCGCTGGGAAAATTCTGCCCTGGAAAAATTTGCATAACCTTCATGACTTGATTTTCCAGCATCACAGGTATTGTTTTCACACAGTGTTCAAGAGATTGAAGAGGAAAACACGCAGTTTGTACTCAACTGAGTGTTTCTGGTGCTGCTGTTCTTCAGCAATGCCCATAAACAGACTTCAAGTGTTTTTATCAGTCTGTCATCTCCAGAGCATTGTGTTTCTCTCCTGAAATGAGTAGTTGCTGCTTGCAAATGTCCCAAGAACGTGGCAATCTTTGTTATTCTAGCAGATGGAACCATTTGTCAAACAACACCAAAGTATGTAACCTTGTAGACTTAAAATAATCAGTGAAGAGACACAGGCTTCTCCAAGAGGCTATTCAGAGAACAGAGGTAAGAATCTGGCTCTCAGCCTTCTGCTGGAGAAGACAATCTCACTTCTATGGATAAGAATATGGAAATTAAGCACATTTAAGGTTCCTTAACTTTGCCTTCAGCCTTCTGAAAGTTAGTTGTATCCTTAGCATCAATCACCTCACAGAGGAAGAGAGATGCAATTTATTTTAAATTAATTTTGAATGCAATTTATCCTGCCCATGTCTGTTTACCTTAGGATGGAGTAAATTCTCCTGTGATGCTGCATCTCCCTCTTGCAGAAATCCTGATGCGTAGTTCACAGTATCACAGTATCACAAGGCTGGGAAAGACCTCTGAGACCATTGAGTCCAGCCTATGACCCAACACCAACACCTACTTGTCATCTAAACCATGGCACTAAGTACTTCATCCAATCTCCTTTTAAACACCTCCAGGGACGGTGACTCCACCACCTCTCTGGGCAGCACATTCCAGTGGCCAATCACCCTTTCAGTGAAGATTTTTTTCCTAATATCAAGTCTAAACCTCCCTTGAAGACACCAACCCCTGCCTGACTACAACCTCCCTTTAGGCAGTTGTAGAGAGCAATAAGGTCTCCCCTGAGCCTCCTTTTCTCTGGGTTAAACAGCCCCAGCTCCCTCAGTCGCTCTTCATAGGGCTTGTGCTCCAGCCCCTTCACCATCTTTGTCGCTTTCCTCTGGACATGCTCCAGCATCCTGACATCATGTCTAAGTACTCAATGTAAAGTATCAGGGAGATAAATTCTTTAATTCCATTTTTTTCAACATTATTTCAGCAGTATTTTTAAGGTGAGTGGAGAATGAATGCTAGCTCACAGCAGACGTAGCTTGGCAGAGTCTTAGCTCCATTTCCTTCTGAATGAGGATTTTCTACATATATTGTCTCTTACAATGGCCTCAAGTTATACGACTTCCATGATGTTCCATCCTAGCTTCTCCCATATTGCCTTATGGACAGTGTAGTCTTCTAGAGAACCTTGTTTGTAGGAAAAGATTGCAGCCTTATTCAAAAGTGCTGTGAGGCAATGAATTTAATGTTGAACTTGTTTATGAAGTAAAATTATGATGCAGAACAGTCTAAACACAAATTTAAAATAGTTCAGAATTTTTTTTCAGAACTGATTTCTCGAAAACCTTCATCTTCTATCAGAAAAGCCTTCCAAGGGAAATTTGTATAAATCCTTTTTTTAAAAAAAAATTGTACTTAAAGAATGATGTCAGCAAAATCATCACTAAAGGTAGTGATATGCATCAGTGCAAAAAAGGAACAAACAAAAAAATCTAGAAGAAAGCCTTCCCAATAATTTGCTGTAGGAGGCCACACAACAGACACCAGCATAAAATGAAGAGCGTGCATCATTTAAAACTAACTTGATATAATACTTGAAGTTATTCAGAAAATATTTCTTGTTCAGCAATCTGCATGTGGTTTCTGAGATCTCATTCTGTGTACACACTAGTCACAAATAATTAATGTGCACTATAGCAATCAGACACTTGAAATAAATTGTCTTAGAGAGAAGTTGTTCAGTTATATTTTTCTTTGTGTCTGTATTATGCACTAGACAATTCTGATAGCTTGTTGAGGATCTGAAAATATTTGAGATATGTAGTGGTTAAGAAATTAGAGGTGAGACAGTCTTCAGTGAAAATTAACACAGGACTCTCAAAGGTAAACACATCTAACACTTGGTATGCTGTTCTATTTCAATGCTGTTTTTTTCTAAAAACTCTATATTACCATTCCACTTTTTTTTATGTTTAGAACGCTGAAAATAAATATACTAGTCTGAAATAAACAGATTTCTGAGGTACAGCAAGACATCCTCCTCAGCAAGGGATTACAACATAAAATAAATCAAAATCATAAAAGTAATAACTGCCAAGTATTTTATTACCACAGACACATTTATTAGGATTAAAATTTTACAATATCATAATGCCCCTACTGGCTTACCTTAAAGTATTTATGTGATAGGACCACCCTTAATAAATATATAATATATCATAGAGTAGATTTTTTTTTGGAAATTATGGCTTTGAACCCTTGTTATTTGACTTATCATGAAGACTTTCACCTGCTGTTCAATATTCATTCTAAAGTCATAAACAAAACCAAAGCAAATAGGTAATACTTACATACTTGATTTCAGCATGCCCCAAAGTGGCTAAACATTTTGACCAGTTTACTCTCAGAAGCATATCCTTTAGCAAACCAGAAAATCTGTGTGCCTTTGGTGCTCTCCTTGCAAATGGTTATTCTAAAACATACTCTTGCGTGTCCTGAAAAAAAATGGATTTATTGGTTTAAAAAAATGTATTATTTTCAGTATGTTATCTCAAACATAAGTTTGAATTAAAATTTTTATCAGTATCATTTCAGGCTTGAATCATTTCAGGTCTTGAATATTGTTAATCATTAAGTTTATTTTCACTGAAATATCAGATGGTATTGATACCAAGCCTGACAATATTCAAGAAGCATTTGGAAAATGCCCTCAGACACACAGTGTGAGTGTTGGGGTTGTCATATGCAGGGACAGGAGTTGGACTCAATGATCCTTGTGGGTCCTTTCCAGCTCAGGACATTCTATGATTCGATGAACTTTAACAAAAGATAACTAAGTTTTCAGGGGTTCTCAAAACTGAATAAACAGTCTAGAATTTTGCAGCTTTCTTTCACTTTGCCCATTTTTCCCCTCTCTTTTTTTATTTTGCTGTTAGCAATTCTAGCTGGTTGAATTACATTCAACTCCATCAAATCTCCGTCGAATCCTCTGCAGAACACTCCAGGTGTTCTTCACCTTTACCTTATACGCACTTTTCCAGCTGTTCGTTATTGGTCTTCATGACTTCATTTTGACAATAACACATAAAGTAAAGTGCACTTCAGGGGGTTGTTTGATATAAAACTATAGCAATCATCAACCTGATGTGTTTTTGGGATATTTTGATAGCATTTGTTTGCCTAATACATCGCTGTGGGTGGGTTTCATCTCACCTAACTTCAAACAGATATGATCTCAGTTAGTCGTGCCATGGTCTGGAGACTGATATGCATGTTTACAGCATCAATCATTTGATGAAATTCTACTTTGGGAGGAGATGAACCATGCCCAAAAAATTCCTATCCTACCCACTCACTGATTAAAAAGGGTAAGGTGATTAACTCAGATACAGATGTCGGATTTGAAAACATCTACATTTCATCTTTGTGTCTTGTGGAGATGTAAGAAATTCTTAAGCTCCTGTGTAGATATTTTGGGATTAGTGTGTCTGGAGTGAGAAGTGATGCTGACATAAAGAAGAACAAGAGTAGAACAATCTGAGTAGTGTCATTGCTCAAAATTTTGGGGGTATGCGCTTGGCTAAAGTAATTTCAAGGTTTTGCTGAATAGCTGATCTGTTCTTAGGTATGTGAGGACTTTATATTTGCATGTGGCGTTGCAAATGCACTGATGCTTGGCTGGAATATGCTATTTTGAGTACAAGAGAGGAGTAAGCAGGCAGATACAGGAACCTCTGCCTGACAAGGTCAAGCTCCTTAAGGTAATAGGCCACTTTTGTGAACACGAGCACAGAGGCCCAAAGAGAGGGGAAGTCCATTATTCACTTCTCCTGAACAGCCCGATGTCATAGGTGATCAGCCTTCAAGGTCTTCTTGCAAACCTGTCTGCTCTGCAAATGCATCTTTGTAGAGGACCTGCTGGAATGGTATCATTCTGCACCACTGGTCACATCTTAACACTGCTCTGCTTAAGCCCTCTTACCACCATCTCCCTTTTTGCTGTAGAAAAGACCTGCCTACTAGAATGAAAATGACCACAAGACAACTTCTGAGTGAAAATAAAATGCAAATATATGGTACTGTGAGCACTATCTAGTCCGTATACAAATAAGCATTGCCATCTGTGGTGGTTTTTTCAAATGCGATTTTCAGAATCTGTTTTATATTTTTGTTTTCAGTGAAGCACAAAAACCTTGGTTTTTTTTTTTGTTTTAAGGAAATCTGGCCTGAAGTATTTGCCATCGGAACACACATTTCTCTTTGCAAACAGCATTCACTTATATTTCATGTGAGCACTTTCCTCCTCACATTCCCTTTGTCAAAGAAAATCAGTTGATTGGAGGGAAAGGATGCTTACTATGAGAACAAATTGGCATGGTATTTTTCAGATCAATATTGATTTTTCCTATTCAATGCATATTTTATTTTTAATTGGAAGTTGGGCTATTTTTGTTTGGATATATGCAAATATTTCTGAACTTTTTACTTAGAAAAATAATAAAACATAATTTAAAAAAATGTATTTCAATATATGTAGAAAAACAAATCTAGTTTAGACTTTGGACAGATGGTCCGATTTGGTGCAGCTGAAAAATAGCACAATTAAAACCTAAATATTGTACGTTTCCACACTGCATGAGTCAGAGGTCAAATGTAGGCATTTATTTTTAATTTTGCCAGAAGATCTTGTCTAATGCACCATATAGAGCAAACCTGAGTAAGATTAATTCATATTCCTGAATAAGTATGATTGGACTTTCTGCTGGCATTTATACATAGGTTTAAATTCATTAAAATATAACTATCTAATATTTGTTTTATATGACTGAATTAATTACATTTGTAAATGTTAACACTCAATGACAGGTCTACACAAATCACGTCATTAAAATACAAGTACACTGTGTACCCGAACTCTTAGTTTTAACTTGTTTTCAGCTAACACCAACATAACTATTGATGTTAAAATATTAACCTACTGAGGACTCTGCTTACCATTTCCTATATATTCCTTGTTACTAATAAAGGAATCATTGAAGAAACAAAGAAACTGAGAGGAGAAACTGGCTGGACTTTGAATGGCAACGATCATCAAATGAAGAGCATGAAGACAAAGTTTTGTAGATTATTCCCCTTGTCTTAATTAAGGAAAGGCTGAATGCAGCACACAGAAACATAAATGCTTTCAAGTTTGTAGAAGTTATAATAAAAAAAATTAACACCTTGCCCTCTGTTCACTCTTTTATGATCTCCTTTAAACCAAAGAGAGATAATTTCAAGTGGAATTTAGCTGATATAATATTGTGGTGCTAGCATTTGGTATCTTTTTGTGCTTGCAGGTGACTCTCATTTTTCCACTTTATTGTGTTCTTAAGTTGAGCTTCTGTTGCGTAGTCTGGTATGGATAAATCATTGCCAATTTGTTTGTTTGATTGCTTGGTTTTCCCCTCCTTTTTCCATCAAAGTCATTCAAAATTCCCACCTCTCCTTGAATCTTACTGACATTTCTGTCTTTATTTGGTTCTAATTACCCTTCAACATTTTCAGATGAGAAACTATGTTTTTTTCTTCAAGTCTATTAGTCTTTTCTCCAGAAAAAACATCCTGCATCTCCTGAGGCAGGTTTGGTAAAAGCATGAATAAGCCCTCTTCTGCATGTGAGTAATATTTACCAGTTAGGCAGATGATCAGAAGACACTGTATATCATGTGCTCTGACTAAATACATACACCGCAGAAGAAACACTGGGCATACAGGTTAGCAAAGGGAGAACAGTAAGACTCAGCTTCAAAATGATTCACCAAGCCCTCCCTCTGAAAGAAAATGCCTCAGGAATTGTAATGCCCATGAGGTACACACAAACAGCTTTTCAATTCGTACTGCTTGCTCCAAAGACAACCACTTTTTGATTGCTTGACACTCAAATGCTCTGGCTTGAAATATGGAAAATGCTGAGCTTCTTTGGGGCTTCGGATTTTATTATATTGTCATTTCTAGATTTGATTTTACAAGCCAGATACTTTGCATCACATTCTCTGCCGATATTAATAAACACATTGTAAACGATATGTGTGAAATGTGGTCTAGAGAAAACAGTGATAATTCATAATTACTTTCTTACAGCTCTGCTTTAAAACTAAATAGGTCAACGTAGACTACCCTAGACAATGTGCTAATTTAGATTCTAACTACATATCTACCAAACTGCTTAAAATTTGCAGTATGCTTGCTTGTTTTATTTATAAAATTTTCCTGTCTAAGGAAATCTCTTTGATCAGCTGAAAAAATGGAATGAAAGATTCAAGAAACTGATTTGTGGACACAAAAATTTTCAAAGAATCACTGTGTCATTAATTTACATAAAATTTCAGATTCATTTAGAAAAAAATGACAAAACATTGCTGAAAGCACGTTTCGTTAAACTGTATAGAAACCTAGTGAGACAGATGCAAAGATCAAAACTGCTGTACTGCAATTTAAAAATTTTCAGACATACTCTTAAAAGAATAAAGATGGTAAATTGTGTTCGTATACCATTTATTTGAAACTGTAATGCTTGGCATTATTATTTATATAATTCTTGCACAGTCAAAGAAATATTTGCTTAGATACACTTCTCTCTTGTTTCTGAAACCTAAAGGGAAAACTGGCATTTTTCAATGGTCTGTGGAAAGCAGACAAACATCTTTGATGGATATAATTCTGCAAAACTTCAAACTGTACAGTTTATATGATTTTCATGAAAGAATATGAGTGATCAGTGCTGAAGGTCTATTGTTCCACACCAAACTGGAAACTCCAGGAACAGTCAATAAGTTGCTGTTAATAGGATCTGCTTTGAATATTTTCAGGTTTTATATAGAAACCTGAAAATTAAACATGTTCAGAAATGTTTGGAGAGGCAAATAAAAAAACGCTAACAAACAAGTTGAGAAACAAAACTTGTCAAATGTATATTTGCAGGGGAAAAAAATATCCGCTCCCTTTGCCTATTGTATTGTAGCACACATACCTACTTCCTAATGTCCTGATGACCTCAAAAAAAAAAGAAATTGCTTAGGTTTTCTGTACTGGCGTGTGTTAGTTAATTTACACTAGTGTTTTCAGATCAGACTCTTTATATTAGATTATCAGGTTTTCCAGACTACAGCCAAGGTGTAACCTTTCCTGTAATAGCGTAGCATTTTCAGTTAGTGCTAAGTCAAGAAATTAGAAAGACGTACATGAATTTAGAGATTTTTTTTTATTTATGCAGAATTATTTTGATCCATTTTGAAGCAAAAGTACTTTCTAGTTTTTCTCAATCAGTTAATTCATGCCTATTAGGCTAATTTCCTCTTCTGAGTACTTACTTATATTTGGGCCATTAGGACACATAAACCAGATTTTTGATTTTTTTCTTCAAGAGATTGCTTCTTACAGCTTTACTGCACATGGTTTCATATTGAATTGACTTGAAGAAATCAAAGAAATTTGATGACGTTGGCTTGTTCACAAGAAGTGAAGAGTTGTTAAATGTCCTAAGAAAATCTTCTGCAGTTTTGGGGGGCTTTTTGTAATCAACATTGTAGGGTACAGCAATAGCTTCAAGTGGTGACATGTAAGATATTTCTTTAGGGTCATGTAATTACCTAATATGAAGGATACCTTAATTTACTTTCTAAAGTAGTGCAGAAACATTAAAGAATTAATTAGTTTCCTCAGTGCCTCATAAGGCTACTCTGTATTTCATTCACCATTTTCCTCATTCACCAATGTTGATAAGATTGGTTTTCAAAGTACCAGAGTTATCACTAAAGAAATGTCCACCCATATTCAGTCATTTATAAAACAAATCATGAAAACCTCACACCATTGAGTGGTAACAGTAAAGGAAGGCGGTCACTATGTGACATGGGCATGTAGACAACTAATTGCTGAGATCTAGTGCCAATACCTGAATTTACAATTCAAAACAAGTTTCTTACTTGTTCTCTTTGTTCTTTAAATGGGCTATCTGCATGCTGGGCATACTGTAGATGGTCTTCTGGGTATACTTTCTGAAAGACAGTAGACCTAACATCTCAGGAATGTCAGTATGGCTATACTGGATGAAATATAAGAACAGAGAAAGCATACGTTGCGTTTTCCCAAGAATGTTCTCCCAACCTCCAAAAATTTGCTTCTAAAGGACTCCTAGAACTGGAAGTAGGTATTTGCAATTACTAATAATGTCTTATCTATAAAATACATTGTCTTTCAACTGAAAGGATACCACTGTACCAGTCTAAATTAAAAACTTAATTTAGATTCTGTACTTTGTGTTTAAGGGAGTTTTTAGTTCAAATATAGATCCAAAAGCCAAGAAAGTTTCAAACACCCAATTTTCTAGAGTTGTGTAGTATTTCAAGCATTTACAAGCCAACTGCACATTTTGGACTTCAGTGTTCCCTAGGTATTTCGACTTAAATGCCAGAATATATGCAGGAGTGTCCCTGTCTGAAAGCAAGGTATATGTGATGGTGTTTGCTCCACTGTGTTTCAAAGCTGAGCTGAAACCTTTCCTGCATTCCCTGACCTATGCCTGTGGAAAACAGAGAACCCCCTCCAAAAGGATGGCAGCCTCATTCAGAAGCTCCAGAGCTCACATTTGGACATTTACTAGTGAAACAGTAAGACCTCAACTGGAGGAGTTTTGAGCACTCAATTGTGCCTGCATGCTTATGACTTTTGAGCTCAAGATACAGGATCAAGAACTCTAAATCTGTGCCTGCATCTCATCTCTTATATAGATCTTGTAGAACTCTGTCTAGACATCTCAGTATAATCTCTACTGTAGAGATCGTAGGATATGGGTTTATACTGGGTTTATGTGGCAAAGTTTTTGGCAGCAAGGGAGGTGCAGGAATGGATTCTCTAAGAAGACACCAGGAGCTGCCTCCATGTCAGACAAAGCCATTTTCAGTTGGCTCCAACACAGACTCAATACTGGCCAAAGCCTAGCCTATCCGTGCCACTGTTAGTACTTCTGTGGTAACGTGTTAAGAAAGGGTGAAAAATGCTGCATAACAATAGGCAGAAGAGAGGAGTGAGAATACCTGAGAGAAACAACCCTGCAGTGACGAAGGTCAGTGAAGATGGATGGGGAGGAGATCCTCCATACTCTGGAACACACATTCCCCTAAAGCACACTGTGAAGACTGTAGTGATGCAGGTTGTCCCCCCGCAGCCCAGGGAGCACATACACTGCAATCTGTGGAGGACCCCAAGTCAAAGAAGGTGGATGTGCCCTGAAGGAAGCTGCAGCCCATGGAGAGAAGCACACACAGAAGAGGTTTTCCTGTCAGGATCTGTGACCCCATAAGCAACACCTGCTAGAGTAGTCTGTTCTTGAACGACTGCTCCCCATGGAAAAGATCCCTACTGTAGCAGTTCTTGAAGACCTGCAGCCCGTGGAAAGGATCTGTGCTGGAATAATTTGTGAAAGACTGTCTCCCATGGGAGGGATACCATGCTGGAGCAGGGAAAGAGGATGAGGAGATAGGCACAGCAGACATGAAACATTATGAATTTATTGCATCCCCTCTTCCCCATCCGTCTGCACTGCTCAGGGGGAGAAGGTAGAAGAGTTGACAGTGAAGTTAACCCTAGGACGAAGGGAAGGTTAGGGGCAGGTGTGCTTCTTTAGATTTATTCTTATTTCTCATTATCCTGATCTGTTTAATTTGTTGTAAATTAATTTCCCCAAGCTGAGTCTGTTTTGCCTATAACAAGTAAATAGCAAGTGATCTCCCTGTACTTGTCTCAAGCCACGTTTGTAGTGTTTCCTCCCCCTTTCCTGTTGAGGAAGGGGAGTGATAGTGCAGCTTAGTGGGCACTTGGTAGCTAGCCAAGGTCAGTCCACCACAAGCCTCTTCCCCTTCTTCGTTGTCTCCATAGTAAATTGGAGACATTTCCTTGATGGTGTTATAAAAGTGGGAAAAAAAAGAATCTCAGAATGAATTAAGTGTTTGTAAAAACTGCTGGATCCGATTTCCAAGTTTCTTTCCTGAGTCTTAGACTTCATGGGGTGGACAGAAATAAGAATATAGTGGGGATGAGGAGAGAATGTTGTCTGAAAAACTCTTTGAGCTTAAAGTTCCTTGACTCTAGAGCAGGAAGACAGAACCTTATATTCACAAATCAGTTTATTATGTGAGAGTTTATTGTGAGTTGAGCCTGGCACCTTGTTTCTACCTGGCAGCTGTGCTGAGCTGGTCACGTGTGCAACATGGGCGATGCGTGTTACATTGCAGGAGCAGGAGAACAGTGGGAGCTGCTCATGCCCCAGAGCCATCCTGTTATCTTGAATGATGCAGGATGGAGGTGACTGAGCAGTGAACCAGTGTTCCCATGCTAGTTAGATATAACGCGCGTCACACGCTGCACACGTGAGCAGCATACTGGCAGAAGCGTAGGGGCAAAGAGCTTGGTGCTGCTGTTGGGTAGAAATGAGGTGCCAGGCTGAAGGTACCAGGCCAGATAAAACAAGGTAGAGGGCTGGATTCAGCCCATAGGCCTTGTGTTTGACACTCATGTTTTAAAAGAATCGGAGATGAAAAGCACTGCTTGGGACTTGTGGTGGCATGTGGGAGAAGATTCAACTGTTGCACAGACCTAGCTCCTGTTCCCTGGGAGAATGACAAAATAACCAAGACACAGAAGAGTTGTAATCGATGTGCCTCTAAATCAGCCTAAACGTAATATATCATAGGATTAGAGAAGGAGCAAATAGGAAGAAACCTGCTTTTCTAGCCTAATAGTGTGCATACACAGCTGGGACCCTGTCCTTTGAGGTTCTGATCTCTGTCTTAGAAGTGTTAATACATTCCATAGACTAATATAGACAGTCATTGGATGAAAGAAGGAGCAATCCAGAAACCAGAATAATATCTCCGTTTGACCTAAAGGATAACCAAGAGGGGCACTTTTTGACTTGTGCTCCAGCTGAGGCCACCAGTCTGTGCTTCAGGGTTTGTGGTGGGTATCCCAATATCTTTCCGGTATCCAACTCTGATTTGCAGACTGTCATAAATGGGAGCTTACTAATAGACTGAGCCCAGCTAAGTCTTGCAATTATCCATAACAGCACTGGAGGCTCCATGCAAGAGGTGAAGGTAGGGGATGAGACAGACCCTACGCAAACTATTTAAAGATGCTGTATGGAACATTATATTGCAGAAGTGATTCAGCTCTGTCAGTGGAAATTATTACGTGTCCTAATTGTTCTACTCCTTTGTTGTCAGTTCTTCTGGAGAGATGTTAGGAAGATATTTGTACCTAGAATAGGTACAGCCTGAAATCCTATTACAACCATAAATTAATTTCCTGCTTGGCTGCAGTCTTTACTGAGGAAAGTAACCTAAGTCAATATTTCTTCTTGTAAGTCATGATCAAACCATACCCTTACTCTGTGAAGAGGCAATCTGTCAGAAAAAAATATGTGAATAACACACATGAACTTTATTTTCCCAACATTCCTCATATTTTTTAAATGTTCATACCTAAAATAAACTCTGTGGTAACACTTTTCAGTTTGCTACTTCAAGGAACAGCCCTAATTGCAATGACAAAACACCAGATCAGAAAGCATAAGATTTGTTGAGGAAAAAACATAAATTCCCATTTTATTGCCTCTTCTGATAGCAAATCTAACAGAACTCCTGGATAAATTCTTGAAGCACCTAAATTTTATGTGTACTCCAATAGCTTTTCTCTTCCCCCAGGGAGAAAAAAAATACCTCAGTAAGAGATAGTTGTCAGTCTTGAGACTTATTGTTTCCTCAAATATAAATCACCTTTTTTTCGTATAAGACCAGAAATCAAGTTCTAGTCATTTTTATATGTGAAGTTTTGAATTAAAAAAATGCACAAAACAGAGTTGAAGAGTATTTTATAAACTCTTACTTTAATAAGTTTAACAAATTTTTCTTTACTTTCAAACTAGTGTAGAACGGGTATGTATCAAACTATGTGCTCTGTTCTTCTTTTTCACTTCATCACTGTTTTCTCTCCAGAGTAATATGATTGTGATTGTCTTCAGAATTAAAATACTATTCACTGGTGTACTCAGAATTAATAATGTATTGATAGG
The DNA here is from genome assembly GCA_033558235.1 of Neomorphus geoffroyi. Taxonomy (NCBI): domain Eukaryota; kingdom Metazoa; phylum Chordata; class Aves; order Cuculiformes; family Neomorphidae; genus Neomorphus; species Neomorphus geoffroyi. The sequence goes on along the minus strand of JAUMJM010000005.1, from coordinate 32,878,692 downwards.
TTTATATTTATCGATAAGCAAGCTTAATCACCTCACGTCGTTTATTTTTACCTGCAGCTTACAAAATGTCTCAGGCAGGTTTATCTCTACTTTATAGTTTTGCTGTGAACTTATACTCAGTTAAAGGTTAGGGGATATACCCTTACTGAGTGATACAGATTATGTTAAACCAAACTGGAATTCACCTCTTTTGGTTTTTACATTTCCACCTGATTTCAGGAACAGAGGAAAATATTTTGCAGTTTCCTTTTTTTTTTTTTTGGATTCTGGAACTGGGTATACTTGATTTTAAGTCATGATCGTGGCTGACTGGGTATTATTATGCTGATGGTTCCAAGGCAATTGCTAGATAGTAGGAAAATCAGGCTGCTGTTGCTATGGAAGGAAGTCTGTGTTTGACCAAATGGAGTAGGAATAGCGAACTCAGTTCTCCAGGCTCACCAGTCCTTCCCTTCCCCCTTCTCTGCAACTTTTTCTTCCTCTTCCTTCCTCCTTCTCATGGCACAGGCAATTTCACCCTGGTCCCAGACCACCTCCTTAACCACGGGTTATCATTGTTTACCAGCATTACCAGGAAGCTCAGAAGCAACTCTGACAAACATAGCAATAGCTACTATTTATCCTGAAACGGACAAGGAGTGCAGATCAAGAAGGCTGCCTTCTCGATGTTGTAGACACACAGCTGTAACCCCAACATAAAGCGCCCACACAGCATAGCTCTGTGCTCAATTTGGGTACAGTCCTACAAGGTCTGACTGCCAGCAGGGCTGTGCTTACCTCTCCCAAGCTAATGAACTTCTCCTGTCAGACAGTACTATTTTGACTCGGCTATAACAGCTCCAAGTAGGGAAAATTTGTGGCTGACAGTTCTTTCCTTCCTGCCATTACATGGTTCAGGCATGGCTTGTTAGGGTATTTGTAGATGGCTTGGGTTAGGTCAGGGATTGGACACTGAGGACCTCAGGCTCCCACAAGGTTACCTGGCCCACAACCATGATCCTCTCCCTACACAATAAGTGTGGCTTATTGTTAATGCTTCCTGGCACATGAGCCCCCAGAAAGAGGCAGATGAAGGAAAGGCGATCAGCAGACAGCAGGGTGGCCAAAGAGAAAAAGCTCTGGGAAGTTCTCCTTCACAGACTCCTGTGCATTTTATTTCTGGAAGAGGCTTGGTTGGTTTGTCAGTCAGGCACAGCCACAGTCAACTCTTGAATACAGCCCTCTGCTTTCCTGTGTTTTTCAATGGTCTAATCTGACATTTCTGTATAGAAAAGTATATGCACAGGTGGGATAAAAACATCAAGAAATGTGAAGCTCTAGATATCTCTTCTGCCCATCTTCCTCTGTTTCTCTTAAAGGCTGAAAACCAAGTAAAAATAACATAAAATAAAGCAAATTATTTTTGTACCAGAGAACTAACATTTCTGACAGTCCCAAGCCAGGATAAGGTGACTACCTAAGTGTGAATAACCTCCCACACAGAGCCAGGGAGCTCAGCCCTGACCTGCAAGACCACCTCCCACAACAGCAAAGGTATAATTATACTTTCATGCTATTTTGGTCACAGACCCTTTCTGAGGCTGTCACCTGTGTAGACAAGTGTTTATTTTGTCATGATAATTTTGTGATCTTGGCTGCTGTGTAGTTGGAAAGAAGAAATAAATAAAACAAAAATAAAATGTTTCAGTTTAGTTTAGTTTACTCAACTGCCACAACAAAGTGGCTCGTAAAGCATATCATGGCTCTAAGGTTCCCTACGAATCCTGGGCTGTCGGTATAATCTTTTTTCTATGCTTTGAGATATGCAATAATATACATGAATTGTGAACTTAAAGTGTTGTAAGTAAGTGATAGGTACTTTAAACAGAGGGAGTAAAGATAGTACACAGATTCTGCTCTTCTTAGATGTGGAAAATATTTCTGCTCAAGCTAGAATTGTCAGTCATTGGCTCTAAGTCACTTGGTAGATCTGCAGCCCAAATATGCCTGCAGCTGGGCCACCTTTGCCGTGACCTTGTCAAATCTTATTATTTATTAATTTGAATGTCTAAAATGTAGCCACAGGTGCATACCTTGGGCTTTGGATTTCTCTTCTATAATTAAAGGCACAAAATAAGTAAAGAACTTACACAAGTTCTTTATAGATGAATAAACGAAGCTACTACATTTCTATGTGTTTTTCATTTCCAAATGACTGCAAGATTTAATGGATAACATCCTGGGGCAAACAGGAGGAAGGACAGTATGACACCAGCTGCAGTAATATATGATTGGAGACAATCTTTCTCCAAATAATAAAACCAACTAAGACAAGTTTTAGATTTTTCTGACTTATTTATTTTCTTTATAAAGAAGATTGCTACAGAAAAGATTTTTGGAAACTTTTTTCAACCTCTGCCTACGAAAGATTCCATATTGTTCTTCATTGAAAGCCAGACTTTAACCTAATCACAAACTAAATGACGTTCAGTTGATTCACTTGCAGGCTACTTTTTCCTACTTTGATAGAAAATCTTATTGGTGGAAACAAATCTCTTCCAATAGGATTTTTATTTAGAAATGGAAGGCACAGCTCACTGTAAAATCTAAGGTATGATCTGTAAACACTGTCTGCTCCAAGATGAATAGGAGATACGTGTGCGGTAGGAGACTGTGGTAGGTGGGAATTGTTTCCTAGGTAAGGAAATATCTGTCAAGCAAATGAGTACAATCTAACTGACAGAACATTTTAGAAGATGACTGGATTTAAATAATTTGCACACAAAAAGCTCAAATACAACACAGGTGAGTTGATTGGCTGAAAGCCATTTTTATTACTTGGCCATATCACAGCTGTTCTGCTATGTAAAACATATTTGTCAGCTCCAGGTTTGTTCCTAATGGAAAATGTTACATTACAAGGACTATTAGTAATGTTGCTCTGTTGACACTGTGCTACTTGTTGGTAGTCACTTCAGAAAGGTAAAAGGTGGAACAGGGAAGGTGAATTCAATATATTTGATTTATTTTTATTTCTTTATTTTTAATCAAAAGATGCTTTATCCTCATGGTCAATGTTGAGAAAAGCTGAAACGAGCATCTAGGAAATTCTGATGACCTAACATCATTCACAAGCTCACCTCTGTAGCTTTTATATTGTCCTCATAGCCGTCCTTAAATATATATTCCCTACTTGCAAAATTGATGAATATTCTTATTTTTATACCCATCTAATAACTGCTGCAACCTTTCTTGTTAACGTGTAAAATGATTAGTTTACAGTGATACTTCAGTATGCAAAGATTATAATGAGATATATTTCAACTCATAACTTTAGTCTGAGATTTCAAAATCATTGCTTTGCTTACTTTTCTTTCAAATCTCTTTTATCATTTGTCCTATTATTGTGAAAGACTGACAAGTTTCTGCTGAACACAGTTATTATTTAATGCTCCTATACTATGAGTGCAAACATTTAGTCCTACAGTTTCTTATACAAACAATGTGTTTTCATCATTCCAGTAAGTACTAAAATTTAAGCCTTAAAATAGCCCATTCCTTACATAGGTGGGTTTATATTAGAGCCTCCTTCTGATGAGAAAGAAGCTGAAGATGGCAAAGAATAAGTAGATAAAGTAGTGCCAGAAGTAAAGAGACAAAATCCCAAATTTTTCCACTTTGAAGCAAATTGAAAAACATAGCACGCAGTACCTTATGATGCTCAAGCAGATTGGATGCAGCTGAGAGTGACACTAAGAAAAATGCATTTTCCTATTGACTCTTGTTCCTTTCCATCCCCATTCAGAGCTATATCTTGAAAACCATGGTAATCCACTTAAGCCTGGGTCATCAAACTCATTTGATAGAGATTAATTCATTTTTTATATCAGCTATGTGGGTTTTGAAATAAATGCAGAGTTACAAACATCTAACTTGATATGCTAGGAGATCTGCTGATACGACTAGGAGATTGGTATTGAAGACAATATTAGGGTAGAATATTTTATTCTTGACTATGTCTAAGTTACAGTCAATGTGTAATTGCTTAATACGTTGTTACTCTGAGTTAAAACAAAATGAGGTAAATAGCTCCTCCTTACGACAACCGTGTTTCTGCCCTTTTTCTTTTCTTCCCTTATTTTTCTTTTTCCAGCTTCTCCACTTCTTCTTCTGCCTTCTGAGTCTCCCTTTCATACCTTTGGCACTTCCTGAAAAATTTTCATCTTTGCCTATTTCTTAATCACTTATATCACCATGAAAGACTTGTTTATATCTTCAACATAAACATGGTAGGTAGGATTAATCTTGTCTAACTTCATTTAAATTGGTGTAAATGAAACCATAGAAGCAAGATTTCCTGTTTCCACTCTCCAGACTTCCATTATAGTCAATGAAAAGAATCAAGCACTTTTAGGAAATGACAGGATCAGTTTGTTTTCCGAACATAGGTACCTAGAGCCAGAGAACTATGCATAGGCAGCTGAATTAGTCCAATTCAATTTGTCCTATGGCAAACATCCAAATTAAGCTAGGTACCTAGTACCCAGGTATCCCTCAGAAGATGTCTGTTAGCTAGTTGTCTAAACTGCTTCTACAGTCCATTGAAATCTAAGTCAACCCACTCACAACAATGTGGGGAGATATCCAGTTCACCTTCAAGTTGACACGTGTGCTTGCTCAGCCAAATCACTCTGGAAACTTCTAGATGAATTAACTAGACTTCAGCTAGCTATAACAGGACTGCAGACAGTTATATTTAAGCATCTGAAATTGCTCATCTGCAATACAGAGAGCTGTCCAGTATTAACCTGTGGTAGTGTGACCACCCCAGCTTGTGCTACTTGCTGATCTAGTGTTCATCAGATAAGTTGGGGAAAAGAATTCTCATTGTGTTCTCAGTTCCGTAAAGATGCAGTGAGTTGGAGTGTTAAGGTACTCCCTTGCCATACTGAAACTGTTACGCTTGGGAAATGACCCCCTAAGCCTGAGAAAAGGACTGATGATCAGTTACCTGCTGGCAGCCTGTTACATCTGTTACCCAGATCGTAGCCTGAGCCAGACAATACCAGAACTATACAAGCTGGAAGGTTGTGGACGTGTATAACTGGTGGAAAATACCAGACTTGGCTCATCTGAGTCATTGCCAAAATGAATATTAAAATACTGACCAAAGTCAATCATCTGTGACCCTATAAATAGTGATCCTAAGTGAGACCCTTTGAGCTCTCTGGGACTGTAGTGGGCTACACCCAGTATCTCCCCCTGAACTGGGATACCTCAGGGTCCTCTGCCGAGGTGAGGGCTGGGGCAAGTCTAGGCTGCTCATGACTCAACAATCACCCATTGAGAATGCTGACTCATTGAAAGTGAGTATATTCCACTAATATGGAGAGAAGAAGGATTTTGGCCGGATTGACCTCCATGTATTGTATTTGTATCCATGAAATTCTTGTATGTGTGTGGATAGACCTGTGTGTGTGTGATTGGACTTAACCTTGTAGTAATACACTGTGAACCTTGTCATTGTTGAACCTGTAAATAGGTGGTTGGTGCAATTATAGCAGATCTTGTTGAATCACTTTTTTGTTCAAGAGATAATTAATAGAAATATATATATATTCTGAATTTGTGATCTATCTCAATAAATTCAAAATTACTGTTAAATCAAAGTCTCATACAATTCCACCCATGACATACACTTAACTGAATTCAACCCTTGACTTTAGGTTATTTCGGTAAAGTGAGATAAATCATAACCTACTCCATCATCAACAGCAGTGTAGTTCAAGGAGATGCACAAAAGTAGGGGAATTCAAATCCTTGAGAACAACTCATTCGGGACCAGAAAGATGACACCGCATCAATAACATCTGATTCAATAGAGGAAGTTGCCTTTGCAACCATCAAGGTTTAAAATGTGCTCCTTCTTTTAAAATGACAACAGATTTGACAGTACTGTAAACCAGTTCGTATATTATACAAGAGGACCCCAGAGGTCTAGGTGTGACTAATCAGGGGGAGCCTTGTCTACAAGTAGCTCAGTTCCCCCCATTTTATGATTGTTTAGATAAGATTAAAGACAATATTGAATCACTGAAGTTTTGAGATTGATAGAAGTTCAGGAGATTATCCAGTTTACCTGAAGGCAGGGTCAAGTTTTCCTTGGACATTCCTTACTTGTATTTGTCTATCTTGTCTTAAAAACCTCTAAAGGAATGGATTGCTGAAACTTCATGGGCAGCCTTCTCTGGGATATTGTCACAACAATAGGCTTTTTTCCTAATATCTAGGCTCAATTTTTACAATTTAAGCCTTTTTTTTCCTCTACTCTTTTGACTACTGGCAATGAAGAAGAAATTATTATCATCTTTAAAGCCATCTTTTACATGGTAGAGAGTGGCTGTTATGTTCTGCCTCGGTCTCCTTTTTTTTGCTATTTTTTCTAGACTAAATTAATTCTTTCAATCTTTACTCACAGGTCGTGTCTTTTAAACCTTATCTCATTTTTCATGCTCTCTTCCAGGTCCCTCACATATACCTTTCTCAAAGTGTGATGTTCAAAAGTAGATACAGAGCTCCAGCCCCAGGGTAATCTGGACAGAACTGTGTTCTGTGTCTCAGCTGTGGCAACCCAGCTAACTCCCCCCTAAATGAGAATATTTTGGCTAAGAAAATCATGTTATCAATTTACATTTAGTTTGCAACTCACTATGAGCCCCCTATTTCTTTCCTACTTCTGTCCAGGCAGCCATTCTCCATTTCATAAGTAAACATAAAATTTTGTACAAAAAAGAGAAAAATGCTTCCAAATCTTAATACTTCAACTGATTTCAGAAATGTGTGGGCAGACAATTCCAAGGGGTGCAAGGTCTGTCCTTTTTCATAAGAAAAAATGTTTTTCACTTTTCAGTAAGAAGAGGAAAAGGAACAAAGATCAAATGACAAATTCCATTTATTACAACCCATTTTTCATGATGTAAATTTTTTCAGCATGCTAAACTGCATTCATACCTATAATTAGCTCTGAAAAAGAGGGATGGGACAGAATGAAATAATTCGACCACCTTAGGGACAACATGAATTAGTGCAGAGCATCTACTAAAAGACTAAAAATGGTGTCTTTCACTTCCTACTCTTTCTCATTCTTTTCATTGGTGTCAAAGCAGTAGCACATTATTCCAAAACTCATTTGGACAGGCAGCTGGAGTTTAAGAAGATTTTCTGACGACAGATACAAGGAGTATGACACCAAGAAGTAGGAGGAAAAGCATAACAATAAGAGATAGGAATAGGTAAGAGAATACTCTAGATCAGGTATGTCAGACTCGCAGCCCACAGGTCAAATCCAGCCCTCCACCTTGTTTTATCCAGCCCAGCACCTTGTTTCTACCTGGCGACAGTGCCGAGCTCCTTGCCCCTACGGTCATGGCAGCATGCCAGTCACATGTGCAGTGTGTGAGGTGCATTATGCTGCAGGAGCAGGAGAGCGGTGGGAGCCGTGAGTTTGACACCCCTGCTCTAGATCATCTCATTCCAACAAAAAAAGTTCACTGAGGTCTGAATACGAAGTGAAACTTCAAGACTTGACCCAAGTCCATGCTGTTATTTCTTAAATTGACTTGAGTAGAGGTAAGACTTCACTTTCTAATGCATAGCGTTGAGCAAATACAAGTCTTTTTTCCATTACAGGATACAGACTTTATTAGAATTATAATGGTCAGTACCTTTCAGTCATGCTGACAGTTTCCTAAACCCTGTGATATACTCTCCCTTCCTACTCTTTCTCTCTCTCTTCTCCCTCCAAGCATACTTCCTCCTTCCAACAGTCACCTTCTCAGAATGAAAGTACAAGGTCAGATAGCTTTTGAAAACAAAAGAAAAACTGGGGAAAGAGGATAGGGGCCGAGGTAAGCCTTTTCCTGCACTAATGCCGTACCCTTAAAGTGCAGCACATAGTCAATAAGTTGATGTTAGGGGCTTTGATTTTGAAGCCCCTGCCTTCTGAGACATCTAGATCAACTTAAATCAACTAAAGATTGCTTTGAAACAGCAGAATTCTCCTGTCCCAGGATAAGGGAATAGAAAGTCATGCAGGGACTTTTAACAAGGAGTGATTTTATGCTGGCGTTCTACAATTGTATTCTGGCCCATTTTTCCGATAGTTGAGCACTATGGACGTCTTTCATCTCGTGGATTTTGCTTGCTTACATGAAATGCAGATGACAAGGTTGCAGTGCAGAAGAAAAGACTTTCCCATGTTTAGCTGGAGCAGAATTGATATGGGAAGAGCTGGGTAAAGGCAAGACAGATCCATTGTCTCTCAGAGTTACTCCCCTGTGCTTTTAACTAGAAGGGCAATTCTCATGCCAGTACTTCAAAGCTACTGCCACTGCCAGAATTCACAGGTGGGCTGCCTCTTTTCCTGAATAGTCTGTGACACAAGCAACTATTAAAAGAAATATGGAAATTAACAGTTAAAGTCAATGAAGTTGATAGCTCTTAGTTACCGAGTCAGTGCCTCAGTGATCAACTCTAACTAGGAAAAGCTGCACTCAACTCCTTATCAACAGCTTCAGACTTGGTAGAGTTGGATTTTGAAGAGAAACCAAAAATCATGAGAAAAGTGACACACAGTTTAGTTTGACTTTATTTGTACTTTAACCTGAATATAGCTCAAGTGAAGTTGGTGATTCAGTCTTATTTTGATCCTGTTGCTTCTTTGCCAAAGCTGCTTTTTCAATATAAGACACTTGCAGGCTAGAGCTTAATAACAAGCTTCATTAAAATACTGTTTACTTGTATGTGTGTTTGTGCATGAAGGTTCACATGAATTTATTTTCCTTCCATCATTCACAGTGACAGGCATTGTAGCTTGCTGTCATGCAGTGGCACCTTACAATGATGTGAACTTCAATTTTTTATCAAGATAGTAAGTTACCATCAGTTAAAGATAAGTGCCTGAAATGGAATAAAGGCTGGGGTGCCTGCAGTACCAACGGGTTAGCAAGGTTGACAAGAGCCTTTTGGGGTAATTCTCCATTGTGACTGATACAGTTCCACTGGTAGAAGTCCTCCTGTCCCTCCTGTCACTTACTCTAAAGGTGAGTGGTATTAAGGCAAGAATTAAGAAAAAAATGTTCCTCGCAAGTCGGAACTCATCCCAGTTTAATGTAAAGGTTTCAAATCTAGGTATCTGAGTCTGCTGTATTCACACTTGCCTGCCTTTTATAATGTGTTTCTGGATTATTATTGAGGAATATTTCTTTATATTCATAATAAAGCGTAACAATTCTAGTGTATGATGCATTGAGTGCATTTTACACTGGAAGTGCTTAGTTTTCTCTGTTTAGTACAGAAGGGAACCTATGGTGAACCAGTTCAGACCTGAATGGATAATCTTTCTAAGCAGATGAGTGCATTTTTACATGTCTTAACAGGAGATTGCTCAACATTTTTCAAAGTTTTTCTCCACGCCTCAAGCCCTTGGACCAGATTCACAGTCATTTACATTTACAGGCCAGTAAAGAGATGATCAAGGGTGTAAAACAGATTCGTGTACCCCAGAGACATTCTACAGAAAACCAGTTTTGTAAACAAGAAGTTCATTCACTCATTTTTCATTACTGCTTTACTTCATTTTTGTCTGTTTAAAAACATCTAGGTTTCTCTATGTCCACTGTTCTGAAAATCATATTAGAAATATGAGGATCTTTAGCTATTTCTTTACAAATGATCCTCATACAAAATGCTGAAAAGGGGGTTCTTAACAGGAATGCAAACTCAGCATTACTTAGGGAAACAGAATCTGCAGTAAATGCAAGCATGCGGAGCAGGGGAGAAAACCAAAACCAAAAACCAACCCAAAAATCTGAGTCCCTTTGCTGATAAATCAATCTCAGATTCATTATGAATCATCAGATTTAATATTGCCATGATCAGTATTCATGGAAAATAAATGATGCCAAATATGCTTTAAGAAAAAAGAAATCTGTTTAAATGGTATTAATGGTAAGGCATAGTACAGCAAGGTGAACAACACTGATAATATTAAATTAACCCAAGAGGCTCCCTAATCAGGATCCCTATGCAGAAATCTGCTTGCCAACTGTCGTTCTTTTTCCCATTGGTTTAGTTAAGGGTTGAAGTTCTTCTTGAAGTTTCTTTTTTAATCATTAGATCCCGACCTTACAGTTTTCTCTGACTACTTTCCTTCAGGCTGTCTTTGCTCCTGTCAATTTAGGATTTCCAGGGAATTATTCTTCTTTGAAATGCATATTCCAGGCTTGAAATACTGGCATATGTACACTGTAGAGTAATTGTGGAGGCCAAATGTTTAATTACACATGACAGCTGGAGCTGTAGGAGTCCGAGGCATGCTTGAAAACAACTTATGCCCTATGCAGTCTTAACGAAAAGGAACAAAATAATATATATTTAGGTTTTGTGCCACATGGTAGCCGCTGTTCTCTCTCTTTTCACAACTGAGGGTGGTTTGCAAGAAGTTCAGCTGCTTTCACTTCTGTGTACTGTCTCTCTGAATATATACTTTTTTTCTCCCTTCATACAGTCTAGGAATAAACTTTTATACCATGAAATCCTGTAAAAAATGCTCAGAATTTTTGTTTCATTTTTTCCTAAGTGACAGAGAAAAGGGTTTCAGTAGCTTCTGTAATGCAGCGGCATTGATAAAATTTTATAAACCCACATTACTAGAAATGCTACGATCAAGTGATTTTAATTATAGAAGATGTAAGCAAGATTTGCATTTTACCTTAATACATGTGATTTGCTCAGAAATGAAGCAAATGAAACAACCAGGCTTCTAAGGCTTCAGGAATTTTTTTTTTCAATCAGCACAAATTTGCCCACCTTTACAGACAGATAGATTTGCAGACACATGAAAATATGTATTTAGTTCTGCTGGCACAAACATTTTGTTCTTAGTAAAACAGAGGTAAAAATTATTTCCTAATATCAATATACCTGTCTTTATTTGGCATAAATTCATATAGTTCCACTGAAAAAAAACCTGCTTTGGTTTAAAGCAGTTGGGGGATCTGAGTTAATATTGAACACAACTTTTCTACATATGCACATATATATGCACACAAAAATTTTAAATTGTTATTACATTGCATTATTATTATACTTACTGTGCAAAAGAGGCTAAAATTTGATATTGAAATTTTGGCAAAGGAGATTTTCTTTGCATTTTTTTACCTAAGCATGTCTTCATTAAATTATTGTACTATAAAAAGGATTTCCTTTTTTCCCCTTTTCTTGCTATATGCCTACTTTATATGGGATTGAGGTAAGATTTAATTTAGCGGTGGTGCTGTTAGTGCTTGACAGGAAAATAGAGCGCATTGTTTTAGCCCCTGAATGTTCAGTTCCACGGTGAGAAAAATATATCAAGTGAAAAAGATATTTCATTCCTTGCAAGGACCACTTAATGAAGAAAGCACTTAAATGTACAAACAAGCAAACAAAGATCATTGTATTTTCCTGATGTATTTTCTTGTATGTAAAGAGAGGAAAGATGAAATTGATTTGACAAATTAACTTTAAAGGAATATTGTTCAGTGGTATTTGGAGTAAACTGCTTTGTATGGTAGATTAAGAATGAACAACATTCTAACTGAGGAAGTTAAAATACAACTCCCACCAGCAAACAATCTGAGCATTTGACATCATTGCCATGAATCAGCTGGGTAACCAAATATCTCTGAAAAATGTGCAGCAAAATTTCTATTTTAAACTACTTCATATTTCTTGAACAAAGAGTCTTTCTTTGAGATGAGCCTGCTTGCTAAAGATGCTAATCATTAAGCATTACATTCACCCTTTTATATTTTTTAATTTTTTTTTTTTATCCTGTGGTTCCCGTGGCCTTATTTGGAGAATTTGAAAGGTAAGTAATTCTGTCAAATTGTGTCAAAATTATTTCAGCTTTTCCTGGGCTCTGATTACCTCTATGTTTAGAAAATAAGGTGGGAGAGTGGACTGTGAAATCCTCAACCCAATAAGGAGAAAATTAGAAATACAACCAACAAACACTGTCATCTACCACTTCAAAGCCCCAAGATGAGATACATAGAAGTTGAGCTCTAATGTCTAAAAGTCACTTGTCAGAGGGAGACAGGTAAGTGCACTGTGATAAGCCAGAAATATCATCTTGTAAAACCAGCTGCTTCCTATACTCTTCTAATGGAGGCACAGGGACTTCCATCAGTCAGGAGTTTCCATTTGCAGGTAAAGCTTCACTCAGGCTCACTTCTACCACCACAGCAGAGGATATGTGTGGGTGAACACATATACATACCTACGCTCATATATACCACGGCTTTTATGGTTTCCTGAATCAATCAGGGAGCTGCAATCAAAGTGCACCTCAGAAAGTAACTGTGATGACTGATCTCTTAAAGCTCTATACCAGAAACCCTGAAGGCATGTCACCTTATTTGTGGCCTCCCTCTGAAACATTTCTGTACGCAAACCCTCCACTTCTTATGGCACAAACCCACTCATTCTGCTAATGCTACCCTTGTCCTACTCACTACAGTGAGGCTATTTTATTTTCCTCATCTAGAAAGTTGAGCTACTTGTTGGAGCTGTGCCTCATATAGCTGAAGGTGTTTGATTTCAACCAAGATCAAACAAATGTCTTTGACATTTTCAGCCTGATGTATCAATACAGTAAGCTCACAAAATACAGAGTTTATGGTGTCAGAGCGGAGTCTTCTCTCTCTTAAGGAAACTTGAGTTTGAAGTTGAACCATTATAATAGGAAGTAATATCTTTTAGCAAACTTTTTGTGCTTTTTATGTTTTCTGTTAATATAGAATAACAACAAGACAGAAGGTTGTACAGTACAGAGAAAAATATCCAAGGCTGAAAACAAGAGAGATGGGACAGATTACTTTAAAAAGCTTGACAGAGGGAAAAATGCTTCCACTGTTACTGCGTTGTAGGGGGTTGCATGTGATAGATGAACACATTTGTATCAATTGGGCTGATTTTCAATAGATATTTTATTTCACTGCAGTCTTCCCTTTATCTAGCCTTCATGAATAGCACTTATCCCTTTGTAGTACTGTTTTTCCACCTTTGTAGATTATTTCAATGTTACTTTAAGTCTACTATTTTAGGAATCAAAAGCCGCTTACTGATGTAAACAAAGCTCCTTGGGAAATAAATGACAACATAAAGACATTGTGAAATGTTTTACTTTTAATAGGTAATATTATCTGGAGTTTGGAAGCGAGCAGCTCTAGACTGGCTTTTAATTCAAACCAGGCATGAGAGAACACATGTTGACCTATGGGCTTTGTGGAACCAAATAGGAACAGAGGAAGTGATGTCCCGAAAGAGAGCCTGAACACCTGTACAGGTCACTGTTGGTCCATCATGCTTAACTAATTTTCTTCTGCCCTCTGACCTAGTTTTCCACAATGCCATCGAGATTTATATCGTTCATCCTGCAAACCCTACAGCTGCCTTCAATTAATGAAAACAGCCTTAACTTTGTTATCTGATAAATTGAACTCACAGTGCTACGGGAACAATTGTTTTATTATTGTATTGACAAATTATCCTATTAACGAGTGGCTACTATGGAAATCAATTAAAATCTTGGCTGAAATACTTGAATATCACTGGAGAAGATACAAGAGGGAATTAACTACTAAGTCAATTAACTGTTATTCTATGCAGTTCATAAATTAGGTGTGACCAGCACAAAATCTGTGATTTATATTGATAATTAGAATACAAAATTATTGGAAATATAGAGAGTGGCATAATATGGGATTTCATTCTTTATTTTATAAGGACTATATATGAGTTATTTGCAACATGTTTGAGATACATTTCATAAGTTTCTCCTTCTCTGTATTTCTTGCAGATATTTTCATGCATGTTGGGTGGAAATGCCAGCCTCCCACACTTCAGACTCCATGAGAAGGCAGGAGTGGTATCTTGCCCAGCCAGGATGGCCTACCCAAGTGTATATTAAACTGAGATCAGCTCTTTACAAACTTCATGCATGAACCAGGGATGCTGCTTAAAACAGGGTCTGTCTTTATGCATTTTTTGCATAATTTTGTTTCAAATTGGGGGCTGGAAGATTAGACTGATTTCTGAAATAACGTGATGTGGCCCCAGATAAACACAACGTTACTTGTCTTAAAGAGCAGAAAAGCTAGACCTGTAGTCTGATTGGGTTGTTAATCGTAGATTGCTAACATTGCAGTAGGGAGATTTAGTTAATTTATTTCAGAGAGCAACACAGACTTCTTTTGATGCAAGCAAAGGCTTGCTCTGATACCCAGGGAAAAAGATCCAACACCTTTTATTATAAAAAGAAGTAATGCCATATGAAATACTTTCATGTAATAATCACTTGTACAATGTCTTGGGACTTAGTTCTGCCCTCTCGACACCCCTCATAAAGTATGGTTTAAGAAAAAGTAAGTAAAATTATATGTACTGTATAAAGTATACATTATACTTCAAATGATCTTAAACTATACCTTAAACTGTGCTTTGGGGAAACATAATCAGAAAAAGCAGCACCATAGAATGAGAGACAATGAAACTTCTAGGGTAAAACTATACTTTCCCTTAAGTATATTATACTTAATGGAGTTAAAGACTTCTGAAACATTTAAGTGGAATCTTTGGAAAAAAGGGGTTTACCTTGCCATTGAGTTAATGCACTTGGAGGTGGTGTAAAAAGGCATATATTTGGTTTATCTAGGGGGAGAGGAGAATTGGAGAGAGGGAAGAAAATCTCCTCAGACAAATTTGGATAGCAGAGTTGTTTTTAGAGCTTGTCTCTTTTGGAGAGTAGTGTGGATGGGTAGAAGCCTTGATTTGCTATTCTGTCACTACACGTGTACATATATGGAGTGAAAGATAGAAGTAGATACACACACATATATATTTATATGCATGTATATGTATACATATACGTACATCTGATTTTATATATATATATCTCAATACACATACAGCGGTCTAAGGAAATACAGATGCATTTTGTCTTGTTCACATATCTCAATTAAACAACAAAGACTTCTTCCTTAGGAAAAAGCAATAAAGCAGTCCTGGCACTGGAATGTCAGAAAATGAAAATGTTGAGAGACTGAAAACAGAAAGAGGAAATTAGAACTATCGTGCACCAGTGAATCATTATAAATCTCTCAGCTGCTCTTTGGCAATGGTTGCTGCAGGGAACTCTACATGAACATGTCTCTTTCACCACTAACAGCTTATGGGGACTAACACTACAAAGCCAGTGCATCAAAGGAAGGGAGATGGGTGGGTGGAAAAATCTGCTTACTGACAATGCTTGCTATATGAACAACAAACTTCTTCACCCAGAAATGACAGTAGTCTTTAATGTTGCAGGGCAATGGAGTCTGGATAATTGTGAAGTATTTTACACTTGGTTGTCTAATAAAATATTATTCACAAGACGTTACACTGTGGGCTGGTTTTAGACCTTTTGTTTATTACAGCTATTATTGTCATCACTTCACAAGTGTGACAACATCAGGGAGCTCCAATTAGAATCAAGTGCCACTGTGCTAAGTGGCTTCAAAATGAAGATTTCTTTCTTTGAAGGCTTTGGAAAATCCTGTAGAGTGGATAGCAATTCTTTGAATTTAAAGAGTGTTGGTGTAATTCATAAAAAACCCAATATCTTTCCTTTTTTAAAAAACCTTTTCGTAAGAAAACTATAAATTGACAACTGATATATAAAATCCATACTAGATTGTAGCGATCTTTTCAGGTAAATGCAATCTGCAATGGCATGGAAAACTGGCAGAGTAGTGTGTCCTGAAAATGAGGGAATGAAAGAAACTTCCTGAGCTAATGCAGAGTAAGAAACTTTCAA
Organism: Neomorphus geoffroyi; assembly: GCA_033558235.1. Taxonomy (NCBI): domain Eukaryota; kingdom Metazoa; phylum Chordata; class Aves; order Cuculiformes; family Neomorphidae; genus Neomorphus; species Neomorphus geoffroyi. The sequence goes on along the minus strand of JAUMJM010000005.1, from coordinate 32,862,812 downwards.
GCCTAGTGAATAACATGGACAGAAATTCAGCTACCGTAAATCATAGTAGCTACAGTTAAATCTCTACAGTTGCCATAATCCTCTGCAGAAGGTCCTTCAGTTTGATCTCAGGAGCTTAGTAAAATCTCTTGACCAAACTTGTGCAGTGGAGCAACTACTAAATATACGTATTTCACTGTGGTGATGAGCCATACAGATTTATAAAGAGCTGGTGTTCTTTATGTTCAAAACACGAAGGATAGAGCAATATTGTCTGGTTGCAGAGGATTTTGTGTGCTTGCAGAAAGCTAGTGTGAACTTCTGGACATTGTTTCTGGGGTTAAGTGTTTGCCTGCCTGCCAGCCTGTACTTTTTATTCTATTTTTTTGGTATGAACTTTTCAAGAATTTGTGAGATGATGATGTTTATTTTTCACAGGGTTGAGTGGAAGCTGTATACACTTTCTACTGCAAAATCATTGTTACCATTGACTAGTAGCAGTCATAATGAACATTCAAATCATAGAGACCAATATCGTTTACTATCACCTTATCTGAAGTCATCTGGAGTACACACAAGTTTCCCATGCTTAGCTCTCTATTTGGAATTGACTGGAGAAGACTCTTTTGATGACATCTTTGGAAGAAGCTGAACAGTTTATTGTACCTGTCCCTATCGTTATTGTAAATGTGTTCCTCCACAGCTCTCCTTGTGCAGTCCAGATGTGGATGCTATCATGTGGATGCTAGAGGATATTCTGTCCTTCATTGTAGGAGATTCAAGTTTCCACTGTTGGTGCCTGATCTAACCTTTAGCTTTTGAGCCTTCATGAAAAAATCTGTTTTCATCTCTTTAATCTAGCAGTAGTGCGTTATTGTTATTGTTTAATACATGGGAAATAGCAAGGGATCTGCAACAGAGCAGAACAGGCAATAATAATTAAAAGTGACTTACAAACACACTTGCAAATGCACAAAATGATTCTGCTTTATTTACTGTTTCATACTAGACATTTCACATTAGTATCCAGGCAACAGAAAGTTAATTCAAGAAACACTTCAAAACTTCTCAAATCTCAAGATCCCTCCACCACTCTCATAAGCAGATGGGCAAGAAGTGTGTCATTCATTGCTTGCCACAGGCTATTCAATGTTTATCATTCACCCTTCTCTGTTTCCAAAAGATCTCTCCCAAATCAGAGATCAGAAACCATGTTTGGTGACCTACTGCATTTCCCAATCTGATACAGAGCTGAGTGAGAGGAACAACTTGTGAACCCCTCCTAGATGTTGTTCGAGGAGGCAATCCAGCCTGCGGCAGTAGCTACAGCGAGGCTTTTATGCTACTTTTAAATGCTAAAATACAAGTACAGTGGCACATCTGTGGATGTAAATAGGGAATATTTAGGGTAAGTTTTATCCTCATACTTTATGCAAGCATATATCAAGAAAAATCCAAAGTAGTTGCCAAAAACCCCAAGACCAGTAAAAAGGATCAATGTACTGGAAAATTAATTTATAGCTTTAATTAAAAGTTCTGCTGGGCTTCCTCAATTTAGGTACATTATTTATTAATATTTATTTGTTCCCAGTGTATGTATGAGGAACTGCTCTATGCTCATGACTATATAGGTCTCTAGTTGTCTGATGACTTTGTCAAATGCATGGATCTGATTGCAATTTGTTGTTGAGCTCACTGGGGAGAACCTCATGGTCTTATGATGGCATGTGCAGATATAATTTTGTTTTTACCATGAAACAGTAACAAGGAGCAACACAAATGTTTGTCTGCTTCCATTGTGTCACTTTGCCGCGTGGAAATGATCAGGATGTTGGCTAAGGCTATTTGACTGTTGTCTCCAGAGATATGCACACTACAAAATCTTTAAGTCTTGTCTTTTAATTCCATCTTCATGTACAGCTTAGTTTTGGGTTTTTTTTTTCACTGAATATCTTTTTAATCTCTTTGGTACTCTTTTTAGTATCATGTGATGTTTCTGTGTTTGCTGGTCTTTTACTGCATCAATCATTTTATATACACAATTATGAATTATATATGACATCACATAATGTATATTTAATTATCCTATAGGCACCATCAGCACCCTAAGTGAAATTTACATTTCACAGCTGAAATCACCATTCTCTTCATACACCAGATATGACAAAACATCAAAAGAACAATGATATACTGTGTCCACAGAATAAGAAATACCATACATTTTCTACAACCATGCATAATGATGAGCTCAGGGATGCACAAGCAGGAAAAAAATCACCAATTTTTCATAATGTTTCCCTCTACAACTCTGGCAAATTAAGTGCAATAACAAAAATGGACAAACTTTTTAATTCCTCTGTGTTTGGATGACGGTATAACTAAACCTTCTGTCCCTTTGATGGGAGTGCCTTATGTGGCTCAACTCAGCCCAGACCTCATTGACTTCCGTATTCTGAATTTTTCAGATAATGTCATCTGGCATCCATACTACTTTGGCATGCTAAACAATATCTATCTTATCTAACTCAATCAATCAGTCTGTCTGTCATACTTTGCATTTATATAACGCCTTTATCCAACAAATGCAACCTGCTTTACAAACTTAATTAACTTAGGCATCTAGCATCCTAGGGAAGCAGGGAAATACGATCTCTTTTTGTACAGTGAAGGAAACTGAGATACAGCGAAATTATGAGTGGGAGTCATCTTGCCTAACTTTAGCTAACTAAAAGACAGGCATTTAATCTTGCTTTCTTTAGTGTTATAGGAAATAACTCATTCACCTTCTTTTAGGCATTGATATTAGGATGAGACTAATTATCCCCTGGAGACTTTTATTTTTGGCCATAAAATAAGACTAGATGCCTACCTTAGACTTAAAAACCTAAGGTGGGGAAGGTGATCCCTCTTCAGAATTACTTGCTTCAAGTCAGTGAGGAGTACAAAATATGCATGGTTCACATCAAACCAAATTCTGAGAATATAATGCCTGAGCTCTGCTTTTGGCAAACTGAGAAGACAGAAGGATTTAGAAGGAATATTTTTATGGTTAAGGCCATGGCCTTTCTACTCTAACAAGGAAAATCTGAAAGGCTGTATGTTTTACCTTTTAATAAAAAGACAAATTCTCATTTAGGGGTCTTTCTTTTCTCCTGGCAAAAAAATATTCACTACAATTGGTGAAAATCCTTTGAAAGGAAAAAAATGTTCAAAAAGTTTATTGTAGTTGTATTTGAAAGCCTTACAGTAAATGTTATTTTGGGTTTTTTCTGCTTTTCTGAACAACAAAATGATGTTTCAATTCTCCTCCTAATTTTCTTCATTATACATTTTTTTCTTTTTCAGTTTCCTACCTTTACCTGTCTTTCATGGACACACGGTGCAAAAATGAAAATGTGATTAGAAAAGAAAGTAGGAATACCCGAAGACAGTAAAAAAGAAGTCGTAGCAGCAGGAGAATTCTTTTCGAAAGTGACTTTGAAATTAAAATGCATATAACATTCTTCATTTCTTTGTTTTCTTTCTTTGCTCTAACTCTATTTTTCTTCATTTGTTTTCCTTGATGACCTTTACCCTAACTAGTTCTCGCCTTGAAAATAGTTCCCAAATTTTCTGTTCTTTGGTGACTTTTTGGGACACCTCTGGAAGGAAACTCACAGAAATTTTGCCTCCCTTTTCTATACACTCAACACAGGACTGAAAGAAAGGTTCATTCAATCTCCTCTCATTTCTAGCAGAATATTGTCCTCAGAGTACAGCTCCTTCTAAGGTCCTCCATGGAGGAAAAAGCCCTCGTTTTCTGTGAAAATCTGAGAAAGCTTTTAACTAACAAACAGTTAAATTTCATAATGCTGTAGGGTTTTTCCATTGGTTTTGCCTAAGCATTCACCAGAGCTACCAGAACTATCCAGACAATACTGCCTTCAGAGCTCCCAAGCAATCTTAAGTACGAATCAAGCGATTAAACTTCAGATAGATGTCAAATGTGAAACAGGAGAGGCTGAAACACCTCCTACACCATGTAGGAAAGGGAGGAGAAACTGTAAAAGAGTTTGATGAAGGACTGAAAGAATTATTAAGCACAGCTCTTACCTGAAGAAAGTAGCAGGGTTCAGCTTAAGGAATAGGTGTGTCGTAGCTTTGAATCAGATCAGAATAAAATGATTTTATATACTATAAATAAATGCAATATAGAATTTATGATTGTTTAAAAAAATCATAAAAATTAGGGACACAAGCTACATCCTTATGCTTTTTAAAATCCTGATCTGCAGTTCTGTGGGAAGGGAAAATACAGGCAAGTCACCTCCTGCCCCCTGGTCTCTGGTTTAAACTAATTTATGTCACTGGCAGGTAGGCCTATACTAAAGATAGTCTGGACTTGGAAGAACTCTGCTTTTTTACACATATGCTTTCTTTTCAGCCTAACCAAATTGCAACTCGCCAGCTCCTTATAGATATTGATACTGTACACACAACTTTCCAAGTCTTCCGTAACAAAAGACCCTCTTAATCACTGTGATTCTTGTGTAGAAGATTATTTCCTCAAGGAACATCTAAGTGTCCTTGGAGCACTTTTCCAAAGGTTCTTCCATACAAAAATAGTCAAACAATCCCAAGGAAAAATAGATTTTCTCTTCAAATATGAAAAAAAGGAAATTTGTTTGGTTTTTATTTAAAGACAATTCAGTGAAATTATGTAGCTTTTTAAAAATTGAAAGCCTACATCTGTGTTTCTGAAGTGAAGAAATAATGAAAGAACGTGCACTGTAACCACATACAATGTAATATCTCCGTACACTGCAGACATTACAATTAAAAGAGAAGGCTTTTTTAAACTTTTATTTTAAATAGTTGTTATTCATGAAATGTTTATAATAAAGGAAACAAATAATTATGACTAAGGCATTGTCTAATAAAGATGAAAAGGATGAAAATTCCTATGAATTTTTAACCTGAAAATAAAGAACATCAACAATCCTTAATTATATCATCAAATATTTAAGATCACTTCCCATACTAAATTCTATTTTTATTTAATATATTTATTTTTTAGGTATCTGTAACATTTTTCTGAGTGGGTACATGAAATATCATCAGCTGTTACAAGAAGAAACATCTTGACATAATGTATTCAATATCTTGATGAAAATTTCCTTTTTGTTTATTTTTAAGATAAATCAACAACCTTTGTACAAGATACTAAAATTTATATTTTTCTTATTGTAGTGATATACATCATTAACATTACTACTACTACAGAAATTGAATTATGCTTGTCAGGCAAAATCCTCGTGTAGGTTCAGATTTTTAGATCCCTTTTATGCAAAACACATCCTAGTCTGTGTGTTCTTAATTCATAGAATATGCTTCTGATTTTGGTGTACATATTCCATGGAATGATCCTCCTGTCATATACCACTACTGAGTCTTCTGTTAATACAGGCAAAAAAAGCTCTCTTATTATCCCTTGAACTCATTCCACCATCTCATTCCAAGACCAATTACAAATTTAGTTTTAGTCTTGCTGTAGACTACTAGGTATCTCTGTATACTTAGTGACATTCAAGTGATTGGTAAGAGTCAAAGTCTCTCAGGAGCTGAAAAGGAGCTGCATGGCAAGATATATCTCGATAAGAAACAGGAAAAAAATGCATCAGCTTGTAGAGAATTAGGGCATCAGGTTCCTAAGAGCATCAATAAGGCATTGCAGATTATATCCCAGCTTTTTAATGAAAGAAAAAAACATTTTGAAACTTTCCAAGAAATGACAAAATGCATAAGTCCTGTTAAGAATCAAGAAGTTTCAATGCAATCAATCTTATCTATCACAGACTCCATATCAAACGTTTTTATAGGCAAAGCATTCAGAAAATGAGTAGTCACTTGGACACTTTTTTTAGGGTCATCTTAAATAGAGTAGGTATTCAAAAAGAGATTGTTCAGTCTGTCCTGGAAATCATGTTCCCTTAAGGATGTAAAAAAAATTAGGTGTACAAATCTCTTTTTTGTCACTTTGTAATTTAAACATGATTTTACTAGATTGGATTAGAGAGCTGCGTACTACACAAGATGAATTTCTCTAATCTCTGTAGCATGATTTCCTGAGAACATGAAAAATCGCACCACTACCTTTTTCCTTGTCTGTTTATAATACAGAGTCCTCTTCATGATCTTTTGCATCAAGGAAAAATCTAGCACTGAACGAGTGCCAGTGATGACTTGCCTGACTACTGCATCTGAAAACATCTCACAGTCTTCTACAATGGATTCTCTTATTTTTCGAAGATCACAGAATAGACACCACACAAGACAGCCAAGGAAGCAATCTCCTTTTACTACCACTGAATAATACAATGTTGTGGTTATATTGTTCTCATCTCCCAATAGGCAAATATTACCATCTATTTAGTGTTATTTTTTCATTAAAATCAACATGTAACATTGCAAGTATGGTAAAGCTCTTCTGGGCGCAGTGCCTTCTTTGCTCTATTTATGTATTTCAAATGTATTTAATTTAAAATAACCTCCACTTTCCAACTACATTTAAGCTAAAAATAGACAAGATGGAAATTTTTTGAAATTGGGCTGGCACCAGGGTTTGGTGCGATAACAGCTTATCTCTGAGAACTGGGTCGGAACATAGCTTAAATTATACAAGTTTGATTGCTTTTTAGACAGCTGCTTTGTTGGTCTTGCTCTTGTATCATGCAGGAGTCCAAGGCACAAATCGAGATCCTAAGGAAAAGGGACTGAACTGTCAAAGTAAACACAGTTTCTGCCCCATACCAGCTGTTTAAAATACACTGAAGGCTTGCATAATCTGTTGCAATTCAGCTCAGTTGTGTATCTGCCCCAGAACAACTTCCAAGTGGGTTAACGGGGGCAGGCTCCCTTCAGTATCAGGTACATTGTCTGACAGACTTGCAGGAGAAATAAAAGCTATGTCTAATCAACACTGTGTCTAGTTTTAGGCAATGCTATTACTCTCTGACTTTCATGAGCATCCCTGATAATTTATTAATTAAAAAATGGAAAACATATGATTTGTGAAATTCAGAAAAAAGGAGTATATTAAAACATTGCTCTAGGCATGTTTTGCTGCATGTAAATCTGATTTGTTGACATCCTATGTAACATACTAAACCAATGTACTTCAGCCCAATGTTTTGCTATCTTCTGGCATAATTAATTTACAGGGATGTGTGCGCATCCAAAGAAGAAGCAGAAAAGGATCAGAGGAGTGAACTTGTCTGAGCGTATTCAGACAGTACACACGAAAAAGCATAACCAGTAACCTTATGCTTCCCTGCTACCAAAAGTTCATCAAGATTAGTAACTTTGGAAGAGCTTAATTAACAGGCAGTGAACATGTAACCTAGGATGAGGGTGAGACAAACTGATTAACAGAAGCTTTTTGTTTCTTAATTATCCTTTGAATTATTGTCTTTTAGATCCTTCTCACCTACTGATGAATAAACTGCATTTAGTTTAGCATTCACATTGTATTCAAATAAGACTCAGGCGTTCATAGTCTTATTCAAAAACTGCTCTAATGTTCCTACTAAGGCAAGACTGTAAATGTTATATATAGAATTCTATTTCCTGGTATTTTTTGACTTGTTGGACAACTTAAGAATGCTTTTTTCACCTTTTTTCATGAGTGTTCTTCTATGTAGGTTAGATTCCAAAAACAAATACTAAAAAATGATAAAAATGAAAACAACTGAAAAGTTCAAATGAGGGTGTTGGTTTGAAATTGGGTTGAACACTCACTAAAGAGTTGAGGTGACTTAGCTTATCTAAACAATTTGAGGCTGCTTTCCAGAGTGGACCTCCTGGCCTCTCCTGGGTGAACTGTGGCACAAGGTCAAAAGCAGTCACAGGCGTGGATCTAACAGGTGTTCAACTTTGCATCTACCAGTCATGATCAAAAGAAGAAGCCGGACAGGGTGACTTTCCTGCGCACCATAAATGGAGAGGTTGATAATGCTCTCTCACAGTGGAACCAAGATCTGAACCTGCACTAGATCGCTGCAGTTGTGTGTTACAAGCCATTAATTTGCTTGAGAGTTCCCAACTGACACTGAACACTGTAGTGACAACACCAACAGCAAGACCTGTAGCCACTATTCCACTCCTTGGTATCACAGATATAGCAAGATGCTCAGCGAAGGATTTAAAAGGAAGGTCTCTGTCCCCCTCCCATTCCGATTAGCTTTGTAGCTTTGTTTCTGTGTAATTTTGCAACACTTCCTGATTATACTTGCATGTACTTCAGCAAAGTGGTATCTCCAATTATATAAGAATACAGGGATACATTTGTGACTCCTTGCCATGTATATCTCACAAAACATTATAACTATCAAAACCCAAAAAATTTCTGTCCCTGTCCTTCTAGGTGTGGTGAACCCCTGCAAAATACAGACTTTGTTGTGGAGGAGTGGCACGATGCATGTTTTATCATCTTTCCTAAAATCAGTCCCAGCTGCCTCCTCTAAGTACTCCAGAGGATCTAAAAGACAATAAAGAACAAAAAGAGCTCAAGGCTGAAGCCGATGTGCTCTCAGCAAGTTTGAATAACTAATAGCTGCATGAAGAAACCCCCAAAACGCCGTTCCTAGTTTGGTTTGGGAAAGGAGAAACTCTGAATTCACTGTACAAATGTGGCGGTTTGCCATTTACACATTCAACAGTGAAACAAGGTGTGGTGGTAATTCTGCAACAGCAACACCTTTGGTTTAGGCAGGCTGCCTACACGTACTTACCTCTTACACCCTGCAGCTTAACAGTCATTTACTGATTAGAAAATGGTCTGGTAGTGTGGATATGTTTTTGATTTCATTAGACGGTTATTTTTGAAAGGAAAATAACTCAGCCTTTTGGGGGAGGTAAGGGTGGCCTTTGTTTGGATTTGGTTTTGTTGATTTTTGTTTTAAATTGGGATTGTTTTATTAGACGAAAAAGTGATCTTTATATATATTTACAGCTTGTCTAACTAAAGTAACCAAATAGATTTCCCATCCAGGTAACCAAACTGCTGTCCTGGAGCTGTGGGTTCCTTAGGAGAGCGATGGAAGACGTCTTAGCTGTATCAACGGAATTAAATGTTGGCAATGCTTTCACAAGAGCAAGACCAGGATGGCAGCAGAGGCAGGCAGAGAATCCTGGATTATAAACAGTCCCCACAGTTTATTAATGGGATCTGCCAAAAGCACTGAGCCCTTAGCCTCTTTTTGCAATTGAGCAGTAGCTTCTGTGATTCAGAAACTAAGCAAAATAAGAGACTAACTAAATCAATATTTAAGATGTTCGAAAAATGTATTAATTATATTAAAAAACCCCTCTACCATAGTTCAGAACACTGCCTGGTGCTATTGTAGGTCTCTGAACAGAATAATCAAGGTCTCAATTATTAACCCTCCTCTATTAGGGTGTTTTTAAGACAGGAAGACACATTTTTAGGATGGCTTGTGAATTCCCTGGTGATCCTGCAGGTGGGAGTGGAAGTGAGAGACTCCCTATTAGAATTGCTAGAACTTTCTTTTCTATGCATTTATCTCGCAGCCTAGAGGAAGAAGGAGCAGTTCAAACAAACTCTTCTCTGGCTACTTTATTTCAGCACATTTGTGACCTAGATAAGATCATTATCTAACAGCTTGGAGTGAAGTTGAAGTTATATAGTTGTTTTTAATAGGAAAAAATAGTTATAATTTAATGTAATCTGTGTTTGTGAAATAGCTGTGATATATTTCTTGGACTCTTAGCCGTAAGGTAGAAAGGACAACTTCAAGCAAATTATTCAACAGGTCAGATAAAATGGCTATTTTTTATTACACAGTGGCACAGTTTCAGAAAGAACTTTATAGTCCTGGGAAGTGCTTATTTCTAGAGGAGACTGATTAAACAACTTGCTTAGGGAAGTCATGCATTCTCTGTCATGTTAAATTTTCAAATCAAGGTTGGATATTTTTTCTTGAAAGCGGATTCTAAGTCAAACAAAAGTTCTTGCTTTTGTCCAAGGTGTCTCTGGTAAGAATACAGAAAAAATTATGTAGGTTAGTTCCTTTTGATCAGGAGACAATGACAATTAAAGATGAAAATTTCAGAAAAGTGTGTGAAATGTACAATTCAGGCCAAGGTCACACCACCTTTTTTTTTTTTTTAATCCTTTAAAATACCCTCTTCTAGTCAGGAAGAGTGGAAAAGCATGAAGTGGATAAGCCAGCAGACCAGACTTAATTCCAGAAAGTTCATGGTAGGTTTAACTATGCCCATGTCTGCATTAACTTTCACTTCTCTATATGAACCTGGGAATCTCTCTGCATGGGAGGTCTTGTGGCAGTCTTCACTGGGCTGCAGGAAAATCCTAGCAGTATGACTTAATAAGAGATCTCTAGGACACAGAACAAGAAAAAAAGAGGGGGCGTGGGAGAAGGAGAGTGAGAAATTTGGGCAGCAATACAATCTTCTATTCTCAGGTCCTCCAAATGCGGGGAGTCTCACAGTCTAACCTGGAGGTGTATATGTGTGTGTGTGAAAGTGAAAGTGATGGGAGATCACTCCAAACCATAAACCCACTAAACACAGTATGATGATTTAAAGAAGATTGCTTTTCTTCTCTTTTGCCTTTGTTTGCAGGGATTTTTTTCCCTCACACAACAGGACAACATGGCCTTTGACCATGAAAACGAATGTATTCTTAGTTTTTGTGGACATTTTTCTTCGTTTTAGGTTAATACACTGCTCCATATGTACCACAATTGCAAGCTCTCCTGCTTAGACTTAGTGCTGAAGCACTAAAGCTCCATATTTTGAAGTCCTTTATTTGGAATTTCTCTTCCAGGGGTGAAGGGCTGTAAGTACTTAGTGCCCCCTGCTGTCTTTTGGTCTCTTACATTGATTTTCTTCACTTTGTGACCTTAGGGTCTGATTTGACCTTTTGCCCTTTCATATGGGAACTTCTCTACAGAAGAGATTGTGCCAGGGATGCTATGGGGAGGCAAGGTCAGTCACCTCTTTTCTGGATAAAGCTTCCTTTTTGGTGGGCTGGTAGCTACAGTTTGACTCTTGCCTTGGATATTGGCGTATTAGAAGTGATGGTGAAGGTCCATGGGCAAGTGCCCAGACTAGTACTGGTTATTAATCTTTTCCCTGAAATGACTGGAAGTCAAAGATACCACTTTTGACTTCTATGGCGATGAAAGAGAATGCAATCTGACCCCCATAATTTCAGTTAAAGTTAATGAAGTGACATTGATCTAAACCACTGGAAGTGTGGTCCAGATGATTCCTGGTACAGGCTTTTGACTCTCTCGTACTGATCAGAGAGCAGCTCTGTAGAATATCTATTTAAAAGAGAAGCTCGCATGAATATATAAGCAAATGCAGCCCTGTGCCAAGCCACACCCACCTCTCAGACACTGTCAAATATTTTGGATGAGACTGGGATCTTTTTTTCACAGAAACAATGCACTTGTAGTTCCGTACAAATCACCTAAAGAGAAATTAAGAAAAAGGAAGAAAAGAAAAAAATGCACCTCTAAAACAAAGCAGTGTAAGCGCTACATTAGGCACCACTGGCTAATTGCTGCCGAAGTATTTTCCAGGGATATATATATTGAGCAACCACCAGAAATATGAGGACTTAATAAGTAGCGAGAAGAGAATTTATACAAAAAACAGACATAACAAGGCGAAGTTAATTCATCACAACTTTCACATAAGCCTTTGTTGGGCAGTTGGCCAGGCCCATCACATTATCTGTTTGACTCAGTGAGTCACTCCAGCTAATAGAATTTTGCCCCGTGTTTGTTGTTGCCATGGCAATGCAATATTATCAGGCATGTCATGTTCACAGATCAGTAGCAGCGGCGCTGCTGCAGACACACAACAGCTTTCAGCCTTTGACCATAAACAGGAATTCACTCCACAGTCAGTCTGTCAAAAAGGAAGTCGGCTGTGGTGAAGAAGCAGTAGTGCCAGTACTACTAGCCTTTTCCTTTTTCCTTTGTAAGCGCATTGCCATTATCATTAAAATAACCTTGAGTCGTCATGAATTCATTCATTCACAAACATTGTCAAAGAAGGTGCAATAGTTCAAGAGAATCCAGAGGGTCAAAGAGAGGACTAGTTTTAAATCTGTGCCTATTGAACCTGGAAATGACATAGTCTGTTAGATATAATCTTATTCTTACCATAGCAAATCAAGCTGTGTTGACTGGCACCAATGTCCAAGTCAATTCAGCACCATGAAAGGTTACTAGGAGTAAAGAGGTCATATCCTTTGTGGTATTGCTTTGAGAAATAAACTTAGGCATGTGTGGGAATATTTTACAAAGAATAGCTTTTTCACCAAAAGTGAAAAACAAATCCTGTCAGGAATCTATAGAGACTGCAGGTATTTTCTGACATAGCCATATTTAGTGTTCAAATCAAAGATATAATTGCTAAGCTTTTTCAATATTTTAAGTGTTTAATTGAGTCATAAGTATTCCACCGGATATTTTAATTGCTTTCCAAAGAGAATGGTTAAATATCTTTTTGAAACTGCATTTTGAAACTGAAAATGTGCTCCATCTTGGAGTTTATCAGAGTTTTCATTTTCTTTCCAACATGGACATATCAAAAAATAATATGGAATATGTGGGAAGATCATAGACCTTTTGATTTTGATTTGTTTGATAGATTACACAAAATTTACTTCAGTGTAACCTCTTTGATATTAGGTAAGTTGTCCTGATTTACCCTGCTTTGAAAGGAGGATTAAGATTCTTGGATTTAAAATACAGGAGAGAATTCTTGCAAGGACATACTGTTTTTTAATGCCTCTTGGTGTATGGAAAGACCTGTTTAAACATTTGTTGTCACATATGTGCCAAAATGTTGTTGACAAGCTATACTGGCATTGGGAGACCCTACACAAGGTTTAGGAATGCATTTGAAAATTATTATGAGCAATAAGGGGCTGATTATGCTTTCCTTCTGTGGGCTTTAGACTGGTACGACTCCACAGATTTTAAAGCAGTTGCTGTTGAAATGCTAGGAGAAGTGACTCCATTCTGGTAAGGACTGATCTCCTTTATTGTAGTACTGAGACCACCAAAGTGTTCATATTTACTCTGATGGAAGTGAAAACACTGTTTGGCCCCTAGTATTTAAAACTGAATATTGGGACAAGTCTTAGGCTATGCTTGATGAATACAGAGCAGAAGTCCTGAGATGTAAACTTTTTTGCCCAGGACCCCTTTTCTGCTGAACAGAATGTCTGCTTTCAGCTTGTATTACCACTCAAGTTACATTTCATTCAGTGTAGCAAAATGGATTTATACTTGTTATGCACTTGCATGAATCTCCCCCTGCTAGCATCGTGGCACGGATCCTGCAGCTTGACTTTTCTTAGAGTTACAAAAAACGATGTGTCTCCCATGTTGCCCAAAGAAATAGTAAAGTCTAATTTGACCGTGTGTTGTGCGACCAAGAGACGTCCAGTACTGCAGTACCAGGGTCCACTAAGGGCCACGCAATTAAAACAGGCCTAATCTCATACCCGAGATTTGAATCAGTTCCTGGTGATCGAGAAGTAATGGCAGAAGTGAACCTGTGCTCTGAACTCCTGTCATGAAGAGGCAAGCACAGCCTGATGAAGTCCAAAAGATCTGAAGTAATATGAGCTTTAAACCTAAATCCTGTTGCTTTTCTGACATTATTCATTTTTTTTACTCCAGTTAAGTAAATATCACACTCCCCCCCCCCTCCTTGTCCCCTTGTTTTGGGGAGGGATGAACAGGAAGACTTTTAAAGTAACAAAACAGTAACTGACTTTTGTGCATATCTGTTTCTTGATCAACCTGAAGCACACACATGTAAGACGGAAAGGAAAAGGAAAGGAAAGGAAAGGAAAGGAAAGGAAAGGAAAGGAAAGGAAAGGAAAGGAAAGGAAAGGAAAGGAAAGGAAAGGAAAGGAAAGGAAAGGAAAGGAAAGGAAAGGAAAGGAAAGGAAAGGAAAGGAAAGGAAAGGAAAGGAAAGGAAAGAAGAATAACATACATATATATCTATATTTTGCCTGCTCATAAAAGTGATAATGTTAGACTTAGATTTGTTAAAAGCTGTTTCAGTGAAATTGATGCATCCTTTGCCTGGCCATCCTTTGATCAGATCCAGAACAACAACTGTTAGTCTGGCTTGCAGAGGCTCACACAAGCACCATACTAAGTGGAAGAGAATTTTAACCAGTGAAACGATATACAGTTCAATAACAACATAATTAAACAGGTGCAATTTTAATGTGTTGAAAAGGAACAGAATACATAGAGACTGGTCTAGTCAAAATCATGGAATAAACCAGTTATGGTTTGGATCATTACATCTTAGAGTAATGACTGCTCTGTTTACCCCAAAGGTCAGCAGATTTCTGCCATTCAGAGGCAATCTGCAAATGGATTATAGCTAATCATGTCAAACTGGCAAAGGGAAATAAGTCATTGACATTTTAAAAATAATTTTTTTAAAGACTGTATGTGATACACAGTGTAATTTTTGACTGTATATTTCCTAGTTTTCCTCTGTCACTGTGCAATACACGTTTTCCTGATCTCCTCTGGAAACAACTTTGATTTCATTCTTGCCTTTGCATGTATCTTTGTATTATTTGTCCAAAATTAACTAACATAACTAAAGAGAAAGAATAATTATTTCCTTTGATCAAAATAGAAAACATTCTTTCTGAAAATGTAAGTTTAGTTCCACATATGAGGCAATATCCACCTCATGAAGGATGTTCTTACATGCTAAACCTTGCAAATAATGACTTAGTGAAAAACACATGTCATACTATATGAGTACTAGAATTTGCAATTATATCACCCAGGAGGTGTGATTATGAACATAGTCATAACTAAGTTCTTTCATTGGTAGGCATATTTGGTAAATACAGACTCTGAAAAATTAAATTTAATGTCTTCTGCAATGGTTCACGAGTTTGTCATGACTATGACAAAAGATGTTGACTCTGAGGAAAGGAAAGATTGAACTAGTGCTGAGAAGTTTTTGCCTAGGCCTACTTATATATTATGCTTCCTGTTCAGCACCTCGGCTTCCGTTTGTCTTATCAAGAAAAGGAAGATTTTTGGAATCCCTCAAAATAAAACCTGTAAAATAGCCTTTCATTTTGGCTGCAAATAATCTTTTTTAAATGTCTTGTGTTAACAAAAGAAAAATCAGCTGACAGAGTGGCTTTATAGAAAATGAAAATTTTGGTTTCACAGCTAAGCTCAATACTGATATTTTGTGTAATTTACTGGAATTATTTAAATATAAGGTGCCTTCTAGAACTGAAATTAAATAAAATGTTCTTAATTTATAGGCTTTTGCCTGGCACTTAATACTTTATGGGTTTGAGTACTGACAGTAAGATCATCTTTTAATTAGCAACATCAATCTGTAAAAGGAGAGAGAACTCAAAACACTTTTAAACAAATCCAGAAAACTTCATTTCTAATTACCTTAAAAAAGAAAATAATGTGTAAAGAACATCTAAATATTAAAGTTCATTTCTTAAGCTTATTTAAGTTAAATAATGAAACACTTATGTGATTAGCTGTTATGTGGAATAATTTTCCCTGTATCTCTTGTGTCAGATGTAATTAAGAAAGTATACTGAAAGGCGTCAGAGGTGGAATCTGAAGTTAAACTCCTACTTCATTAGTATAAGTCTGATTATGCTGAGATATTCAAATGGACAAAGTTAAGCACCTGTTATGAAAGCAAACGATTAGTCGTGATCTAGACTAAAAGGATCTTGACTTAAGTCAAACTGATTATCGTACTAAGTAAAATCATAATCTCATTGAAAACTATGGCAAAGCTCCCACTGATTCCATTGGACCCACAGTTTTCATCCATGCATTTTAGCCTTGGGAGCTATGGTGATGCCACCTCCATCTCTAATCATGCATATAGAGTGCCTTGGTTTTCTAGATTTGGAATTCTTATATTGAAAATAAATATTGTGAACCACAATTGTGTGGTGAGGGGACAAAAATAGGGGAAATAAAGTGTGCAAAAGAGTTAAGAGCAAAGGATTTTCAAAAGACAACACAAGATTCAAAATCTTTGGAGAAATAATGCAGTGCAATAAAGAAATGAAGAGACTAAAAAGGAATGAAAACAGTAGAGATAAAATTGTATCCTAGAATAAGGAGGAGACTGTAAATGAGCCTTGAAAGTAGACAGAATTGGAGGGATAGGAGCTAGCTGAGCATTCAGTTTTCATGCTGTGTGTAGGCTGAACATTTAAAAATTCTAACACTTTAGCAGGTAAATCTACCGCACAATGATAGTACAGTTTATGTTCAATTGCTCTGAGCTGCTTCTTAACATTCACAGTAGCACATCTAAACAAATCATCTCATTTTTAATGAAAATCACTGTGATTTCAGTCGATCTATGCTTTGTTTCAAATGTTCTTGTTAGATCCTCAATCAATGTACAAGGCAACATTTTCAAGTGCATTAAAATGAGGCTATTTACCACTGTTATGATAATGACGGCTCTGTAATGTCTAACAAATATTTATCCAGTTTGTCTAAATCGGTCAACATAGCGACATTTCTAAAAATATTTGTTGCAATTTTAATAATAGAGCCCCATATTTTATGCCTATTCCTTCAGGTTTTCCTGTAAGCCTAAACTGGGGCCAAGTATTACCTACGTGGAACTAAGGTAAGCTTTTTAGTATGGTTAGTAGTGTATATCGTCATTGAACAGATTAGCTATTTTATATGAATTTCACAAAGAGACCCAGTTGCTTGTATAGAAACACTGAAATCCAAGTTTCACAGGGCATGTAGTACTCAATTTTGAACACAGAAGAGCTCATACTGATCACCTGAAGAATTAGTCTTATCTGTTTATTAACGCTGAATTGAAAATGAGAGAAATTTTAGTATCAGGCAAGAGATACTAGAATTGGAATGAAATACACCTATGGGTTATCCCTTCATAAACTGAAGCATCTTTATCCCCATGAAGAACTGTTGTCTTTGCACCCACACATTTTGTGCTTAATTTACTTTCTCTTATGGAATATCTTGGAAAAATGAATGGGGTCCAAAAGAATGATCCATTTTCTCCAGAATTTCTGTTTTCTTCAGTTGTTCTATTTTTGGAATATCCTTCTTTCCACTGTCTTTAGAAAAAAAAAAAAAAAAAGCCTGTTAGAAAAAGAAACAAAACTGTATTTACAAAGTCATCAACAATTATATTGTTTAAGTCAACACAATTATGGTTATGATATGGTGAACTGCCAGAGAGAAGCAGTCTACTTATTTGCTACTAAATTTGTTGATTCAGTGAATGCTAAAGCTGTTCATTAATTGTTCAGCATAATATTTGTTATGTACTCTGGAATATATCTGAGAGGTGGGAAAGAGGGGGAAAGAGAGGCAAGAAATAACTAAGTGAAACACAACTGCTTCTCCAAAAATGTTTTAATCTTAAAGAGTATTTTCACTGGAAACTATGTAAGAAAGCTTGTGTTCTTTACCTGATTTCCCTCCATAGAAATGTTTTTTCATAATTTTATCTGAGGCCAGGTGTTCCTCTCTCTATTTTATTATTCTTCCTGTGTCTTACCTTTCAAAACCTCTACAGGTCCTCTACCAATAATAATTTCAAATTTCCCAGGACTTCTTCCATAGTCCATTAGTTGAAAAGGTCTGTTAGTCTCTTTTCCAAAGTTAAAGCATTTCTCTTTGCAAATTGTTTTACAATTCTCTGAAAAAAAAAAGAAGAAAAAAAATCTTATCTTAGTCATCTTGTCCTTTATTCAACACTACCAGTTCTGTATCTTTCTGGATGTATCTTGTGATGTGAAGACATCAGTGACTGCAATGACACTTTGGAATATGAAGGATATTTGGTGTGATAGCGGGATTGAAATCTGATTTAGAGAGGGATGTGGGCAGTTGATGTTCTGTCCTTGATTCTGATTTCATGTCAGTTGTTCCAGGACAGTAACTTGTCCTGAACTGAGTCTGCACACTCACTTTACCATTGTATCTCTACGCTTTTTTCAAGACCTACACCCTCAACCAGGAGCAATAGCAGGGCTGAAGTCTGAGGTAGGTGGAAATACTGCTCTACCATTTTGCCAATACATCTTGGAATTCAAAGGTGAGTTTATCATGCTTCATGTAATCAGAGTAATTGTTTTCAAGCAAAAGCATTATTCTTAAGTAGAGCCTGAATATCAGAAGCTTAGTCTAGGTTGGTACTCTGGACAAGAAGTCAGAGGTCATACATTCCTCTCCCCTTACCAAAGAGGCATTTAGAACAATACCTACACACCAAGGTGGTTTTGTCTTTTTTTTTGAACCTTCATAAATTCTCTGACCTTTATTTTGTAAAATATCCCTGAGTGTAGTTTACTGTACATTGATTTTAATAAGCATTCTCTACAGACTAATATGTATAATGTTGGAAATAGTATAATGCAATTTTCTTCCACTGAAATGCTATAGAAAATTGTGCATTTTATACTGACATGTGCCACATCAATAATACAGTTTTTATATCTTATTTGTAGCTATTGATCTCAACAACATAATGAAAAATTGATTTCAATGAAGTGCCCTACTTCTTAAGTGTAAATTTCAATGTCAAATTATTTTTATCTATGCTTCCCAATTATAGCTGAAGCTTATACATTTATATATGTTTGCTTTTACAAAACTCTGGATCAGTAAATTAGATATGACAAGAATCTACTGGGTCAATAGAAACCTTGTTGCTCTCACTAAAATATCATTCCAAAATTAAATACACTAGTTCCCTTTCTTCTTTGTAGAAAAAATTAAAGTCTGTATATGTGGCATCACCTTCCTGGGCAATTTAACAATTTGAAATAGAGTCCTAAATCTTAAGGGGATATGGGCACACGAAATATTTTATTGTATGGGAAAACACTGAAATTCATGTACTCATTCTGGAACCTACATGGCAAAGTAAACAAGGAGCAGCATATTCTTTTGTTATCTCTTGAGACCTTATTATTTTCAGGGGAAAACATTTCTGTTTGGGAAAAACTTATGTTATTAAAACTGACAAGTAATGAGAATGGCTTCCATGCTTGGCATAGGGGAGGCACTGGTTTCTACTTTTTGTATTGTAAAGACAGAGTAACTCTATTTCTGCATCTTCTCCATACCCTTTAGGAAAATTCAGACTGAGAAATTCAGGCTATTTCTTCTGCTGGGTCACAAGCAGAGTTTATCTCCAGAGAATGCTCCCTCATTCATTCTGCTTTCTGGGGACTGGCGCACTTAATGCAGCACTTAATGTTTCTGCTGGGAAAAATAGCAAAAATATTTCTGATTTAATTAGACACACTGCACATTTCATGATCAACAAAAGAGTTAGATGCCTAGCTAAGCCAGTCTGCTAGATTTTTTTGACTCAGTGAATAGAGATATGAACCTCTGAGATAGTGTGATTTATCTCTTCCTAAAACGAGAAGATGATTGATGAGAAGCTCAACACAAGCTGGCAAATGTGTGTTGGTAGACCAAAAGACCAACTTCATCCTGGGAAGGATGCATCAAAAGAAGCATTGCCAGCAGGTTAAGGGAGGTAATTCTCCCCCACTACTCGGCTCTTATGAGACCCGAACTGGAGTAGTGTGTTCAGTTCTAGAATCCCCAACATAAGAAGGATATAGAACTGTTGGAATGGGTCCAGAGTAAGGCTACGAAGATGATCCGAGGACTGGAGCACCTCTGCTATGAGGACAGAGTTGGGGTTGTTCAGCCTGGAGAAGAGAAGGCTCTAGGGAGACCTCATAGCAGCTTTCCAGTACATGAAATGGTCTACAAGAAAGCTGGGGACTAGCAAATAGTGATAAGACAAGGGTGAATGGCTTCATATTGGAAGGGAGAAAATTTAGATTAGATAGTAGCAAGAAATTCTTCACGATGAGGATGGTCAGACCACAACCTCATGCTTAATAGTTCAGTTATCTTACTACCATGAAGGTAGATTCTGGAAATTTTTGTCGATCTACAGGTGCAAAGAGGAGATAAGTGGGTTTGAGCATTTTTTGAATACCAGTGAATAGTGTCACAATTCTTCAGTTTCTCAGTACAGAAATAAAAGCTTCTTCTCAAGTTGTTTGCAGATGCAATGTTAACTGAGGAAGGAAGTAGAAAATGACACGTGGGGCAGATGATCTGTATTAATCTGCCTTTTCTAACACTGACAATAAAAAGAACCTGCTCCATTCCTTGAGATCATCTCAGTCATAATCTAGTGTTCAGCATATCTTTTTATTGCCTGTTCCCATATCTGTTTCTCTTAAAGATGAGTATTAGTGTTCACCTTCCCTAGAATGGATGAGGTGGTTACACTTGCAATAAGTTGCTGAAAAGGGAGGAAAGAAAAGCCTTTTCACACACTGTGGTGCAATGAAAATCTATTTTCCCACATATTTGTGCCTCATGCTTCTGCAGAAAAAGTGTTCTTGAGAGTTCGGACATAAACAATACTCTTCTCCTATAAAGAATCTTTCGTTTTCATGAAGGTTGAGTTCATGCTGAAGTCTGTTCTTAAGTGGTAGCATTTATAAGGCCTCCTCCATCTGTTCAACTGCCTATATTCGTGGTATTAGTTGATCTTAGATCCAACTCATCTCTTAGATTTGGTTGATATATGTCATGGGTTCAAAACCGATTTGAAATGAAGTTGAAAGTATGACGAGTATGGTGGGCATTGTTTGCGAGAAGGGACGGCATAAGTATCTGGACCGAGATGATGACGGATATTTTTCCCCTTCACTGCACAACTCCCACACCAGACAGGTATTCACTTTGACGGTGCCCTCAAAGTGGGCCGTTGCTGCACAGATTTAGGAAATGCTGACAAAAAATGTCAAGCACTATTTCAATGATGGCTGGCTTTTGTTATTTCCATGGATTTGTTTGAAGATGGAGTTTTACAACTTTACAATTCATTTAAAGACATTCTTAAGCAAATGTCCTGTGAATCTGCATATTTCATGACAGCCCACACAGGAACTTAAAGGATATGCAAATCCTTAAAGAAAAGATGATGATACTCTTACCAATTAGATAATTATTGCTGTTGTTATTACTGACTAGCAATCAATGAAGGCTTCAGTGGGAGCTGGACTACAGGAAGGAGGCAGCGGCATATCCATGTAGGAAGAGGACTTTTGCCTGCCTCTTGGAGTCTTGTGTTTCCTCCTCTGACACAAGGGCACGAATAATCTCTCTGTGCAGTTAAAAATCTTCTTCCCAAGAAGTTAGTCTGAGCTGTATTGTCATCCACGTATACATCAATGGGGAAAACTTGAAACAAATCACAATGATCATATCATGAAAGCTAAGATAATTTCCATATGACTCTCTGAAACCAAAATGTGTCATAGTGAGGCCAGGCTAAACAGTGTTTCCAGCACCCTAAGTAACTTATTGAGGTTTCAAAGCAAAGAATGTGTCAACTTAACTGTATAAGGGATGAACATGCGTGAGCAGTTGGAAGAAATATAAAATACTAAAGCCAAATAAATTGAGATGGAAATCGAAAAGCTCCAGAAAGAGGCCAAGGAAAGCTACTAGACCAAAAAAATATCTAAAGTAAAATAAAAACAAACCACCAAACACTGAAATAAGAGTTGAGATAATAGATGTGATGAAATCATGTTTGTAAAAAGGTAATTATTTAAATGGATGATCATCAATTAGGGAAGGTTAAAACTAACAATTGTAGTCAATGCTTTGTTATTTGTCATTTATTATTTGATGCAGTTTAATTGCAGGCTGAGCCTTTTGAGATAGCTGGTTTTGGTGTCTTGCATTGCTTGGCCAAGTGAAAACCTCAACTGAAGCTCAGCAGCAAGACTGACAATTGCAGCATCAGGGTCCTCTGAGAAGGCTTTTGCCTGTGTGAGGGACAGGGAAATATGGGAAGAAATATTCAAAACCTGGTAAATTTCTGGTGAATAGTGGGAAACATCAATCAAAGGAAAGAATTGTCAATCTACACTTCTGAGAGAAGGTCTCACTTTAACTCACAAGGTTAACTGCCAAGGCAACACCCCTTGGATGTTATGGTATGAGCACTCCTCATGTCTCCTGAAACATTCCACTGTATGTCAAAAGCTAGTGTCATATAATGTGCTGCTAGAAAGCATGTGAAAACGCTGCCTTACACATCATTAGATCACGTGGAATACGAGTTCAGTTCTTAATGAACACACACACACACAAAAAATAGACAGTTACTGTGACTATCTCACCCACATAAAAATACATTTTTCAGGCATACCTTACCAGACACAGGAGAATTCAATTCACTGTTGCCTGATTCTTACTGAAAAAAGACGTAACAATTCCTACTAGGCAAACCACAGCTGTGTTGGTGTTCTTATTGCATGGAAATCAGGGAACAGGACTGAGAACTCTACAGAAATTTTTCTCTTTAGCCATCAGGACATGTAGTGAGAATACTCTCAGTGTCTAACAGAACAAGAAAGAAAAGGAATCATTTTTTTTTTTGGAAACCACGGTTGAGTTCTAACTTTGGAGTTGGGCATTTCAATGAGTTGCTCTTTCATCCTTTTTGTGAGTCCTTTTTGGTCCCTAAGGGGAATGTTTACAACAAAAAATTAAGGAATCACTTAGAGGAAGTGTGAGAACTAAATGACTACTGGACCCACATTTTGTATATTAGGCAGACTTGACTTTGCTTATATTGCTTCAGTTATTATTTGTTATATTGCATCAGTTTATGCAGACAGCCACAGGCCCCGGCTGGAAAGTTTCATGGGTATAGCCACGCTTCCTTCTAGCTTAAAGGTAGAAGCAGTAAATCTATTCATAAAGTGATATATCTGGAGCCAAGGCAGTGGCCAGGTAGGAAGACAAAGAAAATTATACTGTGCTGACTAAAAGAGCTAAGTGATTCTTTACCAAGGTAGGATAATCACGAATTTCAGCAAAGTTTGTCTACACAAAATGTCAGCATCGTATGGGCAAGTGATAGAAAGTTTTAAAAATTATTTTGTTCACTGCAATTCCTCCAAGGGAAGTCTAGCAGTTTTGCCACCAATATCAGGCATTGTTATACCTGTGTAACACTGAACAACTTTGTCTGTATAAAATACAAACATCTGCTCTGGCTATTTATCCTAGGCATCACCAGTCAGTGGAGAGAGGCAAGTACCTTGAAGAATCATCTCATTCTACCTGCTTTAGTACACGATGGATTACCCTCCGGAGGCATTGTCCCACTGGTCACAAAGAGTTTCTTGATGGCTATTTGAGACCAGACGCCTCATTATGCCTATGCTTTAAGATGTTTTACTCAAGCTTTAATGCAGGGTGTTAATAGCCTTTATTCAAGGTATTCATTAATTGCTGCATGACATTTCTAGGTTGCCAAATGGAAATAAAGTGTTATTTTCCACTGGCCTTACCTTTAACATTCACTGATGTGATCTACACACCATGAATAGAGTTTTACTATGCTCTCTGCTGTTTCAACGGTACCAAGGAAACCCTTTTGTCTGTTGCAATTAGTTTGGCATCATTGTTTCCCACTGACTTAGTAAGTCATTCAGCAGCTCTTTCCCAGGTTGTCTTTCCACATCAACATGAGTAGCAGAATAATGCGAAATGTAGTGAGTTTCCAGATCTAGATAGCAGATACAGGATTTGGTGGAAATTAGTTCTGTCCTCTCTTGGTCCGATTACACTCTTTAGGAAAGTAGTGACTGTGCTGCTTTGCAGGACTACATGCGACAGCAAAAGGAAGCATTCAGTGGTTTACAGTTGAATATATGATTTAATTTAATTTAACTTAAGGAAATAAGAAGTCACATAATGACCTATTCTTATTCCTTATATGTAAACCAGGAATAAAATGAGTGACCTTGCTTCACAGAATATTGCAAAAGCTAATTTATATTGCACAGAACACTTTTAGCTGGACTTCCTAGTTTTATTTGTAGAGTTTCAAATCTGTCTTCACTTGTGCATTAACTCTCTCATTGTCTTATATTTTCATATAGGAAATGTCATGTAAGTAAAAAAAAATCAGCATTTCATTAAGGTGACTGGAAAATGTTATCTAGTACTTATTGGGACAACACCTGGGAGTCTCTGAAATCTCCTGCAACTCAAACCTACTTTTTCCTCCCTTTGGGAATTCTCTTTATCACCATTTTGTTTAGTTTGTATTAATTCAAGTTTCATCAAAGTAGTATTTATTTGTATAAAACTGAACACCAGATGTCTGCAACTGAAGCCTATAAAGTATTTTGTTGCCAATGTGACCCTGGTGATTTCAACAATTATAAACTGAAGCAGGTCTGTTTACACAAGGCTTTAATGTTAAACTATATGCAAACATAACTATGTGGACTCAGAGTCTCCAAGACAGATACATCCAGTTTCACAAATAGTCCAGCAAATGAAACCTTAGAACTTGTAAGCTACTAAGTATAGCACAAAGAACATGAAAATCACGATGCAGTAGTACTTAGCACTGATATATATAGCACTTTACATTTTCAAAGTACTGTGCTAACAATATCTAATTAATCCTCCTCAACTAATTAATCCTTTCCAGATCAGGAAGCTGAGACACATTAATTACAATTATTATTTATGTACTTATATAGCACCATAGGTGTGCATGCCACTTTACAGACTTATAGACCAGTCCCTCACTATTGTAAGTAGTTAAAATTTGTCTTTTATACTTCTAAGAAAAAGTTCATGGCATGCATTATTTGGAGGGTAATACTTTCCCTGGAAAAGTTTACTACTGTGCACCAGATTCTACCATAACTTTTGTCCATAGGAAAATGTAGTGAAAGGCAGCTGGATATAAGGAGCTGTATTGCAATTTTTTTTTGGTCTTATTTTTAAAGAAAAAAATGCTGTTGCATATGAATTGGTTTTCAAGAAGGTTCAGAATGTGTTCAAGCCTCTCAAAACATGAATTATCCACAATAGTATCTATGATGTCAGTAGATTTTTATGTTGTGTTTCTCATTCGTTATGAAGAATGAAGAAAAAGAATCCTGAAATAATGAATAAGTGTGTCCGTTATGTGCATGAAAGATCTAAATATTTGTTTGTGACTCCTTTCTATAAGATAGTCCCAGTTGTCTCAGATTTGGGGTTCTTGTACTGCAGGCCTATAGTTCTATTTATAGTGCATGATTTCCCAATGCAACACAAAAAGAGTTTATAAAAGAGATTGAGTAATTTTTAAAGTAATGATTAAGTAATAATCTGTAGCACCAGTTCTTAAATAGAACTGAGTCTAAAATTAATGGTCCCTCAGTTCCCAGCCCATTACACATTCCTTTATGTGAAGGAATATTATGGGGAAAATAGAGAATATTTTAATGGTGTTCAGAGTATGACCTATATCCCTGATCAGTTTTTATCCCACTTAGACATTCCTTGCTACTAGCTGGACACCACGCAAAGAAGTTCAAGAGCTTTGTCAGGAATAAGCTCTAGTAACCAAACCATATTCAGGAAAAATAATTGTTAGTAACTTGCAAGTTGGTCCAAATCTGAGCAGAGTGCTCTTTGCACAGTAAAAATTTGCTCTAATAAACATAGGGCAATGTGTAATGTGTAATGGATGCTCCAGAAACGTCTTCAGACACAGTCAGAAAAATACACGTAAGGGAAAGTATTTTACAGTCTGAATATGTGTTCTCATATCACATTCTATGAAATTTTCTGCATTTTAACCTCAGAGTTGAAGTCTGTATTTCACGTTGTTCTATGAAATTTTTCATATCAAGTCGATGGAATAAATCTTGCCTTTTAGAATTTCTTAGACAGAGAGTATTAGAAAGTGTATGGATTAGTCCTGACTGCGTAAGTTGCAGCACAAAATGTTTTGAAAAACTTTGGGTTCTTTTGTTTGTGTATTGTATATTCACTATTCTAAATTATTCACTGCAGTTCTTGGCCTGTCAACAATTCAGAAGCAGATTTTATAAGTACTGACAAATGAGATTCAACTTTTGAGGCAGTTTGCTTAGTTGTAACTAACTATACTGCTTCTACATTATAGTTCTTGACCAAAAGTGAAGAACACAATTAGAGTTCCCCCTTCCAAGCTGAAATTGCAAGGGTTATTTAGGTAAGAAGAATGTAATTTCCTGAGCTGGCATTTGTCCAGTGTATGTGGTTTGACCTCCTTCTAATGGAGATTTCTTTATTTAAAGTAGCAGGGTACAATCAAAGACTAAGTGTATTTTCAGAAAAAGAGGTGAGGAAGTGGAAACAGGGAGCACCAATAAAGAATTCTGATCAGGAATGAAACACCTAAAAGTGTATTGAAACAGTGTTCTACAGTGCTTTGATTAATCCCAGGCTGGTTTAACTCATGCAACTGGTACTTACAAGGCAAATAATATGAGCTGACGCCAACCAGTCTCATGTTTTCATTAGGATAAGCCATTATTACACAGTATTTCAGATGTATTGAGCACCAGTGAACTTTCTGCTTTCAGGGTGTGGTGGTGCAGTGCTCGGTTCTCCCATGGGCTCAGGCACCCAGGCTTAAGCCTTACTTTAGGCTTGTGCAGATTGTCCACTAACCAAGTGAGCTATAAATGAGTAGCAGATTATTGAGGTTGGGAGTAAGTGTTGCTGCCTACTTCTTTTCTGTGTGTGTCACTGGCTGGTTAAATGGGAATGCCTTTAATGTCAGATTTGTGATCAGCGAGCAAGAGCTGGACTGAAGTTGAACTCTTCCAAGGCATCCAGTTCAGGGAAAAAAAATGAACCGCTGTGTTTTCCCATCTACCACTTTAAACCCTACTGTTTCAGCAGCCTCAGATAAAATCTGCCTTCCTTGGGCTTATCATGGAACTAACTGGAAGCTCAGCAACACTTTTACTTTTTGGAACTTTCTGAATGACTGAAAAAGCCAATGCTCAGAAATATATAAATACTTCATCTCCACCCCCCTGCCCCAAGTAGGTGAATATATAAGTGGGTTTCACCATCATCAATGCAATGGAAATCCTTACTGTTTTCTTAAGTTAACAATGTTTTTGATGCCTTGTGTTTGATAAGAGAAGTCACATTCTCATGTCACATGTGTACATGCATTATCACTATTGCTTACTATTACTGATAGCGTGTGAAGGTAAGAATTCTCATCAGTTCTAGTCATAGATCAGATTAACCTTGCTGTGTGTTAATTATTGCTTTGTTATTTAACCAGATATTGCAGGATGAGTTTCACTGCAAAAATCTGAGCAGCCTGAAAGACAGCCACAAAAGGAAATGCTGGTTATAGGTCAGTGTAGGAACGAAGAGACTGCTTTACTTTAGTCAGTGGTTATTCAGGTATCTATCATGAGTTTTGAGCAGTGTGTCTAATGAAAAGTGGAAAAAGAAGAATTGTACAGATCATGATTGGAATTTGTAAGGGGTCTGGAAGACAAAAGCCTGTGTAAAAATAGACATTGCCACTGAGATTAAGGCCAATGGCTGAAGGACAGATAGAGAAGACTAGGGGAGGTGACCAATTTAGAATTATAAGGAAGAGAAAAGCCATTACAGATTTGTGTAATTAAAGGTGACATAGGAAACCGTCAGAGAAGGCAGAAATCCCTAGCCTTTTGTTTAAGGTGACGTAAGATTGGTGGAATGGAAAGAAAATGGCACATACAAGACAGGTCAGCTTTAACTTGTTCTTGAGACCAACACAGCACTACATTCCAGGGTAAAATACCTAAGGGTTAGACCTCTCTTTCCACAAGTGAACCATCTGAATGAAGGTGACTCATTCATTCCAGGGGGAGAGTTATATAAGTGCAAATGGTGGAATGATGAGAGAAATGGAGTTACTGAGAATCGCTTCTTTTTTTCATTTGTAAGTTAAGTGCTGTATATGAGAATTTTAAGAATGTATGGGCAAAAGACCCTCTCAAGATGTCAAGAGGAAGCTGGCTTTTAGGTGTTCCTTTCTTCTTCCTTTCCTCTTCTCTGTCTTCCTCTCCCTTCCTCCCTTTTTCTTCCTTCTTCCCTCCTCCTTTCCCATCTTCCTCTTTTCCTTTCTCACACTGTGGAGTTTTTTTGAGTGCCATGGCAACATCTCATCAAAAGCAGCAAGCTCAGAGAAGGTGCTCAGGTCATTCTCCCAACCTGCTCAATGAAACCAATTGTTTCTGTGCACTGCTTTCTCACAGTAGTTGATTCTTTGTTGATAAAGAAGGGTCAACATATATAATCAGATTTGTGCTATTCCTTCCCATGATCAAAAGGAGGAGGTTCCTTCTTCCCTCATTTGAAATCTCTGCTGAAGTACACAGTCAGCAAACCTGCCTGCTAAGTGCCTCTACAATTGTTATAAGTTTGCAGATTTTTTCTCTCCTCCCTCTCCTCTGCCACCCTAGGTAAAACCCAAAGCTGCTGCCTTCTATCAAAACTCATCCAGGAATTAAACTAAAAGGAAGAACCTCTCTGTGTATAATTCCAATAATGAAGAATTACGGCCTAAAACGCCTTCTTGTATTTCAAAAAAACATTCAAAAAAACATGCTTAAAATCAAGATTAGCTCCATCAAGAAGCAGTAAATTCAACAATAAGATTTAATCTCTGTGGCACTCAAAAGACAAGATTCAATTATATTCTGTGATCTTAATTGAATTACAACCCCTCCCCCCAAAAAGTAATGATATTATTTTATATTTTCTCCAAGTCCAGCTTACTTGGATTGAAAAGAATTAAATAAGCCATGATTTGAGAAAAATATGTTTGTTTTTGCTGCCTAATAATTCACAGCTTTGAGGAGAAGCTAATATCCTTTAAGTAAAAGACTAATATCTATCCATGGAAGTGCTTTTTTTGACCCATCTGGTTTGTCAGAGAAGTCTCCTACCTCTGATATTTATACAATATCATGCAAATGTCAAAATCTGAATGTCATCTTCAAAGACCCTTTTATGTCAGGCAACCCCTTTATAGGGAAAAAATAAACAATTTTATGTATGCATGCTTGATGCCAGTCCAATTAATAAAAGCCTTTTTTGCTATGCTTGGCTACAAGCAAGTTTCTCTTTTGAAAATGAACAGAGGGAGAATGAGATAAAAGGTCTGTATTGTTTCCTTGCAAATTTTACAGTTTCATTTTTAATTTGTGTTTGGATGTGAGGATCTTGGTGCAGATGGTGTGATAGTCCACAGTATGTTCTGAGAACCTGAAATGATAACAAAGATATGCAAATTGAGAGGGTGCTTTGGATGAAAGCCAGGATATCCAATTTCACAATAGCTGAAAACAAATTGATGTGCCCAGCAAACTACTCAGAGTAGCACTAGGAAATGTAACAGTGCCAAAACAAATTATATTAATGACCTGAGCAGTTTGTTGAATTCTATTGGCTAGCTTAATGGTGGTTACATTTGTCTCCATTGGCACTTCATTTACTGCACAAAACAACTTTTGTAAATGAAAAAAAAAAATCCTCCCGCCCAAAACCCCCCACACTTAACGAAAAATCAGTATTGGTAATTGTAAAATAAAGTTATACAAGAATTATTTTTTCATCTGAACAATGTCCGGCATATTTAATGCAACACAAATTGAAAAAATAGATACTCCTGTAATTAAAAAATAAGAGTTGAAATTATTTCTATGAGGAAGTACAAATCTCATCGTCTTTAATGTTTCAATCTAGATCAGCATTACATTTGATATTAACAAAACAAATGATAACATATTTGATAGGGAAACCTAAATGACGTGCTTTCAAAGAAAATATTTGAGTGAAAAGCCACTCTCTGGAGTAATTTTGAAACAGTAATGTTATTCACATTTTTGCCAGTGTTAAAATGAGAACCTGAGCTCTTGGCTGTCATTTCTGTCTTCCCCTCCTCCTTTCTTTAAATGAAAGATTCCTGTCTCCAAGTGAATCACTTTAAACAGACTTTTAAAAATTGTTCCTCTCCTAAACTATGTTTAAATGGATGAGGAAAAAAATCTGCCAAGTATATTTGTAGTTTGAGTATCCCTTAACAGTTCATATATTTTTATATGAATAACTTCTTTCTAGGCAGAATGAGAAAATCAAAGATACTTTCAGTTTTCATAAAATCATACCAGCAATGCAGTGAACTGAACACACCTTTCACATATTTCAGTACTTCATATTAAATCCATAATCTGAATCTTTTTAAAGCCTGATTTTGGATTTGATTCCAAACACATGAACACTTTTTATTTACTAATACTATACCTAAATCGGGTCCAGCAGTGGAAAAAATAGACTGAGATTTGATCTTTCTCTTCCTGCAGTCAATAGGCCATCTCCCCAGCTAGCATAAGAAATACCAGAGTTCCAACGGAGAGATGCCAGTCTGAGTCACTCAGACACCAGTGAACTGCATACTTTGTTTCGATTTCTAGAAATATCACTAATCCTTTGTCCATCTAAAAAACTCTGAGGACCTTTTATAAAATACTATATCAAAGTAAAAATAGAGGCAGATGCACAACCCCTCCCCCCCACTGTGTACAACTGTAAATTAAAGGTCTTAAAAATGGGTATTATATGTAAAAACATTAAAATATGAAGCAGTTACCTATCAATTGCGGTTTTATTTTAATCTGTCACAAGAATGAAAACAAATACTGCCAGGGAATTCATCAAACATTCAGTATGAAGATGATGTGCTTCAACTCCTAAGTATGACCTATTACATATATTTGCTTGTATTTGTCTTAATGCCACAGAACTGTTCTTGTGAAAATCACTTTGCATCCATATTTTGCACTTCTGCTGACTTTCGCCTTTCTGGTACAGAATCTATAACTAAGAAGTAGGTAGTTCAAGACAATGCCAATACAGTAATTGCAGTTACTAGGATTTCACAGTTAAGCATAAAAAAGACCTGCAAAAAGCAAACCCATAAACAGGTAAAAAACCCCAACGCTCTCCCTGGCAAAAAAACCCACCTCAACACACCAAACCCCTTGGTACATGTTTTGTTTGCTGTCATTTTGTTTCAAGTTCTTCTATCAAAATATGTATCCATAAGGATCCTTCTCCACAGCTGAATTCATCCTATCTGGCAGAGAGCGATGTTTCAGTAGCTACTCCTGCGCTACTCCTGCACTTGGCCTGAGGCCGGAGGTGTTTCTCACCAGACATTTGTCATGGAAGAAAATTGATGTGGAGTTGTGGTAATTCAAAGGGAAATGAGGTGGACTGAGTAAAGCGAGCTGAGAAAAAGTGAGAAGGGTGTGTAACCTCCTCTTTGGTCCCAAGGGACTTACTCAGAAAACACAGCCCAGGTATATAGCTCCTGGATCTGTGATATTGGGAAGCCTCTACTTGAAGCTGATAGTCACAGGGCAGTTGCTCCTTTATATGAATAATCATCATGTTTAAAATCTTCATGGCCTCCCCCTCAGAAAACAAACCGCATCTCTATGACAGGATAGCAATCACATATGCCACCAACAAAATGTGTGGTAACGACCCACATCCGTTCCTTGAGCCTTCTTGTCTTCTTATGATAACAGGAGGAGATGATCTGGCTCTGTGGTTTTTAACTCATCCAACATTCAGAATGATTCATTGAGTGAACACAGATTTTAGGAGGTAGGTTCAAGGTTTCTTTAGTTAGTGGCATGCCCTGCATGAAAATATTAAAGTTTCTCTACAACAGGTTGGAAGGGGGAGATGACAACACAAGCCAGCCTGGGAAGTCCCTAGGCTTACACGACTGATCAGCAGAGGTGGGAATCAAAACAGATGCTTTTGAAAAAACTCCTCAAGAAAAATGTACGTACTGTTTAGCATGAATCCCTTTTTTAAGGCCTGTGTCTCCATTTATTTTGCTTTTCCGCTTATCACACCAAGAGCCCATGCCCTCCTAAGTGTATCACTGCAAAGCAAGAAGTGGGTTAAAGGGAATGGAGAAGTAATAAACCTGTGGACTTTACAATTTAATACTGTTCACCACTTTTTCTGTGATTTTTCAGAAGAGCTTTGTGGATGTTAGTTAAGTAAAACCCAAAGGGTAAGTCTACCCCTTGCATCCAGAGGTGCTGGGGTTACCCAGCAGTGCAGTGAATCCTGCTGCCCTACTGCAGAACCAACTTTGCAAAGTGAGGTTGTGCTGGAGTTTCAGGAGGTGCCTGGAGAGCAGGTCTGCTAGGCCTCCCTATGCAGCCGGTTACGCCAGCGTGCTACTGGGACCTGTTCTGTTGCAGAAGGTGCACATCCAAGGGCAGCTTTCATTGCAGCAGGTGAAGAAACACCTGCTCCCCACTACAGGCACAAAATCAGGTCAGGGAGCAACAGCCCCAGCTGAGACATCCCCAGCTCTCCAGCGGCAGGTTGCAAACCCAAGATTTTCATTGGGGAAACTGGAAATAGATCTTCTTGCAAGAAATGGATAGTGTCTCTTTTTAACGGAGCACTCTCAAGCCTGAGGTGCCTGTTCCAAATGCTCTCATCTCCCACTGACTTCATTCCTCTGCGTTACTCCCACGCTCTCCTCGGTAGGTGTGCAGCACTGAGTCGTTTATATGTTGAATACAATATGTCTGAGAGTAGAAGTTTGGCTTTTCTAATTAGGCACCATGCTATTTTAAAATTCTTTTTTCATAGTGAGATGAAGGTGTAAGTGTGAACTTGATGCACATTTGTCAAAGGAAATAATAATAATAATAATAAAATCCTCACAGAGCGATTAATAGCTTTTATTAACTGATGTAACTGTGTAACAGTAAAGTATAGGTTTTAGATGAGACCAGAAAATGACCCTTGGTAAAAAGCTTGCTAAAAGGAATACCTCAGAGCTGTCCATCAGTTGCACAGACGCACACAAATCCTGAGCAGCGAGGCAATGTACTCTCTGTCTTCATGCATAATACATACAAAATAGGTGAAGTGGTATGTAAAGTGAATTTTAATTGGTTATAATTGTCATTTCATTTAGTAAAGTATTGTCTGGAGACCAGGATATCAATTAGCACTCTATGGACTCTGTTACTTATGAAAATATGCATATATAGAGATGATGTGCTCTAGCAGCAGATATACTTTAATTAAGAAAGTGGTACAGTAAATTAAAGACCTTTAAAGTATTAATTAATTGGTGTATAGATCAGTTCTGAGTTTCGACTTGGTAAAGTTAAAAATCACTGCACCTGATTTAAATGAGAGGAGAAATGCATATTCTGTGTTGTTACTAGCTTTTAAAAGGTGTTCATTGCCAGAACCATGTTAGCTTAAGTATGAAATGCACCTTGTCTCTATACAGTGCCGAAGTTTTTTCTTAAGTTGGAGCTGTTTAAAGTTATCCTTTGTTCATATTAAAATATCTACCAGAAATATTTTGTCAGAAGTCTTTATCCTGCTCTTTTTGTATATGTCCTTAATATTCCTTGGTATTAATAGACATTCCGGCATTAAAAAGGTATAGAGAAGCAATTGATGTATTCTGTGTCATTATTAAATTGTTAGTAACCAAGGAAGGTGGTTTCGGTTTAGGGTTTTTTTTCCTTCTTCTCCTTTTCCATGGAGGATGAAGAAGGACCTGTCCCTTTTTAACCACTTGCTTTGAATGACTTCTATACCAAATATAAGTGAGAAAAGAGGATGAATGTCACCTCTCTTCTCTTCCTCCTCCTGCCGATGCATACTCCTTCTTTTGATTGACAGCTACTAATAACCTTCCTGCCCTAAGTGCCATGGAGACACTTTATTAGGACAAACAGCCAAGGAAATCTAGGAATGAAGCCAAGCCTGCAGTGAGTTATTATCGGGCTTGTATTTATCTCAGCTTTGTAATTTTTTTCAGTGATATGCAAATCCTGAAATAGATCTTCTTCTGCTGAAGGACAGGTCCCTCTGTTAATTGATCCACTGAGATTCAGCCTAACCTCTTTTAGCTATCAGCCAGGGAAACAGGCTACATAAAAGAGTCTCAGTGCTGTATACAGTTCACATAAATTCACTGTGCATTCTACAAGGAAAACTTCTGCACCGAAAAAGCATTTTTAGTTCCTGAACATATTTTACATATCAGTGTTATCTGCATAACAGATCAAACTGATTGTTTATTTGTTTATTAGATATGTATGAGGGTGCACTTTTATAATCAAATGTGATTTTAGATGGAGCTTGCTTTCTTTCTGGAATAATACACCACATGCCTGTATTGTAAAAACACATTAAATCAAATTCAGACATAATGCAAATGCATTTGTTCAAAATCACCTGTTTTTTAAAAAAAAAAAAATAAATGTTGTATTACAGAAACATTTTATTACTGAGCAATTTGTCTGTTTGAGAATTGGTAACACAGGTGCATCTCCTACATGCCTGGAGATTCTGCAGACGTTTTTTTATTTCTTAGTGGAGATTTGCAGCAAACAGGTAACATTGTTTCAAATATAGCTTTTAATAGCATATTAGTAGCATCATAAGGATGGATTTATGACCGCTTTGTCTTTCTGTAGGGATAGGTCCATCTAGTGAGCAATTTATTTGACAGAGAGCAGAATTTGTAACAAAGGGAAATGTTCAGGGAAACACTAATAATAATAATAATAATAATAATAATCATAACAAAAACAGTAATATCAAGGAGTCCAGAATGAAAAGGAATCAGCATATTTTCACATTTATGTAGCATGTCTCATCCATAAGAATCCTGAAAATCTTCATTAATCCCTAGTATAGTAACACCAGTACAAGTATAGCTATCGCTGAGGCAGGGAAGGTAGCCCTGAGAAGGGCTAAATTTGGAGCTGGATTCAAACTCTCCTGAAGAGTGAACTGGGATCAATAACGCTCACAGAGCGTGGACAAGCTTTCATTTTGACACCTCATCTAAACCACAGCCACATGAAGAAGTACAGGGGAAATCTATTACCAAAACCTTCCCAGTGTCTCAACCTGAGAGAGAGAACGATGTGCAGTAATGAGGTGTGAGGCATGAAAGCCTGTGCTCTAATCCTAGTTCTGCCCACCAAATTATGTCATGGCCTTGAGCAAGTCATTTCACCTCTACTGCTTTAAAAGGAGGATGATAAGCCTTACAAGGCTCAGTCTATGATTCGTACTCAAGTAGGTGTTTGTAAAGTGCTTCCAATATGTGAAATACTTACTGAGGTATGAATCACTTTTGTGAGCATGACCATAGTACCTGGAGTGTGGAGCTTCTGAAGGGGTAGCATTATTAGGGTTGGTGAGGATACAAGGGAATCTGCATTTCAGCTTAGATCTGAACCTCCACAAATATTGAAAATAAACACTTCCACAGGCAAATTTCATGCCTTGTTTCTATGTCTCCAATAAGATAACGGGAGAACTAGACAGGAACATCTTTACATGTTAGGGAGCTGAGATCTAGAATCAATGTCCAACTGCAGCACTTCTGGACATGCGTAAGTCTTGCTGATTTTAGTGGTATTGTGAGCCATGCTTATAGCTGATGTTTAGGGTTGACAGGGATAGAGAACACTGGAAGTCAAAATTGAACTTCTGAATTACTGGGCTGTTTGGAGGCATTTAGATGTATCTTCAAACTTAAATGCTGTTTAAAGTCTAGCTTTTCTAAATAAGTAGATTTAAAGATGAATTTTACATTTTTAGCTAACCTCTGTTCAACTGCTTTATTTTTTCTATCTGTCCTCAAATTTTCTCTCATTTACTGCACAGAAGTCAATTCACCAAGCAAAGCAATGATTAGCAAAACTCAGTTTTGTGTAACTCACATCTCTGGTGGTGCAACAGCAGCTCTAGATAAAATGTCTGTGTTACATTAAAGGTATGGTATGACAGCTTGAAAGATGTCAAATAATAATAGATTGTGCACATGATTACTAAATTGACTTTGCAGGAGTTTAGTCCTTTGCGTTTTTCTGGTTGAGGTCATTCCCAAGTAATGAAGATCTGAAATTAAGTTATCACTCAGTCCTCTTCAGATTTCTCTCTCTTTTTCTTCTCTGCAATGTCATTCTTCCATTTCCTCTTTGGTGTGTTAGTGATTTGGAGGAATGTCTAGCACAGGACATCACTTCAGGGCCTAGGGCTCTGCAGAGCAGCAAATGCATTAACATGACATTTTAGAGATATTGCGGAACGGGGTATTCATTTAAAAACATTCATGTTGCACGAATCAGTAGTAGGATCTAGTAGATATTCTCTTCCAAAAAAGATCTTGGAATGTAGATTTTCAATCTACTATTTTTTGACAGAAATTATAACTCTAGAGAAGAGAGACCACAACAGTTTTCTGAAGTGCTAGTTTCATAACAAGTTTTCCTTTCTGTGACTTCTGTTATGTTTGAACAAAACTCATCCAGCTGAAATTAGCTATGTTTTTGTGCCTAAAACCAGAAATTTCGCAGGATTTTTTGGAAGCAATTATTTTTTATACATGAAATGACAGTAAAAGGCAGGCATCTCGCATTCTGGGGAATTTTTAATTTAAATGAGGGGGGGGTTTTTGTGCAGATATATCAGGACAAGCAAATAAAATTGCAACTAAAAGATACACAAGCAGAAATTCAGCGCCTAAGTGTACAGGGAAATGATAGTGTATGCACAACAAAAGCACTAAAAGGTTACTGTACGAACCTATACCTTATAATGTTAGATGCTACAAAACCAATTAATTGATAGAGTTCCCCAACTTGATCCTCTGAGGATGGTGATTTTTGTATGGAATCCTTGTGAGGGCTTATTCTTGTATTTCTCTTTTTGGTATTTGATTTGTTGCAAACTAACTAAGATAATCTATGATAGTTTTAAAAAACAGACAGCAATTTTATATCTATCTCTTTCTCCCTCCTTCCCTCTCTATTACATATATAAAATGATCTGTGTATACACACATACACATAAGTATGCATATATATGTGTATATATAGGTATATATACATATATGGGTATGTATATATTTATATATACACACACTAATAGTCAAGCATACTGTATTTGTTACCTTACTGAAAATATTAAATAGAAACCATATATTCAGTCTTCAATAATAAGGTGGGGTTTTTTTGAAACAGTTGGCAAGGCTATCCTGGCTTTTTTAGGATCACAATTAAGCTAGTGTTGAGTGTTTTTGGAATAGCTCCTTAAGTAATGAATAAGTGAGAGAATATTATGACAAAACAGTGCTGTCTTTAGAAATATACTAATAAATAGGACATGCTAATTTTGATTAATCAGGTTAGTTACAGGCAATAAATATATAACAACTTCTAGAAGAGATGAACATCTAAAAAATCACTTTTTCTGGAAGCCATAAACCTCACTAATTTTGTATTTATTTTAGTTGACATATAGAGAGCTGGGCAGAGATACATCACTCCATCAGAGTTGGTCTGTGAGGGTAAATAGTTTTACTGATATTGATTTCAAACCTAAGGCAATGCCAAGGTAAAAAGGTAGCACAATTTAATCTGACCAAAGCAAAACACAGTGTATTTTTTTTATTGATACTGCCTTTTATTTTGTATCTACTCACAATAATCTGAGAACAAGGGAAGTGTCAAAAAAAAGCACCTTTTAAAACTCAGGACATCAGAATAAGGCTAGTCAGCTTTCCTTCGTGGACAAAGTGAGAGCCAAGTGTTCTAATCCTTAAAGTGTGAGGAAGTAAAGGTTTCTCAAAGTCAGGGCAATACAGCAGGTGACAGAGAGCACATAGCCTACAGGCACGTCTACAGGCCATTCCCGGTTTCCTCACACACGCTGTTAAAAGGATGTTTTATCCCGAGGCAAAGTTACACTGAAAGAGTTAAAAACCGCTTTAAAATATCGAATGTCATGTCACAGCACTTCAGAAACACTGCTGAAGTGTTGCAAAGCATACAATGTTTTTCCTGCACTTTATTTATCTTGCCTAAGAAATCACGCGTAAGCCTGGTCCAGAGCTTGCTTCAATACTCAGCGCTTTTCCTTGTTTTTTTTAAAAAATATTTTTATTTTGTTTTAGCACTGACATCAATAAGCTTTAAAATAAACTAAATAATTTCAGTATCCCAAACTGACTAACATTAAGGATATTAAAATGGCCTTCCAGTTTAGGAATAGCTTGAGCCACTTCTCTAACTGTTGAAGATTGACAGCAAGTCTGTTGAAAACAATGGTGCTACATGGATTTACATCATCCAAGGTGCTGTCAAAAGATATTTTGAAGAAAAAGAAAGAAGAAAATAAATCTAAAAAAGCATGTAAGCTAAAATGGAAAAAACCCTAGCATTTCACAAAATCTGTAATATATGAAAGGACACATGGATTCTCTTGATCTGAAATACCAGGTAACTAACAAACACTAATCTAATATTCAGACTGCTATAATTGATGATAGTGCTACAATAAGAAAATGAACAAAAACCTTATTTATGTCTGGATAGTATGACCTAAGACCTTTGCCTGCTCTTTGAGAGTGTCTCTGTATAAGCAGTTAGTCAGAAGCCTGACTGAAAGAACTGTGAGGAAACAGGCGAGTGTTGTAGACCCATCAGTATCTCTCACAAATAGCGAGTAACAATTCTTGGATCTATAATAGAATAGAATCTGTCGGGGATGGGGGGAACATTTAGTCTCTGCACATACATTTTACAATCTGATGAAAGCTGTCAAGAAACAAAGTGTTCTAGCTGTCTGAGCCTGGGAGCAGGCTAAGGGGGAGTTGCTCTTGCAAGAACAAGGCAAAACCAAGTACTGTCACTATTCACCATTCAAGAATAGAGGAAACGGGTTTGCAAGTCCAAGAGGACAGGCTATGGAGGGATGTATGCCTAAAGCAATTGTTGTTGCTTAAAGCTGACCCCTGAACAAAGCAGAAGTCTTTCCAGGCTGATTTTTTGTTTCCTGACCCTAACAAACTGTATTCATGTAGTGCAGAGTTCGCAGATGTGTATAGCACATATAGTCACAGCCAGTTAGCCAAATCACAGTGGCCAAGCCAGGCTCTCTGCTCAGAAGAGTTTATCTGTTTGTTACCTTATGGCTTTTGCCAGACAGAGCTTTGAGCCTGATTTAAGAAAGGGAGGAACATCTTCCCAGAGCTACGTAGCATTTGGAATTATAGAATCACAGAATCAATTAAGCTGGAAAACACCATAAGTTCTTAGAGTCCAACTGTGAGCTTAACACTGGGTGGGAGTTGCATTCACATGGAGGTCAGTTCTTAATAATTCCTCTCCAGAACTTGTAGACAAGTCCTCTAGCTTCCTATATATAGGTAGAAAATGAGGATAAGGGTCTTTGAAAGTGTCTCTACACACAATCCTGACTAATTGAAGGTGGTCTAACATAGATAAATATTACAATCTTTGCTGCTGCTGCCAACACAGTTAATGCTGACTCTAAAAGCCCTATTTAATGTGAAACTATGGCCCATTATGTAGCTCTTAACTGGAGTAAAACCATCATGCATGTTCAATATAAACAGTTTACTATGTTAAGTTGTAACAACATTTGATTTTTGACAGTCTGGGTGTTTCCAAGCTGACCTTTTTCTATTTCCCAAATTTTAACAACACCTTTGGCTTGTACAGTTCCCAAGAGTATCTCTTCTACACATTATATAACTTGTTTAGTTTAAGTTTTACTCTACACAGCAACCTGAAATTGCTTTGTCACCTGTTGCTGCATCCATCTTGTTCGCCTCAGTAGCCTGAAACAGCATAACCTGAAATGCAAGCATGTTTCTACAGAAAGATGAGAATCCCTCTGGCTAACCTGACATACTCCATGTTGGATCATCCTAGCTATCATATACAAAAACTGTCAGAAATCATAGTAAGGCCCAAATATATACAGCTTCGCTTATGTGGACCAGCTATCAAGCCATGATTACTGTCATGAATTGCATGAGTTATACAGGAGAGTAGGAGTTGTTGGGTTTTGTTACAAATAACGTACCTGTCAGTGAAGTGAAAGACACGCCACTTCCAAAAAGGTGATATATGACATGTTTTTCACTTCACTAGGAGGGACAGAAGAACAAGTAAACTATATGTTTCAAAGTGAGTTTCTTCCTATTGTTTTCCACAAGGTG
The DNA here is from genome assembly GCA_033558235.1 of Neomorphus geoffroyi. NCBI lineage: Eukaryota > Metazoa > Chordata > Aves > Cuculiformes > Neomorphidae > Neomorphus > Neomorphus geoffroyi. Next base: position 32,822,728 of record JAUMJM010000005.1, on the reverse strand, counting down.
ATCCAATCAGCAAAGAAAGTGTATTTTAGCCTATTTACAAAATATAATATGTTGCTTGCTGTGCTGTATTTTCATCTGTGGAAAATACAAATTAATAAAAGACGATATAAATGAATGCAACTCTTTTTGTTAATAGAATCTACAATGTAGTCCAAGCCCAAAGCTGAGCTTTGCTGATCTGCATGAGGAACCTGGAGAATTTGAAAGACTGAAGCATGGTTGCACGTTGCAGGCACTGCTGTCACCAGAAAAATCTTTCAGTCTTCTGGCAAAAAGTCTGTGTTGTCTCAAGAGCACCCATGGACATTTTTTCACAAACTCATTCACTGTCTCCCTTTGTCTTCCACCTCCTTTTTCTTCCCCACTCTCCTTAGCAAGATTTTCATACTTTTTTTTTAGTTGCTGTTTTTATTATTCTATGAAAAACAATTTAGTTATATTCAGTACCTTAGGTATTTTACTAACTTTCCACAGAATATTCTGTACAACTGCATCCATAATTGAATAATCTAGGTTTCACTTGAGGGGAGCAGAAACAGATGGTTTGTTTTTAAACCATTGCTGAAATACAAATGCTTACTGTGCATAGAGAACTATGATTCAGAAGCTGCAGGAACCCAGTTCTAATCCCTGGCTTGTGTGCTCTGTTTGGTAACTGTCTTGCTGTTTGCAGCAGCGTATTAATTCTGAGAGTGATATACTGCTTTTGAGTCAAAGGAAGTTATAAAATGAGCCGGAAATATAGCAGATCAATAATACCTCCATAATAAATGTTTCACACTGGGTTTCATTATAAGTATCATATTCGCTCTTATGGCTTTGTACAGGAACAAATTTCATGATTACTGCCAAGGTACAAGGAGAAAACTTTCTGGAAAATATTCAGGCCATTAATCAAAGCATACTCAAGATATGGAGGATTACAAAACTATGCCAGAATAATGGGCTGCTACAGTGTGAATAATGATTGCAAAAGGATTTTTTTTTTAAACAAACCCTGATTTTCAAAAAAGTAGTTTGAAAAGTATTATCCTATGGGTATCTTTTCCTAGATAATTGCTTTGATCATCTAGTAATACAAGAATGTCCTTTGTGGGAGGATTTGTTTAGCTGAACACTCTAGAGGTTCAACCTGGGCTCTCTTAAGCACAATAGAAAGAATAAGAACACAGAATGTGCAATTCATCTAATCCCAAGGTAGACTTCTACAATAAATCAGATGATTCACCAAACCCATCTGTAGTCTTGGTATCTGGATCAATTCAACAGGAATGCATGTTCCAAATGAATAACAGGTGAGAGTGCCCTCTGTACTGGAACTGAGCTTGGCATACATGGGAATGGAGATCTGCCACATCTAGCAAGGCTTTCCTCACCGCAGTGCAATTCAGCGTACAAAATAGGTTATCATCTGCACATGTTCCTCCTTTCATCACCCTAAAATTTTTGTCACCTGCTCTTCAAACATTGGATGATCGTTTATGGACAAACATCCTTGGTGCAACAGGTATCAGGAGCACCTCACACATGACTGGGATATTTCAACAACAGCTAAAAAGAGTAAGGAGCACGTATGCGGTGCAATGAGTGTGTTACCTTGAGAGCAATCAGTACCAGAAAGTTTGAAGTTACCAGAGCTGTGTCTTTCACTACCTTTCTCACAGCCACAGGCAAGGACATAACTAGAAGCACTGGCAATGAGCCTCAAAACTGCTGGCTGACTAGTGATGAGTTCAGTGTTTTAAACATCAGTTTCTGTTTAATGAGTGTCTAATTTCTGTATTTACATCTGGTAACTATTTAATAACACCTGTATTCAACTACAGTGAATTAGATCTCCTTCCTCTAGGCAAATACATTTTATTTTAGGTATTTCAGGCAGGATTCATATGCCTATCTGTAGCAATCTAGAGTTCACACAGTCTTAGGGTGTAGCAACTATTCTCCTCCTTCTATGAAAGGAGGGAGAGAGAGAAAGAGATTTTTAGTGCTTGACTTATCCTAGAAAACCACCTTCATATGAGACGAATTGCCTTCTTATCATTGATGGTAAGAGGAAGTTGGATACTCACTTCAGCTGGTGCCTGCAGCTGACCACAAATCAGAGGCTGGTGTCAGAGAGGATGAGTCCCATGACAGAAGTGATAATGACCTCTCTAAACCCTGAAGAAAACAAAGGATTCCCATAGAAAATTATATTGTTCCATGGAGCTTTTTTCTCATTGAAAATTAAGGACCATGTTCTGACCAAATTTATTTTTCACCTTACTGTGCCCAAAACGACTCATTTTCCTGAAAATGTAACCCTGATTAAGGTTATCATTAACTTGCATAATACACGTTAGTAGTGGTTGAAAAAGTTAGTCTAACCTAATCACCTAAAGTTTCAGAAGGATCCATTGGTCATTACATTTTTTCCTTAATCCTCAGTTTTCGTGCTTTCCTCATTTCTACCATTTTCACATTATATTTCTTCTTCTACAGTCCTTCTGTCATTTGCATTTTCTCTCTTCCATGCAACAGAGAAGCTTCTCATTTACAAGCTGACACCTGTGGTTTTGAATAGCACCTTTTAATATAAGTTATATGAATGAGATGTGCTGCATGATTTTTCGGTGTACCTCACACAATAATTGACCTCACATAGATAATCAGTTATTCATGGCCCCTTGCTTTAAAAAGGGTCCTAAACAGCCAACCACAATTTAAAGGCATATTATTCTGCCTTAAACACATTTGCTCACAGTACCTTTCACAAGTTATTGGCCATTTTCTTTCCCAGAATTAAGGATTATTGAAGCTTGCGCAACGAGAACTTTGTTCTTCATAACTCATCCTCTTACTTGCTTATGCAATGAAGCATTATAATGTGCAGATAGTTGCTTCAGAGGACTTACGACTTCACTAGCTGTACAAAGACTAGGACAAAGACAAGTCAAGAGGAAGGAAAACATTTACAACATAATGAGAAGGTAAATCAACTTACATTTGCTGCAAATAGGTTGATGGAAAATACCACTAATGTTCCCTTTTAGCTGTGAAGATAAGGTGCTTCTACAAGTCCTTTTTCAATTATAATGCAGTAATTTTTGTGGTCTTGTTTTTGTGGTTGAATAGCCCAGACTTTGCATATCTGATTTCTGATCTTTAAACAGATGTTAGAAGTTGGAAAATAAAAAAACAAACACCCTAGGGTAGGGAGCAGACAGGTGAAAATTCCTCTGTTTAGAGGTCCCCCACTAGGTACTTGGTTTGGGGCACTTGCTTGTAAAACAGCCCAAACCCTCTACTGAGGTAGCTAGAGTTACGTGCATCACTGTTTTGCATCCTAATTTCCTAAAGTAAGAGAGAAGAATTAATAGCATCTACCTATGGGCATATCCAGAATGGCAAATGAGGTGTGAAGCGAAGGATTACACTCTGGAAGTGAACCTTACTCAGTCAAAAATTGTGTCAGTTTTGCCATCAGATTTCTGAAAGCTCCCGGGTAACAAAAGCACAAGGAACTGCAGTGCCTGTTTACGTGTTCAGGGGTTAACACTCAGTGTGCTTATTAATTTCACCCCACTTACTTACTCCATCATGTTTGTGGGGTCTTCCATACTGGCCTTTTGTAGAGTGCTTTGAGATCTGCAAAAGAAAAGGAGCAAAATCTGCTAATTATTATTGTTATTGATGGAAGACTGCAATAAGCCTCAGCAGGTTTCGGATCAAAGCTTGAATTACTGAATATACTTTAAAGACTTCTTAAGTTTCTCTTAGCATACGTAAACAACACCAGAAAGAAAAAGGTATACACTGAAGCCTGAACAAAACTAGCAACTTCTCTTGCTATGTTTATCTCATATCCTTGGATGTTTGTTGTTTTTTTTTAAATGACCCTTGTACGGCAGGAGAAGAAAGAATAATATATGATTAATTTCTATTCTGAAGCTTTGTTTGAAAGGTGCTTTATTTGCATTAGCATTCATAATTACTTAATGACAAATCAGATATGGTTCATTGCTAGTAAGTGTAGAAACATGTTGTCTGAAGGATGTAGTTTAATTAGTATACTCCTAAAAACACGTCCCTCGTGACCATTGGATGTAATCATTATTTTATGTATTTAACTGTGAAATGTATGTTTACTCAGCAGGCTAGAGACCATCTTTTTTTTTTCCAAAGCTGTTTAATGGAATACTTTTAGACTTTAAAGAAGCCCACAAAATCTCCCCAACAGCAGGTATTAAATAAATAATAAAAAAAATTAAACCAACTATTATTGCAATGAAGCAGATATCTTTTTTAAAATATAACCAGCATAATATTGCACACATAAAACATAGCAGGAGGAGTAAATATGCAGGGAAGCTCATTTTAATTCCTCAGTTAATAACTTAGACAGAGGAGATGCACATTCTCCTAGATCAATGAGACAATTTGGGCATTCTTTTATTGTTGATTAGTGAATCTGAAATTGACCTCATTTCAAGGACATTGAGGGATTTCTTTTTCTCTGTGTTGTTATAACACAAGTGAATACTGGGAACAGTTTTTCTATCCAGGCTGCTGTAAAATCCAAGGATGCCCTTACTTTGTTGACATAGCAGTCAACAACAGTGACAGCAATTAAAGATCATCAAGACTTTGTGAAGAGGTCTCCGAAAGTCAAACAGACTTTTCAATAGTAATCTCTTTTTTCCTTAAGTCTCCCCCTGGAAAAGGAAGTCCTTCTTCATTGAGCATTTCCAGTGGGCTATGGGAAAACAGTTATGGAATCAGGTGTTATTCAAGCTGTGTAAGGGAATTGGCCCTGGTTTCACCTGCAAAGAGGCTACAATTAAGAGACAATAATTTTCCTCTACTCTTCTGCAATGCATATTTCTAGAATATTTGTATTTTTAGGATACATACTATAATTTTTAATATTTTAGTAAACAACTATTAATATTTTAAGATACATACTGCCTGGTTGTTCTTCTGCTTTATTATTTCTGCTCCTGATTCTTTATTTGCTTCAGGCTAGGACTGGTGACTTAGAGATAGGTGCCTTTCACCCCTGTAAGTACCAGACCCTTAGGTTTTAAAGTTTTCTCCACTTATCACAGTTTGCCTGTATTACTAGGCACAGGCATCCTCAAAGGGTTACTGATGTCTTTGTGCTTCTGCCACCCTTGCTTCCCAGCTACAGTACTCATGGTATCTGACTGCAATGCAGTGCCTCCAGCAATCTCCACCTTGATACAGTCATTCGCCTAGAGAAAACCTGGGTGCTGGGCAGGGATGAGAAGTATTTGCTTTCTGCTTGAATATCCCTTATATTTGGTGTAACTGTGTGACCTTTCACAAGTTATGACGTAAGAGGAGAAACATGTCTCCTCTCTTTGGCAGATTGTCACTGGGGCTGTGTCTGTACTTGGCATTATGAAGAGCAACTCATGACATTACATTAAAAAATAAGTAATAGATGAGCCCATTAATCTTGGAGGGTAACAAAGACATCAGTGGACTTTTGAAGCAATAGCATTATAAACGTAGCAGGACACTTCAGTACTTACTTGGTCCACCATGGCCTAGTTCTGCAGGGTTTGCTGAAGGAGGCTGAATGCTTTTCTCTCCCATCTTCCATGCAGGCCCTGCAGCCATCCATGTAGTTCCAGAGGACATAGACATTTTCCCAGTCTACATTAGTAGTTTGGACCAAGGCAAAAATTTATGTGTTTTATAATGCCAGTAAGCAAGCAAATACAATAAATGAAATACAAATTAAAACTAAAGTAAGAGTCCCTTTCAAAGCACACCAACTGAAAAATGTAAAGCACAGTCAAAATCCAAAATAAAAGGTGGTTTGGTTTTTTTCATCGCATTGTTCAGGAAATATGTCCTTTTGCTTTGTTTTTAATGATATGTACCTGAAGTATCACGTAACAAAATAGGGCATCTTACACAAATCTCCACAAAGAAAACTCTGTAGGGAATGACACAGGACACTTCCTTTCATGATGAAAAAAGAATTTAATATGCAAGAAAGTGCATTTCCTTAACTGAAAAACAGATTGAATAGCTGAAGCAGGGGTGTGTGGTTGAAGACTGCAGCTAGGAATGTGTAGAGAGCCTGTTGAAGGGGTGGAGGGCAGGTGGTACAGATTGGCAAGATTGTTGGGTGTGGGCTGTTAGAAATCTGTATGGGGAGTAGTCATGAGGGAGACAAGAAGTGTTGCTCACACCACAGAAAACTTTTTGAGGTAGAGGATGACTATCACAAAGATTCAGAGAAACATTTTGCCAGAAAACTTTGAGCTTTTATCTCAGTATTCAGGACATTTTCAAATTTATTCGTTCCCAGTCCTCTTGTTTATTTTTTTTTTAACAAAAAAACCCAAACCACCAAACCTTCTAAATTTAACTCATCCTCTGTTTTTAGGAAAAAAAATGAGGAGAAAAAATAGAAGGCTGCTGAAAGGCACCTAACCTTGAGTGTTTCTTTGTGTTTCTATATGCTCAGTTTATTTTTTGTTTTTTTGTTTTTTTTTTTTTTTATTTTGTTCTGAAGTGGAGGAGTAAGGATCATCCCACATGACAAGAAATGCACATTGAAACTAAAATGAGTCTACACGTCATAGGAGGTCCACAAGTCCAAATCTTCAACAGCAAAGTATCAGCTGCCTTGACATACAAAATTTCTTGTTGTTAGAACTACAGGTTTTTGGTGTTATTTAAAGAAAAAAAAATATTATTTTTTAACTTCTCATATGTCACTTTCAATGACGGACATATTTTAAAGACAATAACCAAAATCAAATTAGCAAGAATACAATTTTGTATCACTCATGCATGCATAGCAAGAAACAGTAAAAGAGGTATTTTTAACAAATAAAAAATGAGAACTCTGTATTTATACTGTCTTACCCATTCAGAAGAATATGATTTTATTGAATTAAAAGGAAAACAACAAACCTGTTTAAGAACAAGAACTGTACTTACTACTACTTGACTATGAAATGGAAAATGTCTAAGACAGATTATCAAACAGTGAAGACATTATATAAATTAGAAAGTTTTTCTCAATATTTCTGGATACTGAATACCCTATCCAATTGACCCAAAGCTGTCATGTGACCAGCAGCATTTGCAAAGGAAACCTATGTATTTATAGTCAGTATATTTTCCATTTAGTGAAAACATGAAATACTTCAAAAGTCAAGTCAATGGCATATTCTGCTTTGTTTCATCAGAGGTGCTTGTTCCATAGATGGTCTCCCTACAGCGAAAATCATTCACTTACTTTGCAGATTTCATCATCTGGCAACAATGATAGATAACTGATGGCAAGTCCTGTCACTGGCATTTAATGCCAGGAGCCTCACGAACATAAAGGAATTGAACTTTTCTGCAACTGTTTAAAACAATCCAGCTTGTACCAATGCAAAACCAACGCAAAAGCATAGAGATAGGGTTGTAGGTTATACGAAGTCTGTCCAGTGTTGACTTTGACAGTGCCCAATACCAGATCCAACAGGGAAACTGCATAAATGATACTTCTGCTTCTACATCTCCCTACATGCAGCAGCTTGTGTTTTGGGCATTTCCTAACTGACAGATTGTATTTGCGTCTTGTATTTGATGACCATGGACCTTTTGAACTACGTAGTTCCCCTCTGATGTTGGTATCTATTACAAAAGCAGTAAACATAATACACATTCTTTCTCTTGGCCACCTCAAACAACTTGCCCACTTATTCATGTTATTTCCTGTCCAGCAAAAAATCCATCAAGGTAAAGACTGACAGAGTTTAGTTATTCTCAGATGGGATCCCGTGGCTTTCAGTGTTCTTTGGGATCATGACTTTAGACGGAAAATACCATGATGGGAAGGCTTTTTGTAATTGTAGAGTTCCTAGCAAGATGATGGTAAGTACTATGTACAACCTGTGGTCATGATTACACAGTGCTTTGGTTTGAGAGAGCTGATATCGCTGCCTAACTTGTTCTACCTATTTCCACTGCAGATGCTATTTTTATTAACATAATTGCTTTATCTTCCTTGAAACTTTCCAAGCAGCCCTCAATTATTATTCAATAATAACATACGGTGGTCAGTTCAACAGGCTAATTATATGATGCAATGCCATAAAAAGTATTTCGTTTTATCACGTCTACATTTGTTGCCTTTTCCTTTCACTAAATGCCCTCTCTGTCTCACTGTAGAACAGAGCAATGAGGACAACCCACTGCTTTTCTCTGTACCACTCATTATTATATATGTCATCTCCTATTCTTTTTGCTTCACACTAAATAATCTTAATCTTTTCAGTTTCTTTTCAGATGAACACTCTCTATCCAACTAATATGTATTTTCTGCCCTTTTTCAGACCTTTGTTCTTCTACTGTATCTTTCTGAAATGTATCTGAAACCCGGTAGAGTATTCAACATGAGGATGTAACCTCCATTTATAGAATGACATTTTAATAACTCCTGTATTAGTCTCCATCCCCTTCTTAATATAGCCTAACATCTGAGAACCTTATCAAATAGTGAAATGTGAAGCAATTAAATCTATAATATGTAAATCTGAACCTGACAGTTAGGCCTATAAGAAAGATATTCTTTATATACAAAAAATAAAACTCACTCTGAATTAAGGGAACAAACAAAAGATGATGCATGGGAAATGATAAAGAGGATTAATAACAAGAAATGGCTGTAAGACCTTCATCACAAAATCCATGAGCTAAATTCTGCTCTCCATTACAACCCCAATGGATACTATGAACATTAGTAACCTGCAATTATGTTGTATAAAGGCTGCTGTGTCGCATTGTAATTAACATTCTTTAGGGTGACCACAGTAATTTTAAATGTTATCATTGAATATACAAATGAAAGTGGGAGGTGTTGAATATTCTATAGCAAAGTTGAAACTGATGCTGATTTTATATTTTCTTCTTTCATACCACATTGTGATAAGCAGGCCCCCACAGAAAGATTTCTTCCTCATAGAAGTGCAATCAGATGTAACTTGAATATTTTCCAAATTACTTTTCCAGTCTTGTCCAGATTTACTAAATACTATCTGCTATAGATTTTTAAATAAAAATGTTATAAATACTGTTATAACCATAGAAGTAACCCCTACTTGTATTATTTAAGTGGGAGATTGCCTCTAGTAAAACTAAGGAAAGCTTTAAGTATTATACATCTTCTTGCAGTGCTGTCTGCTGGCAGGACTTATCAGAAGACTCATCACAGTGGAGTTAGAGGAGAAAGGCTACAGTCCACCTATACTACCTTTTGTTTCTACAGTGATTCACAGTTCTGGAAAAAATAGCTATTGCTAGTTTTGTAACAGGGAATTTCCTTTACAGTCATCAAATATTTAAGGCAAAACTCATGAAAGTACATTGTGAGCATAAGAAGTGCGTTGTTAGTGAGTTACATGGTTGCGGTTCTAAGTTCTGGAAAATGCTTTTAGTTACTCAAAGTACGAAAGACAAGTGCCAAAAGCAAAACGTTGAAGGGAATGAGGAATTTTAGTACATCTATGAGGTTTAGCTAATCCTTTCTACTTCACTCAGCAACATTTACTGTACTCAGAAAGGGCTCATTTATTCATGGATGGGATGAGGTTCAACAAGGCCAAGTGCAGAGCCCTCCATTTGGGTCACAACAACCCCATGCAGCGTTACAGGCTTGGGGAGGAGTGGCTGGAGAGCTGCCTGGTGGAGAAGGACCTGGGGGTGTTGGTTGACAGCAGCTGAACATGAGCCAGCAATGTGCCCAGGTGGCCAAAAGGGCCAATGGCATCTTGGCCTGTGTCAGACACAGAGTGGCCAGCAGGAGCAGGGAGGTGATTGTGCCCCTGTGCTCAGCACTGGTGAGGCTGCACCTTGAGTGCTGGGTTCAGTTTTGGGCCCCTCACTACAAGAAGGACATTGAGGGGATGGAACACGTCCAGAGAAGGGCAACAAGGCTGGTGAGGGGGCTGGAGTACAAGCCCTGTGAGGAGAGACTGAAGGAATTAGGGTTGTTTGCTTAGAGAAGAGAAAGCTGAGGGGAGACCTCATCACTGTTTACCGCTACCTGAAAGGAGGTTGTGACGGGGTGGGTGCTGGGCTCTTCTCACAAGTGACAAGTGATAGGACGAGAGGAAATGGCCGCAATTTGAGCCAGGGGAGTTTCAGATTGGACATTAGAAAGAATTTCTTCACTGAACAAGTGGTCAAGCATTGGAACAGCTGCCCAGGGAGGTGCTTGAGTCACCATCCCTGGAGGTGTTTAAAAGACGGACGAATGAGTTTCTTAGAGACATGGTTTATTAGGGAGACAGGTAGGGTTAGACTCGATGATTCTATGATTCTATGATTCTATGAACATCTGACTTTTGGTGCTGGCATGAAATATGTTTAAATGGCCAGCAATAACTATTTGAATTTATATAAGGATTTTCTGGTCAGTTATGAGCTCTCTAGTGTTCTCACAAGCATACCAATGGCAGTAATGTATTAAAATCTCATTAAAAAATAAGAAGACATATTTCTTAGACCTATGATCCCTAAAAGACAGAAGTCTTCATAATTATCCCTAAAGTAAGCTGAGGAGTTGTGGATTAATTTTCGCTGATCTTTTTTACATTATTGTTTGGTCTTTTTATTTCTCTTCTACTTGTTTGTGCTTTTCTCTTCATGATTCTCTCATGAGAACCTATGGCTGTGGAGCTGTATTTGCTCTTTTCTTGCAAGTGGAGGCCATTGCTGTGCTGTGCAGAATAACCTGCTCCTTAGCTCAGTGCTCTGCAGCACTGAGGACTTCTGCAGCTACATAAATAACTTGAACTTCAGCCCTTACACCACAGTGAAGTTTTTAAGGCAACTTGAGTTGTGCTATATGAATTCTTTGACTTCTTGTTGGCCCTAGGTTTCAACTTTCTGTATGTACATGGAAAAGAAAAATATTTCCTTCAACATAAAAACGTAACAGCTGGTTAACTGCTTGACAGAGCAAAGTAGAGCTGCACAACAAATGAAGAAGCAAATGTTTTTTCTGAATGAAACACGAGAGTGAATTCTTCTGGTAGACAATATGTAGTTTTCCAAAAGGGATTTTGGCATAGGTAATGTCTAAAATTTCTAAATTAATGAGAATTTCCATAGGACTTATAATGTTTTCAAGCTGCCATAAGATCTTTTTGCTACTCTTTTTCTAAATATGAAAGATACTTAGCCAGACTAAAGATAAATTTATTTCCCAGACGAAGACAAAATAAGGCTTTTATGCAAGCAAAGTCCTTAAACATGTGAGTAGGTTGTTTCAAGTAGGACATTTCACATGTAACTGTAGTGAAAAAACAGAGTTCTGAACTGTAGATGACTCCACTTCTCCCTTTTTCATGTAAATAGAAATCTTATGCATACCATTTTATTTCTGTACGTATGTACAGAAATAATGTACATTTATTTCTGTATATATGCAGAAATGTTTATATTTTGTTTGCTTGAAAATGATTCCTTAATCTTCAAATACAAGAATATGCCTTATAGCCTTGGAAAAAAAATGCTGACATTTTGGATTGATAACTCTTTAAATTAATGATACATTTAAATAAATAGCTAAAGTGCAATGGAATATCAAGTTAAGTCTACATTAATAATACCAAATGAATTAGTGATGATTCATGTTATAAAGAATATCAAATGAATTAATAATGATTGGCCACTTATTGTAAAATGGGCAACACTTTATAATAAGTGGCAAATCACTCTTACTTCCTTTGGTATTTCTTGCAATAACTTTAATCATGATGAATTCTTTTGATATTCAGGTGCATATAATAAAATATTCCATAGGAAGTCCATGGTAATTTAACATAATCTTACTGAAATGATTCATATAGAACCCGCCACTGTGTCTGGGGCGAGATCCAGGCTGAACTCAGGCACTGTGATGTTTGTCGATCTGGCACAGTGCAAGTGTTATTGAATGTCTCTCGGAGTCATGGATGCCGGCGCAGAAGTAGATAGGTAGATGCAGAAGTGGGTAGGTAAGTAAGTGAGTCAGGCTCAATGGGTGCACAGGTGACTGAAGAGACCTGTTCATGCCGAATACCTTTTACCAAACCAAGCTTCTGGTTAAAACTCACCTAGCTACAGTACCTTTAAGGTTTTAGGGGCTTTTAATATATATACACATTGAAAATTAATACCAATAATTTATTCCAGTGGTAAAGTAATATCTAGTATGCAACAGCAGTCTCCTAATGTCAATTCTCACATTAGGGAACTCTGTTTCCTGGGATCCTTCATCTTCTTGTAGAAAATATTGCCACTGCTGAGAGTTGATTTTTGCAGATGTTTGGTCTGCAGTCTTGATCCTCTGGTAAGAAGGAAAAACAGGAGTCCAGCAAAACAAAACTTAAGTAGACTTAAAGGGAAGTAGATTTAAGTAGAATCGAAGGATGTTTTAGTTCTTGTGATTGAAGGGAAAAGAAGAAACTGAGCAAAAATATGGGTGACAGTATGGTAGCCATGCCCTAAGCCTGCATGTGTGTGCAAATGCAGACAAATGTTATGCTTTATAGAGAAAAATTGTACGTAGAGAAAGCAAAAAGTCAGATCAACATGGACATGGAACTACAATGTAGGAGGACTCACGAATGGTTTGACGTTTGTTTTCTGGGTGGACGGTTTTGTTTGGTTTAAGGCAATGTCTGGAGCTAGGAGTCTTTCACTGGTCTGTAAGCACAAGTACGGTAACAGGCTCCAGCCTAACAAACACCAGAGCACATGAAGCATCTTTTTTTTCCATCAATGTGAGATTAAGCATTTAAAAGACAAGAGATGCCATCAAATTTGTATTAGAGGTGTTATGATGACATTGTATGTTGCTGAAAAGGCAAACTAACTGGTTGGTTTTAGACTCAAATTTAAGAAGCAAAAATATTTTGGCCTAACAAGTAAATAGTCTGTGAGTTGCAATGCCATGTTAGAGCTTTACTTTAGTTTCATGGGGTTTTCTCCTGAACATTTTTAGTAAAGATTTCATGATTAAATAGTAATAGGGAAAACCAAAACCAACCAAACAAAAAAACCCCTACTTTAAGTATGCAGTACACTTCTTTGTTGTTGTTGTTGATGTTAAAATGTCGTTAAAAGATGTCATTTAGGTACTTACAAACACACATTAGTTCTGAGTTCATAGGAAAAGGTTTTTTTCCAGTTGTTCATCATCTGAGTAGAGCTGAATATTGCCTCCATGGTGATGCTTTCCAAAAGGTATATCAGAGAAAATACTTGATACCTCATGGGAAACATTGTCTTTCAAGACTTTCTTAATCAGTAAACTTATAATTTCCTTAGAGGAATCTGAATCTTTCCTTTTCCAAAGAGTCAAATTGCCTACAAACTCAATCATGATATTTTTGAGTTGAAGGTTTAATAGGTTTTGAAGCTAAGTCAATAGTTTATTAAAATCCTTAAGAAGGGAAAGGGAAAGGGAAAGGGAAAGGGAAAGGGAAAGGGAAAGGGAAAGGGAAAGGGAAAGGGAAGAGGAAAGGGAAAGGGAGGGAAGGGCTCTCAATACACATCACACTTTTTTGCCACTAATGCTATAGACAGGTTTGCATTTGTTGTGGGAGTTCTTATTAATGGGATTCAAGAACTGATCCTTTATAAAATTCTTTTTTCCTCCCCCCAAAATAATGGTCAACTACAAAAGGCTTGCATGAGAATACAAATTGTATAAGAAGTTAATCAAGTTCTTTCATTAGATACAGATTTCCTAGCATCTATATGAAAAATACATATAAATGGTTCCACATTCTGTGTTATCTCTGTGTAAGTAATAAAATGCAAGTACTGCTTTCTTGTTTAGGCTTTTTTTTCCCCCTATAAGACTAAAAACCAAAAGTAAGAACAGATCATCAGCAAGATGTATGACTTTTTATCCACATTTTATGCATACAATAATAATCACTTAACATGAATAGAACTGACATTATTAGTTCTTATACAAATAACATTTCCTAAAGGCAGACTATTTTTAAACAGATACTTCTATAAAAATGTGTGCACCTGCAAGCTTAAAAGGCCACTGCAAGCTATCAGCGTGTAAAGCAGCACCTACAAACAGATTCTATTTAAAACAAGACTGTGCTCAGAAAAAATCTAAAGGATAAATGTTTAATAGCTGTAATGTATTTAATTTTGTATTTTAACTGGTTTACTTGTTTTCTGTCAGAAACATGTAGCTTTTTTCTTCAATGACTTGTTTTCATAGTATTTATACAGGCCACCACTAAATATTGGAGGTATGTATTCGCTTAGGGTGATCCAGTCCAGGAAGAAAAATCAATGAAACAATGATCTGATGCCTACAGTAAAGGATTTCTATTCAAAAAAGGAAACTAAGAAACTATGAAATACAGACAGCCACACAAGTCTGGCTGATATTTCTAAATCATAGAACCACAGAATTATAGAATGCTTTGGGTTGGAAGGGACCTTAAAGATCATCAAGTTCCAGTCCCTGCCATGGGCAGGGACACCTCCCATGAAACCAGGATGCTCAAGGCCCCAGGTAACCTGTCCTTGAACACTTGCAGGGACCTTGGCTGGCTTCCCTGGGCAATATTTTCCAATGTCTCATCACCCTTATTGTGAAGAAATTCTTCCTAATGCCTAATCTGAAACTTCCCCCTTCCAATTTAAAGCTGTTCCCTTTTCTTCTATCACTGCTTGCCCTTGTAAAAAGTCTCTCCCCAGCTTTCTTGTAGGTCCCCTTTAGGTACTGAAAGACTGCTCTAAGGTCTCCCTGGAGTCTTCTCCAGGCTGAACAGCCCCCACTCTTTCAGCCTGTCCTCATAGTAGAGTAGTAGAGGTGCTCCAGCCCTCTGATCATCTTCGTGGCCCTCTGCTAGGCATGTTCCAACAGTTCCATATCCTTCTTATGTTGGGGATTCCAGAACTGTACACAGCACTCCAGGTGGCGTCTCACAGGAAAGGAGCAGAGGAGGAGAATCACCTCCCTCGACCTGCTGGCCACACTTCTTTTGATGCAGCCCAAGATACAGTTGTCCTTCTGGGCTGCAAGCACACATTGCCAGCTCATGTCAAGCTTCTCATGAATCAGCACCCCCAAGTCCTTCTCCACAGGGCTGCTCTCAATCACATTGTACCCCATCCTGTTTTGAAACCTTGTCGAACGCCATGATGTTCGCACAGGCCGACTTATGAAGCTTGTCCAGGTCCTTCTGGATGACTTCCCATCCTTCTGGTATGACAATGAAATTTAACTTTCTCATTCTTATAATCAAGAAATTTCTGCTTTTCTTGATGCTAATGGAGTTGAGCCATCTGCCACGATGATGTCTTTTTCTCAAGTGTTTGTTGGAACTCCATTTATTGCCAATGGTAAGACACACAAGTTTGTGCAAAACACATTTGACCCATTTTGGATGTTTACTTCAAGATTAAAAAAATAGGCTACTACTTTGCTACTACTACATGTTACTACTTTCAAAGCCAGGTTGGATGGGGACTTAAGTAGCCTGATCTAGTAGGATAAGTGCCTACCCATGGCAGAGGGGTTGAGGTTTGAACCAGATGATTTTTAAGGTCCCTTCCAACCCAAACAATTCTATGATTTTACATAATCATGATAAGAACATTTTATTTATTTTCTTATTCCAAACACAATAGCAACGCAAAATATATAGCTCTTTATATTCGTGTTCTGCCTTAATAGATATCATATTCAGGAATTTGGAGAGATGAATTTTCCTAACACTTTAGATGAAGACTCAGCATTTCTCAGATCAAGGGCACCAGTCTGTTGATTCTAATTAAACTAAGATCACATTTATTTCTTTAAAATGTAAGCTAAGAAAATTTAAACTTTCTTAAAAGAATCACAATTTTTCAAGATGTTTTAAAATACAGATTTTTTTGTCTGTTGAACAGAGGTACTACTGTATTCGTTTTGCTTTGATTGTTACAGTCAACTTGAAAAAAAATTATTTTATTTTGGTTAGGTTGTTTTATTTAAGTTGAACATCATAGATAAATTCTCCCTCCCACATCTAATTTTTCAGAATCCATTCGAAGGCTGAAAACTGAGACCTTGTTCTTCTGCGTAACTTAAATAAAAAAGTGTTCTGTTTCAATAGAACACAGGTGACCTGGTGGGGCAGCAGAATAATTTAGCATGCAGATTTTAGAAATGAAGTTTTTAAAGGGAATATACCCAGAAACTCTAAAAATGTTAATAAAAAGTTCTTCATTCTAAACCACTGGTGACATTTGAGGGCAAAACCTTTTGCATTTTGATCTGCCAAGGTCAGGAAATACAGACACCCTGCCACGTATTTCTCCCATTTTTGGAAGGAGAGTCTAAGAAATTATAATGCTCTTATAGATATATCTTTTTTTTCATTCTTATTGCAGTTCTTATGAGAGAAAGTATCTTTAGTAATAATTCATTTTGTCTGGCTCTGTGAAACCAACTAGTAATATCTCGTTATTGTTCTGTAGTCTGAAAAACCTTTCCATCTGTATGCTTTTATATTTATTGTCCAACTGTGATTTGGGCCATTCGTTAAGAGAAGTATCTCTATTACTTTGACAAAAAGGTGATAACCTTGCCTTATTCTGGCCCAGCTATTTATTAATGACTCCCAGATACCATTTTCCAGTTCTATGCACAGCAGTATTTTAATTTGATGATACAAATTAGATAATACAAATGTCCTCGAACCATGCTTACAACTCCCAGTGATAGCAACGACCATGCCCACAATGCTTTGTTAGATTGTTCTTGATGACTGCCCCAGCCAGTGTGCTTCATTTGGTGACATTTTTTCAGGCCTTGCAGAGCCTCCAGACTGCATTTCTTGTTGCAGGGAATGCGTTGTCACACAGTCTCCAAAACCCAATACCTGCCCTGCTAGCGAGTTGTCTGCAGCAAATTTATCCCTGACTCCAACATATAGCCTTATGTGAGTGACCTAGGTTGGCACAGCCTGATGGCATCCCAGAATATCTGTGCCGAATTTAGGACTGACAATATCTGCAGCAGCCTTGGTTCAAAGAAGGTAAGAAGAGAAATTAGGAACTCCAGGATGCTTCAATTCAAGGAATAAGTGCTCCTTTCCACAGGCCTGATTACCTCGCATGTCTTTAGGGCTGTGGTTGCTCCCCAACTCCATTGGTGCCACTGTCAACTGCGTTTTTCACATTGCTTTATGCACAAAGAGCAAATCCCAGTTCTGGAAGATGCCTGTGGTGTTTTGGCGGTTATGGGTGTCAACATGGGATAAACAGGCGACTGCTGATTTCTGGGTTGGAAAGAACTTGACCTGCTGCCAGGAAATAGCATCACCTTAGAAGTACCACATGCCAGTTCACAAGGGGGTGAACATCACCTACCAGCAGGATCTATGACATAGCAGTTCAATGGTGGCAAGCTAACCTGGTCATTATTTATACAGATGTCATTCATTTGACATCCGTGATTTGCAGTCACTACAGAATCATCCTGAATGTCTCTGCTGCATCCTTGCACTGCTTCATCCTGAAAGACCATTCTCAGATGTCTTGTGGCTATAGATAGGCTGCCTATACCCATTAATTGCTCCTTGAAGAAAACAGATTAGTCTGTATATGATGATGTTAATTTCTACAAGAACAGGACCCTCCTGTTCAAGCAGTAGCATTGTTCTCACCAGTGTGCCACTTCATCCCTGGGACTCTGGGGTCACTCATGAATGGTTTATAAGCCTCCAATAGAATCCGTGTCCCATTACTGGGTTTCAGAGCCCTAGATGATGTGGGTGTCTGATTCATGGGGGTCACATAATGAAACAATAATGTTTATGCCAAGAGGAACAGTGAAAGAATGCAGCCACTAGAGCAGAGCTGTGTACACAATCATGACTTTCACTAACATTGAATAACACACAGGATGGCAAACTTCTTGAAACAAACTCAAGGTCTCATCCTGCTGTTCTTTTCGTCCTCCTGGACATGTTCAATTTAAGATATTCAAACCCAGATTAAGAAAGCTCTAAGGTAACATGGTGTTTTCCATGTGAGAATGATTGCTGAGAACAAATTATAGGTATATCCTAATAGTGGATAGGGAAGAACTCCATCACTGTTTGCTACTTTCTGAAGTACAGCTACACAAAACTGTTATCTGCCAGGTAACAGGGTTTCCATTGGATCTGGAGATTTTTAGTTCCTTTCTGTCAAAATTCAAAGTTTTACAAGCATGAATGAAAACATAATTTGAAGTCTGACACTGTAACTCATAGAACTGAAAATACAAGTGTAGGACTGATATGAATTGTGAGAACTGTCCTTCAAATATCCCTGTCAACAGGAGATGCTTAGGCCAAGTCCAGTCTTTATATAAGCAGTTAAATGCCTAAAATGGGATGAACATAAATCTAAATTTTTGGGTTGGTCACGGCAGAGAACCCAGCTATCACAATTCACAAGCTAGTAAGAAATTGGTTCCCTTGCCAGTTCCTTACAGGAATTTACTATGAGATGTTGGCTTTGTCTTGGGTTTTCTTTGAAGAAACAGTGGCAGCTGAAGAAACTTCCTCTTTCTTTTTGTAGGCTAAAACCCGCAAATTATTTATTTTAAAAGTCACAAGGAGCAATATTTCCTTTTGCCTTTTGTTTTAATTATTAACGTTTTCTTGTTGACTACAACTGGCTTCTAGAAGCTCCAGGTCACTATTTAGTTATCAAAAGATATTTGTATCATAGCTTATTTAAATGGTTCACAGAAGTTGAGTAATAATAATATCTGCACTACAAATTTTAGAAAAATAATGTAGAGCAATGGGACTAGCAGAAAGTTACAGGAAAATAACATTAGAAAAGGCACAAGAGCTGGGGAGGCCAGTAACTCTAGTTTCAAATGTTGTAAATGTAGACTCTAAGACTTTACATGCATTCATCCAAAGATGCCATTCAATCATGGAGCTTAAGACGGGACTTCATGCACATCTTCCTCAGTTACGTGTTAAAATTATTCTTTGCTGTACGTTTTCTTCTCCTCCCTGAAAGGTGATGTTTCCTAAATGTTTGTGATGCGAATCTTGAACCTATTAAAAATGTTGAGGCTGCTGTTCTCCTCAAGAATTTTTACCTTTAAAATATTTGGTTCTAGGCTAAGAATACAAACAAGAGGCGTTAGCTTTCCCTGGCTGTAAGCAACCTGTATCTGCACTTGCTTATTGTTTCCTCCTCTTTCATATTTTAGATACATTTTTTGAAGACTGTCATTTAGGGTCAGAGAACTCTATCACTGAAGTCAGCTTTTTGCCTCTGAAAGCACTATCATGATATTAAACCTTGAGAATAATGGGTATAAATTACAAAAGCACAAAACAAAATGAAAAAAAAAAAAGAAGACTATCACATTTGAAGAAGATGCAAATTGTAGTAATGTTATTTCTTTCCCTGTGTCTATGTGGAGATTCTGTGGGGCAGGAGTCACTTGCCCATGTTATTATCATGTCCCCAGTAATGCTGTATGAAATTACTGAGATAATTCTTTTTGAAAAAAAAAAAATTAAAGAAATCTCATTCCCTTAATGAAGTCTTATTTTTCAATGCTTTGTTTATTGTGATAGTGTCAGGAAAACACAAAATATCCTTTCTTTTCAGTATAGGTCAATTCTGTTTTTTCTTTTTTTTTTTTTTTCCCTTTCATTCCTTGAATCAAAGAAAGCTTTAAAAATGCTGTACAATCTGTGGATGATAATCTTACTGCGCACAATATATTAAGAAGTTAATGGCTTCTTACAAAAAAGGGGCATAATAGGCCAATTAGGATTGCTAATAAAGACTGACATCTTTTGTAAAGGTTCCTCATATACTGTATCTATGTCAGTGTTCAAGATGTTACTCAGATTCAAATAAAGGTGTGTAATCTAGAAGGCTTTTAAGAAGTGTGAAATTTCTGGCTCTCTGCAGCAACTTTTATAGATAAAAACAGGAAGTTTACGATCTTTTGGGACGGTATCACTTAATATTAGATAGTTCTTGGACCGTCCCATTACAGAATGCACCCAGATGCTGCAAGATACAATGCAGTAAAGTAGTTATTATTTTATGAATACGTAGTGTATAGTTTTCTATAGCAGGTTTCCACTCCAGATTCACACACCAAAATGTATTGTCTAACTGTAGTTTCCACATTAGGGCTGGATGTCTAAGCTCCAGTTACAGTTACTGGAAATAAGGAGTCTGACCTAGCTATCCACACATAGCTGTCTGTAACATTGTATTTTCTCTGCACAACCTGTGCATGAGTGGGAATGGACTTTTTCCAATCTGACAAATAATTCTAAAAAAGGATTAAACAAGTATCTCTTTGAACTCGGGTCCATTTTAAGGATAAGTATGTTTTTCACACAGACATTTGTCTAGCTGAGTTTGTATATTGACAGAAGAGCTTCAGGACAAGGAAAGATATTTAGCTGCTGCACGTTTTGTCTACCTAAAGATAAATTAAAAATTGAAAATTACTTTTCTGATTCATCTGATATGTTCATAGCTCAGAAGTGAAAAAGACGACCACATGTAAGAGATTAAACCGAGTTATTTTTTGAAAGAGGTGGTCAATGAAACCCTGTTGGTCAAATTTTGACAGTTAAAATGCTTAGATAATTTCAAACACCTGTGTACTAGAGAGAAACAATGATGTCATATCTCTCATTATTCTACGACAAAAAAAATCCTGTCTTGATAGCCAGTTGACATCAGTGGAAGATGAGGATAGGAAGCTTATGAGCTCTACTGCAAAACACAACCCCAAGATATTTATTTTCTGTCCCCCCCGGTATACTTTGATATGAACTCTGTCTCACTTATATTTATTCATCTCTTTGGGCCACTGAAATTGAATACTGAATACCCAAGTCAGGTCTCTTTGTGCACCAGGAAGGTCAGACAACTTGATTACACCAGCTATAATCAAAGAGTATTCATTTTTTTTTCATATCTGCTCACCATTTCTGCAAGAACTGAACTTTACAAGAAACAGTAGGATGGATGAACAAACCTCTGGAAAAAGAGTAGCGCAGCACTGTGTATATGCAGCATTTGAGGAAGAAAATAATCACAAGTACTTGAAAAAAAAATCTCAAAAAATTGAAGTGTGTGTGGATATGTTCATTAACTATAAAATGAATGCATTTTTACCTTATGCAGAAACAAAGTGAGAAAGCTAGTGCAGAGGTAGGTCGTCATGCGATAAAAAAACGTTAAAGATCATACTAAGCAAAGCTGAGCTTTCTTGTTGGTTTTCGTTCAGCTGCACTCATCTATAAAAGAGCTATTAAAAACATCCATTAGCTGTTAATTTAGAATACTTCAGAAAGTGATCCCTAAACCTTCATTGATATCTTTCCAACAGCCTCCTAATCTCTGAAAATTGTTGGCAAGAGCTACACTGAATCAGCCCATCATCAGTCCTTGCTTTCATTATTTGAGTTAACACAGATGCACTACCTGCAAACAGAAGAAATACAGATCTTTCTTTTTCTTGAAAGGCTTATTTACAAGCAGAATTTGATTTCATGAATGAAGCTGCTCCTCTTATCTGTGTCATCTCAAATTAATGACACAAAACCAGCACATAATTTAACAGCAGTAAAACCAGAAACCATCTCTGTGCACTGTAGAAATTTAAAGTCAGGAATTACTGCTAAGACATTATTGAAACCTTTTATTCCAGTTCAGAAAATGTTGTATCCTACATAAACATAGTTCAGCACAAACTTTGCTGAACTGGTCCGTAATTACTTTTATTTTTGAGGGATTATATAGCGTTTGCAAAAAAAAATAAAGCTGTTTCATGATATGATTAAACAAACTAATAATGGTATGATGTGCTATTTTACTTTTGCTAAGGTAATAGAATCAAAACACACAATGTGATGACAAACCAGCATCTGCTGGGTTGCTAATGATATTGACAAAACTTTGGATGGAGCTGCATATTTGGCTTTCTTTTTGAATTCAGAGCTCTTGAAAATGATGTTTTTGATGAACTTAAAGACAGAGAAACCAACTACTAGCATTCTTTGAGATTTATTTGTTGCTGATTTCTCGGTTTTATATGATTTTTCTTATATGCATTGACCTAGAAAAAGTCAGTAATGGTGAAATAGTGGATTGGAAAATATTCTAATACCAATTAGAGAGGCATTAGACAGGAAGAGGTTTAAGGAGTATTAAGATTAATTGAGTGTCATTTAAATACCTTCAGTTATCCCATATAGAATTGCCTCACCTTTTTTAAAAAGGATAAAACCATCCTTATATATTATGGAAATCTGAATTTCTTCCAACATTTTCTTATGAGGGTTAGGCTCAATAACACTGTTTATGATTTGCTCTTAGTACAATTACAGTGTATTCCAAAGGACATCATTTGGTCTACCATCCAGGCTGCTGCCATGCCTCTTTCTCTCTGAGTATATTTCTATATACTAAATTATTAATCTGCAAATTAATTATCTGTACTTTCTGCACTTGATTAATTTTTCAGACAATGCAGAAGTAGTTTTCTAAATTTGGACTAATTTAGGGGGATTTTCACACCCTCATTTCTTAGACAGATCTACATCTTTCCATTGATTTAACAGGAAATGCAGACATTAACAGTAAAATATGTTTTCCACTGGTACAGGATACAGTTTCAAAATATTTGTGGAGGTTAGGTCAAATCAGGTGAAAACATTGAATTCACTTGATCTGGGATTTACTTTTTATTTTAATGGCCTTTAATACATTGGCATGGTAAGTCGTACAATATTCTGAGCTTTTATTAGTTTAAAATATTTCCTTAGACTAATATCAATTTCTTATTTTAAAGGATATTATTTTCTTCCTAAGTTCTAGCTATCCATGATAACAATTATAATACAAAATCCTAGGAGGTGGAGGGTAATTTTCTAATTGTCTCAAGAGCTCATCTTCCTTAATATGAGACAATTTTTTTTAATACAGCATTCCTATGGGTATTGTTGGTGCTAGAGTTGTTATCTTTGTGCCCAGTACTTGCGCCTTTCGCTTCTGCAAACAATATCCAGTATAAGACATCTCCCAGTCTATTAACTTGATTACATTGGAAAGATCTTAGAATTTCTGAATAGAAGGTGGAAGAAGTAGGCTTTTCTTGTTAATCCAAAGCATTAATATTGGGAGAAAGCAAAGTGTTTAGAATAACATTTAAAGATATGTGAAAAAATATGAATGCAGACAGAATTCCAATGACAAAATGAGCATCTTTCTAAGAGGTTCAACCATGACTTAGATTTTGAGATGAAAGTTTGAAGAGCATTTTTCCTTTCAAAAAATTATGTACATATATGCTGAATTCTATCTTTCACATTCTAATCCTGAAACACTCTATCTTGAAGCTGAGAGGCTTTTAAAAAAACACTTGGAAAGCTTTTTTTAGCTCAATCACTTTCAAAAGATGGAAGCACAAATATATGTTTATATTTAAGATAATTTTGGACTTCAGTCAGCATGGACTGTTTTTATTCCACCACAAAACTGAGTACAGTTGTTGGTGTCCTCCAAGCTAAATTCACAGAGCGAAATACAAGAAATTCATGCAGAGCTATAAATATTAATCTGAATTACACACCAAGGATGTCTGCTAACACAGATTCAACAAACTAATATGGATTTATTGCTTGTTTTTGTAGTCAACTGTAATAATGCAATTACTTATACTCTAAGTAAGAAGATATGTAATAATTTAAAACAATCCACACACTATCTCCCTTCTTTCCACTGCCGAGTGGCCATTAATAAATACTACCTCTTGAGTAAGATGAAATAGATTTCATTGTTCACTCACAAATTATATGATGCCTTTTTTTGTTTTGTTTTGTTCTTTTGAAATAGCGGTTTACAATAAAAAAAGACTTATTCCATTAAGATTGAAACACGTGAATGCCTAGAAACCATACTCTTTTCGTGGCATTCGCCATAGTCCACAGTTTAATCATAGTCTGATAATTAAAACATGTCTCAAAACATGGATAGCAGCAGATTATTCTACTAAACAACCACTAAAGTACAATATTATCCCCTGGCTCTATTGAAAAATTTTCTTGGTCTGGCTTCAAGCCTATCAGAGAGAGAGAGGATATGGATCGTTCTTAAACGCTATGGACATGGAGTGCCAAATTAGTTAATTTTCCCTTGAAATCTACACATGAAAATGCTGCATACGCAAGCTCATGCTTAGACCCAGATAAAAAAGAACCATTTACACTCTTGTATGCTTGTTAGAATAAGTTGTAAGCTTTAGATTCTTAAAGCACAATAGTAATCGTACAATGAAACACCAACACCAACAAAACCACACAAAAGGTGTAAGAGAACATTGCAATGACATTGAATAATGGCTGTTAGGCAGCACCTCAACATTGTCTGAAAGAAAACGTGATGTTTCAAAAAAAGAAAGAAAAACTTTTTGAATATGAAGGATGAGATCCAAAACACGTTGGTATTTCTTGTATACACATAATTATATAATACTTTGGATTTTATTCTTACATTTTTCCACAACCTGCCTTATGTTTTGTGTAGCCAAATGTGGGTGCAGTAGGATGATAGCAATGACCCTGGAAAGCTTAAAAATATCATGTGAGAGCTATGGTCTTCAACATCAGATAAAAAGAAAATGTAAATGACCAAATAACAATTAAATACAGCAAATAACTCTTCGAAATTCAGATTTATTGTTAGCATTTATTGTATGCTCAGTTGTGTGCCTGATTTATGGGTACAGTTACCGTGATGCTAGTGATAACATTTTTTTCATGAAATATTTTTTTATTTCTATAACCTAGTAAGATTTGGAAATAGCTCATGATCCCCCACTATACATGAAATCATGTTAAATGTACATAAATTTGACAAATAGTCACACTCAGCTTTTGTTAAGCTCTTATGTGTGCCTAATTAAAAAATCAGATCCAATGCACATCTTTTTTTACATAAAAATGCATAAAACACGTCCATGTGTATTCATTAAGATTTTTATTTAAAATTGACTTAATAATGGGTAGAAATGCTCTAAATAATGTTTTATTATTTAGACCCCTGACTGAAATGGAGAAAGTTCTAACTTAGAAAAACAGACAGCTTGTTTTCCTATCTCTCATTTAGAATCATAGACTCATAGAATCATAGAATCACTAAGTTGGAAGAGACCTCTGAGATCATCAAGTCCAACCATGCCTGTCTCCCTACTAAACCATGTCTCTAAGAAACTCATCCACCTGTTTTTTAAACACCTCCAGAGACGGTGACTCCACTGCCTCCCTGGGCAGCTGTTCCAATCCCTGACCACTCCTTCAGTAAAGAATTTCTTCCTAATATCCAGTCTAAACCTCCCCTGGTGCAACTTGCGGCCATTTCCTCTTGTCCTATCGCTTGTCACTTGTGAGAAGAGCCCAGCACCCACCCCGTCACAACCCCCTTTCAGGCAGTTGTAGACAGTGATGAGGTCTCCTTTCAGCATCCTCTTCTCTAAGCTAAACAACCCCAGCTCCCTCAGTCTCTCTTCATAGGACTTGTTCTCCATCCCCCTCACCAGCCTCGTTGCCCTTCTCTGCACACGCTCCAGCACCTCAATGTCCTTCCTGTAGTGAGGGGCCCAAAACTGAACCCAGCACTCGAGGTGCGGCCTCACCAGCGCTGAGCACAGGGGCGCAATCACCTCCCTGCTCCTGCTGGCCACGCTGTGTCTGACACAGGCCAAGACGCCATTGGTCCTCTTGGCCACCTGGGCACACTGCTGGCTCACGTTCAGCCGCTGTCAACCATTTCTCCTTTACAACATGCTATGCCATGTGAAAACCATCATCTACATAAATCTGTTTATCCAGGATATATGATATTCAGAGGGTATACAATCCCTTGGATCTCAGCTTTAGTTGGTGTAAACTCACACAAGCCTTGTGGAGTCAAAGGGACTATAGCAAATTATGCCTGCAAAGGGTTTGGCTCAACAGTACTTGAGATTAAAAGCAAGAATTCTTCTAAAATATTGCACAGCCACATACAGGTACGTGCAGGAATTGCAGAACAATTACTTCAAGTGTCATTAAAACAGCATTAGATGAATAATGCTAGACATATTTTTTTGACAGATCACCTTTTCAGGCCCTGACAACGCTCACGTGCCTAGTGGAAGTGCTCGATGAAATACAGGGTATGGATGTACTGCTTTTCACATGATGCAGTGATCAGTATGACATAACAATACAGGTTGATGGGTGCTGTGGAATTTAACTTGCAATGATTCTTTTAACAGGACTAATGTTTATTGTACTTTAATTTTTGATTTCTAAGTGATGCAATATTATCCCCTTCTACCTTTTTCTGCCTCCTTGTTTCTTTCATTTTTCTCAGCAAAATGGCCAGTTACTCCATGACTACCACAACCTACTAATTGACATTAACCTCAGATGATCCCTGATGTTTGTCATGCTAAAATTTTTCAGATCATAATTTCCCTAACTTTAATAAAGCATGCCAAGGTGGAGAGAGACAAATAGAGGCTACATTAATTTTCTTGGGCCAATACATGTAAAAAATGCCTTGAATGTCTACATAGCATTGCATTACTTTATAACCTGTTCTGAAAGCAAATACCAGGTGAGTTCCGCATCCACATCTATTTGCTTTTAACATGTAATAAAGTAATAAGAAAAATTAATCATAAAAGACAGTATGACCAATACCTGAAATGAAAGCAAACAATAAAGCAGACCAAATAGAGAGACAGACAGATAGACAGGAGAAAATAAGCTTGTTTCTTCAAGATTAAAAAAAGAAAAGATAATTATGTTATTTTGCCCAGTTGAGGGAAGCACTTAAAGTTATGCAAAAATTGATCCATATTAAGAGACACTTGAGTTCTTGACTTCAATGGAGCCTAAGCTTGGATTTCAGTCCAGGACCATCCTAAACAGAAGCTTTAGGTTGTCAGCTATCTCCACAAAGCACAGCTGTTCATTAGGCAAATTCCTTCTGGGCTGGCCTTTTCCACCAGTACCAAGTTATGCTGGTCTCTGTAATGCGTGTCTCATTGTGGCAGGCAGTGAGTGAGACCTGGGCAAGTTTCAGTCCTGGAGTCACAAGATCTCTTATGATGAAGGAAGGACTATGCTGTTACATTAACATAGAGAGGAAGGATCGCTTTGTGTTAGGGACCTGAAGACTGTTGACTATATAAAGAAGGCTGATATGTGCTTTTACAAATCAATATGGGGCTGTAAATTGCTATAGCTGGTCACTGTTGCAAATGAGACACTGCTGAGAAAAGAATCTCATGGAATTATAATACATGTCTGCCCTAAGAAGGGCAGGGTTCAGCTGATGTGGCTAAGCTTTTCTAACAAACAGTGTAATAAACTGCAGAAGATACAGGCGGTGTGGTGAACGGGAAAAAAGCAAAGGTAGAGCTCCCTGAAGAAAGCAGAGGCAGAAACTGTGGGAGTATTCAGTGCAAGTGAATTTACTTTAAGGAGAAGAAACCATCAATTAGAAAAATCTGTTTTAACATTACCCATTCATTGTTTACAAAGTTGAATTTGTAATCAGGGATTGGATCTCCAAACTTGAAAAGATGCTAGGAGCCAAGAAAGAGCTGATGGAGTGTCTGGAAAGTCCCTGATGTCTGCATTGCATTGGTTTGCATTTGACCAAGGAGTCTCACCTCCAGACAGTGAGGCTGCAGGAGAAATGGGGGCTGTTCTTATCCTTCAGAGCTGGAAGGGCAGCAGGTGGGCCCCTCATACAAGAAGGACATTGAGGTGCAGGAGCACATCCAGAGAAGGGCAATGAGGCTGGTGAGGGAGCTGGAAAACAAGCCCAATGAGGGGCGTTTGAGGGAACTGGGGTTGTTTAGCCTGGAGAAAAGGAGGCTGAGGGGAAACCTTGTCACTGCCTAAAGCTACCCGAAAGGAGTTTGTAGCCAGGTGGATGTTGGTCTCTTCTCCCAAGTGACAGGTGATATGATGAGAGGAAATGCCTTCAAATTGCACTGGGGAGGTTCAGATTAGGCATCAGGAAAAAACTCTTCACTGAAAGGGTTATTAGGCACCGGAAGAGGCTGCCCAGGGCAGTGGTTTAGTCACCATCCCTAGAGGTGTTTAAAAGAGGGGTAGATGAGGTGCTCAGAGATATGGTTTATTAGTGGACAGGTATGGCTGGACTCAATGATCTCAAAAGCCTTTTCCAACCAAGTGATTCTATGATTCTATGAAAGGGACAGTGAAAAAAAACAATACTTAGGAAATCCACAAGTGCAAGGTCACTTGGAATTTACTCTTTTTGATGCATATCACACATGAAAAATAGTAGCTTGATCTGAAGATTTTTGTCAGCATGTCTGGAACTACACTGTTGCATGCTCCCAAAGTGAAACTCTCGAGGGTTATTTGCACCACTGGCACTGGCCATGGTGGGAAATTAGGGAGCTTAGGAGCAGTCGAGTTAGTAGATACTTGAGAAGAAGAAAGTCAGTACTTTCAGGCAAAGTGGGCACTTAAGAAATATTTGAAGCACTAATTAATGCTATTGCAATGACTGGGTAGTACAGAGGACTAACTCCTGTATGCAATTAAAATGTTGAGGGAAAATAGTATGAGTCAGAGTTGAAAACAATGTCCATGGATCAATGGCGCCCAAATCCTGCAACTGCAAAAAAATAAGATATACATGGTAAAGTAGAAGTCCAAATGTATAATGTAATACAATTGATTTGTTGGTATATGAATCCTGGAAAGAACATCACAGTTCAAGAAAACTCACAAAACTTTTTCCTTTGGATCTCTGAAGTGGTTAAAGACATGGATTGGCTAGGAATCTATAGCTCTTCAAACAGTTTTATTATCACAGGTATAGTAAATCTTAAATGCCTAAAATTCCCCTAAAAATGCTGAAAGAAGGAACAAAATAAAATAAAAAATATAACAAACTGTGCAGAAACAAGTTTTTAATTTTATTTCTTCTGTATGTTCTTTTTATTTATTAATAGTGTTTACTATTAATAAAGTTTTTATTCTTCAGATTATGTAACATTTGTTGATTCTCCCATGCCCATTCACATTATTCCATGAAAAGAAGTCCCACAGATTGTCTTTCAGACTGTTAGAGCAAGGTGTCTTCAGTCTGGAATAGTTACATAACTTCCCTTATAATCTTTCCAATAAAGAGATATGTTATTTTAAAAATACCTATTGTTAGTTTCAAAATTATTTTCAGGGACTCTGTGAAAGTACTGAAATTAAAATAATCAGTCAATTTCCAGGTTCTCATTTGTTAATCAGGTCTGAAAAAACCCAGTATTTTAATAAACCAGGCAGCAGCAGTCTTTGCTGTCTGTTCTTGCATAGAATGAAGATGCAATTAATAAGGAGGCTGATGCCTCAGCTGGGTGGGTAGAATCACACTGTCAGTGATTTAAATATTTATACTGTAAAGTCATCAGGACATTAGAGTAGAAGTATTGCTTCTGTTGGGATCACAGCTGATTTTGTTGAAATTGTGTTTTTAAATTGTGGCCCACCATAAGAGGCATCCTACAGACATTCCCAGCCTCCGCTCTAACCTGCACCAGAAAAGGGTGGCTGCATAGGATGCATTACCTGTTGGTACTTCAGGTGTTCTGAAAGGGAAAGATGTTTCTAAGCTGACATATGGGGAAGATTCCTCCCCACCCTTTGTGTACTCACAGGCTCTTCACCTAGCCTTTAGCCATTTTTTTCCCAGGTTCTCCATCCTGAGTACCTGCTCCTTTGAAATTTGGAACTGCAGTTCAGGAACTTGCAATAACAACGTTTTAAGGGACCAAATCTGACCTTTTTGTTCCCTCCTGCACCTTCCACAGCTCATGCATGACCTGGCGGAAGTAATGTAGCTCATTTAAAAATTCATTAAGAGTGAAAAATGACCATCTAAATAAACTTCTTTACACCTTCATCAGCTTTGCACAGCTTTTAGAGTAATTTAAAAAGCAATATACACAGTCCTGGAAAGGAAGAAGGGAATGGAAATGCAAAGAAGAGAGAAAGAGCAGCTCCACAGCTTGCTTCTGCAGCACTTGAGGTGTTGGACTCACTGAAAGAGACAACAGGCAACAGGAAGGCAGGAGCCACACCAGCTCTGTTCCAGCCCTGGTAATGCTGCTTACTACGAGGCATGCATGGACTGTACATCCTTGATGCGGAAGCCCTGCCACGCTCCACGACGTGACACAGAATAGGGGTGGATGTTTCCAGACAGGCAGGATGGGATGATATCCAATACTCTTTTATAATAGCTCAAGCAGATTCACAGCCTTCACTGGCTGTGTTTGTGTCCAGCACAACCACTAAAGAGCAGAACTGATAAGACTCCTGCCCTGTTGAAACATTATTTGCAAGTCTAAAACACAAATGCAGACTCAAAAACTATTTTTTTTCACATACAGGCAAATAAGCAAAGTACAGAGTAAATTGTAACTGCAGGAAGTAAGGATATTTTTGCACTGTTCTGGAACACTTCATTGACAAATATAAAGGGAGATATATATGGCTCTTGCAACCATGTGTTAATGATGAAGTGCAACATCAAGAATTTTAATTTTTATGGAATTACACTTGTCAAAATAATTGTATTAGTTAATTTAAAATTCTTCATTGGAGAATGGCCCAGGCTATATCTCTGTTGCTCAAAATGTTTTATTGTGTAATCACTGTGCTTTTTTGATGAGTAATTTCTTTAATGTTATGCTATATATATGTATTGCAAAACTGTAAGTGATCTTTGCTTTTATACTGTACTGTGTTTTGCATATGAAATACATTATGCATATTCTCTCTTTCTCTCTCTCAGCCTCCAGCTTCTACCTCCAGAAAACAGAGAATGGAGACCCAGTGTTTCCTAGTGTGTATGATTTTTTTTTAGTTTGGTCAAAGCTCTGATCTTCTTTATTTCTTAAACTATGCACCTGTAAAATAACTGTAACAATCTTGACCATGCAGCTAGTTTAGATTCCCACTCTGAAGTCTGATATAGTGCATTAGGTCTGTCAGCCCCAGCCTCCTCCCTTTGGTTCTGCACTTTTCCCCTGTTACGCTGGCAGCTTGGAGAATAAGCAGGAATTATTTCTTGCAGGGGAATAATCCTTCCTGGGCTGTTTGAATTAACTTTATGCAAAAAATGGCCATGCTACATCATAACCATGCCTGTAATGTCTTGACAGAAAAGGATGATGAAGTATTCCCCTTTCTCTGATAGCATTTTTCTCTGGATGCTGATCTGCTGTGTCTGTCTGCTTGCTTTACTCGCTCCAAATGATATGTTCACTTTCACTGAGCTTCCTCAGAAAATACAGACTTATTCTCTTTAAAATACACAGTTTATTGGTTTGTGGGTCCAGTGAAGAACTGGATGATATTGTCAAAGGGTTTGCATTCCCACAAGCTTAAGGATGGTGATATGGCAGAGATCAGACGTCAGGTAATAGAGTTGTGCTGTCCCCCTAAGCAGGAGCAGAAGTGTGGTCAGCACTGGTTCAATATCAGAAGGCATTTGAGGATGGGGCCATGGAGCTGTCACAGACCAGTCCAGAAGAAAATCCGTGAATTAGAGTATTTTTTCTGCTGTTGTTCTTTCGCCTCATTAACATAGCAGACCATTAGTGCTCTGTTTGGGTCTGTGCTGTTAAACAGGTGGAGTATAACCTGCCATGGGAGGTATAGGGAATGACAGAGAGACAGACACAGGCACAAAGAAGAATAAAATCCTGTCTGGGAAATCGTATATAACCTGAAATTATTTGTAAGTAATGGACCTTATGGTGCTGTGATGCAAACTGTGATGCCACATGAATTTCAGAGGAGCTGGGATGACTTACATTCTCTGAGGATTTAATCCCCAGACTATCAATCTATTCACGGCGGAACGGTGGTATTAAACTAACGTTGGAGAGCTACAAAACATGCAGTAACAATACAGTGCACAGAAACCAAGAAGGCAAAGTGGTGTGGCAATTCTCAGCACTGCACCATGATGTACACGGTCTGAGTGTGATAGAAATGGTTAATTGATAAACAAAGCTACTAAAATATATTCTGTGTATTTAGATGGTGCACTGAAGGGTTTCTCATTGTGCAGGGGAAATAGGTACACTTCCAACCACCCTGATTCACCCTTGGACATTTCATGACTATTTCTTGTCGCTCAGTTGAGCATAAATTCATAGATTTTACGGTTAAGGGAGCTTGAGATGGGCTGCTATATTTTCAGCACTTAGTTCTGCCACTTCTTATTGGACCATCTGCTGTCACCTTAAAGAGACAAGTGTATATTATC
Source organism: Neomorphus geoffroyi (assembly GCA_033558235.1). Classification (NCBI taxonomy): domain Eukaryota; kingdom Metazoa; phylum Chordata; class Aves; order Cuculiformes; family Neomorphidae; genus Neomorphus; species Neomorphus geoffroyi. The sequence goes on along the minus strand of JAUMJM010000005.1, from coordinate 32,790,340 downwards.
GAGGTAAACATACAAATCACTCCTGCGTTTGATATTAAAAAAAAGAGAAACCTTTAAATGTATTGATCTGAGTGTGTCAATAACGTTACAGAGATAAGTCCTTGAAAACGAAAATAACATAGGTTCTGTCTGCGCAGATTCAAATAGGATGCTCTCACCATAAAAATTATGGCTGTGTACAGAGCTTTATAATTTATTTCTTCCAATGAAAACATAAAATTCATTCTAGTTCCAATAAGATCATTTTAAAAGGAAGGAAAAGAAGGAAAGTGTTAAATTTATCACAATCATTTTTAAAAGTGAGTGGTATAGCTACCACTATGATTAAAAGCTAATGTTTCAGGGACTGAATGCATCTGAAAGCAGATGAAGACGTTGCAACATTCATCTCTGTGCACACTAAAGAAACTTGTATATACAAATATATGTGCACACACAAATGCAAACTTAATAAAAATCATAGCTTCAAATTCTATAAAATAGATATCTACATGTCACACATTGTTAGGGGAAGGATCACTGAATTTTGAGGTAAAACTAAGTCTTATCACGGCTCATAAACATATGTGCTACATAAGACTGATAATAGTATGAAACTAGACAGTCATTATTGTACGTAAGATATATGGCATGAATAAATCTGCCGATACATTTCCTCCTGTAGTTTCCATTATTAACACCTGGACCTTATATAAATATATATCTTTAATTATTGTTGAGATTTTTCTTACCTTACTGGAAAATACTCTTAACTGTAGGATGGATATATTAGGTCTATGTCTTTAATAGTTGTCCAGGGTAATGGACAGATAATTTAAGATGTGTAAGTAGTAGATGACATAACTGGCAGAAAAACATATGTAAAGAATGTATATTTGAATGCACATGCTCTTCTATAGCAAATAACTTTGACATTAATTCTTTTTATTTTCTAGATCAATACCGTTGTGATTTGAAAAATTAGTACTGATTAAAATAGAAACACTTATAAACAAAATACACTAAAGTTTCTCAAATTAATTTCCCCATCTCCTGAACATTTAGAAAATAATTCACAAAAGATTTTGAGCATCTTGTTTCTTTTGAGGCAGTGTAATCATACATATTTTCATTCATATCTGATACTACAAAAGCTACAGAAAGATTCTATTGTTAGCATGTGCCATATTATTGGTATTAACAGACTCTAAATATGTGGAAATCTCATTCCAGCGGGGTTTTCTGTTTAATTTGTTCCCCTGCGATAATTACAGTTTTTGTCTGAGATGAGAGTCTTTTTTGTTAAGCTCCAGTGCTTCTGTTCAGTCCAACTGTTATGCTGAGAAGTAAATGAAAAATCTCGTGCGCAAAAGTCACGGAAATAGCCCTCAGTACATTCATTTTCAGGTCTCAGCTCTGTGCAGAATGAAAAGACACAGCATCATTTTCAAAGATGGTATCCTGTTGATGTGTCAGAAATTATGGGAATTTTCCATTGAAACATGGGAGTACCTACATAAAATTAGTTTATTTTATTTGACTATCTTAATTTTTAATTGTTCGTGTTATGAACAGTTTAAGCAACAAATGCATGGGTATATACATGCATACGCACGCACTCTTAGGTATCTGTATATGTACAAATACATGTAGGTACATATGTATGTATTGTTTCTTAACTTAATTTCATTTGTCCAAGGTAAATTAAAGTAGGGTGGTAGGTTTTGAAATTAACAATATTGACCAATAACATATATGCTGGTTTCCTCAAGTATGATCTATTTTAGTGCGAGGGGAAAATGACGCAGAGTACCACTATACCTTAGATGAGATCTGTCATCTCATCCTGCGTCTACCACATAAATAAACATCTGATACACAAAGGATACACTTGTTCCATTTTCTTCTTTTGTATGGGTACCTGCATATACAAACACACACAGAACAGAGAAGTATCCTCACTGACCTTGCAAATGCCATGATTCTAGGAAGAACCACAAGCACATTGAAAGACAGGCTTAGAAGTCAAAATGACTTTGACAGATTTGCGAAATGGTCTGGAAAAGAAAAGGGGGAAGGAGGATGATATTCAGGAAGAACAAGTGTAAGTCTCTACTTAAAAGAGAAATGATCAATAAATACAGGATGGGAATGTAACTGGTCAGGCAGAAATTTTTCTAAGACATTGGTAGCTATATGGGTCAGGCTGAACATGTGTTAGGAACACGAGATTCTGAGGAAAAGTTAAAATTATCCTATCATGGGTATGCAAGACATAATATAAATAATATTTAAAAGAAAACAGTCATTTTGGTTTACTTAACATTGGAGAGGCCTTAATGAAAGTACTAGAATACCACACTTCAGAAATAATGTGGATCGTTTTGGCAAGAATGATCAAAGACCTAGAAAGACCTTCAAAAGACCTTCAAAAGGTACCCAGTTCGTCTATGGAAGATAAAGTAGGGGAGCATGGTACAGTTTTCAGACAAGAAGGGAATAACCCGTTCCTCATATCCCCAGTCAATCTGAAAAGAATACATGGATCCAAAATCCAGCAAGAAAGAAACTGTTTAAACATCAGAAGAAATTTTGTACAGGCAAGAAATGTGCAGCAATATTGCAAGTTAGTTTTGGGCATGGGAAGGCAGTTTGTTGGACACAGGAAAACTGCAGTGGTCACAATTTCATCTTTAAGAATGAGTTAAGCAAATGGATAAGTTTATCTTCTCTTAGGGAAAGGGATGGTCAACAAGAGGACCTGAACACCCGCCAGCTCCACTTTTCTGCCATTTACATAGAATACGGTCTCTGCTCCAGTGTCCTGTTCCTTGGATTTGCACTTAAATATTCCACTGCACGTGCTCCATTCTCATTCCATTTTTTGCACAAGCACTTTTTTTCCCCTTCCCTTTTCCATGATACCTCTTCTATCCTGCTCTCTTTCTTTTCTTCTCTGTACATTCATTTGTGTCACACACAGCCTTCCAGCCTCTCTTTAATCATAGTGCATCTCTGCCCCTTTCTTAGCTCCTGTCTCCTCTCCCTTTAACTCTCTCCCTTCTTCGTGTCTTTCATAGGAAGGAAAAGGCTGGAGATGGATACTCCCACATTCCTCTTCTGGGGTTTCAGAGACAGAAGGCAAGGAATCAGACCTACTGCCTCTTCCAGATCTTGAGTTGCAAGGTGGGTGAGTGTTGGAGACATTTTATAATAACGAGCAGCATGGTATTCTTGAAGGGCCTTGAACAGTGAGATATGAGGGATTAGGTGGTGAAGAAATAGAATTGTTTGCAAAGAAGTGTAAGATAAAGAGCAAGTTATCTAGCAAAAGAATGTTAAACTTGCTTCTTGCAGCAGTGCGTGATCATGTATAAGTAACCAATCATAAGTGTAACTTAGGCGCGTGGACAGCTGTGTGTATCCAATCATGTAAAATCATCCAGCGCGTGATAGAACTCTGAAGAATATAAAAATACAGCCTTCTGACAATAAAAGGTCTTGGATTCTGCATCGGAGTCTGTGTGTCGATCTCCGCAAATGGTGACCCCGACGTGATAGGGTATGCTTGTGTCATTACAGGTTCTGGGCCTACGTGGATACCTGCAAAATGGGTAAAGCCTGCAGTAACAAACAACTCAACTGATTTACCACAGCCTGGGTCTTCAACCTAACTCAGGCAACAGCTGCAGCATTTTCGATGGTCGCGCAGCAGAAAATAAACGTGTAGATAATCCTAGCCAACACAACGGGACAGGACTCAATATGCATCCCTGGAAAAACTGTTTTCTACTTGCCTGGATGGCCTGCCTACAGACCAGTGGCCCATGTTGACGTCGCTACAGAAAGTGTTCTTCCAACATCATGGCTGTGTAATGTTTAATTGTAGTGGGACAAATCAATCTTGTGTAAAAAATGTAAATTCATCTTTGAGGATATATAGAAATAGTAGTAAGTGGTGTAATTGTACAACGACAAACATGTCGGAGATTGTTCCATTTTATATAAGGGAAGAGTCCTGCAGTTTAGGCCCTACTAACCTTACTAACACTAATACTAACACTAAATATAACTACAATAAACTTCACCTGTCACCACGATCATAGAAGCAAGCAAACAACACATGGTATAATAAGTGAAATATTCTTGGAAGATGGTTTAATGGTTTAGAATCTTAGATGATAGGCCTTTTAATGTTAGTTTTGTTGTGTTTAATGGGTTTTATATGTGTTTTGATGTGTCTTGATGTGTGTGGTGTGATGTGTGCAGAGGATGATTGATGGCGCCATGAGTGGAGCTGTGTTGGTGCAGATTGAAAACAAAAAAGGGGGAATTGTTGGAGACATTTTATAATAACGAGCAGCATGGTATTCTTGAAGGGCCTTGAACAGTGAGATATGAGGGATTAGGTGGTGAAGAAATAGAATTGTTTGCAAAGAAGTGTAAGATAAAGAGCAAGTTATCTAGCAAAAGAATGTTAAACTTGCTTCTTGCAGCAGTGCGTGATCACGTATAAGTAACCAATCATAAGTGTAACTTAGGCGCGTGGACAGCTGTGTGTATCCAATCATGTAAAATCATCCAGCGCGTGATAGAACTCTGAAGAATATAAAAATACAACCTTCTGACAATAAAAGGTCTTGGATTCTGCATCGGAGTCTGTGTGTCGATCTCCGCAGGTGAGGGGAAGCAGCAGCAGCACAGTGATATCCGTTGCTGAGAGAAACTTAAAGAGGAGAAATGCCAATTGAGCCCCAGCTATTGATGTGGACAGTCTCTCTCTGCCCCAGTATGGGGGTGGCACTTTAACCATGGGTTATTTATTTACTGTAGCACCCAGTTTATGCTTATTTTCACTCTTTCTGGAGTTTCATCCCCTTAACTAGCACAGGGAGTTTTATGAGGGAACATCATCTGCTTTTTAAGGCATATATGTGATTAATCTTTTTTGGGAGGGAGAAAATTTTTCTACTTCTCTTTTGTTTATCAATTCCTCCTTGTCTTGACTTAATCTAGAGTGCGTTGCTGCACAGCCCCTGCAATGGTTTCTTCCCCTGGGACAAAGCACAGGCCTTGCTACTCAGCATACAGCAGAGCCCTGTCTTAGCATATTTGTTTCTCCTTTTCCTGTTTCATAATTGATATTGGTCCTGCAGTAGTTTATACGGAAACTCACAGATGTCACAAGTGCACTCACACACGCACGCATCCGTTTGGGCATGCACTTGGCTCCAAACCGCCAGCATTTCCTCAGTAAGCATATGGGATTGGATCTTGCAGCCCTTCCTCTGATCTTTCCACAGGGACTCCATGAGACTGCCCCAAATGCACTGCTACTCCCCTCTGCCTTCTAACAAGGGCTTTCACTTGCCAGCTGGTGCCAGGAACTGCTTTAACTGGTCCTGAAAAATTAATCCTCTCTGGGACTGTATGAGAAATATAACATTCTTATTACCGTAGGGTGTCCGCTTGGCACAGTCTCTTAGCTATTGTGAGTTGGGAATCCTGTCACCAATAAAATCAGACACCGTGCATATACATAGACTCTTGACTGCTTAGAGTAAGAGCAGTACGATGCCCACTCTCTAATTAGCAAGGCCCATTCAGGAGGGCAAAGCTGTCAAAACCCAAAGGTGTTTGGTAGGTTCCCCATTGGCTGCTACAGTAAATGCCGTCTCCCTTGTGGAAGCTCCCTTCCCTGTGGCTGAGCTGGCCATCATTGCCAGGACTGTCCTCCCAGGTCCTGCCAAAGAAGCAGGCAAACCCCTTCTGACCGCTGGCTCTGGCTCCGGTTGTGCTGTGGATGGCAAGGCGGTGAGGCTGACTCCTGGGACCTGCCAGTTGCCAGTACAGCCTGACAGGCAAACAAACAGAAATCTTAAAGAAAATAAGAGTGACTGAACGAACCCACAGCAGTGAAAGAGCTCTGAAGGGTTTCAGGAAACATATTTGTCACTAAAAAAAGAGAAAAGGAAAAAAAAAGGCAGCAGCAACCAAAACTAGGCATGGCAAATTTGCTAGAACAACGTTCCAGCACTGAGCCATTTTAAAAAAGCTGTGGATACCTTGGTTATGTGGTGGGTACCCTTTGTGAAAACCAAATAAACAAACAACACGCACACTCCAGTAATGCAGGAGCTGCTCTCAGACCGCATATTGGCTCTGAGCCACGTCTCCCGCAGTAGGGAGAGTGTGGAAATGCACAGCCTTGGCAGCAGCTTCCAGCGCCTCAGGCTCTCACAGTTTATTTTGTTTATTTATGGGATTTTCTATGGCACTCGTCACCCTCATATCTAAGCATCTTAGAAGTATTAGCAGACTTACACTCACAACCCCTCTTTGAGGTAGAAAGTATTATTATCCCCATTTTATAGATAAGGAACTAATGGCTTACCAACTTGCTCAGATTCAGAAGTAGAATTTGGCAGAATTATGGACTGGACAAGCCCCTGAGCTCCAGTCTTGAGCTTTTACCACAGAAATCTCCTTCCAAGAAGCTTTAATGAAATTGATGAAATACAGAGAAGAGAACATCACGGATATACTTGGCTCTTGCTTTTCTGCACTGCTGGTCTAGCATGTGTTAAATACATACATAAAAAATAAGGTAAAACTGTGTATTTGTACTTTCCCTTATATCTGAGTTTTGAATAAGGATATTAATGTGACACACCTCTTTTAATTAGTGTATTTAATAAAAGAAGCTGAGATAATTTAAACTCACATGTAGCCAAAGTCTAACATGTTTTTGGCATGACATTAATCCTAAATTAGTGGCTTTGTGTTTATTTATATTTTTTTGCTTCTTTTTGTGGTTCATTTTTTCTAATTTGAGGACAATCTGGCACTACTCTGAAGTAACTTTCTTTTTTCATTCCAATTTTCCCCAAGTCCTCTCAGTTGGTAACTTCAATAATTAAACTGTCATGCAGCTATTTCAGTGTTCAAACGGGCCACTGCTATAAAGATTTGTGCCTCCTGCTTTCCATCAGAGATGCATTGCCACTGTACAGAAAAGCAGCAGATACCATTGTGTGTCAAGAAACCAGGAGGATCCCATGTCTCTACAAATGAACCATGTATTTCCAGGGTTCAAAGGACAATGAGAAAGACAGGATGAGTCATGTGACTTTGGGTTGCACCCTGATAAATGGCAGGTCAAGGAGGGTTGTGTTTAATAGTATATTCCTCAATGAAATGTCACTTTTTCCTCAATGTGTCCTCTATGTGAGCTAATTAAAATCATGTTTTACTGCAATGTCAGCACATGAAGTTGCTGACTTTCTTGTTGTCTTCTACATAGTACAAAATGAATGTTGTCATTTGATAAATTCAGGATCTTAAAGGTTCTGTCTGATGGGGTCTAATGTATGCTGCTCTATATATGTTTAATGCTTTCAAACTGCCCCTTTTCCTTTGTTTAAATCACAGCATTCATGACCTGTGCATAATCTTCTTTCCTGCCACACTTAAGCCTAACCCTCCTCAAAATTAACAGAACTTTTAAAAAGAGCTCAAGCAAATATTGGTATTGTTTTCCTTCCAGGCTGTTTCAATTTAGTTTTTAAGCACTGTGTCCAAAAGCCATATTTGTATGCATCCAATGAGAACTGGCTGTATAGGTGTTAATTTTCTTACAGTTTATTTTATAATGCTGTCAGGGTATGGTTGCTATGCTCATCTGAAAAGAAACTCTCCCACTTAGCACATCTGATAAGAAGTAGTAGCTAAAGAGTATAAGTAATAGAAAGCACTGGATTCATTTCTCTGACCAGTAGCCACTGTAGGATTTGCACCAGGGTTCTTATTTGTAAATTGCTGTTAATGTTGTTTGTCATCTCTGCAACAGGAATATGAATTTGAAAAGTAAACTGGTCGATACTGTATGTAACTTCGCTTTCACTATTTCTATCATTGTATAAACTGTAATTCCTTATTTTATTTTTTTTTTTTTTTTCCAACGAAACCAAGAGCCAGTACCTAAATGACAAAAACCAAAGTTCTGGGGTTTGGCCTGAAGCCATATCACCTTGTGCTGTGATCCACACAGACCTCATGAGTTACTTTGGCACTAGGTCAGTTCTTCAATGAGAAATCTCCACAGATTAACTAATTAATATGTGCTATGGAAAAGAATGGTGCCAATTTAAGCAATTGCTCGGTCTGAGGTATACCTTCACCCACCTCCCCATTCCCTTCCTCATCCAACTCCCCTCTCCAGTGTTGAAGAGCATGTGCTGCTGAATTCTGGCTAGGATACAAAACACAAACCTCAAAGCAATTCTTTCACCTCCTAAGGACCTGATCCAAAGCCCATTAAAGCTGATGAGAGCCTTCCCATTGACTTCAGAAAGCCTCAGAACCAGTCCCCCAGGGAAAAGGTGTTAACACTCACACGCACATCCTTAAACTAGCCAGAACAGAACTTCTTGAGATCAATATCTCTCTATCAATATTGGTGCCCTAAAACACAAAAAAAAGGCATTTTACTTCTGAGTCTTGCTGGCTGCACAAAAAAAAAAAAATAAAAAAAATAAATAGAAAACAAGCCCTTGGGAAATGCTATTATCTAAAATAAGCAGCTGAGTGTAAGCAGTGACCATATCACCTGAAAAGCTGTATCCTAACCTTACTATGTTTGTACCCACTCTGCTGTATTCCGAGCTCTGCACTGAATACACTAAATGACTCACTTTACACACACTGCAACAAAGGCAGTTATACCCCAATCTTCATTAAGGTCTTAATGCAGCAAGGTACTTAAGCACATGCCTAACTTTAAGTAGAAGGGAAGTCTAATTAACTTCAATGGGACTGCTCACTTGCTTTAAGCTAGGCATGTGCTTAAGTACTTTGCTGAAACTGAGCCGAAGACTCCAGGTGCTACCATTTATACAAGTATCATTAAACACAGAGTTAGTGTACTTACATACACAAACTTCCTAACCCCTAAAACCAGATCATTAAATTATAACACTTACCAGAAAACAGCAAAGGTGAGCATGTTGATGAAGCATCACATAGAGTAACAAAGACAGTAGGTATTAACGCAATCAAAAATCCAACCTCATGTACATTTTCAGTATTCCACCTGCAATTTGTACATATATACTGGTTTCTTCACATTTCAGGTTTCAATAGCCAGAGATCGAAGACTTGTGAAAAGCCTAAGAAAAAGATCTTGGTCCAAAAATAATACCACCTGTGACTTAAGTACGAAAGAACAAAGAAACTGAAACTAGAAATTATTAGTGCTACAGGGGTAAAGCAAAGATTGTTTGGATTTCTTAACAGTTCATTTTTGTACTTTCAAATATTTCTGTTATTTTTTATCCCTCTGAATTTCCTGTATTTTTAACGCCTGTTTAATCATCAGATAGAAGTTAAGCCACTCGCTGTGTGTCTGCAGGCAAGTTGCTTGACCTGCTTTTTACTCCTCTTATCTGGCCGTATAATCCAGTATAAATGCGAGCTCACTGAGAGCTAGAAGCTGTGCCTGTGCCAACCAGAAGCATTTGACCAGTCTATGGGTTAGTTCAGCAGCTGCTTTTTCAGAGTCAGAAAAGAATTTACTGGGAAAGGACAGCCCATCCTAGGCCAGGCAGGTTTTAATGCTGCCTGCTCCTCATGGTATTCTTTGGGTGTGTATTTCTTCATTAACAATTGCAGCACATAGCCATAAGCTGCAGATTAGGAGCTGGACAGAAGATCCTACTTAGAAACTTGGTATCTCAAATAATCAGGTCTCCTTCCTGTTTTCTCAATGCAGCTACCAGATTGACATAGGGACTGGCACAATTTCCCTGTGAGTATGGGACTAAGAACCTGAAATTACACACAGGTTGTGGATTATGCTTGGATATTTCTATTTGGTAAATATAATTGTGAAATAAAGTTTGCTTTTCACTCAGGACAATGTGGAATGACTCCCTCAGACTGAACACCAAGGACAACCCACACCTGAAGGAGACTAGGGAAATTTGGTCTTTAGAATGAAGGGAGAGAGAGAATAGACAAAGCTAATTGATGTGACTCTTATTTTATATATGACAGTTAAATACTATGGTGATAAGCATAGAACTATTTTTTTCTCCTATTCAATTGATTAACTGATTATTTTGCTGAGGTCAGTAGCAAATGTCTCTGACCTCATCGTTTGCTGAAGCAACTGTGTTGTCACCGTCACTGAAGTGGAACATTGCTAACTGAATGGATTAAGAAAAGTGCTCATAAAAATAATGCTGAAATGTACTCAGTCTTTGTCAACAAAGACAGTTATTATAGGAAAAAAGTACTGAAGAGAGCATCACACAACTTCAAATAATGCTTCAAGTAATGATTTGTTAAACATCATTCTACCTACCTGTTATTCATTCTATCTTCTATTCAGTGCTGTCTAGCTGGATACTCTGAAAAATAATCAGATATTTGCAAATAATAATTTTTAGGACTAATGAAATAGAAAGCACTTCAGTATAGACTTCCATGGTGAAGAAAGCTGTGCATTTACAAAAAGTTATGTAAGTTCTCAAACAATATTTGAGCATACTTTGAAAACTGGTAAAAGAGGAGAGGAAACAAAACCTGCTGTCTTAGTTCTTTTTAAAGGGAAAAGAGCTTTGCTTGATTTTACAAGCAATGTGCTGTTCTCGTGTCAGCCTTTCTGCATCTGTTATATCATGGGTCTTGACAACATCATAGGCCAATGTCCCTTCTGATTGAAGTAAAGTATTAAATTTTGGTATCCAGAACAAGGTGATATTTCAAAGGGCAGGCTATTATTGAGCTTGCAGGTGATAAGTCTCAAATTCTGAAATTCTGCATTTTATAGAGAAGCACAACTGCTGACTTCAAAAATAAGTTTATAAGAAACTGCCAAATACAAATGAACAAAGTTCCCAATACTCTGGACCCGATTAAAGCCAGAGTGTTCCAGGGCAGGGTGCAGATTGCTTTTCTTGAGGTTTGCTGTGACTTCTCCACTTCACAGAATAGGAAGCAGCTGTTGGTAGTGATGTTAGAGAAGATTATATTAAAATCAGGCCCAAACCTCACTTAGGAGCCACAGAAGAAAAGTTCTGTAACTGAAGTCAGTTTTGCAGCGGTACAGTAGTAATAATTGTATAATACCATTGTAACACAGGATAAAGAAATAATACATGATTTTTCCTGAAAAAGAGTCTGCGTGAGTACTAGATTGCATGAGTGCAGACACCTCCCAGTGTCTCTTGCACTGTAGAATTGTCCAATTTTCAGGATGCAGGCAATGAATGCAAAACCATTCACTTAATGGATTTTCAGATTCCACCTGTTGATCTTTCCTATAGGGAAACAGCAGAATAAGAAGTGTCATACCTAGATGTAAGTTTGTTTAAATAGCGAAGTCTGCATTTTTTTCCCCGACAGGTTCAAAAGTATAGGATTGGCTAGTGCTGAGAAAGAAATAAACTGAACTGTAGAAGGTGGACATGAAAGCTAGGTATGTGGGTAGTCAGCCGACACAAAATACTGTGATGTTGAATTCAGTTATGGAATAAACCAAGATCCTCTTTCCTGAATGTGGTAAGGATTTCTGAAGAGAAAGAAAGCACCTAGAATCAGCTTTCACACTTGGTGCCCACAAACACAAGTTGGTGGTAGAACACCTGACTGATAGCTAACACGGGAAAATCAGAGGTAAACACTATTCTCTTTTCTGAGAAAGATTCATGACATCAGGGTCATTCTGTTCTATGTCGCTCACTATGAGAAAGACTCTTTCTCATAAATCATTTCATTCATTGCATGTTCCATCCAAAGGCTCCCGTAAAAATTCCAGTTTTGATAAGGAACATCGGGAGTTACCACAGGCAAGAGAAGGTAGAAATACAAAAATGACTTGACATTGAAAACTAAGGAAGTAAATAGTTTAACAATGAACTTCTGCAGAACTGAGCCAAAGTCAGAAAACTGCAGAGAAAAACCAACCTTTTTGTCTGATCTTACTGCAACTAATGAAACATTAACTGTAATACATAACCATTGCTGATTGTATTTCACTGGATAATCCATTAGAGCCTTACGTCGTTCTTCGCTTTTTCATATACAACATAATACAGTAGGGGTACGGAGGGAGGCAGGCAGAAGGGGAACAGATTTGTTCTCATACTGTGTGCTGGCACAATAATGTTCTTCCTGCTGAACTAATGGCTATTCATAGGGTTTAGGTCAAAGTGTTTAATGGAGCTTAGCTCTGGATGTCTCAGTAACTTCTTAAAATCTAAAACTAAACTACTTTAGTCTTAAAATACAAATGATGATGTTCCTAAGAGGAAGACACATTCCCAAACAAACTTGAGAGAGAAATATATGCTGAGAATGCTAAAATAAATGATATCTTCCTTCTAACTAATGCTGTGAGACACGTCCATTCCTTACCCCAGATGAATTCATTGTTTCCTGCACTTCTCCAAGGCAGAGGAGAAGGAGAGGATGTTTTTACTCAGAATATTTGTTACATTTTATTTAGCTTCTGAGAATTAAGATAAATATTTAAAGAAATACTGAACATACCTATCTGTATGTATCCTGCTTTTTTGTTATGTGACAAACAATTTGTGGGGAGGATGCAAATGTGTCTTCACCATATTGTATTCCAAGATGCACTGTAAAATACCTTACCCCTATATCGGCCACAGATGTCAACTGGATAAAGCCGAGTTCTCTATTAAATGGGTTCCTTTTTCAGATTTTCCACTGATAGCTTCTTCCATCTCTCTAAAGTGTTCTTCTCACACAGAATTGACATTATAGACCAATCTATTTGACAATACAGATTTCTTTTCCAACATAAGTCTGCTGCTTCTGCCTGAACTTTCTGCTTATCAGAGTTTCGTTATATATGTCCTACAACTGTATGGATAAACACTGGCTTATATAAGGTCCCAGTTGACGTAAATTTTGTTGTTTCCAGATAGGAATATCCTGAAGTTTCTTTCAATGGAAGGGCAACAGTTCTTTCATCTCAAATTGGGAAGAAACAAAGAAAATTTTCATTCCTTTCATAAAATTATTTTGGTTTAGGATGGATTTTTTCTGGGTTGGTATCCTCTGTCCTGACAGATCTGGATATCTTCCCTAGTCAATGCATAGAAGAATAGATATGAAGGATAAGGAGAACAGCTGCCATTGCTTCAGAGAACAGCAAAATAAAGTCTGTAACATACCTTTTCAATTTGTGCACTGAAATTTCCTTCTATAGCATTTTTGCAAGAAAGCAAAGGCAATAAAATTATTCTAGATAGATTTTGAACATTCAAGTCTAAAGGGGGAAAAGGACGACTCATATTTTCACAGTAACAGACTTCTGATACACAACTGCGTCTTTGCAAAACTAGCCTACAGCAGGGTTAAGCCTTATCGTGTTCCTGTAGCAGCAGTGGCTTTGTGCAAAGCAAGCACGGTTGCAATTATGATATCTGGCTTGATGGATCAAAGTAAGACCTCCAAAAGGCTGTGGTTAAAGCAAAGTGCAGCAGGAAGCAGCAAGACGCAGCAAGGTACAGAAAGCACAAATTTGATCCTGCACTTCTCCTACTGCTGGATGTCTCAGAATTGCAAAAGGCTGAGGTAGGTAAATGCAGCCCATGACTGCTGAGACCTGAAAAACAGAGTGTCTGTGCAGCCTCTTCCATGCAAGACCCCTGTTAAAATACGACACACTAGTTTTGTGATTTCTGTTGCATCTCTAACGATAGGCTCCTTTTCACCTTGCTATACTGCCCCGTATGTAGAAGACCACAGTCTGATAGGTAGACAAGGAAGGGTCTCTTAGCCACTAAGAACAAGTAGTATACAATGTCCCAGACACCTAGCCCTGCATAAAAGGCACTGAAGTCTTGTATAGGCAGGAGCTGTGAGAAAGAGGAGACATTGACAGCTAAGGTGATTATTAGCTGGGAACTTAACATCTAGCTCGTGCTTTCAGGCTAATGCACCAGTGCCATACAGGTGCAGATTTGACATAATTTTGTAGTGTCTCTTGCACAGGAACAAAAGATTTTCCACTCTGCAGATATATTTAGCTTTAGGAGTGTCTTGTCCTTTCATACACAGTCACCCAAGATCCTGCCAAACCTTTTTGCTTCTCTTGAAATTCCCTAAGCAGCAACAACAGGACCTGGAGGCTGTAATACCCTTGTGAATTGTTATGGGTAGATAAAGAGCCTGATTCTCTTCTTCTTTACATGGGTGTAGATTGTTGTCACTCAGCTGAAACTTGAATGAAACTTCTTCATTGCCCCATACAGTCAAGGAGAGAATTGGGTACAAAAGGATGAAGAGCAGGAAGCGGGAGAGGGAGGAGGGGAAGCCCATCCCTCCAGCTTCTGCTTCTTTCTGCATCTGGGAACAGCTGATACAGAACCTATATTTTCTAACATGGCATTACGCACTGAATTTTCTCTACAGGGTTCATTTAGTATACATAATACCAGGAGTCAAGGTTATGCTTTGAGATTAAACCAGAGAAACAGCTGTATGCTATACTTACTGTGTGCTAACAAGGATGGAGGAATATGTAACCTGTACAGTGGGAAAATATCTCTCTCTCCTTTGAAAATGTTGTTGTTTTGAAAGACTTCAAAAGATTCCTAGTTATATTACAGACATATTACTCTGCCTATAAGTCATGTCTAAAGCAATATTTATGGCTTTGGATTTTGTTTTGCTTTCTTTTCTTACACTAACGGTCTTACACTAAGAGGTCTCTATACGAGCATGATGTAAGGACACCTCAATCTTCTTAAGTTAAATCTGGTTTTAGTCTTCATTGTTAGCTGTTCATTATGTGGAAATCCGAAGTCTAATTTGGAATTGCTGTGATTAGACAGCTGAGTCATTCTGAAGACATAATAAGGGTGAGTTATTCTTCTCTCATTGTTCTGTTTGCATGCAATTCTTAATTCCATCAGTCTTTGGTTGCAAAGTGCAACTAATAGAAACACATATGCATCCTAAAAAACACTTAGATCTGCCATAGCTTGGTTTAGTTTGAGTTCGATTTTTTTTTTCCTTAGGAGAAAAAAAATCATCAATAAAAGTGAAAAACTCTTAACTATACAAGATTTTGTATTGAGGCATCATGGTTGAGAATTCCAAAGAAAGCAACAAATTATTGTATTCAAAACTACCATTGCTCTTGCAAACAGGTGATAAAAGTGATAACAGTTTGTTCATGTGTGTAATTACTTCTTACAATGCACAAACCCTCTATGACCTGACAAAACTGTGAAGCATGTTGCATTTTATTTATATTTTTACAGATATATTTGAGGATGGGTTTTATACATATATACATATATATGTATGTGCGCGTGTGTATGTATAACCAGCATACAGATACAGCAGTGAAACTTCCTCTCTTGAAAGCTAGAAAAAAATAAAGAAGGAAATGGTTATTAGTAGAAAATAGGGGAAAAAGAAGGGAGTAAAAGCAGCAAAAAATTTAAGAAATCTGATATAGACATTGGATGCTGGAAGAAAGTAATAAGCTGTGTATAACACCTCCACATATACAAGAAAAGACTGGGCAAGTCCAGGTTAACTCACTCTGCTTGCAGAAAGCCATTAAAAGGTGAAAAGAATCAATTTAATTTACCACATTAAATAGATGAAAAAAAGCTAGTGCCAGATCTAATACAGATGTTTTGCAGTATAATGGGAAAATGAAGACATTTTCAAGCAGCAAGGCTTGCAAGTCATAGACTTGAAATGCTTAGATCAGGTGGCACTGTCTGTTAGAAAAGCAGGCTCTGTAATGATATTGATTGCTTCCAAGGCCATATTAGAGATGAAGACAAGTCCCAGGAGACAGGTTGTTGTCACCTTGACCTTGGGTCAGAGCTAGACCACTGACCCCTGGCACCCAGGACTTCTGCACCGCATTGTGATATCTTTCATGCCTACAGACAAAGTCAGCAGGGGACACGTGTCAATGTGGCTCTTGCCAAATCAGAATTGACTGGCCTGTAGGAAGCTGGAGAGCAGCGGGAAATGTGGGTTAAAGTATGTCAATAATGTTTCACAAGAACAATTTCTCCCAAGAATTGTAGCTGTTGGAATGTTTTGACATTTATTCGGTAGAGAAATGTAGCATGTTTTGTGAAGCACTTCAAGAGAGCTGCTGCTAACTGCCGCGGTGTATTGATCTTCCTGTTAAATTGCATGGGCACACTTGGGAGATCATTGAGATTCAGGCAACAGGACAGAAAGGATCGGCTGCACCCGATGGTCACTAATGGTAATTGGTTTCGATCCTTGCACTTGAAGAAGCTGTGATTTACTTGGTTCACAGATGAATTGTAGACACTAAATATTTTGAAAAGAAAATATACTGTTATTTCTTTTTCTCATGTCATTTACAAATTATTACCTCCACTTCTGAATGTTTCATATAAAGTGTATAAATCCACATGACTGAATATAAAAACATGCCAAGCAAAATTTCAAGGAATTGTCCCTTTTATCTATAAAGCTTGTATTAGTGTAAAGCACATGAACTTTCTGATCTTAATATAAATTAAATAATTATAATAATATTTAGCGGGATCTTAAAAGTCCATCAACTCTCTTAAGCCTTCCTGTTATCGCAGTTCCTCTTTTTTACACTATACACATGCTTCTCTATATCCCATTTTCTTGTGTATTATCCCAATCTTAACATAAAGAATGTTAAAAAGAAGTGTATTGAAGGCAACTACAAAAGTAAAATAACGTAGACAGGTACAGATAGTAATGTAATATTGGAGTAAATTATGCTACAATGGATAATCTGATATGAAAATTGGATACTAATGTTAATATCAGAGTAAATTATTGATACAATATAGGCTGTGATATAAAAATTGGAGTATACTTCCAAAAATGAATGTGGTGATAACACTGACAAAATTCACGCCACACACAATTTTAAAAGCAGAATTTATAGAGATTCTGTAGTTTTCTGCTTTATACAAGATGCTTTCCTAAGTATATGTACATAATTACATGAAAGCAAATACATTCAGTAAATTATGGCTGCTTTAATATAAAGAAATTCATATAGACTAAGATTCTGGAAGGAACCATTTTTGTATATCTTTTAATCTGTTTCAGGTACACATACACTTTATCATCCATACTATATTTCTATGATTTTTAAAGGACAAAATGGTTTTCTGTTTTTGTTCTGTGCTTTTTCCCTCCCACGGAGTGGTCAGCAGTTTCTACAAACAGCTGAGTTTCATCCATAAACTTGCATAAAATATCCAGAAAATCTATACAGCACTTTGACAAATAAAAAATAGCACAATATAAAGTGACAACATATGTTGTTTGTTAACTGAGATTGTCTATGCCTATCTGAAGTCTTTTGGATAAAATGACTGTAAGTAGATTGTAATACCAATTACAGCTAAATCATGCATTGTAGGATTTGTATCATCCAGAACTAAACCAGAGAAAACAGAGAAAAATGAGTGTCTGAATGCTACTGAAATTTCAGTGTAACGGCAATATGGCATTTGCAATTGTTATATGAGTCTCAAATTTCTGAAATATTTACAAACCTTAGATAATGACAACCTCAGGATAAAATCAAGAAAACAGACGGTATACAGGAGCTAGCCCGAGGCAACCAGCAATGAGGTCAGATCTATACAGTATGTGTGCTTTACATGAAAAACGCTCTACTAAAATGTCTTTGCGCACTGTGTAGGGCTTTGGGATATAGCAGGTATTCACTAGGGGAAGGTAAAGATTATTTACTAGGATCAGTAACATGGAATTCAATATTAAAACTGACAAAGGTTATCATCTATTACACGTTAAATTCACCACAGTTGTTTGACAACTCTCATAGCAACAGATTCCACCCTTAACAATTCAAAGCAATCTTTCAGATTAAAGTTCATGTGATCACTTTAAAGAACTATTCAGTGTTAATCAAGCAATATTGCTTCAGGCATAGTGTTTGTCTTTCACTTCAGGCTATTTGGCTGATTGCAGAAAATGATGACTTTCTCTGTGTGCATGTGCAGAGCAGTGTGCCTGTTAGATGGACGTGACAGGTGAGGTAGTGGTGGGGGGACATGGGGAGTCATTGAATGGAGGCTGCAATAGCAATAAATAAAGTCCCAGTTGCTGACTATGCTGGTGGGATAGGATAAGCAGTATATTCTGTATTAATAATTGCATATTCTGTCTAATTTAATTTTACTGGATAGTAACTGCTGATGATATGGTTATAAAATAAAAAATGTCTTGAAAACACCTGGTTACATATGTAAATAATATACACAGATAAATACATATACCTATGTATGTATACACATACATATGTACATTTAATTTTAGATCATTGTCCAGATTATGTTGAACTGGTAGTACTTCACACGTTTTCCAGTCAGAGGTATGTCTCGGTGGGATTAAGAAAATTCCACTCCAGCACTTTACAGGGCAGAAAACAGCTTTTTTCTCTCCACTTGTGCAGAATCTGCTCCAGTCATGTCTTATTCCTGATCTAACTGTTCTGAGAAACTGTGGATGCAGCATCCCTACGAGTAACATTACAGACAAGAAATACTACAGATTCTGGGACTGTTACGTGCTCTGACATTGCTGTTGGAGACTCTAGGTTGTTTGCTTAAGTGATGTAACAGCTGTGCCAGTGTCCAGCATCTTCACAAAACAGCCCTTTTGAAGAAAGCTTTCATTCCGCAATGCTATCATACCACCTAACCAGGTGCTGAGTCTAAGCTTAAGATGAAACATTGCTGTTTGTCAGTGCTGAAGAAATGGGTATTTCTTGACTTAAAGATATTCTGCGTTTAAAACAATATTATAGTAATTTTTTTTCACTAGAAAGTGTCGATTTGTTTTAAATGAAGCTGTGCGTAAAAAATAGGCACACTCAAATACTCTTCTGATACAAAAGACTTTTTAAGTGGTCAAATATCTCAGTCTAATACAAACTACCAAGTTTGGCTCTTTTTCAAAATGATCTTCCATTAGAGACTCTGCTGAAAAAGAACTGTTTATAAGTAATCAAAACCTAAACAAATGCTTTGAAATTACTGGAATTATACATGGTACTTCACCCAACCACAATTTTTCCCCAGTTCATCAATTTGCATAATTTTCTCAATCCTGAGAGAAACCAGTTCCAGCTGCTGGAAATTTGTATTGCTTGGGAAATATTGTTTTACTCAGCTATCTTTACCATGACTGTCACCAGAATCTGGAGGAAGATTCAATTGAGAAATCCATCATATTTTTTGTTTTGGCAGGTTATCCACAAGATCATCTTTCTGTTCTGCCCTTCTTATTGTTTGTAGTGACAGTTTTCTAGGATCTGATAAAGGGTGATGTTATTTCGGAATTAAGGCAAACATTAAAAATGAAGACTAAACAAAACTTCCTGAATCTTTGCAATCTGATGAAGTATAAAAAATGTCTGTCTCATAAACTTCCATACTGTTTACTCCTAGTTAAAGATATTCTTAAAGTTAAAAATCTTTAGCAGGAAAAAAATAAATAATAATCCATAAATATTAAACCATAATTATGTTGTGCCTATTTTACTTTTTCATCCTTTATTTTATCAACAGTAAACAAGGAAACTCCTGACCTTGCCCTCCAAATGGGTTTTCTAATCGTCACGATAATTCTGAAAGAATTATGATTAATCTTTGTGGGGATCTTTGCTTATTTTGGTTTGGGTTTTTTTTTCTTTTCTTTTTTTTTTTTTTTTAAGATGGTGTTTTCTTTTAATGATGCTTTGAAATTCTTTTTCAGCCAAAAAGATATCCAGTTAACTGTGGAAGAAAATTCAAATCCTATTGATAATATCCTTGACAAATCTATGCTTCTTCGGAGTAAATGAGATTTTACTGTGTTTTCTTTCACTTTCACTTTTCATATTTAATAAGAAAGAATAATAGTTCCTAATGAATAACTGATCCTTCTTTTCTCCCCTTTTTATATTATTACTCTAGCTAAGGAACAATCACATAAATATATATATTTTTTTCCATATCTCCTTGAGGATCAAAAAACATTGTACAAAGACTTCTGTGATCAGCTTCTTTTCCATGTGAATTGTTGCCTGTTTCACTATATGCAGATTAATTCATGTCATTTGGATTTTATTCTTTAAACTCCTTTCAAGTGTACATATTTACTTCATATGTGTGTATATATGTACTAGGACAAACTATAGATAAAATAAATGAATACACATCAGTAAAGCTAAAAGTAGAAAGACGATTCATATCAAAGAGCTCTGCTTGGAGGGGCAGGAGTGCAGTAGATATTATAGAAAGATAGCAACAAAGCAGAAACTCATGGCTGTAGTTAACAGAAACGCACAGTCATAGACACAGAAGTGCATAAAGTAAATATCATAAATACCTTTCATCCTCTTTTGGGAAATACAGGCAATTCAATAGCTCATGGCTGGATACTATGCTTACATCCTCAGGAGCCCCAGGTGAAAGCACTCCAACGGGTGAGCAGTATTCAGTCTGCTAGAGTAGTGTGTCTTTTCTAGTCAACATTTTTGGATTCAGCTGAAGAAAATGTTGCCAGTCAAGAAGTAATGAGATGTATCTGTAATTAGACCACAAACTGAGGCTGTTTAAAGCTCAGAAAAGCAAAAATAAAGCCAGCGCAGGTAGCTCTAGATGTAAGGATTTTCTATATATTGTTTTGTTTCTGCAGATAGTGAAGAGGAATTCTCATTAAGAGTTTATTGAAGGTATCACCCTTACGGGCTATGTCTTCATGGGTGATTTTTATCTATAACACCAAATAAGGGTGGAGTCAGGAAATAAATGAAAGTAAGAGTAAGAAGGATTTTTCTAATACTTCCAACTCAGCTGCATTGCCCAGGGACTACTCACTATGCTCTTAACTTAATAACATGGATAAAACACAGGCATTTCACAGTCCTTGTAAGGAATATTGGGCTTGAGGTAACAATGGAGATGCCTCTGTCACACAAGGGTCTTAAAAATGTGCATTAAAACCCCTAAGAGGGATGTGCAGGATGTGTGAGCTCCTGCTGCATAGCATACTCCAGCAGAAAGAAATAAACTGAATGTACTATAAGGTATGCTATGTACTATGAAAAAGGCTACCATTTTCTCCAAGCTCTCAGAGTCAAAAGTTCTATTTGTGATAATAGACTATTCTGCATGCTCTGTATGTTTCCACTCATTAATCCCTGCAAGATCTGGACCGATAGATTTCTCACAATCAAACATTGAACAAAAGTGTGACTTCCCAACAGAATGACTTACAAAGGTTATTCTAAATTGGCACGTCCAAAATACTCCTTATCAAGGGAAAAGAGATTTGCAAAAGAAGAGAACAAGGGGAAACTGTCATACAACCTTTCTTGCCTGACTCCCATCCTTAATATTGCTATGCAGACAGTTTCATAGATTTCTTTAACTGTAAGTTTCTTGCAGCAGCCCTGCTAAGACTGCGAGGTGAAGACGGCAGACAAGCTCTGACAGCGTGTTCATCATTCATACTTTTGATACTGTTTATGTTGTTCCTAGCTTCTTTTGGTACTAGTGATTTTGTAGATTGTATTCTTTTTATTCTTTATTCTTGCTTTGATTTTATTTCCTTTTGAATATTTAGTTCCTATTTTTATGAGTTTACATGTGCTCGCAAGAAAAAAAATACATGGGGTTTTGTTGGATTTCTTGAAAGGAATAATCACCCTTCAGGATACATTGCTACTTTTTGTGAAGAACGTGGCTTAAAGTTAATGCAATTTACTTTCTTATACCCTTTGAAAAGGAACACACCAACAATTCTATTTAATTAACAATGGGATTATGGATATGGGATGCATATTTAGCTTCATTTTAAGGATGTTAATATATGAAAGTCTTAGCATCATTTTCTTGATAGATTGTAAAAATGTGGCCTCAAGTCTATGAATATTCCCTAAAATTGCACTGCTAACATGGACAAAACAGTTGAAAAAATGTTAATATTTATAAGCAATCTATTGGGCAAACACTACAGGGAACTGACATCATTGAATATATTTGGAGCGGGCATGTGACCCAGCCTTTCTCTATCCATAGGTATTCCCATAACATAAAAACTTCTGAATTCAGTTTTTACAGAATCTATTTATTCCTTGCTCAGTCCTAGGACTATGTAAAAGAAAGTCCCACTAATACAAACTTTCATGTGTGATTTTCAGAAGCAATCAGAATTTATCTGTATTTCTGTAGCAATACTGATTTTATTGGAAACAGACCTCTGGTAGAAAAAATTGAAAATTCTGCATTCATGCTTTTGGAAAGGAACAGGTAAATAAATACTTCCTGCTTGCAGGAATATTCCAAAAGAATATTTCATTGAGCTCTTGCTCTAACTTGGATTAACTCATGATATTGGTGGAAAGGTGCCAGTGTTTTAAGAATATTGGATTTTTATATATAAACACACATAAGAAATATGGAGAATGGAGGAGAACATAGTTCAAAGGAAAATACGTGCTGACTTTGATGTTTCCCACAGGCATAAATTCATTTACAACAATGGGGTTTTCTGAAGGGCTTCTGTATTATTTAGACTTCCAACATTAGGATCGTTTTTCAGTTGAAAACATTCAGATTGCAGTATTGAATCTTGATTTCACTTTAATATCTATTTAACCTGAATAGGATTCTCAGACCAGTTGGTTTAGTTAGTCATCCTTTTAAACATGCTCTTCTGGGTCAAGTTCAGAGATTTTGACTAAATATATTGTTCATGCAAGACTGACAGAAGGGGAAGTTCAAGTTCATAGCTACACACATATATAAATATATTTATGTATAAATATACAGATATATGTCAGCATACATATACATGTTCACTTATCAGTGGATCAGAAGAGGGGAAGCTGAGGAAAAGACTAGAAAGAAAAGGGTAAGAAAGTACACATTCAAACTTCCATCATCTCTCAGACACATACATACGTGCATTTCTTATATCAAAGAACTTTTAGGCCTCTAAATGTGTAGTATATTACACTGAGTAAACCTCATGGCCTGACCACATTTTAAGTCTTTCCCTGATTTTGCTCTTCAACAAGAAGGCCAGGAGGTAACTGTGCAGGAGAAAGAGGAGAGAAGGTATTCCAGGAGACATGTGCAAGTTGGCCAGCAGAAGACAGGGAACTGAAACATAGCTCTGTGAATGGAAGAAGGACATCACTAGTACAAAAAAAGAATACTTTTCTGGTGACCTTGAAGACAGTGGTGCAACATCTGATGTGGCTGCAGAACTGAAGGTCTCCTCCAGTACAGAGCACCAACTCATCAAGGACTTTCATCACCCTGTTTCACATCTTAAACTTGGGAAGAGTTGCACGTTGCTAGGAAGTTGTGCCCACTATAGGAACCTCTCTGACCTGGAAGCCCCTTTATCAGGGAGGGCTTCTATTTACACCATCAGTTGTTCAGAAACTGCTGCATGAAACCTTTTCTAAGCAGAAAGCTTTACCATTCCATCTTCTCACACCCTTAAGTTTTAATGAGATTGCAGAGGAACTGTCCTGTATGCATTCCTGTGTGCTTTTCCTCAGCTTTGTTGACACTTTCACTTCATTTGGGTCTTTTGCCTCATGCATTCTTGCATCAAGGGTGGTTCTATACAGCCCCTACTGTGGTAGGAGTGATTTATAACTGGCCTACAGTCACACAGAACCAGTCCTCTGTGTTTTTCTGATTAATTAACTGAGGAGAGGAGAAATGCTCGTTCTCCCACCTAGAAGTCTCTGAAGCCTTCCGTTCTTCCTTACTCTCTTCCAGCCTCACAAGTATCAGCAGGCTCAGTGTGTTTATTCTACAGCTTGTAAATCTTTCATACAGATGCAGTATAGTCAGATTAGGGGGTGTTTTTCTGCTACAAATGAAATACACATGCTGGAAGGCGTTTGTTAAAGGTGACGCAAGAGTCTGAGGGACAGGAGGTTTGTAAGGTGATGCATGAAATGAAATGTGGTCGTAGGGTGCTGTTCAGGCACCTTAAATGCCTACTTGCTTTTATTGAAACAGCTTCAATGAAAAATCAAAATTGTGAATTTTGAGTTCTATTTTTAAAAAGCAATTCTATGTTATTTTCAATTAAAATGCTCTTTAGAAAGTTATTTCTGATTTCATCCCTATCATTTTTGGCTTTAGCCCTGGGAGAAAAAATTTTGGTTGTGTTGGTCTTGTTTATACTCTCTAAGCTTGGCTTTTTACACCTTACATTTCAGCCAGATAGAACACAGCAGAATGTCAAACAGTGCATGTGCATATCCACAAGTACAGACAAAACAGTTATAAGGAAAAAAAGAATAATGAGCAATAAATGAAAGCACAGACCACTAAATTCTGCAGCTCTAATTATGACAATTAATTTACTACCTCAGAAACAGATTAACCGTTCCATTAAACCCCTCGTATACTTAGATGTCGTTGTCTTCTTTGTATAAGAGAGAGTTTGTCCCTGTCTAAACAAATGAGCAGAAAATCACACCTGCATCACAGTGTCATACAAGAAACCAAATACAAGTATGTATCTGTTCCCTTGCTTTATGTTTTATATGTATTTTCTCGGCTTGTTTGTCCTTTCATACAGAAAGTATGAAGTTTCAGAAGTAAATGGAAATGTAGCATATTATAAAACAAAGTCAAGCTATCAGAAAGATAAAACATAACTGCTTCTTGCCAAGACTGTTGTGGACGATTAAGTGTGCAAGTGTCTTCCATTACATGCATAGGTATGACCACTAACATTTCTTAACATGGTAAAATCTGGCTACTGATACTGGAGAGCCAAACAGTGTAGAAGACAAAAGGGGGCAGGAGGAGCCCCGAAAAACCTATAATAATTTCTCAAATGCAATAATAGCAACAACAAAGAAGAAATTCAGTTTCTATTCCTTTCCTCCCCATGCAGAAATAGCTGGCCGAGCAATGGACTCTCTCAGGCCGAGCAATGGACTCTCTTCCATTTAGGCATACAGTCCAGCATTCACTGTCAAGAACAGGGTAAAATATAGTCATAGATTATCGGTGTCTCTATCATGAAATCACTAAAATACTGTCGATGTACTAGCTATCTTATTTAATGAATATTGAACCATGTTTTAGTAGTGTTTCGTGATGTCAGTCAGAATGAAATTCAAAAAATCAATGTTCTGAAATTTGGAACAGCAAGCCTAGTGAAAGTATGGGTTAGATTTAGCACATTTGGGAATAACAGAAAGTGAGTAATCAAACTACTACATGAAGTGCATCCCATTAGTGAGCACAGTTTTTGGGAAACTTAGATAAAGAACTGCGTTCAGAATTTATTCTGTTAATGATAATTTAAAAGTCAGTGGAAATGAAATTTGGGTTTGATATAACTGAAATCCTCAGTCAGTGAGGCTACAGACAAGAAGAGAAATGTAAACAATTTATAGTAGACACTTCAGCTCTCTGTTCTTTTTTTCTGTTTTGTACCTATTGGTCCTCAAGTTATGCCCTGAACCCTCCTAATAGATGGGAGTTTGAAGACTGATGCTGCCTTCCCTTTTCCTCATCTCTGTGTGCTATCACAGGAGCAGCATCCCAGTGACACCACCAGACAGAGAGCAAGGGATTTTGATAACAACTCCAGATCTTTACCTACAGCCTTTACCTACAGGGAGTATTACACTGTTCTCAGGGGGGTCCTGCTGGGGTGGTGGGAGAAAATGTTGCACAACAAGAATCCATCACAGAGTGGATCATTAGCTGACATTCAACTAACAAAAGCACCAAAACCCACTACCAGTATTCCACTAGCAAATATGACAAACTTTATTTCTACTCCTTAAAAGAGGAAGAAGGAGGAATGCTGGTATTTACAACTTTGGTTGCATTCTCAATCACGATTCATTAAAAAAAAAATGGGTCCACTCATAAGGAGAGAGAAAGGTGGGAAAAGGATCAGGTCTTTGAATTGTTGAAACTCAGATAAAAATTAATTCAGCCATTCTGAATCCATATATTAAGTAGGACGTTACTTCCTCTTCAAAATGTATGGGATACTTAATTCATGGAACCACTATTTTAAGATAGTCCAAAGATCTACATTTCCCAAGTCAGTGAATCAGTTAGTTATCTCAACAATCCAGTGGAGCATGACTAAGAAGTGACAAGATTAGATGACATCACAAGACATGACCTGAAGACTTTATAGAGGATTTAGTTCTCAACTATGTCTGTCATTAACTTTTCTCAGTTGTCTCCTCTCTTGCCACCTTTATTAAACAAGAATAGTCTCGTAAAACAAACATGGTATGCTGCTTCCAGCAATTACAGCCTCTTAATAAAGAATTTATACTACCTTCTGCTATAAAACTGCAATAGAAAATCCTGGCTCCAAATTTTACTAAATATAATCATGATGACTTTTTGTTTATAACTCGCTCCTGAGTATTGCTGAAATACTTGGCGTTGGGTGTTGATAGTTAAGTGAGTGCACCATATATAGTTCATGGCCTTAGAATACTGATATACTGAGTTATCCAGGAAGAAAATAGGAAGAAATAACAGTGTTAGGTTTGTCGCCTAATACAGTGCAAGCATATTTATTACATTAATTAACTTTGCAGAGTTTAATGGAATTTTATTTGGAAAGTTACACTTTTTTCCTACTTTCAGAATTATAACAGTATTTACGTGTTAACAGATTAGAAAACAAGAACAGTTTGTCTGGATTTGATTCAAGTCTTTATAATCCTGTTATACACAATTTTCTCCCCTGCGTTCATAAAAAGCTGCAAGTTGATAAACATCACTTACTTGGCACAGATCAGCCATTTTCCAGGCCATATACCTGAGAAAAGTACAATCCACAAGCCAACTGCAGCAGGTATTTTAGTTCATAAAACAGAATATGTGTCTCCAACCTCCTCTAATCAAAAATGAACAACATCCCTTGCTATGTGCATTGGGTTTATTACCATATGGAAGCTGACTGGGAAAGTGGTATATTCCTGGAAGTTCAGAAGCAGCACAGCCCCTAAATGGCCGGGGCTCTGGTCAGTTCCATGGCAAAAAATGAGGGGGTGGTGCTCTAGTACCCCCAGCCGTTCATCTGTTCCATGCCCTTAAACTTTGAATGTTTATTCTGGGAACAGAGAAGGTGTGAAAAGAATATCTATAGGATGTTGGGGCTGTATTTTCTGTATGAAACAAGCTGCTTAACCATGCCTTTTTTTCTTTCTTTTCCTGTTGACAAAAACTAAAAGACAAAGCAGACAGAGGTATCTCCATTTCTGGCACCTTCAGAACAAGCAGGATGAAAGGATGTTTAGGAGGCAGCTGACTAAGCCAGTTATTTTTAACAACAGAAGTACCAGTGGACATTTCTGTGCCTGTCATGTTGTTTAGGGCTTTAAACAAACTAGAAGTATCAATTTCCATGTACTGAAAAGAAACTGTGACTGTCCAGCAGGCCAGCTTGCAGAAAACCTGGCATTTTAAAATGAAAATATATTGAAAATACTATAATTTCTCTTCTCACTCCTCCCACAAATTATTCATTCAGACATATAGTGAATTGGATAGAAACTGCTTGTGTACAACATTCTATAGGGCATGTGCTGACCAATAGGTTTTATCAGTTAGTGGTGTAATGTGAAATGGCAAATTTTAGATAACACTCCACTTGCTACAATTTCTGTTGCTAAACACTTATATGTCTTACTGTGTCCTTCTCTGCTCTTCACCTGGAGAACTAGTGTTGCAAAGATTTATTGGATACCTAGATTCAATGTACACAGTAGGAGAAGCTTTTCCACCCCCAGCTTGGAGCCTCCAAATTAATCTGTGAGTATGAATCACTCTCGATCAACTGTTTCTCAGATTTCTGGACGGTATAAAATATCAGTCTCAAAGCATCTGCATCCCTAAATTTTAAACGCCAAAAATTTCTTAATTAATTTTGGTTACCTTTCTGCTTAAACTTATATTGAAAGAAGAAATATAAAAGCTATGGAATTGTTCATAACATAAATCAACATACTTTCTGTACAGAGCACCTTCTGTTAGAGCTTACACTCCGAATTTAAAGACTCAAGCACTTTTACTCTTCCTTTCAGGACAAATTTCAGGTGAATAGAAAGAGTGACATTTAAACTTCTAAAATCATTAATCTACATTTTAACTAGTTGAAGTTTCACTTCTCTTCTGTTTGTCTTCACTTTTGGTTTCAGTTTTCAAGGTCATATTCAGCAGTTTCCAAAGGCTTGGCTTTTTGTGCAGCAAGTTTGATGAAGAGCTAAATGATTATTTTGTAGTAAGAAGATGAAAGTTAGATGAACCTTGACATATCACTCAGGGTATAATTCAGCAGTGAATTCATATCATCACGATTTATCTGCTTTAGAAACTAAACAGTTAACCTAATCATCTCTTTTTATTGCTAATTTAGAAAAGCTTTTTTTCCTAAGTACACTCTCACTTTTCTGAATTCACTACATGTGACCTGCATCTTTTGTCCACTGCACCATTACCAGCAGCTAATCCCTCTTATTTATCGATAATTGGACAAAACTGAACAACACGCCAATTCCTGAAAACTGAAGACCACTAAGGCCTCTATTCAGGTTTTCCCCCCAAACCACATTAGTTTCCAAGTTCACTTCCTTTGTGGAATATCAATGGGAAAAGAGTCCGCAGTTCTCTCATGGCTTAGGAATTCCACCAATTCTAACCTGCGCATTGCATAACCGTGTGAGATGTAGGAACACGATGTACTTGGGCTCAAAAATGAACACTTGCATAACAGGAAAGGAAAAACTCATTTAGCATTTTTCTAATCAATGTGGAACTTGCAATGTTCACTTGAAAAAAAATGTTCATGCTTAGAGACATGTTGGTCAATGGGTAAGTGGTAATTAAGCGATCGGTATTTGTGAAATGTGACCTGGTCCTTAAAGTTTTAATCACATTTGTCATCATTATCATTTTTGTCAAACACAACCTGCATTACTGATGTTTTGTCAAATAATGACTACAACATATGCGAGATAATGTTGAACTTCTTACGGGCACGTCAGTGGTAAACATGTTTCTCCACAGATTTATATAGGTCGATTACTCAGTGCACGGTACATGGGTACACCGGGGAGAAGAAAACAAACAAAAAAGGCTGATTTAGGAAAAATCATAGTTATCACCAGCTAGTAAGCCTAAATTGGAGGTCCCAGTGAAAACGACTGCTATTTAGAAACAGAAGCATCAGTAAGCTGTGCTGAACTTCCCTCTTCAGCAAAATTTTCTTTTATGCTTTTTTTGATTTGCCCCATCTCTGTACAGCCTTTCAAATATCCAGATATACTGATCTAAACTCTAAAGATGAAGCCATAAGCCTCCCTTTGCAGAAACCAGGGAAGAGAATAAAATTCCTGTGTGTCATTTGACAAGATTGTCTGTGTGTGAAGTCTCATACTGGCGTACTCAAGCAATTTGGGAGTGGGTTATCTTTGGAGCAGGAGGTACTGCATATGGGCTTATTAGTCCTGTCTGTCAGGGCTATGCTACTTTAATGTGGCTTTATAGGTTTTGCGTCACATGCTTATATCCTCGCTATACAGGCTTACCAGCTTGCTCAGGGTGTGCCAGAATGGGTCTAACACAGCCTTTCATTGTGGGGTGTAGACGTATTCCAAGAATCTCTGCTTGCCATTACTCAGTTTGGGAAATGGATATGAGTAATTTTTTTGTAGTGAGGCTGGCTTTTAGCTAAGGAATTTAGGAAGCAGCATCACACAGTGATCATTCAGAAACAGATGAAAAGGATCTTCTCCATCACCATATTTTTTTCCTCTGTCAGATTCCCTGGCAAGAAATCACGTCTCATTTATAACAAATGGAATTTTTTTAAAGAAAAAGTGACTGTTCCCAAACATACAGTCTTGAATGAAGGGGCACAAAGAAACATTATTTACACATGATGTGAAATGGAGTAATTTAAGGTTTTTAATCTCGCAAATAATTTCAATCATATATTCAGAACATATTGCCATTGTCTGTCAACTTCAGTTTCAGAAATTGGAAAGTATAATGGCTTTTCTTTTCACTTATCGGGGGGAAGAATGGTATTGTTAGTGTTTGTTTACAGAGAAGTTGGAATGTGTCCATCACACAGCATGAATATCTGCAAAAGCCAAGAGTGGACCCTTGTCCTTTACTTCTGAGAGAAGAGATGTTGCCAACGAAGATTAAAAAAAAAACCCTAATAATAATCTCACAGATCCAAAGATATAAAGATGGTCAAAGTCTTAAGTTATTTTATGTTGACAGGCTTACTGATACCACTGAAGAAATTTCATTAATTTACATAGGCAAAAATAGTGATTCACATTACTCTCACCGAAGTCAATGCAAGAAGAGAAAACTTTCTATCATACACACGAGGAAGACTAAATTCAAGACTATCGGTGCAGCAAATAACTTTCTTTTTCTACTGTGTGATTCTTTAAAAATATATTTAGAAAATGAATGTTTATCTAACATTACACATATAGAAAAATCAAAAGCTTAGAAACAAGAGCTGTTGTTGGATTAAGAGTATGAAAGGAATAATTACACCATACTCCCAAGCCAAACAAAATGCATGCTTATTTTCTCTGATTTAAAAATTATGTGAGGAATTTTACTTGAACCTTGTAGAACTTAGCCCTTAACCTGACATGGTTTCTGAGAATAGAATAGTAAGTAGATTTTACTACAGGAAAAATTATATTTGAATATACTCTGGAATCTGCACGATCATCTGTATCAACATAATTCCACAACCAAAAAAGAGGGTAATTTGGCCCACTTCTTCCTATACCATTAACCTCTTGAGTTCCCATTGCATTCTGCAAGAGAGAAGAAAAACGTCACTATGTTGCTGTGGAGAGGGCCCCCCCCCAAACTGCTTGTAATCTCATACCTAAAAACACCGAAAATATTCAGTTTCTGTGAACAGGCTAAATGAAATTTTACAGTGATAAACTGAAAATAATAACAAAAGAATCCATGAGACTTCCTAGTTCTATTTGTGGGTGTGCTAGTAATGTATGTGCAGCATGAGTGTAGGGTGTTTTTTGAAACAGTAAGAATAATCCAAATGTTGACTTAGTTGTTATTGTTGTCCACAGGAGAGTACTCTCTACCACATCTAGAAGGGAATAAGTAACTAGGAAGTCTCATGGATTCTTTTGTTATTATATTCTCTCTATATATTCCTATACCATTAACCTCTTGATCAACTGGGTCACTGGGTTACTTATACCTCTTGAGTTGCCATTGCATTTTGCAAGAGAGAAGAAAAATGTCACTATGTTGCTGTGGAGAGGGACCCCCCCAAACTGCTTGTAATCTCATACCTAATTCAGGAAGATTTGCGTCTTGTTCAGTTAAAAAACTATTTCTAGTTTCAGTTTTGTTTGAGAGTGCTGCTTTTAGAGCACTCCCCATCTATCTGAGAGATGCTTGGTATCAACTCAGAAATAAGGTATGCTCAAATGATGTAACATGGTTCCAAAATTAGCCACTCTCTGAAAGACTATGACAAGATAAACTGAATTGGGAAGTTACTAGCTGTCAAAATTTGTACTAAAACATCTCATAATTCTTAATTACAGACTTCCAAATCCACAACCGACCAACTAAGGGATATTCACATTGAATAGGTTTAATCATAGATGATGAGTTCTATAGTCCATGGAGAAACCTGAAAGTCTGATCTAGGAGTCTGTCAATTTGTACTGACTGTAGGTTTCATTTCACCAAGAGATTAGAACTTCAATATCATGAATAAGCTCCCTTAATTTCACCAGACTGAAGATCTCCCTTGCACCTAGATAAGTCATCGGTTCTTCAGGAAAAAATGAGTACATGCAACCTTTGATTTTGAATGTCAATTACAGATTAAAAGGAAGCCTGAATGGCTATTATTGTATATCTGGTCAGTACCATTTCTACTTGTAAATTCCATCAGTGCAGGATTAGAAAGAATCAATTCTAACACAGAAAAAGTAACACAAAAGAAGTGCTAAAACAGTTGGCCACTCCCTAAATACAAAAACATCCCTTCATTCTTACAATAATCATAATTATCCTGTGGTTTCTCTCATCCATGACTTGAAGCCACTGACAAAGTTTCCTTTAATTTTCAGCAACTTTCCTTATTTTCTCAACAGTAAAATCTAGGTAATGGGAAAATACTACACTGCAACTGCCAAAAATGTTTTTTCTCTGAACAATGGAAAGAAAAAGGTTTCACTAATCGTGTAACATTTATCATCAATTCAATCGATTCTTGACAGAGAATGAAGGTGGACTGTTTGATATTTAAAGGGACTGTATACTCAGGAGATATTGAATTATCCAAAGATCACTAAAGAAAGAAACAGAAAGGGAAAGATAAGGGAAGAAAAAGGAAGCTAAGGAAAAAAACCCAGAAAATAGCATTCCATTTATGAAGACTGAAAGTTTCTCAAATGTAGGTCCTAGCTGCAACTTACCTTCAACACTGAGTATCTCTTATTTCCTCTCCTGGCAGCTATGAAGCCAAGAAAAATGAATGTACAAAAATCACAACTAACAGAAAGGGAAAGCAGAAATTCCTTCAAATTCAGAGTTTAAAGAGTTAAAGAAGTAATACTATTTAAACAGGGTTGCAGAACTCCTATTAAAAATGGCAGTACTATAAATGTTCTAGTATTGTCAGGAATGTTCTGTTGGATGACACTATACTGTGATTTGTACACACAGCGGACCAGAGCTGATGGGTGAATGAAATGATCCATAACCCTCACTGACACATTTAGAGCAGTTCAGCTGCACACGGAGAACAGTCCATCATTTGCACCCTTCTGTGAAAGCTGGCTTTACCAAGTGTTTCAATGAAATATGTGCAACTTCCCATTTAAATTAGTACCACATGAACCATGAAGAGCACCACAGGTATCTGTTGTAGTACCAGCCTAATGCAAAAGTGGCCTGTCTTGTAATGCTCTAACAGGAAAGACATACAACCATTCATCTGTAACATATTAAAACCAGA
The DNA here is from genome assembly GCA_033558235.1 of Neomorphus geoffroyi. NCBI lineage: Eukaryota > Metazoa > Chordata > Aves > Cuculiformes > Neomorphidae > Neomorphus > Neomorphus geoffroyi. The sequence goes on along the minus strand of JAUMJM010000005.1, from coordinate 32,757,253 downwards.
AGAAATAAATTACTCTATAGATGAAGAATTATTGCTTGTGGAGAGAATGTGCAAAGGTAGTTCTAAAAAGCAGCTTTTACTAAAAAATTATTGCAACAGCATTTGAATTCCTAATGCATATTAAATCTAGTTCGCATAATCATAAATCATCATTTTTAAATCAAGAAAATCTGCTTGGAACTTTTTAAAGGTTTATTTTACTAGTTCAGAACTATTTCAGCATTGCCACTGAGGGAAGCAGAGTAGGAGTGACTATAAGAGTGAAATATAAAACTTCACCATTTGCCAAGAAAAAGCTCTTTGGTTCTGAATTTTTCAAATTTACCAGCAAGAGCTGTATAAGTACCTAAAAATGTCTTGTGAACACATAGGTGACTAAAAAGAATAAAATTCCTCTAGGTAGATTTGGCCTTTTGTGCAATAGCTTTTCTCAAGTTGTCTCATGTCATCTAGACAGAAGAGTTAGAAAAAGCAATGAATTTACTCAAATGCAACAAAGTGTTTATATTAAATTAATTTTAATGGGAAAATTAATCTCTGCTCATTCTAAGCAATGTACCTAATGCTTGACAAATCCTGAGCTGAACACAAACTAGCGTTCAGGGTGGTGAATACTTAGTACATTCAGGGTAGTGTGCAGGAGCTCACGCACACATCTTTTGCTATTGGATTAGGAAACACTACCAATATCAATAAAGAGTCAGTCCTACACCTACCTACTAGTCTAGATACGTGTTACTCAGAGATAGTTCCAAATACAAAACCAAGGACAAATGGGGTTAGTAACTCCTAGCCGATATTTTCAAAAGTGTGTCTTGAATTTCAACTGTTGGATGCTAAAGTAGGCTCTGGGGAATCAGTCTTGTTCTAATTAGAATAGTTCTATCATTTCTGAAGATGACACCTTTGTCTTCATTCCCAGCAGTTCCTAGAAAGCTCGCATCAGGTTCAGCTTTTTGATAAAACAGAATATTTTCACTGATATCTGACCTATATGTAATAGCAATGTACTTTACATTAATTGATATTCTTATATTCCAATATTCTTAATGCCGCTTTCAAAACTGAGTAGCTACAAAGTTTGAACAGAGGAAATTCTACAGTAAGATACAAGATCTGAAACTTGATTTGCAGTATCAGCTTTGTCCTGAACTGATGGACCCATTTGCTGCTTCTTGCTTGCAATTGTCCATAATTGGAAACTGTAACTCAGTCCTTTGGCTTCAGGCGTCAGGTGAAGACTAACAAATGAGCTTATAACCAAGCTGCACATCTATTCAGCGAACAGGTGATTTAAGGGGATGCAAGGAGTGCAGGCATGTGAGGACCAAAAGAAACAAATCACTCCTAGTTAACAAGTCGGCTGCTCATGCTAAGTCATGTATAAGTTACATTCCTATTTAATGAATTTATTTCCCCCTAGGAGTCTTAGTCAGTATCAGTGAAACTCGGACGATAGCAGAAGGCCCTCTCCGATAGTGTTCCTCAAGCTGTGTTCACTAACTTTTTGTTCATGTGGCTGTGGTCTCTCAGAAACAAATGTAAAGTAAATTAAAAGAAACCTTGCAATACTGCCACTTTCAGTTTGTGTGCAGTCAATTAAATAGAATACTCCCAAAAGATATTCAAACAGCAGAAGTTTGAAACTGCTGCAATTTCATGAATGATATCTAAAAAATATAAATGATCAAGAGTCATTTACAGCGCTAATCTTATTCTAGCAGATACAAAATACATGTATCGTGAAACCTCTACGGTATTTCTATCTTTGATTAACACAGCAGAATTTCAAACTCTAACATGTTTACAATAGTTGCTTTTAGCCTAAAATCTTGTATTGTTACTATGTGAGTTCATATCTATATGATGTACGTACACGTATGCATTCTCTTTCTTTGTGTACAGGACGATAATAATGGATGCTAAAAGCTTTAACAGTTTTATCATTAAAAATCATCATCAGTATCATTGCAGAATCAAAGAATGGCTGAGGCTGGAAGGCACATCTGGACATCAGTCCTCCAGTCCAAGAACTGTTCAAGCAGAGACAGCTACAGCAATTCGTTCAGGGCTAAGTTCAGCTGCTTTTAGAATATCTCCAAGGATAAAAACTCAACAATTTTGCTGAAGAATTTGTTCCGGTCTTTGACTGTCCTCATAGTGAAAAAGCTTTTCCTTCTGTTCAGGTGGAATCTTCCGAATTTCAGTTTGTGTTTAGTCCCCCTTGTCGGGTCACTGAGCACCACTGAGAAAAGCCTGCCTCCATTGTCTTTACTCCTCTATCGCACATGTATACATGTGTATAAGATCCCACCGAGACTTTTCTTCTCCAAGCTCAGAAGTCCCAGCTCTCTCAGGGAGAGATTCTTCAGTCCCCTAATCATCTTCAAAGTACTTTGCTGGACTGGCTTTAGTATGTCCGTGTCTCTTGTAGTGCAGAGTCCAGAGCTGGGCCCAGCACTCTAGATATGTCTCACTAGGGCTGAGCAGACAGAAACAGTCACTTCCCTTCAGGCGATGCTTTTCCTAACACAGCACAGGATACAGTTGACCTTATTTGCCATAGTGTTGGTTTTTTTTCTGGAGAACTGCTTTCAAGCCAGTCATCCCCCAGCACGTACTGGTGACTGGGATTATTCCTCCTCAGATCCAGGATGGGTCATTTTCCTTTGTTGAACTATATGAGGTTCCTGTCAGCCCACTTCTCCATTCTTGATGTGCCTCTGAATGGCAGCACAGCCACCTGGTGTATCATCCACTCCTCCCAGTTTTATATCATCTGCAAATTTGCTGAAGGTGCGCTCTGGCCCACCATCCTGGTCATTAAGACGTTACACAATATTGACCCTTGGGGATTCATATACCTGGTTTAGACACCCTACTGCCTGGCTTACCTGGTCATTACATGGAGGTCAGTTGGTGCCAGATGGTTCAGAAGAATACACATACACAAACACACACAAATCTCACAGATAGTAAATATGAAATTATTTGCTCCCCATACAAGTATCTGAGTAATTGCTGGCAGACAAACATTGTCCTAAAGACTAGGGAATGTATGTAAATTATTGCAGTTTATTTTCTACTAAGCTACTAGAATCAGATCTTCCTGCTATCCTTATAAATACATAACTTATTTGTAAATCAGTGATGTCTAATCACCAATTGCATGGAGTGCATAGAGGTACATGTAAAGGTCTTGAGAACGCCTGGGGTTTTTTATGTGCATTTGCCTCTACGTCATTATGGCTGTCTGTAACCAGACTGTAACAATTAGATGCCCCAAAGACCTTAGGATCAGACTGAATAGTCACCTTCTTCTCTGTTCTCAGGCATGATACAGAGAGTGTTTTCATCCTCTTTTGGGACTGGACTGATGATCTTGACAGCACCTGCCATAACCTTCCTGCTCCATTTTGCATTACCAAGGAGATGAGAGAAGAAAATCTGGAGCATGAAGTAAGGGGGAAAGAAAAATAAGACATTTCCTTCCCTTCATCAGAGGGATGCTTCCAGATTACACATCACTAACATTCACTGGTTGCACTTTAACCAGAGCATTTGACAATCAGCCGGAATCATGGACAGTTTGTGTCCAACTCAAACCTCCTGAAAAGTCTCCTTGAAGTAATAGAGTCTGAGAGAACATTAAATTATTACATTGAATAAAAACCTAAATTAATACATTCCATGACATATGATTATTGTGTATTGTTTAAATAAAGTCATTGTTATGAATTCCAATATGTATTCAAACAAACTATAAGTCTTTTGGACTTTTTTTTTTTTTCAAACTACCTGTTGAATTAACAGTTGTACAATATGTACAGGTGGAATTACTGATATGCCATATTAATTGTGTTGAATAATTTTACTGGTTTTAGTGTATTTTTGCAATCTCTTTCTTTTGCACACAATTAGTATGGGTTTTTTCTATGTTTTCTACACTGTTCAATCTACTCACTACATTATCTGGGATTTGCCACAAGACACACATGCCCGCTTGTAGTACAGTAAGAAAACTGCAAGTCTGGTCTTGTACGTGAGTTTCTTGGATCATTTAAAAAATCACAATCAAAAACTGATCAAGCAATGTTTTTATTCTTACCAATTTGTAAGATACACTGCTGGCCAGACTGTTGAATAATCATTGATTTGGAGTTATGACCATTTCATTATTTTTAAAAAGGTTCCTAAAAGATCTCTCACTGCAATCATTGTTAGAAAACATTACAAATTTTTCACTTGGCCAGATCGGAGCACATTTTTATATCAATGAAGTCTGTTCAAAAGGCACAATGCCATAATGATAATTCACTACAAACAAAGTAAACAAGATGTAAGATTGGAGATCAAGTATTGGCAACAAAGTAGCAAGTTTCCAAAAGATGACTGAGCATTCCCTGAGCTCCTCTGTTGTTAAGTATGCCAAAACAAACAGCAAAATACACATAAATAACACACAAAAACTTCTTTTTTTTAATGTTTTAAAAGGTTAATAAGTTAAGTCAAGCAATGTCGTTGTATGTATAAAAGTAAAACATTGGTGGATGTGTTACTATATAATTGTAATTAAACTAGAAATAGACTGTTCACCTGTGATTCGAGCAGTAAATAATATCGACAAAACAGGGAAAATCCCTAACTGCATATCTTGTTCAATTTGTACTCTTATATTGCATTCACAAAGTTCTCTTATTTTGTGTTGTGTTACAATATATTTACAAATAATCTTCCTAAACAGTATTCATTGGAAAAAAAAAGGTATTTGGAAGCAGAATTAGTATCATTTTAGGATTACTAACTGAAACAAGTGCAATAAACCACTTTTTAGAAGCTCCTGCCTTCTGACGTTGACTATAAAGGAAGGCAAAGTTGGATTACTAGAGCTGGTATCTACATTGTAAAAGTGGATCACACCTAGGGAAATTTTTGTGGGAAGGATATAAATGACAGAAAACTAGGAGGGAAGGGAAATAGATGGCAACAGAGGGAAATCAGTATTTAATTTTATGATAAATAAATGGGAGAAAAGGTAGATCTAAAAGATTATTGGGAGGAGGAAAAGTTATGTAAAAAAAAATTCATGGGAATGGCACTAGGAGAAGGGTTGGCAGAAGAAAAAAGAAGCAGGCAACACAGGTAAGATTTAGCTTGCCCATGTCTATGCACTTTGTAGCTGTGCTTATGTCTTAAGCCTACCCTGTAGTCAGTGGAGAGCTGGTCAATACAGACAGCAGGACCTAAAGAGCTTTTCTCTGCTGCTATACTAGATATTCGATTTCATTCAGTCAAATCGCTTTCCGACTCCAGTGACTACGTCAAACAGGTACATATCTCAGCACGTCCTTCCTGGCATGCAGCAGAAGAGCATCGACTGCGGAAGAACGTCAGTTTTCATATCAGTGTATTACATACCTAGGTCCTGAGTCATATCCACCATGTAAGAATATTGGATACCATAGGTTATTTGAAATGGTTTGGAAATATATATGTAATAAATCAAATCGAGAAGAAGAAATATGACAGTAAAGAATGTGACTAGAAACGTTAATAAAGAGTAAGGGTATTTTTGCATAGTAGAAGTTGCTTGCATGTTTAGATATAAATCACAGATCTATCTGTAAGTTGTAGGGACCTGGCCTTATATGTAGGTGGAAGATTTTGTATGGTGTCATGAAATGACAGATCTGAAATTCTGTAGCAGAATCCATTAACTGAGGAACAGAAGAGTTTGACTAATCATACATAAAAATGATTCATAGCAATTTAAATAATAATATCGATATCAAGCAAAAATAGAAGCAGTGTTATTTGTCTTATTATTCTGTTCAGTTTAAATTATACATATATACAGTTTTGTATATTAGAATCATTATATTTACAACATACAGCAGTAAGAAGGCCATCAAGAAAGCTGGATGTCTTGGCAGTTGTGATTGGCAGTCTGGAACAAGGGACTAAAAGAATCAGATTTTTCTGATAAAATGATCATTGAAATGGAAGTTAAGGATATTGACAAGTGAGGCTCTAGGTATAAAGGTTAATAGCCACCTTTGATGAATGGATCTCACTTGGCATTATGTCTGGAAATAGGACACTGCTCCATTTAATACCCTTTTCAGATCACAAATATTTTCTTTGCAACCATAACAGTTAGAAAACATTCTACTAAATAAACTAGCAATTCCTAAAAGACAGCTCTGCACAGGGTAGATTGGTGACCTGTCACAGTGCTGAGAAACCAGTTTGCAATTAATATACTTCCAGACACATGCACACAAATTTGAACTTCACATTAATTTTTTAGTAGTTTGGTAAAATTTTTTGAAATACGTATACATCTATAATTTTTTCTAACTCAAATTACACACATGTAATGGTCAATAGAATTGTTATGAAAATGATAACAATATCTGAGACCTTCCACTCCTTTTGTAATAGCATTTGAAGGGCAGATATGACAGTATATATAAATTCTTTCTGATTACTAAAAGAATAATTTTCATTTTATCGTTCTCTGGTTTTCTTGGTTTTTTGTTTGGTTTTGTTTGGGTTTTTTTAACATAGAATCATAGAATGATTTGAGTTAGAGGGGACCTTAAAGATCATCCAGTTCCAACCCTCTGCCATGGGCAGGAACAGCTCCCACCAGACCAGGCTGCTGAAAGCCTCATCCAACCTGGCCCTGAACACTTCCAGGGAGGGGGCATCCACAACGTCCCTGGGCAACCTGTGCCTGTGCCTCACCACCCTTATTGTGAAGAATTTCTTCCTAATGTCTCCTCTTACTGTTTAAAGCCATTCCATTATCCTAGAGTTTAATTTCCTTACTTCTTCTTATTTCTGATCTAACATTAGTTAAAACACCTATGTCTGTTATCTATCTCAGGATAGTGTGATCATGTTGGAGTCATGGGCTTAACTTTAATTCAAGGAGAAAAACCCTATTAAATGCAAACATAAACATGAGACTTTCATATAAGCAAAGTATAACAACAGGAATGACTGCTAAACTGCCTCAGAGAGTAATAGCTTCAACACAGGCACATCTGTGTGGTTCCATAAGTTATACTAGGCTGTATCTGATGTATTTCTGGAGAATAAAAGAAAATGATAAAACAAAGCCAAATTCCAAAATTTTGCGAAAAACGAAAGGAGTGGGGACTGTACATACTTTAAAAATATGTACAATCCACAAAGATTATTCTCTCATGCATCTATTCAGCACCACGTACTGTGATGCTGCCTGCTCTAAGTGGTCTTGCACATGAACTAATGATGGTAAAGGAGGTTTTAAAAAATAATTTAGATCTCTATATGTCCTCATAGGGCAATTAATTCATTATCTAGTGGCTGGTTTAAGAATCATTCACTTTCAGCAGATGAGAAGTTTTTTGATAGAGTTGAATTGTACAACTTCTGATTCTATGAAACTGGGTTTCATGTCTGCTTTTCTAGGAAAACTGGAACATGTCAGATTTTATCTAGAAAACTCCTGTGTAGTCAGATTTCCTATAAGGAACTGCTATCTATACTACCATGTAACTTATTCTTACAAAATCCATATACTTATTGAGGCAGAAGAAAGGATAACACTTCCTTTTCCTTCTTTACTGGAACTTGCAAAAAATACATAGCTATGTAAATGTCTCAGACAATTTCAGAAACCAAAGTTTGATCTCTCAGTACAATTTGAGTGGCTATTTGAGGGCCAGAAAAATTCTTCCATATGTTACTTATTATATTTAAAGACGTGCCAATGAAGATAGTTTCTTTAGTCCATTGTAAAAGTGTTATGGCTAGAGGCAATTCTGTTCTCGGACATGATCACCGAATATACGCTGGAATTGGATGAAGCTTGGTTTATGTCTTTCTGAACTTTCATTAAGTGCTTCAAGAACAGATCATCTGTATCTATTTTTCAGTTCATTTTCTATATGGACCATAATTCTTATTCTATTAGCAACAACATCTTTGTGATTTTAATTGGTTCTTCCATTTTCTTGATCTGCTGGTAATAAAGACTAACATTAAATAATGAATATATAAAATATTTATATAAAATTACATGGTAATAATTTAATCCCAGGACTGTGAAATAGTCTACAGCTACAAATCTATTTCAGATTTTCTAGGATTCACAAAAGTAAAGATGTCTTCATTAGCAGAGTGAAATATTGGTTTTTATTATTAATTTTAAATGCTTTTTCTTATGTAAATCTTATGTATACATTAATGTTCTTTCAAAATATTAACAGAAGAAAGGTAACTCATACATTTTCTTAAGTTTAATAAATATAAACCAAAACAGATCAAACCAGTATGTCTTTTTCAAAGCCATCTCTAATTCAATAATGAAAGTAACATTATAGCAATATTCATTAAACACTTACAGGTTATTGACCTCCATAGCTGAACAGAAGAGAGGCAGTCAGCCTTAAAGGACAAATATATCTTAATTTTTGTCATGGGTGGATTAATGGCTTGCCTTTATTGATAACATTTTCTATTCAGCCATATGGAGGACTTACAAAATGAAGCACAACAAAAGGATTAGAAAACAAAGAAATAATATGCCTAGCTGGACACACCATTTATTCCATTTTTGATTACTCAATTATCAAGTACAAGACATCCCTTTTAATATATTTACTGAATGATATTTAAGATTCAAAGTAAAATATAATTTAGTGATGCTGTGAAAACCAGCTATGATGAATTTCCATGAAAATGACTAAACTGGCAGAGTAGATTAAATACTAGAGCATTTTGGAAGATGACACTCTAGAAAGAGTTTGCATTTACGTGAACTGGATAGTGTCAGAAATTTGTTTGCATTTGGGGATTTTCTACTAAAAAGGAATAGTAAACAAACACGTTACCATTGAGAGTACATGGCGTGCCAGCATACGTTATTTGTAATTTGAAGGAGCATCCCATAGAATCCTTACTTTTATGAAGCAAGCTTATTAAATTTTAAGGTACACCAAGATGGATTTTATTTAGTACTGTGTTCTTTCCTGCATTAAATTATTCATTTAGAAAATGTTATTTGCTACAATCAGTTTATTAAAAGCTGTGGATCTGTAGGTAAGTTTCTTATCATGGATAAGCATATTGATTATTTTTCAATAATAAACATTTTAAGAAAAACCTTCATATATAATTGTTTCCATCAGGGATGGTCTCCCTCAGAGTTGGTGACTTCACAGTGAAGCTGTTGTCTTCGCAACTCCACCCTTTCTGTCACTTCCATGTCAGAAAGAACGTTTTTTCAATGTTTATGACTGTTCACTGAATTACTCAGCTTAGAGACCTTTATCTTTAGAATTATTTTCATTTATAGCTATGAGGAGATAGACATATTAGACATAGAAAGCTATGATTTTAGTTCATAGATACTAAGCCGGCAAGTGACAGCTCAAATCAGTATCCAGTGTACTTTACGGCAGTAAATACTCAGTGTTTACCAGGGAATCTGATGATCCAAAACCCATTAAATCCTGTCATAAATACATTTGCTGAAGAGGTGGAGGGAATTGTGTTATAGAAGCATCTTTTTGTTCAGATTTTTCCTTAAAATCACAGTGAAATGATTTGTCATATCTTTTCGATGTTGAAAAACAAGGAAGAAATGAATAACAAATTTAAACTGGAATATCCTTGATTTCATCTCCTAAGTCAATTTAAATTTAACTGAAGAAAGTTTATTAGGCACTGCATGTCTATATTTTAAAATAACCTTTGAGATTTTTATAAATTACTTTTATTCTTATGTACAATATACTGAGAAGTATTTTTGAAGTAATTCTTCAATTGTTGATAAAATGTTATTTGTTGCCAAAGGTAATGCCAAATCATTCTGAAGTTTTTAGGATAATTCAAGTCTATTAGTACCTCACACATACTGAGGTTTCTAGAAGTGAGTTATTACTGATTTAACACTCAGTGGTTCTGGAGCTTCTACTGCTAATAATAGTCATACTGCAGTCAGTCATGTTTCCAAAATTTTAAGCATTTATATTCTCCTTTCACACCACTCACTTCCACTTGAGCACTGTTTTTATTTGAGCATAAATCTATGTTAAAAATTATTTTGAATTCTTCTATTGCAAGTAGTGTCCATGATGGAGGATCAATCTCAGACTGAGCTTGTTTTTGTCAGCTTCTCAATACCAAGTCACTTGGCAATTAGCCCCATGGGGCTTAGTGAGAGTATAGTGGGACCAAATTCAGCTGAAATGGAAGATAACAGGATCAGCAAGATGGGCACAGATTACACATGATCACTACTCACAGAAATACAAACTCTGCAACTCCCATCTTCTAATTTGTTTGTTTCGTGAAAAAGCAACTACATTGCGGCTTTCATTCTGAAAAGGCAAACTATGACCTCTTAAAAGTTGCTCTTGTAGGGAGAAATACTTTAAAACCGTTCATCAGAGCTGTGTTACCTGGTACAGTCATAATCAATAAGTCTTGAAAGTAATGCTTTAAAATATTACTGCAAAGTGGTTCTTAAACAGAGGGCATTTAGACCAATGTCACTGATAATGAAGCAGAAAGCTGATGCACAAAAGTATGCATAAGGAAAGAAAGAATAGCACTGAAAAATTTACCATGTAAATGATCAATAATCTTCTATGTAATCATCTGCACTGAGATTTTCTTTTAAAAATAGTGACAATTATGCTTTTTTATAGCCATATTTAAAATAAAATAATTTATTTTAGGGGGACTCAGGTGGATTAATAGACATGAACAAACACTCTCATTGAATATAATGTAATATAACATCACATGATTCAGAAATCATTACAAATAAGGTGTGCACAGATAAATCAGAGTGCAATAATTTCATTTGTTTTCTAAAATAAAACTAGTCTATCTAAAAGTAATAAATGTGGCTAAACCCTGATGTGCCATCTTGCACTTAATGAACTCTTCTTTTTTTTTTGTAAATCAATACAGGTGTGTTGATGTAATTTACTCGGATAAGAGCTTGGTATTAATAATGTGCGTGAATTTCATACACAGACTTCGTCTTCAGGTACACTTATGCTTAGAACTACCCCTAAAGAATACTGCTTTTCACTATGCAATAGATAATACCATGTTATTATATTCGCCTATCTTTCTCCTTAAAAGTAGAACTGCGCTTACTGAGTTTATAAATGTGATTTATTCAGAAATAGTCATATTTCCAACTTCAAGTTGCTTATACCGGGTTACAGGAACTACTGTCCACTAAGTATTAAGAGAGGTTAATGTTATTAACTTAGATGTAGATAGCTCCACAGTAAACATCTGCGCTTAATGAGATGAGTCTCACACTTACAGGCTATTTGAAAAGCTGCCATTCAATGCAGAATATACTAATTTTCTCTTACATATTCATGGAAGCTACTGTGAGTGAATCAGTTAGATGAGATACAATATATGTTGGCAAATATAGCAGATACTACTGTGAAAGGCCTACTGACAGCAGAGGCAGTATATCAAGATAAATGGTCTTTTCATCTTGTTGTGCCAATCATTGTGTTGGTCATGGCCAAAAAATCCAGATACAGGAGATAGTGTATTACAGAGCAGCTAGGTAACGTGAGTGGTAGCGCAGCAACTTCTTTCTTTTTTGCACATGAAGCACTTTCCAATATAGACACTGGAAGAGTCACAGCAGTGACGTTTATCCCTTTGATATATCATATCAAAAGGTATTTCCCAGGGGAGAAAATACTTAAAAAAAGAAATTTTGAAAAACAGAAGGATAGAAAAGTAGAGAATTAACACTTTGACTTTAACTTTCCCTGAATGAATGCAAACTTACTAATTTCCTCAGACACACTTCATAAAGAGTTGATGTGGGAAAGCAGAAGACACCAACAGAAAGATACAAAAACAGCTTAGCAACATTTCTAACAAGACACAGTATATCCATACTGGTAGCTTCAGCCCAGTATTGGCTTGAAAAAGGAACCAAAAGTATTTTCGTTCATTCTGAAAATAAAGAAATATAATATGAAGTTTATTAAATAAAAAGACAGGTATAGAGTTTGACTTGAAAAGTTAATGTAGACATATAATGCTTCACAAAGTTCAACAAGTTTTTGTGGGTTTTGCAATGAATATTAATAAACTACCATATAAGATCTTCAATAATAATACTAAGTTTGACCAAATACTCATAAACTTAATACTTTTGCTAATTTGGAGAATTTGGTTATGTGTCCCAGTTTGTCCAGAATGTAGTATTGTATCCTACCATGGTTTAGCCCTGGCTCAACCCAATTTGCCAGTTAAAACTGAGCACTTGGGCTCCTAAATCTCTTCTCCTCCAACCTCCAGGAAAAGGGAAATGAGAGGAAAAGATTTGTGGGTTGGAAACTAAAACTAAAACAGTTTCAATGAAATCATAATAATATTTTTAATAATAATGAATAAAATACAAATAATAAGAAAATAAAAAAATATGTGCAAATATATAACATTGCATCCCCTCCACCCCTTAAAGACTATATGGCACTACAGCTTCTGCAGAGCAGGCGTGGGAAAAGGGTCCTGGGCTAGGAGGGAGCTGGACTCAGGAACTGGATTCAGGAACGCAAGGATCCATGATCAGGGTCAAACAGACAGTCAAGGTCCTCACTGGTCATCAGCCGTTAAAGAAGAGAGCTTGGCTTTCATGATCCCTCAGTTTTATGTGAGGTATGATGTATATGGAATGGAATACTCTGCTAGTTGATTTGGGGTCACCTGTTCTGTCCGTCCCTCCCTACAGGTGGGACCCTTTTTCGACACTTTGACTTGTGGCATTCTATCAGGTTGAGAATGGACTTGGTTACTACAGGCATAAGCAATGGCCTTTCTACATACCAATTTTATTCCGTAACTATTTAGTGTTGGATTTTAAGGCACACAGATTGCTAGCACATAGTACGTTAAACATACAGCATGCATTTACGTTTTGCATGCATGACAGGTGTCACTCAGCTTACAACCTTTAGGAAAAGTTCCAAACAGAATTTGCCAAAAAGAAAATAAAAAAATAAATCAACCTAATTCTAAAAGAAAATTTGGCCTGACAGAATTGAGTGACTGAACTTGAAGATTATTTCTTGTTTCTAGAAATATTGGGAGAATATTTTCTCAAATCAGAAAATTAACTTGATCGTTGTCTTTTCTTTGCTGTTTCACAATATTAATTTTTATTATTTTCCTTTTTAAAAGTAGTCTTTTTGTTGTAATAAACTATGACTACGTATGTGAGAAAGAGAGAGAAAGAGAGAGACAGGTTTTATTTGAGTTTTTCAGCACTAGAAGTACAATTTTTTACAGTTTATGCTCAGAGAAATCTATTTGAGCTGTGCAGCTGCCTCCTGAAGTAGCTTGGCCTTCAACTAATCAGAAAGGCTCAAGAACAAGAGCAAACTGCACAGTAAACAGCATCCGGTGACTTAACTGAGTAAATGGAGATCTAAATGAGCTATTAGCAACCAAAAGTCACTGTGATAGTTCTCTAAGAACATAAGTATTGCACTGTATGATAAATAAATATTAATATACGTTCGTATTTTTTTAGGAAAAGAAGATTAAGAATGAAACAGGAAGCTGGACCGCATAGTATATAAATTCATTGCATAAATGTATCTACAGTGTTCTTTACAGCCTACCCCCACAAAAAATATATCTTGTAGAGCTGAAAATGTATCACAGAAGTTGAACAAACTTACTGTTTCCAAATAAGATATCAATTTTTTTCTGAATGCTTCCACTTGAAGAGGGACTTAAGAGGAGACTAAATATGCTACAACTTCTTTGCTTGGAAAAGAGGCACAAACAGAAGATTTACAGATTTCTATAAAGCATCTGTCCAGATATACGTTATTAATGATAAGTACAGCAGAACAGAGAGCTAATGAAATAATTAAAAAACAACTTAAACAAACAAACCCCAAAAGATTATTAAAACTACACATGAAATGAAACTGGGAGTATCTGAAATATATAGGAAACAGACCTAGAATTTGGCATGATCGTTGCAAATTAGAGAAATGGTCTTGGAAAAACGGGCCAAATCCAACAGGACAAGTGTGAGCTATTACAAATAGGCAGGAACCATCAAATTCACAAACACAGGATGGGGAACAGCTGGCTAGATAGCAGTTTTTGGAAAGAGATCCAAGGGGTAGACTAGACTGCAGTCTGAACATGATCAAAAATACCATGCTGTTCTGAAGACAGCAAACATCATACTGAGATGAGTAAGTGGAATACAGCTTGCAAAAAATATGAGCAAATCCTTCAGCTTTACACCATTTTGTAGTGCCTTAGCTGCAGTACTCGGTCCAGCTCTGCTCAGCATACTTCATGAACCACATCAGAAGGAGAACAAGGAACAGTGAACAGAGGTAGATCAGACATCTAAAAAGAGAAGCACTGGGAAAAAAAAAAAATACTTAAACTGTTTAAATTAAGGAACACTGAAAGACTGAAGGCTGGAATATGTTAAAAGCTTCAGAAAAGAAAAAGACAATAATTGCGTCTCCATGTCCAGTGTCAAAATGTGAGAATGAATGGCCTTAATAGTAAGAGAGATTGAAATTAGATGTTAAGTATAACTTTGTAATGCTAAAGAACACCTTGACTAGAAAGACTGTGAAGTCTCCATCACTGGAAGAATTTAAAAATAGATGATATTTCAGATGATCTCTTGACGTCTCCTCTCATTCTGTGTTTGCATGACAGCAAGACTGAGTGACCATCATGACAGGTATGAATATGGTATGGCTGTCCACAACAGAAAAATGCACCAGGTAGTAAATTTAGCAGGAAAAGCAAATCTGCCTAATGTGGTGGAACTAAACAGGAGAAATGATAGCCACAGAGAGTCAAAAAGTAACTTGGCACTTTCATAGCAAATTAATATACAAACACTTTTGCAAAGAAACCTTAATGCAATCTTCCTCTCGGAAGTCTGAAAATAATTGATTTTCACGATCTATAAGAGTTAACTAAGAAAAAAATCTCAATGAGAAGGACACATTATTTTCTTTTACTCTAACTTTCTTTTAGTGACCACTGATACAAAAGGACACTGAGCTGTCTGACCCACCCAGACATTACTACAAAATACCTTTCCGGGAGCATCTTTGATTTGCAGACTCTGGTGAACATTTCCAAATAAGGAATACATTAACAGAAGAAAAGGTCTGTTCACAAACCATTTACAAACAAACAAAAAGCAATGTGTGGGGAGTACATCTGCTGGATAATTTATTCACGATGAATTATTCAGCCAATTCTACTGAAGGACCCACGTTTTTTCTAGTTACATAAAGATTTTTTCTATGACAGCCATGGACACAAATGTTGTCTCTGACTGATGCTTCTCTTACTGCCATCTTTCTGTCTGGCCTGTAAAATCAGTTCAGGAAGAACTTTGTTTTTACTCACTGATCTTTTGATTCAGAGGTGAATGATAACTTTAACCATGCAGCTAGACCAAGTGCCTCAGGATGGCACGGGTAGAAGGAAAATCATGTTTTTAAATTAGAAGGGCAAAAATTGCCTACAGCCAAGCTATAGACTATCACAAACAGGAACTTTGTCGCACGGAATAGTAGTATTCCAATTTCAGGACAAAAGCAAGATAAAGTTAAGGACATTTGAAAACAAAGGTTTGAGTAAAGTGACTCATGCACTGATAAGCTAGATAAAAAGATAAAACACTGTAAAAAGTAGAATGTAGCTAATACATACAGCACAACATTTAGATGGCAGTTATTTCTTCTTTTAAAAACTATTTTTTCTTTATTTCCTTTGTTTCAGCCTCCCTTTCCCTTCTAACTTGCGGTCCTTTGTTCTTTTCTTTTTAATGACTAGCAGTGATTTAGTTATCTAGGTCATTCATTTACCTTGAATTGTTTGCTGTGGTACAACAAATACCAGCTGAAACCCAGGAATTCCTGTTAAGTTTGCTTACATTGTTGAAACGGGTTTTATATAAAAAATTGCCTTAAATATTTTTAATTGCTTGAGAGGT
Source organism: Neomorphus geoffroyi (assembly GCA_033558235.1). Classification (NCBI taxonomy): domain Eukaryota; kingdom Metazoa; phylum Chordata; class Aves; order Cuculiformes; family Neomorphidae; genus Neomorphus; species Neomorphus geoffroyi. Next base: position 32,741,208 of record JAUMJM010000005.1, on the reverse strand, counting down.
TTTCACTTTAAAATTTGAAATAAATTTAATATAAATTGTAAAAGTCAATGAGTTGCTAAAATGTGTGCAGTCTTTCTATTCATTAGGCAGTGTGTTTTCACATTTCTCTGTTAGCATAAGAAAACTCTGAAAATTCAATTAGTTGAATTAATGCAGTGTGCAAGACAGCACACAGAAAAATTCCCCATCCTAGATGGCACGTACCACTTTTGCCCTATTATGTGACAGAGTCAAATTACGACACAGCTTCTCTTGTGCATTCATTTTCAAATCTCTGTAAGCGGAGTGATGCTTGACAGCAGACACAAGGCAGCAGAGAGGAAACTGGCTTGCATTTTGCTAAACAAGACTGAAGAACAAGAATGTTAGAAGAAATATGAGATAGTAGACAAACTTGAATGTTAATATCAGCCATATATTTTTATACGATATAGAGAATTCATCTCATCTTCTCATAACAGGGATGAGGTTATTTTCACATTCTACTGGACAAGGAACATATAATGTTTTTTCAGATGTGTATTGTTACAGTATGCTGTATATGAGATTCTCATATCAGGACCCTTATGTTTAGGTAACAAAGAAAACCATCAACAACTACCAAGCTGATATGATGTGTTTTAAACAACTTATCTCATATTTTTGTTTGATCTTTAGTTGTGCTATGTTATCATTCACATACAGAAACACGTATGTATAAGCATTTAGCTCCATGTACACACATACGCAAAATGAAGTTCAACAGACACCTATGTGTCTGGTTTGTGTTTGTACAGCTTTGTGTTTGTGCAGCTCTTAACACAATTATCCCTATGTACAAAATCAGTAGAAATGGTAAAAATTTCTGTTCCTGTACAGAGCTTGTTAATGCAGTGACCAATAGATAAGAGAGATTTTCTGGTGCCAGTTCCTGACTCCAGCTCTCATCACTTTCAGTCAGGCTCTTGTATATGTTTAAGTTGACTTGCTTCAATGTTCAAATAATATTTAACAACCTTTCTCTTCATCTTTTAAATTACTTCATATGTTCAGTACTGATTTTTCAGTTCAGTATTGTGGTTCAAATGTCTATGTGTGCCAGTCTTTCTCCTTCAGGTAGGTGCCTTGACCACTGGGCTGTGGGTGAGGTGCGTCTGTACAGGTTGCAGACAGGTAGAAAACCCAGACATATGTGAATGCATCAATCTACAGTGCATGAGGAAGAAGTTCAACACTGGAACTGCTTTTAATGTGCTACATAGTTGATCTACACAACAACAAGCCCAATCTTTTGTATTTTCAATACATCAGCAGACCATTTTTTTCTCAAAAGAATATAGACTTTTCTTCTGGAACTCACGCCATGTGACATAAGACAACTCTATAAGCTTTGTAATACATTGTACCTTGACATTCAGTCAGTTTATTAAACTTTTCCTTGCAAGAAAGGGTTGTTGGCTAGAGATCATTAAGCTTCTTTTAGCTGTAAGTGTTTCCCAATTTTATTGGTCAGCCTGTGCCTGTCAAACGTCCGTGGCTTCTATGCATTTATATAGATGCATTGAGTGCAGATTAGGAACAATTTTACATTGTTGAAACACAATTATGTGTTCTGCAACTACAAAAACCCATCAAATGTGTGTTCATGAGAATGGTAAAAACTGGTAAACATTATTGTTCTTAAATGTAGGGATACCTCTTTCTAACGGGTTTTAGAAATCCCTAGCACACGTCTGTCATTAGAAGATAGATTTTTCTTGTATACTCGTTTCATTTTCCGTCAGCATACTTATTAGTTCCAAACACCTCACCTTTTATTGAAACAGGTAACATCAACACAATGTTGTCTTTGTGACTCTCTTTGCCTTTAGCGTATAGGTTACAAGATGCATTCTGCTTTACTTTGTTTCCTTTGGAAATACACCTCTGCATTTTGTTGCGCAAATTCACAGGCAGCTTGAAAGCACACTACGTTACATATAACACTTTCAACCAAATACTTGAATAAGATGAGAGTTAGTTAGGAATAAATAATGGTGAAATGACACCACAAGCACTCAGTAAGTTGTCTGTCTTTGATACTACCTCCCATTCCACAGATGTCCTCTGCTTCCATTTCACTCTTCTCGAGCCCACCTCCCGCCTATATTCCCGGATATACATCCCTTATTCTTTCCCTTACACAAACAGTAGATTGAATTGCTGTCTTTCTATTGCACAGAAAAACAGAAGAACAATGCTGTTTTTCATTAATGTTTACTTGTTAATATGGGCATGTCCATGCCTCTCCCCTTTTGCCAACTCCATTAGCAATGCTTCCCAAAGATATCTTTCTGTCTAGCTGCAGTGGGGTCCCACTGTTCTGTAGCTGCAGGTGAATGCTATATCCACATACAGGCATAAAAGTGCACACATACAAACATACAAGTGGAAGTGTAGACTGAAATGTATCATTATAGTGGGCATTTATGATTTCCAAGGGCTTAGAGTGCTGGTCAGCTAGAATTTATTAGAATGATATTTGGACATGCTAAGTGACGGCTTTACACCAGCACATTTTATTTAAACTAATACAAATGTCAAAGGATAAGGTCTTATCTACAACCTGATGTCAGTGACTAATAACATCAAAAAAACTTATTTGGATGTCAATAACCTGCCTTCAAATTTTTTGCAATACATAGGTGTTAGCTTGATCATGTGTTTCATCATTTGATGAAACATCCTGTCTGATCAAGTCTCAACTAAATATAAGTCTCTGTACCTGAATATAGCTAATAAATGTGGCTATTTGGAATCCAGAATGGATGAGATTCCTCGTGTTTTCTGGGGTTACTATAGGTCTCAAACCAAAAACACAGTGTAGTGAAAATGACAGGCTGCAGCCTTGGAACAACAGATAGATTGAAAAAAATAAAGGATTAAAATTCTCCCTTGAAGAATACGAAATTATGTGCTAGCTCAGTTGAAAACTAGATCTCCTATATCAAGAGAATGGCACAATATGCAATAATTAGCAACAATGAGAAAAGCTGTCAACAGTATTTAGTGTAATGGGAGCAGGAACCTATAACTTTTTCCTTGTCAAAACCAAGTCCTGTTACACCACCAGGCAAAAAAAATTGCTGTGATTGTTGATATTTCTTTGAAATTATATATTCTTAAGCCACTGGTCATTCTGCTCCCTCTTCTACTAATGACCCTGAAATGAAAATTAAACACAGAAAAATAAAATAAATGTTAAGAAAACTGGTAGTCCATTGTCGTTTTCAAGGGAGAGTGAGTGATGAAGCACAGAACTGATGAGCATGTCCTATGCAAAGTGAGGTGATCCAGAAAAAAACATTTGTTGAGGCCAATTTCAACTGCAAAATATCCAATATGACTGACTTTTTCAAAGGGATCCCAGAACTATTCAAGAACTGCAATAAGAGCTTGCTGCAACAGTCTGTGGGAAGAAAATGGGCTCAGGTAGTCATAAAAATGCAGAAGGCATCTAAGGATTGTGCTTTTCCTGTTCTACAAGCAAATAATCATTGATTCTTCAAAAAACTGGGCACATACGGATATCCCTTTTCTTTTTTTTAAAAACAAAACTCACATTGGAAGGCTAATTTAAGACAATTCCAGATTCATCAGTTTGCAGAAATGCCCAAGGAGTATACTGGAACATCTTTAATACTGGTTAGTTGAGAAAACAGTTGAGAAGTGTCATTTGCATGTTTTAACAAGGGAAAGGAATGAGCCTTAAACGAGCCTGATTTCGAATCCCAGAAAAATGTACTAATTTGAAGAAAGAGAGCAGCCTTAAATTGCTTAACAGAGTCAGCCCAACCAGGAAAGCATGTACGCTAACACCTAAATGCTATCCTCTACGAAGTGAAAGCCCACCTGAGAATTAATTTCCACAGGTGCCTTTCTGTTGAAAAGAAAGAAATAAACATTTGCAGGGCAATATCTGGCTGACTAAATACATAATTGAGTTTAAAATCAGATTAATCAGAGACTCCATCTATCATAGACTACAAAACAAACCTAGCTTACATGGATGCCTATATTGTATATTTCTTTAGATAGACATCACCTTAGGTGTTTCAGAAGATTCAAAAATTATTACCACCATTATAACGTATAAGTCCAATGACCTTTCACGAAAATCTGTCTTTACTTCAGCCAACTGATAGTCACTGCATGATAAGTACATGCAAATAAAATCTTTGACTCAGCTCCTGCTCAATGCACTTTGTTTTATGCCACAACAGCTTGTTACTGTGTCAGTGACCTAACACATGACAAAGCAAACTAGTGTCAGGGACATCACAAAGCACCATTAAGACAATGTCTACCTTGAGAACGGAAGTGCTGAGCTACTTAGCTGCTACTGAGCAGGAAAGACTGTCAATAAACCTATAGAAGGAAATGGAGATACTAGTCCAGATACCTCTTTAAAGGATTTAGGATGTTATTGAAACAGAATATCCACATTATCTCCCAGGTGTGATGTGCTGAAATGCAATTTGATAACACAGTTGTATTTTTTGTGCACTCCATTTCAGAGGGAAAAGAAAAAGTGGTGAAGGGGAATTTGGTAATACAGCTTTAAATATTGCATAATTCTTGTAGTCGACTATCTCTGTTGGCAGCCAAACAGAAGTTCCTAGAGTCAGAAACCACAGCAAAGGGCATTTACAAATATTTAATAAACACAGTTACTTGGAATACAACTCTGCTATTGTGCTGCCTCCACAGACTTCAGATTACAAAGGCAAGGGAAGGGAAGTGCCCCATCTCCCATACTGTGACCCATTCCTCCTTTCTTCTTCTTGGCAATATAATTAGCTTTGTCTTCTCTACTCTTCCAGCCCAGTCTATTGGACTGGACAGCTCTATGCTATTTCTTTTTCTTCCTCTGAAGTTTCTTGACTTCTTTCTCTCTGTACTCGATCCTCAACAGACCTAGCTACTTTGATGATATTATGGGTTGACAGCCAGAACTGAAAATAAGAAGAAAGAAGCCTACTGACAAACTGGTTGTTTTTTTTTTCTCAAAAAAAAAAAGTAATATGTGTCATCAGTGGTTTTGATGCCAAAATCCTTGTGCAATGAACACAACTGGCATGAACACTTGGATACCTCCCAAATGCAGATGGAAATGTCAAAGAAATGATGAAGGTAATATTGTCATGAAATGAATTATTCTATAGCCAATATCTGCCCCAGAAGAAGAAAAAAAAGTCTCTCTTAGCTAAAAAAATAAAAAATGACATAGGTAGATCATGACCCTGACAAGTACTCAAAGTCAGCTGGCGAAAAGACATTTTAAAACAACAACATCCACAATAAGGCAGCAAGCAAACTGAGGAATGATAAAAGCTCTCTGTAAAATGTATGGATAGAGCAGGGAAGCAACTTGAAAGCTAGGTGTCAAAAATATGAGAATACTCGTAAAGCACAGGAAAAGGAGTCAAGAATTATTGTTCTATTCTTGACTGTGTGGGAGACTTCTTGTGTGAGGTCAACTGACAACCCAAGCAGGGCCATCTCAGCTAGGAATAACAACATAAATGAAAAACAGATGCAGAAATAATTCTGCTTGGAAGTTATCCACTGAATGTTTTTCCATAAGGATTGATGTACAGCACGATGTTAACCTCAGAAATTAAAGTCATTTATTAGCCTTTAATTCTACCAAACAAGACAAATAGACTTCTTATTGGTATTTTGCCAGGTTTTTTTCTATCATTGGACCTGACATGTGAAGATGGTGTCTGTACAAAATTATGGCAAACATGGAAAACAAATTTACAGACTTACTTGAATTTGGAGATCATAGTAATAGAATCATATGCTGAAAGTAGCAGAAGATATGGAATTATGGTATGGAATTATGAACCTTGTCTTCAGTCACAGAATTGGAAAGTGGACAAATTTTAAAACTTCTCTGCCTGAGCTTCAAGACACAGGCAAGAGAACAAGACTGAAATATAGGGAAAGATTTTTCATTTTTTGTTTCTAGAAAATAGGAAATCATTATGAAAATCTGCAGACTCTTTAATACAAAATCTGTTCTGTGTCTGATTAAGAAAATTGTAGAAGATCATGGCATGCAAATAAAAACCATGCTTCTATGTATCTCGTAACTCTAATCTGAAGTTAGAGTTATGCAGTGCCTGCATCGAGCTAAGAGAGATGTGCCGATCAACACTACAACCTTGGGCCTGACTGTCATACTGCTTAAATTCTCAGTTTACTCTAGTTAATAAACTGGAAAGTTAATAAATTGGAAAACTAATTGTAAAACTAATGCAGGAGTTAAAAAAATGGAAAAAGATTCAAAGCAATTAGGTGCAGAGAAAAATAACAGCAGTTCGTATCTTTGGCTAGGAGAGGTAGCAAACAGAAAAAAGCGAGCATTTGAATGGTCTGAATGACAAATATGTGATGGGGAAGCTGCTAGCAAACAAATACATTTTGACTTATTTTTAGGGCATGTGTGCTATCTGGTAAAGAATAAACAGGATTAAAAATAGACTGATGCACATGTAACTCCACTTAGATGTACAGTTAACAGCACATAGTGTAGGTCGCTATATGGATGTTTTCAGTGTAACTCAGCTTCAGAAAAGCTCTCCTTTGCCTGTAACAAAACAGACACCCGAGCTCATGTCACCCAAGGGCAGACACCAGATTTAGGTGTTTAATCTGTGAAGAAAATTCCACCCTTTCTGTATACTAGTGTCGTTCTATTCCAGAAACTGAAATGTTGTCAGGAGAGTTTTGTAATAACTGTGTTAAGAACATAGTGCTCTGAGCGGTTTAATAAAGCATGAAGAATTTGTTATGGACAGAGTTTCAAAAGTGATGGAATGACACAGAAAACAGTTCAGAAGAACTAGCTCTTGTTTTTTTACCTCTGGCAAGAGGGTTTGGGAAGAAAATGAAAGAGAGTTCTAAGTTGCTTTCTACCCCCTTTTTGTGTGTGAGGGGAGGCTAGCCCAGAAAAGAGTGATATTCATTTCATTTATATCACATCTCATCTCTTACCTGTGCACCGTTTTAGTGATCTTGAGTAGCAAGCATGCCCTGTGCTTTAACTGCCAACCTTTATCTTGGAAAAACATCCCCAATGCGTGGCAGCATTGTGGGTGTATTTAAACGCCGGAAGACATGTGGATGGATGTCATAAGAAAGGACACAGAAGAACAAACAGGGGATCACGAGCTCTAGCTGAGTTCTGCTCCACAGGCCACTTCCAGCAGCCAGCAGAGCTTTTCTTCTCCTTCTTTAAGAGAAAGCTAGTGTCCCCCGATCATGTTTTAAAATCGTAACATACTAAAAATTTTATAGTAATATAAATCAGTGTGTTAAAGGACTTTTAAAAATGTTTCTCTCAAATCTTTTTGGTGCCATTCATTGTTTCTCTCTTACTACAAATCCAAGGTAAATTGTAATGTCTGCCTAAGTAAGCAATAAGAGGGCAGTTGCTGAACATGTAACCTTGTAGAGGAGAGGCTTCCACAGCTCCATGCCAGCAGTGAAGCTGAGCAGGTATTCCCAGCAGGAACCGCACACACTGTAATTCAGTACACACATGCACACAGTCATACATGCCGAGCAGCACAGACAGGCACAACACTCGTGCAAATGAAAACAGCACCAATGGCCTCATTTTGGTCCCCTCCCTGGCTGGCCAGTCTGATAGCCTCTTAGTGGAAAATTATGCTTACATATGTGTATGTATCATATCTGCTATATGAATTCCCAAGTAGCTGGCCATAGACACACAGTCTGCCCTGCAGCTAGCTACAGACCCTCTTTCTACCCATTTGGTAGTACTTGGGCATGTGAGTCCCTGGAGACACAACCCCATGGCAGCCTTGGGTACCCAGAAAAAACAAACACGAACATATAGGCACATAGATGTGCACCCTAAGGACCTCTGCAGTACTTGGTTTATAGACATCCAGTTTACCTCATAGCTGAGCCCTTGATCCTCTGGTGTACTCTACTTGGCTCACAAACAGGCACGCAAAACAACCTCTTTGATAACTAATCCACCAGTAGCTTGCTCCACCAGTAGACAAACCTGGATGCCAAAGGCCCTTCAGTCCCTCAGCTGTTCTGGCCTAGTTCCCAACTTGCAGATGCTTTGTCTCCCTAGCCTCTATCACAGATTCACAGTTGCTTCAGTATCTGGTTCTCAAGCCACTTATCCTACCAGGTGACTCTGGCACATGCATGCTCACCATAGATATTCATCCAGGTTTCTCCAACAGAATATAGTCTGAAACAGAGTTTAAGGAGAAACAGGACAGGTTGCAATGATCAGCCACAGGACACTGTCAGACACATGTAATGATGAACCTTTGTTTTTATGAGAAAATCCCCTTTAGATCCTTTTCCCCACGCTTGCTGTTCCCCAAACTATCTTTGCCCCCTCATTTCCCTGCCTTTGATTCCTTCCCTAAAAATCGCATCGTAAGACATATACAATCCCAAAATGCTCTACCCAGACATCCCAATAACGAGCCCTGTACCCTGCCACCTCACTCAATGAGGTGTTTCCGAGAAAACCTCTCCAGTGGTTCATTGTGAAGGGTCTCACCTTGTCCATGGGACTGGTCATCCCCATGAAGGTTCAAGGCAGGCGCTCAGACTCATTATTCTGACTCAGGTACTAGGGGCTTTTCCAGTTGCCCTTGTGGCTTTTGGCTCCTCTGTGTTTGTAGAGATGAGCCTCTAATCACATACCTTAACATCAGGTTTCTTTTTCATCTTATTAGTTTGTTTGGTTTTGTTAAATCACTTGCAGATTGAAGCACTCTTGCTACCATCTGGGTGATGTGCAACAGAAGCTGCTTCTCACTCAGGACTGCAGTTCTGATTTCACTAAAATCAGTAGGACTTTGACCATTGACAGACTTTTGAATAAGTATATCCTGACTTGCTCCCAGAGTTTTCACTGGCCTAGATCTCACCTCCTCTAAGCAAGTAGATGCATGAAGTTAAAGGAGAGAATAGCTCCTGTAAAAAATTCCCTTCTCTGCACTTTTTTAAATCAGAAGGACTAAAACTTGTGATTCCAGCTTCACAGCTTCCCACCTAGATATACTATGTTTTACTAGTAATCTCTATCATTCCAGCCCATTTTCTTAATTTTCTACAAGCCTTAACTTTTCTATTATCTGTCTATTTCGGAATAAGAAAAGGTGTTATCGTGAGCTTTCACATGTGGCTGTATATCAGTTAGCATCCCAATAGCTTTTCATGCCCACACAGTATCTAAACAATAAAGAAATGGGAAATGGGAAAGTTCCAAAAAAGTTTGTAGCTGTTGAAATTAACAAAATTACTCATTTACTTTATTGGAAAGACCAGATGAAAGTCATAGTAGCAAGCGATTTCTCAGTCCTTTATTGCTATTTAGACTATGTCCCTTCATGCAGAAAAGATATGAGAAAGAAAGCTGCAGAACGGTTTATTAGTAAGTCTCTCCTGTTCTCCAGGAAAACTATCAAGAGACTAGGTCTACTGCACGAGTCTATCCAAATATTTTAATAGGACCCTGCTCAGCACTTTCTTCAAATGAAGACAGAGGGATTTTGGCTGAGTCCAAATTATGAATAGGAAGTTCCTCTGTGAACATAAGCAAGAGTGCTGATAGAGGCCGATGACTGACTGAGACGGGAGGTTCACAATGCTGCAACGATTTTTGGCTCTTCTCCAGCCTTGAGGATAGAGCCTGCCAACTTGGCAGGCTGGAGAACTCACTGTGGCAATTTTTCAAATGGGAGAAATGGTCCAAGGAGGAGTTGTAACTCTATGTAAACTGCCCAGAACTGATGACAGGGGCCTCTGCTTCAAAGAATCTGGCAAGAACTGAGTGAATCGCTGTGTCCGGCTGAAGATGGACACCACATTTATGCAATACCTGTGGGCAGCCGCTGTGCAGCTACAGCCAAATTGCTAATGTAGCAATAGCTGCCTGTTAGACTTGCTGGAGAGTGCAATGATTGAGATTTTCTCGACATCAGAACCCGGAAGTACCTTTGAATTCTCATAAAGGTGATGTCACTGAAATGACATGCCTACATTTTCAAAAGCAGGGGTTTTGAACTTCATGTTGATTTAATTTAAAGAAGATCTAATTTCCTGAAGCCTTTACCACACTACACCACACTCACTTATCGTAAAATTACTAGCAAGTTTTTTAAAATTTGGAAACACTCTCTTTCATTCCTCAAAATAAGAAAAACCCTTCTAGAGAGCCTTTCAAGGGCTTTCTCCCATAAGAATCTTTCTAATGCATTTCCTTGTCCTGTCTCAAGCAGTGAGATGGATTTGATGCATCCAGGAAAAAAATTCAAGCTCAAACAAGCACGATAACCTTGGCTGACTTGCCCTGTTGAGGTCAACAAGACCTACATGACTTGGCCATAAACAGCACTCCAGGCAGATTCAAAACATGTTATTTCTTGCAGTTTCACAAAGGTGAGGGAAAAAAAAACAAACAAACACAACAGTTTCTGCTTAATGAAATAGAGCAATTAATAGAGCTTAATGAAATAATGCAATTAATGCCTCACTGACCATAGAGAGTCAGAAGGTCAAAACTCAGCATCAACTTGGCCTACCAGTTAGACTAAGTCTCACCCACAAAATCAGCAAATCTTCTATAAAAATAAGACCTCGTGGCAAGCATTATGGAACTTGCATTTTGTCTTCTAAATTTGCAAGTGTTCAGGAATTTATATTCTGTTTTCTTAACACTTTCATGTGTTTCCTAAACTTGAATGTCTTATAGGAATTTATATCTGTTGCTTGCAACGCTCAGCTGCTGAGAGTTTAAAATACAACTTCTCTTAATAGAGGAGTGTTCACAAAACTTCTCTAAGTCTAAGTCTTTTCTATTAAAGAAGAAAATAAAATATTTTTGTTATCACTTACGGCACTTTTAAACAACTCTGAAGAGATTGATACATGTATTTATTCAAGCTGTTAAGTGTCGTGTATCCTACTCCAGTCAAATTTCTTCACACCTATTTTTCTTACTTATACTATGCTCAATTCCTCATAGGACGTCAAGGTCACTTTGTTACTGTTTATTCCTCTCTTTCCTGAGAGCAAGATTATTCTGTAATATACTTCCTGTTTATCTGCAAGCTCACAGCTATAAAAAGTTGTTCTTATTTTTTTCTTTGACCTAAAAATCGTGAGAAATAGAAATTCCTGCTGCAAGTCAGTTGCTGACACTCCAGCACCTTCAGCTGGAGAGAATTTGAGATGTAAAGGCAACCTGCACAGGCCCTTGTGAAAAGCAAAATAATAACATCCAGAGGGAAAGAGAGTGAAGGAGAGCACATCCAAAGCTTTCTGAAGAGGTTTAGCACTCTTACCAATCATATATACATAATTTAATTTCCCCACAGGGTCATATTCCATAGCTCAGCATGACATACTAGATAATAAAAGAAACATCAACCAACCAGTCTGGTTCCTTGTTGAAAAAAATCCCAACTTTATTGGAATTTGTTTATTTATAATACACCTATCTGCACTGGTAAGGAGATAAAACAATGTAGGTGTTACTTGAACACAAAATGCCTTGCTACAGCTGTAGCACGAGCAGTCTGAAAGCAAATGGGAGTCAATACAACCTATTTCTGTTGAATGTAGCAAACTCTGAGAAAAGGGCTCTCTGTGTGTGATGAGTGGGTCAGGAAGCAGCAGCACATGAAAGGAGCAAAGAGAGGTTTAACACAGCCTGGCATCAAAACATCATTATAGGACCAGTATATTGTATTATATATAATTATTATAAAAATTTTCCAGGGAAGAAGAACTTCTATTCTGATAGCTCTTTGTCCTACTTGGCTAAGTATGACTAAATTGGGAGAACTGATACCTTTTTAAGAGGGTGCTGAGGTTTTTTTCCTGCAGAAGTAGCATATGAGACATCTTTTTCCTTTTTTTTCTCCATATCGGGTACTGTTCAGTGCTGTTCAAGTTAATTGTTTATTTTGCTCCATTAACTTGGAATGGACTCAGAGGTCAGGCTTCTTAAATCTTATATGCAACATAAACAAGCATTTATTGCTTTCCAAGTCCAGTAGGAAATAATCCGTAGGGGCAGACTGGAGCAAAGAAATTTTTCTAAGTGGTCAGATTCACACATAAGAAGTATGCTTGCAAAGCTCTGCTATCTAAAACACTGGGTCATTCATTCCCAAAAGGAAGACTTTGCCATGACTTATCCCACTCTCCAGTCTTCCTTCAAAACCTGACTTAGCTGTGAGTTAAGTTGTAAAGAGCTCTTGGCTCCTTTTGAATGGAAATCTGTGATGTCCACTGTTCGGAAGCTGGCAACAATGAAAGCAATCATGCTGGTTTTCATCTCAGTGCAGGTTTCCTGGACATTCTTTATGTTCCCTTTAAAAAGAAATCCTATAAATATGACTTTGGTGGCAGAAGAATATATGCAGCAGACAAATGTGTCCCCTCACTAATGGTCTGATAAATTTGTGAAATTTTTTTGGTGACATAATTACAGCTTGGTCAGCCCCTGCTATTATGCAGCACTGTGTGTGATAAACAAGGCTTTGCCCTGAGTGTTTTAGCAGTGTTCAAGGAAACTGCAGGCTTGTAAATCACCTGCTAACTAGGGCTACAGGAAATTGTTCCCCGGAGTTAAAAACTCCAGCAAACTAGAGTATCAAAGTTCATGAGAGATACCAGGTTCTGGGTTCACTTGGCTGGGACAGATTGAGGAACAGTTGCCTGCAGAACAAATAAAGATGGTGAAAACTTGTTGTATGGGTAATTCACTGACTTAATTAAACCTTTCCAGGTTATAATATTCAATAAAAGTACTCTCCCATAAAAAGTCCATCCTAAGTGTGGTTTTAATGAGGAACGCATACACAAACTAATGCACAGTCTGGCACAGAAAGAGTATGCAATCATGTTTAAATTTTCATGATAATGACAGTATATTTGTAGATGCAGAGCACTACCTGACAGAGGTTTTTTGTGTTTGTTTTACTTCTGAAGACAATCATATTTGCAATGTTGGTTAAGGGGAAGATTTCAGGTTTACTGACTTTTTGTGCAAAAGAAAATTATTATGCTATTTTAATAACATAATATGTCAAATATTGAACCACTTTTGAAAAGCTCGATGCAGTCTTCTTCAATAGTTTCGTGGCCACACTAGCAGAGTGGTAGGGTTTGCCTTACATTCATGACACAATTTATGTCAAAGAAGTTGTGTATGGAGGACACATAATGAAGATTTCCACCTATTTCCCTCTAGTACAGAGTTTTTTCTTCAGCTTTCTTCACACTAGACTGGAGCGTGCCTTTCTTGCATGGTCCCTATGCAGAACAGTCCAAAGCCCTTCCAAAAGCAGCAATGGAAATCTCAAAACCTTTGCTGTTTCTTTTAAAACACTGTTTATAGTCACATCTCCTCCCTCCAGTGGCCCCTCATCAGGAATGGCATCTACTTCCCCAGATCATAGGAGACATTATGCAGAAGAGATTTTCCCTGTGCTCTTTCCACTCTTTCATAGCTAATCAACAACCACTCACAGCCTGGTTATTTGTGTTAGATGTGCTATGTGGCACAAAGCCTTTCATTTGTGTTCTTACTAATGCTATTTGTAGACTCTGGATTGTAGCTGCTGCCTCTGATCTTCCACTGCCTTTTAAAAATGAATAAAAAAAGAGGAGCAATTATTGGCACTGTTCAAACTGCTTTCCCTGTTCTGCTCTCAGGAAGGCAGCCTTTGTACAAAGCCAGTGGAGTTGTGCCCATTAACAGCAGGACTGAATTTGGCCTGAAATGCTGCCCTAGTAAACAGCACAGGCATCCTCTTATGAATCTTGAAAGGCAGTGGTGTGGCTGAGCTCTGCATCTGGTGCAAGTCAAGCTTGCGGTCCCTGTCCTTCACCTTATATTCCTCATATAGCAATTTTTTTAAGTACACAAATATTACCCTTCAGATGGAGAGTCAGGCCCAGCCTTCTCATGGAGACAGATTCTGCCCAAAGGGGTGTATACAACACAGGCTTACACCCGGTGATCTCTATCAGGTCGGTAAAGTTGTGCCTGTGCAGATGACATTCTCAGGGAAGCTTGTAATATCTAGAAGAGTTTCAGCATAAGTTAGATCAGACCTTCAATAACAAGTAAGAAAATTAGATTAACAGAATGGGAAGAAAAGGAAGGTCTGTGCATGTTACAAGAGGAGCAGAAAGTAAACAGTGAGAGTGACTACTACTACTGAGAAAGAGGAGGAACAAGAGAATGTGTTTGATAGATGTTGATCAATGTGAAAGAATTATTCACGCTATTTTCTTTACCCTTTACTTTTTTGACTTTTTAGGAAATGGGTTGGTGCTCTTTGAGGAGTTCAAATTACAATCACATCTTAAAGGAAGACATCCCTTGCTTGATTTGTTTTCCTAGGAGGTGGAAATAGTTGAGAGAGGAAAGAAGGTGCTTTCTGATCTCCTTTTACGTTGATTTTCCCAAGCTAATATGTTCATGTCAAGACTGCCTCCAGCATCTCTTTGTTGAAGATATTCTTTCAGCAGATTTCATCTGTTTATCTCTGACAAGTTGTCCCCAAGCAGTTCACCCATTCTTGTGATGGCTAGCTGGAAAAGCTAGAATCACGAGAATCCATTTAACACTTTCCAGCAGGTTTCGTTACCTGATTAAAAGATGCAGTTTTAAGGGGAAACAAAGCTCCCTGTTCCTCAGAGAAGTGGTTTGTGTTCACATATCTGTGGCTTAAGAGAAAGACATTTTTAATATTAAAACTTGCTACTGGTGAGAATTAAAGTTGAGGGGAGAAGGAACATTAAAGGTGATGTATCTACCCCTGTGGATTATTTCACACCAAAATCATTGCAGTAAAAGACAGCAAGCTGAACAGGCTTGTAGACATAAACATACTCACTGAAGAGCTCTTCAGTAAGATCATGTTCTAGCTTCACAAAGTTGTACAGAAAAAATATTAAATGCTGGAGGTCTTACTGCATCACCTCATACTGCATCAAAGGTTGCTTGCTTATGTAATTTGAACTCTTCTTTTTGAAAATTCACGACAATCGTTTTGAACAGGCAGCAATTATATCCATGACCGGTACTAAGACATGCTTGGGTACCCAGATAGAGAAAAGTCTTCTATATAGCACAAGGACTGTACAACTATCTCTTGTTTCACCTTTTCTGTATATTCCCAGAGCTGTCCAATCTCCCATTTCCCTATTCCATTTTTCTGACTGATGCTAAACTTTAAATGCAGAAAGGTCGATTGAAGGCCTCATACAACCCCACAAAGTTCTTTCACTCAAGAAATAGAGCTTGCTTTGGCCTGAATCAGTCCTTGGATGATACAGTTGCTTCCGTAGGGTGGAAAATAAAAAGAAATTATAATTCTTCTCAATCATTTCATACTCTGTTCATGTTTATGCTCATCTCTTAATATTCACCAAAGGCCAGGTTGACTCATTCCCAGTTTAGCTTTAATTTGGACCTGTGATCGCTTCTGAAGGAGGTTTTCTACTGATCTGTAGGAAATCTCCTGGGGGCTGGAGGTGGATTGACATGTTTTCCAAGGGCACAGGAAAAGTACAACAGTTGTGATTAGTTATGGCTGCCTAGTTAAGATATGTTTTTTCTCTCTCCCTTTACCATCCACAGTGTATTGTTTGGACAGTTTAAGGCTTTGGTGTTGGCTCTCGTATAATGATTCTGTGCAAATCTGGCATTTCAAGGGTGCCCACAAAATACAGACTCACAGACTCACAGAATTGTTTAGGTTGGAAAAAAACCTTTAAGATCATCATGTCCAAACGTAAACCTAACACTGCCAAGTTCACCACCAAACCCCAAGTACCACATCTACACATCTTTTAAGTTCAGGGATTGTGACTCAACCACTTCCCTGGGCAGCTTGTTCCAGTATTTGACAACCCTTTCAGTGAAGAAATTATTCCTAATATCCAATATAAACCTCCCCTGACACAACTTGAGGCCATTTCCTATCATCCTATCGTCGGTCACCTGGGAGAAGAGACCAACACCCACCTCACTACAGCCTCCTTTCAGATAGTTGTAGAAAATGATGTGGTCTCCTCACAGCCTCCTTTTTTTCCAAACAGCCCCAGTTCCCTCAGCAATTCCTCATAAGACGTGTGCTCCAGACTCTTCACCAACTTTATTGCCCTTTGCAACTCCAGCGCCTCAATGGTTTTGTTGTAGTGAGGGGCCCAAAACTTAGCACAGCATACAAAGTGCAGCCTCAACAGCACTGAGTACAGGGGGAAAATCACTTCCCTAGTCATGCTGAACACACTATTTCTGATACAAGGCACGATGCTAGTGGCTTTTTTGGTCACTTAAGCACACTGTTGGATCATGTTCAGCCAGCTGTTGACCAACACTCGCAGGTCCTTTTCCACTGGGCAGCTTTCCAAGCACTCTTCTCCTAAGCTGTTGTATTGCATGGGCTTGTTGTAATCAAGTGCAACACCCAACACTTAGCCTTGTTTCACCCCATACATTTGGCTTCATCCCATTGATCCATCTTGTCCTGATCCCTCTTTAGAGCTTTTCTACTCTTAAGCGGACCAACATTCCCACCCAACTTGCTGTCATCTGCAATCTGATAAAGATAGTAAATAGAACTGACCCAAATACTGCATCCCAGTGTGTGGAATATCTTTGAGTAGAAGATCCAAATGAGAAATCATTGTGGCACCTCTGATGAGGGTCCTCTAGCATTCACTTTGTGCCTCAGCTGTCTGAACTTGTTGCCTAGCTATGGTGCTGCATATAGACCCAAGTAAGTGATACTCCAGCTGTCATCCATCTCTGTTTCAGAGAAAAGGGGCTATATGCTATGCACCAGACCACTCTGGTAGCTGCTTTCCACCTACCTCTCTGTGGTGTTTCTGAATATGGAAGGCAATTATCATAACAACTCTGGTGATCACCCTTTCTAAATGTGTCTACATAGAAAAACAACCCACATTTCAAACCAAACATCCAGTGCAAGGCAAAGTAGTGTACATTAAAAGGTACAAATAGGTTACACAACCCTGTGACTTTCCTTTCTCATGACCAAGAACACGGTTGCTGCCCTACTTGGGGAGAATTCTGTGCATGAAAAAACTTAAAGACAACGTTTTGTGGAGATCTTGTGTAGTGAGGAATAAGGACCTGAACTCTGAGGAAAGTGGCTTTGAAGACAAAATGTATTTCTTCAGACAAATTACTCCAGCTGAAGACCTTGTTGCATGGATATAGACTAAGGTACATGCTATGTCCGGGCTAACATGACTCTTATAAGCAATTTAGCACAAGAAGGTTAAGAAAACACTTTTTTTGCTTTGTTTCATTATGTAAGACTATGCATTTGAGACATACTTCTATGCGTATTTAATGCCGATAATAGGTGCAAGCAGGCTACAGTTACTACTCGCCATAGGGCAAATTTCACTCGTAATCACATTCTCACAATCCATTTACATTGGTGTTTTATAGGGAGTTACCTGTAATTTATTTTCTTTGATTGTCAAGGTGTGTTATTAGACACTCAGAAAAAAAGATTTCTGTGAAGTCCTGTAAATATTTGTATGAAGAACTTCTAAGCTGGCAGTTCATATAATTACAGGAAGGGAATTTCAGTTTTCTTAGATAGGTGGTTGAGTTTTTCAATTGGAAACAAAACAGAATCCATAACACACAGAGCACGTTTTCTAAAATGTGTAACTTCAATAGGACCATAGTTGCTAGATTACAATGCAAAAATGGTGTTATTTAATGCCACTGTGGTCACATTTTTATCAAGTGAGCAAATTGCAAACCAGACTTAAGGCTATTTGTAAATACTGAATCACACAGAACCCTTTGTATGCAAGTTTTGATTTGTTTGCCATCAAAATAAACTCACTTCAAGAGTAACTAATATAGAAAGAGGACAGGAAGGTAAGTTACTCACACAAGGTACTTGGGGTTTCTTCTGCTGCAACAGGGAAATTTATAATCTATCCCATCTCCAGGGTGAGAAACCTTCCATTTCTTTAAAACCAACCTGGTCACAGTACTGGGAATTAATTAATTCCACTCTGAGCTAGACTATTTTACATTTCCATTCTTGGCTGTTAGTTTGTTAGTGTCTTTGTTTCCTTTTAAAAGAAAAATCCTATTTCAGAGGAAAGGAATTAATGCCTTTTACAGTGAGAGTTCAAATAAACTAAGATTATACATGAAGCTCCCAAAATCCAGGTAGGGGTTGAGGATTAAATTTCATCCGGCACAAAGATGGTTGTAGACAAATATTCAGACATATCTTGTAATGAGAAATGCAATTTAAAAACTAACTGTACATTCTTCTTGTTTTAAATGGGTTAAGTGTATTTTTATTCATTTATTCATTATTTATTTTTATTCATTCATCATGATCTTCAAGACATCTATTTTTTTTTCACTTCAAAGTTGATACAGGCCAGTTAGGTTCTCTAGGTGGACACTTTCTCTAGCTACTTGTTTTCCCAGAGCTAGGTTAAGCAATCCTTACCAGTGCCTACATACACGTTGTATTGTCCCATCATTTTCAAATCAAAATACTACAGTTATTAAATAAAAAGATAAACAGAGAGGCAAAGAATTGAAGAAGAAAAAAACTGTTGAGAAGGATCTTAGTAAGAAAATTGAAACAGGAGGGAATGGCATGCAGAGAAAAATGCAAGTTCACACACCAAAGTTAGAGGATTTGGGATTAATTGAAATCCTCAAGTGGTGCATGGTAAGTGACTGCCTATTTAGAGCCAATAGATAGGTTTCCGTGAGGTTAAGGAAGCGAAAAATCCCATACGAAGCTAGTGAGATGTTAAATTCTAATTAGAAGTGTTAATTAAAAAAAAACATTTCCAATTTCATCAGTGAGAGTGCTTTTGTTGTTCTGATTCTCTTTGCTACAGTGAATCCTAAGTATCCTAACTCATTTTGTCCCAATATTATTTACCACTTCTATAGGGTATAAAAAAGTTGACTATGACTATAGGAGCATGGATTATTACTGTGGAACCTACTACAGTCTCTGTGATAAGAGGACTATCAGCATTTCCACCATATGAGACTTTTCTGGGCTTGAAAACTGAAGGCATAAATTCACACTGGACTGAAACTTGGGTACGTAATTTAGCAGCCTGTAAAAAAAATGCCCTATAAACTTTATGCATACTAATTTGAGCATTTTTTAATTAACTCTACAAAAACCAGTTTGTTTCCTTCAGTTTCAAATGTTGCTCTGTGCAACACAAACTGAAAAATGCTGTTATTTAACTTGACATTTTGCAGGTCATTAGCCGACAGCACGAAATAAATACCTGGTACTCAAAGAATTAGGATCCTAGTGGCAGGTTCCTCTTTACTGAGGGCTCTTGATATCAATGCATTGAAAAACAGGGCTTCTGTTCCCCAGTACCGTATACAAAAACCGCTTGTTCACTGTGCATGGTCCATGCTCCCACATTGTGGGATGGTAAAAGCCCAGTAAACAGGCTGGCTGCAGCTAGACAGACAGTAAATTGCAGCCCTTCCAGATTAGCGGCCTGCATCAGGAAACTGCCCTAGAGAGGTGGTCAACTAGATCCTTACTGCTCTCCAGTGACCACTCTGAGTTAAGGACACAGTCAACATCTTCACTTGCCGATCCATATTAATAATTCTGTAGTACATCTCAGTGCTGATTAGCACATTGAACTACACAAGCTCCTTCAAAGACCATTATATACCTATTTTAAAATACATAGTTTTTAAAAAATATTTCACTAAGTATATCTACAAGCACAAATCATTGGTTTATATATTGATATACATATTCTTGTGTGCTTCAAGTGCTTCTTGGGCTTGATATTAGGAAAAAATTCTTCACTGAAAAGGTGATTGGTCATTGGAATGCGCTGCCCGGAGAGGTGGTGGAGTCACCATCCCTGGAGTTGTTAAAAAGGAGACTGGATGAGGCACTTAGTGCCATGATTTAGACAATGAGTGGGTGTTGAGGTTGGGTCATAGGCTGGACTCGATGATCTCAAAGGTCTTTTCCAGCCCTGTGATACTGTGATATTGTAAAAAAAAAAAAAGACATTTTAAATACAGAGAACACTGAAAACTACAAAAGCAAGGGAGATAAAGGATATGGCTCCTCTTGGACTGGTGCTCTTCCTTCTCATTATGGGATGAAATTTAAATATTTTGAGGTATTTTGCAAAAGAAATCCAAAGCCCAGTAGCAAACCTCCCTAACCAAACATAACAACAAAAAAAACCCAACACACACACACACAAAAAGAGTACCCACATAAGACAGAAAAGAGTGGTACCTACCTACCTACCACAAAAGGTCAGTAATAGCTGTGGGTATAAAAGTCTTTTCTAGTAAAAAAAAATAATAAAAAAAAGAGAGATACAGATTAATTTGCTGGAGTCGTAGAAAGCCAGCAGCTTAAGAGCTTGACACCTCCTAGAAGTATCCTACTCTCTCTCTTTTGTGCCTGTTCACAAGTCAGACCATGAAAAGAACATGCAGAGGCTATTCTTCTACTTCAGTGTAAAACTCTTTCCAATTTATATGGTAAAATATCAAACTGGCTTCTGGAGATGATGTGGAACACGTGCAGACATCCAAACCATGGCAGGGGTGATTTCTAGGAGACAGTGGTATCTGTAAGAGATATAATGTCTTAAATCACTACAGCCTCGCATCAGGAATGTCCACCTCTGTCTAACAGTGAAGTAAAATCAGGAATGAGATAACTTGATCTGCCTTAGACAGAGCACAAGAACATGAGATGCTTTTCTTTTGCATGGCTTAGCCAGAAGACTCTTAGAAAGGCCTGAACATGATGTTTTCTCAATAGGATATACAACCTGTACATAGAAAAAGATTTCCCAGTGGAAATTTTGGTAAACATTAATATTCTTGCAAAAAACTTCATTTCAAGAGTTCAAGAACTGAGAATGAAAAAACACTTTGATGGAAGGTGTCTGTCCACTTTCATCTTGTACATTTGGACCTGCTTAGCTTAGGAGGGTAGTCTTGCATACTAACAAAGGACCATAGGACCTACAGAAAGGTAAAGCAGCAGGTAACTGACTTGATTTTTATGACTTAACACATGTAAATGTATTTAATCTAATGCTTTGTCATGTATAATTCAGTAAGTTAAGGCTAGCTTCTAGTGGCAGATCAAAATTATGACAAATATATATACAATTCCCCTGACAAAATGTAAGATCAAATTCTGTATTTCACTTCATCTGAAAACGAAGGATCATTAGAGAAGAACATCCAAACGCATAAAGAGTATTTAGGATTTTATGTTTTATATCATATAAAGGTAAAGTAGTTTTCCAGCCTATGAACTGCTATCTCTTTCCCAAAACATTTCTGGATAATTGGCAATGTTTATACCTGTATTTTTTAAAAACTCCGCTCTTCTGCTTTCCCCCCATTTCAGTACATAATTAGAAATTGTTATTCTCTGTATAGCAAGCATTTTCTTTTCTTGGCACAATTACTGAACTGTATCTTGTAGATTTTTCTCTGAAGTACTGAAATGGAAGGATACCCCCATTAGCCCTTGCCCCCAGCTCCCTTAATTCTCCAGGCAAGTTTGATGAGTCACGCTTTTTCCTTTAAAGCTTTAGGATCTCCTGCCAAATTCAAGCAATGTTGCCAACGCCAGTGATTTTATCATGACTCTCATGATATTTAAAACCCCAGCTCCACTACTCATTTGGTAACATTGGAATCTCTGTTTTCATTAAAAATAAATACATAAAATCAAAGCTTTCAGGCTTGAGAACAGCGACAAAACAAGGGGAAAAAAACCCCCAACAAAACAAAAACAAACCCCACAGAATATAAAGGGCCCAAAAGAGCCCAGATGGCAAATAAATTAGAATCCTACTTAATATAAAAATCTTGCAATCTGTAAGATCTTTTATACAATTGATAATAATAAAAAAGAACCCTACTTAGCAGAAAAATCTTGCAATAAAGGTCTTCCCTCACCATTTTGGAACAGCTGAGGGTGGATGTGCTGAGACCATCATTCATGGTAAGGAAGTACTACCAGCACCATATGAAGGGATGAGTCTGACCTAAAAATAATTCGATACTCTTAATCACGTTACTTACATAGTTCCTGGCTCCTGAGCGTAAGCTGTAGGCAATAGTTAAGGAAGACCTTAAAGCTCCATAGTGCTTTGCTGCCTCTTGGTCACTGGGGCAGGCGGAGTTCAGATCTTCGTGATAGGGGTGTAACTGTGTTTGAAGTCCCAGGAAACCTTGACTAGGATGGTTAGGAAGGTTATAAATCTGACACCAACCAGTATGAAACATTGTACACCTTTCTGCCCTTGTAGATGTCTGATGGCCATTGGGAGGAGGTGGAAAGGGAGAAATAATCCAAACAATCACCTGAATTCATTTCTAATACGGAGGAATGATGAGTTCCTGCTTTTGTGAGATCCTTTATAGACTTACAGGGAGCACATCCTGGCATAATATCACTAAAATGAAGTAATCCTTCCCAAGTCAGTCCACTACCTTCTGGAACACCATTTTTCCTCAAATATAATTCAATGATCTCAGCTTTCTCAGTCATCAATATCGTTAAACTGTTTGATTGTCTATGATGCAATAGCACTTGTCTAGTCAGAGCATTTACAACATCCTCTACATCATCCATTCTGCTTATTTGCTGACACAATGTTGTACCATCTGTCAACTTTTAAAAATACCCCTACTTTCCCTCAGAAAAAAAAAAAGAAAATTAAATAAATAATTGTAAACATCAGACCCTTATGTTGCACGATATTAACCTGTATGTTCTGACATGTTTATGACCATGTTTTTGCCATGATACATTTTCATAGGAATGTTTCCTGTACAACTCATCAGAAAAAAATTCCGAAACTCATAAGCAAAAATCATCCAACCAAAAAAAGCCCCCAAATCCCCAACAAAAAACGAAACTATAGATATGTAGCAACTGTGAAAAACAGGTAAAAATGAATATTTTGTTAAAGATTTTGTTTTTAACTTTTGTTAGTAAGTTTACTTTATGGACCACGGTCTCAACTTCTCTATAGTAAGGAACGTATCTAAAAAGGTCAAGTTAATTATCAAAATTATGAAGGCTTTATATCTGTGGTCATTCATAATTGATTAAAACTCACAGGAGTAGGGTTTGAGAAGTATTTACAGTAATTTCTATATCTGCTCAAAGCCTTTCTTACAGCATGTTCCATTTCTGTATCAAAGAGTGAGGCAAAACCAGCCAACTGACCACATAACCAAAAGTTTAAAATGCAGAAATACATTCACCAGAACAGCTTATTAAGCTTTTAAGTCTCAGAAGGACCTGAATTCTCTCTTCAATATTCTGGTCACATTATTTTTCAACTCAATATTAAAAGACAGAGTAGTTATCGGCCTTGAAGAGAGGATCTAGAAATAACCTGGTTAGGTGTGCTGAGTCATCTCTGTGCAGCTGACTCCTGACGTGCACTACTCTGATGATTTTTGATTCTTGTGGATTTGACCTTCAAGCTATAATCTCTTCATTTTGTAAACAAAGAAAGTATATTTAATAGATTAAATGCTTTGGGTTCATGTAACAAAAGCCCAGCAATAGAGAATCTGTCTTTCTTAAAAAAGCTAGTTTTGTAGCTCCACTGAACTAACACAATCACTTATACTGTTAAAAGTGATCTTTCTGAAGTAATGTTAGTTTTTCTCATTAAGACTTACATTCACAGCCTGAGCTATGAGAAAAATATTTCCTCTTCGCAAATTCCCCAAATATGCTGGAAGACCTAAGATTTTACAAGATGACAGAAAGAATACAATGATTTTTACTTTGAGTCATACCACATAAAATATGACAGTTTTGAAGAAAAGAAAGTGTCATTCTATCTTGAATCAATTTTTGAATACAGTAGTAATGAAATTATCACTTCTCTCACTCAAATACGTGAACAATGAAAGTTTCACACAGCTCCAAGTTTAATTTGCTAATAGAAAAATTATCTAATGCTCAGAGTGAATGCTACTGTTTCGTAATGGGGTCGGCATTATAATATTTGATTATGTTCTGAGGAGTTTTGTGCAGTAAAAATACCCACCGAGGTAGAAATGAAAAAGACTGGTTGGACTATCGGGAAAGCTGAATCAGGTTATATGCTGGTATTGCCAGGATTTATTTCTATCTTGACAATATGTAATAACCATTTCTAGCAGGTCAGGTTCCAATTATATATCCATTGCAACTTGACTTTTGGCAAAATATGTAGTTTTACAAGGGAAACAAAAGCTGCAGTTCTCTAAATGAAAGAAGAGAATATGTGCAGCATAATGTGGCTTTTGTTGCCAGAGATGATTGGTGAAGCCCATCTATTAAGCTTTATTTATTTAGAAATTGTGCAGCAGCTTTCTAATTCCATGCTGACTTCCACAAATGAGGAGTTACAATAATAATATGCAGTACCTTGCCTGCTTTTTCCCTCACTAGCCCTCTTGCATTATGGCTGGATCGGGCATGTGGCTGGCCTTTGCCCTGATCTGGAAAGGAATGTTAGAGAGGTTATTTCTCTCTTGCTTTTCTTTTTATTGAAACACTATTTGTCATGCTCATTCACTGAACATGTCACTGCACAAGATGTCAAAACAAAACCAAGCAGACTCTGTCCGAGCTGCACCCCATTCTGTTATTGATATCATCCATAATTTTTTTCTATTACAAATTTAATTTCATAGTCTAAATTAAGCAGCAGATTTTGTATTTGAATCTAGAGACAAATTATTTCAAGCTTAGTACAAGTTAGGAACTGAGACCAAAATCAAAATATCAGCCACTTCATAAAATTTCGAGCATGCTATAAGAAAGAAGAGATTTTAACTTCATAAAACATGGGACACGCTATAGGAAAGAATAAGATGATTCTATTTTTGCCATTAAGCTCCCTTGTTCAATTGAGGCCGAAAGAAATATATGCAAAAGTAAAATATCTTCACATGGAATGTTATATCGATTTGCTTTTCTGTTAAAACATAACCTTTTCTTTTTCATCTCATTTTCTACATTAGTCAGAAAGAATTTTGGTCTCATATCTTCTTGGTTAGTTTCATAAACTCTTTATTTTACTAAAAATATAATTTAATCCTGCACCTCTCCCCAGTCTCAGCATACATGGACCTACCTCTTAGTGTTTTCTTATCTTAATATTCACTCACTAGCCTCATTCCCACTAGGCCACTAGTGCCTCCAAAACTAGGAAATCCCACTTTACCATACATAGTTCTGCTACAGCAGATTAGCAGCAGTTCTTTCTTTTTCCCCAATGACCTGTAACATCAAAATACAATCTACTCTCAAATAGAATTACTAAATTTTTTTAGTACAGATAAGGCAGAGATCAAACAAATATTGTATTGGTTGTCTGCAAAATGCTAGGACACAAACATTGATCTTTCTGTAGATTTTCTTCAAACCTTTATTTGGTTGTAATTTCAGTTATCTAGCACAAACAAAACCATTTTGTTTTAGTTCTTATCAACATCAGTGTCTTCCCTTGAAAACCTCTTGAATCAGCATTCCTGCCTCAGTGATTAGAGATATTCCTGATAGGAAACACTGCAACTGCTGTTCCTATGTGGGCATCTTATTTTTTGTGGAACTCATTCTTAAGTGCTGAATCAGAAGAAATAGCCTTCTGACACAGGCAGTTCAAACTTCATCACTAGTTGCCTGAATTCCTTTAGGATGGGGGTGGGGTTTTTGTAATAGAAGGGAAAGAAACTTCTAAACAAGCAAGCAAACAAACAAACAAAAAATTCCAGTGCAGATACTACAACTAGGATTGAAAATTTTCCAGCCCAGATTCAACTCACAGAACTCCATTTAGTCAAACCTCTAGTTCAGTGGCTATCAGCACTTTCCCCTCTTTTGTTTTCTTAATCCATTGGGAAGACGTATGACGAGCGCGCTCTCTTGATTATTGACTCTCATGTGACTGAAAGCCGAAAATATTATCCCACGAAATAATACCCACACAGAAGATACAACCTGCATTTAAACATTTTGTGATTCAGTTCATAGAGAAAACTCACACTGATTTTCAAGGAAATTCAGGGGGTAAATCAAGGGCAAGATAATGGCCTATGCAGTAAGGCGGCTAATTATAGCAAGACAAAATGGAGAAACTATTTTGGTCCGTATTTGACCATGTGTTATCTTAAGTCCTTGCTGCTTTGTAGGCAATAATCCATTAAACTCTGCAGCATTCTGGTAATATTAGTGAGAATGTTGAATTATTTTAACACAGACAAATTGTTTATATAAAGGGATCCATCATATCAAAATAAATGTATTTTATTAAGTAAATATGGAAAGAAAAATAAGAATTTTCTAAAATAAGGTCATTCATGCGGCAGTCTGTGAAACATAAAATCTTTGGTATGTTTTTCACATAAAGCACAGTTCTAAATGCGAGTGAATCTGTAACCTCAAAGATTAATAAAAAAATCCTTTTCTTTGGTTTGTTTGTTGTGGTTGCTTTTATTCGGGTGATGAAAATAGAACAAAGCAGACTGTGTTCAAACAGCAGTTATTCAGTAGTCTTTACAGATATTGTCTGAATCTAATTGGATTTTAATGAAATGATATTTCCTTTGTGATAAGTACATAAAAATTATGTTTTTAATTAACATCACAAGGTATAAGCTATAGATACCAACCCTCGACTGAAATAATATTACTTTAATGTTTGCTTCATTAAAAAAGGACAGAAGCAATAACAACGTAGCAAGAAACATGTGTAAACTAACTGGACAATGATTAGTGCTGGACCCTTTTCATCCCAAAGAGCTGAGCAATTTTCCTGATGTCTTTTTCATTTCTTGCTTCTCAATTCACTACTGTTTAGCCATGAAAGAGTTTACAGAGTTTATTTATACACTTGAAATTCATTTTAGGGGGAAGCAGGCACTTAGAATGGCATATCAATATGTCAGGCAGAATATGAATTAAAACAGGTTTTCAAGGAGATCTTGTAAGTGGTGCAATTAAAAATTTTTAAAAACCCACAAAAAACATGTAAATGAAAAGCTACTAAGAGGCATTGATGCCTTGGCACAAAGAATCCTTGGGATATGCTCCTCAGTGATTACTTCTCTGGCCTGTTTTAGGTAAAACCAAGAGTCTATCTACATCTTCAAGCACTGTTTGTGGTAGATACTGGTACTGGTTTTTCAGAAAATAATACAGCAAGTATAAATCAATATGCAGTCTTAGTCCCTGCCAATTGAAAGATTCACTTTCCATGTCAGCAAGACGTACTTAATCTGTTTATTTACATAACTTGGAAGGGAAGAAATGCCACACCAAGGTACCACTTCAACTTGTACTCCCTAAGAGATGAAAGAACAAGCAGTGGAGAACAAGGCCAAAAAGGATCTTTCTCTTCAATGTCTTTACTGTGCTGCCCACTGGAAGCAAAATCATTAGAATGTTATTTTACTTCTGTGGCAACAGGGGAGTTGGGAATGGGAAAGGGGAAGGGGAATAGTGGTAACACAGACCTACCTCTGCTCCTGCGTCAAAGCAGCCCTGTGTTGCCCCGTTTAATACAGACTTGGCACTAAATGTAATATAACGTGAGACACAAATGGCTGTTCAAGGTATAATGTGCAGTACACAAGTGGCAAGTCAACCAAGAAAAAGAGCTGTGTAGGTTCAGAGGCTGCAGTACATTACCTGTATTTCCAAGGTGTTCATCCTGGCAAAGAACTGACAGTGAGCTTTCCCTCAGACAGAATCTGGGCTAAGGGTACCAAAGGAAAATTGCTTTCCAAATTTGAACTGCATCTTGAATGCATACCAAAATCTGGAGCTAGATGATTAGACTTGCACCATGCTCTACAGTCAGTCTCTTTGTGAAGTGGGATGTGGTCAGGGATGTGGTCAGGGATGTGGTCATAACCATGGCCATATGGCCTTGGTTAAGGAAATACCAACATCAGGGTGCAATCTTGAAGCATGAGCCTTACCCAGTAGATTTTCTTTCTGCTTTTAATTTTCAACTTAAAGAAGAGTTTAGAAATGCAGGTCTGTGTTTTACAGGCCTCTTGTGCTGTGGATGTAACAGAGCATCTTTACGTGGTCACTTAACTCTGGAGCTACTAGATAAATCAAGATCCTTTTCTTCCAAAAATGGCTTCTCTTGGTCCTCACTGAGACTCCCATAATTTATTCATACTGAAGTGCACTTACCATTATATATTTGCAGTATCATTATTTGAGCTTGTTAACCTGTAACATTAGCTTAAACATTTTATAAACTGCTGTGCAGATGACAAGTTTATTAAACTAGAAAAAAAATCACTGTGAAGAAAGTATTAGGCTTTATTCTTCACAAGTTTCACAAAATTTCACTGTATTTATCCAATTTGTCATATTACAAATAAAGTATATACTTCCCCATTGCTCAAGGGTCACAAATTTAAACACTCAGACATTCAAGAAATAATTGCCTGGCAAATTCAGAAATGTCTTATTTTGTTTTTTCCAGGGCTTTACAATTTCTTCTTTTGCTTTTTGCAATTTTGTAATTCTGAAAATTGTCAAGGAAGCTGTTGGAAGCAGTTTTACATCGTCCAAACAGAGGGTGCAACTTGCTTTAAGATTTATATTCAGCTTCAACATGAGCCTACACTCAAAAATCCATTAGGTATCCAGATCTTTCTGGACTTGCACTCAGGAAGATGAGAAAACTATCATCTGGTCCTTTACCTCAAATTGCACAACTAGTCAAATACAGTTAGCGTGCTGATCTACCTGAATATCAGCTTTCATAATTTAAGTGGAAATGTCTTCTAACAATGTAAGACAGAACCTCCTCTTGTAGAGAGTCTGCATACTAAAATTAGGGATATAACAAGGGATTTTCAAATTGTTGAAAGATATCTAGCAAGCTGGATAACATATTTTAAACTTATCTTTGGTGAATCAGACTTTTCACTACAAATTAGACTGCAGTCACCTTCGTGTAGGCATATACTGAATGTGATACAGTAATAAGATCCCTTCAGCTGGGAAGTTTGGAAAACGCCATAGCATAAAATAGCTGATAGTAATATCAGTAGTAAATCCTCTGATGACAGTGTAGAGAATTATAAGCAAATTGATTTTCCTCATACTTTGAAAAATAAAATGCAATGGTTTAAAAATAAGCAATAGAAATCACTACTCTGAAAGGATATCTGTAGGTGACAGACCTTTTCCTCATGTCTAGGTTTTTTTCTTCAATGTGTGGTCTAAAATAGTATATTGAAACTGAGGGTTGAAACAGCAGTTCTTCCCTTCGTCCCTTCATTGCAGCCTTCCAGTACCTGAAGGGGGTCTGCACGAAAGCTGTAGAGGGGCTTTTTACAAGGGCAAGTAGTGACAGGATGAGGGAGAATGACTTCAAACTGGAAGGGAGAAGATTTAGATTAGACATTAGGAAGAAATCATTCACAATAACAATGCAGAGGCACTGGCACAGGTTGCCCAGGGAAGCTGTGGATGCCCCCTCCCTGGAAGTGTTCAGGGCCAGGTTGGATGGGGCCTTGATCACCCTGGGCTGGTAGGAGATGTCCCTGCCCATGGCAAGGGGGTGGAATTGGATGGGCTTTAAGGTCTCTTCAAACCCAAACCATTCTATGCTTCTATGATTCTATGATTCAGATAGTTGTAAAAAACACTCTTTGCAGGATCTGGATAGATTAAATAACTGGAGTCTCACAGCAAAGAAAATTTTTCAGTGATAGAAGGAGATGCAAAGGCACTTTAAGGCTATGCATGAGACTGTTTACTACCTGTATCTTCTCACTGGATAAATATACATGATCCCATATTTTTGGTTAACCATATGAAAATATCAAATCAAATTTCTGTGGTGCTTACTGTGCATATTGTCCTCCAGACTGAAAATATAGCATCCTAATGTTCTACTGGAAAAATCTAATGAGATTATCTTCTGTCAGTGTTTTTACAGTGGCAATACTGCCCAAGAGCATGCTGGGCACCCTATATCATCCCAGCTGTGCAAAGCCCTCACTGTTTGTGGACAGCCATATACAAGTAAAATATTTTTGAATATTAATATCTTTGGCGGGGGCGGCAGGCAAGAGGGGAAAATGAATGGAAGGTCTACAGAGACAATCATTTAGCCTTTGAAGTCTTCATGCTGCAATGAAATGGTGTTTGATCTCCTCACGGTGCAAGTAAGGAGGTATTTAACAAGCAAGGCAGAAACTGATAACCACTTAATGACAGTGAAGAAGTCTGGTCAGAACTACGAATTGAATTAAAAATCTGGAAACCTTGCTTTAATAAAATTTTAACAGTCAAAAGATTTGCCTAATTTCTATATGATGTTTTCTTCAACAAAATTTTAATCTACTATGAATACACTTCTTTGTCGTGACAAAAATTTTAGTAATCAATTTTAAGCTGTCTTATAAAGTTTCAGCAATCACGGGGCAGAAACAGAGCTGCATTATTGGCTCAGGTCAATGAAGTTCCTTCAGAGCACTGAGACAATATTGTATTTTCAGTACTCTAGAAAGCACCCAAATGTCAAGGAGAGGCATATAATTAAAAGACCAATTTTTAAAATGACTGATGTATCTTGGTCATGTAACTGTAGATGCAGCAAAAGCTGTGCCAGAGGTTGACTAAGCTAATCTGAGTCTAAAAGCCATTAAAACATAGTTATATTTTAAAATGTGAGTTTTAATGAAAATCATATTAATTAAAATATTACTTAAAAAAGGATATGCAACTTGCCTTCAGCTTATGACGCAACAAAAAAAGTCTTGAATTTTTAGTACCTTAAACTAATTCGTATCACTTTCAGTAAATAGTGAGAAAACTACCATTACAACAACACTCATCCCCAAAACATTGCTGACTACACTCATTAGACTTTTCTCATCATTACGAAAATTGTTCGTGACTGAGCATTTATTCTCACAAAATTTTTATTCCTGCTAAACACGGAGCAAATTGTCTAAGGTCTTGAAATGTCTCTTGAGCAAATAATCTGGAACTATTAATAAACAAAATGTGACATGAAATATCAAGGCTTTTCTAGTGCCCTGAAAAACATTCCTTAGCAAATATCTAATGACTTATTTGTAATAATATTTATATATATTATCTTTTTTAAAAAAGTTCAGTATCCTGAAGGCTTCACACTGTTATCATTGATTATTCATGGTCTTACATTTAAAAAGATTCAGGAATTATAATCGGAAAAATAAAATTAGCTCAGCTAATCTAGTCACCAATACTAACAATAGGTAGCAAACAAGGAATATAAACAAGTCTCAAGTAACACACAGAATGCAGATATGTTCAGTAGTTGAGTAATTTTTAGATATTATGCTCTTTTTTCTGTCTTATGTTACTTGAGTTTTGAGGAAAGTAAAATAGCATCCTATAAATGGGAATGTGAAAGTAACTTGCGAAACTTGATTATTTCATTTATATGACAAAACTTTTCTCTTGCTGTATCTATTTCTGTCTTTTTAATAGCATTCTTTGATTTACAGCATCTATCACACCAGGTCCATGACCGTAAGTGATCCTGATTGTAATATTGCATAAATAATAATAACTGGTAGGCAATAATGGGCAGAAATTAATTTGGTTTTACCCATCAATGAAAGAAAATGAAAAAAAGAAAAATTGAGAGAGAAGAGGAAAGGACTTTTTTTCTACTTTCCTGATATTAAACATTGAAAAAGAAAATATTTACATTTTTAGTAAAATCCACGCATGATTTTTTTACCTCATCATAAAACCTCACATCCTCTAGTACTGATTGTGTTTGGCGCAATGAACCTAAGGCCGTGTATGAGATATTGCTCATTTGTCAAGAAGAGGGAGTATAGCATGCAAAGTGCCGTGGAGCGCCTGCTCAATGGGCAGACAACATCTGCGTAGTGCTTAGGAGTAACCCTGTGATGCAGCCACCGTCCCAGATGTTTCAGTGAATGTGGGTGCTGTATCCAATTGGGATCACCCTTGCCCTCTTCAAAGTGCATTTGCTGACGGACAAGAGTAACCACAGCTGAAGAAGATTTGCCTTGTCTCTGTTCTCGCTGTCACTGTTACGTCTAGAGATGAAGGTAGCTGGGTGGGAGCCCAGCTGGGCTAGAGGAACAGGGAAGGGAGTTGCTGTCCCTTGTCCCAGCACCTCGGAGTCCTGAGTGCGGTCAGCCGTTCTCTGAGTGACCTCCCCTAGGATTCTTGAAAGATCCTGCCAGGAGCACTTGACGGCAGCAGCAGCAACACTCGGTATTTGTGACGAGGAGGGAAGTCAACACTGGTGTAGCCACATCTTTATGGTTTGTTGCTCATAGACATCACTTTCTCACATACAGACAAACCCTCCAGCAGACACCACTGTACTGCTTACACTTTCACTAAAAGAGCTCATAATGCTTGCCTGTTCCTGGCACTTGTCCTGGTTCCTTAGTCCTTCCAGAAATTGCCAAATTAAGATGTAAAGGAATGAGAGAGTGGTTTTTCACTTCCTTATCGTTTCAGTGGGTTCCTGCAGAGTTTGTGCCAACTCAGATGATCAAGTCATATTTGATTAAGCTAAGTACAATCAAGGAAGAACATTTCCAGGCCAACTCTAATAATTAAATAACAGCAACTGTACTACCAAATCTGTTGCCCATCACAGTGTACAATCAGAGTGTCTATGCATGTAAAGTAATTACAGCTGGGTTATCCTAAGCATAATTCTTTACTCTTAAAGGCAGTAGATTTTGCAGCATATTCCCCTGATGGGTAATCCTACTGTTGACTTTTTTTATATGTATTCTGTTGAAAATGGTATAAAAATGCTGCAATTCAGGGGAGAGGGTGGTCTAAATACTCCATCTGTGGTAATGTTAAATGAATCTTATGAATCATGTTGATTTCTTTCTGATTAAATACGATTTTTTATTTCAGAGTAGATGTCTACATATTAATAAACTCTTAACAATACTACCTTATATCATCAGTGCTAGTAGATAACAGATTGTAGATTACGAATGCATATTTGGCATAGGCAGCAGTGTTCAATGGCATGAGGTATCCTAACAGATTCATCTGGTTTTCAGTCACTTTTGACTGCTTGCAAATACGATACCTCTTTCAGTAGGTGTCAGAGTTTGCAGCTCTCTGCCATGAACTTAGACAAATTTTGTGACAGACTGTTGTCACTCACAGCTGTTTGTGTCTTAAAAGCTGCTAGTAAACAATTGTCAAGGAACCAACCTCGCCTAAGGAAAGTGTGTTCTGAGTGAGCCACCATTTGGATGTCTTTACATTCCAGCCCAGATTCATTCCACAGCTTGTGTTACGCTAAACTTAACTTACTTCAAAGTTAATCCTATTTGTCTATTTGATCCTTAACATATTTACAGTTGAGCCAATTTATTTTGGATATGTGGTCTGTTTAATTAGGTTGTTTTTTTTCATATAGATAATGTATACGTAGACATAATTAATATTTAGAGAGGGATATATCTGTGTGTATGTTTGTGCAGGTATACATACATATTTTGAAATTACAACTCTGATTAGTGGGCAGTTAGAAAATAAACAGCAAGTAAACAGCAAGAAAGACTATGACATTTTTAAAATTAAAACGAACAAATGCCATGTTTTATATGAAACACCATCCTTAACGCATTACATCTCAATACGAGTTGCTGTCTGAAAAGCCAGCATATGGCTAAGAAGTCTAGGATTAGTGTTGTAAAAACCACAGTTGTCATTTCAAATTATATCAGATGACTTGAGATCAGTGTGAGGTGGTGGTGGTGGAGAAGGGCTGCTCTTTTTTTTCATCAGTATTCACCTGACATGTATACTTTAGAGATTTTAAATGCAGCTTGTACAGGTAAGTGTCTTCTGGCATGGACTTTGTCAAAAAACATGAAGTAATATAAGCAAATAAGTACATTTT
The DNA here is from genome assembly GCA_033558235.1 of Neomorphus geoffroyi. Taxonomy (NCBI): domain Eukaryota; kingdom Metazoa; phylum Chordata; class Aves; order Cuculiformes; family Neomorphidae; genus Neomorphus; species Neomorphus geoffroyi. Next base: position 32,707,131 of record JAUMJM010000005.1, on the reverse strand, counting down.
AAGTACAAATACCAGCACTTCAGACTATAGCTTCAAAGCAAATCTCAGCTGTAATTCCCGTTTATGCTATAGGAATAATTCTTACTGAACACTGAAATCCTGTTACACTTTAGCCTTTCATATGACTACCTGGGTGCCTTTTAGCTTGAGTGCGTTTCAGAGTGAATGCATTCAGAAACCAACAAGATTATGAAAATCAGTGCACCATAAACTATAGTTGTCCACTGCTCAAGATTAATTTTAATAATTTTCAGCTTGCTTTATACCATACCACCAAACATACAGCAGCGATTTTAGAAACATAACATGTACTTAAGAGTATCTGTAGAGGTCGTCACACAACAAAATCCTCATAGGCGTACACATACGAACCAGGATAAGTTAGTGCTCATCTAAATATGATATCTCATTACGACAAACACCCACGGAATCAGAGTTACTCGTATCATCCATTCTTCCAAGCATACTCTGGAAAGGTCAAGTAGAGAAAACAGGGAAAACTATCTTTTTTTTTTTTATGTATTTCTCTTGAATTCGGACTATAATTCATGAGGACAACACATCTTACTGAAGAGGAGGATTAACTAGAATATCACTCCATCTATAATAAGCAGACTTCAACTTTAACTCAAATATCCACTCGGTCTAGACAACAAGGAATTATACTTGCCTATAACCTACCAGATCATTTTTAGTTTTCTATCTAGAGGAGCTCGTGTAAAGATCATCTGACTGTCTGTGACAGAGCTATGGGCTACTCGTAGATCGTTACTAGTTCCACTGTTTTATAGGGCTTACTGGTAAGAAATAATCATGCTTGTAATAATGCATAGCTAATGAAAAGTCACGGGGATAGATATGAACAGTACCATCACACAACTTCCTTAAACATTTTTGACACATAATATATCTTGAACCTACCATGAGATTGTAAAGCTTGTAGTGAAACAGTGCAATCTATAGATGGCAGAAACTTTGTTAAATATAAATATAAACCAGTATGAAGATCCTGTGTTTCAGCTGAACATTCTATTTACAGAGGAAAATTACCTTTTACTGTTATGCATTTAAGTACAAGAACTCCATGCTATTGAGTGAAATTGAACCTTGATCTTTCCTTCATTGTCACCAGTCTGTCACCATGTTATTTGAAAGTAAAAGAAGTAACACGAGTTGTGCTCAAAGCTTAGTAAAGTTCATTGATATGTGTTGCATTTTATTTTAATTTCCCAAGGTCCATGTCAAGGAGTTGTGCATTTCAAAAACGTCAATTCATGGTTATACTTTATTCAATAAACTTCTCAGCATAATATCATATCACTTAATGTTTACCACTCACATTGAAGGGTAAATAACACGAAACAATGAAAAATAAGCACCTAAAAACCTCCATTCCATCTGACTGAAATTTCACAATGGTCAATTCTTCTTCTTTCTCTCCTCCATATCCTCACTCCCTTCCCAGGTCAGTCTCTCTGTATATTCTGACAATAAGATTCTGGTCAAACTGCAGAGTCTCTTGAGAACAGGCTGACCTAGGAAACACTCTGAATGGTTTTGTACAAATAACAAGCTGGTCTACTAGCATTGAATACACAGCTTAGTGGCTCTCATATTAAAAAAAATATATTCAGTTAATAATATCTCAGTTCAGGATTAACATTTTGGGGGTAATTCTTTTCATATTGTGTTTAACATTTTGTCTTATTATGATGGGAACATTAAATGTGAAATTTCTGACTTTCAGCAATTATAAACTCAACATTAATATAGCATTAATGTCATTATTCACATTAAATAATATCTGTAAAGAGGGAAAAAAATAAAAGTAATTTAGAAGTTATTTATTTTTCACTGATTTTGTCTTCTTTTACATAGCACTTTTATGCACTCCAAATGAGATCTGCTTTACAGAGTAACTGTGGTGCTGCTGATCCTTCTTGGGATAGCACTGGGCTGCGAACCTCAGATATTTAGTAGCCCAAATACAGCAAAACATTTCAGTACAAGCAGTAATTACGGCTATTCTGAAGAAAAACAATGTTTATTCACATAATGCAGGAGGCAACTGATGTGAAGTTGTTCTTCTTAAACAAAATAGAAAGCCACTTTTGCTATTTCAGTGAGAAAATACCTCAAACCAACTGACAAACCCAAAGACAAATAAACAGCAAACTGCAAGCTCTCTCCTACAGAGTAAGTACTAAAGGAGGCAGAAGGGGGAAGGATTTACACCTCTTACTCACAGGTACATATTTCAAGAGAGTAGTAGACTCCCTCCACTATAAACAGAGAGAAAGATCCTCCAATGATTCAGAATCTCTGTTTAGGCACTGACCTTAAGTATTTGAGCGCTGAAGTTATGTGCCTAAAATTAGACACTGTAAAACCCCTGAAAGTCATCATAGCATGACTCACAAATCTATTTAAGTCAATTCAGAATGAGTCCCAGCTGGGACCCTGAGGTGCTAAGATGTTGTGTATGGATCATAAAAGAATGCACAGGATCTCTGTCACCTAAATTTAACTTAAATTTAGTTTAGTAGGATCAACTGTGCCTTGGAAGTGCTTACTTCTCTGCAAACTGTAAATGGAGACTAGAAGATGAACTTAGACGAGATGCCAAATGTTCAGATGTTGTAGTTGGATGAGTTGAGGCCTACCCAGCATGATTAGGAATGCAGTTTTGTCACAACTAATGCCAGAAGAACTTACAGAATGTCCCTGATGTATGGTAAAATAGTGTCAAAAATCACTATCTGAAAAATACCCTTTTTTCCAGTGACTGCAGAACAATGACCATGTCAATACTACAATAACAAGGTAATCAGCTTGAGTAAATACTAGGTATTCCCATATTCTTGTACAGGTCAGAGTGGTACCATATAACATTCACTTTGCATATGTTTAAGTGACATGAAAACCATTTTCACTGAGCTTTCTCTTTAAGAGCAGACATACTTATGCACTGAACCTCCAAGAGCAAGATATAGGTCCTGTAGCACCATTTCTTTCTGTTTCAGGAAATCTACTTACAGTAACTGATAAATAAAGATCCCTTCTTTCAGGGATTGAGAACTAGGAACGGAAATGTTTGAAGAATTAATGGACAGAGACTTTTCACCCTCCTTCCTGTATAGGCTGGGTTACAGGAACATCATCCTTCAGAGAATATGTAGGTAAAAAGCCATCTTATATAAAACAGAGTAGCAGAGAAAGAGGAAAAGGTTTTTTTAAAGTGGCTTTTCTCCACTTCCTAGCTATTGAGAATGTAGAGGGCATGCCTGGATGACCAACCAACACATTTCTTCTGGAGAAAGAAAAAGAGCAACGGAAAAAAAAACAAAAACCTGTCAGGAAGCTGCAACCAGTAGACCAGCAAGTAAAATATTTACAAACCCTGTTGGGCTGAACAACAGAAAGGAATTGCATTAAAGGATGCATACTGAACAAAGGTGTGAAGTTTTGCTTTTATCTAGTATGAACTTTGATAGCTGTCTAATGGTCTTTGTTTGGATACTGCTTTCCTATATTAGAGGACTGCATTACTGCGAAACACACATAGATACACACACACACAAGAACTCAAGAGCTGACGCCCTATGAAAGCTTTTAAGGCACTTCATGCCTCTTAAGAGCTGCTTAAATGGCACTATACTTAAACCAGCTTGACAGTTTCATAGAAAATTCTGCAGAACTGGAAAATTGGCATCCTGTTGTAATATGATAAAAAATAAGTGACAAACTTGTATCTTGATCTACCATTGCTACCAGGTGTTCCTACTACGTATATATCTCTGTATTTATACTGCTCTCTGTGCACATCCTCACAAAGGCATTACCAATGAATTTGTTCTTTTAAATTCTTTGGAATGTTTACTTTTGTTTCTAGGAACAACCAGAATTTAGCAACCTGTTGATTTAGAGCTGGCACAGGTAGAAGAGCCTTGGCATATCACTGGTGCTTACTGTATGACTCGACTGCAATCACTGCAATTTGCTGTAGGTATAGGAAAGCTTGCTTAAAAATTAGCTAATTTGGATGCCACAAACCTAGCTGGGACAACAGGGAGCTCAGCATGTGAATACTAACCCACCTACTCCTGCAAGCAAATCACCGTGCCATGATGAGCTGCTAAACTGATCTTAGTAGTGATATTAGCTAACCTGTTTGTGCCTCCTCTCTGTCGTGGTCACAGCAGTGACCATCCTGTAGACACAGATTTGTCTCATTGACTGTGGAGGGCTAAAAGAGTCACAGGTTACTTTTGCTACAACAGACAACTTGTGTGATTCAATCCACTGAGAGCTGTCACTGAGGAAGCAGGTTCTACTTTAATGTCATCAGGATGGAATAGGACTTCATACCAATTTCCAGCTCCAATTCCCTGCACAGATGTTAGGCATGTCAGCCTATATTTCTGCTGTAATTTTTCAAGAAGAAAAGCTTTTCTTTTAAAATCTGAACACCCTGTGTCATTTTAAATTTTTTTTAAAAGGAAACTCTCCTTGAGACTATACCAGATCCAAAGATCCTTGAGGATCAGTATACTTATAATACATGGATCATTTACACACTAGACCATATCGTCTCTTTCAGAGTCATCATATTCTAATATCAAGGCCTCCTGTTCACATATTGCACAGAGCTATTATAGACTATTGTGTCAGGCTTGCCTGGAAGAGTGGGGAGCACTTGAATGCATGGATTATTGACGCAATAGACTGTAATGGTATGTCAATTGTCAAGACCTATGTGAGGATACTTTCCTATGCGGATCATTAACAAAGAAGCTGACACTCTATCATGTCAGTGCAGCTGCCAAGTGCACGCACCAACTCTGCATATTAACACCCCTTATGAAATTCTGAATAAGCAGAGTGTGTGCCCACTCCTGGCACTTGAAATTCACTCCATTTATGTATATTTAATAATTACATACGTGCTTATGCTGTAAAAAGCTGGGGCAGTAAGAGAAAAAGTGGAACGCCTTTAAAAAAAGGAAGACTATAGTAATGAGCAGTGTGTCACTCTTCTGTAGCACTTCTCAACACTGGTGTCAGAATGGTTTACAAACCAAGTAGTTTGTGTTATCCCCAAGCAACTTGTTGTATCCCTATTTCTAACTTAATCTCAAAAATTACTTACAGAGGATACTGAAACGGCAACCAACAATTCTGAGACACAGTCTAAGAGCCCACAGTGTTTGCTACATAAAAAGTAGGATGTGTAGTGAGAATCTTTAGAAATGTATTGAACTAGACCACATCTTTCCTCTTGTGTACTTCTGAACAGAGAGTTCTGGTTTTACTTCCAGCTTTCCTGTAATATGTTTCCTTCTAGGCATTTCCTCTTTCCTTTCTCTTACTAATAAACTTACCTCAGAAAATCTTTTCTTGCATCCAGCAGATAACAATGGAATGATTTTTGTCTTTGTCATGGCCCCTTATGACCATAAAAAGTGAAAAATGAAAATTTTTTTGACCTAATTTGTCTAGAACTTGATACAGTCCTTTATACTGGTAGATGAGAGTAGATTTTACACTTGCACAATACTGTAACTGTAGGTAGTAGATTTCCTGCTTATGGAATTTTTTTGTCTTATTGAAGGCAGTATGTGTTCTGTAGGCTGCAGCATTGGTTGGTTTGTAGGCAATGCCAAGCATAAGCTTTCCTTAAAGGTATAATGTAATGGCAGTCATATGCATCGAGACATTACCTGGACACTCTCCATCTCACCTTGAATACTGGAAAATATTTCCAGTCAGTGACCATGATACTAATAGAAAATTACATACTGATATCTCTAATGCCAAACCCAGAGGCTGAATCAAACCCCATTGAGGCCAGGAAAAACTTTCCATTGTTGTCTAGTGGACATGGACCCAAGACCTGGGTTTGGGAAAAGCATTCATACAATAGCCAGAGAGATGAGGCAGATATGAGACTTACTGTACCCTCTGAAATCAGTAGCACTCTCAAGTGTATTTTCTTACGCAACTTTACAAAGACTCCAATAAATGAAAATCTTGTATGCAACCTGTAAGTCTTACAATAGAATAGGTTGATAAATTTTTCAGTGTTTCATTTTTGCTGCTGGTGTTGGTAGGTTGTTTTTTTGAGGGGTGACATCACAATATTCTGAGCATGATGTCAAAATGAATGGAAAATAATCCATTGTTCACAAATCTGGGGCTTTTTATGACAGTCCTGCCTAAGTGGATACTTCTTCCTGAAAGTTTAAATTCAAGTAACTTGAGTTCACGTTCACTGGAATGGTACTGACCTTGTCATTGAACAAAAGCTAGCGCAAACTTCTAGGCAAAACAATGTGAATTAAAGATATGAAGAATGGCAGCAACTTGAGTTTTCCAGCAGTCAGATGGATTTAAAAAGCAAAAAAATCAATCTATAAAATGTAAGAACTAAATACGGTAAAGAGTTCTGATTAACTGTTGCTGAAATGTATTTATTGAAAAATAGAGAAACCTTGAGGCAATTTCAACGATGGATAATATAAAAGAAAAATGAGTGAGAAGAAAACGATAAGACCAGAAGGTTTGAAGCAACAAATTCAGTTGCTTATATGAAGCTTCTGTGATCTGATTGGGTCTAAAAATTTGGATTCCGAGGTTCTTTTCCTATTTATCTCTTTAGTTATTCTAAGAAATGCACTGGGGAAAACTTTCTTCATGGGATCATTGCTGCCTTAACCAAAACAAGAAAGGAAGAAAGATGGAAAGACAGATTCAGAATTAACAACCAGAAGTTAACTAAGCATTTTTCACTCTCTTATTTTCCTCAGAGGCCTTTTTTTTTTTCTGGAAAAGTAGTATTACCTTACTGTCTTTCTCCATATATAAACATTTTTATCAGAACCATACCTGTATTTTCTAGTTTGCATAAGTATATACTCAATGAAAGCTGGTAGCAATGGGAAATATTCTTTAAATACTATCACAAAACCAGAGCTGACTGTTGTCTTTATATTCATAATATTTCCTTGCAGATGTGGCTCACACTCCCATATGCAGAAAATCTATTTACATATTCCTAGGAATGTTTTGTGTTAGTGGGGTTGTAACTGGAATTGTTTATACAAAAGGTACCAGGTGAAAAAAACAAGCAGCAACATGACTATGACAGGTTTTCTTGGAACATGACCACAGATTGCCGGAAGTTCATTTGGCACCAACCACATGAGCAAACTCCTCAAACACAGGGATCCCCTCAGAGAGACAAGAGTAGACATCACACCACGTAACCAACAAATTTAGCTTTGGTTTACTAGTATCTTCCATTTGTATTTGTTCTTCAGTCTCATTGTTTGAGAAATGAATTTGTAGGCACAGCATCCTCCCCTGAGTCTTCATGAAGTCCTCAGCTATGAGGGTAGATCCTGATTATGACTGCTATGGCTGACAGGTTTCAAGAGGATACTCTGAGAAACGAACTTCACGTACATGACTTCAATCTGATTTCCTGAGGATGTATTCCTTTCTTTTAAAATAGTGACTTCTTATTTCCAAGATCAACAGAACACAGGAGTGAGAAGAGCAGTAAGAACTGGATATGGTCAAGGTTAGGAAAGCTGGAAAGTGTAAATAACAAGCAAACAGTAGCAAGCATTGCATCTGAATGAAAGTGATTCAATTTGATGCAGGCTCATTTAAACTTATGAAATGGCAAAATGTTCTACTATCTTAATCTGTTTACAGAATCACAGTTCACAGAACGGTTGAGGTTGAACAGGACCTCTTGAGATCATCTATTTCACCTTCCCTGCTCAGCCCGGGATTAACTAGAGCAGGTTGTTCAGGAACATGTCCAGTTGGGTTTTGATTATCTCCAAGGACAGAGACTTTGCAATTTCTCTGGGAAACCTGTAGCAGTGTTCTGCATTCCTCACAGTTATAAGGTTTTTTCTTATGGAATTTCCCCATCTTTCGATTTTTGTCCACTATATCTTGTATTGTCACAGGGCACAAAGAATACAAACCTGACTCCACTGTCTTCACTTCCCCATAAGGTATTTATATGCATGGATAAGATCCTCTTGAGCCTTTTCTTCTCCAGGCTGAACAGTCACAGCTCTCAGCTTCTCCTCATATGAAAGATGCTCCACTCTCTTAATTGTCTTTGTGGTCCTTCTTTGGAGTCTCTGTAGTATGTCTGTGTCTCTATTGTACTGGAGAGGTCAGAGCTGGACCCAGCACACAGATGCGGGCTCCAGGGCTGAGCAGAAGGGAAGAACCACTTCCCTTGAAACACTGGTGATGCTTTTCCTCATATATTCCAGGAGACAGCCTTTTTTGTTACAAGGACACAGTATGAACTCATATTTAACCTAATGTCCAACAGGACCAACCAGGTCTTTTTTGCGAAACTACTTTCCAGCCAATTGCAGCCCCATCACTTACTAGGGCATAGAGTCAGATGCAGGATTTGTAGTTTCCCTTTGCTATATTTCATGAAGTTCTTGTCAGCCCATTTCTCCAGCCTACTGAATGACAACACAGGCATGTGGTGTATGGTAACCCCTCCTAGTTTTGCATCATCTGCAACTTTGCTGAAGGTGCCCTCCGTCCTAACCCAGGTCATTACTGAAGATGTTACCCAGTATAAGTCTCACTATTAACCTTAACACTACTATTGACTGGTCTCCAACTGAACTTCTTGAAGCTGACCACAACTCTGAATTCGACTCTTCTGACATTTTTCAATGTACCTCACTATCTGTTTATCTATTCTGTATCGCATCAGCTTGTCAGTAAGGATATTATGAGAGATAGCGTCAAAAGCCTTGCTAAAGTCAAGGTGAGCGACATCCACTTCTCTCCGCTACATATTTCCCGTGTCAGAAGCCTTTTTAGCAGTGACAATTCACCCCAAATCCAAGCACAGGACTTTGCAAATAGCAGACAGTTAGGGAAGTCTTTCATATCAAACACAACTGCACAGGGAAACATTATTTATTTGCATGAAGTTACTGTGTTGTTTTGGGGAATTTGCGATGTGCCCATGTCCAACTGGATGGAACTTACCTGAAATGTTTTATTGATTTTCTTTTCTTTTTTTTCCCTCCACTTTGGGTAGAGGTAATTACATGAGCTGGTTGGATTCTGCTGGATTATGATGGTCTGGGGATTTCCTTGTGAGTTAAATACTAGAGCTGCTGTTAATCATTTCAGTCAAGTTGGGCACAGTTAGTTCACAGCCTAGTTTTGATAGTGCCAGAGAACACCCATTCATGTGAAACTTCCAAAATTCACAGATGTTTCCATTATTCCCTGGAAGTCATCCAAGTACCCAGCCATATCAGATGGAGTAGGCTAACATGTCACAGGCAACAAAATTCACCAAAATACCTGTGGAAATTCTTTTTTATAAATATCATTATTTTGCGACAAGAGCTACATGAAATGCAGTGCTCTCTTCCATACGAAGGAAAACAGCATGTGGTGCATGGGATATAGGAATACCAAAGGGCATGATTTCCAACTGATTGTGGTTGTTCACTGCCTACTATAATATTATAGAAATGTGGTCTGGTAAATTACTTATTATCTGCATTTGCTGCAGATAAAGGAATGTGTTTTGATCACTTGAGTATACAGACAAGTCCATTAGTTATGTGTAAATCAATATATAGATTTTTGGACTGTTTGTTTATAAGAATGTAAAGGAATTGCTTACACGCTGCTCATTCAAGTTCATACCCTTATATGAATTCTCCCTTGTGGTCAGCAGCCAAAAGGTATTGTGATTCTCAGTAACAAAACACTTAGTGAGAAAATGTAGGCACTATACATTGCCTTGAGGCACTAGAACCGTTGAAACACTTGGTTTGGGAAATAAGAAGTAACAAACCTTGCATCATTGACTTTCAGCAGCCAACCTGCTTGATTATGTCAAGTTAATTATGATTCTGTGAATCACTTTTAGGTATATTTATGAAAATCATTCATGGGATCTGATATGTGCTTTTTATAGTGTCATGAAAACATTCACTTTGCCTGCTGTTGCAGTTGTGTTAAAAAGAAATATTTTCTTTCAGACAAATGGATCACTTGGGCCCAAATGTTCTAAACGTCAATAAAGCTAATCAGGGTTAATACTGAAATGAGTATTAAACCGAAGATTAAACTGAGAAAACAAACTGAGAAGCAGGTTCTTCTTTTTCCTCAATTGCAAACTGAAACTGAAGAAGCTTATCATAATCAAGTGATGAGTTGAACTTAGCACTTACACTGTCTAGCCTTATGAGCAAATAGTGATATTTATTGATGGTATTAATGTTTTTAAATAGGCTTAGACCTTTTATAATACCACCGACATTTCATTTTATGGAACATGGAATATAGAGGCTGTAAAGTCATGATTAATATTGCTAACAGTAATAAGTGGAAATGTAATAGTCGTTTTTGCTCGTATTTGCTTATATTATGTGAATGCTTTTGGTGTCTGAGGAAATTCTATAGGGATACAGTTTTCCCCAGATTTGAAAATTGCCTGACTGCTGAAAAATTGCACAGAAGGACACAAAAGAGTTCAGATAATTTAATTTTAACTGTTAACTGACCAAAGGCTGTGATGATCACTTAGAGGTATATATCCTAGCTGCATAATTAGCTGTTTCATTTAATCCTTTCCAGCATGTGCTGCTGTGCAGTGGGGAATCTGAATGTGTTCAGCACCTCAGTTCTGTAGAAAAAGATGCTAATCATCCAAAGACTTCTGATAGACTGTTACAAGGACAGAATAAAATCAAAATAAACTTTTGAGCAAATGAAAGAAATCAGAGCAGAAAAAAGCTCTACTCTTGTCTAGCTTTGTGAAAGTCATTGCTAATTTTTGACTATTTTAACTGAACTGTACAGTAAGAGTTCTTTAAAAAACTTGCCTAGACTCCTGTTTAAGAAGTTCTTCCATCCACATGAATAAACAAATTTTTTTAAATACTTGAGATTATCCTATAGGAGAACGGTACAAAAAGGAAAAGGTAATAGGACTGTAAAAAGGACTTCTACCACCCAGCTTTCAGGCTAACCTGAAGAAAGACAATTATCAGCTCATCCATGCCTCAGTGATCTCCATGCTACTGCTTGTCAAGTTTCCATTTTCTGGTTAAGTAAATCTCAAAACCTCGACACAAAATACACCCAGAATCACATACAAGATTACAAGTTATAGATTGTACTTTTAACCAACTGAAGTAATAGCACTTACATTTCAAGACTTTTAGAATTTTTTTTCTCTTTTCTATATTACTATTTATGTGATTACAGTGAGTGCAGGTACTGGTTGAAAAGAAAGCCAGAAAGGATAAGACATTGCTTACATCTGAGCATATTAAGAATTACAAAATAAGGGACAAAAGGTAAGATTCTTTTCCCTTGCAATATAATTGAACATTTTTTTGTCTTTCAGAATGGTTAAAAATTGTGTAGAATATCAGATATATGTGCAGTATCTTGCTGTAAAATCGTTCCTCTTCTTCTTGAGTGTAAGATAATGAAAGCCTGTTTAACACACAGGAATTGCTGTGAAACAGTGGTAACTCACTTCAAAGAGTATAAAGAAAATTCTAATTCTTGGATTACCTGCTTCTGTGGGCTGTTTTTCAAAATGGAATAATAATCAGGGAACATCACTAGAGATGCAGTACTTCTTTATTTCTTGGTTAGTGGTTCAGCTCTGTCAGTAATATCTGTACCTTGTTATGTGCTTTCAACGAGGACTGTAGTTGTTCTTTTTAAAAGAAGGAGAAAACAGTTCTCGAATTTATTCTGTTGTTTAAAAATTCCCTAGGGCACAGGCTACCCTCTCAATGCAGGAGTCTGCAATTCCTATTAGTACTAATGGGACTCAAAGAAATGTGTGCAGAGTTCACAATCCGGAAAGACTGGAGTCAACCAGATATTTGCTATTGCTTCTGTGTACTCGGGAAAAGCTCATGTATGCTATAAATAAACTGACATGTTTTAACCTGGTTTCTTAGTGCGATTCTTCATATTAGCAGACAGCTGTGTTCACAAAGCTTTTGAGGTGGATAATAATCTATTCTACTGCCTTTTAACCATAGAATTTTTAATTGATTAGTTGAGAAACAAAGCATCTAACATGGTAAGACTCTCATAGCAATTCATCAAGGACAAAGTATTTATTGAAAATACAGAAATATTCCCTCCATAGATCCACTGTCTATTTGTTTGGAGTTAGACATTTCATACACTGAGCTCCTGTGGTTTAGGGGTCACTGGAGGTGATCATGTGGTTTAGTGATCACTATAAGTCATTCAGATAATACTCCTTAAAAGAACCATGCATTTTTACATCTACAAAAATAGAAATGGTGTTTGGATAAACACACATATTATATTTATTTATTGATACAAGGATATTCACTTTGAAAACTTGACTTCTGGGCATGGATAAGGGTATCTTTGCAATATTCCTCCAAGGGAAAGAAATACGATTAGATCTGTTTTACAGAGATGAAGGAAAGGATTAAGAGCTAATCTTAGAGAGGTACCCAAGGACTATTCACAAAAGGCAACCATAGTCAGACATTTCCAGAGCATGATTCACAGTACTTGAAGATAGGCTTCGAATCAATCGCCGGAGTTTCTCTCTCTCTTTCTCTCTGTGGAGTGTATGGGGATCCTGGGATGATTAGTCCCTCTAGGCTAAAATTTGCATTTGAGAATAGGCAGTGCAAATCTGAGTGTTTCAACCACATCTTTTCAATTGCCTATTCCTTGCACTGGCTTTCTAAAGCCTTAGCCCACATCTTCTCTCCCTGCAATGTAGAGGAGCCTGGGGGAAGGAACAACCAAAATTAGGACCCTACTCCAAGAGTCAGTCAGAGCTATCAAGAGGAAAAGGATGTGCCTTGAAATAGCCCTCATTCCAGGATATGGTTGTTATTCACCTCTAGCAGAAGGTCTAAGAAGCCCGTTCTGGAACTCTAAAACAATGACAGCAAACAAGTGCTTCTTTTCCCGGAGTCAGCAACATACTTAGTTCTGCTTCCCTTTCCCCCCCTATCTTGCACAACTTCACAAAAACTGTAGCAAATGATCCTCATCTTTCCCCATATAGCAGCTGGAGGCTAATCAATAGCCCAGTGGTTACGATAATTCACTTTGGTCAGAAATGCATCCAGGAGAGTAGAAAAATGAACTGAAGAGTACAGTGACCTCTCAGCTAATTTAGGAGGGAGAGAAAGGTTTTTTCACAGATAGCTTTGTAGCATTTGGCATACAGAAAGCACCTAAAACTGGTTTGATCTCTCTGTAAATCCTTTTTAAGATCATGGAGAAAGATTGTGGCGGAGACTAGGAATACCTCACTGTTTTCTGAATTCTGATCCACTGTTTCAACCATCAGAAACTAAGGTGAAATGTGTTAAAACTGAAATGAAACAGGATTGTTTTCCTTATGGAGGCTGGAACAAGTGTCATAATTATGAATGAACCGCAGAAACTTGACAACATTTATACTATTATGATTTAATTAACATAACTTTATTACAATTTTGACTTAGATCATCAATACTGCTTTTAAAGATGAGGAAAACGTGACATCAAAAGGTGGGTTTTTTCAATAATTCACTCAAATTTCAGTTAAGCATAAAATAACACAGTTGAGTATCTGTAAGAAATAGAAACTCAGAGTATGAATTACCAGGATCTAAGAAATCTCTTACACTGGGGGTTTTGTGTATACTTTTATATGTGCAAACATGCATGTAGACTAGTCAGATCTTAGATGCTGAGAAGGAAAAAATTTTGATTGTAACAGAAGAACCACAAAAGAAGTTCAGAAAGAGATAATAAAGGTAACCATCCAGCTGAAGGACTCATTTGTCAGTTAAGACATAAAGCAAACTTCCTAAACCTTGTCTTTTATTCCAATGTGCTCAAAATTTCATTCTTCAGCCACGGAGTACAGAGGAAATCCTCCTGTTCTGCCTGAAGTCCTCCAGCACATATCAGTTCTTGAAAGGCCATATCACCAATAAATAATACGACATAAAGTCCTGTAGAAAAAGGTGAACTAATCTTAAATTCTAGATTTATGCTCTTAACTTTAAAACATACAATCTACTGTAAATTCCAAGCAATTCTTTGTTTAATATATTGTAGAAGAAAAACAACAAAAATTCCAGGATAGAACGTATTCCAGGATAGAAACGTATTCCAGGATAGAACTGATTTTCAGTTTTCCAGCAAACATTAATGGTTAAGGAAAGCCAGCTTATCACAGCCTGGAGACTCTCCAGGAAGAATTTCAGGAAAGCACTACATTGGAAAGGTTCCTCATTTTCAATGTAAGCAGTAGATGTTGCCAGTATTCTAGTGATTAAATTCCCCCCAAATTATAGCTCTATTAGAACATACTCTGCATTTTCTAGTCTATGCTTTGCAAGACATCTCCTGAAATATAATCCGTGTTTTGCCCAGGACTGCTTCACAATTTGACACATTAAAACCAACTTAATTTTGAGCGCTTCCTGTACCACCCAGACACATGGAGAAGGAAGCTGCCTGTTTCAAACTCTGAAAAAGCAAAGCTTTTTTCTCTAGGACTTGAAACAAACCCAAACTATCAAATTTTCACTGTTCCCAATGTTTGAGAAACCTTGCATCACATCAAGAAGGAAAAATTTGCATAGTATTTTGTTTCTTTAAAAGTATCCAGGCTGCCAAACATGAAACATACAAGAGATCTCTATTTTTAATGACATTTTCTTTGGAAAGAGATATAGCTTTCTTCTGCTTTTTTCTAAGGTAAAACGATCACACTCTTCAGCCGATTATGAGTGAAATCTAGACACAGGACCTTATTCTGTATGAATTCAGAGTGCTATGATGAAAAAAAACCGCTACACCAGGAAAACCAGGAAATCTGTCCCAGTTTGGCCAGTTTACCTTTCCAAAAAGGTATGGAATAGGAAAAATGCATCTGACAGTTCAGAAAATTCATATTCTGACTAGTAAATGGACATCTGACACAATTCCATTCTCATGAACATGATTGAATGTTTGGTTTGTTTTGATGAGTATCAGATACAAAATGTTGCAATGTTAAATAGAAAGGGGATTTTGTCTTCTGACAAGTTTGCTCTCCTTCACTTCTAATGCTGTTCTCCACATGGGTCTGTGGATACAGGTCATGGTAATGTGTTTTTATTCCCTGATCCCTTAGTGCTGCTATTTGTGGGCCTCTATGAAACACACTGGTGCACAGTTGAGTTTCACCTAACTTGTGTACACCATGGGTGCCAGGTCGTAGATAAGTGGGAAGGGGAGGAAGTGGTAGGTGTTGTGCCTGCATCTCACTCTCATGGGGAGCAGGACACCTCTCGGGGCACCTGCTAATTCAGAAATATTCCTATGTCCCTTAGTTTAGATAGAGTTAAGGTGTTTGATTTTAGCACCAATATCTCACACGTGAAGACAATGCACAAAACACTGCTGTGGAATTATGATGCTTTTATGAGCTATTCGTCATTTAAGGGTACAGGTTTGATCCAGATCAGCTGCAGACATAATGATCACATTTCTGCTACATAAACCCCGGTGATTCAAAGATAACCAATTGGTATATTTGCAGCAAATTTGCACAAGGAAATGCAATATATGTTAGACAAATGCCTGGGATCATATAAGTGCTTTTTTATTTATTTAAAGTTAGAAAATTCAAATTTAGAATTATCAAACTGTATCCTGAGTCTCACACCTTTCACATGCAAGATCACCCTGTTATCGGTTATTTTGTCAGCTCGTGTAACAAGTTTTGGCTCGTTACAAAAAAAGCCGATGTCAGTATGCGGCCTAAACAGAAGACACTGGGATTTGAAAGTTCCTTGAAGATCGATCTACTTTCACTTTCACATGAAAGTAGTATTTGACACGACAGGCAGTGAGGATATATATTAAATAATAATATGAATACTAATAAGAAATCTACATCCAGATTTCAAACTTGTATAAAGTACACTTTATAACATAAGGGAATGAAGCATCTTTAATGAAGCACAAGGCTACTTTTTTATTAACACTAGTTTCTGAATGTGATATGAAAACTCCTACAGACTGGAAAGAATGTTTTTCATCCTTACCCAGAGGTAGGTTTAAAATATCCCTTGAGGTGCTGTTCTATGCCACCAAAAACCCAGGTGGTCCTTTCTGCTCTTTGGGGAAATTGTTATCACAGAGGACAGCCCACAGAAATGAAAAACGAAGCTACCAAATACACCTTGTGTGTTTTCCACGAGGAAAGAGCAGCATGGCTGAGTCAAGACCTGTTGGTCAAACTAAAGGGCAAGAAGGAAATGCGCAGGCAGTAGAAGCAGGGACAGGTATCCTGGGAAGGCCATAGGGATGCTGCCAAGTTGTATAGGGATGGGGTCAGAAAGGCTAACATGCAGCTGGAGTTGAGCTTGGCAAAGGACACAAAGAATAAAAGGAAAGGCTTCTTCAGGTATATCAGCCAGAAAAAGAAGCTCAAAGATAGCATACAGCACTGTGATGAACACAACTGGCAAACTGTTAACAATGGATGAGGAGAAGGCTGAGGTACTCAACAACACCTCTGCCTCAGTTTGCTCTGGCTACCTCTCTTCTTATACCTCTCAAGTGGATGAGGCAAGGCAGGGGCTGGGTGAGCAAAGTCCCTCCAGCTTTAAGAGGAAATCAGGTTCCTGACTACCTGAAGAATCTGAATATATCCAAGTCTATAGGACATGATGAGATGCATCCCAGACTTCTGAGGGAACCAACTGATGTAGTTGTCAAACTAGACTCTTTGATCTTTGGAAAATCATGGCAGTCAGGTGAAGTCCCTGGTGACTGGAAAAAGGAAAATACACCCAATTTTAAAAAGAGTAGAAGGGAGGACCCTGGGAAATACCACCTGGTTAGCGTTTCCTCTGTGCCTGAGAAGATCATGGAACACATCCTCTTAGAAAATATGCTAAGGTACCTGGAGGACACGGACGTGATCTGAAACAGTCAGCAGCCCTTCACCAAGGGCAAGTCCTTCCTGAATGACTTAGTGGCCTTCTATGATGGAGTGACTACATCTGTGGACACAGAGAGAACTGTGGTTGTCATCCATCTGAACTTCTGTAAGGCTTTTGACGTGGTCATCCCACAACACCCTTCTCTCTAAACTGGAGAGATACGGGTTTGATGAATTGACTGTTCAGTAGATGAGGGATTGATTAGATAGTCACATACAGGGGGTAGTGGTCAAGGGCTTGATGCTCAGATGGACACTGGTGACAAGTAGTGTCCCTCAGGGGTCCTTATTGGAATCAGCACTGTTTAATATCTTCATTGATTACACAGACAGTGGAATTGAGTGTACCTTCAATGAGTTTGTCGACAACACCAAGCAGAGGGGTGCAGCTGACATGCCCGAGGGACAGGATACTACCTGGAGGGACCTGGACAATCTTGCAAAGTGGACCCATGTGAAACAAGGCCACATGGAAGGTTCTGACCCTGGGTTGGGGCAATCCTTGAATTCGATATAGACTGGAGGATGAAGGGATTGAGAGCAGCCCTGCTAAGAAGGACTTTGGAGTACCCAGTGGATGAAAAGCTGGACATGAGCTAGCAACGTACATTTGCAGCCCAGAAGATAAAATATCCTGGGCTGCATCTGAAGAAACATAGTCAGTAATTCAAGGGAGGAGGTTCTACCCCTTTAATCCACTCTTGTGAGACGCCTCCTGGACTACTGCATCCAGATCTGGAGCCCTCAGCACACCTGTTGGAGTGGATCCAGAGGAGGGTCACAAAAATGATCAGAGGGGTGGAACATCTCTCCTATGAAGAAAGGTAGAGAGAGATGAGGTTATTCAGCCTGGAGAAGAGAAGGTTCCAAGGATACATTATTGCAGTCCTCCAGTAATTGAAGTGGGCTTGTAAAGAATGATGAGGACAAACTTTTCAGCATGGCTTGTTGCAACAGTACCAGAGGTAATGATTTTAAACTAAGAAAGGGTAGATTTAGAACAGATATAAGGAAGAAATTTGTTACAATGATTTGTGGTGAAACACTGAAACAGGTTGTCCAGAGTGGTTGTAGAAGCCCCATCCCTGGAAACAATCAAGTCCAGGCCAGGTGGGGCTCTGAGCAACCTGATCGAGTTGAATATGCCTCTTCTTATTGCAGGGGGTGTTGGACTAGCTGACCTTTAAAGATCCCTTCCAACCCAAACCATTCTGTGATACTGTGATTCTTTGAATATATGATTCTGTGACTCTCTGACTTCATTCCAGGCTTGTAAAGTCCCACCACACCAACGGTCCTGGGATGACAAATATAAGCTTGTTAATATTGTAAGTGGACCAGACGCAGAGCAACTTGAGGATCATGAATCTGAATGGTCACACCATCACTATCATCCTACCGTGACAAACACATTATGATGTACCAGACCTGGTGTTGCTGAGGGCAGGAGTATTTGCTCTCTTTCAGTCCCTGCTGTCTTCTCTTCGTCAACGCTTCTGTGCAACTTCAGAATTGCAGGGCCAATGGGAAGAAGCTAGCAAGAATTGTCTGTTTCGGTCCTCTATGAATGGCACAATTAGTGCGGGGGTCTTACCTAGCAGTGGACTACAGAAGCAAAGAAAATTATTTGTTCAATGGTTTCTAAAATCAGATATAATACAAACAAATTAGATAGGTAATTATGATCATTAGATCGAGATCGGATCTCAGTATAAGGTCCAGGTAACCAGGATCATGACCTTCTTCTCACATCACGATTGCAGAGATTTTGTTGCAGTCACATGAGAAGGATGGGGACAAAACACTGGGAACTCAGCTACCTGGATACATGGGTATTAAATAACTGCACATATACATCAACACAGAGATTGTCTGTATTAGAAAATTTCCCAGTGCACTTTCACTGTTTCACAGTACTTGGAAAAAAAAAACCTTTAACACTTACAAAACTTACCTTCAGTCATGTGGGTGCAATAACCACTCCTTACTGAGCTGTAGCTTGCCCTACTGTACCCTAATTTCCGTTCTTTCTAAAGCATATTATGGAGATAATTTTATGTGGTCAAACTTTTAAGGAATAAATAAATAAATGTCATAAGCATCAGAATTGTTCTTTTTGACAATATGGAACATTTAATGTATACCCTTTCATGTTTTCCTGTGTAGCATGTTTCTTTTTATTAAGATTACATTATGAGGAGAAAAATTGCGGTAATAAGGATCTGTAAGGTGTATAAAACATACAACAAATAAAATAATTTTCCAGTGAGTCTGTGATATTGCCATTTCTCTTAGTGAGTTGAGTCTCCTTCATAATAGAAGTTCCTGTGGGCTTAGAGTACTAGAAAATATAAAATACCTATGGGACATATTCCAGTACTGTACATTAAATTTGAGGATTTTACATGTGATAAAGTATGTCAGTGTTGCTTACAGGGAATTCCAGTGATACCTCAGCTTTCTTGGACTTATTATAAATCCTTTGTTGGAATTATTGCGGCTGGTTCAATAATTCAGATTAGCCCTCATGTTTATTAATGCACTACATCTGTGCAAACAACATGTCAAGCAGAGAGTTTATTGTAATTGCCTGAGCAAACAGAACCTGAAAGAAGCAATTTCCAGTTACAATGTGCTATGACAAGTAATGAGGTAATTGGCATTCTGTCCTGATTACTTCCACCTTCCTTTTCATCAGGTCTATATTGTGTGTGATAGATAGTTTTATAAGAAATGAAGGTGTTTGATAATATGGTCTGCTGCTGCTTAAGGTTAGTGATTAAAGACAATCATAATTTTCTCTCAGAGATCTTATTAGCTTTAACATTATTTATTCATACGTGTAAGATGTGGGCTCAGAATCTCTCTTTCAGTACTATGCATGCACTTAAAATGTAAACTCAACTACGATCCTATTGAATGCAAAATATCTTTGAGATTTCCAAGCTCGTACAACATGTCAACTTTTTGTGATTAAATAAGTGCTCGAGCAGAAGGATTAAGATGAACTACTTCATGTCTATGGTTAAACATAAGCATTTTTGATATAATATATGTTAATGCAGTATCTCAGTTGCAGTATATCAATATTAATAAAATAATTTAAGGTATGATTTTGATTTATGATTTTAAACTGAACTTCTTGGGGGAGGAGAAATTTTAACTTTCCTGAAAAGTTAATATTCTTGTACACTGGCTTTTGTTTAATATTTAGTTTTTAAATATCTGTTCTCAACAAAAGCAAATAGAAGATGTTTTGTTAGGATTTTTATTGTTCTGTTGTGGGCAGTGGACATTCTTCTAGTTTTTTTTCAATCTTGTTGAAAGCATTTTGAACTTTACAGGAAGGGAAAAGCTGAGAAAAGAGAGAGAAATATACAGAATACTCAAAAGAGAACCATGTGCTTTGTGACTTCAGCAAAAGTAGCTCAGACATAAAATCAAAATGGTTTTCACTTAAGGTATTGCTAAGGGTTTAAACCATATTCATTTACCTTTTTCTCATTAAACACATGGATGAAGCGTTGTCAATCCTTATGACACAAAAACAAGCAGCAAAAAAGTATCTTTATGGTAAAAAATATTGTAGTTTTTAATTCCAAACAAGCACATAAATTTTAATTTTATTAGAATGTTTCTGCAATAAAGCAAGAGGTTCAATTTAAGAACATATGAAACCAAGTGAATTCATAGAAAAGTAGATCTTATCTGTTCATTCAAGTTTGCAGTATATGAATGCATCTATCAGTGAAAAGATTTGTTGAAGAGGATATTTCTTCGGAGCTCAACTAAAGGTAATATTTAACCAAAAGCTGCAAAAACACTTCCACTTACAGCACAGAAGTTGAACTAATAGATTTTTATAATCTTAGTAAGTAGTCTGGTGATGCAGGATCTATCCCACACGGCCACACTGACCATTCCTGTTGATGCAGGAAGATAGCAGAACTGAAGTCTA
Source organism: Neomorphus geoffroyi (assembly GCA_033558235.1). NCBI lineage: Eukaryota > Metazoa > Chordata > Aves > Cuculiformes > Neomorphidae > Neomorphus > Neomorphus geoffroyi. The sequence goes on along the minus strand of JAUMJM010000005.1, from coordinate 32,686,141 downwards.
GAATTAAAAAAAGATAGCATTACACTAAACTGGAAGCCAAGATTTGAGTCTTAGCATGTCAGTACTCTATGCAATGCCATGTCAAGCAGTCCTACTGTCAACTCTTCTACATGGTTATTAGTGAGAATGTTTGTCCTTTCCATGGTTATATCTTTTATTAGAGATGTCATCTCACACATTGCCAAAACTCCACAGTGCCCCTAAATTATCTAGTCATGTGTGGACACAACTTCTTGTACCTCCATGTTTTAGGGAATCATCTGTATCTGGGATGCTGTCAAAGGCATTGTAAGAAAGCGGGTAAGGAAACCCATTTAGAAAAAGCCTCTGATTTAACAGCTTCGCTGGTCAGAACTTCTCCCAGAACTACTCTTACCTGCTAGGTTTAACAGAGACAATGAGTGGTGGCAATAGTTAATCTGAGTGCTGACAGTAAAATGATACATTATTTTTCTTTCCTCTAGTAAACTAACTCCAGGCTGTTTTGTACCTCCACATATGAGGCATTATTTTGAAATGTGCTGATTTTTGTACCATTTCTTTGTAAAGCAAACTAAACTTATTGACTTTATCCCTTTGACAAAGAATTGGAGAATATTTGTGCACTACTTCTAGTGCTAATTATTTTGGCTAATATTTTTAGTACTGTAATATTAAATGTTCCATGTTTCTGCTACATGTTTCTTGCTGTTTGGAAGCAAGTTAAGTTTATGAGCTCACTTCTCCTGTGTGAGTATACTAAGCCTTGGTTCAACTGCTCTTATGCTGGTTACTTATGTGGGGTACAATAGAGTAAAAGAAGCAGATTTTATATGATATCCTTAAATGTATCAGCAAAAGGCACAGAGAAAGTATATACATGCTAACAAACAGAGCTGTTTTCTGCAGACTTGTTTAATTATAAAGATGCAGTGACAAACACAGTGGTTCAATAGGCCAAGACAGTTTTGTTTACAAGGATAAGAGATTTGTAGCATCAGCTGCTGCAAATGACACACTTTGGTGGTGAAAGCAAGACTTAGTTAAAAGATTAGTAGTATATGAAGTTATAATACCTGAATAATACTTATCTCAGTCTCCGGTTCACTGTTTTTGTCTCAAAGCCCAACAAAAACACAAGTTCTTGTCATCCAGGCTGTCCATGGGAAACTGCCACTCCAGTGCATCAATGAAACTTTGGGGGAGAACAGTGGAGTTGTCAACTCCTAATTGTTCCATTAATGAAAAAGTGTAAAACTCTTCCATTAGCATAGCTGTTCTTGAGCCACTGCACAAATTTATGTGCTTCCACTGGGATTTCGTCCTTTATGTCATCAAAATCAGTACGCATTTCCTCAATTGGTATGAGGGCTAAGGCTTGTAGGTAATGGAGCTTCAAATTGAATTCTGGATTAAATCCATGCTGATTTGCCAATCCAGCACTTTGTGTTCTTTGCCAACAGCTTTGGCTCAAGTGAAAGAAGCAGGCTTTGTTCTAAACTGGTGCAAATTCCTTGGTTGCTGTGATTGTAGCTTGTTCAAAGTGAGTGATCACATATGTGAGTCTTAAGTAGAGCTGTGCAAAATTTGGCAGCTTGAGTGCACAAGAGGTTTGGTGAACCTTCATTTGGCTTCTGTGTTTATGGGTTTGAATTAGTGTTAGGAAAATTAAAGAATGAGGTAGGAGATGTACTAAATCAACGTATCTCAAGAAATAAAATAAGTCACATATAGAAGTGTTAAAAACTGATACAATCAGAAGTGAGAGATTGTAAAAACAATAGTTACTGTAAGTTAGATACAGTTTTATTATTTAAAAATATTTGCTCTAGTTTAGACATAGATATACTATGCAAAGATGCAGTGTTAAAGAGAAGTTTGTTTTATTTTATTTGCTTTATATTTTTTCTTACAAAAGTCAATTCTTTACCCATTGGAATAAGAGAAAAAGCATAACTTTGCTGAATGAGCACCAACAATGATTAACTTAGTTCTGCACTACTCGTATTATGCTTTATAATTTGTATGTCTTCCTTGCCAGAATACTCTTACTCGTTAACCATTTTCAATTCTTTTTAATTTAAGATTTACACATTAATAAATTATGTGTAAATAGTAGGCTATGGTATATGGTTCTGTTAAAGAGCTGCTTTAGCATCAAACCAACTTGGAGGAGAATAGGCCCTTTTAACTGTACCTTCACATCTTATACTCAAATGTTTTTTTACAACTGTGAAATGGTGGTAGGAAAAATTCCTCCTTTTACATAATTGGAATCTAGGGCGAGCATATTGAGAGACTGATGAAATATACTTCAAAATGTACTTTTTCAATGTGTCTATATTTTGCCTTTTCCACTCTAAATACTAGTATTAATTTCATAATACCAATGACAATGAGGTACCTTGATGTAAGTTAGACATTCAGGAATCATGGTCTTTTCCTTGGCCGAAAATATGCTTCTACTACTAATGCTACTACCACCACCAAAACCACCACAATTCTCATTTTCAAAATGCAAAATGTAATTGATTGACTAGCTTTTCACTCAGTCTCCCAATCAAAGTTACCTTTATGGTGTTTTCAACCAGTTTCAGGGGAGAAACCCTGACCAAGACAGAGAAATGAACCAGGCAGAATATTCCTGCCTACTGCCTCAAACTGTCCCCCATGGGACCATCGTAGCAGGTACAAATGTTTGGGCTGCTCTCAATTTCTCCTAAAGACCAGCCCTGTTAGCAGAAAGTTAGGGAATCTTAAGTTGCTTTTAAGTTGAGATTGATACCAGCTTGTTTGTATTAAGTGTGCAACTTTAATAGGATACATATGGAAATGCCATCAATGTGAGGATATAAGGGACATCTATATCTTCAAGACAAAGCTTCAAGCTTTCAAAAACAATAATGAGCTGTGTAGGGAAAATAGTAAAACAGACATTTGGAATTTAGGCTATCTATTAGCATCTGATGGTGACTCAGCAGGGGAATCCTTCCTCCAAGTTGTTCTGTAATCAGTGCTCCTGTATTTATGCATCTAATTTTTCCAAGAGCATGGAGCAGAGCTGGTGACTTAGCAGTCCTTTGCACAGTAGCAATCCTGAGGTTTTAGCCAAATTTGAAGCAAATCCCAACAAGAAATTGATTTAACACAGATATGTAGCACAAGAGTTGCAGTAGAAATAGCAATTTATTTCCAAGGACTCTCCATGCGAAAGGGCAGTCATCTGTCAGGGATCATGGGAAAACCCATGTCCACCAACTGCTCTGATTATTGTTTTATTTGTCTGGAAAGACAATAAGAAAAGAACAATAAAAGACAAGAAAAGAACAATAAGAAAGTCTAATAAGAAAAGAACACTTTCTTCTACTTCTATCTTGAATGTTATAACAGATTTCAGAAATTAGGGTATAGTTGTGAATATAGCTGCAGACTTTCTGGTAGTGACATTGGTGGGTTTTGATTCATAGCATACAGTTAAGGATTTTATGACTCAATTTACCAAAAAAAAAGATGAATACTTAGGTATGTCTACCTTTACATACAAAAGAAGGGACTTGATTATTGCTTTGATTAAGTCCAATTTGATTGGGAACACTTTCTGGAAATCAAAAAAGCAGCTCCCAAACTAATAAACAAAGTTAAGAGGAATTTAGCAGAACTGATATGATGCATTGTTTTTCTAACTGGAAAATCTTTCAAAAAAAAAAAGGAAAATTAAAACTCATATCATTTGTTTTCTTATTGCATTAACAAAAAATAGAAAAGAAATCTCTATTATGAAATGCAGTAGGATCATTCAGTAGATCTACAAAATACATACAGCTTATTAAAATCTTGTGATTATTACAGTAATTTACGAGGAAACACGACATTTCTATCAAGAAATTTATGTTTCATTCCTATCAGAAATTCAATGTGGGAGTACATGCCTTGGCTAACCAAAGAGGATATTTTGGGTACAAGTGCCTACAAAATAAATAGTGATACAAGAAAAACACAAGGTGGAAGCCATAAACTGTGTAGGTAATTTGGTTAGCAAGAATATATTTTTGTGAGGAAAAAACTTCCAAAACATCTTAGAAAGAGAGAAATTATCAGTTTAACTTACAAGAAAATAATTTTGATGTTTGAAATAGGCACCAAAATACATGCTGAATGCTCATCGTAGAAGGTATTCCCATTTACAAGATGATTTGAATGAAGTTGATTTTATGACATAATTGGCCAAAATGAGAAAGAATTGAACAAATTAAGATAGAATTATTCTATAGTTGTGTGTCCTTTCTCTTTTTTTTCAGAGAGAAAATATAGTATCTTTTTAGAAAACAGAAAGGTAGAGGAGAAGAGAGCATAATTAACTTTCACGTTCTTACAGGAGATTTGAATGTAACATTTCTGTAAGACTTTTTTTAATAATAAAGCAGCCCTGCATCCTCTATTTATAGTAGAATGTGTTTGAATGCCTTAGTTCTTAAATATCAATTCAGCACAACTTTCTAGTCAGATGGTGTGCACTGAACTCTGTGCCACAGATAAAACAGCTGAACTGCGGAGTGTGTACGTGATTCCTGCTTAGGAAGCACAAGAAATAAATGACAGAGCTAAGCACATCAAATGTATCATCAGACTTTCTTGTTCTGTTCTCCAGCTATGGGTAAACTACTTTGTCTGTCTTTCATTAGTCTCCACTAGAAATAAATAAGAAATTCGCAATAAGACATGGAAAGGTAGGGGATTTTTTTTCCTATTTTTGCAAATGAGTTTTATTTTGTCCCTGCTTTTGGGGTGAACATACTTTATTAGTATTAAATGCTTGTTCTGACCAGTATTTGTGACTTCACTGAGTTTATTTATCACATTGCCCTGCTAAAGATAAATAAGAACAAAAGCAATACACTGTTGTTAAATATTAGTAATATGTGATTATGAATAAAAATAAAAACAATCATATGAGACCTTTTCTTAGTACAGCAGATGTGTGATCTTTCATAGATGTTAAATCACAGGAATTGGCAAAGACACTAGGGGAACTGATACAGGAGGACTTTATAGGGAAAGTTATTTAGGCTTCGAACACATTTTATGCTTTTGCATTCATGTATTTCACAAGAAATGTATCAAATATTAGTGTCACTCTTACTAGCACTTAGTCATTCAGTATTTTTTTAATTACAGTATTTCTTCAACCTGATGTATTGCAAGTTAACAGTTCATTTTCCAGCCAGCTTTTATTCCAGCAAGTCATAATTGCCTACTACTCAGAGCTCTTTTCACGGGATCCATTATAAATTTCTTCTTATAATTAACTACTTGAGGGGAAAGTCTATGGTCAGAACTATTTCGTATCTTCATTCTATGTTTTACCACTACTATAAGGGCTCAAGAAACAGCCCATCATCTTTCCATAGATAGTTAAGATATCAAAGAAGATAAGGGTTCCAGGGAAAGTATTTTCATCCTTTGTCATCAAGGTGTACCATATATAAATGGATACCAATTGTTGTCTGTCTTTTTCTAAACTAGTAAGGCTGGTTAATTAGTCCAATGTGTGTCTCCAATGATCTTTCAACTGAAAATTAAATGTTTTCAGGAAATAAGACTAAAATCATAGTGGAAAAATTACTTTAATATATTTTTTCTGAAAAACCCCCACTTTATTTTGGAAATCTAGAAAAACATTGTGAAAACACTTGGCATATCCACCTTGTTTTCTTTTCCCATCAACTATGTATGAATTTTGTGGATCTTATTGATGTGATCTATATATATATATTGTATTCTTTTTATTGCAACTCATAAATAATCTGTAGTTTCAAAGTATTCACATATGTAATTTTGAGTGTGACTGCTCTTCACCTACATTATTTCCGGACTTTCCATATAAAGACTGTTAATGTGTTTGTTTCACTTATTTTGTTTGTTCCACTTATTTTGTTTGTTCTTTGCCAAAATCTTTCTCCTTTCCTTTCCAACTCCAATTCATATGAAACTTTCAAGATAGTCATATACTGAGACTGGAATGAACACAGTTTTGGAGTCATATTCGCAATCTTTGTATAAACACTCTTGAAAACAAAACTGATCACGTAAAGCTCAAGAAAAAATAGTTGTTACTATCACAAAGGGAATCAGAAGTATCAGCAAATTTACAGTTTATGCACAATGAAGTGATAGTCTCTTCCTTTAACAGCTGCTGATTTCCTCTAGCTTCTCAGCCCTTATACAGATAGATACGATGCTTGCAATATGCTTTCTTTGCTTGTTTTGCTAACTGGTCTTAGTTGCTTCACTGTGTTCTTGCAGTGTGAGTCTCACTTCTGACTGAATCCACTGAGGGATTTAAGAATCCATGCAACAATCTTAGTATGCATATTCACCAATTAAGGATTACTAATATTTCTGAAACACCCAATCCATTTTAATGCACCAATAGGCATTTAACATCTGACAATATCAGAGCTCCTGAAGCTGGGAAGAGCACACTCCCAGAATGTGATTCCAGGTCCTTGCGCAGAGCATCTGCTATGAGGAGACTCATGTTAGTAGTGGGAAGGAGTGCAATGGCCAAGTTCAGTGAAGATGAGTGAAGGGAGAACTCGTTTCTAAGTTCTTCAGTGAACATATGTTGACACAAGATGTTTGCATGTGAGCTTCTGCAGCTTACCGGGAACGGTGCATGGGCTGAATATGCAGACAGTTCCGTAAGAACTCCTTTTTCTGAGTTAGGCAGAGTGAAAAATTTGGTAATGAGGAAATGGCAAGTCTGAGCCTCAAGATATAGGGATAGCTCTAGGCATTCAGCTCCTGAAGCTATATATGGTATTTTGTGCTCCCTTTAACCCTGAGTTATCGAACTGAAATTGGTAAGGTTTAGTTTCCTAGTCTCTCTCCTTAATCTTTCTTACTAGTTAGGTTTGAAAGCATCTTGCTCCTCATCTTCTCGTTTCTAGGATAATATTTTTCAGCTATCAGTCTGGAAACCACCTCAGAATCAGAGAATCACAGAATAGCTGAGGTTGGGGGGTACCTCCAGAGGTTATCTGGTCCAATCCTCTGCTTCAACAGAACCATCTAGAGCCAGTTGCCTAGGATCTTGTCCAGAGAGCCTTTGAATATCGCCAAGGATGGAGACTCTACCACTTCTCTAGGCAACTCGTGCCAGTGTTGGGTCATCCTCACAGTAAAAAAATGTTTCCTAGCGTTCAGAGAGAACCTCCTATGTTTCAGGTTGTTACCACTACCTCTTGTCCTGTTACTGGGCACCACTGAAACAAGCCAAGCTCCACCCTCTTTGCACCCGCACCCTCCTTTCAGGTGTTTATACACATGGATAAGATCCTCCTTGATCCCTCTCTTCTCCAGGCTGAACAGTTACAGCTCTCTCAGCCTCTCCTCATTTGTGAGGTTCTCCAGTCCCCTAATAGTTTCAGTGACCCTTTGTTGGACTCTCTCCAGCATTTTCATCCCTCTCTTGAAGCAGGGAGCCCAGAACTGGGCCCAGCACCTGAGGTGTGGCCTCACCTGTGATGAATAGAAGGGAAGAATTGCCTCTCTTAACCTGCTGGAAATATTTTTCCTAATGTAGCCAAGGATATCATTTGCCTTCATTGCAGCAAGGACACATTGCTGGTTCATGTTTAACTTGCAATCCACCAGGATCCCCTGATCATTTTCTGCAAAGCCACTGTCCAGCAAGGTAGCCCCCAGCACATGCTAGTGCCTGGGGTTGTTCCTCCCCTAGATGCAGGACACTGAATTTCTCCTTGCTGAACTTTGAGAGGTTCCTGTCTGTTTCTCCAGCCTGTCAAGGTCCCTCTAAAATGCAGCATGATTCTCTGTCCTATCAACCACTCTTCCTAGTTTGGTGTCATCTGCAAACTTACTCAGGGTACAATCTGGTTTGCAATCCAGCTCATTAACAACAATATCGCTGCCTGTAGTGGGGGGGGTGGAACTGGTTGATATTTAAGGTCCCTTCCAACCCAAACTATTCTATGATTCTGTGATTCTGTGTTAAAGAAGACTGGACCTAGTATTGACCCATGGGGTACACTGCTAGGTGCTGGCCTCCAACTAGACTTTCTGCTGCTGATCACCACCCTCTGGGCCTGACCATTCAACCAGTTTTCAGTCCACCTGAAGATCAAGCTCAAGAGCTGAATACTTCAAAATAAGTGTTATAATGTCACATTTTTTATTTAGTTCTTCCTACTATGAAAAGAGATTAAAATGATTGTTATGTTGGCTTTATCCCAATGCAGTACACTTGACATAGTTTGGTCCTAAATACTCCGAAAATTTACTTGTTGCTTTTCTTCTAGAATATCCTAAAACATTAGGTTTCTGAAATGAACTAAGGTCAGGAAGCCTGCAAAGCTGAATATTAACTCCCAGGACACTAAGAGCTGCGATTCATATGATTGGAGTATATACTTAGAAGGCAGAGTCACAGCATCACTCTAGGGAAGGGAAATGGAAAGCAGCCTTGAACAGATTGTAAATATCAGCAGTTTAGGTATCCTTATCTAACAAAACATTAGTTAAATTCTTTACATGTAATTACTTCTTCCACAAACCCTGTTTAGAGCAGAAGAGTCCTTTTCTTGAATTAATGTATTATTAATTTAACTAGTAATAGAGACATTTTTCCTTTTGGTTTAGCTACCAGTTTAATTTGCTTTAGTTAGGCTGAAGTAAATGGCAAGGGACATTAACATCTATCAATAAATAAATTAACTATTAAGAAATTTACATCTAAACAAACATTTAGGCATCTCAATAAACTCTTGGGAAGGACTGTGACATCTTTATCCATAAGAACAACTTTAAAGCCAAATGCTTCCTGATCCTGGAGGAAAAAATCACCAAGAGAGGGGAGCTGTGGGATGAAAGGGGCAGGGGGCAGGAACAGGAGGAGAACGGAAAGTTTTGTCATTTCAGTGCTTCCTAACAATAGATGTCATGAATTCTGACTTACATTTAATGAACTATCTCTGAATTTTACATCATACATATGTAAAAACTCTGCCTGAGACCAGAACTGCACAAGTGAGACTCTTATCCACAAGATTACAGTGTCAAGCTCCTAGTTCAGTTTTCGTTTTCTGTTCTTATAAACGCTGAACCTATGTCTGTCCCATGAGATTTCCAGCAGATTGGGTTGAAATCATCTTGCTCTCCATTGCCAAGATCCTCATAGGCAGTGTTCTTTTGCTGCAGAACACTTCTCAATCTGTAATAAAACAAGAAATCTTAAGACTTTTCTTGAAGTCAACCCTCTAACAGCATATCACTAGATAACAATTGGTCTTGATCAGGTTGATTTTTACATTTCATTATAATTACCATTTAAAATTCATTTTCATATCTACTTTTATGGAATAAGTGATAAATATGTTTTCATATTTCTCACCAGATTATAAAATAATCAGTATTTTCCATTTATTAAAAAACTGATGAAATTTTAGTTAATTGTATTTAGACAATTTTGTCCCTCCTCAGAAAAAAAGCTAAAGCACTGCTGAGAAAGTATTCGCTGGGGCTCAGTAAGAATTTCAGCAAGAGTGAACTGTTTCTTCCTTGCTTTGTTACTATGAAGTCTACTGCTAGGCCAGGGGAAAAGTATCTAGCCTTTTATTTTTCTAAGTTTTTGGAAACATTCAGTGAACTTTCAAATTGGAGTCATATGAACACATTTAAAATTTCGTGGATAAAGAAAATCTTGCAAGCGTCTGGTGCAGAGACTCTAGAAGCCAAAGGTAAATTTGAGAAGTATACTTACTGTAATAGTAAAAAGTTAACATAGGGAAATAGGTTCTCTCTTTTCTTCTGTAAATAATAATACATGAAGATAGGCAGAATGACTTGAAAATGAGAAATCTTACTTCTGTTTTACGTGTGTATTTTAGTTTCAGAATTTTTTTCCACCTACTAGTAGCCATATTGTTTACAATTTTTTGTTTTCCAAGGCATGAACTTCTACCTCCCAGATCTGAGGCATTCCCCTGATGACAAAAGTTTAGAAAAATTTTGGAGAGGGGAATAGATATTTTACTCTGTGACTGCCAGCATTTAGGAAATAACGTAATTGGTGTTTAATTTCATGCATAATAAGATCTAACAATACAGTAAAGCTTTGCACATTAGAGAGTTAAAAATAAAAAAGTGGTCTATTTTTCTGTAACTGTAGGAAGTCAGAAGACAATTTGACTGCAGAGGTCAACCAATGGATAATGTAAAAGAGATTATAGGTAAGAAAACAATCTATTAACTAAATCACTTCAAGCCTTTTAAATCTTCCAGGTTTTCTCCAGGTAAAATGCCAAAATTTGTGACCATTCAATAAACAACTATTTTACTTAAAAAATAGCAACAGATATGTACTTTGGGACAATAAAGAGAGTGAACTTTCTCCCAGAGTTTTCTCAGGTATGTGCTATGTAAAATTCTGGCTCCATTGCCTTTTTCTGTCAGATACTAGACTATTTCTTTACTATACTTTATAAGTTTCAAGGCTTACTAGGCCTCTGTTTCAAATACAAGAGGTCAGTAGAGACCAGATGAAAGACCAGACTGGGGTCCGCAAGAATTTCTAGCTAAGTGAGAGACAAACTGCTGGCTTCTTTTCTGGCTGCCGTGGCAAAAGCAACTGAACATTAACCTAGGTTCCTTATCAGAAGGAGGACTGTGTTATCAAAAAAAAATCAGTATCCTTTACCTCTGATGTCATCTCATGCTTTATTAAACAAAAAACCCACGTGTCTATTCATCACAATTAATATCTGTACCAAGCAAACAGAGGATAAGAGTTCATTAATTATGGGTTGCCATTGTCCCCGTTACTGTGTTAAGGCAACTTCATACATTTAAGTAAAATAAATAAATGCTTTAACTCACAAGTTTAAATTGGATTCTAATTTTGTTCACCTAGAAAAAGAAAAAATGGTAGAAATTGTTGAGATAAATGTAAGATAGGAAAGGCTAAAGAGAAAATAAGGGCAAATTCCTACAGAGTTTTACGTTATACTTCATTCCAGAGTTTGAAATTAGTTTGCTTTGACTTCACTCAGTAAGATAATACCTAGCTTCAGTCTGACTTTAAGTGAACTCTACTGATGAATGGAAAAGACTGTTTTTCACTGGGAAAGTGCCTGAAAAAAAGTCTGTTTCTCAGAACAGTTGAAAAGTTAGCAGAAAAGAAAGAGAGAGTCTAAGATGTTTTCCCATGTCTTTTATTGCTTTGAACAACAGAGAAAAAATAGGATTCTATTTTTTTTAGAATAAAAGTTTTCTAATAAACTACTTTTAGAAAGGAAGTTTTCTTTTCTGTGATATTTTTTCCATTATTCTCCCTCTGTTCTTTCATAAGCTCTAGGGGTAAGATCTGTCCATTCCTACATGTTTGTAAAACACTTGGCACTCCCTCTTAATGTAAACAGTAAAAGCCAACACAGTATAAAATATTAGCTCTTCAGTTATATTAAATCTGGATGGTTCACTTAACTCGTCTCTGCTTTCTGTGAAGGGCACCAATTAAAGTAACTCGTAAAAAAAATCATAATATATTAAATGATGGAGGTTTTATATCAATTAGGTTAATTTTACCCCAGTTAAATTTTTGTTTCATGATATTGCACCTCGCACTTCATGTAGCTAAAATTAGAAACAAAGTTGCACCAAAAAATGAACTCAGAGAAACCAGTCATACTGTAGGCTATTTCCTTCCTTGCTACTTCTTCATCATTTTCTAAAAACAAAGAATATGTCACAACAGTGTCATTTCCTGGCTCCAGCTACCCTGGGAATACATAGAGAGTGCACAGTTTCCTTCTAAAGTTTTCTGTATTTATGATGCTGTTTAGAGTATAAACGGCAAAAGAAATAGTCCAAATTAAATGAAAAACTAAAGCTGGAGTGGAGTGGGAGGTTAGTGAGACAGAAGGGGAGTAGGGAATGTCTAATTTCCCTTTCTTCCCAAGAGTGTAACAGTTCTGTTGAGTTCCCTTTCAGACTTGCAGTGAGTCTCACAGGCAAATATTCAGGTACGGTCTTGTGAGTTTCTCAGAGGTCTTATTTTTAGAAAGAATGAGTCACACCCATCTTCTGAAAAAGCAAATTATTTTAAAACACATTTGCTTGCTGAAAATCACTATTCTTCTTGAATATCTTAAGGGTATGTTAATTGCCTACAGATAAAGATATATTAATTACCTACTGATAAACTCTTCTTTAAAAATGTTGAGTTCCGATAGCAAGCACTTGAAGATAATTAAGAACTTGGGATAATTGAGAAATGTAGGGCACATCCACATACACTTCACAGAAGGTTATTCAAACTAGTCCCAAAAGAGAGGCTATGCGTATGCCACGGTGCTATGCCACACAGGTATACTAGCTTATGTGTAGGAAGCACTATAGCTATGTGAATACGGTATTTGCACTGGGACTAATTAGGTCACTTTCATATTGTGATTGTTTTTTGTTTCAGAGCCAGCTGGGTATCTTTTCACAGTGAAGTATTGTTCACTATAGACATATCCTTAAAATTATTGTATATACTTCATGTTATTCCCTTATATAGTCATCCTGTGTACTGAATGAACTAGGATCCCAGCTGGAAAATAGCGTACAATTGTTCATAAGCTCTTTTATGTTTCAGCATTCTCTATTTTGAGTTTCCTAACTTTAAATATTTGATTTTTGCCATCTGATTTTTGGAGAGGAGGAAGCTGAAACATATTTTTATATGTTTGCGAGAACCCTCCATTCTGTGCTCTAATGAGTATTTGAACTACAACCTTCACAGCTGAGACTGCCATTCCTTCTAGTAGGAGTCAATTATTATCTCAGTGAGGAATAGACAGACCGTTCATATTTGATCATGGGGTTTGGAGGGATCTCAGCATAAGCTGACTTTCTTTTTTCAACTTCCTACCACGGAAGCTTTTGGCCATATGTGAAGAAAGAATCACTTTGATGCTAGGAAAACACAAAATGCTTTTTTATGGCTTTTGCTTTTACTAAAAGAAATTTCAGCATATCTCAATATAGAATTTTTATGGAAGAACAGTAATTGTCAGAACAGAGTAGAAGACAAAGTTGAGCTGGTAGAAGACAAAGTATAGTGTTGCTTCTTAAATGTGGGTGCTGCTGATCTGAGAAGCCACTTAAAATACTATCCATATTTAATTGGACTTTGAGCACTTTGGGGTAAGTGGCTGTTTTCTGTTATTCTGCTGTTGCTGCGGTACCTAAACATTTTTGCTTACAGAACCTACTAGCCATGGCAGAAACACGTGACGAAAACTAATGACTATATTAGTACAAATACTACACAAGAGTAATAAAAATTGCGTTCAAATGAGGAATTCAGGGGTATTGTGCAAGCTCCTTCTTTTCCTATAGTTCATGATTTTACCTCTCAACAAGTTTCTTAAAGAAAAATAAAAGATAAGAACACTTCTTCATGAGTATGCATTTCCTTTTCTCAGACTTAACATAAAATACTGAATTTTTGTATCTTCCATGATTGAAGTATGAGTAATTGCACAAATAATTGAGCTGCCAGATATCATTTCTCTGATTAGGAATGTACAGATTTCAGTTTGTTTTTCTAGCTTGAAACTGATCTAGCGTCATGGATTTGTAGGTTAATATGATCTATTGAGATAGATTTTCATTGGTTTCTTTGTGCAAAATAAAGTCAGGCAATTCACAAACACTTAATTCTATTAAAGATTAATTCCATTAAAACGTTGTCATGGTTCTGAAGCGAAAAATGTGACAGTAATATGCTGTATTCATATTTGGGATACACTGAATTTTACAAGTCACATCTTTGAGGGCTCAACATGAGCCGGCAGTGTGCGCATGCTGTCCAGAAAGCCAACAATATCCTGGACTGCATCATAAGGAACATGAGCAGAAAGTCAAGGCAGGTGATTCTCCCCCTCTACTCCACTCTTGTGAGACCCCACCTGGAGCACTGCATTCAGTCCTGGAATCTTCAATACAGGGAGAACACGGTCCACAGTGTCCACAGGAAGACCACAAAGATGATCAGAGGGCTGGAGCACCTCCCATATGAGGACAGGCTGGGGTGGTTCAGCCTGGAGAAGAGAAGGCTCCGGGGAGAACTTACCGCAGCCTTCCAGTACCTAAAGGGGGCCTACAGGAAAGAAGGGGAAGGACTCATTATCAGGGAGTGTAGTGATTCTTTAAGCTGAAAGAAAGGAGATTTAGTCTAGATACAGTGAAGGAATTCTTTACTGTAAGAGTGATGAGGCATTGACACAGGTTGCCCAGAGAAGTTGTGAATGTTCCATCCCTGGAGGTGTTCAAGGCCAGGCTGGATGAGGCTTTGAGCAACCTGATGCAGTAGAAGGTGTCCCTGTCCATGACAGAGGGGTTGAACTTAGATGATCTTTAAGGACCCTTCCATCCCAAATCTTTCCATGATTCTATGATTTTATGATTCTATGATATTTTTCAGAGAGGGAGATTTTGTCTGGGTGTGGGCTACAACCACAGAAAGGTTGTATGATTTCAGAAAATTAGAACCCATCTATTCTGAATTAAGGGTCTGACAACACATTGAAGCTGTCAGCAAGCTATGGAAATGTTAGCAAATATTAGATAGTGTCAAAACCACTGCTTCTTATCTTTGGGATAGGAAACCCAACCCACATTTAGCAACATTTTGCATCACTCCCTACCTTTATTTGCAATGCAGTCTTAATTTAAAGGCTTTTTGCTCAAATTTTTAATTTTCATCATTCATTGGTCTTGTTTAGCCCATGTTTTGTGAGGAAAACTCAAGATGCCTGGTACAGCACTCAAAAACTCAAAATGCCTGGTACAGCACTCATATCAGCCCAGACCTCGGCAGAATCAGCAAGAGAGTGTCAAGTGTTTAGTAAAAAAAAAATTAATCTAGAAATGGGACAAATAGTGCAACGTGAGATTTAGGATATTATCTTTAGTATCTTAAACTCCACAGGCTGAGAAGGAATATAATGATATTAGCAAAAATTCCTTCCGTAAATCCTGCTTTCCAGTGGAGGAATCACAAAGTAAAAAAATGGAGGAAGGACCATGGTATCTTTTAAATGAAACTAGAAAATGAAAAACAGCAACTCTGTCACAATGAATAGTAAAACTTTCCAATACATTTCAGACCTCCTTGAAAGGCTGAGAAAGGTGTTTCTGAAATTAGAAATATTCTTTTTTCAGAATTGAAGTGCAATAACATACAAGTTTTTCTAGAACACATATATTCTTCTAAGTACAATCAATATAAGACATACATAATCTCTGAAACGGATACCTGTAAGATAGGTTTAATTAACCCAATATGCTTCCAATCCATCAACTAAATGGTTCAAATATTTTCAGTATGCTAAATGTAAATGTGAGGCAGGGTTCATAAATTCAACATATTTCTTTGTTGTCTGTGAAGTTGTACTGATTATCCAATTGAAGCGATTATAGCATTGCCATTTCTTTAATAAATCTTTTTATTAATTTTTGATATGTATAAATACACAAAAGTCATAAATATGAACAAATAGCTCTAAAAGAGAATAATACTGAAGAAAATGCAAATTATATTGGTTTATAATACCAACAATAATCTGCATTTCTAAAGCTCTTTACATTCATTTGTCTTCAAACTTCCTACAAATATTAGCTAATTTCAAGGCTTCTGTGAGGAGAAGAAGAAGCATTAGCATCTCCATTTAGACTTGCTTCAATTTTTTAAGTGTCTGCTAATTTGGAATACCTGTTTTGAGAATGGAGTGGCTAAAGGAAGAATGGACAACCCTTATGAAATTCTGAACAAACAATAAGAAAAATGCCTTTTTTTGTCATTGATTTCTTTAAGGATTTCCTGGGTCTTGGAGAGAAAAGAAGAATTTTATCTTCAGTGCTTGTCAGAAAAGAATATCATCTGGGACTACTACTTTTCAGCCCAATTTTCTATCCACCAAATCCTTGTGTTCTTGTTAGGGTTTAAATGTCACCACTCAGTAACAGTAAATTAAATTCTGATATTCCATGTCCCAGCACGACACCATATCCCTTGTGGGCATCCACCATTGGCAAGCTTAGTCACTCTGTGACATTTGCAGCAGACCTACTTTATCTAGCCCTCTGATCATTATTGTGGCTCTTCTCTGGACTGGCTCCAATAGGTCCGTGTTCCTCTTATATCGGGAGACCCAAAGATGAGAATAATCCTCCAGGTGGGGTTTCATAAGAATGGAGTAGAGGGGCAGAATCACCTCCCTCAATTTGCTCCTCATGAACCTTATGATGCAGCCCAGGATACTTTTGGCTTTTTGGACAGCAAGCACACATTGCTGGGTCATGCTGACCTTCTCATCAATCAACAACCCCAAGTCCTTCTCCTCTGGGCTGCTTTCAATCCATTTTGCATCAAGTCTATAGTTAAGCTTGGGATTGCCCTAACCCACGTGCAGGATCTTGAACTTGGCCTTGTTGAACTGCATGAGGTTTGCACAAGCTCACCTCTCAAGGCTGTTGAGGTTTATTTGGATGGCACCCCTTCCCTCCAGTGTGCTGACCACACCACAAAGCTTAGCGTCATCGGCAAACTTGCTGAGAGTGCACTCAATCCCACTGTCCATGTCCTCAACAAAGATGCTAAAGAGTCTCCATCCCAATACTGACCCCTGAGAAATGCCACTCATCAGTGGTCTCCACTTGCACATTGAGCCATTAGCCAATTCCTTATCCACTGAATGGCCCATTCATCAAATTCATGTGTCTCCAAGTTAGAGACAAGAATGTCATGCAAGACAGTGTCAAAGGTGGACAACAGGCTCAACGTGAGTGAAGAATGTGCTGCAGCAGCAAAGAAGTGTAATAGGATGCTGGGGTGCATCAAGAAGGGCATCAGCAGCAGAGATAAAGAAGACATTATCCCACCCTATTCAGACCTTATCAGGCTGCACCTGGAGTACTGCAGTCAGTTTTGATCCCCACCATAGATAAAAGATGTGGACAGGCTGTAGAAGATCCAGAGAAGGGCCACTGAGGTAATCAGAGTACTAGGAACCTACCAAATGAAGTAAGGCTGAGAAAACTGGTTTTATTTAGCCTTGAGAGGAGAAGGCTTAAGGGAGACGTTATTACTATGTACCTATACATAAAAGCTATCTACCAAGAAGATGGAGACTCCCTTTTTATGAGGAGTCACATGGAAAAGACACAGGGTAATGGGTATAAGTTGCTCCCACGGAGATTCCAATTGGATTTCAGAAGAAAATTTTCACCATGAGAAGAGTCAAACACTGGAATGATCTCTTCAGAGAAGCGGTAGATTTGTCCGCACTGGAGGCTTTTAGGGCTTAGCTTGACAGGGTTCTGGGCCATCTCATTTAAATTATACACTACCTAAAAGGTTAGACCACATGATCCCTGAGGTCCCTTCCAATCTGATGTTCTATGATTCTATGATTCTCCTACAGTAGGTGATTATTCATTCTCCTGGTTCCTGACTTTTCAGTCTATTTTATGATGTTGGGAAAATGTCCTGGTTTCAAGAAATTAAACTAGCCTTAATCATTTCAGCTCACCAATCTGTTATAATTTGTTCATATGATTTCACTAAGTAGTTTGATATATTGTTTGTTTAAGAATATTCTGTAACATAAGTAATATTTACAAGAATTTCTTTCCATCCCTGCAGGGATAATAGAACATTATAACAGTTCCCTCACAGGGAAAGCTCTCAACTTGTAGCTCTTTTTCTGTTAAATCTAAAAATCATCTTGCCTTTCTAGCAGTGCTGACATACTTATTCATGGTAAATCAAAGGAGTTTAAAATACAAGGAAAAATTCAAGTAGAATAGTAATGCTGGAGAGGACACTAAAATCTCCAGAAAGAAGACCTAGAGTAGGCAACCACTGTACAGGCCTCCTCACAACAGTTTGCCAGGATCATGACATTTTTATAGACAATTTGGGGCTTCTCTTGAGATCTTATGTATCTTTTGCAATGCCCTAGGACCCCAGGAGCTCTACCAGAAGCCAGTGTATTATATGCAGATAGAGGTTCTGATGTCTTCTACTTCACCTGCTACCCTTTGCTTGGCTCAATCATACATAATAATACACACAAAAAGTAATAATCTTTCACAGAACTTATTTTGCGAAATGATAATAAATCACACAAGATTTAAATATTGCAGAACCCCCCTTTATCCTCCAACCTACATACCCATGCACAAAAAAAACCTCTTGGCATTGACTGATGATAGCTTCTAAATATGACAGATAACAAAACTCTAGCTCATTTTTTCCCTTCTCTTTCATAGAAGATCTGATTATCAGCTATGAGATTTAACCAAATAAAGACTGTGTGCGGAGCAGACTTTACGCCTTTAATTACGAAGAAGAGTTAGTTAACGTTATTGTACCAGCTTTCCCCTCTGTTGCACGCTAATTCCACAGTCCTTAGAGAAAAAGAAATGCTTACAAAATGGGACTGCAATGAGTAAGGCAAGCCTGGGAGGGAACCTGTTGTAAATGTGTAGCCTGCGTGGTTCTATGGAGGTTTCCTGGCAGACTTTTGAGCCTGGGGAGTCCTAGGTTCAACTGTGCTTGTTGGGAGAGACTGATTACAAGCCTCTGGTTTTAGAGAGTGAACGGGTGGTTAACAATTTGAGAAGAGGGCTCTGAAGTGCCTTGCCTTCAGGCCTTCTGACTGCAGTAGTGGCAGGTCTGGCTTCAGTTCTGAAAAGAGAGAAGGGTTTTTTGCCAAATTTTCTAACCCAAGTACCTGCATTGTTACATGCTTAGCGCTGACATGCAAATACTGATGCTCATACATATGTATGAATATGTCAGTGTCGGTCTTCAGCCGTGGATAGCTGTATGCTTGACTGGCATGTGTGTGGCTGATTACTTGATTCTTGGATTCCAATGATTTTTTGAGACAGCTGAAACCCCAATTTTTTTCATTTTGTTTATTTAGTTAAATATAAAAAAAAAAAAGAAGAGAAGGCGAAGGTTGATTTAAGTTTGGAGTTTTGTTTTTCAAGGGTTTTTTTTCTTTGGCTTTGGTGTTTTCTCTTAAGCTGTGTTTCAGCTTGCAGCAAGTGGTTGGCCACCCCTACCCTTCTGGTTCCTTGCTTTCTTTTACACTCTTCCAGAACATGTTTCATGCCTTCCCTCTTTCTTGTTTAGACTAAATTAGCCAATGAACAACCTGACCCAGCTGCTTAGCTGTTCCCTGATCTGCATTTTACTTCTTAATGAGCTCAGAGTGACAAGCTATTTAGGCTGCTCGTTCCAGCATCAGCTCTGACTCCATCTGTAACTTTAGTGCCACTTCTTTGTCAGCAATGCCAATTACAAATGTGTGCCTTTCTAATTTACAGCACTCTAGTTATAACACCCACGCTGTGCTCCGTGTGTTCTCTCTTTGCTTCTACTGTTTATAGTCACCTGAGCAGACCTTCAGATTGTCAGAGCAAGGGTCTGCTACATGGCTGGCATTGATCAGCTATCTATAGCACCATATACAATTTGGCACTGCATAGATCGTTTGCTCGCTTTCATCTACCCTGAATTTGGAAAGCTCCGTCAGTTCACACGGGGTTCTATGAACCTGTCTGTGCATTGATCCTTCTGTGAACTGGCAATCCTGGAGCAAATGTGTTCCCTCGCATATGATACTGCAATATGGGAAAAAGAATTACTTACTATGCATCTGTAGGGCTACATTATATTTTTCTTGGCCTCCCCCGCGTTCATCTGCAGAAAAATCTTAAATATGTTCTTCTTTTGCCCATGAGCAATAACTAGGATTTGATCCATTTCTTTGTGTGTATTGTTAAAAACACAGAGTATCCTGAAGTCTCTGCTCGGGAAAGTACAACTGCAGTAAGCGGTCTCCATTTCCAGTGGCTTATAATTTGGTCTAGTGAGCAACCGAAAACAGATCTGCTCTATTCTGTTGGGTGTCCATTCACTTTTGAACAGTTGGTCTTCTCAGGAGTAAGACTCGTATCTAGAAAGATATTTAAAGGGATGCTAAAGGAATCAATCTGTTTGGCTTGTTAGATTCACAAAGAAACAGTCCCTCAGACTCAACGACTGGTATATTTTAAATTAATTAGAAGAGATAACTGCTTCACATTCTTCATAATCTACTTCTGGTTTTTCATATCATCATGATTCTGTCACTATTCCAATTGGTAGGATATGGAAAGACCTATTATTATTATTAATATTATTATTATTATTATTATTATTATCATCTAGATAATACAAGAAGAGTCTCAGACTGTATCTGAAGATTCACTGTGAGTGTGTTTTCTTCTGCTAAATTTTTTGCTCCTTGTTTGGAACATTTCTTAGAAAATGCGGGATACCCTCAATTCTTGAAAGCAGAGTGAGAAATGAGGTAAATCCCAAGAAATGCTGGTAGGACTTGATGCACCTGTTAAGGCAGGACAACTGTCTTCCAAAATCTACCAGGCGATATGACTTTCTTCCCATCTCATGTGAAGAAAGCTTTCAACTGAAGTAAGCATGTATCAATGAAAGTATTCCTGAAATGATTGAACTCATCATCTCCTATGGACAGTGGAAGTAGAATTTGGCTAGGCGTGCAGTACCAAGAAGCTGTAGAATGCAACATTCAGCATTTATTTCTACATTATTATTTTCTCTTCAGGGAAAAAGAAAATAAGTCTTGGAGAAAAACTGTTTGCTCACAAGGTAAAATTGTTAAAAATATGTGCCGCGTTCCCATATATAACAGGCAGAAACTTTAAATCAGAAATTGTTGTCTTAGAAAGTTTAGATCTTGAGTCTGTAAAATCATCCATGTAGACTGCTGAGTTCAAACAGCCCCATTTGACGAGGCTCTGTATTTTGATTGATTTTGAACCTCTCATGATCTTTTTGTAATAACTATTCTGGTCATAAGTCAGTTTTGCAGGAGAACAATACAATGATGGACAAACTGCTCAGCATTTAGTGTTTCACAAACAACCGATAACTAAAAATGCAATTTGCTTAGATTATTAAAAATGCTATTGAATTTTCAAATTTTACCAGAAATTCTACTCCAGATGCTTCTGCAAAGGGAAGATATCTGTGGAAAAATTCAAAGAGACTGACATATACAGGTGGCATAATGGAGAAGTGAACAACATGTCTGGTTTCCTATAAATAAGTATAGAAAGCATAGGTGATGTTCTTTGGCAAACCAGTGAACTTTAATTTTTAATACTGCAGGATTCAATTTGTTTTCTCTTTGTTGAAGATTCCTCATTGAAAGGCCAGAAAAGCTATGAAAATTAAGGTCATAATTCTAAAATAATACTATTTAAACTGGTGTTTGTGCCTCATGAAAATAGAATTGCTTTTCCTCTCCTGAATTGAGTAGCTCAAGCTCTTCTGAAACAGAAGATTTACAAATGTTTTATTCTACTTTCCACATGATAGATTGCATTGATGTCTGTAAGCGTCACACTTAAGTAACTTATTTTAAATTAGTGTGGAATTCTGTTCATAAGTAAGGAGCAGATCCTCACTTTATCGCTATCTTTTTAAAGTCTATTGCTAACAAGAATGAAACAATTTATTTCATACAAATTATTTTAGGTGCAATAAGTAGATCTGATTCTGACCACAGAGTCCAATTTCCACTGCTGACCTCGTCCTCTGTCTCACCACCCATGGATCATGTTGCAGCCTGGCTATTCTTCAGCTGGTATAACAGCTACAGGGCATGAATCTAAGCTGGCACAATTTAGGGTACTCTTGAGGCTGCTCAGAATTGCACTGGAGTTGAACTGTTCCCAGATGGATCCAAGAACTGGGACTGCCTTTTGCACCATCTTCCCTTCCTGCACCGAGAATACTTTAGACAAGGAACAAGTGAACAAATATGGAGAGCTATGAATGTGTCATTTTTAAGTAGTCATTTTCAAGATGTATAAGATCAAAGTTTCCTCGTTAATTTCCATTGACATTGAATCAGCTAAAGAACTACACTGTCAAGATTGGTCATTCTTTCCCAGCTTTTTTTTCCCATTTACCTTATGGTCAAAAAAGATTAGATTAATACATATTAGAAACTAATACATATTAGAAATTAATAAATTTTAGAAATCAGTATGAAAATATTTTAGTGTAACTTCCTATATTACACAGGTCATTGAATTTCATTCTGTCATTTCTGCAGTGAATCTTATAACTTGTATCTCAGCTAGAATACACCTTTTAAAAAGCTATTCAACACTTATTTACAGACTCCCACTGAAAAAGTGTCTACCATGGACCTCAGAAATTTGTTCCAGTGAGTAATTGCCCTCAGTGTTAATATTGTGCATCTTATTTTCAATATCTCCATCTTTTAATTCAACACAGTTTCAATGGGCAAGATAGGAGGTTTTTTTAAGTGTTCCATGGAGAATTGCTCTGCACGAATCTACCTGCTCCCTTCCAGAGGTAATGATACAACAATAATCTTTGAAGCTCCTTAAGTACTAGACACATACCTATAGGGACTCAAGCATGACATAAAAACAGATCTTCACCCACTGATGACTGCCAGATAAATGTTTACTTTTACATGGAATGCAAAGGGTACGCTGTTGTGTGTGTCAGAAGGGCTAAGAATGCAGATACACTTACTGCCTGGCTTTGGTACTTAGCAGCCTCAAGGAGGTAGAGGTGAAGTCCTTCCTTTGAGTGCAGGTCTGAAAATACTGTGATTATTTGGACCAGTTAGCAGAGAACAGCATTTTTCAGACTAGGATTTTTCATGCATTTCCATAGAAGTTAACAAGACAATGGTGGTGGCTGGAGGATATTAGCCTCTCCCCTTAATTATAAAACATAAATTATTGCTAAAAGAAAATCAAAACCTTTGCTTATTTGCAGGCTAACTGATGCTGTAAGAATAGCCAGTGGTTAACAATTGCTTGCATTGCCTTCAGTGCAGGCTAAAATCTTGTTTGCGAATTAAACTGTACCGTTGATGTACATTTTTCTCTTTACTTCTTCATCTCCAAATGTGCTTTAGTCCTAACCTAGGGGGACCACCTGTGAGCAAGAGGGTAGTTTAGTCTCCATGCTTATTCACTCCTTGGTCTCTCTACTGAGACTGTCAAGCTAAGAATGCCAATTAGCTCAGCATTAACAAGCCTCTTTATGTGTTCTATTGGGCCTAAGAATTGACAGCTTCAATTCTGAATTTCCTTGGTTATGTGGATTTATGTTAAATTCTTGTTTCTCATGAAAATGTTCTCAAGCCACTAGTTAGGCTGTAACTAATTGTTTCAGAATTAGAAGTGGGCACACATCAAAATCTGGTCAGGTTACCCTTGGACTTAGATACACTACCAAATTAAATATGTACAGCTCATGCTTAACTGGGTAGACAACATTCCTCTGAAATAAATCGTTTTCTCTAAAGCTGTGAAAGGTCTTAGTTTTATACTGGTAGCTGTGAATGGGCCTGAGACAGAAGCAAGGTGTGGGGTTTGAAGCAAATCCTGTTCAGGAGCAACTATTGAAATTGGGAAGAATTTTAAATCAGTGCTCTGTATACTCATGTACTTCTTTGTACATTTAGGTTGACATTAGCCCACGCTCATAAAAGCAGTGCAAGTGCTGACTACTTATAGGCTACATTAGGGACATTATTCTCTTCCTGATTTTACCCTATATACTTAGAAAGAGATTCAGATAAACTTCAGAAAACCATGCTGCCTCTCTTCTCAGTTGTTCTTCTCACGTCTTCTTAAAACCCTCTGTCATGAGGACTACATAAGAAAAAAAGGCGACCACTGTATTGCTTAAATCACAACCTATCTCAGTATTCTGTATTTTCTCCTTGCTTTCCAGTGCCCAGTCCTCACAATGAGTTATTCTACCAGATGTGGCAAGACTTAGATTTTTTTTTGGTCTCTTTCTGCAGGGTCCAATGCCCCTGGGGTACAGGTTTATGGTGTAGATCACCACGCTTCACAGTAACACCAATATGTGAGAATCTATAAGCACCTGCAAAAAAGGCAAAATTGTTTCTAACCAGACAAGACTGTTTCTAACTCTGCTTTTTCATGGGCTGTACGGCAGTAGTCGGTGCGCCTGAAAAATGTCTCCATGCATGTTGTTTATAGCCCCGTTGCATTAGTCAGCTTCCCTTAATAAATCAGGTACAAGTTGTGACATGTTGTTAATTCGATCACTAATAACCTGCTCAAATTGCAAATCTATGTCAGCAGGTTGGTGTTGATTAAGTTGTAGTCACTACTAACATATTGTTTTAAATGACTGATAAATTTTATTTGCTGCAGTGATAGACTGCCTGCTCTGTTGTGTGGTTTTGAGTTGGGTTTTTTTTTCCTCCCCTTGTAAGCTTAGAAAAATGACACAAATGGCCCTGAGGTGGTCCTCTATAGGCCTTTCTCTTCCTCTGTTTGCTGCAAAGAGAGCTGGTAGCCACTAGAGGGGAGGAGACTGCCGGCTTTACTGAGCGCTTCACGCTAGAGCTTGAAGGTGCAGAAGCTGTCACAAGACTGGTTGCCCAACGAAATGGTTTATAATATGTTATGAAGGTTAGTAAAAAATAAAAATAAAAAATATTTTTCCCCCTGCCCCCACCCCCCTTAATGCATTTGAAATATTGATTTCTCAGCACATCGGCTCTCTTTGGAGTATTACTATCTCAGGTGATGACTGGGGGAGGGAAAAGAACTATGATAACAAACATTTGAAATGTTGTATCTAAAGGTAATGTGTTCAGTCTTTCAAAACAAATGCTTTATTTTTTTTATTAAAAAATACTGGCAAACTAGAGTGTAGTGTAGAGTATTTCCTATGTGAAATGAGAAGTTTTGATTTTATGTGTTCGAAGTTTCCAATTATGCTGTCCATTCCCCTCTCCCCCTGCCCCGAACGATTGATGCTGAAGAAATGACTAAACTGGCAGAAAACTTAAGAATCATCCTTACAAACTTTTTGAAACATATAAGCTCTGTTATATTTAACAAAATACAAGCCAGAATAACAGAAATACTCATTTTATCATCTGTAGATGGATAAATATATATTTCTGTCTTTATATACACAGTCTGACCTTTTTATTTTCTTTCTTTAATACAGAGTAAAATTCTTGGTATTGTTAAAGAGCTATAATGTAGAACTGTAGCTTGTTACACTTACTCTCCTGAGTGTAATTGCACTAAGATCATTCAGTTTCCATTTGGAAAGCCAGTGGCAATTACTGGAATACAATGTATCATGCATTTGCTCACTGGATATAAAACGTATATACTAATTCGCAATAAAATGTAACAGCTGTCAGTGCATTTTCTGCTCTGTTACTTCAATAAATTGGAACTCTGACTAGAAAATGGGAATATTGCATTTTTACACACTCCGTAATGTGTTTGCTTTTTGCAAATACAATTTATTTTTTTCATGACAAAAATTGTGGTTTGTTATTACTGCTAGTGGATAAATATTCTTATATCAGAATGAATTACACATGGTATCTGTAAAGAAGTAGTAATATTTTCTGCTTTTTATTGTAGCCTGTCTCCAGTAAACAAAATGCACTTAACCTACTTCTGTCACATACTGGGTATTTTTTTTTAGCATTGCAATGGTTGGGGGATGGGGGGAGTTTATTTTCCCCTACCTTTGCAGGTATTTGGATAACTGGTTAACATTTTGTAGGAGATTTTTATTTCCCTCTTCGATTTCTTTTTATTTTTATAAACCTATATATAGATAAATAGTTCTGGAAGACAGTTATTAACCATGATTCCTCACATTATGAAGTAGTGCATCTGAGTTTTATTTAAGATAAAATGCCTGCACATTTGTGTAATTTTGTTACTTGAGGTCAGACTCTTCACAGATAATTAGCCTTTTACACACTGTGAAATCAACCTGCATTGGTTATTTGGCTAGACTCTTTGCTTCTGTTCTTTATTTCCCAGAAGGTTAACGTGCTGAAAATCTAGCTGCAAGCACATAGTACTGTCTCTTTGTGTTGCTAATTATCCCGTTGCATAATTATTAATATCAGGAGCAGGAAGAGGAAACAAGCACACCAAATAGTCGTGAATGCTAGTGTTCTGGCAGGAAGCTAGTCCTGCATTAATAAAATGTGCCTGTGCCAATATCACAGAAGATAGGAGCGTTCCTTGTTAAGGATCATTTATTAACTGAGATCATCTTTTAGTTCGCCTTGGGGTAATGACTAATGTCAATGGCAAATTTCACAGTTGTCTAGAGAAATGAATTAAATTTGTAATAAAAAGCCCTTCGGCTTGTTGTACATGTTCATTTATTGGAGTAGTTGAACTAGGAGAACTGTAAGGCAACCAAGAACATCGGCTTAATTTTCCTTACATATAATAGTGACCTTTAGCTTCATATTGAAAAAGTTACCTATTATAGACTGGTAAATTAAATGAGAAGTTCCTCTAATGCAAAATAAACTAAGTGACTGAGTTAAGTTAAACGGCCCTTGAGCTTATGAGTTTTTTGGCAGAAACAAATTCTTTTTTTTTTCCTACATCTGCTCTGTGCAAGCCTTATGAAGGTGGTTTGACGTCTAATCAGTCAGATAAAACAATACAAAGTGGGATGGTGAGAAGTAGTTAGAGGTGCATCCTGAAGGATACCAGGGTGATTGCAAACTTGGGATAGTACAGTGACATTTTGCATATTGAAAGTGCAGTTTTGTTTGAAAACTTTCATATGTTTTCTATATGCCTTCTTTTCTACAAGCTCAAAGCAACCTGGATCAATTTATAAAAAGAGTGGGTTATTTGATTATTTTTTTAATTTATGTGTTCTTTAAAAAACAGAAGCCAGTCAAAATATTTTCACTGTAGAGAATAAATATGAAATTGACAGGAAAATATCGGAATGTAAGGAGAAATGGCATGCACTGCAGGGCAGGTGGAATGAGAATTAAAATCATCCTCTGCTCCTAGGTCAAAGGACAAGAGAGTTTCTGATTTCAGGGAATATATTTTAGTCCTAGGAAAGATAATAAGCCCTGGCCCACCAGCAATTTAATATGGACTGTATTTAGTTTTTAGTGTGGTGAGTTTCTCTCTCTCAAAGATATACCACGCCTTACTGAACACAAGAAAAATACAGAGAGAATCCCAGCAGACAGCAAGAGAAAAATCTTGCAGCTGCTTAAATAAGATGGAGGTGGAAATATGTTTACTTTGCCATGAACCTCGAGCTGGGCTCAGGACATGGTTATATGGTGATCTCCCAGATAATACTGAGGTGCTTCAAAAATGGTCAAAATAAATATGAATGGTGCCTTGCTCATGTTTGTCAAAGTTCATGATGGGTTTACATGTTTTCAAAATCACTTTTGTGTTGTGTATAAATTTTTTCATTAAATTTTGTGTAGTAGGTGCTTTTGTATGAACTTATGGTAAAACTCTGCCCTTATTTCCATCAAATTTAATATGATGGTCACCTAACACTCATTATTTACTCTGAAGGATCCTTATGTTCTGAAAGTTTTGTAGATGTGAAATTTCTTGCCTGTACTGTACAATAAAAGATAATTTTTGGAAGTTGGGTAAGAAGATGCATATTTTAACGGACACTTTCCCCATAAAGGACATCTTTTAATAGTGTATCAGGTGAATAAAGGGATATTCTTACTCCAACTGATGAGGCTTAGCAAGAAATTTGGAGTGACTAGTAAAATCATGAAAATGTACATGTCAATACAAATTCATAACAGCTCCCAGGATAATAACTATAGGTTATTAACAGAAATACAGACATAGGAAGTTTTTTAAAGAATTTCGGCAACCCTTGTCTACATTACTGTTGTGTGACCCAACTCAGGAGTGAATTGTTTCAAACATGAAATTAGTCTGCGGAGGAAAGGATGTAGTCAGATGTAATACCCAGGGCTTGTAACGTATCTACAGGGAGTCAGTGTTGCCGGGGGTGTTTTTTGCACCAGCCATCTAATGGGCCCAAACTAGGGAGGCAGAAAATAGGGAGGTAAATGCAGAGGTACAAAGCTGCTAATGGTTACTGTTTATTTTTTCTGACAGAGAAGGTCAACTTTAATTTTGTATCTGTCACATGCCTGAATTCTAATGTATCATTTTAACAGCTTTTAAGAATATTCCAGAGGTGGTTCCTAGACGATCATGCAGAAATGAAGCATGGTGGTGTTCATAAGGGGGAGGGAAACAGTAGGCTTACCTTGTCCTTCGGTGTAAATTATTTCGAAGTTTAGCGGGACAACTCTCTTTCTTTAAAGTCCAGATTAATGTTCATTGAGAAGACGTGATAACTAGTTGAAGAAAGCTTATCATCTACATAGCTCTGAGTAAAATCTAAAAGTTTATCTTTTATATTATTTTTAATTCCAGAAAACTATTTTAGAATATGTTTTTCTTGGTCAGGATTTTGTTGAGCCACATGTAGTGAAATTGCATTTTCTTGCTAGCAGGAATATGTACAGTAGCAGGAGACTTTCATTTCAAAAAGGCTCTTCTAAAATCCAGCCATTGAAAGTTGTGAATATGGTAAGCAAGCCCTGTGTTTTTAAAATAAATATTCTAATGCCTACTCAGAATGTGGGCATGGGTATTTATAAAAAGTTTGTTTTACATTCAGTTTTCAGTATGTTGACTTAAGGAGTTTTCTGAAGGGAAAGAAAAAAAAGTATAATCAAAGCTAGAATTTGATCTAAGCATGACAAAAAAAATTGCTAATGTTGGAGGTGATAAAGGCAGTAACAGTATGCAAGTATTTGCAAATTTAAGTATGCAGTTCTATGAAGAGAATTAAGATTTGTCTTTATGTTTAAATAAAAAGAGACTAACTTCCTGCCTAATTTTCTTCCACAAGTTTTTTTTCTGGGAGGTGTGTGACTGGTAATATAAAATACCTTTTAAAAAAACTTGACCAAACAAATGTCCTTGTAGTCAGGAATATAAAAGTGTGTTGTTATTATTATGCAATTAAATGAAATGATTGAATATCTGTATTCCTGAAATTCAAGTGCTATCATCAGCATTTACAAAATGAATACTTTGAGTACCTGCAGCATTTGTCAAACTGTTTCAGAAATAATGGGTTGAGGAATACCAGAAATTTAGGCTATCCTTAAGCAAGCTGGCCAGATATGAGTTTGAGCAGCTAAGTTTAAATCAGCTGACTTGCTTTTGGGCTTCTTTGCATTGTTTCATTTTCTCTTTTTTTGCAATTCTGTTGGTCACCTTTAGGAAAAGGTCTGTAGTGTCTGCTCTGTAAGATTTCTGTTTACTTAAACTAAATTTAGTATTTTCTACCAAGAGGTATTTTCTTTTCTGGGTTTGTTTTTTAATAATATCCCCCCCACTCCCACCCCCACCTTTATAAACTGCAGTATTTATTTTTCACAGCCTTAGCTGACCAAGAAGTAAAGAAGCATGTGAGGAGTCAAGCAGATATGGGTGGGGTTTCTGAAACAGATTCATTTTCTCTCTGTGCTTTTCTCTGCTGTGGAATAGACTTTATGCTTATTCACAGAGAGGGAGTTTAGAAATGTTTTTTAGAAAATGCAGATGTGCAAAGCATTCTTAATAAGGATGGGAAAAGAGTTTGCACTCCCCTTTTAACCACTCTCTCACCTCAGCCCTTTTCAGCATGTAACCTTATTCTCTGTGGGATTACTTGGATGAAAACCAATTAGAGAACTGCTCACACAATATAAATGCATACAGATTAGTACAGATTGAACAGTACCAATGCCAACTAATCATACTGTATATAAAGTCCTAAACAATATAGATATTAAGGAATGATGGGGAAATGGACTTATATTGTTATAAAACTGAACACAAAATGGAAGCAGCATAAAACTGTTTATTTAAATAATAAATAAAGTATAGGTTTTCTCTTTTCTTCTCATTCTTCTTTTTCCCTTTGTGGCAATCTGCCCATAGACAAACTACATATACCAAAGTCAGCCTACGTGTTTTCCTGGGTATTCCCCATGCCTTTGTGGTAACATTACTTCATCGTTGCTGGTTTACATCCTTTCACCTCCAATGCAGCATTTACTTAAGAATGAGAAAATGGTCTCCTCTAAGAAGGATGCTAATGTCACTACAAAGGTGTCTGGGAGGGACACAGACTGTGAATATTACTGAGTGTTTTTTAAAGCATGGCCCCCAAGGACGGTAAGACCTGAAGGATTTGTTTTGCTGAGTGAAGCCTGCGCGAGGACGACTACAGAACTATGAGATCAGCCATTGTTTCCATGTTGGTGTTGTCAATCCCTGACATTCCAGGGAGGATATTTTGAAGAAAATATAGTACTATTTTCTCTTCATGTCTGTTGCTCAGCAATGGAAATGAAATGATGAGAAAATGCAAGTCTCCTTCAGGTTTCATGCTCTCTTCATATACAGCGTCTGTTCTGATGTGCCTACAGCTTTGGTCATTTTGTTTCTTTAGATTTTTCCTGGGTTTTCTGTTATTAGTTGTAGGAAAATGTTTTCATGATTAAAACTAGAACTAGTTTTTCTAGGCTTTCTGACAAGCAGTAAACTCTTCCTACCTTTCCCTTTTGATGTTTCTTTGTTATATGTAATCATGGTGAACCTTCTGACTTTTTAAAGTAATATCACAGGCCATTTTCAGTCTGTTCCTAATTAGAGCCATATGAGGTACAAATTATTTACTTTAATGTTGAAAAGGCTTTTTAATCCCTGAAAACCATTTTGGCAATAGTCTTGAAATAACGTGTTAGAATTTTGAATGACCCACTTCGTGTTTTCTCCTGGGCATTTGTCTGACACATATCTTAGTGGTTGAACTAAATAGTCCACTTACTATTACAAAAAAGTGAGGGAGTAAGAAGCCTATATAGATATAGCTCCAAGTCAAAAGTGAAAGATAGAACCACACATAAAAGAACAGAGTCATAGATTGGCAAAGAACCGTCAAGACAACTAAAGGAAGCAGAATAGTTTATAGGAGAAATTGGTGTATACATCGGTCTTTTCCAGAACAGCTGTCATTTTTAGACCAGCAGTGATTATGCATTGAATTTTACTCTGAAAGTATTTACTATAGCATTCAGAAAAAAGGCTAATTATCGTAGTAGCTCCCTGTACTGTATGGTGTCTGTTTGTCTCTAGCTTCAAAGAAGAGAGAAAGGAAATCTCTGCTACCATGGTTATTACATAATTTTAGCTGTATTTCTGTGCTCCAGTTTTAATAGAGACGTGCAGGATCTCAAATGCCTGCATTCATTAAGTTCTCACCGCTCAGTTCTGTAGCTGAAACCTAGAGCCAAATCTTGACGTGTGTGCTCAGGTACTAATTATGTCCAAATAAGAGTATTGCATAGGCCCTTGTGCACGTGATACTCTCATCAGATGATGTTTAGATGCCACCATTTCCTTAGCCAGAGTAGTCTAGTAATGATTCCCCTGTCATGAGGGAAAGTCATTTCAGAAGTGGTGGAGAGAGCAACAGCTAGTGGAGTGCCCGATATATAAGCAGTGTGACTTGTTAGTGCCACGGAGCAGGAGAGGGCAGCAGGGATCTACTGTCTGATCTGAGTTCATGTGTCTACTCCTTCCTCCATGGTTTGTTCTAGACCTACAGGCTTTCGTGACTTAACCAATTGCTTCTTTGGTGAATTTTTTCTTTTCTGACCTCAAATGAAAATACATATCAGCAAATACGAGGGACTATGTTGGGGCTTCTGTATTTGCCTGGAGATGGGAACACTGGGGTTATTCATGCCAACTCTCAGTGAATTTGAAGGAGTACTGACCTTTTCTATGAGAAATCTAGGCCTGATCATTTGAACTTTAAAAAGGAGTAACTCCTTGTCATTAATATGAATAATTTCTCGGGTTTTTCAGAGTGCGATTTATTTTTCCTCAAACGCTTTTCACTGTTATTGCCTCTTTACTGCCCAGCCCACCTAGGTCCAGTTGACTCCATGGAGTGTCAAGTCCAGATCCTTCTCAAAAGGTAAAAATGTGCTTGCTTAGTCCATCTGAATGTTTAAGCCACATGAGATGTAATTACTTAATATAAATAACCAAGACTGCAGACCACTCCACCACATCACCTATCATGCAAATTTAAAATAAGAATAATTTGAAAATATTTATTCCTATCCAACAAGCAGGACTATGTTATGCAGATGGTCACTGAAGATCTATTTTAGTTTCCTATCTGTCACAGATTTGTCAAGGACCAATCAGGGAACTGAGGCATCACAAGCCCAAAGGGTTTAAAGCAGGGAAAAAACTATTAGGTCATCAACTCCTCCCTTCTGCTAGGAAAGATTCGTTACTGACAGCACAGACTGAAGTGCTTTGTCCAGTCCAATTTTTAATGACACTTGCTGTTTTCTAGAAATTCTGGCAGGAGAAACAATGTCTTATAGAAAAAAATCATTGGGCGAAGATTACCAACACAGGAAATTATATGGGTATTAGAGGCTTCATGTGAGTTTTTTGCAGTCTTACAAAGGACTTGTGCACAACAAGTGAAGGAAGTCTGGGCAAGATGAGGGGAGATGCCCACAGTTTTTGAACATAAACCATAAACGATAGCAGAGCATTGATTTTTTAATAACAATTTTTATGTTGTTCTAAAAAATATATTGGTAGGAAAAAAAGTAAAGGATGGAGGGTTGCATTTGAGTAGACAAAGGAGAAAATTGGCTGCCAAGGGTAATAGAAGTGCAGTGCAACGTTATTTCTGTTTCAAGTACAGGAGGGTATAAGAAAGCCGCACGCTGCTTGCTTATTCATCTCAAAAAGCATGCTGCATCCTGAAAACCTGCCAGAACTAACAAGACATCATGGGTGAACTCCTGCTCCCAAAGAAGTAAGCAAGGATCTTGCCATTGACTTCCCTGGGATTAGGTTTTCACACAGCAGTCGAAATTTCTGTTGTGCAGTGTGGAGCTGAGGGGTCGCAGGAACTTCAGCTCATGAATATGCACACACAAGTGCTATACTGGGAAGTGAAATGCAGGCTTCAAAGAAACAGGGAGAATTCAAAGTCTGGCATGCTTTCTGTATCATCTCCTGACCGGGTCTCATTTCTACTAGGCCAATTCCAGACATTTCTTATAGGGTTGCATTCCAGAGTACAATAACCTAGCTGAGTGTTTTCTCTAGCTCCCTTTTAATATCCTGTCCATGTTTCTGAGTGTGTAAGTAAGTAATTGATGTGTTGTTGTTGCGCTTAGACTTCAGGGATATTTCTGAATGCTATCTTCAAGGAAGTGGTGTCAGGGCATCATGTGAATTGTGAAAGAAAGGAATGCCATAGCTGACTACCTCCTGTGATCAATAAAGCTCTGTACCATGCTTTTTCAGACTTCACTCTGTCATTGATTTTGTCAGTTCCAGGCTTCCTGATAACCGTGTTTACTGTCCTAGGCTGTGGAGGAGGAGAGGTGAAACTGGCCTCCAAACAGTAGAGATCTTATTCTGTGGAGATCCTGAAGATCAGGCTGAAGACTTTCAGTGTCTTAGTGGTCTACCTTAGTAGAAGAGACACTGCATTTGGTACTATTTGGAGCATGTGTGCGGGCCCTGGATACTTCCGTAACATCTCAGCAATAATTTTCATTGAGATCACTCTCATTCCTAGTCTTAATAATTCAGATTCAATATGAAAGGAATTATAAATACGGCCTCTTAATCAAATCTTGAAAGGGCTTCAGCATATGTGTTCATGAAAAACTGCAAGTTGTACACCCTCCAATACTAGCAAATCTTGATTAGAGAAAAAAAAATGCTGTTTGAAACAGTAGAAATACTGTATTTTTGAGTATAATATATTTGGGAGTGTAACAACTCAATATGATTTTGCTTCGTCATTCTCAAATATCTACAGATCTTTGTTTTTCACTTACTATAATATATTCCCTACACCAAAAGATAAAAAACTATTGTCCATTTTTATATGTTTCTGGTACCCTGGGAACAGTTAAATAGTTAGAAAACCCAGAAGGGGAAAAAGTCTGTCAAAAGAGATAGCATCCTTTAGCAATTGAGGATAATGGATTTAAAAAATAAGAAATACTCAGCCAAGATTTGTCATTCATGTTAACATTCTGCTTCCTTTATCCATTTTTGACTTACATAATATAAAAAATTTTAGAAGTTTTATTCATCCATTAATATTCCCCACTCAACTATTCATGTGAACACAGCACAGCTACCTTTAGATAGGGAAACCTGTATGCATAAAAGCCAAGTTTGTTCTTTCTTAGTAGGTTGTGCAGTGGTATGAAGAAAGGATGACCACATTTGTCATTTTTTCTGCTCAAAGCAACATGTCTGCTGGACTTGTGGGGTGAACAGAGGGGAACACCGTGTCCCTCTAATGTTCACCCTTTGCTCTCCATTGGGAATTTAAGACGGCTTCCTTAACAAGAGTTTAGAATGTAGATATGAGTTCAGAGCCTAAAGTACACGAGCAGGTTTCTACTCTGAAGTCATTAGTAGAAATAGGGAAAGAATAAGAACTGACTAGATCTGCTGCCGGATCTTGTAGTCTTGTGAATGCCTGTACTGCAGAAGAAATACTATGGGTGATTCTGCGTCTGAGGGCAGAATGAAAATACTGCTAGTGGGATTCAGCTGGCCTTACTTCAAGTCATTGCTCCCAAATGTCCAGTAATGGCCACCTACTGATCCAAGTCCAGCTGGCAGCATGCACATATAAAAGTCTCTGTGGAGATAAACAGCCATTAAATCACAGAGAGAGAGAAAGCAATTGCTGCTGAAGAAGCGAATACAGGGAAATATCATGAAACCAAGTTTCTACTGCATGTGTAACGTTATTTCTGATAGGATTCAAGCTGCCTTACCAAAGTAGAAAACAGTGATGGCCTAAGCATATTGAGCAGGGGGAGGGGGCTAAGGTAGAGCTGGATAAGATTTACTCGGTTCAAGGCCACAGTGCCAGTGCTACTGTGGTGGAAAGACATATGGTGCTCGCTTGAAGCAGGCTGAATACAAGTAGAGGTCAGTCTTGCACTGGTGAACAGTACCTCGTATGCTACTGGAATTCAGCAGTGGCTAGCACAGCTTGTTTTTCCATTACGGACATCGCAGAATTGGGGTTACGAGATGAAACTGTGCTCATCACTGGAGAGGTTACCCTGAAAAAATGCGTTTGTCTGCAGCAATGATAGTGTAATTTCTGTCATAGGAGCCTCGAGCCTTTGTTAAGAATTTATGCTTCACCAAAATATGATTCTACTAGACACTGCATTCTTCTGGTATTTAAAGGAAATATAGTGGGTTAATACCCAGGAAATTCCTACTTAAAGAATGGAATTTACTATTTTTGATATTTACATTGAAGTATTTTTTCTTCTATAAAATGTCTGTGAAGAAAAAAACATCCTGGTATTAAATGTTATTTACCTATATGGAGGATTTTTGCAGGAATTTTGTTTTAAGCTAGTTTGACTCAGCCAGACTTTCTGCTAGATAGCATTTGGATTTTGTTAAAAATCTGAATATATGTTTCTCTTTCTCATGCGCTCTCTAAGTTTAACTCACATAGAGCCCGTAGATGGTAATTTTGTTTCCATCCTGATATAGTAAAAAATAACCTCTTCGTATTAAGATGACTTTGCTTTTTCGTAAAGATGTGGCATGCAGGTCAAAATCAATATGTATCCAAATCCTTTGTGGCAAGAAAAGATGGATAAAATGCTTTGAGACAAAATTTTAAAAACAAACACTGTAATTAGCTTTTATTTAGTCTTTTTTTTTTTAAGACAATGATTTTCATTTCATATGGAAATGTAGATTTCTTCAGAGTAATTTCATGTTCTTTTTGGTTTAAAGCAACTTTTTT
Organism: Neomorphus geoffroyi; assembly: GCA_033558235.1. Lineage (NCBI taxonomy): Eukaryota > Metazoa > Chordata > Aves > Cuculiformes > Neomorphidae > Neomorphus > Neomorphus geoffroyi. Next base: position 32,650,263 of record JAUMJM010000005.1, on the reverse strand, counting down.
CCTTTGATTACTGAAATATGCAGTTCTCTCTATTTAACACGTAATACCAAATCAACATACTTCCCCCTTCCTTTTTTTGCTGATGACAGTCAGCAGAAATCATGTTCCAAAGTGCCCTGAGAACAAGGGCATTGATCTCAAGTGAGACTCTTGTGCCACCTTCCCCTTGTCACTTTCAGCTGTAATTTGTTAAGATATCAGCTCTAAATTATTAAACACTTTATAAGTATAAATAATTCAGCAGTCAACAAATAAAGTGACAGCCCATTAATCAGTTTCCGTACATGTACATAGGTGGCGTGCTGTAGTCTGGGTTGGGGCATGAATTCTGCTTAGGTGCGTGTGCTGTGCAGCAGTGCTGCTTCTTCTTGCCTCAGCAGAAGGTTTGTGTGCGTCTTGTAGGTTTGTCACTTCTTTACACAAGATCAAACAAGTTCTTCCTGAACTCCACGACAGGCTCTGAGGCAAAATTTGAGGTTTTTTTTTTGTATGGGACCGCATCAAATACAGGATTTTTCCCGGTGGCCTGGGTTTAAATCTTCCAAAGGTCAGTCCAGTTGGGCAACACCAGAAATCAGGCAGTGTGCCTGTAAGTGGGCATACTGCAAAGTGACATGATCCTCCTGAGAGCAGAACCATCTCCTTGCTATTTCAGGCATCACGTGAACAAGAGAAGTGTGTGAACCAAGCCAGGTTTCTTGTACATTGCCCATGCAGTCAGGAATCATCCCCTCCTCAGGATTTCAGTAAAGATCTTGTCACACGCAGACAGCATGTGTCAATGAAAAGCCGTGGTTAGAACACTGTATATTTCACATGCAAAGTGTTTTTAGGGTTTGTCAGTACAAAGAAGGTCTATTTCATGCTCCTGAATTTCTACTAGGAAGCAAACAGTGGACTCAAAAATACTTCCCTCCTTGGAAAGTAAAAAATAAAAAACGTCCCCTTGGACACTGTTATCCCAGTATGCTGTGAATATTGCAGGTAAACCTGTGTACAAGGATTATTCACTGTGTTTAGCTATGTTGGTATTCTGAAAAAAATCTTCACTGGAAAATGTTTAAAGAAATACGGTGTGGATTTTTGTGGTTTTAAACTACCATGCAACGAATGTAAATGTGTAGTGATCTCCTTTAAGCCTTTGTTTTCAACACTGTAGGTGTTGCAAATTTGGTTTGGCAGCAAAAAGTTTCCTCAGGAAGAACAAGAGCAACGGTTGTTTTCCATTGTCACCTTGCATAGAAAGTCTGGGAAATTCTTGTCGTAATAGGGAGACTACAAAGAGGCAACTGAAATGATTCTAAAAGTCAAGGATCAATCCATCACGTATAGGAAAAGATTATGTATGTGTCAATCTCTCTTGCTTTTTGATGCAGAACAAATGGATGTTACCCTTGGTAAATGGTTTATATGAATGCCAGAGCAGCGTTTTAATAGAACAGGCCAAGGACAGGGAGACCTCAGACTTCAGCACAGTCAGGGTTTCTTGCTGGATAAAGCACTAGACTGGAACTTGCAAGACCTAAGTTCTGCTTTCACCAAGCTGCCAGATGACCTTGAGCAAGTCACTCCACCCCTACACGTCACCTTTATAAAACTGTGGTAATGGTATTGACCTCTTTTGTTACAGAACTATGAGGTCTAGTGGTTAAAAGTCCTACTTAGTAGCAAGGTGGTGGTGTTATCCTGTGCATAGTTGGAACTTGGATGAGACAAATTTTGGACCACATACATGCAAGTGAAGATATTCTAAATTACACTGGTGATTTAATTTGCATAAGTGCTTGAAAAGAGAAAAGTGAGCACCTGTGATGAAGCTGGTCTGAATAATATATAGCATGTAAGTGCAATGGCAGTAACAAGAAAATAATGCGGTTCAGAAACTGAATATGAGAAATGACAAGCAACTGGCAAAGGAAAACATTTGTTAAATGGAATGTGATTGCACAGTGAAACTGGCTAAACTATGCAGATTTTGTAAAAAATAAAACAATATGGAGATTTTTCTTACAGTAGGATCAAATTAAACGTGTTCTTTTATGAAATGCCTAGGCTGAAGTGCTCACATGTAAATAAGGATGAGGTTCTAATCTTTATCACAGTAGAATGAATGAAGAAATCTGTTGTCTGATTCAGAACTTATTCACTGGGACATGGGGGTGTTTGTTGCAAAGTCAAAGCATCATAGAGCAAACTGAGAATGGGTAAACATACCTGAGGTCTTACTTTTCTGACTATTAAATGATAGCCTCTGGTCAAGGGATCAGGTTTGTGGATAATGAGTGCTTTTAAGGTCTGCAAGGTTAAGATGATGTGGCATCAGCTGTATATAAAACGCTAGCACCGACACTCTTGAAGCAGAGCTCAAGGTGAAAGTTAAAACTGTCATGGAACAAGGTGGCTGAAAAAAGTTGCAAGGCCAATTGACTGGATCAGCGGTATGGTGGCAGTTAGGAAGACAGGCAAACTGATGATCTGCATCAATCCAAAAGACCTCAATAGCATACTAAAGTGCTTATACTGTTCCCTGCCAACAGTCACTGAAATATTGCCAAATCAAGCGAACACAATAGTCTTTTCAGTCATGGATGCCAGAGATGGCTTCTGGCAAGTGAAACTGGATGCAGCAAACAGTTACTTGACAACTTTCTGGACCCTGTTTGGGTGCTATCAGTGGCTGACAATGCCTCACAGAATGGGAATCGCTTCAGGGGGTACCAGCAGAAATTGCACACAGCCCCTCAGGGTTGTCTGCTGCAGATATCAGTGCAGATGACATTGCTTATAGTTGTGTGGGAGGGCAAGGATTGAGCTATGGCCAACCATGATCACAAATTTGCTCTAGTAAAGGCAGTAAGTAAAATCAGTCACCAGCAAACACAGGAATAGCTGTGCTGGCTCAGAACAAAGCTCTTTAGCTTCATTGTAGTGGTGGTTGGTGGAGGAAGTATAGAAGTAAAAAAAACCCATGTAAAGTACCCAGTGACAATCCCCAAAATTTCTGCTACATTGAAATTTGGGGTGGCAGAGATGGATTTAGAGCAATACACACACACCGTCCCCTGCACATTCTCACTGGAATCCTCAGAACAATCAGCGGCCTCTGAGAGACATTATTTCCCCCAGCAAAAGGCTTTTTTTCTTTTCTTTTTTCTTTTTTCTTTTTTCCTTTTTCTTTTTTCTTTTTTCTTTTTTCTTTTGCCTTTCCTTTTCCTTTTCCTCTCCTCTTCCATTCCTCTCCCATTCCTCTTCCATTCCTCTCTTTTCTCCTTTCCTGTACATTAATCCTGCTTGGTCTTGCCTTCTTCAGGGTTACATCCTGGTTTCTACCAATTTTTCCTGTACAGGAGTCATATATGATAGCCTGTATTTTCCCAAACATTGAAAATCCTTTTGAAAAGTTATATTTGGATTGTCACTTTCCATTTCTCTTGTAGCAAGGTCATTTTGATGATCAATCTTTTTCTTAAACTGTTCAAAAAGATCTTATTACTAGTTTGGGGGAGTTAGAAAGTTATTTATCAAAACCATTTCTGTTTATTTTAACTTTTATCACAATATTCCAGATTTCATGACTTTTTGGACATTTCTTCCTTTTTTGAATAACTGAAAAACTGAATAATTTTTTGAATAACTTAACAATTTTTTTTTCTGCCATAATATAAATCTATGATTAGACTACTGTATAAAAATAGGTGTTACTTGCTTATGATAGATTTTAGTTACTTTTTTTTTCTGTTTGTGTGTGAAATCATGTAAAGATCTTTGTCACTCATTTTAATAGATAATATTCCTTTTTATTTATATTTAATTTTTAATTTATATTTACTGTAATATGTCTTTAAACCATCCACCATCTGTATTTTACTTTCAACTGTTCCTTTTCCAATGAATTATCTAATTTATGTTATCCTCTGCTTTGATGTTGAATATCATTGTGATAAATATTTGTTGTTTTTTCGAATTTGTGTTTATTGAGTGTGAGTATGTTATGCTTACTATTTTACCATAACTATTTTATTTTACCATAACTATTTTATGCTAAATTTTTGAGCCAGGTCTTGTATCAGTACTAAATAAAATACGATTTCTGCTGTGATTTCACTGTCTAGCTATTCCAAGTGTGTCATCTAAACTGTATTATGTCTTGATGTGTTTTTTATCCATAGTATAAACTCAGTTGCCCATTATTGTTGTGCTTTCTGCTTTGCCATAAGTCCCTCTGATCTTCCTTACCATCTCACTGACATTGCCACAGCCCTGTGTGGAGGTACAGTAGAACAGTCTTCTCTATTTACTTTTTCCATTTAGAATGGATTCTACTTTCCTTGAAGGAACAAGAAGATTCCTAGTCTGATTTCACTTTAGGATTCTTTAATGTGTTGATTTCCTTTCCAAACATGCACATAAATACCTGAATACCAATCAAAGAGAGACAAAACGGGGTCATCTTGCTAGAAGAATAACTCTAAACTTTAAAAAAGTCTTAAAATTAAACAGGAAAATTCAGCTATAATCAACAACACCACCAACACCCAAACTCCAAAATGTTCAATTGTTTCTGATTATCCTTTAAACCATTATCTTCATTTTTCACAGGTATGTCAGTTTAAGATTTTTTTTAACCTAAAAAAAAAAAAGCCCTATTTCAGCTATTTACTGCTGAATTAACGTTGCCAGCTGCTTTGGCTTCTGTTACGCTTTGTGGCAATGTTTTCAGAGAGCTGTTTATGGCAACTCCAAGCTGCCTGTCCTGAGTTGTGACCACCAATTCTGAATGCAGAAGCACACAGATCTCATGGGTTTTCCCCAGATGCATTATCTTACAGTTTTCCACTGAAGTACAATTGCCACCCTGATGATCACTTATTTTTGTGGGAACCCTTTGTAGGTCCTCATCATTTTCATAGTCGATGGGAGACTACCCTACTCTCTTCCATCTAGAAAGCTGAAGAATATTTGATCTGTAAAGGTTTCGCAGTTACATTCTTCATGTTTCCAATAATATTTCTAGTGGTATCTTCTTTGTGTATTTTGTTGTGCCTATAACCGCACTTGCATCAAGCAACCTGCAATGAATTTTCAGAAACGATCTATGATTAAAATCTCTATCTCACATATCTGGTTTTAGTTGAAAACAATTCCCTTTGAAGATAGATAGATATTTATATTTGCCTTTTGGAAGATGAAGTGTAATACTTGGCATGTATTTCTCTACAGAAAATATTTATCTTCACATTACAAAACTTCCTTTTTATGAAGTGAAGAGTTAATTAATCTCTCCTTAGTTACTCTCCATTTATAGTTCACTCAGAGAGTATATTCTAGAAGATTCCAATCCAGTACAGTTCATAGACATTGCGTTAATTTTGTACCACTATACCATGTTACCAGAGGGGATATCATGGTTAGACTTTTAGTCCTGAATATCGAATACATCAGACTGAAGATGTGCAATTCTTAATTGCTGGAGTGGGGGCATCTCCACCCAAAATAATCTTGCAACAGAGAAAGTTCACTTGGCAAGTTATAAAGCATAGGACTGGTTTCTTTTGTCCCTTTTTTACCTAGATAATAAATTCTCTGAAATAAAAATATAGTTCCATATGTGCTGAAAAGTCTTGACCAGTGTATGTGGAGAAGGGAGGGTTACATTTTCACAAGCCAACAAAAGGAGGAAGCTCATTTTAACCAGATCTCTTTGCTGGGATAATCACTAAAAATTTGGACAGATCTCCTGACTGGTTCTTATTTCTCATCTTGAAAGAGTGACTTAATCAACAATGTTGTTATCAGCACTTTATCCCCTAAAAATCTACTGTCTCATTTGCATACCTTCTCCTGGAAGCTGAACATTTCCACAGCTTCAAGTAGAAGAGGGAATCTGCATTGTTTTGTTAGAGTACCTAGGTGCATAAAATGCAGAATGATTAGCTAATGGGGAAAATATGTGTTCTAGTAATTTTGCATTCCTTCAGTTTTTACGTACGTGAGTGCAAATGAATATAGCTGAGTTTCTATAGGAAGACATAGCAAAAAAATATTTCTGAACTGTTTGCTCTGCTTTTGGTTCAAGGAAAAATCAAAATTATATGTTCAATTTAGATTGAATTTCTTTTTTTTCCCACTATTTTAGTTGATGAATTCTTCGTTTCCTTCAGTTCCTCCCCCAAGAAATAAAAAAGATTCCCAATATAGACATATCAATCTTAATAAAGAATGAAAGTTTTGTGATTGTTGGATGAGGCTAACATTACCTTTGAGGGAAATCTATCCAGCTCATTGTGTTTTATATAAAATACGATAGTATAGTAGAAGGGAAAAAGATGAAACGTTAGATTAGCGACTGGAAAACTGTCTTGCAAATTCTGTTATGAGATAGAAAGGAAAAAAAATTCCTTTCTATCCAGCAGAAAAATAAAGAACTAGCAAACCCAGACTTTTGCTCAAAAAATAATGATGCTTTGGCCCAAATTATTTTGTTCAATGCAATTTAAATATTTCATTTTTATTTCCTTATTAATGATTTCCTCTAAAAACAATTTCACTTTGGAACAAAATTTTGAAATAAATGTTCCATTTGAAAAATGTTAAATAGGGCATTTGGGTGTTATTGAAATATTTAGCTTTATTTCCAAGCTGACATGCTTTACAAATGCCTGGGTTTTTATTAAAATTTTATGTTAAGTAGTTCAAAACTGTGTGATTATAAATTTGTGAGTCAAGTTTTTTGCAGGGGAAATATAATTTTACTTAAAAGAAGCAATTGGCTGATCACATATAGCTTGCACTGTGCTGATTAGGAACGACTTAAGAGATACATGGAAGAGAGTTGAGTGTGCTGATCTATTTCCAATTCATTGGGAGGGTTTAATTTGTGGTTGGTTTGTTTGTTTGTTTGAGGTTTGGGGGGAAGGGGAAGAGTTACATTCTGTTTTTCAATTATGGCAAGAGTTAATCTTTAGGAAGGACAGGATGGCTGTGTTCTAGAAGCCGGATCCAAACTGTGAGATCCACAAATGCTAAAGAGTCTGTAATCCTGGCATTTGGAGTGCTGCAACTCCAGAGTGCACTGTGCCACAAAGCTGCTCATGGTTTAGATTTGACCTCTGGAAATGTTACACAGTGGTTGTTGCTTGTTGTTTGCTTTCACATAGGGCCAAATGAACTTGAACTCTACAGTGCCAAGTAGTGCACAGAGATTGCAAAGACCATCCTTGCCCTGGAGATATGGGGACGATAGATATAGAGGCAAATAAATAACCAAGTGCAAGGAAGCATTTAGACAACATTAATTATCGTGATAGGTAGTAGTAGACTCAGTGAGCAAATCAAGATTTCTCAGTTGCACTGCAGAAGATGACTTTGTGAGAAATTGGAAGTTGAATAATGAATTGGGTTTAATACCTTTCCAGAGAAATCTTCTTTAGTCTAAATGAATGACTTGGACAAAACCATGTTGGTGTCCGCACTGAAATTAACAAATGAGAAAATGGATGTTTGCTTCAGTGATTTATTAACTCTTGTCTCTTAGCAGTAATGAATAAAAATCAAAAAGTAGCCCAAGATAGGCAGTAAGGCAGTCTGAGCCTGTAAACTTACATTTAATGCAATAGTTAATGATGAGACCAAGGAAGAATGCAAAGGCGAGAGAGGATTGACACCAACAGGTATGGCAAAGTAAATCTTACAGCAACAATCTGGATTGATAGGACTAATGGCTAAGGCCAGAAAGGAAATGTGACCAAAATTTAATGTTAATGAGACCACCTCAAAAAGGATGATGTCCTGGCTATGTCATACAGAAGACGGATGTGGTAACAACTTGTGGCAAACAGTCCTACTCAGAGACCAAGAGGACTGGTATGCACAAGGGAGGCAGAAGTGGCAGCTACGTCTGAAATGATGCTGAGATCTTGCTGGCCAGGAAATCAGCTCACTCCTTTCCTATGAAAAGACATCAGCTGGTGTTTCTTTTGATAGTGAAGAAGAAATATGTTATTATATTATTTTCTTCTAAGTCAGCGGAATTCCATTTTGGTTAGAAAAATGAGGCAGACCTTTGTCTGATGTAAATAACCACCACTCCACTTGTTTCAAGCGGTCAGTCATGACAAGTTACTATGGACTCTTCATCTTGAAGTTTCATTTTCCTACTTACAGGGAAATATATAGACACTTAAACATATCACAGACATTACCCAAATAGATATGAACAGTAAGAATTAAACAACATCAGTATTTGAAATAAAAAATGTAATTTTATACTAGGAAAAATATTAATTTTAACTTCTTTAAAGCAAAAAAAAAAAAAATATTTCAAAGTGGCCACATTTGCTAAAGATTATACATTCTCATTTGCAAGAGTTTATAGCTAATTTAAATATGACCAGTTAATTTAAATATGTCATTGTAAAATTTTGAAGCAGATAGATAGTAAAAAAACACAACCTCTAAGAAGCTTTCCAATTCGTGTGTATTTAAAGACTTAAAATAAGACAGCATACTATTTCAGATAGGCATAGAATTAGAAACATCATCTAATGAGATGTTATGTGTTATGATTTTATAATGTATTATTTATGGAAAACTTTTACCAGGTTATCTATCAATCAAAATAAATGAAAGATAACCATTTTATTAAGCATATTACTGTTGTGCTTGAGGAATAAGTTTTTCATGTCAAAAGCAAGAAAGCATACATACTATTTTCACATTATTCTGTATTGGTAAAACTGCTTCTTAACAAAAATGATATACGGAAAATAATTTGAACTTAAGTATAATATTCTTTCATGCTAGGAATTCAGAGCATTTCAGACACATTAAAGATATGATACAGAAGTGCCAAAAAGGACAAAATGATACAAATAATAAACAGTAAAATATGGAAATAAACCATAGATTTCATCTGATCTCAGCTAAACGCCGTCTTTAACTGAAAAAGTGACACTTTCTACATGAAACCAGGGAAGTATAAGACACTGAGAAATGAAAAGTTGCAAAATCACTTTGCACCCCACACTATAGCTGAAGCAAATCATAACTTTTTGTGTATATGTCTTCCAGTGGTTGCCTTCAACTTTCAGAAAGCCTAATCTCATCACTGTGAGACTGCGAGTAGCCCACAACCATCTCTCTGGGCCCACAGTTGTCTGCTGTTACACCAGCACAACCATTGAGGTAAATACTGCAGCGCAGGCTACAGGCCTGTGATGTTATATTTTAAAATATATGGCGGAAAAAAAGTGACTGAAATAAAGTGAGCCACTTAGGGCAGTCTATTGTTGCGTGAGGGTAAAGTTTGTCTGAACATATGACTAGACACCTGGGACTGAATTGGCTATCCACAGGAAACCACAACTCAGCGACTTTTTATTCCCTATAGGAAAACATCAAAATAAAACGTGTGAAGCCAAATTCTGTAATATGTCCAGTAGACATCTGCATATTTTTTCTTGTCATTTCTCCTTATTTTATAAAAAAGTATGTTTTCATGCCTCGACGAAACTCGAAAGAGCAATTATCCATTACTGTTTAAAGTACATTCAAATGAAAAACCACAATTTCCACCAAATATAAACAGTTATGTAAAATTATCGCCCAGTTATTCGGATTTAGGGTATTCATGACACCTCTAGTAGTCATGTGAAAAGCTAGCCTGTAAGAAAGAGAGAGAAAGTGCCCCAAGTATTTAAAAAAATGATGAGCACAAATAATTTGCTGTGCCACGGGTCTTTGTACAACACGCATAGCAGCCTAGAGTCATGTAAAACAGAGGACTGCAAGCCCCATTCTTGATGTTTGCACTTACAAGGGCAGAGTGGTCAGCAGAAACAAATGGCTATATCCTGTAATCGTTAATTAACAACTGAGGAAGCCGTATGTAATCACTGAACAAAAGGGTTATTTGTTCAGAAGTATTGTTAATACTATCTACCATCCCATAGTTAAAGCTCATTGAATATTTACTTTGGTTTTGGGGACTTATATAGTTGCAAAACAGTTTTTACTCAATGAAAGTATTACAGTCAGTAATTTTTGAGTGTTCTCGAAAACTAGATGGGCATTTGAACTTGAAGGCGCCTCCAAACTGATTTCTGCATACTACATACATGGCAACACCTTCATTTTTTTAATTAGAAATAGATCTCTGATTTATTCATGTTTCAAAGTTACAGGTTACTTTAACAACAGACCTTTTTTTCATATTACCTTTCTTTTTTTATTTATTAGAAATCTATTTCAGCTCTAGTAATCACTGTTGTTGTGGATTTTTTTGTGTGAGCCTCTCTCCTGATACCTGCCATTCCTTAGTTTTGACAGCTAGGTAATGTAAAACTCATTTAACTGCAAAAGTTACACTTAAAATGTCTGACAGTAACAACTGCATTTTGCCCAGGGTTTATCAGGAGCAACCAAATCAGCACCACTGAGTATCTAGGGTGGTGAAGCAATGCATGAAGGCAAATATTGGATGAAAGACTGTAGGCTTCAAAGTGATTCTTCACCATAGTTATATTGATTCATTATTCCATGAGAAACTTACAACATTGAGGTAGGGATTCACTTATCCAAATCTCAACAGCTCTAAAACTAGCTGTCTGGACTCCATAGCTGTATAAGAGTAGTTGGTGGTCTAATGCAATACTTCATTTAAACCCCCCCTTTAAATACTTAAAATAGATTACATGATCTGCCCTCTGAAAGTACATTATCTGCACGTTATGAAGGTTGGTAACAATAGTCAAGGTTGGATTGAATGAACCCTGTTGACAGATATGGCAGAAGACCCTTCTCCCAGAATTACTGCATTTGTAGCTGTTGAATCAGAAACCAGCAGTTATGGTATACTTTTTATTTTTTGCAACTTGTTATGGTTCTTTCACTACTCTAAAATGTTGCTGCACAAATGTCCTCATTTTTTCACTCGGGAGCAGAACAAACTGAACTTTCTTTGCCCTTCACAAACAAGTTAAGCTTTGAAATGTAAATCCATACTTTACTGTCTGGACCTCTCTTGCTTCAGCACAACTGAGAGGTTTGGAATATGAAATCAAATTTACAGATGATTGTACTTTTCTCTTCTGGCTTAATTTCAGATAGATGGACTACTGAATGTCCACAAAAAAAAAAAATACTACTGTGGTTAATTCTTCACATTTTCCTCTCTGAAGGTCTAATATCTTTCTGTTCAGCTCTCTTTCCATTATCATTTTCATTTGTACAGATTTTGTGTGTGCTTCGCACAGAATGATGTGTCCCCTTTGCACTTGGAAAAAAATGTAATGCTGTCATACCTTTCCATAACCCCACTTTTATCCATGAATGAAAAGCAATTCCAAAAATTAAGAGTGGGCAAATGTTGCCAGAAGCTTGTTTCTTTTCTAAAAAGAAATTTTAATTCTGTACACAATTCCATTCACCTCAGCAAAGCATGAGTAGCAGCAAAAGAGTAAGGAATGCAAAGGGTATACTGAGCAGGGTCTTTTGCAAAAGGGGCATGCATTTTCTATACAGGACCTGCTGTGTTTAGAAATCATAATGAAAATTATAATTTTTTCATTTGTGCTTCAGAGAGGAAGTGAGTACTAGCAATACCTGGAAGTGTCCTTCTCTGGCACCTTTATAATTTGATACCTTATGTGCAATTCCTTACATGTTAACTTGCTTTTGCTGCCAGTCTGCTAACTTGTTTGCAAGACAGAGTACAAGCACAGAGCTGCACATCGGTCCTGAAATGAAATTCCATGTTTAGAGTCTCTGCTTTCAGAATCAGCTAAAAAAGAAGATGATCCTTTCTGGCTCTGATGACTGCATCTGTCAGGAGGAGCACAGGACTAGCAGTGGCATCTTGGATTGCTGATTTCAATGTCCTTATAAAAATGAACATCTCAATGTGATCTCTCTGAGATGGTTATCAAACTCAGCCTTGACAATAGTTATATTTCCCTCTCTCTCTCACAATCCCTGCCCAATAGTGTTGCAGATTTCCATTAGAAGACGATTTCTCTAGCAGACAAAATCAAATTTACTCATGCCTGTTTATAGTCATGTATTCTTATTGTCATACTTAGTCTTAAATAGGTGTGTTTTCTCCTTCCTATTGTTTATCCCCTGTTACACTTATGAACAAGAATTGTAGTACTTCTCCTGTTATGGGGTCATTTGATCTTGGCTTGGTTTTCCAGTTTCTTCTTGAACAGTGAACTCTCCATTGGCTTATCATATTAATAAAGCTTCTTGGTATAAATTTGAGTTAAAATTTACCTTTCTTGAATGTATCTGTCGACAGTGTTCTAAATAAGGTCTTATGTGACGATGTTAATACTTGTTGATTGCTAACTGAACTCCCTCCTCACTTCGTATACTCCAAAATCACAAACATGTTTCCAGCAGCTGCATGAGATCTGCAGCTTGTCATCATTTTGTGACCTAATAATATGTTTGAGCCTAGATCTATTCATCTACGGCATTCCCCTTTCTAAAAAAATCAGTGCGTCTCATCAATGAAAGTTATCTTCCTATTCTAGCGTAATGAATGTTTGGTAAATAAATGTGTTGTATTCATGTTTTGCAGTTACATCTATGTTTCTAATTTTTATTTTCCATTTTTGTTTGCTCTAAGTCCAGCATGTTTTTATGTGACTAATCAGCTATCAATTTGCCATATTCATTTACTCTACCTTTGAAAACTGCTCTGTTTATCCTTCTGAAGCTATACAATACATAACAAAAATCTTTGTTTCTAGTCACAACACTACTGTGGATGAGAGTCAGGGGCAAATTTAAGTTGCAAGGGTCTTCTGGAGGTCTCTATTCCAACCTCTTTCCCAAAGCAAAGGCAGTCAGGATCTTCAGGGTCTTGTCTTTTTAAATTCTGGAAATTCCATGATAGGGAATTGTTTTATAATGGAGACTATACTGTGCTTCAGACAGAACACAAGTTCATTGGGGCCTTCTTCCGTCACAGTTACACCTGTGGATGATGTGAGCATATCAATGGACAGATGGCTTTGTCCCCATATTTAGGCAAGGACAAATGCAGCTTTGCTCTAAAGATATGAGAGAGGAGGGAAGCTGATCTCTGCCCAAAGAATGCAATAAGTGGATATGCTGTCTGGAGCCTGGGCTTGATGGGAAAGCATGCTGACTAAAGACCTTTTCATAGCAGAGGCTTTCCAACCATGGCACTTGGAATGTTTCCTCTCCCAGATCTCTCTCCAGTGAAGATAATACTGCAATTTTAGAGGCAGAATCACTTCTCCATCCTTGAAGATTCACAGAAGAGTCTAAGAGAAACTTGAATCATGTCAGCATTTGGCAGGAGGATAAGGAACAAGGAAAGACTTTAGATTCTGGCAGTGACTAATAAATGAATGATTGTTAAGCATATCTTCTTTATCGTCATTTGCCAAGATTTTCCTTTTTCTGTCCCTGGAAACAGAGTACTACTCTATTATTTCTTAGTTAAAAGCTCTTATTGATCAAGACTGTCTCAATCCCAGAAGGCAGGAAGATGAGAATATGTAATGTTGGAGCTCACATTGGAGCTGAGATTGCTGCTTAGGGAATCTAGGTATGTAATGTGTGGCCTCTATATCCCGTCAAAGCAGCTCAATATATGAGTGTCATTATTTTGTCTACAATAGACTGCTCTCATACTGGTGATCGAGCCAAGAATCACTCACAGAAATTTATACATTAATTTTGAATAACAAATATATTTGAGAAAATTACTGTGTTCGTAAATAACTCATAGTTACCACTGTGTGATAACTCACAGTTACCTCTTTTTCATTTATGGTGAGTTAAAAAGATTTTCTGACTCTTTCCTCTAAGTTTAAGGTCATTTGGGGAGCGAGCAATTATAATGCAGAATTCTTGTGTACTGTGGGTTTGGGCTTTTTGATTATTGAAAAGAAGCATGCAGTTTTAAACAGTAAAAGTTATTATATCCTAAGTTTCAGGTAAGGAAATTTAGATTTTTCCATTCTGCAAGCTGTGACTTTCTCCCACATGTGAGAAGCTACAATAAAAAGAGACAGCAGATAGCCAATGCAGCAGAAATTGTGCAATGCATTGGCATATGAAGCTTGATGCAATATATTCTTGAAATGTAACCCTATTCTGGAACCCACTATATCCCATCAGTTTTAGACATGTCAGACCCACTGAAGACTATTGGAAATATCTGTAAGGGGAAAGATATGCAATGGGGTTTCAGTGTCTCTAGTGGAATACCACTAAGTATTCCAGGAAATTGCTATGAACAGAGAAAAGGAAACTTGAAAGACAAGGGTCATAGTTTTTTACTTAGTGCTCTGCACATCATCTCTGAAGAAAGAGGAGAGAGCTTCTATCATACTCACGCTATGTATTTTAATGTAAAGGAAACTTTATTAGGTCTAGAAATTGCTTAGAAACCATCTAAGCAGTTAAATGAATAACAGGGACCAGATTCAGGTGAAGATGCATTCTATGCACTTCATTGTCATTCTCTACAGGAGAGAGCTGCTGATAACAAACTACTTAAACTGCTCTGAGTTCTAGCCTCTCACTTCTGCCAGCTGTCATTAGGACTACTTGAAAATTAAGGTAGCATCAGTACAAGTGAGGATGACACCATCTGATACTCAGGATGATGGCTGGTCAACAATGCAGAATTTTTGATTTCGTTTTATTCAGTTATTTTGATAAGGATTGAATTTGCCTTATTCACAAGTGGAAAGTAAATGAAATATACTGATGGAATCTTGGAACGTTCGGAGACCATTATCTGTGTGCCTTTGGCTTTAGTGTGATCTTTGTCTGACGTTATAGACAGCTTCTTTCTTTCTTTCTTTTTCTTTCTTTCTTTCTTTCTTTCTTTCTTTCTTTCTTTCTTTCTTTCTTTCTTTCTTTCACTCTTTCTTTCTTTCTTTCTTTCACTCTTTCTTTCTTTCTTTCTTTCACTCTTTCTTTCTTTCACTCTTTCTTTCACTCTTTCTTTCCTTCTCTTTCATTTTCTTTTTGTGGTGTGATAGTTCTTCTGAAACAAGTTATGCTCAAATTTTGATTTTCAGTTCTATAGATGTTTCCTTGAAAGTTCTGGTTGGTCACAACTAGTTCTTTTGTCCCCTTCCTGAGTTTACTGCTACACTAAATCAGGCAGAAAGCTTATGCTGACATCTGCAAAATGAATTTCTTAGAGAATTTCATGTGGGTTTTTTTTTTACAAGCTGATTCTGCCTTTTTCCTTCAGACCTACAATATGTGCTTTCATTGTTCCCACACCAACTTATGAATATGTTGATGCCGTTTTCTCTTTTTTTAAGCTCCCATCTGAGTTCTGTTCATCACAGATGTTTAGACACACAGCTGTCCATCTACAGTGGTTCTGCATGAAAGACCATGGCTGTTGTGTACAAAAGAAGGGATTCAGGCAAAATGTACTATAAATAGATAGCATTGTCTGCGTCTTCATTTTCCACTGGAGTCCTAAGTTCTGGAATTGGAATATTTGCTACTTTGTCAAAATAGTTTCATGTCCTGCCTCTGCTGAACTACAAGATGGAGCAGAACCTGAGCATTTATTATGGCTGTTATTTGTGAAAAGTTTGCCTTCTCTCTGAAGCAAGGAGTCTGGCTATTCTGGCTCAGCCCTAGGGTACATGTAGTGCACGGTGAACACAGACACCGTTACATAATATGGCATCTTCACCTGTATGAGTGAACAACCTTTGCATGGTATAAAATATGCTTTGAAGCATATTTAAATATGCTTCAAGGTCATGGTATTAATATCTTATGCATTCAATTCAGGGAACAGATCAGCATGCAGTATGATAAGCCCCTTCGAAAACTGTGGAGCAGCAGCATAATATCTGAGAGCATTGTGGCAAATTGGGAAGTTGAGATGGAACTGCTAATTATTCCAAGGCATATTTCTGAAAGGACAGGAGGTGTGGGATGTTCTCTGCCAAAAGCCCCTATTTCTTGAATGCTTTCACCATCTCCATATGCACATATGAAACTTTTAAGCTATGCTGTGTGTGTATAAGCTGCAGATAATGTGGTCTTATCTACTGCTTGAAACCTTGAAAATCAGTAAGATACAATTCGATAATGATGAGGGCAGTAGTGGAATAATTTGGGTAAGACTAGATTATCAAAAAACAAAGAAGAAACTGCAATTAGCATCTGTTACAGACCCCCAGGACTATAAGAGAGTGAGGAAAAATATTCATAGAGCAACTCTGGAGTAGTTCAAAACCACACAGTACTGTCCCAGTGGGGACTGTAACTGTCCAAACATCTGTTAAATAATAAAGCTACTGTAAATATAGATCAGAGATTCCTATGCACAATGAAAGTGTGTGGATCCTAAAAAAGATTCTTAGCTTTAGCAGTGGAGTACCTTACTATCAAAAACATGGTGTTAACAAGTCAATGTGGAGGAGAAGCTACCCTTAAACAACAGGAATTGTAGTAATAATATGTGAATACCATAGGAAAATTCTAGTGAAAATGTGCTAGTTCACGTCAGGAGTACGTCATTAAGAAAAATTACAATGTCCCAAGAAAGAAACTTTCCAGTATGAGACCAACCTTCACTCGATGCAAGGCTGTTACTAGAACAATGAAGAGGGAAAAAGAAAAAGCAGTACTAAATTTGACCAGGAAGAACATTAATGGAGGTTTAAAAATAAGTCATTCAATAACTGGCATGTTGTTAAAGGTTCCACAATAGCTGTACATACGGCTAAAATGGAGTAAGGAGAAATTCTCTGAACAAGAATTTTCCTTTTCTGATAGTGTTTTTTCCTGTATTTTGTCCTCTTCCTTTTTTTTTTTCTCCTTTTAAATAAAGATAGCTGTTTCTCTCACATATCATAAAAGAATGAGAACTGGAACACCAGAGGAAAAAGTCGTTTGAGATGCTAACTTATAACAATATCTACCTGCTGACTCCTGCCTTACTCTGCCAGTCAGGCTGAGAAAGTGTTTGGCTTTACAGATGTTTGTGACATTTGGAGAAGACTTCTCATCTGCCTTTTTACCATGTGGTTTCCACAGGAGTGTGAGGCCAAGTGGAAACAATCTTTACCGATGCCCCAAGGCTTTTAATTCCCTCTTGAAGACCTGTGGCACTTTCATAAGGATGAACCAGTCTTTCAGAATTTATCTTTTGCTGCTTCACCCAGACACACCAGGTGTGTCTGACCGAGGTGTAGCATTTAATCGCTCACCAAAGGTAAAGCAAAGAAAATTATTTAAGTGATCAGTGAAATGTTGGCTGGTCACTGAGTTATATTTAGTGTTTTACTGGCCATTTTGGGCTTCTTCCAGCAGTGTGGAAAGGTACATGGTGCATTTTATTATGTTAATGAGACATGAGAGACACACATAAAAAAAGCACTTGGTTCACACTGGGTGTCTGTGAGAGGTAGCTATTTTTAAATATCTGTAGGTGGTTCACTAGCACAGGTAATTGAGTTTCAGCATATCTGTCCTTTGAGTCCTTCCAGGAGGATGGCCTGTAGAGTAAGAAACAAGGAAAATTACTTTTAAGGTACTGCTGTGTTTTGGGTTCTTTTTTTTAATTTGAGCTGTAATGGAAACATTTTGTCACTTTGCTATTGTATTTCCTTTTAAGGGAATATTTACCTATCCAAAAAGAAGCCCTCTCCATGTTCAGAGATAAGTACTTTAATATAGCCACTTATGTTGTGTATTTATGCAGGTGTTTTGCAGAAGAGCAAAATACTTGCTTGTAACAGGTTGTGATGACATGGGTATCCTGAGTATATAAATTTTTATGAAGAATGGGCCCCTTGGCAATTACAGATGTGTTAGTGACTTTCTGCTTTCACAGAGAATATCTCAAAACCCATTTCATTCTGTGCATTTCTTGTTTGCAGGGATTTTCACAGAGTAGAGAAGGCATTTTACTTCACTACTAAACTACAGTTTATTCTGGGAAGCCATTTCATACCCTGCTTTTATTTATTTCTAATAACACATTTTTTGTCAGGCTCCAGAGTGGGAAGAAGTGAATTAAAATGCAGATCTTCAGAACTCCTGCTTTTCTAATTTTTTTCCCGTGCTTGCTTACTTAGTCTTATAATTGTCATGATATGTCAGGTAGTTGAGAATTCAGTTCTCTGAAGTCACAGTAATCTACCTTATTCATTATGGTAAAAGTGCCCTAGTTAATTCCCTCTCAAAGTCAAATTGTCAGGTTGTTCTCCTCAGTCATGGTTTTGGACCTTATTGATAAAAACTTCTTCCACTGTGGATCATGCCAATGACCTGGTCATGATCATCTTTTCCCTAGGGGATCATTTGCACCAGTAGTTTCTTAAGCCCTTCCCAGCCCTCTTCTATAATTTTATATGAGATGTGGCCTCAGTTCTCCCGGATGTACTGATAGCCTGAATAATTTCTTGCCTCTGAGCTCCCTCTCCAAGTGTATGGGCAACAAGGGGACAATTCTGAACAAGGGACAGTGATTGCCTCTTTCTTGACTCATCTCTGTCTTTTTAGGCAATTCATATTTATTTGGTCCACAACGTTGTACTTCTGTGCCCTGGACTGATACCTCTCTTTCCAATACGTTTTGTTGATGAATACAGTTTTTCTCTCCATAAACCTGTGAAAATTATGAAACAGAGTAGTGCAGAGTGATTTTTTTTCTTTTTCTTTTCCGTGGGAAGAGAAAGAAGTTATTTGCTGAAGAAATGAAATTTCTGGCACATCAGAGCTGTTTGTGACTTTGGTTTTAAATGTGTGAAGTAACTATGCCTGAAGAAATATTTAGAAATATTCAAAAAGCAGTGTCATTGGCTTTCTTCTAACTGATAAGGCATGTAGCTTAGACAGCTCAGCTGCCTGAGGCGACTTGGAAGGAGGAGAGGCAAATTCTGCCCCACTGCAGGGGCTGCTGTTTCACTCCACTGGATCAAGGAGGGAAAGCAGCAGTGAAAGCAGTACAGAGGTCTTGTGGTTGACTGAGATTGGAGCTCCAGTCATCATTGAGAACAGCATTACCAGCAGAGGATGTTAAGAAATCCATCCCCAAGTGTCATATGGTGTCATGTTTTTTAAGATGTGACAGGAGAAAAGTCAATCTGCTCAGGAAGACATGCATTGATTTGAACTTGGGTCTTCCATGACCTAGGGAAATGATCTAACCACCATGACACTGAATAAAAGGGCAGCCAAAGGGAACTGGGGTGTCCTTAACACTCAGCCCTGGAGGATAAAACAAACGCTCAGGGAGTTTATTAGCAGTAAAGTAACATCTGGTGAAATGCATCCCAGTCATAATCACACTCCTGTTTTGTAAGTGTGATGTACTTCGAGAACTTCTGTCCATGGAGAATGTACAGCTTAACTGACAGGACAGGCAAAGGGTGAAAAGGAAAAGAGAGACACAAAGACTGCAGAACGTCTTGCTGAAAGTATTGTCACAGGGCAATGACAGAGGTGGAAGCAGAACAAATGCTTCTGTTGTTGGTCTCAGCTACTGACAATCTCTCCTGTCCTTTCAGGTAGGAGTTGACCACTCCATGTAGATTATCTTCTTATGTGCATGGCACATCTTATATAACCTTTTATCTTTCTCTTTGCTCCCACACTCCCATCTCTTTGGATTAAAACTACACTGAACAGTAAAAAGGTGTATACTGTATAAAAATATATATAAAAATGTGTATAAAATAAAAAGGTGTATACTGTAATATAATAGTGATTGAGTTGTATTATAAAAATGATGTTAGAAATGTTGTTTGGCCACTCAAGAGCATTAAAAATTATCAAAAGCCAGAGGATCATTAAATCAGATTAATTGAATTTTACATTTTTACACAGCATTTTACAAGGTTTGCAATGCCCATGCAGTTCAGATACGTATAACATGGGGCTGATCTCTGTGCCCCAAATGGAAGACATAAGCTGAATGAGTTTGTCCTCCAGATGTCCCTACTGATGTTCAAACCTGAGTCTTGTGAAAGCTTTCCTTCCTGGATGTCCCATTGCCTTTGGTCAGTGCTGGGCACAGAAACAGTGAGTTCACTTTTGGTGTTCACAGGCGGGAATGCGAGAACATCAATCTTAGTCACTCAAAAACAGAAGGTTGCATTCAAGTTGTTAGTTCAAGAAAAACACAGAACAAAACTACATCTATCTGTGAAGATGAAGGAAAGCCTGTTTCTGCCTAGCACAATGATGAAATTGTTCATGAACTGTTCATACTTCTGTGTAAGTGACACCCACAGGACTCATTCTTCCTTCTCCCTGAAAATACTGCTAGGGTCAGGGAAATGCGATGTTATCATTCAGACTGCCATTAAACTTGTATCACAGTATCACAGTATCACAGTATCGTAAGGTTGGAAAAGACCTTTGAGATCATCAAGTCCAACCTATGACCCAACACCTACACCTACTCCTACTTGTCAACTACACCGTGTCACTAAGTGTCTCATCCAGTTTCTCTTTGAACACCTCTAGGGATGGTGACTCGACCACCTCCCTAGGCAACGCATTCCAATGAACAATTACCCTCTCAGTGAAGAATTTCTTCCTAATATCAAGCCTAAACCTCCCCTGGCGAAGCTTGAGACCATGTCCTCTCGTTCTGTCACTGGTCGACTGAAAGAAGAGTCCAACTCCAGCCTCACCACAACCTCCCTTTAGGTAGTTGTAGAGAGCAATAAGGTCTCCCCTGAGCCTCCTCTTCTCCAGGCTAAACAACCCCAGCTCCCTCAGTCGCTCCTCATAGGGCTTGTGTTCCAGCCCCTTCACCATCCTCGTTGCTCTCCTCTGGACGCACTCCAGCATCTCAACATCCTTCTTAAACTGAGGGGCCCAGAACTGGACACAGTACTCAAGGTGCGGCCTCACCAGTGCCGAGTATAAGGGGATGATGACCTCTCTAGTCCTGCTGGCCACACTGTTCCTGATGCAGGCCAAGATACCATTGGCCTTCTTTGCCACTTGAGCGCACTGCTGGCTCATGTTGAGTTTCCTGTCCAACAGCACTCCCAAGTCCCTTTCTGCCTGACTATTCTCCAGCCACTCTGCACCCAGTCTATAGCTCTGCATGGGGTTGTTGTGTCCAAAGTGTAGGACCCGGCATTTGGACTTGTTAAACCTCATGCTATTGGACTCAGCCCATCTCTCCAGCCTGTCAGGGTCCCTCTGTAGGGCCCTCCTACCTTCTAGCAGATCGACACTTCCTCCCAGCTTGGTGTCATCTGCGAACTTGCTGATGAAGGACTCGATCCCCTCATCCAGATCATCAATAACGATATTAAACAGGACCGGGCCCAGCACCGAACCCTGGGGGACGCCACTAGTGACCAGCCACCAGCTGGATGGGACACCATTCACTACCACCCTTTGGGCTCGGCCATCCAACCAATTCCTAACCCAGCACAGAACATTCCCGTCCAAGCCACGGACTGCCAGCTTGTCCAGTAGTCTATTATGGGAGACAGTGTCAAAGGCCTTGCTGAAGTCCAGGTACACCACATCCACAGCCTTCCTCTCATCCACCAGGCAAGTTACATGGTCGTAAAAAGAAATCAGGTTGGTCAGGCAGGACCTGCCCCTCCTAAATCCATGCTGGCTGGGCCTGATCTCTCGCTCATTCTGCAGGTGCCGCATGATTGCACCCAGGATTATCCGTTCCATAATTTTGCCTGGAACCGAGGTCAGGCTGACAGGTCTGTAGTTACCTGGATCGTCCCTACGGCCCTTCTTGTGGATGGGCGTCACGTTGGCCAACTTCCAGTCTGCTGGGACCTCTCCAGTGAGCCAGGACTGCTGATAAATGATGGAAAGTGGCTTAGCAAGCTCGTCCGCCAGCTCTCTCATCACCCTAGGGTGGATCCCATCAGGCCCCATAGACTTATGAGGATCCAAGTGTCTCAGCAGGTCTCTGACTTCTTCCTCCTGTATGACAGGGGGGCTGTATTGCACCCCGCCCCTATCCACCACTTCAGTAGACCAGTTGTCCAGAGAACAATCTGCCTTACTGTTGAAAACCGAGGTGAAGAAGGCATTAAGCACCTCAGCCTTTTCCTCATCTTTAGTTACTATATTTCCCTCAGTGATCGATAAGGATTGAAGGTTGTTGCTGCCCTTTTTTCTGCCATTAATATATTTGAAAAAGCACTTCTTGTTGTCCTTAACACAAGTGGCCAATTTAAGCTCCAGCTGGGCTTTTGCCTCCCTAATTTTCTTTCTACACGACTTGACAATATTTTTGAACACAACCTGACCCACCTGCCCTTCTTTCCAAAGGTGATACACACTCTTTTTTTCACTGAGCTCCTTCAAAAGCTCCTTACTCATCCAGGCCAGTCGTCTGCCCCTGCGGCTCAACTTAGAGTACATTGGGATAGCCTGCTCCTGCGCCTTGAAGACTTCATTCTTAAAGTACACCCAGCCTTCCTGGACCCCCTTGCTTTTAAGAACTATCTCCCAGGGTACTCTCCTTACTAGTTCCTTATAGAACTTGAAATCAGCACACCGAATATCCAACATGGTCATCCTGGTTTTGCTCTTCCTTGTTCCATTGTTAATGGAAAACTCAATTATCTCGTGGTCACTGCAGCCCAGACAGCCTCGAATCACAACATCACCCACCAGCCCATCTCTATTGGTAAACAGCAAGTCAAGGAGAGCCTCACCCCTGGTAGGCTCACTCACCAGCTGTGACAAGAAGCAGTCCTCAATACACTCCAAGAACCTTCTGGACTGCCTCCTCTCAGCTGTGTTAAGTTCCCAGCAGATATCTGGGAGATTAAAGCCTCATAGAAGAACAAGGGCAGACAATCTTGAGGCAACTTCCAGCTGCTTAAACAACAAATGTGTCGACTGAAAACAAAAAATAGTTTTGATCCTTGCGTTTCCACGATAGCTCTACTTTGTTCACTGGGCTAAACAATGTAATCTCTGCCCTTCTCCTCCCACTATTCTCTTCATTCCTCTCACTCTCATTATCCCTCGCACAAACACTTCTTCGGCCTCCTTTTGGACTTGGCAATCCTCTCACTGGGGCTAGCTAGCAGGGCATGGCTTATTGAGAAAATTTTGTTGGGGAGATGCCAGTTTGGGGGTAAGTTTATACATTATTCCACTTTAAAATACGCTACATCCATGCTTATGCAGCATGAGAACTCTACTGTAGTAGAGTGGAAACCAAAGAATAATGTCTGGTCTCCATGTTTGTAGGTGAGTGTAGGTATTTCAGCTGGCATCCTTGTGAAACCTTTTCAGGTGTGAACAGACCATCCTCCTGATTTATTGAAATTATTTACCCTACAGTATGTTGTCTGATCATGTACTACGTTTAAGTATTATGAAAAAAGCTTTTTGCAACTTTCATCTTCTGTGCTTCTCCCCCTCCTCATTAGACATTTTCCTATGCTTGTTTCTAGCATAAAGGAAGGACCTCATCCAAAATTACAACACTGTTTGAATTTACTCTTTTCTACTATTTGATAGCAGAGATGTCTTGTGCTTGATTAAACGTGACAGCTGCATTCTTCAATGGGACAATTGTGCTCGAGACATCCAATAAGTGTTAAGCAAGCAGTTGTTATCTGTGCTGCTGGTGGTAGCCAAGACCAAAACAGTAGAAGTTCTGTTGCTGCTGCTCATCTTGCTCATTGCAGCAGTTGGCAAGCACTACCAGTCAGCGGGGAATGGTTAGGGTGAAGGAGACCCAATCAGGCATACTGCAATTTACGTCTGATTGATGAATGCATGGAGAGTGTGGAAACACCAATTAGGAATGAAACTGTGGCAGTGAAAGATTTGGGATGTGCTGTTTCTCTTACCCTGTGTTTCCTGAATATAACCAAGAATACTTGGAAGGGTTTACAATTCAAAGAAATTCAAAAGACAGCCTCAGCTTAATGTGAATTGCATTGTGATGTTTCCAATATTTTGCAACATGGATTGCAAAATGTTTAGTTTGCAAAATTTTCACTGACGTAAATTTAAAATGAAAACATTTTTTTTAAGTAAAGGCAGAAATATAAAGCATTTGCATTATAATTTACCGCATGCTTCCTGATAATAATTATCTAAAATTAACTTTTTATATAGATTTGAACATTTTTATTCACCTATAATAACAACTTGAAATAATTTGTGTGGTTCTTTTTTTTAAATACGTTGCTTTTAAATACATCAAAATTATTTTGCAGATTGTCTGTGCTGAGAGAATCAGCCTCACTTTAACATTCTGTCCTTAAGCCAAATTGACAGTGCTATGATTTTGATTTATATGATCTGCTTTATACAGTCTGAATCCTTCCTCTCTTTCTGTTTGTGTGCATGTGTGTGTGTTCCCAGTACAGTGTTCAATATCATTTATCTCAGTATAGAAGAATTGGAGTTGATATTGATTATGCTGTGTTAGATTTTGAAATTTCTTTGTGAATGTGTAAAGCCTGTAAACATCTACCATTCCCAGCAGCTTAAAAGAATCATCCTTCCTCCGACCACATAATTGTTAAATTGTGCATGCAAAATGGCTTGAGGATATTCTGTCTCTTTTCCAGCAGGTTATCAGGGAAAACTTGCCAGAGAACATTGTGTTGTTTATATACCCTCCAGGTTAAGAACTCAAAGGTCAATAGTTGCCAAAAGCAGTTTTACTTAGTAACTACTACTTTTTCTAATCTCTGCAACCTGCCTCACCAGTGATCCTTATCATTTATTAGTGAACATGTACATACGGAGCTCCTCGACCTCTACCAAGTAATCTCGGTTTGCTGAAATAATCTTTTCACTTTCTAGGATAATTAATCATGATGATTAATTACCTGCATAAACAAATATTTCCCGTAAAGCTTACGTTGTAATGTTGTTTCTTTCATAACACTTTTCACTGAATGAATCTGGAATGCAACTTCATTGACTGAAAGAAAGTTTTCCCTGGGTTTCATTTAGGCATTTTGGTTCATTAAATAGCTAAGAATTTAATAACTGAGAATTAAATAGCTAAGAAGAAGACTGAGTTGGTGTTTTCTTTGCTTGGCTTTTAGTTAAAATAAAATAATTATACTAATTTTTCTAGATTGCAAGATTGGGTGTATATCAAATATTTTAATTTTATTTCTCTTAAAGAGCTTGATTTTTCTCTGTAAATGCCATATGACACCCCATTGATTTAAAGGTGTTCCTCCTCTTGTATGCTGATTATATTGAGATGAAAATCAAGATTATCATATTTTGGTGCTGGTGAGAACTTCGCCTTTTACTTACAGGAAGTGTAAGCTGTTGATTTAAAAAATAAATAATAATAATTTCATTTTAACAATCATTTTAGAGAGCAACGTTTCCAGGCAGGAACTTCTTTTAAAGCTGATAGATCTTTGTTTAGCTAAAAGGTATTCCAAAGTGCCGATAATCGTTTTGTTAATAGTTCTGCTCATTTCACAAGAGTTTTGTTTTTACCTGAGTGCTTACCTTTGCTAATTCTGGTGTTCAGCTGAAGTTATCTTTTAGTCAGAACTGTCTAATAATTATTCCTCAAATCAGCTCAGTTCTAACACTACACGGACAAAACTATGAAGAACAGAAAAACTTTATTTTAAAGTTTTGTAGCTTAAAAAGTAAAAACATTAATGCTAAATCACTTCATAAACCATCCAATTAAAATTATCTTGGTGCTAAAACTTGCAGATCAAGTGTGTGCATAAGTTAGGGATTTTTGAATACTGCTATGTTTTTAAATGTATGTGTATAAAAAAAAAAGAAGAAAAAAAATGAGTAGAGTGCTTACACAGCAAATGTAAGATTCAGGATTCAGTTTAAACAGTCTTGAACTGGTTTTCTTTTAATTGTGGTGCCATCATCAAATCAAGTAACATAGTTAATGAACATTAAAGCCAAAAAGAACAAAAGGAAACAAAAGGCCAGTGATGGGTAAGCAGTAGATGCAGTACCAGAAATTAATCTAAGCAGATAAAGCAGATGAAATATCATGGAGCACCTGAAAGAAAGAAACGAAAACAGATTGTCAACAGATCCTTTTTCTTCTCTAAAAGTTTGATACCATTTCTTTGGGGAATAGTTTGCAAATGATATATAGAATATGTGTAATACGACCATAAACAGACAAGTAATTCGCCTCACTTACAATCTGTTCCATGGTCTTTGTTCATCCTAAAGAAAAAAGACAAGGTGCACATCTTGGAAGAGGAGGATGGGGAAATGAATCAGAGCTGTAGTTAATAGAACTGTGTTGGGACATGACAATTGTAATTGTTTGCTGATTTTTCTTTGTGTATATTCCAAGATTTCTATTAACTCCTGCTTTTCAGTGTCTTTGTGGAATGTTTGTTCATACATAATAACACAGGTAATTAGCAAACAATAAAGACAATCTGTGGAAAACTGTGTTGTATATATTAAAACCACTTTTTTTGTTCAGATATAGAAATATTTAAAGAAATCTTGCTGTGGCACAGGTAGAAAAGTATTCCTCCCCTGCTTTTTTTGCTTGGGCTTTGTTAGATCTATTTGAGTATCAATAAACAAGCTGGATTAAAGAGAAACCTGTAGTGGCAAAAATTATATGTTGGAAGTACTAACTGGAATACTCAGTGCTTCTTACACTCTGTCACCAAACACACACCGCCCTCAGGACTGTGACAGAGTTGTACTTAGTCTTTTATGGCTACAGCTGCCTTCTGTTTATTGGTAAAGTCAAATCTTTATTGCAGATAATAAGTGTTCTGAAGGGAAATATGAAAGCGACACCAAGTAATAAGAAATAGTCTTAGGTAATTAATTCCATTTTAATGTATCTGAAATCATACAGTAAAAAATAGTCCAGTAAGTGACCCCTCACTTACATGCAAAATAAACAACAGTACAGTGGAGTGATAGCATAAATGAGAAGAAAAATACACGTCTTGTTTAGGAGTTACTTGGTCTTGTAAATTTGATTTTTCTGCATATGTGTATACAGAGTGGTAACTGAAGAACGGTCTGAAATGATTGGTACATATGCCAGTTGTTGATTTTTATCCTAAATCAGATTTAGGGACCTGTGCAATAAGAAGAGAAAGTAAGCATGCAATATAGATCTGATCACAGAGATACCTCACTTTGTAAGTGTTTTCCAGGTATATTTAAGCAGCATTTCCAGGTGTGTTCTCACAATTAAACCTACTTCTGTTAGAGATAATGGGAAAATGCAGCTGACTTTTTAAAAATCAATATTCAAATATAAAATATTGGGGTTGGTGCCATTTGAAAAATGTTGACCGTTCATCTGAGTAAGATTCAGAAATAAATTTCTGCTTGACCTCATATTAGAGACTGAAGAAGCTGAAGCACACTTCTGATGTACCAACTGATTGAGTGCATGCATGCATGCTGTGATTTTTGGTTTTTGCTTCCCCTCCCTTAAAAAAATGTCAAATAAGACATAAAATGAAGAAAAAAAATAACGGCACAGGCTTAAAGTATTTCTAAATATTTCTTTAAAGTAACAAAAAATGTTTTATTCCATTTTAATGTCAAACATGGAATCATTGTTCCATGGTTAAATACGAAAAATTCATGAAAAGAAAAAAATAATATCTTAATATTGTTGTTTTGTGCATATGCTTTACAATAAATTATTTAAATAAAATCAGCTGCATGTCTACACATCTTATATACGAGCTCCTCAGCTAACATATTTTAATAAAAAATATTATATATGTTTGTATATTAATCCTTGGGAAAAAAATGTCTTGGTCGTATACTTGCCATAAGCATCCAGTCTACCTAAACCATCTCAGGGTCTGGCTGAGAGTTGCTTAGTACACTGACCTGAAGAAGAAATGTCTTTTTGCAACATTGAAAAATCAATGTAAAATGTCTTATCTTCTTTGGTCTGACACACAATTAAAACCACTCTCTGAATAAAAGACTTTGTCTATGAGAGTTATCTTGCCTCTGCTTGGATTCAGATTTTATTTTTTTTTCATTTTTTGACGTATCTTCCATATTATGTTTTCAGCTTTGGTCCTGTACTCTGATATCTCAAAATATTGAGACAATGTGGTTTAATAATATATTTTATTCTGCTGGAAGTATTCCTGAAAAGATGCAGTTGGGGAACTGAGAGATACTAAGGATTGGTAAATCTTCATTGGTTTTCCTCACTATTACTCCTTCATTTCTGTCCCTACCTGAGTGACCTCTCAAGGTCTACCTTTGAAGTATTATTGCCACTTATCACAGATTCATAGCAAATAAAGCTGGAAGGGGACTAGAAAGATTATTCAGTTCTTCCTCCTACCCCAAGGCAGGACCAGCTGTACCTAAATCATCTCTGACAGATGTTTGTCTATCCTGTTTTTAAAAACCTCCAGTATGAGGATTCCAGAAATTCCCTAGGCAGTCTATTCATTTAATTCACTGCCCTTAAAGTGAGAGCTATTATTTCTTCTTTTTTGTCTTTTCTTATGTCTAAACTCAATGTTCCATATTGTAGTTTACAGCATTATCCTCTGTCGCATCTTTACCGACCACAGACAACAACCATTCGTCTTTCTCTTGGAAGCCACTTTTAATGTATTTTAGTATTAGTACTAGGTTTTCTCTGTCTCCTTTTCTTATGATTGAACGAGAGTCTTAGAATTTATCTTCCTACATTTATACATCCTCATTTCCTTCCTTCCTTCCTTCCTTCCTTCCTTCCTTCCTTCCTTCCTTCCTTCCTTCCTTCCTTCCTTCCTTCCTTCCTTCCTTCCTTCCTTCCTTCCTTCCTTCCTTCCTTCCTTCCTTCCTTCCTTCCCTTCCACTTCTTGCCACTAACTTGTTATTTACTAAATCTTATGATTTGGATCCAGAATATCCACATGGGGCAATAATTACATGAAATAATTATTTGTTGAAATTTTATGTGGTCAGTGCAGGACTTATCCTACAGTGAATGCCTACCTCCCCTACATGGCCAGTGGAAAGGCCAGCAGCTGGCTTCCTGAAGGAGATCCTCAGTTAAGATCCTGAATTTGACCTGAATTAGATACAGTAGGTCTTTTGGAGGAGCAACAAACAATGGTGACTGAAGGAGGAAGACGGAATCTGTAGAATTAAGAGGAAATAACAACTGGTAACCAATCACGTAAACACAATACTCTGCATCTGGAGTCCTGAGAAATCATTGTCTTCCTTGACATTAATATCTCAGCAATCTAATTAATGTATTGAAGAACTGAGGCGAGAAGATCTATCAGTGAAATCATGACACTACTAGAAGAATTCTGCTAGCTGCAAGGAAAGGTCTGAAGCTTTAGTTCAGTTCCTGAACTTACACTTAGACAGATGCACTGAGTGCAGAGTCTGCTCAATAAAGTGACACTGTGTGTTTGCTCCGGGACAAACATAGGGGTTCCTGGATTATTTGCAGCCTAATATTTGGCCCATGGTCTTTTGGGGTGGTTTTTTTTGTGGTGATGTAGCTTCAAAAAAAACATTGAATGCCTCTTTTTTATTTCTTTTTATTTTTTAATGAAACTCGCATAAAAACCAATGGAATTCAATAATTTCTGAATAACCATTAAGATGTTGCTCACATTTCAGATGGTTCTACTTTGTTTTGAGCATATTAGACTGAGTTCTTTTGATATGTTTAATTTTTGCAATTTAAGCTTTCTGAACTCACAGTGAGGTATTTCTAGAAAGTTAATTAGCCTGTGCAAATTCACTAACATCTGTTTTCTACTTTAAAATAATTGAAATTGTCTTTTATTGCATGGTTAAAAAAATTAAATCATTAGTCAATTTTTATGGAATAAAAATGGCCCAGGCTGTGTCAGAGACTTCAGACAGGCATGATCAACTTTATTGAGGCTGCTGATTGGAAGAAAAAAAAACAAAATAAAAGGGTTAATTTTACTAAATTGTGCAATATCTTAAAGACCTGATAGCTACCTTGAAAGATAAAATACCGGCAGGCAATATGCTCCCATCTATCCCTGTAAAATAAATTATCAGTCTTGGAGTAAATAAGCCCAGGGCAGATGATGTTACTACATTTTAAATATTGACCTTGTACAAATTAGGTCATAATCTTGTTACCAGACTGATACAGAAGGAGGTGGACAGCTGGAAGATGAGGAGACAGTAACATTTTCAATAACTAAACCCAAGACTTTTCATTACCATAATCAGAATGTGTTTGGTCTGATTTCATCCCATTTGACTGCACACACAAAAGTGGAAAATGTACTATACCTATACTCTCTCTGTAAACCAAGGAAATCAGGAGACTTGAGAAGATCATTTGAATTCCATATGTGCTATAAACCTTTTTTTTTCTGCTCTGGGCGTTCTAGTGAAGTGACTAAGGAAAGGTGGGATAAACCTGGAACTCCGTGCATAGGCCTGAGTTGATATAAATGCCCTACTAACCACCCAGGTATGTAGCAGTGAAGTCCATGAAGTCTGTCATAATCCAACAGGTTAGGGATGGGAATCTAGGGGGTACAGTAGCTTTTTCTCATTATTTGCAATTGAGTCCATGTATTCTTCCCATATTAGAAAGTTTTCCTTGAAAGAACAAACATCAAACCTAGGCATCTAGAGATCTGCAGTAAGGGTAGCAAAATTCAGTATGGCTGTGTTTTCTTTAGCAATATGTTTTATTTTAGCATGGCATCTCTTAATAGACAATTTTTTTAGCAAAAACGTGCTTTTATGGCAAATTCCCCTTAATCTCTCCAATTTCTGAATAATCTTTCTCAAGGACTTTGATGTAATATAGGGATATCTATGCATTTTTATATACATTTTACAAGGTATCTTATAATTTCCTAAGAATCCTTTCACACAGTACTTACCATCTGTGTAGAGACTCCTACCAATGACAGCAAAATATTCATGTGAAATATATGAAGACATATTCAGAAGTGGAAATCCGTAACACCCTAGCAATAAACACTGCTGACCCCTGAAAAGTATTTTTGAGGACCTTACTGCAAAATAAACACTTGTGTTCCTATATAATTGCAGCATGAAAGTTTATAGGCACAAGCAGATGGAAAATATTCCTGAGAATATAGATATGATTGTGCCAGTCAATATTCGAAAGCAAAATGACTATCGATTTTTTATGATAATCATCACAGAACAGTAGCAGTGCTTGCTTGCACCCCTCCATGTAGTTGCTGCTAGAGGCTGCCTATCTCGCTGCCATAGTCCCCTGTTCCATCCTGTTCCCTGCTTGCTGAGAAGAAGTAGCAGCAAGGCCATATATAAGCAACCCCAATAACCTATACTATCAGGCAATCATTTGCAGCAGCGATCCACCCAGGCAGCCAAGTGAAGAACATAACATAATCCCTCTGCCACCTGTGCCGCACTGAAGTGCAAAGTCTGCATAGTCCCTATGAATCCTTCATGGAATCTGTCACCTGTTTGGCTCACTGATGGATTGATAGCTGTTTGCACTTCATGGCTTAGAAACTTTAAAATGTAAACATCTGGAATTTCTTGACAGGTGATTTTTTTCCTTACTTGCAAAGCACTTGGGAATACTTCAGTTAACTAATAACTTTAAGTGGGAAGCCAGATAAATAACAACCTGTATATTAAAATACTTCATCAAGAAGTGCATGAAGTTAAATGACAGCCTTCCTAACTTCAGTCCCTATTATTATCCAGCTTATAGGTTAAACCCTGGAGACTGTCAGAGGATGCAATAAGATAGACACTTCTCCAGCCTTTCTGTTGCCATTCAGTCAGTTTGGCGCTGGGCACCAGCTGCCCCAAGATCAACTTCCAGAGAGTAGAGTAGATCAGCAGATATTCGCTGCAAGTAGCAAAGCCTCAACATCATGCCACCTCTGGTCAGTTGTCTGAAATTATGTCTACTGTGGCCATAAACCTTATAGCGATGTTTCAGGGACACCACCAGCTCAGTCAGCCTTACCAAGACTTTGGCAAGAATCCATAAACTCCATATCGATATAAATTGATGGAATTTGAAATAAAATTTGGTGAAGGAAGGTGAAGATGTAATATATAGAATGACTTTATTTGGATTCCTTTTGAGCCTGTTGATGATCATCTATCTTTGTGGAAGAAATACACCAGTGTATGACATAGATTGTGTTACCATTTCTGCTTTTTTGCTCTAGTGGTTCTTCACTCCTACTTGAAAACTGAATCGCAGTTTTCAGCTCTCTCCTCTGGAAATAGGCAGGAATCAAAAGACCATTATCAAAGAAAAATATATTCTCTGTTTAATATTCTATTTTTGATAACTCCAAATTAAACAAAAAATAAATTTTGCTTTTGCTGACATTCTTTTAGGATAGATGAGCACTAATACGACCTTACGTGGCACTCCAAATTATAGAGACGAGAACTTACATTTCTCAAGAATGCACCTTCGCCAGTTCTTGATGGGATCTGAAAAACATGTTACTATCACTCTGTGTCAAAGGAAAACAAACTTAAACTTCTAATGGTTATGCATCACTTGGCAGTGATCACTGATGCATGGTCCTGTTGATCATGATCTATGTTCATTCTTAAAATCTGATTGTTTGCTCTGGGAAGGTTAAATAACATCAGATTTTGGTATCAGCAGATTATGTAGTGGAAGTTCCAGAAGGGCAAACTGCAAAGATTTTGGCAGTGATTGCCACCGTGAGGAGTTTCTTTAGGTAAGGACCTAAGAATTCTTTTGATTCAAAGAGAAATCTGGTGTTTTGTTTTTCACCTTTATAGAAGAACTGGGGGAGGCTCAAATTAGACATCAGGAAAAATTTCTTCACCAAAAGGGTTATCAGGCACTGGGACAGCTGCCCAGAGAAGTGGTTGAGTCACCGTCCCTGGGGGTATTTAGAAGACGGACAGAAGAGGTTCTCAGGGATGTGGTTTAGTAGTGGACAGGTACAGTTGGACTTGATGATCTGAAAGGTCTTTTCCAACCAAACAAGTCTATGATTCTATGAATTGACATCAGCTTCCAAAAGGCATACTGAATTTCAGTACAGCTAAGAGTCATGAACTTAAACTCACTGTAACTCATTCACCACAATTCTTAATCAGTGTCACCACCTGAAATTTCAATAGAGAAGACAAACAGGTGTCGGGAGATTATGTAAGTGATTAAGGAACGTGACTATTCTTGACTTTCGCATAGGCTTGTGTTCCTGAATTGTTATTCTGCTTTTAAAAATCTTTAGCCTCTCCCTTGTTTTTGCTATTCTGTGTCCTTATTGCTGAAACCATTTATTTTAAATCCCAATAGTATTAATCAAGCAGTTTGCAGAAGTAACTGCAGTATGACTGTTTTACCATTGAAACTAATAGCATTCTTTACTCAAAGCAAATGATTGTGTACTAATTTCTTAGGGCAAGAAAAAAGGATGAAAACAAAATTATCCCAAAACAGAGTAGTATCTTAAAACTGTATATAATACCCTTAAAATTTTGTAAATTATGACTTTATTCACTTTGGAAGGAAATATATCTTCACCAGTGAAGCTGCAAAATGTAAAACTAAGACTATAATAGCTACTTACCCACCCTTTCACTCCTACACATGGTATTTAGAAATACTAGAAACCGAAATTTCTGCCTCTTCTGTGGAATGGAGAAGTACATTTTCCTCAATTCCGATACCTGCAAAGATGATTTATCAAACTCATTCTTCGTGTGATATTATAAAATCAGATAGCATGTTGAACTGATTACCATAATACTTCAAAGTTTGTTTTCCTGAGTGTAGCAGATGCATATCATGAGCTGTTTAAATATCAAAAAGCATTGCTTGTGGATATGTTATTTCACTCCCATACCTGTGTTTCCTTCTTAATGACAAAATATGCATTTTTCATAGAAAGTTTTGCTGATAAAACTACTTTAAATGATCTAATTGTTTTAAAAGCATTTATCAACAGATATCATTAGAAAAGTATTTTAATCACTATAGTTTATGTAGACTAAATGTAAGCATTTATTAATATAAGCTTAGCGCTCATTATAAATTTGCACAGAAAATGATAAAATATTATGTATGAAATGAATCATTAGCATGGACCATTAAGTCCTCTATTTTCCTTTAATTGAATTTGTCAGTAGTACCCTCTTTAACTGAAAACCAGTCATAACCACAAAATTAAATAATAATTAAAGAAACAACTATTCAAAGAGTTGCTTGGTAGCTAAGGTGCCATTTAACCAAAACAGCAATTTAATGTAAATTGCAGCCCATGTAGATATAGTTCTGAAAATTATACATCCTGTGGTTCATATATGTTTGAATTAGTAAAACATTTTCAACATCACAGTTTAGATGCTCTTATACTGGTTCTGTAAACATAAAGAGAGACTGAATAAATGGGTGAAAATAGGTATAAATAGACCTATGGCAATTAAAGCTAATTAAGACTTTACAGAAATAAACTGTTGGCTGTTCACTAGATTTTTAGAAGCTTAGAAAATGCGCTAACTTACAGGATATGCATTCTGTCACTGTACACAGTCATTCAATAAAGATGTGTTGGATAAGAAAAATAATACTTTGCTCATCTGTGTTTTTTTCTGACTTTACCCACTTATTAAAAGGCAGGTGGAAACTCCTATATGCAGAGTCTTTGTTCCACTACCTGTTTCACAAAAAAACCCACAAATCGCCAATCAAACCCACAAGCAACAACCTCTCCCCTATAAAACTAACCCTAAAACCTGGAAGTTACATCATGTTTGAGAGCAGTGTAGATGTTGTTACGTCTGAATAAGCAACCATGCAACCCATAGGTCCAAGAACCTCCGGTGCATATACATTGATTTGCCCATGCAAATCATTGCTTATCGCTGGTGATCCTCTCACACCCACTACCCTTGGGACAGTATTTTTTTATTCACAAATTGTGTTTTGCACAACCAGCAGGGGAAGGCAAGATTTAAGGAAATAAACTGGGAAAACTTTGTGGAAGCAAGGAATTTTACAAAAGGGAGGGTCGTGGAAGGGTTTGAACAAGAGAGAGAAGCAAGTAATACAAGACATTATGGTTAAGCTGCTATTTTGACTGCTACTTTCAAGTCAATCAAACCATAACATGCATTTGCCACAGGTGTGCACTTTTAAAGGGCTTGCATCAGTTTGTCCATTTTCCCAATGCAAGCCCCTTTTGCCAATTGAGGATATACAGCTGTAGTAAAAATTATTTTGTTTCCATTTCCTAGTAACATAAGCTAACATGAAAGAACAGGGCTGTAAGTAAATGATGTCATAAGTTTCAAAGAGAATGTCTCTTGTTTAAATATTTCAAATAATTACTTGTGTGTTGGGATCAATGAAAGAGATGCACAGCTGGACTGAATGCCCTAAAATTATTTTCAGAAATGCATATGTCATTGTACTTTTCAATTCCTACTTATACAGCTTTTATTCTTCTGCAGAACAATTTACAAAATAACTTACGTCACTGTTATGGTTAAATGTTGAATCTGTTAAGAGCATTGCAGGAAATATTTTCAGAGAGAGGAGCAAATATCTTGATGTATATTCATTTCTTCACCATGATTGTTTTAATTTAGGGGTACAAGCTACACAGTGAAGACTACTAGTCAATACGTGTGCGTACCTTCACACAGGACCTGTTTTGCCAAGCAAGAAACAGTGCAGCCCTGCTGTGGATGCCAGGGGTGTTCAGTTGTGTACCCGCGCTGTGCACCAGCCAGAGTAAAAGGCACGGCCCAGGCCTGTGAGCTTCCCTGGTAAACCTGCACGTGCAAAGCTGTCTGCTAAATAATTGGAGTACGGTTTTCATCAAGATTGCTTACGGGTACTTGGGTGGAGGGCAAAGTACACCACAGATTAATAACCTGTTGATTAGCTGTGCGTATCATCAGTGAATTTCATCAGGTCATTGCTCCTTTTGTACCCTCCGATAGTTCCCAGGTGTGATCTCGCTCGTAGATGATCTAGGCCTACTTGCCTCCATGCAGTCTAGACTTCTATTTTCAAATATGAATATAATGCATGTGAATGTTTGTTTAAAACCCTATACTTGATACTCTTATTTATTTCACCTGCATAAATTGTTAAGAGCATATAGGCTTGAGAATTATTGTTTTCAACTGCATACCAAGACTTCGAGAGGGCAGGAGCCTGCTAATCTGAATTCCTGAGGTACGGGGTGTCATTTGCACAACAGACCCTATATTACTGTATGGTGCGGTGTGATCCATTTTGCAATAGCTGAATTGATTCTATTATCACTTTTTATTATCTATTGCTATCTAATCCCAAAGAAGTATGTAGCTATAACTGTTATTCATAATTACAACTTTGATGAGTTATTTGAATCAATGTATTCCAGAGCACAGGAAAGGTTCCCGCCTCAGGGCTTTGATACTGACAGATCTGGTGCAAAGTGGGTGTTTGGATACAATGCCAAGCGTAATTGGTGCCAGCAATGGAGATTACATGTACTGGCTCTATAGAAGCTTATAGAGTTATGCGATTGTTGAGAACAAGGCCACTTATGGTCAGAGCGCAGCCTTCATGTGAAGGTTATATTATTTGATGTCAGCCTTCACTCTGATTTTTGGAAGTAAGAAGAAACATAGCCCTTATTGCTTTGGTTCTGCACTTCTGTCAAGTTCTTCACTCAAATCAGAGGGTAGATGCTGGCACCATCCTCCAGATTCAGCTGCTCTTCTTCACCAAGTTTCAAATATAGCATCTAGAAATTTTTATTTTGCCTCCTCCAGTAAGGCCATCTGTTCCCATAGCTTTCCCTCAAAACACCTGGCATTATCTTTTTTAGAATTTCTGGACTTTTATGATTTTTTTTATCTTGTTTAGAGGGAAATAAAGATTTGAAATTACACTTTTGAGCAAAGTAATATACGTATTTCTTTTGTTGCATTTCCAATTTGTCATGCAGGAAAGTTGCAGGCCATTCTGGGTTGAATCCAAAAGTCCATTTTACCTATAGTCCTGCCAGGATCCGATGCCTGTTGAAGATGCTTTACAAAGTGAAAAGGAAATGTGTGTTAAAACTGAATGACAACAATTCCTCAAAGCTCAAACACAAGATTGTTTTATTGAAATTGAGCTCTTGGAGGAAATTGTTGGTTTAATTCTCTTACTCCATAGCAAGCAATCTTGACACATTGCAACAAAGTTTTCCAGAAAGCTCATCGTTTTAACACATATATCTTATAATAGTACTTAAATAGCTAAACACCTGGATTTAAAACCACAAATTCTAACCCAGAAACACCCCACAAACTCTTTGTGATTTTGCAGTTGCATGACAAAGATATGAATGTTTGATTGATCTAAGAAGGGATTTGTGGTCTGGAGAACTCAGTGAAATTCCTTGGCCTGTCCTATGCAAAATGTCAGACTAACCTCTGGTGATCACTTCTGGGCTTAAAATAGAATAATTTAAAACAGATCCAGTTTCAGCAATTTCTAAAAGATCTGGTAAGACCTGGTGAATTAACATTTGGAAAGTTA
This sequence comes from Neomorphus geoffroyi, assembly GCA_033558235.1. Classification (NCBI taxonomy): domain Eukaryota; kingdom Metazoa; phylum Chordata; class Aves; order Cuculiformes; family Neomorphidae; genus Neomorphus; species Neomorphus geoffroyi. The sequence continues at coordinate 32,612,768 of JAUMJM010000005.1, read as the reverse complement.
GACCACATTCGTGCTTCAAGTAGTCACAGTTCCTCTTCAGCAGCACTTTTTATGAATGGTGTGAATAACCAGGTATGAATATCGTTTCTTGACCAGCAAATGGATATGCATCCAACACACCTGGACCACACCTGCTCCTCTACAGGCTGTAAATTTTGAAAAGGAAAGACTTGTTGGCTGACAAACTGAAAAGTTTTGGATCCAGTGGCTGTCCCATCACAGGTACCCTTTCAACTTATACTGCGAGTGTATCTGTCTAACGCACAGACTTATTTCAGGGATAACATTTGGGACCAGTGACAAATGCCTGGCTGATCCAGTTGCATAACTTATGCTTAACTACACCGACAACCCCTAAGAAATTATTATAAGCTTGTGTTACAGCACGTCTAAAAAGAGAGAAGATGCTCCAGAGCCAAACCCCATCAAGCCAATGTCTTTAATATACCATTTTGAAGATAAAGCACTGAAGTAATTTATAAACTGTCTGTCACCAGTGGCTGAACACCACCTTCTTTCCAAGCAAGTTGAATTACACTTGAGAAAGTACGTCCTGGCTGAGCACTGAACATCATTCAACTTGCTGAAGTTGGATTTGAAAGTGATATGGGCACAGATGCAGTGTTCAAAGGCCAATCAGCTGTGTCTGACACCATATACCACCAGATGCTTTTAGACAAAATACAGTACATGAGAGAAAATCAATGTATAGTATGATTGATACAATTTTTATCTAAAAATGAACAAAATTCCCCATAACCAGCAGTGATTTCTGTATTGAACACTGCAAGAAGCAGAGCCAATAATGGAGACTGCAGTATGACCTACCATAAGGGAATGTGCTTGAGTTTGTATTATTCAACATCTACATGAGCAACTAAATATCCATTCTTATAGCAGAAATTTTGCTGCTGCGAGCAACGCATGTATTCCTGTCCAGATTAGGGGCTTCACTTGAGTCCTAGCCATATTTGTCTCCATGCTCTTTAGGTGTTCAGATTATACTGTCAAAACCCAATTACACACCAGTCCGACAAAACAACAAGTGAGTCTGGTTTTTCTGTAGTCCAGTAAACTTAGTGTAATTCAGAATAAAGTATAAGGTGCACACTGTTGCAATTCTGCTAGTTCTGCTCACGTGTAGAAAATTAAAAATATAAAGTCGGTGCCTAAAATAGTATATTGAAGAAGCTCATGAATTCTAAACAGAAGCTAACCTAAACCATCATGAACGACTACACTTGTCCTCTCCAAGGGCTTAATATTAAAAGAAGAAAGATCATTCATGTAGAGGCAGTATTAAGAGAAAGTTGCTATTGGATTACTTCATGCCTTAGAGTTGCTGAGTAGAACAAACTGCTTGGGCTGTCTGGGATCACCTCACTGAAAACCACAAGTACTGTTGTGAATAAAGTGGAATCCATCTGAAGACTGAAGGCTGAGGTTCCGAATGCTGGCATATGTCGCAGCTGTTGGCCAGCTGCTGTAAGATTTCTGACTACAAAGGAACCATATAATAAATCATCAAGGGTTCTGCATCCCATTCAGTTTGTTTAGCAAAAAAAGGGAAAATGAGCACTGCCTTTTTCAAATACCTACTTGAGAGTTCAAGAGTAGATTGACCAGCCTGGACATGTTTGAGTTATGTTCAAAACCTGCTGAACACAATGCATAGACATGCCAATGTGGGAAATCACAGACCAAAAAATATCTTAATGTACCATGGGTAGTAACTCTTTTGTGCACCAAGTCATAATATGTAAATGATTTTTGAAAAACACACAGTCACCCTAGAAGGACATGGGAAAGAAAGAGAAGATCCTTGATGTTCAGAAGGTTTAGCTTAAATTAAGTTATTTCTCTGTTCCCACGTGCTATAACATTTCAGTTAGCTTGCATGTCCATGTTTCAAGTAAGAAGTATAAAAAGATTTTCCAAAGTTCGTGTAAATCAACATCAACAAAAATTGTGCTGTCATGTATTAGATTAGGACTTTCAACAGCAAATTCAGGTTTTCTTTTTGAAAAAAAATTCTGGGACATATCCATAACTTAATCAGAGGTACAATAGTATGATTTGTAAAATGTCTTTTGGCTCACAGATCATACCATTTCCCTATTTCAGGTGGATAATGTTGATTTTTTTACTTGATTTGTCTTTTAAAAATGAGCTTGTTATTTCAGAGTGAGTTCAGATTATTTAGGTCCAATTATGTTTTTATCTGTCTCTGCATATCATGATTTTGCAAATATATAACACTCCATTTTCCAAATTCATGATGGCCCTCATTCTATCTATGAGGTAAATTAATAATTTATTTTATGATATTATATAATAATGCCAATTATCCAAAGAAGATTAGTAGGGACAATGACAGGCAGTCATTGCAGTAAATTTTTTGTGAGTTTACCTGTTTGAAAAAAAAACAACACAAAATCCCAAAGTTATTCGGTCTTATGAATTATTTGCTTGCATTTTTGTCAACAAAACAGCATGTCAGCATAAATTCCTACTAATTTTATATATTTGATCTTAAAATTTGATAATATTAATTAAACTCATTTGTTATATTTCTTCCATTTGTTTTTGCCTTTCCTATCCTGAAGACTGCCAGCAGGGTTAGATTTACAGAGGGTACTTTCAATGCATAGTGTTATGCGACATGTTTATTACAGTAGTTTGCAAAAGGTCTTATCAAGAGCAACCCACAATATTAGAAGTTGTACAAGGCCAGATTAGATGCTGTGTGACCCTCAGAGTTCCACAAAGGGCAGAGCAACAAATAATGGGTCAAATAGTTGATGTTGAGATCAAAGAGGGAAGAAATCTCTGCAATGAAGGAGATGAAGTAGGAGCATTACTTGGTAAAGAACATATCAAATAATAAGTTCTTTAAAAAACAGAGAAGAGTTCATCTAGAACTGGAAAGGGAATGAGAGGTCAGGCGAAGTTAAAGAGTCAGAGAGGCTATCAGCATGGAAACTGAAGTAATCAAAGACTGCAATTTGGCAGAATGTTACAGAAAAAAAGGAAGTTGAAATCACTTGCAAATTTATCAGCTGTGATTTCACTTTGTGGAGATAAAGTCTTATTCGCCATCATTATATGGAGAACAAAGGACATTTAACAACTCACATTCTACACTGCATATTCCAGCTGATTTTACAGGACTTGATAAAGTAGATCTTGTACTTGAAAGCCGTTTAGATTCAGTAATGGATTAACCATCACTAACAGCCAAACTCCCACCCAGCTGCTCACCCATTTTCCCACCTTAGTAAGATGAGGGGAAAGAAAAAGAAAATCCACAAATAAGAATATTTGTGGGCTGAGGTAAAGATGGGGAGATGGTTTGCCAATCACCATTGTGGACAAAACAGATTTATCTTGGGAAAAAATAATTTATTGCCAGTAAAAATGGATTTGGGTAGTGAGAAACAAACAAAAATGACAAACATAAAACTGCTCCAGTATGGACTCTCCATGGGGCCCCTGTCCTTCATGAAATATGCATTGGCTCCACCATGGAGAACTTCCTTCTCCTGCTCTGACCTTGGTGTACGCTCTGCTGTTTCTCCCTCTTGGGTTTTGCTTGTTTTCTCTCCTCCTCTGCCTGTCCATCATATTTGTAATTTCTTAAATATGTTTTCCCGCAAACAACATCAGTTTGCTTAGCTTAGCTGTGTGCTACCATGGATCTATTTGAGCTGCATGGCACCAACTGTGTACAACACGGGGTAACCTTTTGTCTCGTCTCACAGAGGCCAGCCCTGTAGTTCCCCACAGCTGATACCTGGTCACCTGCACCAGATATGGCTTTATACTGTGGTGTAATACTCCTCTTTCATTGGAGGCACAGATATCTGAAGGACTGAAATAGTTAATGAGTCTCTGGGCTAATGAAGGATCTTTTAACTCTTGCTCACAGTTGAACTACTGTAAAAATGTTGAAAGTATTCAGAATTGTAGTAATAGTGAGAAACTGTCACCCCCCACATAGATAATCCATGGGGCATCAACTGAATTTCAATAAATTAAAATACAAGAAACCAAAACTGTCATACTGTAAATTAAGAAAAAAATCACAAAACGTAGGGTTAGACAAAGCTTTGCTTGATTTTTCCATGCTTTTGCAAGCTACTGGGCCAGAGGTGGAAAGCCCATACCTGGAAAAGAGAGCAGAAAGGAGCAGAAAGGACCTAAATGTCAAAATCCTCCACCTTTGCTCTCACAGATCTTCCTGGGCATCAGTGCCGATCCTGTAAATGATGACTAATGTGTCCCAATAACTAATTTCTGTGTCCTTGAGACAGAGGGAGTTAAGTGGGGGAAATTCTGACACAGCGACCTTCCTCTAAGTCAGGGGTGTCAAACTCATTTTTCGCTGGGGCTGCATCAGCCTGCTCCTGCAGTGTAACGCGCGTCACACGCTGCACCTGTGACTGGCGTGCTGACAGGAGTGTAGGAACAAGGAGCTTGGAGCTGCCTTTGTGTAGAAACAAGGCGCTAGGCTGGATAAAACAATGTGGAGGGCTGTAACTGACCCACGGGCTTTGTATTTGCCACCCATGTTCTAAGTCATATCACACTCAAATTTTCATAGAATCATAGAATCATAGAATTATCGTAGAATCATAAGGTTGGAAGAGACCTCTGAGATCACCGAGTCCAACCGTGCCTGTCTCCCTACTAAATCATGTCCCTCAGAAACTCCTCCACCTGTTTTTTTAACACCTCCAGGGATGGTGACTCCACCACCTCCCTGGGCAGCTGTTCCAATCACTGACCACCCTTTCAGTGAAGAAATTCTTCCTAATGTCCAGTCTTTTATCCCAAGGAGGTGCAGGTCACACATTTTCCCATTCAGTCTCTTCTTGCCTGTTATCAGGACTCTAACTACAGGTCTCAAATTGCCATAAGGATTTGTTCTAAAAGAAAGAATTGGCCTGACTAACAATTAAAAGGAAGCAAAATCATCGATAAAACTCGAAATGTATTTTGCAAAAAAAATAGATCCTGTATTCTTTAAAATACAAAAAAAAAAAAAATAATCCATGCAGATTCAGAGCAAGGAGGTGAAATGGAGGCAGCAGCAGAATTTACTGGAATTGTATAATTGCAATTATTATTACTCTGTGATGGGAACACAGACTGTAGAAGCGAGGAATAATTTTGCACCTCGCTTGTGACTAGCCATTTGCTGGTTTCAACTCCCACAGCACTGCAGTAGGAGACGTCTTGGTGTTTCCTTGAGGAACAGCAAGGTTGAGATCTTCCTTAAATGCTGAAAGAATTTGCTGTGGAATTACCTAATCCTTATCCAGTGTAAAAACAGAATAACAGTACAATACAGTATTTGTTATTTTGAGTAAAAGCATATCAAAAACCTCAACAAGTAAGAATTTATGTCCATTTTTTTATGGATAATCAATGTATTAATATAGTAAACCTAAACCTCTTTTAATATAATTCCTCAATGTGTGTTTAACTTTGGTCTTTACTTAAAATGTTCATAATATATGTCATGATAAGTTATGCAATAACTTTGTAAATGTCAAGATCTTGATGGAAAATAAGGCTTTCATTATTTATTCAAATCCAGCAGCACTCACAACTTGATTTGCCTTTCTTAGTTGCAGATTTAACACAGAAATGTCTAAATTAAAAGCATTGTTGCTTTGTTTGTTTTTTTTTCCTAAAGCAGTGGAGAGGCTAAAAGTCTGTAAACAATAATCACGCAGCCTGACAAAGAGCTGAGTCACCTGACATTTTTCTTTCTTCTTCTCTGTTTTCTGTCTGTAACAAGACCTAAGGGCTGTGTTTCTAACTTAATCCCATGGATGGATGGATGGATATGAGATAGTCTGCATAGTTGTACTTATTATTTCATGTATTGTTTCTGCTTCCTTTTGGATAAAGAAGCATGAGCTCATGAGGATGTTTCTTCCTGGAATTTTCTAGGATGTTGGAATTAGGATAGAAATCTCCTTTTCTCAGAAGGATATCACATGAGGGTCTTTCATTGATTTCACCTGGTATCTGAAAATTGATTAAAAGTAATAGCATTCTGGGCGTTAGCAACAGTGAATGTAAATTCTTCATTGACTGAGTTCACTAAGTATTTTAGAAGTCAGGATAGTTGAGCACAGACAGAAAGAAACCGCTACTGAACAGTCTGGCAAGCAGACGTGAACAGCATGCAAAGCACAGCGGAGTAATGTTTGCTAGTGGCACAGTTATTATGTGTAATATCCTACTCAGAGTGAAGCGTTCTTGCACAGGAAAGCCTTGGTGATTCATATATGGTTGTGAATGAGTTTCTAATAATGCTTACACATTCTCTGGAATTTGCAAAGGAATTCTGGCATTGTTCATTAATAAAAACAAATATATTCCTTGTACTCCTTGCCCAGCACAAAACAAAACTCTTTCTACTATTATTAAAAGAGCCCATAATGAAATTACTTATTTGAGGTGGGTAGTAGAATTAGTAACACAACAAAGTACAGGCAAATATAGATGAGCATTGAGCTAGGAAACTAATTTTAATAAAATAATGAATTGCATTCCTCACAAGGAAAAAAAGAAAAAAGAAGTCAACAGTGGAAAAGCGTTGATTAGATCTGGCCAAAAAATCAGGGCTTCCCTGCTTTGCATGATTTATACATCTGGCTTCTGCTTGATTTATATATTTATTTTTAGACCAAACTCTTTAAAAACTCAACCAATTTGAAGAAAAATTGAAGCAGAAACATCAAATCTTTATGGTTTTCAAACAAAGAGTTTTAGATCCCAGAACTCTTCAAGGAGATTGACACTCTTGTCAATCCCCAGCAACTATAGCACAGGAATATTAATATCCCCAGCTGGAAGGTCTTTCAAGCTTCCAGCATCTTGTCATGTGGACTATCGCACAGGTACAAGTGAGATGACTTTGCCCCGAAACACAATTTTGAAACAGGAAAACTAGGAGCTCTGGAAACCTTGGCTGAGATGCTGGGAACCAAGCCATAGGTACAATCCAGAGTCACAGGGCTTTCAGGCTCTTTCATGCATAGCAGGAAACCTATCTTGAATGTCTGCCCCAGTGCTTCAGACTCTGTGTCTCTGACACTACTGCTGGATAGACATGGAGTCTGGAACAGGAGGGAGGTTGTGAAACCCTGCCAGTTGCAACGCTGCAGGACAGGAATCCAGCTTTTCCAGCTTTTAGGAAGAGCAATGTATTAGCTTCACAGGTAAAGGACAGTATCAACCTTATCAATGGGATTTTATTTTCCAACTTTTGCAGTAATGATCTTTCACCCTTTTTCCTTTTACTGATGTGTTCACAGGGAAAGAAGAAAAATCATAAAGTCAGAATCACAAGAAGTTTTCCCTGGAGCCTTCACTTCTCAGGTTGAAAACCCCCAACTCCCTCAACTTTTCTCCATAAAAGAGCTGTTCCACCCCTTTGATCATTTTTGTGGCCCTCCTCAGGTCCTGCTCCGACAGGTCCATATCTTTTTTGGACATGATGAATTTCTTTGAACTTGAAAACCTTAGAGGTCTTTTACAACCTTAGTGATTCTATGATTCTTGCAGTGGGAACCCCAAAGCTGGATGTGGTACCCCACACAAGGTCTCACACGACCAGAGCAGAGGGACAGAATCACCTCCCTTGGCCTGCTGACCATGCTTCTTGTTATGCAGCCCAAGATACAAATAGATTTCTGGGCCGAAAGCACACATTTCCAGCTCCTATCTAATTTTGATCTACCAATAGCCCCAAGTCTCTGTCCACAGAGGTGCTGTCAATTTGTTTGTCTCACAGTTTGTACTGAAACTGGTGATCACTCCAATGCAGAACCTTGCACTTGGCCTTGTTGAATTTGTTGAAGTTTAAATTGGCCCTCTTCTCAAGCCTGTCAAGGTCCCTTTACATGTCAACCTTCCCTCAACTGTATCACCTTTATATACGTAATTATTCACATTAAGTAAACCTTTTATTTCTCAGATGACTGCAATTTATTTAGTAGACCCATAAAGTTTACCACAAATACTTTTTTTGTCCATAGGTTCATTAAAAGGTGATTATCGTTTTCCATAGATAGCTATAAAGGTGCTGTGTTCTCCTTTAGCAGGGTAGTTTTTCTTCAATGTGATTTTCCTTTACCATATTATCAGTTAATATCCATAAGACTATTCCTTGTTTGCCATGACTCAAATCATTTGCACCACTCATTTCCAAGTCCAATGCTGTTTTCAGGACCTGTGTCTGAACGCAGGGTGGCATGCCTTAAGTCGAATTTGTAAAGAACACTGATAGTGCCATATTACTACTGTGAATTTCATTCCACAAAGTCTGCTTGGTGGTGCTTTCCTGGTCACCATGACAAAACCTTTTCTCATAGCCTGGGCAACAGCACTGGGCATTTCAGTCATGCAAAATGACTGTTCCACGTATCACAAGGAGGCTGTAGCACTTCCCATCAATACTGGTTTTATTGGACTGTATTCTGTTCTCATGAGTCTTACAAGGAGTGGCTGAGGGAGCTGGGGTTGTTTGGCCTAGAGAAAAGGAAGCTGAGGGGTGACCTTATCACTGTCTACAACTGCCTGAAAGGAGGTTGTAGTGAGGTGGGTGCTGGTCTCTTCTCGCAAGTGACAGTGACAGGACGAGGCAATGGCCGCAAGCTGTGCCAGGGGAGGTTTAGGTTGAACAGTAGGAAAAATTTCTTCACTGAAAGGGTGGTCAGGCACTGGTACAGCTGCCCAGGGAGGTGGTGGAGTCACCGTCCCTGGAGGCATTTAAAAGACAGGTAGGTGAATTTTTCAGGGATATGTTTTCGTAGTAGACAGGTATGGTTGCACTCAATGATCTCAAAGGTCCTTTTGAATCAGGCAATTTTATGATTCCTGAATGTCCCAGATGTGCAGCAGCATCTTGAAAATAGCCTGTTTTGTTGTTGGAAAATCTGAAGCTGTCAATAGAGCAGAATTAGAAAGAACACGCTTGTAAATCTACATATTCCTTCAAAGGTTTTAAATTATGTCCAGTATTAACATCTCACATATTGTTGAATGCCTTGGACTAGTGACAGGCCAGTGGAAAGAGCAGATTGGCAGTAGAGCTAGTCAGAAATTCCGCAGTAAAGCAAATGCTGATTTGTTTACTCTAAAAGATTTTGTCTGGGGCCCAGGTGGAACAAACATATGTCAATAGCACAAACTCAGGCCTGGCCTCACCTTTCATTCAGTGACATTCAGTGATTTCCCGCTGATTTCAGATAATATGTTGCCTAATAATTTGCAGTGACATCTGAGCTTCTTCTAATATGAAAATTACTGATACATAGACAAACATGTCAACTTGCCAAAATCTCTCATGGTTTGTTCATTTATTCTGCAGAAAAAAAGAAATATCTTTACATCTTTTTCTCCATGTAATTCTTTGGGGGGAAATTCCATTGTACTACTGTTGGCAAAAAGTTGAAAATTATGTTAAATTTTACTTACTTGTCTATTATGTGCCAAGTAATGTTTATGTGTCTAACTGCATCGGAACTTTTCAAAGTGATGTAAGAGATACTTTAAAAGACCAAGATTATTGTATCATGAGCTAATAATTAGGCAGTATGAACTGGTTCTGGCCAATTAGGCTGGAAGTGTTTTCAATTTCTAAGCCAATAGAATCTATCTATAGCATTCCATAATAAAACAAATTAATTAATTTAATTAACATAACATCGATTCTAATGTGAAACATGATTTCGAGAGTGTAAGTACACTTGCCAAATGGTGTCTTTTACCAATAACATCTCATTCAACCGGTTGGCCAGATTATTCATACGGCTTTACACTTTCCTACTTGCTGGCGAGCTACGGTCATGCTTGGTTGCTTTGAAACTTCTGCTATATGGAGAGGTTGCCATTCAATTATAGGAGAACTCTGGTGTCGTGTCTACTTTTCTGTGGCATTTTTAAGCTTTTCATGTAAGACAAAAGCAAATGTTTTATATTTAACTGTCTTTGAAGAAAAAATGCCAGAAAGGTAACAACGCTCCTGCCGTTAAAATCTAATGAAACATCATAGACTCATCTTTACAGGTACTTGGACCCAGGGGCTTACAAGCATGAACATGAATGAATTTGCTCAACCCTTGACTCATGGGGTAAATCTATCCAGAGACATCAGACCACTAAAATGAATCTGCAGGAGGAAAAGGTCTACGAGGTCACTGCAGCAGTTCAAAGCGGGCTGGTGCCAGTGCCAGTATGCTTACACAGAACCCAGAAATTACACAGATACAAAAATGTTATTATTTTCACTTGCAAATACTCCATGATTTAAATTCATTATCAAACAGACACTCTTCTAAAGCTTTTTTCTTGTGAATTTGTCCCAGGTGCCTAATTTCAGTCATCAAATATACCATACTAAGTATTTATATAAATATATCATAAAATAATCAAATATGATGAGCTATTCCCTTTGTTCCTTTATGCTGATACACTTTTCACAAAAATATTTAATATGCTTCTGAAAATAACGATGCCAGTGATAAAGCTAGTTTGCAGTTTCATAGATAATTTATGGAAGATATAAAAAATAAACCAAATTGTCATAACAACACGACAATGTGAACATTCATGTTTACATAGTGTCCACATACAATACAAATACTGAATATTAATATGAAATGAGAACTTATAAAAATTTTGCAATAAACATAATGTAGAAAAAAAATAACAACTTGATACAATCTCTGTTTATATCGTAACCTATAAACAGATTTTACTTTATGAATGGCTTTGACATTTCCCTTAATGTGTATTGTTTTACATCTTTAATCACAAATCTTGGTGTATTTTAAATTTAAATGAGATCATATCTATCCTGTTATGCTTTTCAGATAAACAGTCACTTTAATTCAAGATTAGGGAAGAAAGTCCGTAGACAGAGTTTAACATGTACTTGGCACATATTCATCTCAAGGGGTGTAAGTAGCAAAAAATGTCCGGATCAGATTCTGCCACTTCTCTTATCAGAAGGTAGCGATTTGTTTGTTCAGTTGGCTTGCAGCAAACAGACACTCAGTTATTTGCCCAGATATAGGCATTTATTGCTGTGTTGAGGTACTCTGAGGCATTATCTAGTGGCAGGCAGGTGGTATGCAGGAGATGTGGGAGATGCACAACTTCATGACATTCTTCTAGAGCAGCAGCTATGACCACAACACAATAGGGTATCTCAAATGACACTTGACGTTTACTTTTACGCAACCAGATCATACCTATATTGACACCCAGTAATGTATCTCTTCCGAGATCAGCCTTTGCACAGAATCATTGCCTCAAAGGGACGACAGAGGATGCAGTGTCTGTCAGCTAATTTGTTCATTCTGGTGACATCTTCTCTGTGGTTCATTGTTACCTAGAGTAACTGAACGAATCATGAGGCCTGCGCCTTTCTACCATGCTAATACCCCGAGAGTGTTTTAGTTGTAATTATAATACTCGAACTGTGTTGATTTCAATAGGCTATTAATTACATTACTAGCAAATGGGAATGAGGTTTGAGGTTTTCATTTTCCTAGCAGCTTCAAAACCCACTTGTTGTATTGTCTTTTCCCAAGCAAAGTCCCTAGGCATGTTGAACTGCAGGTTTAGGTAGTAAATCAGAGATGACACAGGCCACTGGTTGCCTATATGCATCGCTAAACTTGAAGCTGTGAATGAAAATGTGAACGTTGTCCATTACTAGGTAACAACTCATGGTTCCTCCTCAAAGGCTGGAGAGAAGCGAAATGTCACATTCCTTCATGGCAGAATTGTTCTTGGGTGTCTCCATCTCTATCTCTCTATTTCCTTCTATAAAAGTGAAGGTGTGAAGTACTGTTTAAGAGGTTAGGCATTTTTATTGTTACTACCAGGAATGTGAATATTGGAATTTTTGAAATATAAATATTACAGCTGGATGTTGTAACCCATGTCTTCTAAGATGCATAGTACACATAATGGTTTTTCATCACTTGGTTGGTAGATCATCTACCTATTACTATGGCTGAGGGAATCATAAACATTAAGTGTTTTGTGTAATGTTAAAACTTGAAATATCATTCAAATACCATTATCCTCCAAAAATATTGTAGAGGAAAAATGACTGAATTCAGTTATACAGCAAAAGGTCCCCTGCTACTTAATTCTGTACTAGTTGAATCTTTTACTGTGTAGTGTCTGGTATGCTTTTTTCCAAGGACAAATCTTCTGCAACTTTTCTCAAAGAGAGAAAAGGTATTTTTTACTTTTGATAATCAATTTCTATGCCTGATTTTTATCTTGCTTTTAACCTAAGTGACGTTGTTGTTCAGAGCTTATTACTTTTACCATCAGTACGTAAAGTCGTAATAGTTATTTTTATTTATTTATTGTAAATACTGTCTGTGTCATGCACTATTCATATCTATTTTAGAAAGCCTGGGCAAAAACGTACATGATTTAATTTTCCTTCTAATTTACAGAGGCTTTCTAAAGGCTGAAAAACTTTCAGGTGCAAATCAGAATACCCACAGCAGTCTTCAGCTTATTTCTGTCTTGGCAAGTTTGAACAGACCCATGGTAATCAATTCAAAAGGTATTAGAGCCGTTATTGGTCGTAATTATCATGACACCTGGGTCCAGACTAGTGAAATAATTATTAAAGGCATCACCAGTGTGCAAAGGTTTCATTAATCATTGATTTTATATCAGTAAGTGCTTAACACATTTTGTGACTCCTAATATGAAGCTGAGTGTGTTTCACTTACATGAATATGAAGAATAAGAATGATAATTAAAAACCCCTTGTTATCATAGAGGCTAATCAGGAGTAAAGAATTAAGATAAAGAGACCATCATCCTTCTTAGCACTTCAGGGTTCAAAATGTTTAGAAAACATCAGTGTTATGTATTGAAATAGTTTCTTGCCAAATAAAATACATGCAACAGGATTTATAGCGAGAGATTAAGGAAGAGGTCTTGGAGTTTCCTTTTTCTTAATGCTATATGTGTGCTTGATTCTTTTCATTTCTTTTTTGCAGCTGTGACCCTGAACATCTGAAACTTAGCACACACTTATCGCTATTCCTTCTTATTGCCCTTACCACAGGGTTAGAGAAGGATAGTAGCAATGTGAGGTTTTTACCACATTCTCTCCTTCTGTAATGCCATCAGATTTGGTTTTAGACACCATTGTAAGGGTTTTTGCTCCAGGGTAGCTTGTCTTTCTGCACTGAGTGATTAGAAAAATTGGTTTTCAAGTTGAGCATCGAATGCTAAATGGTATGAATAATCCCTTCTTCCTTTCTGCCTCCCTCATATATGATTTTGTTCAATACGTTACTGCATATGCTGTGTTTGGCCTAAAACCGATGTGTCCATTGATCTTCAGTGGTGATGAATGGAATGATGACAATGAATGGGCATCCTACAGAGATTAAAATCATTACACCTGTGGAAGATCAAACCTACATATGTCAGGGAACTGAGGACTTTTAGCACCTGTCTTCTACGCAGTCTTGACACGTAGTGCTACCTGCCTTGAGCAGTGGGTCACAGTCTTTTATTAGTTAACTCCTCTTCCACCCTTTTGATCATTTTGACCTATTATATGTCTAGTTAACACTGGTTTCCTGCAGTTCCTGTAGCAGAGATCAAAAGGTGCATTTCATATCTTACGTGCCTATCAGGATCATCTCTGGAAGCAGCAGTCCTTAAGCCAAACAAGCTGATATGCAGGCCCTTATAGCTCTAGTCACAGATTGTGCATTCTAGTGGATGGCCAAAGGGATAGACCTTTATGAGAATACTAGTTCATACTCCTGATCATTTGCTGTGCATGCAAGACACAAAATGCTTTTCTTTAACAAGGCCTTCCTTTGTCCATATCTACCAAAACGAATGTGAGGCACAGACCTAAACCTCAGCTGGTTTGATATCACTGATTTAAGAGAGCAAATCTAAGATTTAGGTTAAAAAATCTTCCGAGTAAGTTATAATGCCAAGTAATGAGTCCCTCAAAATCTCTGGCTGGCCGGCACAGAAAAGGTATATAGAACAGATATTGCAGCATTGACTGAAGAAATTCAGCTCTGAGGAAGAAACAGCAGTAGTGATATTGCTGACTTGTAACTATTTTTAATTAAAAGTCTAACTAGAGATTGTAAATTGAAAAAATAAAGAGGAAAAAATGTCTCCAAAATACCTAAATAAAACCCATCCTTATTTTGCATCACCTCAAAGCATGACAGCTCTAGTGCCTTGATATCTCCCACTGTACTTTTTCCTGAAGTCCTTTTCCCTTTGTTTTATTTTCTTATCCATTTTCAGGTGGTTGTTGTTGTTACTTTTCCAGTTAACTTTGCTCCTTTTGCCGTTTTTTTCCTTCAGAGAAGCAATAAGGTGTGGGAGATAAGTAACGGCTGAAGCTGATGATGAGCTGAGTGTCATGGGAGAAAAATGATCCTGCATGTATGAGCTACTTCAGAAGCAAAACACATTAATTGTCAAAATGGAGAATAGGAGAGAGGAAGTATGAGTGAAAGGTGTAGAAAATGTGTGAATCCAAATGACTACACATGTATATCAAACTGGTTAAACTGCATATCTGCCACGGGAAGTGACAGAAGTCCTTACATGAAGAGAAGGCGTGGCCCTTCCAACCATCTCTGAAATCATATCCATCTGCTGTGGTTAATTTTTAACAGTTCATTCATGCTGTCTCTGTACGTATATACACAAATATGCAATATATACATATATGTTTCTATATATACATACACACATATGTATATATATATACATATATTCAAAAATGCCCCTCAAGAGGGAGACAGTGGTCTAGATCCACCTGCTCTTCTGGATTGTATTCCCAGAAGTGTTTTCTCCTCACCATCAATTCTGCTAAATATAGGGTTATCATTTCTCCTGTGTGAAACCATTTTAATCCATAACAAAAGTTCCGTACAGTGTTAATGCAGTGTTTTGATAAGTAATGATATCTCTGATATGAGAGGCAAAAGGGTAAAACTAAGACCTCTTCTTTATGCAAGCAGAAAACTCCTTTTCTCCTCTCCCCATTGTGCTGAATTCAGCTCAGCTGCTGAGAGGGAAGGTGCACTTCAAATTATTTGTCCTAAAAGTTTTTCTAGTATGCCCTTCTCTATTCCACATTTGCATGAGCAGAGTAAATAAAAATAATTCATGGTATTAGAAATAAAGCATGGCTTACTGAAACTAATCAGAAGATAGGACTAAGGATAGAAAGAATTAAATGAGATGATATCTTTATCATATCTTCTTAATAAGTAATCTGCAAATCTAAATAGCTCTTCATTTACTATTATGTACCATGAAAAATGGCAGCAGTATCTACAGTGCATAGGTTGCTAGCTGTAAGTTCATTGAAGCAGAGGGAGGAAATTCAGACAGGCTGTTTAACATATTTAAGATTGTTTGTCTTGAAAACTGAAATATTTTTCTACTTAAAAAAAAATTTAAAAGTAAGAAAAATTTAGAAAAATGTCCCATTAAAATAGCTAAGTTTGGTTGACCCACTAGATAGCAAAACATCCATAATTTTCAAAAATCAATATGCATATGAATTATACCATACAGGATCCAAATCAAAAGAAACTGAAGGAAAATTATAACATTAGAAAAAATATTCAATAGAATAGTTAAAGATTTGACCTAGCCAAAGTGGATATCCAAATGGATATGTCTTTATTTAGAAGTACCAATCTGTAAATGTCAGGATGTGATAGAATACATACTCCCACCAAAACAGAGTTCATAGTGAAGACAAGAATGCCAGTTATGCTTAATATTTCTGCTGAAGAAAGTGACAGAAACCCACTGATACACATTTGCCATAGTAGTGGATTGCACCATGCAAAGGAAAATAAACGCCCATGCCTAAGGAAGATAATTACATTAGACATTATGTTTGAGTGCATCACGTAGGCAAACAGTGAAGCAGTGGGAGTAATACGGTTGGAGAACACCTACAAGGAGAGAGTTTTAGCAACAATGGTACTGTTTGGTTACAAAACAGAATAAGGAGAAGGAAAATGATGAAGCAAGCTTAAACACCTTAGTACTACTATTCTGGTAACTAATATCTTCCTGCATGCAATTTCTGGAAGAAATAATACTAACATTTACAGTTGATTCTGGGACTGAATGAGTGACATGAGGAGAATGATAGGAGAAGTCTAAAACTTTGCACAGCAGAAATATTGTCTGCACCCATGAGACTGGCAGGATGTGGACAGCATTTGTTATATAAAGTAGGTGAACAAAATATTAAATGCAAAGAGAATGAAAACCACCAAAAGGTAAATTCTGTCAGCAGAATATCAAGACTTGACACTAGAATCCATAGCAAGGCATTGTGTCATGGAGGAAACTCAGGAATTAATTTTTCAAATGAATCACATAGTGTTTATGAGTATGTTGCAGATTCAAGACAGCTATGCATACACCAACCGTTCTGTATGTAACAATGTCTTCCAAGGTCTGGAGAGAAGGAGACACTATGAAGCTCATAGTCTTCCAGTAGAGGAAGCAACCAATGAAGCAACCAATAGGTGATTGGCCACTGGAATGCGCTGCCTGGGGAGGTGGTGGAGTCACCGTCCTTGGAGCTGTTTAAGGAAAGATTGGATGAGGCTCTTAGTGCCATGGTGTAGTTGACAAGTAGGAGTAGGTGTAGTTTGGGTCAAAGGTTGGACTCGATGATCTCAGAGGTCTTTTCCAACCTTATGATACTGTGTGATACTGTGAAGAACCACAGCTCAGAAAATCCAGTAGAAAACAGCAAAGTCCAAATATGCACCAGTGCCTGGAAAGAAAAAAACAAAACCCAGCAACCTGTTCACCTTGTCTCCCACAGAGAAAAAATATTTATTGTTTATAATAAGCCTTGAAAAAAAAGACCAGCAATTTAACTATTTTCAGCACTCCTTTTTGAAGATAGTGCTTTATCACAGACAAGATACGTGAAATACAAATTAAAAACGCAGCAAATTAATACAACTGGTATTTGAATATACAGAGCATCAAATAATTAAATGACAAAATCTCAAAAGAAATGGTGAGGTCTGGACAGGACTACCAGATATGTAAATGCAGGCATGGTTAAATTGCAGAAATTTTGCTGTAGAATGTTATGGTTGCCAGATGTGTAGATGGGTTCATATTCCTGGAAGAAAAGATCCATCAAGGACTACTAAGTACAAAGTAACCATCCATGGCTACCATACCCAGTGCTTGGGGCTGGGAATTATCACTACTTATTTGCCCTGTTCTTATAACGTTCTCTAGGTGTCTGCTGTTGTGCACTGTTCGAGATGGGAAAAAGATATGACTCAATTCAGCCAATTTTACATGTACAGGTGAAGAGTATTGGCACCAATGCAGAAAAAATTATTCTTTAATTTAAAAAGCAAAAGGTTTTTTATTGCCATTGAAAGTCATAAATTTCATACATTTCACCTACATACACAGTAGCTACATACCTGTAGCACATTACAAAGTCTTTGAGAGCACTTTGGACAAGGCTCCAGGTTCTGCACCACCACAACTTCTGTACATAATCTTAAAGCCACAGATACAAGTAAAAGATGAACAGAAGCCATTAAAAAAAAATCCTGGAGTAGGTTTTTTTTTTCAAGTAGTTTCATAGAAAGAAAGTATGGACATCAAAATAGCTTGGTGAAATTAAAGAATCTGTTACTACCAAAAAGATTTTGAGCTACTTTGAAATAAGAAGCTAAGATTAATGCAAAGAAACTTTCAAAAGACCTGCTAAGGTGGTTGTCTATTATAGGGGTAATATCTTTGCCTTTATTTTGGACAGAGACTTTTTTAGATACAAAAGCAATGTTGACGAAGTAGTGCTGAAGGCCAAAAAAAAGTACTTCCAGAGAAAATAATGTAAACCCACAGTCTGTTTTGTTCACAGTTCAAAGTATATCCATACAAGCATAAGGAAAGACTTGCTCTAGACATGGGCAAAAAATCAAAACCAAAGAGTGACAGTGCCATGACAGCTAAGATCGTTATTCAGGGAGGTTGGAAAGGGAACCCTAAAATGCCTTTTCACCACAGAGGATGGCCCTGGCAATGCAGATAAACAGATGAAGTTCTTTGAAAAGAGGTACCCTGAAAGCATGTTTTGTTATTTCTCTTTTTTTTTTTTTTTTTGGTAAGTGACCCACATATCCAAAGAGAAGCAATAATGGCACAATCCTATGTGCTGCAAAGATGTACCTGACACACGTATATTTGGTATTACCTTCATCCTCACTAAAAGAACCCAGTGTCTGGAAAAGGTGATCCCACAAAGACAGAGCAGTTGGCTCAGGCTCAACTGAGCAAGAAGTCTATTTAGCTAAAAGTTGCGAATGTTTCCAGTTACCTGGGAACCATTAGGTGCTTGACATTCAGACCACATGACAGCATCAAATGTTTCTAATAATAGGCATCGAGGAGGAGGTTACTCCACAATGAAGTTTTTCGTTCTCCTTTGAGGAAATTCTGATATCTGTCCTCTCCTCGAGAACCACCTGCTTTTGAATATTCCTAGCCTTGTGTTTACGGGACTGAAGGAAAATTCTGAGAAAGGCGGAAACAGTACACTCTGCAAGAGTGCATCTTGGAGCAGCAAAACACGTGTGCAGATACATCTCCCCTTTTTGCCCAGTTGTATCAGAATTTGTAAATTAGACTCTACGACACTTTTCTCAAGAGGTATCTATGAATTCCTCCATCATCCAAAGCTGTGGTGACTTGGAACCTTCTCATTCTCTCTCCTCCCCACTTCAGCACACTTAGGAAGTAACTAGGAAACTGGAATCTTAGCCTGGCTCTCCGTAGTACAAAACTGAAGGCCTTTACGTATAACACAGTGCAATTCTGTATCAAAAAGTGTGATTCTAAATATAAGTTAAAAGTTTACTTTTGAATATCAGGATATCTAAATCCAGGACTGCAGAGGGCATGTTTTAGAGTGGCAACAATTTTATAAAGTTGAAGTAAGGGACCGAGATGCAAAAGTTTCATCATGGAGAGGAAACAAAAAGGAAAGGATTGAACTTCTCCAGTAATGAATTTGTACTCTGTATTTTCAGATGAACAGTTCATATTTCACACAGTTTCGTAATGCGTGATTCCTGAAGAGTTAATAACAGATAATGACTTGGAAGTAATTTATTCCAGAAAATCTTCTAGATATATCAATTCAAGCTGCCATATCAAATTCATACTATTTACAGTTTATCAATCTATCTTTTAAAGTCTGTGAAGATAACAAAGCCCTTCATATTTAAAAAAACCACATAAGATTCAAAAGATTGTTAGTGCTTAGTAGGGTTATGAGTGAAGTTAACTGAGAAATTAAAACATTTACAGCCAGGAAAAAAAGAAAAGAAAGAAAATAAAGAAAAAGGAAAGACACTAAGACACTTCAGCCATTCTTATGGCTGCCTTTAGTTAGAATACCGTGATGCTTCTTAGAGTGCTCCATTAGTTTTATCTTCAGAGTGATCTTTATGGAAGGAAGAATAAAATCTTCAGTGACAAATAACTAACAAGCTTCTGGAGCCAAAGAGCTGTGGCTGCCGGGGAAACTAGAACACAAAAAAAGGAAAATAAAAGGCTGGGGGGGTAAGGGTGGAGAAGGAGAAATTACAAGAAGGGAGCAGGGTTACCCACATTGTAAAGGGAAGAGAACGTGAGACTGGAAAGCGGAAGTGAGTGGCAGCCTGCCAAGACAACAGTTCCGCCATCTGCAGTAGGGTCAGGAGTCAGAGCCATCCTTGAAAGTAAGCCCCACGGAAGATATCTAAACAGAACCAAGGAGGGCACTGTCTCTGCTTCGTGAGGATACCCAATATGCTGCTGACAGTCTTCCTGCCAGGGCTTCGTGCAGGCACAGCGTGCGATGGGAATGCTGCCCCGCAGTGGAGGAGCTGCCCCTGCTCCCTCTCTCAGGGCACTGAAGACCCCCCACGTGGGGTGATGCTGACAGGCCCTTGGGATGGACTGGGGGTGACTGCCATCCCGGAGCACCCTCTGCCCTCTGCTCTGGGATAAACTCACTTCAATGCCGATCTGAAGATGGGACAAAATGACACCAACGTATGAAGGAGCCTGCTGGCAAGCACGGGGCAGCAGCAGAGTCAACACGACTGCAACAGGCTTTGCCTGGAGGACAAGAGAGGTCTCGGACATCAGAGAACACTCTGCTTCCGTGGTAGCAGTGGGGCACCTGTGCCACACATGGTAGCTGGACTTCTGTGTTCCTGGATGTGGCAGAGTTAGATTTTGGGTTTCTGATTCTTGATTATTACCAGGTTTAACCTGAACGGGGTTTTCTTTCTTCTCACCCCACATCCTCCCCCAAAAAATATTGGAAAAAGGTGTCGCATCCAACAGTGGCCTCTGATGTGTGATCTGTGTCAAATGACAGGGACAGCAAATACAATCTAATCTCACGGCCACTTTGGTTTGTCATGCCTGGAAACCAGCCCTTTGGAAATATTTTACTTTCTTTTGTGTTTTCCTTTTCCTTTTTTTTTTTTTTTTACTTTTCGACTGACACACATCCCCCCTTCTTTTTTTTTTCTGATTCTTTTTCTTTAAGTGCATGAATATTCCATCTTGTTCTAATATAGTGTTACAGGAGGTATACAAGGAGGGATCTCAAAATGTTTCTGCTCTAATAATATCCTTCCAGAGAGAAAGAACAGGGCAAAAGGCTAGCAAGAAATTTATCATCTACCATGCAGTGTGTAATTATTATAACTTACAAAAAAAAAAATCCACATGTTGGTGTGTTTGATTTAATGCCATCAGAAGTATAAGGTTACATGAAATAAATGGCTAATTGGGTTAATTTAATAGCAGGTTAAATCTTTCTTTTATTTTGTGCTAAAGGAACATTAAAATGGTGCCGTTTTCAAGTGGTCTTGGAAAAGTAAAGCAGAGTTTCTTGATAAAAAAAATATATAGTGTTCCTACTGCTAGGTTTATGGTAGGAGTTACTGGCATTCTTCCAGTTCACCACATGAAAATCTAAGCTGCCTGTATAAGTACAGAATTTAGTGTTGGGTCTTAAGGTTTTGGTTGGCATGTTGCCAAAGATGTTATGTATTTAGCTGGGAAAATTGCCTAGAAGTTAATTGAGAGGAAAACACTAATATACATCCTCCACCACCTTAAAAAATGCTATGGATATGCATATGTCGCTGATCCTTGCTAAGAGATGAGTGTTTGCTATAAAGAATTAGTTTAAAATTGGTCCAAAAATTGGCTAGATTTTTTTCAGCCCTCCCCATTCGCTACACTTACAAATAATATTATTGTTTCCACTCTCTTTTTAATTTTTCTACTTGAACCATCCTTAGATGGGCCAGCAGCAGGCCACGTTGAGACCACAGCCATCTTTGGATTGGGCAGAGCAGGGATACAACAGTTTTGTGCCACCTCCAAGTACCAGGTGAGAGTAATTCTTCCCTTCTCCCACCAAATTATTTTGCTGTTGACAGCCCCAAAGCTCGTATGTGGCTGCTTGGCTTAGTACGACCATCATACAGCAAATCCTGGAAGCTCTGATTACAACGTGAGCCTTGACACTTTAACCACTTAAAGCGGCAGATGATTTTTTTCCTGCTATGCAACTGGCTACGTTGCACACCGTCACCTAACAGAGCATCTCAGGAGCACCATGTGCCTGAAAAATCCCCGTTGCACTGAGGCCTCAGCTATTTAGTGATTTTCTATATTAGGCTTTTTTCATCTTGGTAAGTGAAATGATGTCTTTAAACTGTACTGAGCCAGTCTGCAGCAGCAGACCATAAGTGGTTAATGATCACATCTGTAAGCAGGCTCCAGATCAGACAATAGGCTACCTTTTGGAGTAAGGAGGCTGAGAGGCAAGGGGCACAGGAAAACAAAATAAGGAGCTCTGCTGAAAGCAAATGAGGAAAAGGCTTTCTTCCAATTGTGACCAGCTGTCTTCTTTTGTACACCCACTGGATGTTCCTGATGCATTGGGCTAGGAGAGACATGAGCGAAGTAGAAACAATGACATTTCGCTACTGTATGAATTCCTTCTTCCTTCACTTAATCCTGTTCTTATTGAGGCCTTGTGCTGAAAGCTGATAATTTTGATGGCCCCTGAATAAAGCCAGTAGCTTGAATTCCTGCCACCAGCCCCTTTATAATGAATAGGGCTAATGAATGCTAGTAAGTGGTAGGAATCTGTGACCAGCTGCATCAAGGCAGGTAATACAGCTCAGATTTAATTGGGAGCAGGTATTGGAAGGCTGTATTACTTTAATTGGTGAGGGGGTTTTCTAAATGGAAAGGACAAAGTATAATGGACAAATTGTGCTGTACAATAGCACTTAAGCCGGGATTGTATGCATTCGTTAATCTGTTGAGGAATGAGGCAATTCTAAACAATTTTCTCAGTGAAACCAACTCCAGAAAGCTTGTCCCTTTTGTTCTCCCTTGGGAAAATGCAAGATTGAAACAGAAAATACCTTTACCGAGGCAATCATTTGCCACGTGTGGAAAGCGGATACAGCTGTAAACTATGAAAGAGGGATCTTTGTAGTACAATAAAGGATGGAAAAAGAGATAAAGCTGGGGATAAGAGTGGTCCTGTCACTACATCCAAAGGAGGAATAAAGTGATGACATTTACAGTGACAGATGAGACTGTAAAGAGAACTCAGGACAATTTAGAGAGAGAAATTTGATATTTAAAAGAAAGGGCTCTGATAATTAAAAGTAGCATTACATTAAACTGTTACGCATGTCATTAGTGACAGAAGGGAAATAGTGCCTTTTGAAAAGTTAATGATTCGCACAGACCTGCTCTTGAAACTTTGTATGTAGTAAAGTTCACTTGAGCACAGCATACTGTATGCAACACAGCATAAATTTTCTCTGTGTTTCATAGTGGCAAATAAGAAAGTTATATGATAATATGGAAGGTGTATTGTAAATACCATATGCCAATGTGTGTACAGTGTGGGTGTGTATGTGTAGAATCGTTGCATGCTGGAGGTCCAAGGTAGAGTTGAAAACCCAGAATATATAAATATTGTCAAAAATGCTCATTCTGTGGAATCCTTGGAAAAGGCAGGGTGTCTTTTTCTCAAGGCACAGGTTCACACATTTTATTTTTGCTTTGTTTGTGTTTAGCTGGAACTGTTCAACCTAGTGTGCCTATGGCAACAGAAGACAGCCTGAAGAGTAACCTCTAAAGGTAGAGTGTATTTAAAATGAAACAACACAGCACATGCAGCCAATTTATGTAACTGCTGCAGCTGTAATGAGTTAAGAGAGCATTTGTAACGGAGTTCTTCTAGCAGGGCTTTTGCTCTGGTATACTTCGTTACAGGTGGGAAAATGAGAAGGATTGTATGTCCTTTAGAGTTCATGTAGGCCGGGCAGTGGGAGGAGAAAAACAAAACGAAGCTGAAAGTGAGTGTTGAATGGGCTTTCCCAGGATCCCCAGGTGGGTTTCATGTATTGCTTAATGTTGAAAATGAGACAGATTCAGCATTCTGTACTGGTTGTAAAGGCTGAATTATCTTACATTTACTATTGTTCGTCGATACACAAAGCTGTGGCTTATTTCAGAAATTCTTTGTCAGTAAGAACCATTTTGTGTTCTTCAAAATTTTTTCATTTTTATACATAAGAATAGAATTTGGTCTCAAGCTCACAAAATATTTGTATATATGTATAAGGTAAACTCTAAATCAAAACTGACAGACAAGGGTAGCTTTATAAAATTCTAAAAAGAAGCATGAAATTAATACTTATCTGTTCATGTGAAGAAGGATCAAAACTGTTTTGGCAATAATCTGTGGTTAGTAATATGTGAGCTGCAGCAAAGTTTGCCAGAAACTAGGTGAGGTGCACAGTAAAGTAATCCATGACAAGAAAACAAAACAACACACAGGACTACCTGCCTGATGAGCTATGATTTCCATAGCTCTTTAAATAAGATGTTTAAACCATGACAGCCACAGAAGAATGCAGTTGGAAAATCATTTATGAGATCGGAACAGACTCCTTTGAAATCCTAAAAAGATATATGGATCAATCACTAAAAGTACCCCAAGATCAATTTTATGCAATAATCGTGTTTATTTGATATGGAGAAAATAAAGCAGCTTAATGTCACCTTGTCTTCTGTCACATCCACAGGGATCCACTCTGGGGTCAGTGCTCTTCAATATCTTCGTAAATGACCTGGATGAAGGACTTAAAGGTTTATTGACAAAGTTTGCCAATGACACAAAACTAGGGGGAGCCATCAACACTCTTGGGGGCAAAGAGGCCCTGCAGAGGGATCTTGACAGATTGGAGAGCTGGAAAATCCCCAACAGCATGAAATTTAACAAGGGCA
This sequence comes from Neomorphus geoffroyi, assembly GCA_033558235.1. Lineage (NCBI taxonomy): Eukaryota > Metazoa > Chordata > Aves > Cuculiformes > Neomorphidae > Neomorphus > Neomorphus geoffroyi. Next base: position 32,588,315 of record JAUMJM010000005.1, on the reverse strand, counting down.
AGTGCTGAGTTCTCCACCTGGGACACGACAACCCTGGCTACACAGCCTGGGGTGTGAGAGGCTGGAGAGGCCTGCGGAGAGGGACCTGGGGGTTCTGATCGACCACAAGCTGAACATGAGCCAACAGTGCCCTGGCAGCCAAAAGGGCCAACCATACCCTGGGGTGCATCAAGCACAACATCGCCAGCCGGTCGAGGGAGGGGATTGTCCCGGTCTACTCCGCACTAGTGCGGCCCCACCTCAAGCACTGTGTGGAGTTTTGGATGCCACAGTATAAAATGGACATCAAACTGCTGGAGAACTTCCAGAGGAGGCCACAAGGCTGATGAAGGGTATAGAGGGGATGTCGTATGAGGAGCGGCTGAAGTCACTTGGTCTGTTCAGCCTGAAGAAGAGAAGACTGAGAGGAGATCTCATAGCTGCACAAGGGAAGGAAGTGAAACAGGTGCTGATCTCTTCTCTCTTGCAGCCTATGATAGGACTAGAGGCAACGGCAGGAAGAGGTTTAGATTGGATATTAGGAAGAGGTTCTTCACCCAGCGGGTGGTGGAGCACTGGAACAGCTCCCCAGGGAAGTAGTTATGGCACTGAGTTTGCCAGCATTCAAGAAGCATTTGGACAATGTCCTCAGTCACACGGTATGAATGTTGGGAGTGTCGTATGTAGTGATAGGAGTCAGATTCGATGACCCTTTTGGGTCCCTTCCAACTCAGATCATTCTATGATAACGTGTGTTATCCCTGTAGAGCATCTCTACCCCTAATCATATGACATTAAAAAGCATTCAGGGAAACTTCCCTCATAGAAGAAAAAGGTATTTCTTTTAAAAACACCTGTGTTCCTGATCTTTACAAATAAACAACAGACAGAAAGTGCAATGACTTTAGTAGGATGCTTGAATGTTTTAAGGAAGTTAGGACCACAAACTCTATGTAACAACTGATTATCCACACTCTCTGAGGCTCAGATAAAAATCTACGAACAAATTAAAAAAACACCCCAGCCAACCAACCAAACAAAACTTCTTTAGCCTGAAAAGAAACAGCCAAATTTCATTAAAATTTGGATAGCTTGCTTTCTTCATCTGTGTGTGTGTCTATCTATTCATGTATATGTTTGGAAAATAAAAATTTTTTGAGATGTGATGAGCTTTGAAGTTAGTTATGAAAATAGTAGCCCTGTCACAAAGCTTCATTATTTATACATGCACGCTATTGCCATTAACTTTTTATTCCTCAGACTAGATCCTTGCATTCCCTACATGCCCTAAAGGAACCTTAAGGAAAAGAAAAAACAACAGTAAATTTACAAATAGAGAAAGTCGGAGAACAGTATACCTTGGCTCTGAAGTCCTTTAGAAGATGAACAGGTGTCATGCCATACATTTCCTAGCTGTTGTGCATGAATGATGACTTTAAAAAGCCAATTCTATGGTCTTTGAAGTTAAGAGTTCTCCCTGGCACCCAGCCTTCACAGCAAAGCTGGAGAGCAGAGCTGTGTGACTTCTCTGATAGAGCCACCACACTGTTTCAGAGTCTTTGACCAGATGCTTTGTGGTATTGATAGCTGATTGTTACTAATTTGTGTTGGGTGGGGTTGGAAGAGAGGAACCAGCACTGAATGGTTGCATGTTCTCTCACAAGATCCCAAAACAGATGTTGCCACACTGCTCTGCGGTGTATTAACTACAATAGTGTTCTTCTGTTCCTGGACCACCCATGGTTTCCTGTACAGATTGGCATACATACATACATACATACAGTTGCTTGCTTATGCTTGCTTATAGAAGAAAAACATCTGTTAATTCATAAATTAAGTATATTGATTATCTTCCTGAAATGCTATTCTTCGTGAATTTTGTTGCATCTCCTAAGGGATTTGATATAGGTGAGCCTGAGAGAAGATGCTGCCAGTGGTAGCAACATGTGGTCTTTGTGTTGGAAGAACTTAAGGACGTAGTCCCCTGCATGTGCAGTTTAACACCTTTTGTATTCTTATGCCACTGTTTTTGGAAAATGGATATTTTTTTATCTCCTTCTTATGACAGCTACTCCTTAAAGGTCAGGCTACTCTCTGCCCCTTCCACTAGTTGACATGATTAAGTGAGTAGCTTCTGAGTGCTTATTTAGCTGGAATTTCTGCAGATGGGGTGGTGGCATCCATGCAATTCCTGTCATATCTGTGTTGCACAAGGAAATAGCCACGGGGAAAAAGGCAATCTCTGCCCTACCAGGATGTCACCATCTCCGCTGAGTGACCCAATGTATTGAGAGAAGTGGAATGCCCAAGCTGATCCCTGGTGTGACTCCTAGAGCTAGCGGTCTCTGTGGTCTCCCCAAGGGAATACTGCTCTGCACTACCCTTAGAGTAGGAATATTTTTTAGTGGCCCAGTTCACCTCAAGTGACTCTTTCATATAAAGAAATGAAAGCAAGCTTCATGTTGTAGAAGTTGTAGGAAAGAGGATAAATAAAATCTTAGAAGCAAATGAAAAAGGAATCTATTTAATACAAATAAGTCACTGGAATTGACATCCATGTTTTTTCTCATTGCTACAGATCTTTCGAGATTTTGCTATACACATCAGTGCTCCATCAGGAAATTCTTAACATGGATAGACACTGTTTCTACCTCTACATATATAAGATTAAAACAAAGGGGAAGTCATGAGGTAATGTACCTTAGTTTGTTCCTGTCTCTCCTTATTTTCTTGTAAATGGCAGAGAGGACTACCTTCCTACCTTGTTCTGATTACTTCTCTTGTGATTGCATACTTTCAAAATAAAGTACATTCAGCTTCCTAGGGTAGTTTTGGAGAGAAAGAAACAGAGAATACCTTTGCTACTATAGAAATAAGTTTTCCCTGTCTATGCAGACATCTTGAGATATTCGAGTAGATCCAGCATTAAATATGTAAACTCTTCAGAAATTCTTATATTTTGTGCAATCGAGAAATGGATGAATGCAAAGGAGAAATCTTTGGGAAGTACTCTTCTTGTCAATGTAGACAATGAAGCGTAAATAATTAGAGGAAAGAAAAGTTTTATTTTACTTCAGCTCCAACAAACATAAAACTAAAGGAACTCTGGGGAAGTAAAAGAAGTTGTACATAATGTGCTTGGAGTTTATGAGGATTCGATCAAAATTTCTACACTGACGGATTTTTGCTCTGCTTCAGTGTCATTACTGGAATTCAGAAGTGTGGTTTCACACCTGATAGACCTATTGGACCCCCCACCCACTGTGCTTGAGCTGCAAAAGCAAGCAGCAATGGATTTAGAAAAGAGGATCAAATATTCCTGAGTGCTCCTTTGCAGTGTGCTTTGCAATTTACTCTGGGGGAAGGCTTTGTTTACATGAATGAAAGCATATGAGCGGTTTGGCAGACTTACTGGGAACTGTTTACTTGTCAACACTACAAGGAGGGCTTTTAACAATTGATTTTCTTAATAGATTTCTAGTGCTTACTTTTTTAATTTTAGAATTTATCTTATAATTTTATCTTCTACTTTGGCTTAAAAATAACTTTACGGTGCAAAATTACAGCTGGGAACACTGATAAAAGTACAAAAAAGAAATTAAAATCCCTAAGTATTTTAGATGTGGTTTGGATTTTGCAACGACGTTCTCTTTTCAGTTATCACTATAACTGAGTTCAGTCTCTCTTTTCTCATTCATTAGCCTTGTTCCCAGAAGTAGAGGCATTCCAAACATAACAGTCTATGAAGAAACAGTGTAGACTCGTACCGCCTACTTGTATCTGTGACCCAAGAAATGGAAAGGTGAAAACTGCTTGAGAATCAAAGTAAGTAATTGATTTTTTGAAATCTCTGAAGCCAAACTATGCTATGAGTATTTTGATTATGCACCTGTCTTTGAATAAGCAGCTATTGCCATGTTAAAGTTAATAAATCAAGAAAATTTTGTCTATTGTGCTTCTAACAATGTTGTAAACAGCATTTTATTTAAAACACTGTATGAGGTTTTTTCCTATGTGAATTGGTCTAAATTTCCTCCCTTCTTACCTGGAAATTATTGTTCTGATTTTAGTTTTGATTTCCATTTACAATAGGAGAGAGTTTTTTAAGTTTTTGGACAGCATAAATTATATAATTTCCTGCCTGAGCTTTCTCAATCTAAAAATTGTTGAATTTGTGTCTTTAGAAGAAACTTTTTTGGAAGGAAAGAAGGAAGGAAGGAGGGAAGGAAGGAAGGAAGGAAGGAAGGAAGGAAGGAAGGAAGGAAGGAAGGAAGGAAGGAAGGAAGGAAGGAAGGAAGGAAGGAAGGAAGGAAGGAAGGAAGGAAGGAAGGAAGGAAGGAAGGAAGGAAGGAAGGAAGGAAGGAAGGAAGGAAGGAAGGAAGGAAGGAAGGAGGAAGGAAGGAGGGAAGGAAGGAAGGAGGGAAGGAAGGAAGGAAGGAAGGAAGGAAGGAAGGAAGGAAGGAAGGAAGGAAGGAAGGAAGGAAGGAAGGAAGGGTCAGCCATCTGTAGTTTCTTTCTGAGTGTGGACTCTGATCATTTTTGTAAAGTTCAGTCACAGAACTATCTTCAACACTTTCACTGTTTTCTTTCTTGTTCTTTCAATGTCTAGCAGCTAATTCTTATTCAGTTAGGTAGACAGAAAAGACTAGTATTAAGATGTATAATAAGAGGCAATTTAAATGTTAGTAGACATGGAGATGGTCTGCTGTTTGCGCTGTACTCAGGCATTCTGAAAACACGGTTCATTGGAAGTATTCAGTAATAACAAACATGATTCTTCAAGCAAAGGTGTTAATCAGCAAGGATCGTTCATCAGGACACTCCAGCCTTTTATGTGGACAGTGGAGGTTCATATCATCAGGAACACTCACCTCTCAGTGCTGAAAAGAGTGTCTACTTAGAGTGGGAGAGAAGCTTATTATTGCTCTATCCATTTTTTCCTGTTTTAAGTTTTTGATTCTTTTTCTCCATTTAGATACCTTAAACAAGAAAGTTTTGGTGTTCAGAATCTCGCATGCTATCTGAGTACATACAGCTGGTTGTATTGGAGCTTGCATTGCGGTTAGTGACCAGCTGCTGCTGATATAACACTAAACAGCAGCTTCCTTCAACTACTGCTCAATACTTAATGCTTTGCTCTGTATGGTTACATATTTATCTTCCACATTTCTTAAGGCAAAATTTATTGATGCGTTTCTCCGATGGTCTCATAATCCAAATACCATGTTTGCTGTCAACAAGTCATCTGTTTCAAGAATCTTTTAATTTTTTTAAAAAAGATATCTTTCTTTTTTTTTTTTTTTTAAAGAGGAAGCTGTGGAGCAGCAACCTTCACATCTTAAAATCATTTATGCCTCTAGGGGACCAGTCATTATCCTGCAGTAGGTATTTCAAGTTGGCAAATCAATGGAGAAGATCAGGGACAAAGATGAAAGACCCAGCTAGTCATGACCTTTGCCACTTCTTTTTTTTTAAGTGTCCTTCAGTGTTGATCATGCAAAGAGCTGTGCTTAGGCTTATTTTACCACCAGCCAAGATGGAGAGAACTCATCGTTCTTTTAAACTTATCCTTCTTTTCTCCAAAGGCTTTTTGAAGCAGCCTCTGTTTTAGGGTTAATGTTTTGTCTTTCTCTTGCTCAAGAGTTTATTCTGCCTGTAATATTTGTGATAATATTTCCTTTTCCTTATGTTGTAATGACCATCATGTAATAACAATAATGACATACATGATCTAGTCTTACAGCCCTAGAAGCAGGAAACTGAGTGCAGGTATGTCCTCAATAAAGCTTTTGTTCTGAAACAGAGCTAAGCATGATGAATGAATAATTTACTTTGGGGATTGCTGGAGAGGGTTCCTTTAATGCAGCGACATATTCTGCTTTATAGCAAACCATGGAGTCTGAAAGTGTGTCAGGGATTAGGAAGAGGAAGGGTTCTCCATAAAGAAGTGGACCACATTTTTCTCTCCATTGCTCTGCAAAGCATAAAATGTACAATTTATTTCATAATGAATGGAGATTACCTGCTATTTTAGGTATTGCTTCTTTGGGTCAAACTTGTTGCCATTGTCTATGTACAACAGCAACTCAGCAGCATTTTGAGTGAGCAAAGGTAACAAACAATTAAATCATAATCTCTGTCTTTAAAAGATATTACTATATGTTATCCTTATTGTGACACTGAAGAAATGTTTTAATGAAAGTGAGGAAGATCTCAAAATAAGGTTTTATGATAAATTCAGGAAATACAAAATTACTGACAACAGCCTGTTGAAGATAGAGAGATATTTTAGCACTTCATTTAAAACTCCTTAAATCTGCCTGATTTTAAAAAGTACCCCAACAATTCTTTGAAAACGTAAAGCCTTTTAAAATGCCTCCTGTAAGCCATCAGATAATACATACTCTAATCACCTCCATGTGTCTGAAGTTGTGGGTTGCAGGGGTTTAAGCTGTTGATTCCCATGAGCTTGTTGGCCAAAGAGTTTTGCTAATAATGCAACACAAACTTATTTTCATCTATCAGTAGAAGTTTCAAAATCTAGGGGCAGAAACACGTTAATAAAATATATTTGCATTTTAGACATGACAAGTACTTTATGATCTGGGAATTGTTGGATTTTGTCATTGCAGCTGAATTGTTGAACATGGCAGTATTACTGGTTAGGAGGTATTATAAAATTGATCTGGAAAAAATAGTTTGCATTATCGGTTGTTTCTTTGTCAACTTTCTATCTCTCTAGATCAAGAAATTAAGCCCTTGGAAAATGAATATACAAAACAAATGTGTGTTGTACAGCAAGATGTTCTTTAATTTACTCCTTTTGTTTAAAAGTGACGTCTGTTTAGCACATCGGTTTAGATATGATTTAAAGCAGTTGACATGACAGATTGAAAACCTAAAATGTAGCATGAATAATACACAGTAAATTTCTGTTGGGATGTTTTTATTCACTAGGGAGCCCTGAATAAGTTAGCAGCAGTTGCCGCCACAACGTGTATACAGGGAAATAATTTCTATTTATTCCATTCTTCCAGGGAGCTAACTGATGTGTGCACACGTATGTATGTATATACACACATGTATGTATATATATGTGTGTTTGTGTATGCGTGCATAGGTATATACGTATATGTATACAGTCAGCTAACTGAGATTCACACAGATACAATTCATGCAGTTTATTAACAGTTAGCATATCATCTCTAAATGGACCTCACTGCAATTTGAGATGTGCCCTGCTAGGAGCTAATGAGAAAACTCCTGCCTAATATTGGCAATTAATCAGGCATAAAAGCATCTAGGATCAGGACCCATTGACAGGCATAGAAGACTCATACAGATTTCAAGGAAACATGATATGTGAACAAATTTGTCTAATTGTATATCAGTCCTATGAACAAATTCCCACAAAAACACTTAATTATCTACAGTACAGAAGAAATGCATCCGTCTCAGAAACTGTTAGTGGCTTTTTGGTTTGTTGTGAGCCATTTACCGTAACTAATAAATTGAAGGAAGTATTATTATGTTTTCTTGCCAGTGTTCCTGTTTTAATTGGTCTTGTATACTTGAGCCAATATCTGTGCATTGGCTAGAGTAACTGAGTAATGCTTACACAATAAAAAGGGATTGTTATTGGCTGAACACTTTTCTTCTGTTGGAGAGGGATGATTTGGTCTCAAACTAATAAAAGTAATATCAGAAGTCCAAAAAGCAGTGTGATAAAAGGCTCACCCTTGCATTTATAATAAAGGAATAAAAACCATTATTGCTAATATGGAAAACATGTATTTGCTCAGGTTCTATGAGCTAAAAACTGGTATTATATTTGATACACAGCTTTTTTTCTTCTAGAACAAAACCTATGTAACCCTTTCTAGTTTAAAATCATGGTAGGAGGTTTTTCTGGCAGCTTCAATAGAAAGTCTGTTATGACACAAAACAGAAAATCACTTGAAAAAGTATTGCTGTTACTCACTACAGAAGAATGATTTGTGCAAAGATAAGATGCTTTGGCCTTGAGACACACACAAGTAAATTGGGTAGTTTTTGTAAAAAGCATTCTTGTTGAACTGTTTTTCTTTTCCATTTCAGTTGACAATATGGATCTGTAGTATATTGTTGGATCTGCTGTGTGATAACACAACAAAGCCTGCGTTCTGCTCTCAGCAGTGTTATTTATACACCGTTACATTTTTCAAAGTACTGCTTTGGTGTTCTTCCACCATTTTTTTAAAAAAGACAAGATAATCTGCACCCCAAACAGACAGACAGACAGACAGATAGCTAGCTAGATAGATAGATCGATAGATAGATAGATCGATAGATAAAAGCGGCTGTAAGTCAAATCCAAGTCTGAATATTTTACTGACAGTAAAGTCCCTTTATGGACGAATAGCTATATCTTGCAAATGATGTAATATGACCCAGAACCCACTGCTTACAGTTGGAGAAGGTTTTTTTTCTTTATCTTAATACTTTGAATGGACAACAAGGACTGTGTCTGGCATTGAGCTGAGGATTGGATATGAGTCATCCTAAAATCTTCACAACAGTGAGGGCAAAAGCCACAGACTCAAGTGGGAGGTAAGAGCAGTGAAGGAAGCAAGCTAGGCATCTACTAATATTTATTTGAAGATGTCTCTTAGTAAGGAAGCTCAGTATCACTGCTGAGCTTTCTTATTGAAGTATATCTTCATGTGGTCTCTAGAGAGGCCCTTCTGTCCTCGAAGCCAATCATTTGTGCTCAGCCAGAAGCTGAAGTGACTCTAACTCATTGCTGGAAATCAGGAAAAAATGCAGGAAGGGGTTTATGCAAGGCAACAGCGCAAGACTTAACAGCGCAAGGGGGGAAAAAGATTGTTCAAAAATTTAATCCTGCTATATTTTGGAATACAGGCCACCTAATATAAAACAAGACTCAAAATTCATAATTTCATGGTCAACACTGCAAAGACAAAAGCAGAAAGAGAAAAAGAATGGTGAGGAAGTGCAACACTTCATTTATTGCCCACTGTTTACTTTAGCACCCCAATGTCCTGATAAAATGGCTGAATAGCCTCTGTGACTCCAATACAGGCAGCACGCTTTTTCACAGTGCAGAATGAATATGTATTCTGAAAAGGTGGAGGAAACAAATTCACGTAAAAGGCAATATATTCTTGGATAAAAGCTTACAAAGATGTGTGATCTTTCTAGAACATCTTTCTCATTTTCTACAGGTACGTAACTTTTACTTCCCTTTTTAAAACATTAGTTGTTTCTGGCTAATCATATTCAGAGGAAACTATATTAACAGCTGCAGTGCCATAGATCTGCTTTTCTCTTAATTCATGCTAAATCAGTAGTTTCATGGATAATTTGCTACACCCAAAACATGCAGACATGGAAATACAACCATCACAGAATATGTTCCACTCTAAGGAATAGGGAGAAGAAGTCTTTGCTAAAATCATACATAGCTTTAACTTCTCTCTGTTTCTCATATCTTTCCTAAAGGGAGTCTTTAGAAATTGTAGTAGCTCTCAGAACAGTAAAGATTATTCCTTTCTCATCATTATAAGTCTCTCCTCAACACAATCATATTCTTACAACTAAGAGTCAGGGTGGAACTGTGCTGAGCTCAGGATCAGGGACAGCACACTGAGGGAAGAGGTTACTCAAACTTTTCTTGCTCTCTCCTTTACTTTTCTTGCAGCTCACGTTACTCTGCTGGAAGTTTTTGGCACAGTCACAGGACTATATAGCAATATTACTTAGAAAGGGACATCTGCCTTTGCGTAGCTTTAGATAGTTCAATTTTCCTGCATATTCACTCATTTACCCATTATAATGGAATCAGCTGCTGAAGGAGCAGGTGACATCACAGAGTCAGGGCAGATCAGCTTCCTCAGGGAGGATGGAGGACACAGAGCTGCCTCATGCTCCTGGGAGAACAGTTCTCAATGTGCAAAGTACTGCTTAAAGAGTTAAAAATATTGAGCAATCAAGACAAAATTTTTGAGGGTTTTGTTTCTGTTGAAAAGTTAATTGGAAAAAAAATGGGAAAGCAGTTGTTATATCAGCTTTCAGTTCCTTAGTGCTTCCTAAAATCATTGGCATTTGGAGGTGAGGGTATGCTCATATTGCTTTTCCTGTCTAGCAATGGTTAATCAATGTAAGGTACGCTGCTCCTGTTAATTTTCCCTTCAAGAGCAACTGAAGCAGCACCAGGCTGAGGCCTCCACCAACACACCAAACCTCATTTTAAGGCAACAAAAAGTAAACTGCGAAGGTAGTGCGTAGGTGAAGTGACAAAACATTGAGATGGCTACAGTTTGATACATAAAAAAATTCTTGGTCTCTGAAAGGAAAATAGTTTCCTTCCAGATTAGTACGATTCTTTGGAGAAGTCACTGAAGTAAAAGCATTTTATCCAAGCAGCACAATGTGTCTGTCCCTCCAGAAAGCCTTGAATTACAGTCCTATCTGGGAGGCTGTAATAAATACGCAAGTAGTCATAGAATTAGAGAAAAAGTTCTTTCATGAGTTTCCATCTGATTCAAAGCAAGCAAAAATCCAGTGTAACGAAAACTGATTAATGTACCAGGTGAAAGCAGGATTTAGAACCAAACCTTGGTCCTGGAGACTGTTTGCCTTTGAGATGAACCTGTAGCACGTGACCTTTAATGGCATTGCATGTGTTTACAGTGTTATGTCTTTAGCACGCTATTTTACTTTGAATAATACACACCTCTTATAATATGACACTGTCAACTATAGGGGAAGAAATTAGTCAAATTGCTGACATAACCACAAAACACTGCAAAAATTTCTCAGAAAACTTCCATGGATTTCTTACATTTCAGAACTTTTAGAAGAAAAGATGGCTACAGAGTGGTGCTCTTTGTGCAACTATTCAAAATTTTGAAGGCCAAAAGCAAAATAAAGGAGAGAGAAGTAAGCTGTGCATAAGGCAGCATAAAACTGTCCCGAGTAAGGTTATGGAATAGAAGCTGTGAAACGTTTGTAAAAATACATTATAATTTTTATTCAAACAGCTGACAGAGTTGGACAAAACAGATAGATATACAAGTCTATTCTCAAGCCTTAAGAAGAAAACAACAGAACTTCATAGTGACACAGCCACAATTGATTTTAAGTAAAAAATAAAGTTCACTATTTAAGTACCTTAATGAATGATACTGAGATAGAAGATAATAAGAAACACAATTTGTATTGGCATTCATTGCAGTAAAATACCATTTTTTGCTTCCAACTTAAAATTATCAAGGAATGTATTAGAAGTGTGAGGAACTTGGTGTGTCATTACACATCTACTTTTTTATATGATAAATAAAATTTAAAAATTACAACAAGTTATGCTTGCAAATATTCTTTAAATTATCTTCAAATATTTCTTCCATATACTGCAGATAAAGGAGAAACCTGGGTTTGATATTTTCTTGCTTCTAAATGTCATAGAGAAATATATGTATTTATTTCATGATTTAAACATGTATAAGTTTTATATTTTCTTTTAATGAGGACATTAAAAGCAAATATCAATTTTGTGCAATGTTGCTGTCACTGAATTAGAAAAGGCAAGGAGTACAAAATTTAATATTTTGAGTATTTTTGGAAATTTGTACAAGAGCATTACTAGATTTTGGTGTAGAACTGTGGTGACCAAAAGCAGATGGGTACCACATTGGACCAGAGTGGACTACGTGAGTCGCTACTCCGAGTCTATGTTCAGTGGATACTCCCTCTCTACAGAAGAAGATCCAGGTGAACTCCAGGTGAATGAAACATCAGCTCCCAGCAAACAGAGCCTGCTGGAATTTTCCAGCCAGTGGATGGATATAGGCTGTTCATAAAGACAGGTAGGGAAGAAGAGGAGGAGGAGTAACGTTCTATGTTAAGGAGAACCTTGACTGAATAAAGGTCAACTATGGCAATTGTAGAAGCCATGTTGAATGCCTCTGGGTCAAGATCAGAGGGGTTGTCTCCAAGGGGGATCTTAGTAAGCATCCGCCATGAACATCCAAACCAAGATGATAAGGCCAACAAAGTAATATTGGGTCACTTAAACAGGCTTCAAGTCAACAGAACTTGGTTCTTACGAGTGACTTCAGATAACCAGACATTTATTGGAAGAACAATGCAGCAGCTCACACAAATTCTTGGAATACAGAGAGGACTGCTTCCTCATACAAATGTTGGATGTACCAGCAAGCAATGAGGCACTGTTCGAGTTGCACTCACAAAGCAAGAAAACCTGTTTTGTAGTGTCTTGGTTAGTGATAGCCTTGACTACTATGATCACAAAATTGTGGAGTTTGGGGTCCTGCTGAGTTCCCTGAAGGTTAATACTAAGATAAGGTTTTTAGATTTTAGAAGAGCAAACTCAGAGCTCAGTTAGGAGAGATTCTGTGGGAAGCTCCCATGTAGGATAAAGGAGCTAGAGAGTGCTGGGACTTTTTCAAAACACTTTTCTGGAGGCACTAAACCAGTTCATCCTCTTTAAAGGTAAAGGAAGTAGGCAGAGCAAGAGACCCCCTTGGCTTAACCGTGAGTTTCTGAGTTTGCTCAAAACCAAAAGAGAAGCAGACCAGAGGTGGAAATGTAGAAAAATATCTGTTGAGAACTACAGGGACATTGCTAAGGTATACACAGATGCAGTTAGAAAAGCAAAAGTTCATCTTGAATCCAAACTGACCAAAGATGTCAAAAACTACAAGAAAGGGTTCCTCAGGTACATAAACAACAAGCAGAAGCATAAGGAAAATATTGGCCTGCTGTTAAACAGGAGAGGTGAATGTCACCTACAACATTGAAAAGACAGAGGTTCTCCACACTTTGTTTCCTTCTGTCTTTACCAGCACTGTTGAGTCCCAGGCCTTGGAAACAAACACCCCAGGTTGATCAAAACAAAAAGCCACCGTCAGTGAGGGAAGAGTTCATATGCAAACTATGACAGGAGTTTGATCCCTATAAATCAATGGGCTCTGAAAATATTCACCCAAGGATTTTGAGAGCGCTGGCTGACATAGTTGTGAGGCTGCTCTCCATGATCTTTGAGAAGTCATAGAGATCGTGTGATTTCCCAGAAGACTGGAAGAGAGCCAATGTCACTCCCCATCCACAAAAAAGACGTAAAGAAGAATCCTGGAAATTACAGACCCATCGGTCTTACTTCATTCCCTGGGCAATTAATGAGATTAAACATCCTGGGGGCTATCACAAGTCCAATGAACTATGTGACTGGGAAAAACCAGCACAGATTCACCAAGGAGAAATCGTACTTAACAATCCTGATTGCCTTCTATGACAAAGTAACCTCCTTGGTTGATGTGGGGCGAACATTGGGTATTGTCTGCCTGGATTCCTCCAAGGCTTTCAATACAGTTTCCCACAGCCTCCTCCCAGACAAATTGGTGTGTTACAGTCTAGATAGATGCTCTGTGCAGAGGGCAGAGAATGGGCTGACAGGCCGCGCCCAGAGGGTGGTGGGAAATAACTCCTTTTCAAACTGGCCACCAGTCATAATGGTGTCCCCCAGGGATCAATATTGGGATCAATGCTGTTTAATGTCTCCATAAGCGGTCTGAATGGTGGAATCAAGTGCACCCTGATGAAGTTTACTGATTATATAAAACTGAGTGGGGAAGTGGACATTTTGGAAGGGGCAGCCACCCTGCAGGAAGACCTGGATAGGCTGGAAGGGTAAGCTAACAAGAACTTTGTGAAGTTCAGTAACAACAAGTGTAAGATCTTGCACCTGGGAAAACGTAATCCAGAAGTGCAGAGCTGGCTGGGATCTATCTGGCTAGGGAGCTGCTCTGAAGAAAGGAAACTTGTGGTCTTGGTGGACAATAAGCTCAGTATGAGTGAACAGTGTGCTGCTGCAGCAAAGAAATCGAACACGACACTGGCTTGCAATAACAAGAGCATCACCAGCAGACACGAAGAAGTTATTATCCCACTCTACTCAGAGCTTGCCAGGCCACACTTGGAACAATTTGTTCAGTTTGGTCCCCTCTATGCAAAAAAAGATGTAGAAATGCTGGAGAGGGTCCAGAGAAGAGCCACAAGGATGATCAAAGGACTGGGAAGCCTGCTGTATAAAGAAAGGCTTAGAGAACTAGGTTTGTTCAGCCTCGAGAAAAGACAACTTAGGGGAGACCTTATCACCATGTTCCAGTATTTAAAGGGTGGTTACAAAGAAGATGGAGAATCCCTTTTTACAAGAAGTCACACAGAAAAGACAAGGGGTAATGGGTGCGAGTTACTTCTGTAGACATTCTGATTGGACACAAGAGGAAAATTTTTCACAGTGGGAACAATCAGCCACTGGAATAATCTCCCCAGGGAAGCAGTGAATTTCCCAACTTTGGACACTTTTAAGATTCAACTGGACAGGGAGCTGGACCATATTGTCTAGACTGTGCTCTTGTCAAGAAAGGTTGGACCAAATGATCCTTGAGATCCCTTCCAACCTGGTATTCTATGATTTTATAATCATTTATTAATAGCAGAACATTCAATAAATACGTCTGTAGTTCACCAAGTTGTAACAGAAGCTGTATTCAAGCCATTCCTTTTGAAAATATAGGGAAAGAAATCAGAATTTTGCATAATATTTCTTTAAGCCAAAATAGAAGCTACCACAACTTATCATTTGATGAAGCAACTGTTAATGTCCTTGTTTTGTCTTTGTTAACATAGATTATACATTTAATGTGTCTGGGTTCAATTGTTCAACAAGTTCTAATGAAACACATGGGAGGGGACGAGAGAGAATCTATTTTTCCTCCATAAGTTCAGTTACAAGTAGCCGCAGCAAACTTCCTTGCCCTCTCTTTAGAAATACAAATTGCCTTAGGCTGAGAAAAAGAATCTAAAATTCAAAATCCTGAGGAACTGATGGAGAAAACTCAAAACCACTGAAACAGGTGATAAACCCAACATTTCCCAAGTCTTCCAGAACTAGTGAAAAAATTCTATGTGTATATAAAAAGCCTTACAAAAACATATCCAAATAACCGTGTCAAATATAATTTCTCATTAGCCTTATATAGGTAAAAATGTTTAGCAACACTGAACAATACCATATTCAAAATATAGAACATCTAGTTTAGTGCAGATTAATTTTTAACAAGAATTCCTATGCAGTAGGCAGATAGTTCCCACATTCCATTGTGATTGACAAGCCTGACATATGGAATAGTTCACAAATTCCCAGGTGACTGACAGATGGAGAATAGAAAGGCGGATAAAGTTGCCTAGAGAGCTGAGGACGATTTCATATTCAGCGGTTTTGATCAAAAGGATTCCAGATCTCACACTAAATTTAGCACCGCTGGCAATTAGTGCATGATTTATTCAGTCCTTTCATTTGCTGGTTGACAAATGGAAAACAAGCACAAAATTAAAAATAAGTTTATTTCCAGCATTTCGGATATTTAAAATGTGTGTGTCTTTGTTTGCACATAAATTAACATGAGATGAATTTAGAGTGAGATTAAATCTGAAATGGAGATGCAAGCAATAAATAAGAGCTTTTTTATGTATCTTTCGGGCAGAACAGGTGTTTGAATTAAGAAATACTAATATGTTTAGCAGCATGACTCCACCTTTAGCATTAGGGAGTTGGTGTTTCCCTAAATTTAGAATAATCTTTCTATAATTTCAGATTCTTTCATAAGCTTCCAGCATAGGTGACCATCTGTAAGTCAACACTAATGCTTTTTAGACCAATAATCATAAAGAAAAGCTATTCCCATGTTTTCTGTACACAACTGAAGAACTGCTTTTTTCCTACTGTGTCTGCATAATTCTTACAAGTGGCAGCTAAACACAAATACAGTGGATGGGAATCTTCCTAGTGAAGTTCTACTCTTTTATGAAAAAGATAGAGGAAACTCTTCAGACATTCAAGTAAAAATTGTTCAAAACAAAAATTGCTGTTTCTCATCCATTCTACTAATTTTAGCATGAAGAGCCATTCACTCCAAAATACCAAGTTCATGTGAACCCTTTGGACACAATATGGCAATATCTCATCCAGAAATGGAGAGCACAGTATGGTACAACCACTCCTGGGGGAATCTACAAGTCAGGAAATTTCAGGTATATGCTTTCAATGCAGACAAAAATCTATTATATACTAAGAAGAATTATAAATGTTCCTTTCTAAATCTAACCTTGTATTTAGTGTGAGTTTGTGCTCATCTTCCCAGTGATGCAGGCAGTGTAAAACTCTGGATATATCTTTTAAACACCCAAATACAGTTCTGAATGGCTTGTGGAAAATACCACAATTTGCAGCCCGTAAGTTTGTAAGACTGTAAGTCTACAAAAGGTTTTCTTTTGCAACAAATACAGAGATATTAAGCTAATCTGTATGGAAAAACCGGTCAGTGCTCTTAGTGTAATGGTGGAGACTGCTGCTGGTAAATGTTTTAAATCCTGAGAGAAAGGGGAGCTTGAAATGAATGGGAATAAAACCTGCATTCCACCATTTAAAATTATTACCTACTTATAACTGAAATATTTTTTGTGTGTGTCTTCAGAAACTTCGAAATAATAGCAGAGGTGCAGTGTAACTCTGTAGTTACAACTATCTTGTAAGAAAGAAATGTGTGTTTCCAAAGTGTTCATGAAGATTCAGCCCAATTTCTAACTCGTGGCTTTAGGAAGTCAGTTATTTAGCATAGCACTACCACAGCTCAGCCTAAGGAGAACAGCACGCTTTGTGCTTCACTGCACTCGGTTTCGCCTCTTCACAAGACCCTGTGGCTTAATATTGCCATTTTTCCCTCCTCTGGATATCTTTTCCTTGCTCCCAGTAGCAACCCAAAGTAATTCCCAGACAAGCAGACTCAGAGCAGTCATGTTTTTATTTTCTTTTACAGAATTCCCTCTCCACTCCCCTCATGTACTAGAGCAAAATAAAATCATTGTCTCTCCATGAATGTGAGTCCCTTCAGACTTTTCTGCACCTCTGAAAGACAATAATTAAACCTCCCATCTCCTCCCCTTCTTTTATACTTCTTTTTATATTTAAGGAAAAAAAAATCCATTGCATTTCCAGTATTTACAGCCGTGTGCTCTGGATGTCAGCATTTGGGTGAATGTGCAGAGTATCTGTATCTCACAAAGAAAATACACACACTGAGCTATCACTAGTAAGTCTAGAAAGATAGACTTTGCATCTCCTCATTTAAGTTATGGTATTTCGCCTGTCTTCTCCAGGTCCTAAAAGATAAGTATTTCACCACTGAACCACTGGGGTTTACGTGTCCATAAAACTTTCACTTTGTCCAAAACAGTTGTCCCCTCTTTAAGGATTGAAGAGGAGGCAGCAGGACTGAAAGGGGAAGTACCACATGCTTGCAAAAACTTTCTGGGAGTCTAAAAGCCCAGAAAATCTCCCCTCATTTAGGATTAGTGGAGAGCAGAGATGTGTTGTTCTCTCTTCTATTAAATCTAAGCAGCAAATGTTACCTCCTTTCAAAAAAATGCAGACTTTCTGCTTACATGGACATGACCACAGAGTTACCGTTGCACAGAATGCCCTAAGTGAGTGGTAGGTCAGTAGGCATTTTTCAGGACATGCCTATTCTACTCTTTTCAGGATTTATGTCCTTCTTAGTTTTTTCCCCTTTTTCTGACAGACAGGAAAGCAATGGTTAGTGTTTTCCGGTAAAGCAACATCTTTTATTTGTAGCAACACAGACTAAAGACATGCACATAAAACATAATGTGAAATTCTGTAAATTCAAATTATACCAAGCAGGTTGGATCCAATCCAGACACTGGATTTTTTATGCTTCTGCCCTGTGGTTACCAGTGCTTCAAAGTTCTTCAGGAATTTAGCTGAACTGGAAATGGAGCTGATCCAATGCCAACTAGACTCGTCCCTTCTTCGTTGTCATGATCGCTATGAGTTGTCTCAGTGGCATTAAGTAGTTCCCAACATCCACATTATAGTATTTTCACTATGTGTTCTGCATAAAGCAGCCTTTGAACCTTGAGTTAAAGATCTGTACTGTTCTCCTTTTGCCAGTGGAGCCCTGCAACTACTGAAAGCGTATTCACACCAGAGCTGGCTGAGTAGCAATAGAGGAATCAAAGAAGCAAAGAATTCTTTTCCTCTTTGTGGGTTGCTTATCCTGTATGCTACTGATTACTGATAACGAATACTCCAGCTTTTCCTATGTTATTCAGATGGTTCATTTGGTGAATTGTTTACTACGTTTACTGTTTTCATATGGTATTGTTTTTTCACCATAACTGGATGACTAAACTTTTAAATAGGAGACTAGGAGAATAATGAAGAGTGTGACTCCACTGATAGCAAAAAAATCAGATTTGAGTCACATCTTCATGAATCTGTCTTTCATTATTTGACCAGCTGGAGTTTATATCCATCACTATTTTTGCCTCTGCTGATTTTTCACTTCATCATAATGTTTTGGTTAAATTCAAGAATCCACTTTCTGGGCCAGATTCTGCTTTCAATTATGTTAGTGTAAATCTAGAGGAAACTCACTGAAAGCCAATGAAGTTATTTTTATTTATTCCAGGATAACATAAAATGGTGTCTGACCCCCCTGCATGTGCTGCTATGTCCCTTATATTCATCTTTACAATCTCTGTATTTGTTTACAGACACTTTAGAATTTTACCAAAGAGCCCTTATCACTTGCTCCATGTGTGTTGTAAGGAAGGAGAGAAGGGTTCTTGCCTGATACTTTTTTCTTAGCCCTTTTATTTTTCTCTCCAGACACTATATTATGTGTTTAACTACTTAATATTATTTCCTCCCTGTCCACCCATCTGTTTATTTTAGTTGCTTCTTCCTCTTGGCTGGCTTCTGTATAGACTCTCCCCATATGCCTGCTAGGAATATGAATGAATATGATTAACAAGCACTGAAATGCACAAGTAAGATCCTACTTGAAACCCTGTTTCAGAATCTGTGTACTGTGGTTGTTTCATACCATATCTGTTTCTTAGCACATTAAATATACTTAACATAGGTGTGCAGATGAGAGCTAGTCCACACAATGAGACTGTGTTTCTTTGCAACTGATGAGTAAGTCTTGCAATGTGATGCTTTCTGCCCAATAACTGTCTTCATCCATTGCAGCAAGACAGTGGCTAACAGCTCTGCAGAGAAGCATGTGCTGTGCATTTGTGTCTGTGTAGCAGATATGCAGAGCAGAGTCCTGCCAAAGTCTCTAGAAGCGTCACATCTTACGTGAGTGTTGCAACTTCCTCTGCCTCTGCATAAGCCCTACACCACTGAATTCTTCAGAGCACTGCTAGTTTTAGCACATATAATTCAACCTCCCTTTACTTACCCACTAGGAAAGGGCTCCCTGTTGTATCAGAGACTGCCATATTTTCCTCACAGTCTTAATTTCTCATCTCCCTCAACCTGTTGCTTCATCTCAACTTAACCTCTGTCCATGCAAAGACAGAAGCTACCAAAGTTAAATATATTAAGTTCTGTGACTGGGAATAAGTATTGGTTAAGGAAATTATACAAAATAAATCCTGAATCCATGTACCTTGCTTTCTACGTGCCTTGTTGGAGTCATCTTAAGGCTGATTTGCAGAATTGTTTAGCTGTTTACCAGTAGCTTATTTTCTCAGCTGTGGGCTATTGCCCACACAATCTATCCCACAAAGAAAACTTTCTGCCATGTAAGAGGGTGTTCCAGCTCCCAAACCAGCTGGTCTGTTTCTGTATTAACAGTCAATCGGCAGAAAGCAGCTACTCATGACTTTTCTGCCCCAGGAAATTATAGTACCCATCTTTCATACAGTTTAAACTTACCCCTAACTGGCAGAATATGTGTAGAGCAAATGGAAAAAAAATATTTGGTGTTCATTTTAGGCAGGAAATTGAAAAGTATTCATTTTCAGTCAACCTGAACATTTGGTTTGTACAAGTGTTGCCATAAGTGATCACTATAAATAATACCGGAAAACCCTTGCTACAAATAATTTTCAGTGATTATTCATTTACATTTTCATAGTAAATTCGTTTGGCTTTGTTTGCATCCTTTTTGTGCTTGAACTCTGTGAGTTTGATATAGTCTTACTGGAACAAATGTTTTATGGAAACAGATCTTTAAAATCAGCTGCTGCAGAGTGCTTATACTAGGAAGCCCAATCACAAGGGCAGCATCCATCCAAAACCAACACAGAAATGCTGCCAGCACGCACTACTGTTCACTGTTTGGCTCTACAACCTAAACAGAAATCCAAAGACATAAAGTGTTTGGCTAAGTTTGAGGGGACAGTGCATGTATTTCATAACCATAAAAGGAGGTAACTAATAAAAAATACTATTTTCCCGAACAGAATAGGAAGTGAAATTAATTAAACATACTGCTTACTTATGAATGAGTCCTATGTGTTGATCAGATTCCAGAATATGCTCAGGGAAAACGTGACAAAAAACCAGAATGCAATGAGACCTCAGTTCCCCAGCTCTCTGAGTCTGGATAGGTGTACAACGCCATTGACTGGGCTCCCAGCCTGCTGCACAGTATGGACCTTTGGAAAGAAAACTTGTGTATATGTAACTGATTGCATATTTGGAACCCAGATTTTGTAATTAATAATAAAGTCAGAGCTAAATGGTTGGTGATAAGATGCTGAAATTCAGACTAAGAAATCTGAAAACATATGGTAAAAATTGGGTGAAATCCAATGGAATAAAGTAATAGAATTTTGTACAAAGGCCACAGAAGGGAAATGGAAAATGTGGAATGATAAATTAATATATGGTCAAGGGTTACATGTCCTATCCAGCAATATATACACTAGAAAGTAAAAAAAAAAATCAATGTGGGTAAATAAAGATGTGAAAAAGTAATTAAGGGTTGAGACACAGGCATACGTGAGGTATAAAACACCCAGGTATGAGAGAGATCTGGAAGTATTAGAGAATGAGTTTCACCAAAAAATATGAGGAAAGCAAAGGTGAAAAACGAAATAAGATCACAGAAAAGTTTAGATATATATTAAGGCATTTTTCAAGTGTCTAAGGAATGGGAGGTCAGTGAAGGAGGTGGCAGTGCCTCGAAGAGAATTGAAGGGTAATTTATTGAAAAGCAGATGCTTCAGAAGAATTAAATGTTTTCTTTGATTTATTGTTCATAAAAGGAATGGGGAACATATGCCAGGAATAGACAAATACCAAAGGAAAACAGGATCATGCCAGATAAAAAAAATCTGAAAACTTTGGCATAGGCTCTCAGCTGGTGAAAATCTGCCAAGTTCCTTTGCCCTCCATAGGGCCAGTTAACCCATTAATGTGGTTAGGAAAGATTTATCCCAATATTCCCCAGATCTATTTAGAATAGCTTAGAGAAGTATCCAAATGTTTTCTTCTTTCTCTTTTTGTTGACTTAACTGAGAGCTTGTTGCAAGTGTTCCAGAGTAGACTCTCTATTTCCTAATTTATTCACTGCATAAGCTTACATATAACTTGAGGATGCTAAATACAGGTTGGATGTATATTGCTTTCTGTTGCAGTTCTGTTGATTACAGAGTAATATATAAATAGAAAAAAACAGCCATACTTCAGACTGGATATTCATAAAAAAAAGGAGATGCCGTTTTGGCCAACATCAATGTATATGATTTATGGGGTACAGAATATGTTTTCCTTCTGGCAATTTCAATGCAGGGACTGACTATATAAGCCTGCAAGTTCGATAGTGTAACACTTCAGCTGTGAGCAGTGAGATGTGCGACGGTGGAGGAGCAAGTTAGAAGTTGTGTAAAAGACTCCTGTGTGAATTTAACAATTTTTGGTGGCACATTTAATGAGTCATCACACTGACTTGTAGGACTTTGGGATTCCATAGCTTGTCAGGATCAGATATACTTCAGTACCCCCTAAGAATCCAACGGCAAAGCAGTCCTAACATAACATTTCGCGTATGTAGTGCCATGTGTGCACCAGGAAGTCTCTTCTTTTTTTCCCAGTCAGTCCTCCTGCTAATGCGAGATGGAAATGAGTCTTTTCCTTGTGACCAAAATATTGGATTTTTCTTCCGTTTTTCCTTGACATGTTCATTTTCACAAAGCTCTAAAATTAACCTGCCACTGAAAAATGTGGCTCTTATTTTTACAGTTTATTTTGTTGTTTGGGTGGATTGACTTAAGCAAAATATTTCCATTGAGCACTAATGATTCAAATCCCAATGCCAGTGACATGTTACTGCCATATGACTACCTATGGAAAAGCACTTTCTCTTGACACCTGGGTCCAGACTTTGCAGTCACTTTCACTGGGTCGGGCTTGGAAGGAGGAACTTGAGAAGGGAGGAAGAGGGGAGAACTAGAAACCGAATGCAGTTGCTTCCAGCTCTGTTTTCTTCCCTTTAAGTACTCAGCAGGAAGGCAGTGAAAGAGCTACCTTGCTTGCTTCCATTTAATAGCAGAAAAAAATGGTGTGAGCCTGTAAACAGAGTGAGAAGAAAAAAAATGTGTTTTGCAGGTGTGGCAAAGCCAGTAACAAAATGGAAATCTACGAGCCAGATTTTTGGGGAAAACATTTTAATCGTTCTCAGACAGCTCTAAAATTAGCCCCAGTGACAGAAAACTAAACTTAGTTAATGTATTTGTAGCTGTAAGGTATGCTGTTTTATTTATGAACAGTGCATATTTTACAGAGTTGAATGAGTATTCAAAAAAAAATATGAATATTCACTTCAGTTTTAGAAATGGGCGGTTGTGTTTATGCCTATTCTATGATCACTTTCTATGAACCTTCTAGTGATTGAAATTTGATTCCCCTGAACTGGTATCAAACTGTACTGTCTGAGGGTATTCAAGGATAGTGAATATAAAACTCAGTCTGAATGAATCATATAAGGGCCTGACCACATCCGTTGCAGCAAGGATAAGGCTGCATGTATGTGTAAATTTGGAAAATATTTTCAAGTAGAATCCTTGCTTGTTTTTTTCCGTTCAAAAATCCTATTTAATCAGCATAAAGCACTTCCAGTAAGGTTATTTTATTTCTTAAAAAAATTAATTTCCAGAAAAATGTATTTCAGTAAGGCTGAAATATTCTGATTTAAGACTTTCAGAATGCAGTTTCATTTTTCTAAACTTTCAAATTACTTCCTATGTTTAAATATATTTCTCATATTATCAAGCCAGTCACACATTGGAAAAAAAAGCTAAATATTTTGACTGACCAAAAATAATTCTTTTTACAAAAGTAATTTGATATAAATTTTTAAAATATCTCTGTTCCATGGGAAATTTCAGATCTTTCAATTCCTTATTAATCATAATCTGTCATCATTTGCACACTTTCCGGGGGAAAAAAAAAGACAAAATTGTCTTTTTTTAGGCACGACATTGTCATTCAATACAGTGAAAATACTATGTATATATAGATATAGATATAGGCAGGACTATATATGTGCTGCTAACAAAAAAATTCCTAGACAAATTTTCATGACAGGATGCCAGTCAGAGGAGAATGTTTTATCTTACTAGGTCAAATATTTAAAGGCTTTTCAGATCAATAAATTAAAGGCAAACTATACTAAAAGTGCTTATAGGACAGAACAACTTGAAGAATTGCTATGGATGCTGTTTCGATAAATCAGCCTGTCCAAGCTAAGGGCTATGAGCAAAGGAAATTTCTGATGACAAGCGTATTGTTTCTCCAGCAAAGTACTCACAGAAGATGAAAGAATTTGTCTGACTCCAATGTTTTTCTCCCAGTTATTCACGAACTTTTATATGCCATATAAAAGGACCATCAATAGTAAAGGCATAGAAAACAAATGTGTCCACTTGCCCATACTACGCTAAAAACAAGCCCACATTAGCCACCCTGTTTCATAGCCTGTTACGTTTGAGCGAACGTACCCACCTACCTTTTCTGCAGCCCTGCTCTAATACACTTGGGCACAATCTGAGGTGGAGGGAAGAGGGCAGACCTATGCCACCGCCTGCCACTTTTGTTAACTGACAGACTTTGGCATCAGGATGGAGTGACTATCTCAAGCAGTACTGTCCAAACCCTTTTTGCTGAGGTATCTGTCGGTTTTGGTTTGTTTCTTGAGTACTTAAGGCAACGAAAATCTTTGCATGATCCTCTACTGCTTTTTAACAAGGAGATTTTCTAAAATTGCTTGCCAGAACCACAATATGTAAGCAAGCTAAATGTGAGAGATGCACAGGGATAGCTGTTTGTTAAGAACAACGTACACCTGTGACTTATGTGTAAGAGAAAAATATTAAAGATTGCAGCCTGTCTTTAAAAATTAAGTTGTAGATTTAGATTTACCTTAGGGTAAGCAGTGGAAGTAGGGAGTGATTCTGTGTGACAAAGGTACCTAGAGCAGCAGCAGGAGCTGGCTGCAAGATCAGTTGTACCAAGCAGTCTTTGCCTCTTAGCTCACCCCCCAGAGTGCTCCTCCACCTCTGGAATATGCTGGCTCTTTAGAAAGGTGAAATTTCAAGCTGAATTCTTCTCGGTGCCTTTTCTTTAAACTTGTCTGCACCATAGTTTTCTGTGATGTTCTGGTAAGGATACATCACTACAAAAGGGAGAAGGCTGGGCTTCCTCAACACAGACCTTCAACTGAATCCCTGTTTAAGATAAAAATAGAAAATGTGCACCATGCATTGACCTTGGTCACTACCCTCTTAGTCAGTATAATCCAGACAGAGACACCTTACTAGATATAATCATCAGAAAGTGGATTATGTAGCTGAACTCTGCTCCAATGCTGAAGCATTCAAAATCTATTTGGAGAAGTGTCAGCAATATAGTGTTTGTATCCATGAGAAGCCCCTGGCAGAAGCTTCTGCACAGGTTATTACACTATCACCTGAAACCAATTGCCTGAAACAAACTGAAATAAGTTCTTCCTTAAAACACTCTACTCTGAATTCTCATTAGGTATTTGGACTAGTTTAGCAGCAGTGCTCAAAGTTCCTTAAAGAAGCAGATGACTTTTCTTGCTGGGCAGAGGGCTGCACAAGATTTTTGGTCTTTGGTTGTTGGGTTGGGTTGGGTTTAGTTACCCTATAGTAATGGAAGTTTTTAATTTTCCTTAGAAATGACTGATAAATTCCTGCCCATTACACTATTTATTTAATTTCTCTAACGTGTGTCCATTTATAGGACAAAAGATAAAGTTTTAATGTAATGATGCATAGCTATGGTCAAGATTCTCCATTAATTAGAAATAGAAGAGGAGCTAATGGCATGTTCACAACATGCAGTGAAATGTGTTTAATTAACTTGGAGAGGCCTCCAAAAATAGTATCTAACTGAGCTAGCTCCAAAAGCAGTAATATTGCATTTACTTGGCAAACCACTTAAGCTAATTAGCCTTGCAATGAGAGGGGGCTTAGTAGCTCAGTTATATTGTCTTTCCTCTGCAAACATATTGCTTCTGGGGCCAAGCGAGGGACTTTGCCTGGCACTGCTTTTCACCCTGCAAGCCTGCTACCACACTCCCGCTTCCTTCCCGGGTAGTGCTGCGCGCTGCACTGTGTGTGCACAAAAGACAGTCTTACCAGTCACTAACAAGAAACAGAGCAAAGCCAGTGTTGTATCGGGGCTGACCATGTTAATATCATCAAATTCAATTTGGTCTTAAATTTTCAATGTATTACAAAAAAATACGGCTATATTTGGTCTCACTGAAAAGGAAAACATACTAGTAAAAGCTGGGGGGAAAGAGACAGAAATTAGAGAAGGACCTGGAAATGAGAATAACTGATAGTGTAACATACACAGTGTGTATAGGAAATATGAGTGGATACTTTGTGAGAAGGTGGGGGGAGAAGAAGAATTACTTATTCAGGTGTCACACACTCAAATGGAAATAGGCATTTTGGATAAGATGACATTTGCAGAGTCGTCGAGGCACTTAGCTGGCAAGCAGAAGGGTATCCCAAGTAGGACAGCTGAAACAAAATTCTTAGTTAGAACACAGTAATAGGTGCCCAAAGAACTGTAGTGGTTTTTTTCTAATGTCCTTAATGTACAGATGTTTCACCAGAGAGACCATAAAGATATTCCTAGAGCTGTGACAGCCTATCCCCAGTTGTATGTGGGAATGTAGGAAACTTGTCATCAACATATCAGATTTTAGAACTTAATGCCGAGGCATTTAAAACTATCATATTAAAATACGCTGTTCAGAACACTCTATGTGTAGATTACAGGTCTTGGTTTACCATAACAACTCTGGAGCAATAATCATGAATGAACATATAAGAGTAGCTGAATAACTTATGGATAAATATCTGTAATATCAATGCTTCCTATGCAATACCTGTCCTTTGAACAAGGGAGTCGGGTGGGTTCTTTTTGTAGTGAATGCACAGCCTGCTTTGTGTGGAAGCAAGTGACTAAAGTTTTTCATTTATAGCAGCATTTATTTCGGAAAAGTGAAAGCACTACATTTTTACAGTCATCCCAAATTTGAATAAGTAGTGTGTTTAGCTAGCAAGTTAAAGTGGTTTTGCTTATTACCTAATCCTTTTGCAAAGCCAAGTAATGGGCGTGGATTAAGATTCTATGTAATATAATGTTTTGTCAGGAAGACATAGAGGTGTCATTACCTTCATAATATATTAAATAATAGAAATTGTATAGAAAGAGATCAGTGAATCCTGCAAAGCTTTTTCAGTAGTTCTCTGTTTTAAAAGCCTATGGAGAAAAAAACCCCAACGTATTCTTGTATTCTAATGTTTTCCTTTTTTTTTAAAAAAAAGCAAGAATTTGTTTTCATGCAGATGCCATGTTTGCCAGATTTCATCCTTGAGTGGATTCTGAAAGGCTAGTTATTTGTTTGTCATAGAAATGACAGCTGAATCTGAGCCATTCAAATTCTGGTAGACAACACCATAATAAAGTAAGTAAAATATCTCTAAATATAAGGAGAACTTATTGTATTTATTGCCTTGAGACCAATTCCAGAAATGAAAGTGAATGGTTTTTGTTTTAAAAACATATACGTAGGCTGTTCACTTATAGTGACTTCATCTCACAATCCCTTGAGTATGAGAGCTGTGAATCAGCTGGCTTGTGATTTGACGCCAATACTCAGAAAAATACAGACTGAACACCAGAGCCCGGTCTCAAGCATCCAGATCCTCAGCACTAGGGGTAAAGAATAAAACTTTCAGGAAGTGTTTCACAATAGAATGACAGCTGTCACCACTAGTTTGTGGAGATCTCAGTCTCACTGGCACTTGTGAGTGACTAACTGGTTGAGACTTCTGATTTATAGACAGAGAAATAAAATTATTGTAAGAATTTTGAATAGAGCACCCTTGCACTACCAGGAAGATCATCTGAGTAAGAAGACAGATAATTTGGTAGATGAATAACAATTTTGAAGGTATTTTTGGCATATCTGTCCCAACTGTGAGCTAATTCTTAGTTTGAATAAGGACATAATCATGGGTTAATTATAATCAGCATACTTCTCTTTTGTAAGTAATGTCTTCTGCATGCGTAATCTGCAACTCAGTCCAAAAAGTTTTGCTTCAGTAAATGAACTAACATGTAGAGGCAACATAATTCAGGACTCTTAAAACACTGAGTCAGATAGTTTCACCAGGGCGAGTGCAGGCTAATAGAGTATTTTACTCAGCTTTTAGCCAAATTTTGCAGCACAGATTGACTTTTATGTTATCTCAGATGGGCTGCTATTGATGTCCAATGGGGTAGTTTATAGCTAGCTTGCTTGACTGGGGCAACCACCAAGCCAAAGGGCAAGGAAGCACAGATTCTCTGGTTGATACATTATTAGCACGTGGGGGAGTTACAGGCTAAGATTTGGTAGCGATTGCAGCAGAAATGGCAGTTCCAGGTAACACAGTCATTGCTGTGAGGAACAAAAATGCACAAAGTAATCTGCATCTCAAGCTTAGGAAGGATCTGAGGGTGGTATTGTGAAGTTGCAAGTTACTGCTGAAACAACACTAGAGAATATGTTAGAGAAAAAAATGGTTGCTCTTGTTTTCCTCTTCCAACTCCAGACTGCAAATCAGAAATAACTGACAATAGTAATACTTGAGGAGAGTTTAAAATTTTCAAAATGCATTGTAAGATACTGGTCACAGCTTTCAGTCCTTGGGAGTTTTAGCCAAGTGAAGGCTGAAGAATTTGGCTTTTCAACTAACTATCCCTGAAACATACTCTCAAGTTGTACTTTTCTCTGAAAACAGCAAGAAGAAACAAAGGAACTGAAGAATGCTGAAACCCTGGCTATAGCTTAAAGAGAGAGCTCATTGTTCATTTTGCAACTATCTGTTTCAGTACTAAAAAGAAAGAAGCTAGGATAACATTGTGTTGTTAGTTTTCTGGGTTTAAAATGAAGTTTCTAAGCTATCAAAGAAACAAGTAAATTGTATCTCAGAAAGAGGTAATGAAAGTACTGTATACGAAAAGCAAATACTTATCTGCTTGATAAATTTTACTTTACACCTTCAAGATAAAATTATTCTTTATCAGCCTACTTAGAAATCCAAATACCCAGAAGTTTTTAAAGGCTCAGGAGATACAGTTTGCTTAGGTGTTTTCCAAACTATAACATATTATGACAGTATATTTTCCTGTCCAACATAGAAACATTGTTTTCTGTTGTGGATATTTATGTGTTTGAGCATTACATAGACTGTTGACCCTTTCAAAGTCTGTTTCCACCTATACTTGAAGCTCCTTTAAAATGAGCAAAACTGTACTCTGAGCTTTAAGCATACAGAAAAGAGGTAGTGTGAAATAATTACTGTTCTTTTAACATTGCTTTTTTTCTTTCATCTGGTATTAATTCCATCTCTAACCTTGCTCCTGAGATCACTTATTGTTAGTGTAAAATAAGAATCCCTCTTCATGATCCACACTGTGATCTTTGAGTCAAACTATTTGAATGGGGCATGCACAAGGTACGGTTCCACAGGGTTTATTAAAGGAAATTGTCTTAGCAAATATGTCTTTTTCATTTGATACTGAAGAATAATAGGATAATGAGGGAATGATTACTTTGTTCAGACATGATTACTGAAGAAATGTTTGGTCCATATGTTGCTGAATAATGGGAAATTCTCCAGTGAAAGGGGACAATGATTAGAAGAAATAAAATAGATAGCTGGAGAATATATTCCCCGAAGTGTTACACTAGTTTTTGTTAACAAACCAACTCCAAGGATAGTGTTTCCCTCAATAGGCACGGAAGTTCAAAATATCTAATCAGTTTAAACTGTTGAAAAAACACAAGGTAATTTGTTTTGTTTTTCTTAGATCAAAGAAATGTATCTTCTTCTGATAAATGATGTGACTATCACAGCTGTTTCTCCCCTTTAACATGATGTTAATTTGTTATCGTTGCCTTGATGAGAATATACTAATACAACTTAATGTTAAAAACTATCCCATCCCCCTCTACTGCCTGTTAAATGCATCTTACCATAGGAATTTAGTGTTTTGGCACTGTGAAATACATGCAGTGTGTATGTGTGTATGCATGCACTCATACATTATAGCCAGTGTGTCTTGTAATGCTTGTAGTTAATTAAGAATATTCAAGTTTTTTCATTATCCAGGGTTATTTTCACTTACTTATATATTTCTCTAAGCCTTAGTTTAGAGCTGAACCTTAGTGTGCTTGCTTGCAATCACGAAATGTCTTTTTCCCCAATAAAAATGCTGCACACTCCAGTAAACTAATGAAATTTAAGATAATATAGCTATTTATACATGTATCTAGCAGAAAACTTCAAAAGTGCCAAATACTAAGGATGCAGTTTTGAAACAGGGTCAAATGGATATCTGACTTGAGGCCTGTGGGAAGTCCCACAGAAGGTTACAGCAGGGAAGACAGGCAAACAATAACAGAAGTCCAGGTAAGAGATTCCCAGTTAGAGATCAAATTTCCAAGAGTGCTGGAGTGCCTGACTCCTACTGATTTAAACTAGAATTGAACAACTCGTTGTTGTTGAAGATGCTTCTGGCACCTTGCTTTGAACATCTTTCAGACACCCTGAAAAGTACCTTGGACTGAAGGATTTGCCCAAGGTCATACTACAAATATATGGCCTCTTTTCTAAAGCTGGAAGAATGTTAAGTAGTTATTTCACAAGAAAAAATGTTATAAATTTAAATTAGGGGCTTTTTTTGTCCATTTTCTTTTGGTCCAGTTACCTCTTTTATCAGATCTGACTATGGATAATGACTATCCAAAATTACACTTCATCAGTTCTGCTGGAAAATTTCTTGTTTCATTTTCTGTAAGTAAAGTAGTCGGTATTTGCCAATTAAACCCCCAGGTAGTTATCTTTCATATAGTCAAAAATACATGTTGTAAATGAAACATCTGTTCAACACTATAATTTTATAATAACTTTAATTGGCAGATGTCTTTAGAAGACAAAGCAAAGTGTATTAGTTCCAATTTGTTCTTTTCTACTGAGCTGAACTTGTGGTCATTGAAAAGTACTTACCTAAAAAACTATCTCGGCATAAGCAATAATTCACTCAGTTCAGTAATGTGAGATTTTTCCATGTAGACAACTGTGAATTATAAAGGCCGACTGACCACTGAAAAAAAACATTAATGCATTGTCCAAAACCATACTTGTGTGGAGAAAGTTACCCTCTCTATTGACAGGACTGGTACTTCACTCTACATATAGTTTGCACAGAAGTACTGTGCCAATTCAATTACTGTCTGATTAATGAAGTGTAGCAGGTTTATTTCAGGGGTCTAGCTAGCTATTAATTAGCATATTGGGGCCTATACTCTACTGTTTTGCCCTGATATGCTTTGAAAAATCCCAATGCAATTAAATAAACTCTAATATGCATTAAATAGTTACTTGAGGAAACACATTCAGTTTTTTTAAAACCCTTATGGGATTTTTAAGCACATCCAGATTTATTGTAAAGCATCTGAAGTTCTTTGTAAACACTATGGTTGTGTTGGTTTGTGCTGTTCAGCAAAATGGCATTCCCCGTGCTTTAACAGAAGACTTCCTCTGACACAAGAAGCTGGTGTTATTTCCTTAGTGTGCTTTGTAGCAAATAACGAGGATGTTCGTACCCTCAAAATCCACAGAAGCTGCTTGCACTTTTCAGTGGTCTACCTAGTCTTTGTCATATTTCTTCATTTGTACTGTCAAATTTTTTTCCAAGAGATCAGTGCTAACACGGGATGGAAAACTGGAATGCTTGTTAGCATAGTGTTTGAGATCAGGCAGTGAAGAGTGGAAAACACCACGTCACCTAAACTAGAAGTAGCTGAACTCTTTCTACCCTGGGCAGTAGCAGAGAGTGCTAATAAATGCACTGTACATTCCTCAGGTCAGAGAGATTGTCTGAGTAGGCACATTTCGGCGCATACTGATCACAAGTGGGCTGGAGAGATGTTTTATTCACAGCATTAACTATTTAGTATTCTTGCATTCTAGGAGACAGAGGAGCATGAGACCAGTTAATATAGCAATGAAAATACTGGTTAGGGCGGTCCTTTATTTATAAATTTTAGTGGTCTGCCAACTTTAAATTCCTTCAAAGGTATCTTTTGTGTCAGAAGAGAATTACTCCGTGCATCCCATGCACTGCACAATCCAGAACTATGTTTATGCTTTTGCCTTCATCGGTCCCTTCTCTTTTGCGCCCATCTCCAAATTCTTCCTCCAGCCTATTTATTCGGACCTCAAAGAGCTCGTAACTCTTAGTCTGTTATTCTCCTCTATCCTCTGCTTTAACATTTAGAAACCAGTTAACTCCCCTCTCTCCTTTTTTTTTCCTAGAAGTATCTAACTAAACCACATTTTGTTCAGAGTGCTTTCTTTTTTTCGCGTAACCACCAGTGATGTTTGCATTCTCCATTGCCTTGTGCTTGCTTGTGCGTGGGTTAAATCTTGCATTCTTAAAGGTGTCTTTTTACCTCTAAAAAAGCCCATGGAAGCTTCACAGTGTTCTTCAGTTGTAACAAATCTTGGCTGTGATGGACTGGACTGCTCTGTGCTGTACTAAAGGTTCTGAACATTTACAATTTTGCCTACACATAAATTAAGAAAAAAACTACTCATGTTCCCTCAGTCACAGTAAAGTTTACTAACTTTCTTTTGCAAAACAGGCTCTCTATTACTTCTGCCACTAGTCCCTGTATGGTGTCTAACATATACATTAAGGTATTATTTTGTACGGAGCCATGCTTGTGCACTTTAACACACTGTTTGGCCCGGAGCAGGCAGCTGACAGGCAGCAGTTTCCTCCTGCTTCTAATTCGATGAGAAGTTGCAGTGAGTTTACACCAAGTTGCACATTTGTGCCCTTATGCTGAGTGCTACCCACCCCTCAGGGTATGCTGCTACAGTGATTCGTGGAGCCAAAATCAAGTAAGCCTGCAAAAAGAAGCTACCAAAAGGAAGATGCCATTGTGGGCTCATTACACCGTTCAGCGTGTCTGAGAGGAAGCCGAAAGGCCCCGATCCCATTGGCAGCAGATCAGCATGCTGAAACGCAGGTCACACAGCAGCACCACAGCCCCTTCCAAAGGGCTCATGCAAGACAGGGCCAGCAAGACACGCTGCTCTTGGCATGTTCTGCTTCCCGTCTTATCCTTTTTTTGTCTCAGTGATATTCACTCACAGAGTCCTTGTACACATACAGTCCTAAAATCCACCTGAAAACCACTTTTCCGTGTATTTTTTGTGACAGATGGAGGCCTTGATCCATCAGATGACTCAAGTGCATGCTGAGCGGTAGGCACCTGCAGAGTGCTTTTGAATCGATAGTATGATTCATGTGCTTGAATCCAGGCACATGTTTCATTATCTGGCTGAACCATGGCCAAAAGCCATTCACTTAACATTAGGGTTGTTTTGTTTTATAAATAGCATTATTAACTTCCTGCCTTTGCTATTTGTATGCAAAATATAGTATATATATTTTGCATAACTGAAGCTAACTACAAGGTCATAATGGTGCTTTAAATTGGTGTAAAGAGCTAAACAACCCGAGCGTAGTAATGGCTTCTATGGGTGACTCTTAAACAATTGATTGACTGACAGACTGGTCTAACAGAGTGGCAGCGAGATGATACAGTAGCCCTGTTCCATTAGAAATAGTGCTCTCGCTCGCCTTTAGCCCCATCTTCACCACACTCAAGCACGCACCCTTTCTTATGAGGTGGACTTTGAACAATCTTTCCATAGTTATTCAGAAAGGCACAATGAATGTATTATGTGACGATTCATTGCAGCAAAGTTAACACATAATAATTTACAATTTTATGGCACTGCTAGGATTAGCTAGGTATCATCTATTTTTAATACACATCATTGTGGTATGTGAGCAATAGTGAATGTATTTAAATAAATCAAAAAACCACAAATGAATGCTGAGTTGTTGTCAATCACTTGCAGATGAGCCTACCCTGGTGAGAAGATATAATGGAGAATTTTCTGAGAACAATTTATGGAGTCCACCTGCATCACCCTAGAACAACTGATACCTTTCCAGCACAGGGCTACAAAAGTAGGTAAAGTTTACTGAGTATACCTAAGTGGCAAACCTGAGGATAAATTTTTGTCAAAATCTGAATCTTTTTGTAACGTATAAATACTGGAGAGCTTGACATTTCTTATGCAGTAATGGATGGTTGGACTCGATGATCTTAAAGGTCTGTTCCAACTGAAACCATTGTACGAGGAAAAACAAAATCTGTTGACTTACTGAGACAAAGGAAATCGTTTTCATTTCTCCTTCCTTATTAAGGAAAAAAAAATAAGCAGCTTCATCAGAAATAAAACTAAATGTAGGTTTATTGTGCACTCCCTTATAACTGTTTTTTTGTCTTTTACTTGTAGAGAGTCACTATCTGAAGTTGTATCAGAATCAGCTATCTTCAGGTAATGAGACATGAAATAATAATTCTAAATAATGAGATAAAAGAAACATAAAATATTGTATGTAGTGTTCAGTAGTCCTGCAAAGTAAAATGTGGTTTTGGTTGAGGGGTAAGGAAGAAGTGTATTATCTGGGACTGATGGCAGAGATACCATTTCTGTCTCCCTTGCAACTGACTGCATGCCACCTACTCTATGTGTTCTGACCTCAAAGCTAAGTACTATTAGAGTGAGTCCGTTTGTGGATCAGAGCTCCAGGAAAAGCTCAAGCGCTACGTTCAGGAAGCAATCTTAATGATATAGCTTTGTTGGTTGTTCTTTCAGTGAACTAGTGGGCCAGAATTTTGTCATGGGACCATTCTACTGTTAGAGGTTCTGTCTTACAATGACACGGAAAGATTTTATGATCGCTTAGGGAAAAGTACCAGGGAGATATATATATAGATGTACATACATATTTTTATGTATATAAAATTAAGTGAGGCTAAGCCAAAATTCTACCCCCAAGAGTTTTTAGTTTCAACTGGAAAAGCACTCTTCATTCCAAAACTGTCATGTAATCATAATGACCACCCTTAAAAGCATGCTAAATTCCACATCAGAAATCCATTTCATTGGTGCTAGTTTTATTTCTTTGCACAGCTTGTTAAAGGCCCTGGTCTTGCAGACTGATGCAGTTAAATGAACATTTTGAGTCAGAACACAAAACTGAGCTGAAGTGAATAGCACTCTGCACTAACCTCATATTTTACACATGTAGATCACACTTCAGTACCGAAGCTTCAATTTTTCAAGTATTTCAAGATAAAAACCACTATTTCCCTGGAACGGCAGTACTCCCACTTGGTACTGATGACCAGTTGTCTCAGTTTAAGGAAACTAAAATTTCTGTCAAGCTTAGACATGGGGGCCTCTTCTCAAAACCCACCGCAACCTTTGAAATTAATACACTTTAATCAGAAAATGTACAGAAAAGGATAACCTTTCTTAACTACAAATATATACATATAACCAAACCCAGAACAGAACAAACAGCAATACCGTAACCAAAACCTTTAAACGAATTAAGTTCTATCCCTGCTCCTTTTGGTGCAGTTATAATTATGGACAGCAGGATGTGATGTCACACCTTAGGAGGCAGCAGTCCCGAAAGTCACCCTCAGGTTCCAGTGAGGCACTCTCTCCTCGTTCATTTGTCTGAAAGCCTTCGGGGCGGAGGGTAGCAGCAATTCCAGGCAGTGGTGATCACTCTCTCTCTGAAGGACAGCACATGACGAGTGGGCTTGGGGGATGAGCCAAGGGAGCTCCCTCCAAGATGCTTCCACCAGTCCAGCAAAACGGTGGCTCCCACTCACAGCAGCTGCTGAGCAGGTATGGTGCCAATGAGAAGAAACCTCTCACCCTCCTCACCTCTGCCCAGCCATCAAACTGTAACTCAGAGCAATCAAACCACCTCCCTGCCACCTGTCCAGCCTCTTCAGCTCCCAAAACCCCTGTGTTGGCAAGGGAGAGAAAAATTTCCTGAAAGATTTTGAAACTGTAATATCAGTGCAGAAATGCCTGAAGATATGGTGCCAAATCTCTTCTGAAACTCTTCACTTCTGGTATATTTCTTTTGTGGAAGTAACTGATATCATCTGCACAGAAAAGTTTGCGAAGGAAACCGTGGAGTGAAGGAAGAAAAGTCTGTGAGATAAACCATGTCCTGAGGAGTTGACTACACTTTTTACTGGGAAAGTTACCCTTGGGTAGGTGCAAGAAAACAAACATACAACTGAGTAGAGATGTTCTGTTTCTTGGGATGGGTGAGTTTGCTCCCTTCCCATGGTGTGCCATCCTACACGCATAGAATCACAATCTGTTCTCCGAGAGTAAAAATGAAAATGAAGTAAAAATTGATGTTAATAATGAAGGCGTGTTTTTACAGCTTCACTTTCATTGACTAGAGCAGCAGAGTGCAGCTGGAGATGTTGAAAGGAAAACTCTTCACCTGTCCTCTGTTTAATTAAAATATATTAGATACATGGATTTATTTGAAGGTTTGATGTTAAATGAAGATGGATGAAATGTTTTATTGAAGGTGATGAAACGTTATTTACTTCAATAAACAATTCTGTTCTATCAATACTTGGGTTCATCTAGAAGAACATACCCTATTCCTCCTTAGTTATGAGTAATATTTTACTGATACTGCCTACAATCTACTCTAATAGTAATTCTACCAGTTGCAGTGAGTAGGCAAAACAAAAAAAACAAGAATAGTATCTATTTATGAAGGGCAGTGCAGGACATGTCATAGCAGCCAGGAAATGTCATGGCCTGCATGGTGATCTTCACTTCTTAACAAGACCTCAGTGCACTCTGGTCTTCTTCAGTCAGTCTGGACCACAGAGGGATTTACCCTGGGAAAATCTGAGTCTCCAGCTCATGCAGCTCGTGCGGGGAGACTTTAGATATAGCTGTTTGTGGCTGTATATCCTCATGCTGTGCTCTAAGCCTAAATAAACCTCTAACAGTTTTGTAGTTTTCTCTAAGGCCTTTGGCACAGTTCCCACAACATCTTTCTCTCTAAATTGGAGAGATAGGATTTGATAGATGGAACGTTCAGTGGATAAGACAGTGGTTGGATGGTTGCACCCAGAGGATAGTGGTCAACGGCTCAATGTCCAGATGAAGATAAGTGGTGAGCATGGTCCTTCAGGGGTCTGTTCTGGGACTGACATTGCTTAATAATAACATCAGTGACACAGATGATGAGATCAAGTGCACCCTCAGCAAG
Organism: Neomorphus geoffroyi; assembly: GCA_033558235.1. Classification (NCBI taxonomy): domain Eukaryota; kingdom Metazoa; phylum Chordata; class Aves; order Cuculiformes; family Neomorphidae; genus Neomorphus; species Neomorphus geoffroyi. The sequence continues at coordinate 32,551,639 of JAUMJM010000005.1, read as the reverse complement.
TTTGTAGATGACACTAAGCCAAGTGGTAAGGTCGATGCTCGTGAGGGACAAGATGCCATCCAGAGGGAACTTGACAAGTGGAGAAGTGGACTTGTGAAAAACTCATGAGGTTCAACAAGGCTAAGTGCAAGGTCCACCTGACTCTGGGCAATCCTCAGTATTGATACAGGCTGGGGGAGGAAGAGATTGAGAGCAGCCCTGCAGAGAAGGACCTGGGGGTCTTGGTGGATGAGAAACTCAACATGAGCTAGCAGTGTGTACTTGCAACCCAGAAGGCCAGTAGTATCCTGGGCTGCATCAAAAGAAACATTTCCAGCAGTAGGTCAAGGGGGGTGATTCTGTCCCTCTATTCTTTTCTGTGAGACTACACCTGGAATATTGCGTCCAACTCTGGAGCCCTCAGCACAGGAAAGACATGGACCTGTTGCAGCAGGTCCGGAGGAGGGCCACTAAAACAACCAATGGCCTGGAACACCCCTCTTGTGAAGAAAGTCTGAGAGAGTTGGGGTTGTTCAACATGGAGAAGACTCCGAGGAGACCCTATTGCTGCCTTCCAGTACTTAAAGGGGGTTTATAAGAAACATGGGGAAAAACTTTTTAGCAGAGCCTGTAACAATAGGAAAAGGGGTAATGGTTTTAAAGTAAAAGAGAAGACATTTAGACAAGACATTAGGAAGACATTTTTTCCACTGAGAGTGGTGAAGCACTGGAAAAGATTGCCCAGAGAGGTGATGGATGCCCCATGCCTGGAAACATTCAGGGTCAGGCTGGATGGGGCCCTGAGCAACTTGATCTATTTGAAGATGTCCCTGCACACTGCAGGGGAGTTGGACTAGATGACCTTCATTGATCCCTTTGAATCCAAGCCGTTCTGTGGTTAGCTCTCATCCTTCTGCATCCTTCTGGCTTCTTACGGAAAGAAGCCTTACTTACCTTAGACATTCATTGCCCAAGTTACAATTTATCCCATAGGATGCACATAATATTTTACTTGTTATCTAGGGTTGAAATGTAGTTACTGTAACCCAGACAGGCTGGTTGCAGAAGCTCTAACAAAGGGTGAAATATTTTGGCACGTGGTATTCCTGTGAGACACACAATTCCTATTTAATCCTTAACAGAATCCAGAATAAATTTCAGTTTTGCTCTTTATGACTGTGATCAGCTTTTCATCCAATATCCCATACTGCTTCCGTTGAGCTAATTAAGCTCTGGTGGCAGAAATGTTTATATAAAAGTCAGCAAATCATTTGCTTTAATTGACTATTGCAATTTGGGCAGTTATATCAAAGGACGAATCCCATCCCTTCGCCACAGTAGCAGGATGTATAAATAATATGTATGGAGGATAGGATCATAGAATCAGAGAACTGATCATAGGGTCATAGAATTATGGAATGGTTTGGGTTGGAAAGGACCTTAAAGATCATTTAGTTCCAACCCCCCTGCCTTGGACAGGGTCACTTTCCCACTAGACCAGGCTATTAAAGACCCCATCCAACCTGGCCTCGAACACGTCCAGGGAGCGGGATCCTCAACTTTCCTGGGCAACATTTTCTAGTGTTTCACCACTCTCTTCCAAAACATTTTTTCCATATATCTAATCTGAATCTACCCTCTGTTACTTTAAAAACACTACTCCTTGTCCTATGACTACAGGTCCTACCAAAAAGTCTGTCCACATCTTTCTTATAAGACCCCTCTAAGCCTTGAAAATGTGGGAGAAAGAAAAGGAGAAATGAACGCGCTCATGGGAAATGCCATAGAACTATTGCTTTGTTAACTGTCTTGTATCTCTCTTCCTGCTAGGGCTTTTATAAAGTTCCTCTACAATCAGCTCCATTTGTTGGCTGGAGTGAGGTTTCTATCCCATCAGATCGGTTAGCAGTCTGTCCTATCTACTTCCGTGCCTTTAGCCAGCCCTAACAGTGAAATCCCAGGCTGATCTTACTGCTTTCTGAACCAGTTCTACCATTGTTCACTGAAATTCAGAAAAGAATTGTTAATCATGAACAATTACACAACTGGTAAATGGTTTAAGGAAATTATGTTTTCTTTAAGTTGGTAAAAAGAGAAAGAATGCAGAGCACATTAGTGACTAAGAAGGTGCAGAATTTCACTCCCATAGCAAAATGAGCCAAGTCCATAACAGTGAAAATTCGTTCTCTTGGCTCTGGTTGATTTGCCATCTAGCATGTATTCTGAATCAGTCCACACATTCTTTTGGCACTATGCGAAGAATGGAATTATTGTCTTGACATTTTCTCCTAATTTTTCTAAAAAGAAAATAATAATTTGTAGTTTGTCAATCTTTGCCAAGATTCAGCTTGAAGAGATTTTTTTATAGCTGAGATATAAACCCCTGAAGTAAAAATGCAGACACAACTTTAAGTACAGTGTTGCAAATGCAGTGTTGTAATTTTATATGTTAATCTATCAATACACAGTATGTGCAAACATATGTTTATAGACAGAGAGACAAGCATGTATAAATGAGAGGATAAAAATCCCTATTTCTCATTTGCTGCTATGCAATTTCTATCAATTTAGAAATGTGTTATGATTTTATTTTAAGCTGACATACTGTAAATTGCGCTTATTTGAGAATACTTACTTAACTCTTGGAGTTTATAAGACAGAAAAAGAAGGTGTCTTTGGAAGTTCTCCAGTGACCTAAAATGAACTAATAAATAATAGAAAAATATCATCCCTTCTTTGGAAACTTTGGACAAATTGACATCTTTAAATCAACTCATAAGCATGAAGATAGTCTTTAAATGAGTAGGATTTACTATAAAATCTACTAAACGCAGCAGAGGCTGCTTCTTTAGGGCTAAGCTGTATATTATGCTCATGTTACAAGAGAAATTACCAGATCTCTAGGTGAGGTATTTTAGAAATTTGGCAGATGGTTTTACTTTGTATTTGTGGCACAGAATCCTGTTCTAATTTTGTGTTTGATTAGAATATTCAACAGCTTCTGGTGCTACTAGGACTTGCTATCTGAAAGACAGAGTTTGCAAACTATAAATATGAACTTTGAAAATATATATCCTAGAGTTAGTCCGGTAGATTGTGTTTGTAACGCTCACTTATTGGCTGACTGATGCATTTTGGCCCCAGACCAAAAATGATGGCTGCATAGTTGAGCAGTGCCTCCTGCCGACTGGGAAGTCAGAGGGATGTTGGGGTATTGGTTAATTTTGGACAGGCATTTGGCGTTAGGTTCTGACAGCTACCAGTCTTCCTTACCCACAGTCTCTCCAGCCTCACCTTCACTCCTTAGTTCACATCTTCTCAGGTGTCCTCTTTATCCTCAGCTTCTGGCTTGTGCTGCTGGGCAACAATTCAACTGCAAGACAAGAAATGTTATGTCTACATGAGCAAGAGATTTCAGTCTCAACTGATTCATAGCCTGGCTGACAACTAACCCGTGCCATGCCTGTCCATACTCCAGCACCATGGGGCCCCCTGTTTCTGGGAGAGGGCATGGGATACATTTCCTCATCTGTCTCCGCAGCTACCCCTGCTGTGTGAATGTAATTGAGGTGGAGCCAAGCCAGCATGGAGGCACCGGCAGGCAGCGACACTGACATTGCCTGCAGCAGGCAGGCAGTTCCCAGCCAACACTAGCCAAGACAAAGCCTGGAAAACTGTTCCTTGTCCTCTTTCAGCTGTCATCTACCAGCTTTCTGCTGGGACTGACTACACGGGGAACCTTGCCTTCAGGTTCTTGTTTGCATGCCAATAGTACACGAGGGTGTGCCCTAGCTCACAGATGAAACCTCAGAGCATCTCATGATAGTAGTGGGTTAGGCTGACAAGACTTCAACCTTAATTTGGGGTGTAATGACTGACCTGTGGATGCAACCAGGCTCATATAAGCTCAGTAAAACCTTCAGTGAGCTATCCCGCATCATGACCTGCTTGCTCATACCCCTCCCCAAGTCAGAAGCCTATGGACAGACATATAAGAGAAGGATTTCCTACTTCCCCCCACATCTGGATGTGTCAGGAGCCAACAGGCTTATTTAATGCATAAATACAGAAACTATTTATTTACCCACATTGGTAATTTTAACTTAGGTGTATGTCTTCTTCAAAGAGTCATTGTGAAGCAGGGCTATATGAGAGGAGTTGGGCATTTTTCACACAGGATTAGGGGAAGCTTTCTTCAGATTTTTCCCAATCATTACATACAGTATGTCTCTTCCCAGAGTTTTTTCTGAGGGAGTATATATTCCCAGTGGAAAGGACAAGAGAAATTTAAAAAGACCAGCCTGAAGTATATTTGACACCATAACAGTGGGTTCCCATCATGAATTTGTAGGCAGGGGACACGTAGAGGATCTTCTGCTGTGTCAAGTGAAGATGCTCTAATTGCTAAGAAAAGGAAAGTGTTGTGAGTGATATTATGTTTTAGTTCAGGGTTTGCAGGCCAGAAAGGAGGAAAGCTGATAGCAGCCATTCAGTTACCTTTGTCAGAGTGGGTTTTCCTCAGGAAGAATAATTTCCTACTTTTGTTATCAACTGTAATTATATTGTGTACAGTCTGTCCAGTCCCCCCATAAAAAGTATTTTTCTTAGAAATTGTATTTAGAAGCTCTGATGGGGGCCGATTACACTTTTTGGCAAGGGATGATCATCTTTGCAATACTGGCGAAGACTGTCCTTTTGTACCATAAATTCTGGCAATAACCAACCTTTTCTCCTTAAGCCACCAGCTTATCTTAGCACCATTTGTTTTAAATCCCTTGTTCTCAACAGACCATGTAATTTGAATGACAGGCTGCTCACAGCTTCCCTGGTGCTCAGCTGCTTGCGGGTCGTGTCAGAGTAGCCCTTCTGGAAGGATGGCTATGCACTTGTGCCTACCTGTGACTTAGAACATCTGACTCTGCTCAGAGGTGAGGAAAGCACAGCAGCTTAGTGGCATGAAAGAGTGTGTATGTTATTCTTTGCACTACTGTTTTTAAATTGGGAGCTTCCTGCTTTCTATCAGCAGTCCAGTCAAATTTCCTCAGCTGACATCATCAAAATTATATTATCAATAAGAACTTTAAATCAAAGATCAGTTATTCACTATGCAGAAACTCCTGTGTTAAAGCAAAACAAAATACTTGTTAGCACCTGTCATTTTGGCAAACTATATGATTGCTTTGCCTGATGCACCAAGCAGACATACTATTATTTTATTAATATTACAATTCAAGAGTTTATAAAAAGGAATTAGCAAGTACAAAATTGTGATTTTTTTTACCTATTTCCATTGCTAGCTTAAAAGTCTGAGAATCATCTCATGTGTCATTTGCCTCAATTGTATAAATGAATTATCATAAACAAAAGTGCCATACATCATCATTAACACACAGGGGAAAGATAGCTATTGGGTATTTATGAACTGTTTGAGGAGAAGATATATAATTACCATCCATTATTATAATAAAATATCTGGTATAAAACCCAGGAAAAACTAAATATAATCCTCAAAACCCCATGAAAATAAAAATCTTTTTTCCAACTCCTTTGCTATATAATACTCTTGCTGTGTCAGGGCAGATAGCTTCAATGCATTGCAGACAATAATTGAGCAGTACGTTGAGACAGCTAAAACTGCAATGCAAACAACATGTTTAAGGGGAAACTTTCCTTTTCTTGCTGTTTAGATCTTTTTCTTATACAGCTTTTCTTAGCTGTTAGGGATTTCTTTAGTTTTATTTAGTTTATTGAACACATTTTACTGGCAAGTTTTACTTAATGTCCATGCATTTTACCTGATAGTTTAAGTGACCTGGTCCTCCTTGATGTTGAATTTTTTAATGGCCTTAGGATGGCCAGGATGAAAGGGTGACTCAAAATCCCATCACTTCCCAGTGCTCTCTGTTCAAATAATGTCCAGTCAGTTTTAAGCCAGCAACGCTGTTTAAAAACCACACATACATTTTATTCCCTCTCCTCAGTGCTATGGAAAACTAATGAAATCTTATAAGGGAAACCTAAACTAGTAATAATTTATTTCCCTTTGTCAAGCATTTAGGTATCTTTTGCTGAGTGTATTTCATTTACAGCTAGAGATCTGAGCCTTCGTCGTGTATTTGAATGTAACTTTGGGAATGTTCAAAATTCCAAACCAAATGAAAATTCACTATTTGTGCTTTACATGGCTCCTAACCATTTAACGGTTAGAACTCAACCCAGTGTCCAAGCGCATTTAGAGAATAATTCGATGCTTTGCACAATACCAAAGGCTCCTATCAGATTAAGGAGAGGGGATGTGAAATGTTTGAATGCCTTTTTCTCTGAAAGGTAAAAGAGAGGCAAAATGTGATGAGGAGAAGAGGATGCACTTTTTTTTGGCTGTTCACTGTGATATAACTTTGGTCATTGCTTCAAACAAAGAATTTTTCAAAGCTGAGATTTTTATCCCCTAAACACACGAACTACCTCCACAATTCCAGTAGAACTGTAAAAATAATAAGACACGATTTTTAATGCTGTATTTTTTTTCCTTGTTCAACAACCTGTATTTAACAACTTTTACTATTGATGAAGGGAAAAATTATTTCACCAATGTATTATACACTTTACTGTTCAGCTTCCCTTAGACAGGCTTTCAAAAATACTGCAAATGTGTTTTATTTTTATGTTACTGATACTAATTGCTTATACTACCTCTAGACTACTCCTACGCTAGTCAAATAAGCAGAGCCAGGAAACATTCCCAGACCTTGAAATTGAATCATTTGTTGTATTAAATGTCTGGAATTATTCCTGTTTTGAATCATGCCAACAAGCATTGTCCTAGGTAACCCTTATGCACTCTTATGGTAAGAGGGATCACATGAATACGAGGGAGCCCGTGTAGGCCACATGTAAAAATTGAATGCAATTGTTTGGATGCTGGAATAATCTAACAGTATACATGCAGGCCATTTGAAGCCAGTTGGCCTCAGTGACAGGGCAATCTAATGTTGTTTAACTTAGCAGCATAGATACGGTGCTGGTGCTTTCTAACATACAAAATTCCTCAAGGGCCTCATAAAGAAGCTAACAAAGAACCAGAGAATCCAAAGTTTTGTTTTTCTTTCCTTTTTCTTTTCCTGCACAACTTCTCCAAAATTAAATCACCGAATGGGATAGTATAAATTTGGGACTCTTGAAAGTTTTCTTTATGGAAAGTAAACATTAAAAATATGGTCCTGAAGAGGTAAAAATGAGAATTTTATACTAATGAAAATCAAGAATCACGTCTGTGGATGAGGGTTACAGACCTGGCTTTCAACTTTGGAAATTCTGTGAATGTTTTATATTTGAAGTTATAAGATTTCCGTGTGCTGACAAATTATTTTACCTCATGGATAGTGGTGCTGAGGACTGTCTCTGAGGACTGATGTGACTTCATTCTCATTTAATCTGCAGATAGATGGAGTGACTGAAATAGAGCCGGGGGTGGGGTGGGGTGGGGGAAACAAACAAAGCCATTACTATTTTGACACTTAAAAAATATTTTTCTCTGAGATGTATATCTAAATGCCTGAAATGTTTTGTGATATAAGAAATCTTTAACTTTGCTTGTTTCAGCCAACCTGCATCTCCTGCCTATATATACATCCAGTTTATGTAACTTTATTTTACCTCCCTACATTCCCATCTGCATTATTCTTTGAAAATTCTTCCCCTAAACTATTGTGTAGGATTTATGTTTTCTGTTAAACAGCTGCCAAGTTTCGCTTCATAGGCGGCTGCGCTTCAGTGGTGGATGAAGTGCTTCTTATAAAGTTTGTAAAGCATTTTGGTCTCTGCAGATGGAAGAACTGACTAAATCAGGAATACGCAACTTGTGCTTCTAGAGCTGCACGTGGCTTTTTTTGGAAGGCACATATCTGATAGGAGCTGTTTTGACTTCTTCCTGTGAGGGAACAGGCAGGGTGTTTAGATGTTCCCTTTTATCTCTCCAAGCAACCAGGAAAGTTGGCTTATGCAGTTATTTCTCTATACTTCTGTGCTCACTAGGATTCTGTACATGGCATTTGATAAAATATGTTTCAGAGCCATGTATGTTCAAGAAAATATATATGTGAGATATAACAAGGTAACAGAGAACTGAATGTGTATCCTATCATATGTTTTATCAAAATTATGATCTCAATACATTTCTTAATCCTGAGCTGAAGTAATAACGCAGACTATGAAATCGCAAGAGACAGACGTCATCAAAACAACATTATGATTTCACTAGAAGGCCGAAGTTGGAGAAAATCAAAACAGTTGTTTCCTCACTCTCTACTATTACACAGAGCCAGAACACAATGAGTGTGCATGATGAATGAGCAAAGCATCTAACACTTTTAAGAGGGAAGCTATCTTTCTTAACGCATCTGACCTATTGACTGAGCAGTTGGCATATGACTTTAGCAAAGTCATCCTATTCATTTTTCAGACCGAAAAAATCTATTGTGTATGCAGTCGTTCTAATAGATGGCAGAGATGTGTCATTCATATCAATCGGTCTTCCGTATCTCTATGTTTTATTCAGCTCCTGAGTATCATGCTAAAATGCACTCTGATATTCATTGAGTTTTCAAACTCTCCGTAACAGCAACTAAAAGTGAAAAATAGCCCAGAAGCCACTTCTGCTTTCCTCAATGACCTGGGAGGGGCTGATTAGCATAGCGTCACTGTGGAACTAGGACAGAATTGGTGACGTGCTTTGGAGTGGGGAGGAACTTGTAGCACGAGTTCGGAAGTGGTTTATATTGTCTGTAATAAAGATGCACAAATGTTAGGGCAGCTGTGCCATCTTTTACATACCTCTTTTTAATTGGCAGAAATACCCAGAAGTGGCTATGGTGAGGATGTTCCTTTCCATTATAATTCTTAGGATTTCCTTCCATCACTGCATAAGCAAATTTAATAGCTCATTATCATCATCAAGACTACTACAACAGCTAAGCATTGCACTGTACTACCTTTCAACTGACAGAATGATCGATGTGTCATACTTTTAAAATTATAGAAAATAATCTTTTAAGTGATAGTTTTATTTAATCTAACTAGTATCCTGGCCAGGATAACTCTCAAAAAGAAACAAATGCAGAACAGCAACATATCAAATAACAAACAAACAAGCAAACAAACCTGAAATCTGAAAGAATGAGAGTCTAAAATTGCCGAACTCTCACTGAAATGCAAAGGTAGATCTGAAAATTGCAGCCCGTATGGCAAAGCATTTCAATTGAGACATCCTTACTGTTTTTATTCATTGGAACTGTAACAATGCCTAAGGAACAACTAGGAATACACACCACTGTTGCCAAGACTTACTCAAATAGCTATAAAAAATCATTGCTCTGAAGAACACAGGATCCAACAAGACAGGATTGAAAAGGAAAGACAAAAGAGGTATAATATGCAATAGGAATGAACATCCTCATTTCCCAATTCTTCTTTTTTTTTTTTTCATAAAATAGTCTCATGCAGGCTTCTTTTTTTTTTCATTTGTTTTCATCTTACTCAGTCAACGAGTGGTGGGCTCAGCACATAATTTCAATAAGATGTCCTTCCAGGCAGAAAATCATCCATTAACAATATTTTGACTATGGAAGAAAAAGAAATATTTGATCTTCTCATCAGCATAATGATAATACATCTCGTTTGCAGAGTGTAACTGTATATTATTTCCAGAAAGATCGTAGGCTGCTCTGCAAATGAGTATTTCTATTCCACAGGCACTATCTTACTTTTGGAAAAGCTGAATTTCACTCCTATTCCCTAAGCTTATGAAACGCCTGTTCATTACTAAGCCTGAAAATAGGTTTACACAAGGCTTACAAAGTGAGTAATCTTTATGTGAGTACAAGGAGAAACATTTCATCCAAATGCAGACAGAAACAGAATAAAAGAAGGTAGAAAAAGACTTATTCTTGATAACCACCTGCTAAAGATGTCACCAACATAGTAACTTAACTATTTCATTATAATGATGTTTAGGATGCTTATTTAAAAATGAAGTACGAATACAGTGTTGTCATTACACTTGCAGAACATTTTGAGAGGTGGCCTTAGTGACTAAAGGGAACATCTGAGGAGAGTTTCTGTCGTCTTTGAGGGTGTGTATGAGTGTGTGCGCATGTATCTGGATCCATCCACATCACATGTAAAGGCATATTAGAACTATTTAAGACTTTTTCTGTCAGAATGATTTGCTAATGAAAAAATGCCATTTACATGCTGTCATAAAAAGGTATATTCTGTTAAAAAGCTGTAATTTTTTGCTGCCTACAAAAAGAGAGTGATATTAATTAGAAAATGCAAAAAACAAAGCATATACATAATTTCTTTCAAAACAAAATCTAGGGAGAAAAAAATTTCAGAAAAGTCTATGGTGTTTGTTTTTCTAAATTTTCATTCTAATTTGGACTTTTTAATGACTTTTTCCTTCATGTAAGTAACATCTGTTGACAACCATATCGTTTAAATGTGTATCATCTTGATAATGAAGTTGCCGTATATCTTCAAGCTTCTGTATATGTCTTTGTGTACTTCAGTTGGTTTCTTCTTTTTTTCCTTTTTTTTTCTTCCCCTTCTTTTTTTTTCTTTTTTTTTTCTTTTCTTTCCTTTTCCTTCCTTTTCCTTTTTTTTTTTTTTTTTTTTTTTTTTTGGACTGTTTTAGGCTTTGAATTTTCCCATTGGAACTTACTGAGAAGAATAACTGCACTGAGTCAGGGCAAAGGTCTTAACTAGCTCAGTACTCCGTCTCCAACAGTGGTCATAAGTGATACACCATTAGGGTACCAGTAGAACAATTCCTGTTAAGATTGTTTGCTTGGGGTGAGAGGGGTCACGGAAGGCCATATTTTTTATTATGTAGGTACTTTTCACTATTTTTTTGCTTTTCTTAAAAAAATACATGTTGTAAACCAGCTGTTTACTCCTGTTATGAAAATGATTATATTTCTTTGAGGTGTCATGGCTAGTAACTAGTGTTGTGCTGCAAACATTCATTTATTTTCTTTTCATAGAAAAACATTAGGAAAAAAGTGTGAGGTAAATATATGAGCGCAGCCAGTGATGATTACTTGGGACACAGATTACGTGAAAATTAGTTTTTAACCCTAAGACAGCATTTCTAGATGAAAATATTGTTTTCTTCTTTTATTCATTAATTTGTCTCTGGCTTGGGATGTGGGCTGGGGTTTTTTTCCTATTAACTTGATGTTATTTAGGGATAAAAATATCAGAACATTTAGCTTTTCTACTAGAGAATCAGGCAAGAGGGAACATGCCATTTTTTAGACTTACTATTTTTATAATTATGACTAGATAGATCATCAGATGTCATGGTGAGGAGTTTCTTACATGCATCTAAAATAGATGTTTAAAATACTATTGATAGATATTCCAGGTAGGTTCTGTAAGGAAAACTGAGACAAATAGACTGAGTCTATTTTTATCTATGCCCTAAAATACAGGATAGCATAAATGATGGTTAAATGTCATTTAAATTGTTAAATTGCTGCATTCAGCACAAGCTGATCAATAGATGTACCAAAATAATAATTAGTATTGATTAATGACTGTATTTATCTTTTTGACCCAGATGTTACTTAGCAGATCTTAGATGAAATGTTTTGTTTGCCTCTAACCACTGCTTTATTTTAAAATATGAGATATGGAGGATGCTCCATTGTAAACTAGGAAGCTTCATTCTGCCCACTGTAAGTTATGAGTGCATATCAAATTTTCATGAAAAAAGATAAATAAATTGTCTCACAGTTCACCATCACCTACTATATCACTCACTTCATCCAATATAATATGTAATAAACTGAATGCTTCAATTTTTGCTTTATGTGACCATTTACAACAGGTACTATTGCCTGAGAAATTGTCATCACGCAGTAGTTCACGTAACCAGTGGGTAGTCGAAGGATCCCTGCTCTACCTCTTGACCAAAGAACACATGCTTTTTAAAAATCTTTAATAAAAGCTAAGACTGGCAAAAAGCTGAGATATATCAATTAAAGTATATCAACAGTAATGTAGGACCTTATTCCTCAGCTCTGTTTTTGACATCTTCAGGATTTAAGTTTCAAAAATAAAAAGTATAAGAAAAAAAAACAACAAAAGAGAAGCCAGTAAAATAGTTTATGCAATGATTGCTCTGTTCATTCACTGTGTTGCCTGATTAATTCTTCTGTTCACTATTAATGTCCTTACCCTCGTAAGAAGAAAGATCTAACATTTTGAAAAACTGTAGAAATAGTCTCAGCATCTATTTCATTAAGAAAACTCCTGGACATTTGCCAATAATTTCCAAAGAAATTAGAGAAAGAAAACCAACAAAGCAGTTAGAAGGCTTGGCTAATTTTAAAAGCTCTGACTGCAGCAGGAAGAATTTCTTGAAGAAATTTTTATTTTCAATATTCATCATACCGTTTTAAGTTGTTCATCTGTGTGACATTATAAAAAGAAACATCACAATATGTTTAATAGTCATTAAAGAAGCTGGGGTAAATTTATTTCTTTAATATCTACAGCCCAGATAATGAAAATAGGGAGCACCAGAAGTCCCACTGAAGTTTAGTGAATTGGGGTTAATTCTCCTTTTCCCTAATGAGGACATTCAAATAGTTTTCATAATAATTTCATATATAATCCTATGAAAGAGACCTACCACAATTCTTATTTAATAATGACATGAAAAATTATTTCTCTCAGAAAGAAACTTACATTAAACAGGCCTGTTTTGCAGGAATATTTTCCCTGCCTTTCTTTTTTTTTTTATTGGAGCAAGAATGAACATGACCATGAACATAGTCTAAGTCCTTCTGCTTTGGCAATGCAGGAGTAAGGGGAAGAAGCATTCCAGGAGGAACATTTGATGAGATGGGAGATGTTGATATTCTTTATTCTCTGTAAAGCAGCTGTTTGTCACACATCTTTCACTATTTGATATGAACGCAGGCTGAAGACACCATGAATAAGTAAAAAAATCATGTACTAGATGGATTCCTCCACCGTTAGCAATTTTTCTTTTTACTAAAACATGAGCACCTGCTGCTTTCAAATTGTTCTTGAGAAGAGGAATAGTCATTGTAGTTCAATTTTGAAAAGATATTTTTGCATTACAAACACTGATGCAAAAAGGAAAAGTGCAGACCAGAATGTATTTAAAGTTCTTTCCTCAATATGAGGTGACTGATGTACTGTAAATGAAAGCTAAGGGTTTTTTAGCATTCTTTTGAGAGTACCAGTTTCCCTACACAAAGTATGAATGTGATTGCATGGTAGCTCCAAAAACTTGACATTTCAGGGGTTTGTATCTATTCCAAAGGAAAGGCACTAGTCCAGTTTTTAAAATAAATGATATCTCTTCCTAGGACCAGATATCCACCTACCTTTATCCTGGCTCCTAAAGAAGTGAGGCTTAGCAGTATAACCTAAACCTGTCTGTGTATGCATGCATCTATCTAAATACTTTTTGTACCTGCTTGCCAATTTTAACAGAATTTGACAGCTGGGTAGCAGTGAATTCCCCGTGTTAGCGTCCTCTCCGAGGAAGAGACTGAATCTTGAGATCAATCTTTATTAGATACCAGGAGACCATGTCAGCATGCACAATTGTGATTCTCCACACTAGGGAAAATCTAGTGAAATCTTTCATGTAATAAAAGCATGAGAGTCTAAAGCACGAGACTAGCATTTATTGGCTCTGCTTCTTAGGTTGTTATGCATTTATAACAAGTTTATTATGGATTTCCTTAATTTTGATGACTTTTTAATGTTTCAAAATATTTCTCAGAACTGGATGTCTAAATACTAATAGGACTCAAGTGAACACACTGCTTAGTGAAGCTAATGGGAGATAAATGTTGTCCGGACCTCTTAATGTAGAAATGTTTTTTCCTTTTTGTTAGCGATTCCACAAGATTGAAATGAATTGTACTTAGATGGGAGAAATTCCATTGCAAAAAAATAATATTTCTACAATCGTGAAATGCACGTCAACAGCTCATAATTCTTTTAAATGTGTTCATTATTCTAAATCATACATCTCATCAATTTCCTGAATGATACTTGCTGCTTAGGCTGGTCAGGAAGAGTAAGTTGCAAAAGGTTTGTATGCAAAACTAGAGCTGTGCTGGCTGAAGTTCAACCTGTAGTCTTAATACCACAGGCACAAACACTAAAAGATTGCCTCCCTAGACTGTTCTTCCATGATAGATTAAAATATGGTATTTCCAAAAATACTCTTAATAGTCAGTTCATTTATTAGTATATTAGGAAAACATGATTGAAAAGGGTTGTGAACTCCATCTGGTTGCTCCGTAGTCCCATTGACTATATTGGACTTTATCTTGAGGTTTTCTTCTGCTCCAGCACTTGCTTTTAAAATTCCAGCGACTCAGGTGGCTAACCATATGTGTTCTTAATGAGGCAGGGAGTTAATTACTCATTTAATTTCTTTAAAAAATTCCCTTGCTTTCAGTGAAGAAGCTTCCTTGAAATAGTTCTATCTCCTCGCGTGTCCTGTAGCTCTTCATTAGTGATGGATACTTGGTGCTGGACATTTCTGAGACTGACATGTAAGAATTGGCAAGAGTGTATTTGTGCATTATCCTTCAGAGGTTTCAAAGACTTGCACTGAAAACATTCATGACCCTGTAGCAACAGAGAAACTGTTACCCAAAGAAACTGATTATCGAATGAAAAATTGCAAAGTAGTCCAGTAAAGAACAAACATAGTGTTCAGTAGATTTTTAGTTTCACTTAAAAGATCTTAAGAACATTTTCTTCTAGTGACATTTTCTTCTACTTCATGAAACAGTCTAAAAGTTAGCTTCAAAGGATTTTCTTTAAACATGAGAGCACTGAGTTTCCTGGAGTCTCCTGGGACAGATTTCAAATGTTTGAATGAAGGCAAACAAAATTTGAGTGTCCCAATCAGGGCCAGTTGCTCTTACATCCTCTATCATCAAGAGAACGAAGTAACTGCTTCCAGAAAACTAGTTCATCTGATGTGTCTGAGACACTACTTTCTGATAATTGAATCACTTTTCAGAAGAGCCTCTTTCCCACATTTTAGGTAATTTGCATAGTCTTCCAGGTCTAACTCATAGGCAGCAAAAGTTTGGTAGAGTTAAATAATGCTGTCACTCACAAGAAATTTTTGAGATTTTGGAATTATTTCTATTCTATATCAGATCTCTGGCACTATCAAGGGAGAAAGGGTTAACAGAGATAAATAATAACAATAAGAGCAGTAGTAATAATAGTAACAAACCCAATAATAATAAAAAGATGTGCAGCCTTAAGAAAAATGAAATAGTGTATTAGTCACAATCACTATTAAGGGTCATGTTACAGGACTTAATAAGACAATAAGCCAGTAGCCAATGTTCTGCATAAATAATGAGCCAAATCAAAATCAGTCATGCATCTAATTGGGACATTTGTACTACACTGCTTGAGGCATATAATACTTTTCTATGCTAGATATGTGCTTGACAAAATTAATCAGATAATCAACTTGCAGCCTCATCTCCATTTTCTGAAACTCTTTGTGGCACTAGATATTGGTAAGATAATATTTCTGCTGACAGTGGTCTTTAACGTGTTTTTAAAAAAAGAAAATAGCTATGTCATTCACAACTATAAATAGACACAAAGGGGATTTTGTGAGTATTATTAATCCTTAAAAAGTATCCAAGCCTACAGGGAAAGAACCAAAGAAGTGACCTGGCTTCTCCTTCTAGCTCTTCAGATACTCTGATGGTTGACCACAGACATATTTTTGCTCCTTCTTGTGGCTCTGTCTCCTCCTTTATAGAAGAAAAGTAATGAGAAAGTATTCCTTGCTGTGTTACTTTGAAGTCTGCTGACAAAGAAATTTCATAAAGCCAAGAAATTGTTTTCAAAATATAGCTTGGACTGAAAACTCAGTGAATTATTAGAAAAGCCTAGGAATGGGACTAAAATCCTGTGGGGATTAAGTTGCAGTGCTGGTTAGGGTAAAGTAGCATAAACTGTACCTAAATGTAAGTTAAAGTATTTTAGGAAGATTAGACAGTAACTTTCATCCTTAAAATAATAATCCACAGTCAGGAAAGAAAGTAGTTCCACATTTCCTGCCTGAGGTGGCTAGAGGCCCAACTGAGTCTCCAGACAGATTCACCCATCTCACCTACGGTCACCTGAATCATTCAGTGGCCTTTTTCCATGGTGCCTTCTCTCTGGTGGGCCTCGGTGACAGATAGGAGGTGTGGACGTATCACACAGCAGAAAAACACTCCATGGCTTTTTGGACCCTACTGCAACCCATATGGCAAAGATATATTTGATGATTTGTAGAGGACCCTTTCTTTGTGTTCAGGAGACTGTAGGACCTGGCCATATGACAGGACATAAACAGGAAATATGTGATGGGCAAAAAAGCCTGTTGATAATACAACAAGCAAAAGGACAACCACCAGAGGAGGAATCACTGCGTGTATTCCTCAGGAGGTCTTGTGGCAAGGTCTATGCAATTGTATGAGATCTATTGCCCTAAACTGCGAAAACATGCTAGTACAGAAGACCCTTTATACAATCTTCATCTTAGTATCCTTGTCTACATTTATGCCAGAAACAGAAGGGATTCTATTTTTATTTTTTTTAACTCAGGAAGGAAAATGTACTATGTCCATAGGAATATTTTGGGGTGACTGGATTTCAAGATCCACTAAAGAAGAAAAGATACTGAAGAGAACTGATTTCTGAACATTAATATGCACTGGTTATGTCTAAGTTATGTATTAGTAATTTCATTTTTATTTAGCCTGATAGTGATAGTACAAAGTACAAAGTAACAAAGAGCTCTGGTAAAACATCAGTTTGCTGAAGTGCTAATGAGATATCTTTGGGGGAAGATTTTCAGCCAAGTATCTCTCAGCCCAATTGAAATGAAAAAGTACACAATCTTTCATAATCCCTCTTTTGGTGCTTGATTTTGGTGGAGAATTTAGCAGATGTCTCTCTAAATTATGCTACCTTTTAACAGGACAAGAAGATAGTGAAAGCCAGCTGTATGTCCTTTCCTGGGACAGGTTTAACCCTATCTTTCAGGAAAGCCCTAATAATTCCCCGTGCATATGTTTTCAACATCGGAAGAAGTATAAACACATCCTAGTATGGGTTATTACCAAAGTTTTTATGGCTAAGGTCAAGATGAATATAACAAACTGTAACCTAAACCTTAATTCACATTGTTGTTGACTGACACCCCTTCTGAGGCTTTAAAAAAGTTTGATTAACTTTCTCAAGTTTGCTATTTTTAATGCCTGTCTGCCTCCTTAGTAGAGCAGATAAATCTCTACAATGGAAAACTGACGCGTTACAAGAGACTATTCTTACTATGTTTCTGATTTGGCTGGCATGACTATAACTCAGTCATGTTTAAATGCCAGTTTGTAGTTATTTTAAAAGTACTCACTCGGGGAAACCAGGCTGCTCAAAAAATTCTCTTACATTATATGCAAACACAGGCAACTAAGCAGTTAAAGGTGAGGCCAATCCAGAGAAAGAAACAGAATATTCCCACCAGCATATCACTAGTTGTCTTGGTGCTGGGCTAGGGCAGGTTGGGAACCACCTGATTTTAAAATAATGCTTTGGCAAAACTCACATTTTTGGATGCTTAATACAATTAATATTTTAAAAGTCTCCGTTTCACCCAGCTCAGCTATGATGTACCTGTGAAATAATACTAACTGAATTTCAAAGAGACATAACAAAAAAAGTGATGGGGGTCCAGCAATTACAAAACTGGCTTTGCATTAAACTAGAAAGTTTAAAATTAGGTGGTTATTTCCCAGTAAAACTTTAGGCTTTTTTTTTTATCAAACCTGATTAATTTTGAGTGTAAGAGTTAAGAACTGGGCAGTTAGTAACAACTTTCCCTTTCTGGGATGAAAAAAAGCTTAGAGTATTGGTACAAAATGGACAGACCAGGGAAGTATGTGAATTCAGTTGCATTTCCACACAAAAAATCTAAAACTAAATGACTTGCATAAATATGGTTAATTCATTAAGACCACACCTGTGATTAATTTGGCTCTTAATTGGTAAATCCAGGCTGAAGAAAAAATCTTGTCTAAAAGCAACTAATCAGGTTCTCAGGATTAACAGAAACAGCTCGAATGAAGGGTGAGAAATTGTGGTATTTAAACATTTTGATCTTTGTTACTGAAATTTCTTCTGGAGAACTCAAAAAAAGTCTCAGAAGTAATTGACTCAAGTCAGAGAAAAAAATTGTGAACTGCTCAGGTACCTCTTTGTTTAAATTATGGTGGCCTGGCACTACTCTTCTTGTGTTTGGATGTCACCTAACACAAATTTTATAGAAGTGTATTTTCACTGACTTCATTGTTGCTTCAAGCCGCTCATTGAAAGAAGTAAGATTAAGATTAAATTATCTTCAAAGTTCCATCGGTGCTGTACACCTGTAGTAATCATAAACAAATACCAAAAATTCACAAACATAATGATTTATACCAGTTTATGACCATTATCATAGAAATTACTTTCAAGGGTAGAACAATTTTCCATTTTTCTGATGTTATCATCATGTTTCTGTCAGGAACAAGAAAGTTTCTATTGCTATGTTAAATCTTGAAATGTTTCAGTTTGAATTTCAAATGCGTACTGAAGTTGGCATTGTTGTACTTAGTGGATATGGTTTTCTTCCTAACTCACTGTCCAAGCATAACTGTTCCATCCATAAGTCTGTCTTCATGGTGCTGGTTTTGTTCTGAGCTTTATTATGTTCTAAGCTTTATTCAGATGATCACAGGGATTTTTAACGAGCCTTGTAATAATATCTAAAGTAAATCCAACATCAGTGTCATATTGGAGGATTAAAAAGTAATAACCAATGGCACCTGAAGCCTTGGTAAGTTCTTCTTGCTAACAAGCCCTTGATTTTCCCCATAAGTTTACACACTGTTGGAGACAAGTAATGGGCATAAGTAATGAGCTGAACAAATGCAGGGTAACAAAGTAAGTATTTTGATTAGCACAATAAGTATGTCCAATTTAGTAGTATACTGACTATTTCTCCTTGTTTTGGAAACCTTCTGTGGAAAGCAGATTAATTTTGTGGAAATTGTTAAAACACTTTTGCCCCGTGTCTTAGGGTTGGAATGGGGAAAAGTATAAAAGCAATTGAATGAAAATTGTATTGAAGAGTAGTAACGGCTGATGTCTTTTGGAAAGTGTGGAAAGGTCTGACACTGTCCACAAAAAGCCCTGAGACAAAAAACACAGAGGTAAGATGAGGGAGATAGATCAGCCTGGGAGGCCTTTAAATTGAAAACAGTTTTTGAGTGATGATGGGGGGAAATGTTCATTACCAGTGCAGAAACCCAGAAGAGGTGCTATAAGGCTCAAAGCAGCCACCTAGGACCCTGATCTTCTATGTCTGAAACAGAGAGCAGATTGCCAGGTTGGACAATTTTACCTGTATAAACAAGAGGAAAGGCGTAGGACTACACTACCCAGGAAGGAACAATAAAAATAAATATCGGCTAGTTTTCAGTCTTGAATGTGTATTTAGAATGACACTGGTTTCAGAATAAAAATGTTAGCTGTATTCCAGCCCTTGTGAGCCATCTTAGCGATCATCCATCTCTTACTTTGACAAAACTATTTTTGAGCTTAGCCTTTTAGATTTAGGATGACCTTTTGTTTTCAAGGATTTAAAAAGTTCCCACACACTCTCGCTGGAAAACTCAGTATTACTTTGAAAATTCTTTCATCACTGGGTTGTATCTACATGATCTATGGCAAGGCACCTTTAACTTATGGTGTCACTTTTGCTTTACGTCCTAAAAGTGCTCACAAGAAGTCCACACTCTTGTAATTTGATTTAATGATATGAATGATTACCTTTCTGTCATCATAAGACCAAGGGGAGAGGGAGAGAATGTTTAACTAACACTAAACTACATTTTAACGTATTTTTTACTTTTCAGAAAAAAAAATTAACTTGAAGAATCTGACAAAGTACTATATATTTAGTTCACAAAAACATTCTTACCTTTGATCATCAATGTGCATGTGAAAACACCATGCTGCACAGTTACACTTTTCTTCACTTTAGAGGTCAGAGAGGGTAGAAAAACTGCTTTTTTCATTTAATTGCATATAAACATGTCCCCAGCCACTGCTTAAGCCAGATCATACACAGAATGTTAAACTACTGCATGTGAAGTTAGCAGTAAATTAATATTTCATTAAAATCCTGCATTAGCCCCTTGATCCTGACCTTCAAGTTTAATGGGGAACAGCAACAAAGATGTAGACCACAGGCTTCAGTGCTGCAACAACAGAGAACACTATTTCTAGAGCTCATCCCTTTCCTTTCTGTTCAAAATATCCATGAAGGTTTGGCAGCTCTAGATATCTCTTCTTGGCTCGAGATTTCTGACTGTCCTTACACAAATCCACTCAGGAGAAGAAAGCATCTTCCATTTACCCATTTCATTTACCTATTTACCTTGCACCTTAAAGAAGTCTAAATTTCAGAAGGGGCAAAATTATTTTCTAGCTTTCTCTGCTAGGCTTTGGCCAGTAGTTGTACATATTGTCTAAAGTGGAGAGACATGGATTTGATGAATGGACTACTCAGTGGGAAAGGAATTGGTTGGATGGTCACACCCAAAAATGTTGCAGTCAAAGGCTTGATGTCCAAGTGAAGACCGGTGACAACTGGTATTTTGCAGGGGTCAGTGTTGGGACCGGCATTTTTTAGCATCTTTCTCAGCAACATGAACAGTGGGATTGAGCACACACTCAGCAAGTTTGCTGATGTCACCAAGCTTTGTGTTGCCATTGACACCCTGGAGGGAAGGGAGGCAATCCAGAGAGACTTTCACAGGCTTGGGTGGTAGGCCTATGCCATGAACATGAAGTTCAAAAAGACCAAGTATAAAGTCCTGCACATGGGCTGGGGCAATCCCAAGAACAAATAAATACTGAGTGCAGAATGGATCAAGAGTGGCCTGAGGAGGACTTACGGGTACTAGTTGACAAGAAGCTCAACACAACCCAGCACTATGCGCTTGCTGTCCAGAAAGCTACCCTTATCCTGGGCTGCATCAAAAGAAGCACGATCAGCAGGTCAGGGCAGGTGATTCTGTCCCTCTACTCTGCTTCCATGAGACTTCACCTGGAGTACTGTGTTAAGGTTTGGGACCCCACATAAGCAGCATGTGGACCTGTTGAAGCAAGTACAGAGGAGCTCCATGAACAGTACGAGAGGGCCAGAGCACCTCTCCTATGAATACAGGCTGAGAGACTAAGGGTTGTTCAGCCTGGAGAAGTCTCCAGGGAGTCCTTACTGCAGCCTTCCAGTACCTAAAGGGGGCTCAAGAGGAACTTTTTACAAGGGAATGTAGTGATAGGACAAGGCTTAATGGCTTTAAACTGAAAAAGGGGAGATTTAGATTACATATAAGGAAGAAATTCTTCACTATGAGGATGGTGAAGCACTGGAACAGGTTTCCCAGAGAAGTTGTGGATGACCCCTCCCTTGAAGTGTTCAAGGCCAGGTTGAACAGGGCTTTAAGTTAGCTGGTCAGGCGGAAGGTGTACCTGCTCCTGGCAGGGGGATTAGAACTAGGTGATCCTTAAGTTCATTTCCAATTCAAATTATTCTGTGATCTGGTGACTCTGATTCCATAGGTCTGAAGATATGGACATGTCTTTATTGGTCCTGGCCTGGGTGTCCTGGGGCATCATTTTTCCTTGTGACATTATGATATCAAGTGCTGCTCATTGGTATTCCCTACGTCTAGCATGTAGTTTTGATGAATATACTGTGAATCATCCATCACAGCTTGCTTCTCTCGGGAGCATACTTCAGCGACAGAGCACATGCCCATCCAATGCCTCAGCTGTCAGGGTTGTAATTTAGGTCAACCCCGTGTGTGCCCAGGAGCTGTAGATATGATGTGAGCCAGTTAGAAGATGATGCAGGTAGTGACATTGCACCTGAAGAAGTGTACCCATTGATGGAGATCAAGCTTAGCAGTAGGAAGAGCCATCTAAAGAGGAGATAGTAGATGTTGTTGGTTCCCATTTCTCTAAACAAACCTAAAGACCAGGGAAGGAAAAAAACCAATGTGTGACATTTTCAATGCTTGCCCCAGCTTCCATGAAGAATGTATTTACCACAGTACTTCTCAAAACCTTTTCCTGTTTTGATGGAACTCTTCTTCTTCTTAGTATTTTACATGTTACCTAATCCCTGGCTCTCCAGACAAGGTAAAAAAAAAGACAGTATGGTAAGTCTCACATTTTAGAATCATAGAATCATAGAATCAGAAGGTTGGAAGAGACCTCTGAGATCACCGAGTCCAACCATACCTGTCTCCCTACTAAACCATGTCCCTAAGAAACTCATCCACCTGTTTTTTTAAACACCTCCAGAGATGGTGACTCCACCACCTCCCTGGGCAGCCTGTTGCAATCTCTGACCACTCTTTCAGTAAAGAAATTCTTCCTAATGTCCAGTCTAAACCTCCCTGGCGCAACTTGCGGCCATTTCCTATTGTCCTATCACTTGTCACTTGTGAGAAGAGACCAGCACCCATCCCGTCACAACCTCCTTTCAGGCAGTTGTAGATAGTGATGAGGTCTCCCCTCAGCTTCCTCTTCTCCAGCACCTGACATTTTTGCCCAGCACCTGACATTCTTAAATATTCCTTCCCCAGTAGAGAAAACAATTGTTCAGACCATTTGTCATTTCCTGCCTATTGCTGTTAGGACCCTCTTTTGTACTGACACTGGCACATAGATACAGAATTGATAACTGTATTGTAAATCTACCACTAATAAGGCTTAAATACCTGAGCTTTCAAAATGAATCAATCAATCACCAGCCCCGGTGTGCGTACAGTAATCCCCTGGAGTGGGAGGCAACGTGGATTGATGCTGTGTTGCTTGCTTCAGTCCATTAAGAATCACTAGTTCCAAGAATCACAACTTTCCCCTTCACTAACAGAGGCATTATTTCCACAAGTCATGACACCAAATTTAAACATTAACTATGTCCCTGTTAAACATCTTGGCATGCTCATAAAGTCCATATGCCCAGTCATAGCCATTACAGACATTGCAGCAGAAAACACTTGGGTGTTTAGCACTGCTAGAGGGTAATGAGGTGCAGAACACAGAACTGAGAGAGGTTCTCTGCCTCGATGCAAAAAATCTTTGCAGGTTATATTTTAGTAGTAAATCCTTTTGTAAATGCTCCTTTGAAGACTCCAAACCATTGTATTGCTCATATAAAAGACAAAGAGGAAATGGGACTTGCTTATACTTTCGATATCCACAGTAGTGCATGTTTCAATTAAAATTATTACATTTTTTAGTTTGCACAAATTTTTGATAGAATACTACCTTTATATGTTAATTTTGCTAAGATTAACTTTATCTACAGGAAGCTATTGGAAGATTGTTGTACATTTTCTTTGCTTCTGAAATGTTATCACATTTAATTGCCTGATCTTATTTGGGTTGCAATCATAGTCATTAATTAGCAGGAAGGTGAGGGACAGCATCATATCTAACTATCTGTTATGGCTGCTTTAATGAGGAAAATACCTGCCATCATTTTAAAGGCATCCTGTATACTTCACAAATACAGCTTGCTGTAGCATTCTCATTTAGACTGTGAACATCAAAGGAAATTGATGTCAGGTGTGAACAGAAGCTGTTGAATATATCTGTTGAGGAAGCTGAGTTGTATGTCTGGATGGGAGAGATGAAGGGCAGCTTAAAACATTAACAAAACTACAGGTAATTAGTGTAAACTTTCAAGGGTAAGGTATGCTCGAGGAATAAAAATGTTGTTTATAGCTATTCCCTGTAGTGCCACTATCGCTAAGGGTCTGTCAATGTTTTCATTTATAAAGCTCTATTTTTATAGGATTGTGCACTAGTAATAAAAAATGTGCTTGGGGCTAGAAGTTGACAATTTAAAGAAAAATAAATTGGTTTTGTTGTCTTGGTGGGATTTTTTTAAAATTATATGAGTATATGAATAATAGAAGTTTATCCATTTTAAACGGTTGCTTTCCTTTGTGTGATTCAGCTATTGGTTTAAAATCAAATTAATGAAATTTGGCAAGCAATTATTTCTTAGTATGGACTACTCAGCGCTGGAATTCTTGGGGAAAAATATAAATAAAACAAAATTATTTAGTATTTCACATGCAAAATTATGCCTTTCAAAGGGAATCATAAAGAATTCAATGTATCTATATGTTGTATGAATATTTTCATTCCAAGGAAAGTATTACAGTACATTACCTGAAAAATAAGCTTTAAGAAGTGCCAAAATATCAGCAAGTGTGGTCAGTTACGAAGATATTGTAAGTTTACTGTGCACTATCAGGCTTGCCAACTGGCTGCTAATGATGTTGTCATATCTCATCTCAATAATTCTTCATAAACAGAATATAGTAGGAAGCTTCTTGGGCTCTTGATATCCTCAGGCTCCTACATGCTTAAGAGAGACACAAAATAATTTGCTGGAAAAAAATGTGCCTTTTGATTCTTACTATGCAATTATAGCTGAATATTTTTTCACTGTAATTTTATATTGGACTCTCTTTACTGTAAGGAACAGGGTTTTTTCCTCATCACAATACAACAGTCAGAGTAGTGAGATAATGGTTGCACTTTTGTGTTAGGGGATCCTTTTAAATGGACATTTAAGGGGCAAATGTACCAGGGGTCACACGAGTGTATGTCTAGAATAGTACTTACTGTTCACACAAGTTTTTTTCACCTTCCAAAATCACTGATTGCTTTAGGAGAGAAGTATCACTGCCATATTATATAGATGAGGAAACTGAAGGCAAGTAAACAGCTGGCTCAAATGCCTCTCAGCAGAGCAATGCTAGCGAGCAACTGGAAGTCAAGTGTCTTGAACACCATCCTAGTGCTTTACCCACTGTATGAGTATCCCTTTTGCTATCTGTTAAGTCTTGGAATATACTGGTCCAAACTATCTCAAGAGTTGGTTCGTACTCCAAAATGAAACCCTTTAAGTTTTGCAAATATTTTAAAGATTTCTATCAAATCCCTAAAATACAACCTGGATAAAACTATGTCTCTTTTTTTTTTATAATGGTAGAACCCATTCTTTCTTCCATATATATATCTATATATGCGTATGTAGTGTGTTCCTTACTCGTCAAAGGTCATAGTTTCAAACTCACAGGACATCAGCACTGTGGAAGAAGTAACACCATAGTCCCAAATACTTGCTGCAGCAGCTTTTGATAACAGATAACTTTTTAACATTAGAAAGTGACATTAGAAAGACATTTAGAACTATAAGACCATTTTTAACTTTAAGACCAAGGTTTAACTTTTTTGATGATTACTATATTGTCACTTCTGTGGAAACGTATTAATACTGTCCTGCTGCTCAACGCGTTCCTGGACCTGCAGTCATGAATTTGGTTATGTATGCCCAAAAGGCAGGATCATGACCATCTAACCCAACCACCTGCAAGGCACAGGCTATAAAATATCCCAAACATGATTCCTTGTCATTAGATACAGAGCATCCTTTAAAAACATCCAAACATAAGGTAAAACTTTCTCTGTGTAATTTCATTTTAAAGGACAGAGAGTGAAATTGTCCTTGACCTCATGAGCCCTGACAAGCTTGATAAAGATCCCTTCATCTAACCAGAGGTGTATCTATCGGGGAAACTGAGTGGGAATTGCCAATCTGAATCCTGATACTAATTTTATAATAAAGCCAGTCTGTGAATCAAGACCTTCTGATCTTCAACTTATTCATATATAAGGTTTCTTTTTTTTTTTTCCTCTCTCTTAAGCTCATCACCCACTGCCCTTATACGAAAGGGCTGAGTTCTACCCTTAGATCCCTGACTTCAATTGAATTTTAATTTAAAAGGGCGAGGAAAGGTTTGGCACAAAAGATCCCATATATTCACACTTTCTTCTTATGAACATGAAGCTATGTTTGGGTGCAATGAACACCTGTCATCTTAAATAGTAAAGAATGTGCTGCATTCTGCTTGTGTGTGGTTTTGGTTTGGTTTTTGGTTTGGGGTTTGGGTTTTTTTGAGATAAAAGTACTTTAATTTCTAGTTAAATGCAAAACCTCAGTGAAGGAAGTAAAATTTCAGAAAAGACTTTATAAGGAAGACTGCAAGTAAATCCAAACAAATAAAATACAGAATGTCTTATAGTTTGCAAAAAGACACAATACTGCTTTTGTAATCCATATGACCTTGAAACAGATATAACGTGGCCATTTGGTTTAATAATGATATGCCTAATATTAGTATGGAGATGACAAAAACTCTTTTAGACAGTTCTCAATGACTGACATGTGGGGATATCCTATGAAAACTTGAGCAGAACTCTTTCACCGTTTCAACATTTTTCTTTCCTTTCTCAGAAGTTAAACAATAGATGAGACCTCCTAATGGCTTTCCATGTGTTCATCACAGCTACCTGTGTGAATTTGCAGTAATTAAGCAATCTGAAACACTGACTGACCCAGACAGAAAGCGATTCCATACCGGTGATGTCCTTGAAATGTCGGCATCATCAAGCGGTCTCTTCTCTTCATCTCAGTGAAAGCTAATGTCAGCACTACTGTGTAGCAACCCTTCCCCTAAATAGCTATTGAAATCATGTAAGCATGCTTTTTTATATTAAAAAAAAGAGGAAGGAAAAAAATTAAAAAGAAAAAAATCCCATCAGCAAAGCTGTGTGGGCAGAGAAAAGGCCCTGTGAAAATGTTTCTGCTATCAGGGGGGAGGGAAAGGAAGCTTGTTGGGGATAAAAACAGTTCTTTTTTTTTAAGGTCAAAAATATAATTAGCATTTGAAAGGATGTGAAGATGCACTACCTCAGGGACCACAATGGCCAAATTTGTGCCATTTAATGTCAACAGCCATCAGAGTTGTGATAAAATTAATAGAGCCTTGTGTGATTGATAACATACCTCTTCTGCCATTCCAGTACAAAAATCCCACAGGTTTAGCGGCAAGGAACAAGGTTTAGATCACTTTTGAAAGGAAGCTGTTTGAAAGATGTGCTTATGGGTTTTAATTAGCTTCTGAAATCCATGACAACCTTCCACACTACTACTGCTAAAAGTAAAAACGTATTGTTTGATTATTAACTGTGTGAGGTGAGTTTAGTGTGTTTCTTTAGTAACAGGACATTCTTTGTGGACACTGAAAGGCAAGAGTGATGAGAAAGGCCAATTTTCTGCAGTGTGTTTTGAAGTGGAAAACCTGTAGTTTACGTGAGGGAAAGAGAGTGGATCACTGACAGTGATAGGAGTTAAACAATGACTTTAAGGGCTGGAAGGAAGTTAAGCATTCTGTAAATACCATACACTTTAACTAGGAATCAGTTTATTTTTCACTTATTAGTAGGCTGAATCCATTTTTCTGCTCTATTTTGAAGAAGTTTTTAAGTGTTTTGGCCTTTGACTTTCAGAATCACATTGATTAGTTATATTTTGAATTAAGAATGAAAATTTTGTTCAAAAGGACACCAGGTCACAAGACTTGTATGGACCATATGTGTGATTCTGTTGAACTGAAACGCAACTTGGATATTGATGTAAAATATTGATCACAAGTCTATTTCCTGCTTTTGGGACACTAGCTTTTCCTTTACATTTTAAGAAACAGGGGTTTTTTACTTGATTTTGAGTTGTATAATGGTACAGTTTTTAGGAGAGCGTTGTACCATCAATCCTCGTTTTATTTCTATATATTATGTAAACCACTGCAACAAGTTAACAATCTGTCCCATTCTTTAGTGGATAATATGCAAGATATATTCTAGGAACACAGAATTTTTTTTATCCTACTGAAGACTCTCAATGACTGACTGAAAACCACTGTATAAATACTTATCTGAATATGTTACGGGACAGTGACAATGTTTTCATAAATCTATACGTATTTATACTATTATTTTTCTGTCAGTGATGTTACAATCTGAGTGAAAAGTCTTCAGTGTTTAGAGTTTGGTAAAATCTAAGACATCATCCAAACATCTTCCATCAGTCTGGAGGAGCATCAAACTGCAACTCTTCACCACCCAGTGAGTGCCGTACTGATTGAGCAAAGACTTCCACCGTATATCCTAACATATTCTTCAACAGTTGCAACAAAACAAGTCTATCTAATCTGTCAAGAGTAGAGCTAGCCCTGGGAAATCACTGGGGCAAAAGGTGAACTGGGTAACCAAAAATTGAATCTTTGATGAAAAATTTAATCAAAACTTAAATGTGAACAAAAAGAACTATCTGTCAAGATTGCAAAGATTCAACTACAGCAGCCGCCTAATGCATTCAATAAAGTGCTGAATCACAATGAATTGGCCCAGTAATAGTAACCACTTGCCAGCTTCAGTGGGGAAAATAGGTTTCAGAGGAAAGGAGCCATAGTTATACTGTCCTCAGACGTCATTTCTCTGCTACTGCCTCTGCTCTCTAAAAATTGAGCAGAAGCAATTGAAAAGTTCTTGAAACCCAATTATTTGCTCTGAAATCAATAGTTCAATGTAGGAGGTCACCATGCCAGAGTTTCTGTTTGTAAATCTATATCGGTTGAGCATCTGGCAGAAGCACACAGTGTCTGACATCTTGCTCTGTGATAGGTTGCACAGACAGTAAAGGAATAGGAGAAGTATAGGTGCATAATGACTAATGAAGACAACAAAACCTGAGAGGCAGTTTAGTTTGTATGATAGACATGTAACTTTGCTAAGAAGTACTTATCATCACATGTTAACACTTTTAATAAATAAATTTATTCAAGAATTCTAAGTGATAAGGAAAAGCTTCCTGAATAGTCTAATGCTGTGATAACTTAATGGGAGTATCCATATCCCAGCTGATAAATGCACAGCAATTCCTGTCAAGATACTGGCACTCAGAAAAGCTGATGGACAGAATTATATTTTAAATACCACTTACCTCCGCAGGCTAACTACTGGCAAAAAAAGGACTAGCCTTAGAAATTGAGTAATAATGACAGCATCATAAAAAATGCATGTAATACCAAAACAACAGAGGAAAATATTTTTTGATCATTATTATACATACTTCAGTGGATTGCTGAATGTAGTAAAATTTATTAATTTTCCTTTTATAAAACAGTGAGTCTATAAAATATGATGTGTTGGGGCCACAAAGATTAGAACTATATACATATCAAGTAGCACTCATAACTTGAGTGGCAAGGAGCCCAAACACATAGTTTCTACTGCTCTTACAGGTAAAGCAGATAGGAAAGTCTATAACTAAAATTGTTCCAAATGTCCCAGCAAACTTTATTTCAAGTTGGCATGACTTGTTTTAGCATAAACTACTTGGCCTGAAAAAACTCTGCTTAGGCAGATATTTTACTTCACCCTGCAATAATTTTCAAATCTCATCTATAATGATTTGGTGACAAGATTATTTACAATATTTTTACTAAGAAGGTCTAGTACTTCCAAGATTTTAGAGAGGTGCTTGAAATTCAACTCAGAGGAAAAGGGATAAGGAGAGAGAAAAGGGTCAGATTTGTGCCTGCTGGTTATTTATGACATAGTTTTCTGAAGACTGTGTTCATACTGAGCAACCTTTATACCCACACAGTACTTAACTGCTCGGGGACTGTGCTTGCACCTTCCACACAAGTACATGTGAATGCCCCAGCTTGGGGTGAGATTTCCCTACCAGATTCCTTTTCAAGAAAAATATAATATTTTCTGCAGCAATGGACACCAGAACAGATAGCAGCCTTTACTTTCGTTGTTAGTAGCTGTATCTGCTTGCAATATTAGAAGATGAACAAAAAATGAGTTTGTACAGAAACAGTGATCAAATGGCAGCAGGTGTTGACTGCATCATACAGAGCCTAACTGACCAAAATTAAGTTGTCGTACGGAAATGCCTTAGTTCTGGAAACACTGAATGTTTAAATGCTTGACATTAAGTGAGTATAGGGTTCTTTTAAAGGCATGATTCTTTTTGTACATAATTTCACAGTTGTTCCAAATATTTCTGTCAAAACATTTCCTTAACAGAACTTCATCAAAACCAACATTTTTGAAGAAAGTGTAGATTTTGTTGAAATTTTTGGTTAGCTATGAAAGAAGGATTTTTACCTTGTTATTTCAAGTTTGTTTCAAGACACAAATCATCAAAATGAGGTACTGGTGGATGTGAATTGACACACCTTCCCTTTTGTTTTCCTCCAGACTGTGGTTGGTCTGGCACTTCCATTTTACCAACCATCTTGCCATTGTCATCCAGTGAAAATCTCACACATGTAAGCTACCACTAGTACAGAAAATATCTAGGGTAGTCAGTTTAGAACCACTAGAGAACTGAAGCAGGGGTAATGATTATTAAGTTATTGATTTATTAATTTTTGAACATGTTAAATTTGCCTAGGATATTTTGGGTTCATATGAATTATCTGCATATTTCAAGCTATGTGAAAGAATGTATGTCTTTATTTCTCATTTTAAATTATTTTTTCTAAAAAACCCACCCAGCACTGATTCTGCTCAGTAATTAGATTCTTTGTTGTTTACTGTAGTAACAACATCTAATGGCCACAAGAAAAATCTACAATGGAGAACTAGGCTTGAAAGACCTCAGAAGAAGAAATTATATTTGGTATAAAAAAATGGTCTGTAAAATTTCGATATTTGTACCAAAAGATATATGATAATTACTAGAATAAAATTAACTGTACATTTGGTTGATTAAGACCATGAGTTCAAACCAGCAGTGAATACGCCCGCTGGTTTTCTTCATGGAGACAACATGCCCATTTAGTACACCTCACAATTCTTCAGCCTTCTGTACCCTCACTTCCCCACTGAGCTCAATCAATGAACCCATGATCTCTCAAAAGGAACTAAATATACTATTCCAAGTTATTCTTGTTTCTATGTCTTCCAAGTAGCCTTATTAGCTCATTTTATGGTCCTGAAGTTGGGCACAAGCATCCAGGTAGAGCCTTCACTAGGGGTATGCACTGTGCAAAGTTTGCGTTCTCAACATTCTTCATTTCCCTTTCTCATATACTGCATAGAGCAACACCTCAGTCATAATACTTTTTGTTTACTACTATAAATTTCAACACCCAAACTATTTGCTTTAACAAAATTAAAACCACACTTTGGATATATTGCTAACACCAGGACAAGGTCATAAAAAACACTTGGAAATTAGCCCTTATCCGATTTTACCCTCACTTATGAATCATAAGAAACTTGATTTTTTGTTTCTGATTGTGGACTTTTTATTAAATATTCCTTTATACTTGTTTTGTCATTTACAAGGCTTTTCATGCTTTTGCTATCTGTTTCAAACTGGAGATGAACTTGACCTTATGTGCATGGATCAAGTAGACTATATGAGATTTATTCTCCCCCCATTATTTGCCGAATCTGTCATAGCTCAATGAGTGTAATTTTTAGATATTTTTCTCAGATATATTTCTGTTCAATATTTTTACCTGGCTAAAGAAAACAGTGCATGTTTAAGAAAGAAGAGAAGAAATCATGATGTTCAAGTTTGAGAATAATGCTCTGTTAATTCTGCTGGGAACTGACTTGTTTTTCCTTTTTTTGTACTTGTTCTATGTATATGCTGCATTTCTTAGAACTGTATGTGATTCTTTTTCAGTACAAAGTTTTCTTTGAAGCATCTTAGCAGTACAGTGTGATTTAGAAAAGTTGCTTAAATATCTATGTAGCTGTGTGAAAGCAAATAATTCCCCCAAAAGCAATGGGGAATTCATACTCTGAACAGCACAGCTGCGCTAAGGTTATTGTTGCAGTAGGGAGTATATTTAAAAAAAAAAAAAAAATTGCCCCAGTTATTGGAATTTTTGCAGTAATTGCATGGGAACCACCTTAGAATACTAATATCTTTGATTATCTTTTAGAATCAGATCTTGTCCACTGTTTGGAAAGGATCAATGCAGTCAATAATATCTCCTGTTTATGGTGGAAGGCAAGACCAGCATATCTGTATTCAGTAGCATTAGACAGAACTGGCCAGATAAAGCAGTCATAAAGATCAAAGAAATTTTTGCCATTAGCTGACAAGTATATTCAAATTATACTGCAAGGGATATCAAGATTTTGTGTAGCAAAAGAGGTCACTGTATCTGCTCAATCTGAAAAATGAATTTTAAAAAATGAAATTTCAGGAACTTTTTTCAGAGTTTGAGGTTTTTTTCCTCTTTTCTCCCTTCTCTCTATTCACCAATTTTGGAAAATTGAAGTCCTAAATCCCTTATGTACTCTCAACAAGGAGAATAATGTTTAGCCCTGTGAGCTGTATTAGCTTGGTGCTCTAGTAGCCAGAACCGTCAAATTGATATTGATAATGTCACTCCCTAACTGTTTTACTCTTTAACTGCTTTTTCTTAAAAAAAATCTGAGATGTAAGTGGTGCTAAGTAAAATCACCAGTGAGATGGATGGATGGATGGATGGATGGATGGATGGAAGAAGAAAGAATGGATGTTGGAATTAATATCAGTGACAGTGTATGAATATTGAAAAATGCGCTTGGGTGTGTAGCTTGGGCACAGCATAAGTTCTATATTCATATATAATTAACTCTCCATCAGTTTTGCACTTAATTTTCAATTATGTGACAGCAAATGAAAGCAGACACAGTTTTAATTGGTAAAATTTGTTGTGTCATCAATGAGAGTCATTGCTCCAGATAAGACTTTGTACTTGCTTGGCAATAAACAGCCATTGCTAATGCTTCGTTCAAAACAAGCCTCTGTCCCCATCAAAAATCCCATGTCACTCTCAGTGAAAAAGTGTTTAAAGGACAAAGTCTTTTCCTGGTATTTTTGTACTAGGGAAAACAATTAATTCCTCTGTCTTTCATGGCTCACTCGTATTTATCTCTGTACATTTTCTTCTCTCTTCACATGATGCTATTCTTCTGCTCAGCTAATGAAAATAGTTTCAACATTCTATAACCTACTTTTTAAATATTCATCAGTATTTTAAACATACCGAATGAGTAAAGTAGATACACAGAAAAAAAGAAAAAGAATGCATAAAAGGCACAAGAGACTTTTTACAAAAATAATTTGGATCCAGAATCCTAATATATTTTGCCATTGGACATTCCAGAGCAATGACAATTTCAAAGATGCTGCATGGAACACTTATGGTTTGTACAGCATTTAAGTAATCAACATGAAAATATTATTGTGGTTTCTACATATGTTGTCAGGTTTTGGGAAAGGACAGGCTTATGCACATTTCATTTTTTCTTATCCAGCAGGTACACATTTATTGGCTGGGCTTGTTGCTGCTTCTGCGTCTAAAAACAATTTGCAAATGCACATTTCAACACATCTCTGTTGAATTCAAATATTTGAATGCTGAATAGCTAAGATGATAGAAAGTAATTCCATTAAGATCCCTGATAAGAAAAACAGTTTCAGATTTTCAACCTGTAAGTATACTGAAAGCGCATCAGGCTTTACGTTACATAGCCATCACACGTTCACCAGACCTCGGTGTGGAGTATAAATAAAGATTGGCATTACCTAGTCACTTCTTAACAACTGATCCACCTAGAAAAAGTTAAATGCTAATTCTGGCATTGTATTCAGATACTTTTCCTGTTAATTTCTTGTGTGTGGTGGATAAATACACAAAAAGACGCTGTTTAAATGTATAGGCAGACACTGGAAAATAAGACATTGACTTAATAACACTTTGGCAGGCTTTTCTGTAGGCAAGTAAATAGTTCAAAAAGCATCACTTATCTCACAAATTTCATTAATTTTTTTTGCAGATCACAAATGGTTCATGACCAAAGAATGAAATTTCCACATTTATTGATTATTTAAAATCGTTCTTATATTTCTACATTAAACTATAATTCATTGAATACACTGATAAATTGAATTTTCCATTGTATTCCTTATACAGCAATGGGTCTGCTGGTGAGTAGTGGGTCATGAACATTCAGTCATTAGAAGCAGTGTTTCATACTGCATGTTTCAATTAAAAAAAGAAATTTAAAAAATCTCTACTACCAGGGCTTTGAATTGTGTAATTTCAAGATAAGTTTTGAAAACTATCTATCATTTAAGTTTATACTTTGTTAGAGGTTTTTTTTGTGTTAGTGAAACTAATCCATATCCAAGGACAGTTCAAGATCTCAAACCTGGTAAAATTAATCCAAAAAAATGATTCTGTATAAACAATTATCTTATCTGTGGAAAAACAAAAAAATAAAAAGATGACAGTACATTCTATATAATAACCCTGTTAATATCAACGTGCAGATTCCTGACACTTCAGTGACAGTTGGATCAGGCC
Source organism: Neomorphus geoffroyi (assembly GCA_033558235.1). NCBI lineage: Eukaryota > Metazoa > Chordata > Aves > Cuculiformes > Neomorphidae > Neomorphus > Neomorphus geoffroyi. The sequence continues at coordinate 32,517,212 of JAUMJM010000005.1, read as the reverse complement.
CAGGAAGTCTTGCGTGTTTTAGTGTAATAATAATTAATATACATTAATTCATAAGCTAAGAAGAAATAAACAGTCTTTAAAATAGATTTTGCGCTATTTGCTTCCTGTGTAGCCTTTCAGTTTGTTTCAGTTTGTAACAGTAATAGAACATCTATCTCAGACTAAACTTGAAGTTGGAAAAATTAAAAACCACTTTCTTACTTGTTTATGTTTTCAAAAGCTTTACTACTGTTTATAGAAACATATTGGATTCTAAGCCAACATGTGAAGATTCAAAGCACAGGCTCAAAATACACATAGAAAGATGCACATGCACATGTAAGTGCACAGACACACATACGGAACCCTACAGAGTAAACAGGAAATAGAAGTAGTTGTGAGGTCCACAAGTTCACCCACATTCACTGTTTATGGATTGCTGAGCTTGTCTGTAATCCTGATAATTAGCCTCCTGGTACTGGTTCTGCTGAAGTGCCTGCACTGTATTAGAAATGTCAAAATGAATCATGGTAGGAAACACTATAGAAGATCTACCACAGGTACAGGGAGAGGAGGAATAAAAGGCAACAAACTCTCCCACCTCGTTCCCTGATTACTTGAAAAAAATTAAGCAAAAACCAAAATATGACATGATAATTACAGATTAAAAATAAGAATGAAAGAAATAAAAATGTGGTAAGAAGTGGAACTGAGGAAAAGAAATGCTGTTAATCTAATCTTTTATTTTTTTTAATAAACCAGAAGAAAAAAACTTTGTCCAGGTTGAAATTAATATACTAAATGCTTACATTTTTCTTTTTTTACTAGTCACATTTAGCTAGGCAGAAATATAAAAATTCTGCTGGCATGTTTGTTGGGAATAAAAAAGCCTGTAGGTCAAGTCTTTCTGAGAGAATGCCAAATGTCTTTGTGTCCAGTTATTTATGGTTTCAGATAATTGTACAGAAAATATCAAATTTGCATAGTGTGATTATTGCTGATTATTTATCTAGCAGTCAAAATGTTTCAGTGGTTCCTAGGATGACAGATTGACAAGTACTTAAAACTCATTCATTTTATGAAATTTGCATGTAATTAGGCAATAATGAAGGGGATGTTTGTGGACAGCGGATTATACTACAATATGCTGGAAGCGATTCAAATGCTTGACAAAGTGTTAACATTATCTTCAGTTTCAACTAAGTCTTCAATGTTTGGCTCAAAAAAATCAGTGGAAAAATGAAATTGGTAATGGAAAGATACTAAATGTATTCCTAGAATGAAGTATATATTTTTTACTTCTCTCTTTGTCTATTTCTACTTATTTATGCACTGCTGATGAATTGTACTTTAGATATTTAACTCATATCACATTCGGTGCAGCTCATCTGTAATAGTTTTGCTGCCACTGCTGTGGTCATTATCACAGTGAAATCCTGTGAAGAATGGCTTTCTTTGGTTTGTTGGCATTCGTGTGGGATCTGAATTTTAAAGCTCCTGCTTTGAGATTCATACAAAAGAATGTGATTTTGAACAACTAATTTATCACATAAGATATAATTTGTTTCTTAACTAGTTGTTTCTACACCAATAGAATATTTGACTTTATGGTTCCCACTTTAAGCGGAGGTAACCTTCACCAGTACTTCGCAGTGGCTGACAGCTGCAAAAGACTCCTACTTGTAAAAGGGTGCAAAATCAGTTCAAACTTCCTGGCACTTGCATTTTATTGAAAATAATGTTTATTCTTGTTTCAATGGCTTGAGTAAGTATATCCCCTTTTTTAGAGGGTTTCACGTACAGGCATCCAATGCACTTCTACATTTGACTCCATGGTTGGCGCTCACCTTCTTAATACATACTAGAGTGCAGAGACCTGTGTAATGAAAAATGCTTGATAATAGGCTGTTATCAAATATTTCTCTCTCACTTTTGGGGTGTATTATCTACCTTAAGTTGATAGTAGCAGTAAGGATGCCATAAAACTTTTCAGAAGGAAGTAAGGGTCTGCATATGTGTCCAAGAAAGCTTGCCAATTAGAGTTTCCCAGGTTGGTCAGTAGGAGAGGTTTGCATTTAAAAAAATCCACTTATGCTGGTTTAGAGAATATAAGATCAATGTCTGTTACAGGGCAATGCATGGTGCTAGTAAAGCAGCATAATCTGGAATCCTGTCTCTAGTTCCTGTTTTTTTCACCTAGTGATTTGATGATGGTATCACCTCTGTTTCTTTTTTGCTCAGGGTTTAATGTCCCACTCAGGAGTCCATCAGATCAGTGCTCATGGATTTGCTGTCCCTATCTCTTCTACTGGAGTTGTTCCAGTTTTCATGGAATAACTGAATTCTAAAAAACAAAAAAAAAAGAAATAATTCAAACTCTCTCATCTGCTGGTTAAGTCACTCACATGAGAGGAAAAGACACGTTCAGTTCCCACCTACTTGAATGCTCCAGCTACTGTGCTATAGCATCACTCTCTTTCTGTTTGGTACAAGGAATGCTTAAAAATTCCTAAAATAGCTGTGACAAAAGAGACTGAGATGGTATTAACTACTGCAGAACTTCCTAATGAGGTGACACCCCTGAGGGGCACAAGGTCGGAAGAACTGAATGGGAGTTGAAGGCTCTGACTGAGCCTTCTTGCCCCCGACCTGCAAAGGCAGCTGACTCCTGTGATTTCTGTCGCTGGCTCTGTGTAGGCTCTATTCCAACATGACTGTTTTGACACGATATCACATTTGATGGAGACGTATATACCTCAAGACTAGTCAAAACCTAGAAGGAGGTACCTGGCCGGTCTCCAGTAATGTTAAGGCAGAAGCAATCCAGTCTTTAGTATGCTCCAGCTCTGACCCATTGACACCTGGAGCTTTCAGGCACCTTAAAAGCCAGGGAACTATATAATGCCTAAAGTTACTTTAAAGCACCTAAGTGCTGTCTAAAACCTTTTGCAGATTTAACCCCTAGTGTTTGTGGCTTGGTAGGTTTGTCCCAGAGTCCCTTCACAATTCCTAGTAACCTTTGGATGGGTGAACTTCCAGTCTATTCAGCCCTGTCCCTCTGAAGCAGTGGCAGCTGTCATACACAGCTGTGGACCTGCGAAGGTGAACAGTATCTCCAGTGACCATGTTGCATGACCTTCCAGGATGGTGGCAGTTACAAGTATTCATAATCCACTATCTTGGTGCAAATTCAAGTCTAATCAATGAATGGTGTGGCTCCTAATTATAAACAATCCTGAGACCATCCTAAAAAGATAAAATGGGTACTATATGACAGCAGATTAACTGAAAGTCATCTGTGCTATGTGAGATTAAAAAAACACCCCATCTTCCCTAGCATGTGTACCAGTAGGTTTTGTGCATCCCTTTCATCTGCAACAGGAATACATCCTCTTTTCTGTCACTGAACCCCAGGTGTATTCCCGTAACAGGATTCTTATCAAGAAGTTTAATCTGCACATATCTAATATGAGATCTTTCACCCTTCTTGCCAAAGCAAATGGCTTAAACCTTTGTTCAGAAGCAGCAAAAAAATTTCTGTACTCACTGATGACTGCATATTGAGTTCTATCAAAAATTTTGGGATCATTTTTCAGAAGATATTTCACATTAAGGAGGCAGAAATGTCAGGAGAAGGAGGGGGAGAACATTCAAGCCCTTGACGGACCTTTCTGAATGAGTTTTCTGCATAGTATTCTCAAAAGCTTTCTGTAACCTGAATTAATTACTAAATCTCTCCCCTTCATTATCTAATTAACTCATTCCACGTGTTTTTTTTTTTCCCCTGTCTTTAAAAAGCTGTTCAATTACTAATATTTCAGCATCTGCTTCTGTATTCTGAGGCGAGGCAGAATAATCTGATAGTTCTTTTAACTCATTCAGACATGTGAAATTTCATAACCTTCACATTCTCTCCCCCAGCATACAGTCAGCTACCCATCTGGTTGACTTTTTGATGGAAAGGTTTTCTAGTGTCAGAAAAGCCATATGAGAAAAAGGAGAGGAGTAGGTAGAGCACAATGGAGCCATAAACCGTATTTCTAGACGTAAGGAAAACAAGGTCACCTTTTATGGTTTCAGACAGACAGACAGAGGAAGAAGAGAAGAAAGCAGTTGTAGGGTGTACAAGGTGGCAGTTGGAAAGGTTAGGGTATAAGACCTAAGCTTCTGTAACAGAGAAAAGAATGAAAAGAAATGCTCATTCTTTCGTTCATTCAGAGGAGAATGAAGAAGAAAAGTCTTGGTGGTTCAAGTGGGCTTCCCTAGTTTCAGGGGTTCTTTCTTTGAGAACAAAACTGCATCAAAGTTGTCGCTTTTCACCCCCTTTTAAAGATATTTTATGCATACAGAGTGGTTTTGGAGCCGTGAAAGCATTACCTATCATTCAACCACTGAGTTCAATAGCAAAGAATAATGATTTATTCCTTGTATTGTATTCATTTCTTTCCTACTGTTCTATGCGTTAGTTATCATTTTAATATATAATTTTTTTAAAAAAATATATATTCAAAATAATTTAAAGGGGCTTGACTAGAAATACAGCTCTGAGTTAAAATTCTCCTTTGTGAGCTGTCAGTTTTAACTGATCTACAGCTGGTGTTTATTGTTTTTGGAGATATTTGATGGGCCGTGGTGCTGATGAGTTAGCTGTCTTCACACTGGATTGTTTTTATTTTTTAAAAGGAATAGATAGAATGTGCATGGGACTTTGTTCTCAGATTATATAGGTTTTATGCTCTAGAACTTCTCAGAGTTCCCCAGATGTCAGTGTCCTTGCCATACATTTGTGACTGATCTGGTTTGGGTTTTTATTTTTCCTGGGTGAGAGCTAACCTGTTGAAGATTTGAAAAGTCTTTACACTCTCACAAATTCTGACTTTGCCTCACCATGGGTCTTGTGCACTTCCGACCGCTGCAACAGGAAAGTAGTGGTGCTCAAAGAACATGGAAGGGATTCCCCCTATCCCTGTTTCCTTTAGGGAATTGATATTATTCTTGAAAGAAGACACAAGGAGGACAAGGAAGAGAATTAAATTAATGTAGCATCTCAGGATACACTTCTCTATTTCCTTCTTTGAGCAAGAAAGGAGAGGTCTTCTCTTCATCTTCCCTGAAGAGATGAGATACGTGAAATGTCCCTAGGAAGAGACAATGGGTCCCCACAGGAGATTATGCCTCACCGACTCTAGATACATGGATGGGGAAAACAATCATTAGGAACCTGAAAAAGAGCAGAGGTAAGGCACACATAATTACTGAAAAGGAAGCCTGCTAGGTGGGGAAGACAGAGATCATACAGCATGAGTTAAATACAAGGTTGCTAAATTGCTGAATATGTGACTAAACTTATTTTATAGTCACCAAAGAGAGAGGATTTGGATCTCAAGATCCTTGAACTTTTAGTGTTTGCTAGGAGTTTTGACAGAAACCCTTGACAGCACTGCAAGCCATCCTGTGACTGCTCTGTCATTCAGTGTGTGTTGGATACTGGCCTCGTCATCTGTTCTGTGGCAGCTGAGACTCTTGCATGTGACCTCAAAGGGCACCTGATGATGACCTTTATTAATACAACTACAGCAATCTTAATTTTCACGCTTCCTTACAATCACAGCATGGCTGCAGTATCAAAATATTAGTAAAGGTAACAATTTCTGCTTAGATTGTGTCTGTGCCCAATGTGTTTTTTTAAGAAAAAAAGATAATCTCTGCTTTTTAACATCCTATTGCAATATTTATTTCAGTTTTCATACACTATTTGGGCACATCAGCTGACCTTCAGAACTGTGTAGAAAGAAGACTGAGAGCTTCACAGCCACAATTACAATGGCATGAGTCATAGAATTTCTGAGTTTTGGGAAACTGGAAAGTATCTACTTGTGGGAACTGCCCCGAGAGGAGCATAGCACAGGGTTTCAGTTCTCCTCTTTGAGCCAGGTATGACCAGGATAAGGCTGTTGTGACTCCCTGATACTGTGCCACTGGCACCTAAACCTAAAGCAGACTTTTTTTTTTTGCCTTCCCCATCTTGATGGAATATCTGTTTGAATACATATCCATTACTGGATTGAAAACAGTTCTGAATTTCTAGGTCTGTTTGTACATAACCTAGTTCCATCTTGACATTGGTTTTAAGCCCAGTTCCCCTCCGCACACTACTTGAAAAATTAGTCTGGTCATGCAAGCTAGATACGAGCATGCTTTCAGCAGTTTAAATCAGTTTAAATGCAACCTAAGATAACAAGCATGCAGCAGTCATTGATGTAGCTCTGTCTCACCTCTTCCTATCATCAAACTTTTTTTCTACCCTTACACTTGGACAGGAGAATGGTTTTTCATAGCATTGTTTCTTCCATCCCTACACCCTTTAAGAATCAAGGCAATACCAATAACAGACCATGGCCAAGGTCCTAGGCCATAATTTGCAGTATAAAGATAGATTAAAAGTGATGGAAGAGAATGTGACATAGAAGCATAAGGATAGTGTCTGATATTTTGTGAGAAAATGAAGAACGCATGATTCCTCCATTTACTGATAATGTTTGTGCAGAAAACAGTTCAGTATGAACGATAATATCAAAATGTGGTCCAAACAATCAGAGCAAGTGTGATTCACATAGAAAGTAGTGAGAGTGACCACAGGGTTATAGCTTTTTACTTATGTTCATAGTAGTGTTTGTCCAACACAGGTCAGGTCATTGCAGAGCAGCAAAGTTTAGGTAATGTGCAACAGAACTCTTTAGAGCATTGTGAAATGAGCAGAGATTTCTCTTCATGATGAGTGATATTTTACCCTCAAGCAATGAGGAATGGGTTCTTTTTTCCCCATGTGGGGGTCTTCCTTTGTTTATCAACAGAGGTTTTGGGAACAAGATCAAGAAGAAAACTCTGCCCATGTGAGCATAAGAACTCTAATGTTTTGTAGCAACCGGACAATTTTACAGGACTTGTTAGGGAGCTATAATAACCTTTCATTTATAACAAACTGGATAATAGTGGCCATGCTCTAAAAGGCCATCGAACAATACCTCGATCACAGAAGTACCTATTGTTTGAAGAAAAGAATGGTGTTGGATTGTTCCTTTCAAATCCCAGGCAGCATTTGAACACACCATTCGTGCTCAAGCACTGTAACTAGTGTAGAAAGAAAAAGGCCTGTGCGACAATTATAACCACATGCTCTGAGTCATGCAGTTGCTGAGTTCTGGGAAATTATAAGGCATCCAGTTCTGGGCATTGACCAGACAAGATGACAGTGTCAAGAAAGCCCCCATTGATCACAGGGGCAGAACAAGAGAAAACAGCTGTAACAACTAAGAAAAAAGACTTGACAGCTCAATGAAGATCTCTGTGCGGTGTTCAGCAGCAGTTGAGAAAATAAGCAAAATGTTGGGATTTAGAAAGGGCTAAGAGTTGTAAAAGGGGATAGAATACTGCAGAATACAAGGTGCTGGGACAAACTTCCCTTGTAGGCACGTTATACCTACATTTTTCAGAGGCTTCTGCATCTTTCAAGTGAAGCGGACACAAGGAGATCTAGAGAGGTGATAAATGATTAGGTTGACGACTGATCGGATCTAGTTGGGCAATTTCTCTGTTTCTGTCAGTTGGCTGGAATCATAAAGGTAGCCTGTGGCACAACCTGGTATTAAACCTTTATCTCAAGAGCCCTTGTTAAGTTCCGTTAACCACAAAACCATCCTTCATCTCCAATTTCCTCTTTCCATTTCATATGAAAATATCAAAGGAGCATAATTTCTCCTACTATCGTAGCATTCCAGTCCTGACCAAAACCAGGAAGTGAGCAGCAGGTGAATAAAAATTAATCCGATATTTCAAACTTCAAACAAAGATCTGTGTGAAGCAAGGAATGATTCTCTTAATTTAATCCAAATTGGTTCACTTGGCTCTGGTGATAATCTGATCCATACCACAGCTAGCTTGCAGTCAGAGGAACAAAATAATGTTTGAATTACGCTGAACTCAAAAAACACAGTCTGTCCACAGCCATACTCTCAGTAGTGCAGGGGGAGTAGGGGAAGTGGGAGGGAGGGATGGTGAATAAGATTCAAAAGTAGTTGGCCTGGTGCTTAACAGCAATTGGGGCAGGGGGCGGGGGGGCAAGGAAAAGCAAACAAAACTGAGGCATGTATAAATGGAGGTATTGAACATAAGTCAGAGGAAATATCCTAGTGCTATGTAAGAAACTAGTGAGACCACGTTTGGAAAACCATATGCTCTCCTAGACCTCCTGTATTAAAGGCATGTTATACAAATGGATTAACTGTATTGAAGGCTAATAAAGTGTTTATAAAGAGGCTAGAGACACAGAAGTCATTGAGGGGTTCAAAGTAGCATAAAAGTTATTGAGGAAAAAAGCCCACTCAAAGACATGCAGAACATCTGAAAATAAAAATATTCCAGCGGTGAGTGGACTATTCATAAATATTGGAACAGAAAATACAACAATCTTTGAGAATTGCCTATTCTAAGGTCAAATTTTGAAATTCTTATTATGTTTTTATTCTTTGTATATGGGGGTTCCCAGTGACTTTAGCAGCATTCATGTGATTGTCAACTGGGAAACAGTTTGAGAACTGTGTGCCCAATCAGAAGTCACCGTGCACAGAGCTTTTCCCTTCCTCCATGAGTATTAAATGCATTCACCACCCCATTTCCACCAGCTGTGAGACACTGCAATTGACTGATTCACGTCAAAAATATCTCTCCTTCCTTTTAATTCTCAACACGCAATGGGATTCCATTTCACACACCAGTCCCTGGTGATCTGTGCTCCTTTTGCTTCTCATCAGCTCTTTGGGAACTTCTTGTATCTGGTTCTTGCGTGGGGTATGAGTGGTGAACAAAAAAAAAACCTTATTCTAATCTTCCCTACACACATCTGTGTAGAGTCTGTAAATTCAGTCTTTCATAGCCTCTTTAAAGTATAACACAAAGCCCCGTAAAGATATCTCAAAATAAGCACTGTCAAGTTGCTGAATCAGTATTAATATACATCTTCCTAGTTTTCCCAGTTATTCATACTGGAAGAATGAAAAGGATGGTAACACAGGGTAATTGTTCTGCTCTCAATGTCCTAACTAGTGCTTTGTAAAAAGTGAAAAATTAGTGAAATTTAGTGCCTCTATTTTGCAAGGAAAAACCTTTAATTCTTTATGTTTGCTAAAGCATATTTTAATGTCAGTAAAAGTATATAATGATAGCCATAGGAAGGTTTCTGTAGCTTTGTTATTTTTAACACCAGAAGCTACTTCAAGCCTCTAGTCAAAACTATATTGATCCCTTTTCCTACGAACCAAATGCCTTATTCATCTGCTCCAAGTTATTTTTTTCTAACCATTTGTCATTTACATAACACTGAGTAACCAGTCTTGGGAATGTCCTAAACTACAGAAAGCCTCTATAATAATTTCTGACATAGGGGATTTCATGGAGAAATCCTTATATTCATCAGTTGCAGATTCATTGCACTTTCTGTTTGCCTAACCATTTCCTAGTGGAACACTGATATTTTATTTGGCTGGCAACAACTTCTAGTACAGGAGAACAGTTGTATTCTTGAAACTGGCTATCGGAAAGAATTTCATGGCTTATTTTCCTCTGTGTGTGTGTGTTTGTGCACGCGTACCCACACATGTGTGTAAATGTGTCCACACACATGTATGCAGGTATTTTAATTAAATATGTTGAGTGTAAGTTCTATTTGACACAACTGTGCCCATTAAACAAACAAACAAAAAAATCAGTGTAGTATGAGCATGGTTCCTCTGTGTATTTAAGCCAGTTCATTCAGAATGCTTTTTTCATCTCATTTTTGGCACTTTGAGTTGATATGATTCTGGATTAACATATATGCTGTTCTGATATTACTCGTTTCTTCCTATATTCTTCAGAAAGATTTCTATGTATAGATTTTTCCCTATGTGGAAAAAGTCCATGTAAGTTGTCATTAATTAGTTTTTCTACTGTCCTAAAATATGATCTCCAGTAATGGAAGAACAAGTTTTCCACCTAAGAAAGAAATAAAATGTCACCTAGTATCTTATTTTTGTTTCTATCTTTGTCCCTTTGTGTTTCTAATTATCTTCCCATCCATATAGTGTTTCTCAGCAGGACGAAGGGGAAAAAACTGTAAATAAGAGTCCTGAAACAAGCCTTTCTATAACTGGAAAAAAAGGGCATTTTATTATCCTGGGAGTTTTCAAGATTCATGAAAAGAAAGCCATCTGAAGTGAGAGGTTACTACTGTAATGGATTTCTCTGTGGAGTCAGGTTGTCTCTGTCCCTTCAACAAATCTGGGCATCCTCAGGTTTACCCTTTATATACAAGGTGGCAAAACAGGGATGTTGAAATCAGTCATTTACTTTGAGATTCTACTGGATTTCATTAGCATCCTGAAGTTTCTTGGCAATTTTAGCCATTGCTTCCTTCTGTTAATACATTTTGGTTCTCAACCGCCTCCTTTCCTCCTTGCTTTTCTCTTTCTTTCCGTTTCTGAAAGGTTTTATTGGCAAGATTTCTTAGGAAGAGAGCACACAGTTTTGAGAAATTACTTCTTCGTCTAGCTGTAAGTATTAGAGGGATTCTAGCTCTCTCACAGTTTGTGAAATATTTAACAAGACACAATAGAGGGAGTTTTTCAACCCATGATATGTGGCATTACATATATGGATATGTATTTGCTTCCGCTCTGTTGTTCCTTTGTTTCTGCTTCTTCTTGCTGTTTGGCTGCAAGCTGAATCCAGTTCCATTGTGGCAGTCACTCCCATAGGAGTAAAATTCACTGTTGAACATCTTCTTCCATCCACTTAAAATGTTCTGTTTCTGCAGTTAAATATAAACACCAGAACAGTCTGGCCAGCCAGCATAAGATGATATGGACACAGTAAAAAGTATATTCAACGGTTTTGATGAAAACAAATCTTTGTACAGAATTTAACCTGCTATGTGGTAAATTCTTACATTCAGTGCTTTGAAAATTTTACAAGAGAAGGGGCAAAACCCTGCTAACAATTCCCAGAAACACCAGAAAAAGATACCTGAAAATATTTAGCATAGAAATGGATCAGAGAAATCTCCAAACCAGATGGATGCCAGTGCTTAACCACGTAATTCCCCTTTTTCCTTGCTGCTATCAGGCAGCCAGATTAAAAAATGGTGCATGAGAAGGGAAACCAACTTCTTGGAATCCTCGGGTGAGTTTGGGGAGTGTATGTTGAGAGTGTGTGTGTGTGTGTGTCCCCACATCCTCTCCTAGAGGGTCTCTTTTCTCACTCTAAAGCAAATATCAGTGATTATCCAAATTGGAATATGCCCCTGCCACGGTCCAATCCTAATCCCAGTCTATGCGAAAGAACATTTTGTTAGAAGACTTTAATTTTCAATACCATTTTCCCTCAGTGGGAGCTGACTTCAATCCAAACATTATGAATGAACTTTCTTCTAAGTCCCTAAGAAATGCGCTGTATCATTCACCTCCTGTCAGATTAGCTCTCGTTACTTGATAACTCCTGTGCAAAGTACAGAGGGGATTTCACCAGTTATAAACTCTCCTTATCTTCAGGTGTTTTAGACAAACTTCAGATTTCCCCTGGATCTTCATCTTTAACTTTTTCAAATTGTTTTACAGTTTGACTTTTCAGTTTCGTACCTGATTCTTCCTCCTAGCTTAGTTACTTTTGGATGTTTCACTTCATGGACAGAGAAAGTTAATCAAGTAGGGCTACTACACTTTATTTTTCATAGTGAGTTACATTTAATATATTTCTCAAAATCCTTTTCATCATCTGAAAATGTATATAACTGAAGTTCCTGGACTACTGTTCACTCACTGGTAGATTAAAAATTATATTATATCAGACTACAACAACTTTCCACTTTTTCTTTTAGAAAACAGCCAATTATCAGATAGAAAAAAAGAGTAAAGTACATCTTATCACTTGCACCTTGTGATCTTAACTCAGCTTTCACCAGTGGGGCCTCACCTCCACCTCACCATTTTCAGCTTGATTTTTTTTGTTTCCAGTTTTCCCTAGACATTTTATATTTCTAAACGTACCCTTCTGCGGCATATAAGTAATGATCTGACAGAAAGAAGATTTCAAGAATGGAAAAATGTTTGTTTCCTGGTTCTTTGAATCAAGAGGTACTTAGAACACTTGGTATAGTTCAATTTTTACAGAAAAATGAAAGAAAGAGGAAGTCTGCGAAAAATAAATGTGTTGTTGAGCAATGTTTTACTTCTGCACTAGAGCAGAAATTCTCAGGCCTGGATGTTATGAAGAGATTGCAAGGGGCATCTCCATATTCACTGCAGTCTGGGTAGTTTCTCTCCACTACTTCTATCTCGCTATCTACACATGTTTTGCCCTAAAAACTTTGGAGGTTATAGAAAGGCATTTACTCAGACCTAGTCTTGGATGTTCAGTGAACTAGACATTATTATAGGAACCTCTCCTGAAATGGAGTAGTGAAAGAAAAGAGAGAAAAGGCAAATTACCTAATACTACATAGTGCCTTACTTTCCAGCTACTTAGATTGCCTTGCTAACAGTTTTCAAACATCCTTTCAAATACAACTAGGTGAGTTGTCACTGTCCCAGTGCCACATTATTTCCTTCCACAATGAATTGTAGAATGCAGCCCAAGACACTTCAGCACTTGGGTTATGACAAGAAATCTATAGTATTCCAAAAAAAGAATGGCAGAAATCCTTGTACTTGGTTTCAAAAAAAGAAAGCTGTGTAAGAATAAAATGCAGAGTTTTATGTGCAGTGCATTATCTGCAGTGCAGATTTAATGCATGTAAACCAAAATAATTTCATGTAGCATCTATTTATGGTTCTTCCTGTTGATATAAAATTATACTGCTTGAAAACATAAGGAGTTATTCTATAATAGTAGCCTAGATTATATGATGCAATGAGCATTTGCTGAGCACAGCTTGGCTGCGTAGGCCCCCATAGGTAACAGATGTGGTACCTGAGACCAGTAGCAGCTCAGCTGAGTGAGCTCTCTCCTGTGTGCCAGCTCCCTCGGGACATCGTCCATCGGCAGAGAACAAACCGGCTGCAGTAGGAATGCTCCAGCTGTACATTCCTCTGGTCTTCTGTCCTTCTCCTTGCCCCCTCACCATCCAGACTGCCACTTTTATCTGAGGTGTTACGTCACCCAGAATTAGCTGTGGTCTTCTGCATTCCTGACATGAGAACCTAATGGACTGTGTCTTCCATAGATGAATAAGCTGTGCAAATATTTTAATTCTGGCCTTAGAATACCTTTTCTCCCCATCTTCCTTTGTCCCTTTCTCCTTTCTTACCTCTTTCCTCTCCTCTCTGTGTCTCACTCTTCTAAGATCTATTTAATTACGCGCATAGAAAAGAAAATGCTGATATCAAAAGAGCAATTCCCTCTTTTGATTTCCAATTCATTTTCCCCTCTCATTCTAGAGAATAGAAATATACAAAGTAATTTGGTATATAAAATGATTCCCCATAATTTTAATCCTTTTAAAGTGCTTGTGGAGATTATCACGGTTTGATTTATTTTGACAAGGGGTGGTAAAAATTCTAAGAACAATAGTCTACTAAAAATGTTTTAAGAGCCTGTTGCTGTGTTACGGGAATGAACATTTCAGGTGTTCCACGGATTTGAGGGATGATTTCCTAATGCAACTAAGTGAATTAAAGTAACACAAGGACAAGCATTCACAATAAGTAGAAATGGACACTCTTTTGACAATGCTTTTTATTTTTTTATTTTATTTTCAACAATGGAGCCATTACCATTTTTTCTGTTCTGAGCTTTATTGTATTTCCTTTTGATTTTGCAGGTTAGGCAGCTAGATGTCTGAGCTATAAGGGAAACCACAGAATTTCCAAAATTCCTGAGACACAGAGTCAACTCTACCAAGGGTTTGAGCATGACCTTAATACCCAACAAGTAATTAATTCCCCAGGCAGAATCATAGAGTGAGAGGCAGAGCCTGGACCCATGCTCTCACAGGTCCTACAACATCTCCTTTGTCTCCCAGATTAATTTTGTGTGCTGAAAATTTGTCTGAATACTGGTTTGGACTAGGTCTAGTAGCTCAACACCCAAAAGGACCTAATGTGGTGACCACGAGGGTTGTAACAGCGACAAAGGACATTCTCGTAGTGAGGCTGTGAATGCAGTGGCTCAGTAACGTGATAGTCCCACAAGCTGAGGACAGGTCTCACCACATGATGTGTCACAAAGCTTACTCAGCCTTACACAGTGAGGCTTGTTCATTAGCAGCATGAAGACACACCGCTCCATAACCATGCCATGAAGATGCAGCCATTTGGCCTGATCTGTAGGTGGCAGGGTCAGGAGTACCACCAGGGAAAAGGTTTCGATGGTAGAGTGTGTGCAATCTTACAGGGATTCATGTTCAAATGGCCCTGCCTCCCCCTCCTTCTATCACTGCGGGCAAATACATGTGGTTTTCCCCCATTAACTGGCCTCCACCATGTAGCTGTTTAGTGATCCCAGTGCCTGTGGTCTTACAGTGCAAAAGAAGGAAAATGAAAGGGAGAAGCTTATTTTTCTAAGGCAAATAATTCCATCACGCATACTCATATCATCTCAACTAACGTGTCATATCATCCCACTGCAAGAAAACATTAGAAACTAAAGATTAAGTTTTCATAACAGTCATGTCTCCTTGTACTGTGTTCATGTTTGTAACTTTGGATCTAAATTTTGCTATCTGATGGTACTTGTTATCTGTGGTGGAAAATATATGTTGTTCAGAATAAATGAGAGCTTTTAGAAAATGGAATTTCTAGAGAACTGAACCTCCAAAAAAGCATACACTGGACACACTACTGGAGATTAACTTTGTGAAACGTGTAACATAAAGAATTCGGAGAGTAACCAGCTGATGTCAGAGAATCTTTCAGCTAATAAATCTGTATTTCAAACTGTTTCAAAGAAATTACAATCTTTACAGTTACATTCAAACAGCAGAAAAAAATGAGAAGAGGAAGAGTGTGAATAACAGAGCAGGCAAATGGCTGATGCTTCTGTGTGGTTTTCACTCGAGCACAAGAAGAATGATTACATCCCTACAGCACTCTTCAAAGTGTTGGAGTCAGACAGTGGAATAGGAAATGAACTGCAGTTCAGTGACCCTCTGTGGCCTGAACAGTGGGAGCTGGTAAGCACAGCATTTCCACTTTATTCACTTCTCTTTTTTTTTTCAACCACTGACAGCAGAAGGCCTTCCCCCACACATGCTTTTGCATCATTATTGTAACCTGAAAAAACTAAATGTAGCAGATCTATCCATGTATAGGTGGATATAATTTGTATGGGTAGATGACTCGATATTGTACGTACACACAGGCTTATTATACGTGTACAGTAGAGCAATGAGTTGCTACGGTTTTCCTGAAGAAGCCTGCTTTCCAATTTGAAATAGAATGCATACTGTGCCATGCAATTTCCTTTGTGTTTCATTAGGGATAAAACCACGAGTTGGTCACCTAGGTCTGCTTGAAGAATAAATATAAAGTACAGCTTTCAGCCTGGTCTGTAATTTTCTCTCTAATGGACGTGCTTTCTTTGTCACAACACGTTGGCAAAAATACTCCAGCCTTCAGCCTTCAGGAAGGGAAAAAACCCTACATATATATGTATATATATAGCCACAATGTGATGTCACTTAAGAGATGCTCAACCTTGTCATCTTGATCTATTCTCATGCTATATGTTAGAAGGGTAATCTAATGTTTAATAAAAGGTTTAATGTACATCACATACTTGTCCATAAAATTACACCTGTGCAGTGGCGTGATAAAGTTACATGTAAACATATCCAGGAGGTAAACCTGCAAGATGTTACAGTGCATGTGTCCTTGTAGACAAGTCAAAAGGCTCTTGCTAATCCAAGTGAGATTCTTTTTTTAATTTTTTATTTTGTAACTGGATATCTATTGATCTTTGAAAAGGAGTTCTATGTTGTTCAGTGTGTTTATTTTAAGAAAGAAGTACATCCTTAATCACATCCAGATTTACCAAACTTTTTTACCAAGGTTCAGAAGCAGCTCAGATAAAATTATCATTTAAATGCTTAGGGAAGTAGAGGAATTGTATTTTTTTTCCCAGTGGATTATAATGGTAAATTATTCTTTCATTTGTAAAATATGACTGGGTGAATCACTGAAGACTGTTTGTCAAGGAAAAAAGTAAAAGTCAAGCCATGACCCTCAAGATTTCCTTGGAATCTCTTTTCACTGAAATATATGTACGATATTATGCACCCTGGGCTCCTGGAGTTGGAAAAGGGATGGATAGTTTTTTCTGCCAGCATTATGGACTGATAGAACCACAGGTTTGGAAGGGACCTTTAAAGATCACCTAGTCCCAACTCCCTTGCCGTGGACAGGGACATCTCCCAGTAGACCAGGTTGCTCAAAACTCCATCCAACCTGGCCCTAAACACTTTCAGGGATGATGCATCCACAACTTCTCTGGTCAACCCGTTCCGGTGTCTCATCACCTTCACTGTAAATTTCCTCCCCGTACCAAACCTAAATCTACTCTTTTCAGTTTAAAACCATTACCTCTTGTTCTATCATGATATATCCTGGTAGACTCTCTCCCCACCTTTCTTATAAGACCCCTGGTAAGTACAGGAAAGCTGAAAAAAAGGTTTCCCTCAAGCCTTCTCTTCTCCAAGCTGAACAACTCCAACTCTCTCAGCCTTTATTCACAGGTGAGGTGTTCCAGTCCTCTGACCATTTTGTGTCCCTCTTCTGGATCTGCTCCAACAGGCCAATGTATTTCTTGTACTGGAACTCAACTGAATATAATAAAACTGAAAAGACTGAGTGTGCCATTAAATAAAGACCTATGAAGTAAGCTTCCAGACAAATCTAAACTAGCATTAACACCCAGTATAAAAGATGTAGGGTGCATAGTTCTTACTGCCTGTTACACTGTTCTTAGTGTCATTTTTCTTTATTGTGACTAAGGACTACAAGGCAATAAGGTCTATTTTAGTCACTCTATAACAAAATTTATCCTCAGAAAACTTCACAGAGTCTCTTGATCATATTGTGAAATGCGAGCCAAAAAACTCCAAAGCTAATATATCTCTTTGTTTTTTACAAAAGCTTTCTGAGATATGAAAAGAAAAATCATTGTTTTGTATACCTATCAGTGTTTTGTTGTCTTACATATTTTTACAATGTTCTAAAGTTACGCTTTTCTTTCAACTATTCCATTTTTATCTGAAAAGACGAGATACATATTTGAAGAAAGACATGCAAAGAACATGAAATTTCAGTCTAGCAGTCTGTGTTTTTGGAAACTCATTTTTTTAATTGAAGGTTTGTCTATTTTCATACAGTTTTCATTTTAAATCCTCTGTAGTTTTACCAGAGTCTAACTCTTCATTCCTCTTACATTCTAAATCTGCATTTTACAAAAGAAATGCCTAATATAGTTCTCCTGAGAGTCCAACAAAGGAACTCCTAAATGAATAATTAAGAGGTGAATTAATGTTTTTATGATTCAAAATCTGGGAATATAAATGGAGGGATGTTGCGTCATCATGTGGGCTGCAAACAGAATAAAGGGTTATGTTAAATGAACTCTGAAAATAGAAACTTTGCCTTTTCCTCTGCAGCTCCTTGTTGAAGCCAACCACTTGATAATTACTCTTGACTGTTTCCAAATCCCATCACAAGAACTGTCTTTTCCTCAACCAAGGAATCCTAATTCACTCCTGCTCTAACTAAGGAATCAGACCTTTCTCCCTTGGCTCATCCTTTCCCAGACCTGGTGTTACTATTGAAACTTGTCCACTTCACCCTCAACAATTGGGCTGTATGAAAATCCTTAGGTCCTACACAGCTTGCTTATATTTATACATAAGAAGAGTAATTCAGTCCCTCCGTATGTGTTGTGATCAAGGCCTTAGATCATTCCTTGCACGACTCACACTGCATCTGAAATGATCTTCAAGGACTCCTGCTGGCTTCAAAGAAACAGATTTTGTTTATCATTTTAGCAGAGCAGCTTTACTGAAGAACAGCTCTGCAGCTTTGGAGCATGGTACTCTCTAAAATAAGTGGAAAATGTAGAAACTGTGTCCTTGCTTCATAAATTTCATTCTGTCTGAACTCCTGATGTGTGTTCACACCAGTGGGCTCTGTCTGTTAGTCTTGCATATCCAAAGGCTCCAGCTGATAGGATCTTTTTTTATGCAGTTTTCCCCAATGGACATATCGCCCATTCAAACACCAGTTCTGTGTATCACTGAGCACACATTTCATGGAAAGGTGATGGCCAAGTTATAGCACTTGATGTTGTGATGAGAGATCAACTCCTGCATCTGCGAGACCTTGAAGGGGCTTCTTCTGAATAGCAGGGAGCATACTGTATCCTAAATAGCAGGAAAAATAGTATTTGTATCCCTTTATGTTGCCCATAAATATTGTAAACAAGTGATGTCAACTTGTAATGGTGGAGGGTGTTGTAGTCTGCTTTATAGGAAATCCACTCCAGCAGTCGTTAATGATTATTTAACAATAATCATAGAATCATAGAATCACTAGGTTGGAAGAGACCTCTGAGATCACCGAGTCCAACTGTGCCTGTCTCCTTACTAAACCATGTCCCTAAGTAATCATCTACCCATTTTTCAAACACCTCCAGGGATGGCGACTCCACCACCTCCCTGGGCAGCTGTTCCAATCCCTGACCACTCTTTCAGTGAAGAAATTCTTCCTAATGTCCAGTCTAAACCTCCCCTGGCACAACTTGCAGCCGTTTCCTCTTGTTCTGTCGCTTGTCACTTGTGAGAAGAGCCCAGCACCCATCCTGTCACAACCTCCTTTCAGGCAGTTGTAGACAGTGATGAGGTCTCTCCTCAGCCTCCTCTTCTCCAAGCCAAACAACCCCAGCTCTCTCAGCCGCTCCTCATAGGGCTTATTGTCCAGCCCCCTCACCAGCCTCGTTGCCCTTCTCTGGACGCGCTCCAGCCCCTCAATGTCCTTCTTGTAGTGAGGGGCCCAGAACTGAACCCAGCACTCAAGGTGCAGCCTCACCAGCGTTGAGCACAGGGGCACAATCACCTCCCTGCTCCTGCTGGCCACGCTGTGTCTGATACAGGCCAAGATGCCATTGACCCTCTTGGCCACCTGGGCACACTGCTGGCTCATGTTCAGCCGCTGTCAACCAACACCCCCAGGTCCTTCTCTGACAGGCAGCTCTCCAGCCACTCCTCCCCAAGCCTGTAACGCTGCATGGGGTTGTTGTGACCCAAATGGAGGACTCTGCACTTGGTCTTGTTGAACCTTATCCCGTTGGTCTCAGCCCATCGATCCAGCCTGTCCAGATCCCTCTGCAGAGCCTCCCTTCCTTCAAGCAGATCCACACTTGCACCCAGCTTGGTGTTATCTGCAAACTTGCTAAGGGTGGACTCAAGGCCTTCATCAAGATCATTGATAAAGATGTTAAACAGGACTGGACCCAGCACTGAACGCTGGGGAACACCGCTTATGACCGGTTTCCAACTGGATTTACTTCCATTTACCACCAGCCTTTGGACCCGGCCATCCAGCCAGTTTTTAACCCAGCAGAGAGGGTGCCTGTCCACGCCGATGGCAGCCAGTTTCTCCGGCAGGGTACTGTGAGAAACAGTGTCAAAGGCTTTACTGAAGTCCACGTACACCACTTCCACAGCCTTTCTCTCGTCCATTAAACGGGTAACCTTGTCATAGAAGGAGATCAGATTGGTCTGGCAGGACCTGCCTTCGGTGAACCCAAAGACTATTTGGTGAATACCAAAGACTATAAGCAGTACTGTCTCTACTTTACCTAGTGCACCTAATCTCTTCCAATACAGCAACATCAGGGCTTGGCCCCTTATAGAATGCATGTATTTTTTGCATGTAACAACTGCAGTCACCTACAGAGTTTTTTCTGATAACCCAAATGTACTTCTTTAGAATCCCCCTCATCTTTACAGAATTGTCGGTGTCTTTCCCTAATTTTGCCACTAGTTTTTTCCAAGTTCTTCTCACCCTTTTGTCCTGACCCTAGTCAGGGACTTTGCATCACGCCCTCATCAAGTACATCGTTCTTGCTTCCCGAAAGGGCAGAAGGCTACATCAAACACCTCTGCTTTTGGCTTACTGATGTCTGAATTTGGCCTACTGTGGCCTCTACTGGTGTGTTTGACCTGCAATTCAAACTCCTCTACTTCAGGAGCATAGCATGTGTCCTTTACAGATTCCTCTTCTGAGCAAACATAGGCTGTCGCTAGACTAGTGCTACACTAGGTCTTTCTGATGGTTTCTGTTCCCTTGAGTTGTATGTGAAAAATGTCATTTTTCATAGGCAGGGACATGCATGGGGGATTATGACTGCAGTAACCAGGTTGTTCTCATCTGTCCTCAGAGGAATAAGTCCTGCAAGCAAGGTGTCTGATAAATAGCACATGTATCATGTAAAACCAGCTGTGAAGCAGTTTATGACACCTCTTTGGGAAGGGCTGCATTATATGTAAAGTTGGCCATAAACAAAAGCCACCGGTAGTCCTGCACAGGTTCCTAGGCTTCTGCACTGCTCAGTGTGTGAAATAATTTCATACCTTACAACAGTGCCAGAACACCCATGACTTCATTGTAAAGAACTGGTGTGGCTTTCCAAGGCTTTCTCCTATCTGCCAGCCCTGCCTGGTGGTTTTGTTTCTCCAGTGCACACTCTGTTAATGTTGCTTCATTTGCTAATGGCAGCCCTGCTTCTGTCTTTGAAATATTCTTAAAAGTTTATTTCTTCCCTTCTCGTGGTCTCCTCCCCACTCTGAAATGATGTCTCACATTTGAATCAAAGATTTGCAAGTGGAATGGCCGCTGTGGATCTAATAGAGCCCCCATGCTATAGGCTGGCAAACAGCATCACCCTGCCACTGCAAAGCAGTCTGGCTATGGGTAAGCAGAGAAAGGACCCGAAAGCAAGGCTGGTCAAACGGCCTTTCACTCCTGCTCATTGCTTTCAGGAAGGACCGTAGAGAACTTGGCATGGAGCATTTCCTACTGTTTCTGCTGGCGCAAGCAAAGAGTGTCTCTGTGCTACAAAGTCAGCCCTGCCTGCTGCTCTAGGAGCAGTTGGAAACCCAGAGTTAAAAAAAAAGAAATTCTGAAATAGTGAATGAGGTGTTTTAATGTCTGATTGTGGATTTGGTTTTGTTTTTCTTTTTTTTTTATTATGTGCTAAATAACCTAATGGTTTGGGGTTTTTTTATACTGATAAAGGTGTTGAAAATGCTGTCTGTTGAATAGCTGCTACCCCATAGTTAAGAGATGGGAGTTCAGAACACATTAGCAGACCCACATAAAAGCCAATTACAAAGGAGATTTTGTGGGCAGAAGTGTGGCTACTAAGATAAAAGCTTTAAAATATTCAAAGGCCTTTTTCCTTTTTTTTTTGTTTTTTTCCCCCTAGTAGTAGAGTTTACGCCTCTGTAAACACAATTTATTAACATATGTTGCTGCTCAGTCTGAAATAACCCCCACCAGTTCTGGCTGAAAAAAGGGGCTGTGACTAACTGCTGCCAGAAGAAAATGAAGACAGATTCTGAATCTATGGCTCCCATTTTGCTCCTGAAGGAGCAATGGGAGTAAGCCTCTTTTCTAGAATGCCTCCCCTGTAAGACACTTCAGTGGGTGGATCAATGTCCTAAAGAGTGGTACAGAACCGAAGACCCGTATTTGTGGGAAGTGAAGGTGAAAGTCTGCCAGAGGCTACACCCCTCTGTACAGGCAAATTTCATTTGCAAGAGAATGAGAATGACATGGAAGAAGAGTCAGAAATAGTTATATATATAAGAAAGTGCATATTCTATGAAAAGTGTGAAAAAATGTCCTCAAAGGTCATGTGAGATCAAAAAAGAAGAACGATTACTCTATATATTTATGTGTGTGTTTATTCACAAATTTGAAAATGTATATACACATTCAGGAACACATATCTTTACTGCCAGATTAACTAGATTTGAAGTCAGATTTTATCTTAGTTTATCACATCTAGTTGTCTCCTTCGGGGTGAACTGATGAGTCCTTCAGGCCGAATTGACTGTATAAGGTGCTCACATATGTATCACACAAGTAGATAGCAACCTGTAAAT
Source organism: Neomorphus geoffroyi (assembly GCA_033558235.1). Lineage (NCBI taxonomy): Eukaryota > Metazoa > Chordata > Aves > Cuculiformes > Neomorphidae > Neomorphus > Neomorphus geoffroyi. The sequence goes on along the minus strand of JAUMJM010000005.1, from coordinate 32,495,053 downwards.
ATCTATGTTTGGGTATTTTAATCGGGGATTTAAGTACATCTCATATGTTAATATAAGGTATGATTCTATATAGTTACATGCAGATCACTTGTCAAGCAAAGATTTCACGTTATGACTCTCAAAACCAGTTTATGCAGATGTGCTAAGACACACCTTTGCTGTCTGAGGAGCACTGTAGTAACACACTGTCAGCAAGTGACCTGTCTGCTACAAGTGCAGGTTTCCGTTACTGAACTCAAACTCCAACTGAAGGTTTACAAAGAGTTTCCATCAAAACACCTGCATGACAGCTAAGTTCTGCAGAACTCTGGTTCTAAGTAAAGGCAACCACAGAAAATGAGGAATGACCAGCAAAAATGTCTTGACTGCAGTATTTATTTCTTTAAATGAGTTTACACTGGAAAACTGACTGTATAGTGGTTCAGGATATGGTTGTATTCTTTTTTGCACAATTTTCTTTTGCTGGTTACACCATGAGCTTGTTTTCATTAGTGGTTTCATCTGGTAGGACCCTCTTAGCCCTTTCCTTGTTAGTCTTGTAAGGCAAAAAAAGAGTGAGTGATTTGCATGGAAATACTACTTGCTAAAAATGAGCTCAAGCAGTTTAGAGAGGACGTGCTGGAGATAGTTGCCATCATCATAGCTTGAATTAGCTGTTGGCTAGATGTTTCTTAAGATATTATGGGGAAGGGATACTGGAAAGGCTGAGTAAGAGACATAATATTAAAAATAAGGAAAAATACGTAAATTCAAGGCACTGGTATTCTCATAGGGACCACTTTTAAATAAAAGAAATATCCAGTTGTTTCAAAGAAGTAAAAGGAAATATCATTCTCTACAAAAATAATTACACATCTAAGTTTGTTCATCATTTTTTTACCACCTAATTCAATTTCATTACATATATGACACAATAATATATGAAGACATCGAGCACTGGAGTCTCTTGCAGTATTTTGAAGTATGGTCAAATAAACAATTCAAAAACATTTATATCAGTGAGTTAGCTATGCCATGATCTGCTTTACTTGAAACTGACTTAAGAGTTGAAAAGCTGTTATGGAAAAGACATGCATAGACATACTCATATTCATCTGTACATGAAGTATTCCTGCTTAGACTTCTTTTTTTTAGGAGACTAAGAAAATACTTACTCATTGAAACTGGTAAAATGAACCAGCCATGACGACACCTTTACCTTCTTTATCAAGTAACTACAATAAGAAGAAAAGATCAATATGAGAAGCAGTTACACGGAGGACAAACTTGAAATTGTCACTATCTTGCCTCTTTTAAAGCATCAAAACCCATGAATTCTCTAAAATACCTAAAGTATAAATGCCAGGCATCTGGAGAACTTTAACCAAAGACACTCTTCAAATGCTGTAAGATGAAAGAAATTAATGTCTTATTACAGTATTAGGTAAGCGTCCTTTCCTGTAAATAAGGAAATTACCTTGTTGGGAAATGGTAATAACTTAGGATATATTGCACTCACTTTATGACAGTCCTCTCACACCCTTTACAATATTGAGTATTCTCAAAGATTCCCTCTGAAACAAAAAGAGATTCCAGGTGCAAAACTATACAACAGCTGATCTGTACTTCATGTGTAATTCAGATCTTCTAATTTCACCCTATAAATTTTCCCTTCTCTCTTCAGACTTCAGACTGTGAGACTGTACTGGGGAAGAGCAATGTGCAAAAAGCATTCTGTCTCAGCTCTGTCAGTCATGGGACACTTGTTGCGGAAAATGTCACGCTTACCCTTCTAGCTTCTGAGGCTGTACTACGATGTTTGCTTTGGCAGTCTCAGTCTTTCATAGCTGGAATAGAGAACCACTAATGCAGCATGAGTACAGCTAGATTTTTTTCATCAAAATATGGAAAATTGATTGCTAGTGGCATGGAAACGTAAAGGTAAATCTGGGTTGCCATCCTGGCTTGCATACTCTTCTTGCAGGACGCTGAGCTGAAAATCACTGACTTAAAAATCTGCTGAACTGTCAGATCTGAAGCAGGAATAGCCCGTATTTCCTTCCTGATCTTCTTTTATTTTTCCCTTGCATTGAATTTAATGGCAAAATCTTCACTGAGTTTGGATTACTCTGCAGTATTTCTTATTCTTTTAGTCAGTGCTGCAGAGACTACACAGCAGGACGTTTGAATAGTGAAGATCTTTCCTTGTTTGGGTGATCTTATCACGTCCTGTAATAATAGTTTGAAATAGGAATTCTTTTCAATATGAAAACTGTTGATATTTTGGCCTGGGTAAAATTTGTGGGATTGGGATTTTTCTGTTTCTGTTTCATTTCCTTTCAAAAATCACTCATGGAAAAACGTTCTTCTTGCAAAATGAGGCAGATTGCTCAAATTCTCCAATGAATGCTGTTCATTATACACTGCCATCACAGGTATAATGCGATGAAAAGTTTAAATATCACACTTACCAGAGCTTTGATAGCATATGACAGTGTAAAATGTAGCGATGTACTTTTCTGGATTGCGAACATGAACAACTCGGGGCCAATTTACAAATAACATGGTTAAAAATCTAATTGCCCAGTGTGAAAGCTGCTTGAATATTCACTCCATCCAAAACCAATCATTGTGCAGAGCTTTATTTTGTCTCTTAAAAACTTGTCTTACTCTTAGCAGGAAAACAGGATGCTGTGTGGGTACCAGTTTGAGGAGATTACAGTAGCAGTCATCTGTTCAGGCTGCACTGACCCTTCTTCACCTAAAGCTTGTAGAGCAAGGAACTGCGGGGTGTGTCCACCAGAGCACTAACAAAGCAATTATGTAGTGAAATCCTTGGCTTTAGACCAAAGCTTCCCAGCTTACCAAATACCATTGCCAAGTCTCAACATTTCTCATAAAAGACCATGCATCATTGTGAACTGCTGCCCTTATCACTGACAATCACTGACACTTCCTTACCCTGACGTTACAGGTCTTTAAACTATTTTTTTTATTGCAACACTTTTTATTTTTTTTAAATAAAGATTTCTCTATTGAAGGTAAACAGCACAGTTAAATCCAAATCTTGGTCTGTGGCTGAAAATTTTACAGCATATTTTTTACAGTCATGAAGAAGGAAAATTGTGGTAATTCATTACTCTATATATCACAACATTTTCCTATACAAGATTTCATGCTGACCACTCATGGTATCTTGCAGGATGGAAGCGTGCCCTAAAAATACATTTAGACATCCCAAACAGTGAACTTACTCCACCAAGGTGCATTTTGATTGGTTTGGGTATTCTTCAGGGAAGTATTGCCCCTTTTATTATCTCATGTCCTGTTGTATAATCTCTCTTGGTTCTTTTTAATATGTGTGTAAATTGCCAGGTACACACGCCAATTTTCAACATGAGGTCAGTCTATTTCATGATAGCATATGCTTTGAGTCTCCTGTCTGTCTTCCTTCTTTTTCCTTCAAAGCAAACAAGCCCTGTAAAGTTACTGTATGAGAAATTTTCCTTTCTGTTACAAAATAATAAATTCCTACCTTTTAATAACATGCGGGACATGGCATTCTAGGAATAGCTTTAACTCTTCTTGTATACTAGGAAGAGCCTTCAACTCTAAAAAAGAGAATAGCTCTTTGATAACATTGAAGATTCCATTAGTTTCAAAATAATAAATTATGCTGTGTACTGCAAACATTGATTTGCAAATGAAAAAAAATACAAGTGAATGAATGATGAGTGAGTAAGATTTTGTTTGTTTCTTTTAATTACTGCCCTTTAAATTTCTGTTAAGTAATTACTGTTACTATGTGGTTTATACTACTGCATAGAATTAATTCATTGATATATTAATGATAGCACATAGTATTTTTACCATGTGAAGATTAATCCAGTATTCAGTTACTGAACTACATGAGCTGTAGTTTTACATTAACAGAAAGTACTTAGTTAAAAATAGTAAAAGTAATTATATTTGAATGTAGCCCACATGAGGAAGTGAATTCTAGTAACTTAGTACTATTTGAAACACTTCTAAATATATATTAAAAGTTTTGCATTCAGTGATTCTTGCCTTACATATTTTACAGGATTAAATCTCTGTGTTAAGAAAAAACGAGAGGAAACAATGTTGATGATTATATAGTAGTCATATGCTATTCTATCAATACTTTGAATATGTATAGTATTTTCAAAATAGGATCATGAAAGCAATATATATGAAAACGGGAGGGGGGTTCACATTGCTAGAACATTATCCAGAATATGGAAGATAAAATAACCAAATGAAACTATTCTTTAGTATGTTGGACACTGGAGGAAAGGGAATAAGGGATGGTGCATGCTCTTCTTGCACTTGTCAGATCATGAAAAAGGAAGATTAAAAATATTGAGCTCTATAATCAAGTTCCAAATAGAGATTTCATCCTGAAAATGATGTTGAGGGAGTTGTAAAGGGAGGGTTTTATTTCAGGTTCATCTGTAATTAAAAGAAATTTTATCAGCCCACTCTTAAAATGCAGTTATATAGTCAAATAATGCTTAATGAAATGTTGGTTGAATTTTTTGTCCAGTATTATTATTATTTATCTAGGATTTAAAGAATGGTAATAATTATTAATTAATACATGTATTTTGGTAGTATTATTCTTTTAGTATAATGGAAAAATTCCTTTTTATGACTTACCATATCCATTATAATAAAATCCCGAACTAGTCACATCAAGAAACACAAGCTCAGTAATATTAGCCAGCATGAAAATGAAAAAGAAAGAAGCAGGTCTTGCCTGAGGAAATGTTCTGTCTGCAAACCCACCACTGAGCACTTGTAGAATTGCACAGGAAAGCTTCTGTTCTGCTACCATACTCCATTGCTACTTCATTTTTTACAGAAGATGCCTATTTATTTAATTGGGCTTTCACACTGAGATGTTTTCATATGGACACCCATAGAGATTTCAGTCAAACTCCACCCTGGATGGACTAGCACTCTGATGAAGCACTGCTGAGGTGATGAAGTTTGTATACAAAAGCAAGATCTTGCTTATCATGATTCATTCTATTCAATATCCACTATGGGAATCAACCGAAATTATTAATAATCTCTCCCTTCAGTTCATTCGGTGAGATGAAAGGGCCAGTGTTGAGCAGAACCCTACAGCAGTAAGGTGAGATGTACCTTCATAGGTATACACCTGGCTAAAATGCGAACTGTAGAACCATTATATAAATTGGGAATACATTTCCTACATCATCTGTGATCACAGCAGCAGTTGTGGAACCTGAAGAAAAAAAGAATCCAAGTGTTAATTTTTGCTGGTTTAGTTTGTTTGTTGGGTATTTTTAGCGGGCCCTTCCCTGTGACGAGACAATGTTTTGATGAGTTGAACATTTCTGATGAAAAACTACTTCATGAAAAAGATTCCTGACCAGTTATAATTAATACACTGTTTTGTATTATACTGTTTAGTGGAGTTTTGAAAGTATGGCCTTAGGGATAATGGTTTCTGTTAATTGACAGTGTTATTCAGACATCTTCCTTCTACCTCAGCCCTGGTAATATGCGTGAGTTATATTAATGTAGTAATTATATAGATCACTTCTTAAAATTTCCCCATTTTTTTCAAAGGGTTTTTACTTAAAATGTTTTGTAATGCTTTTATGTCTCTGACTCCTTCTCAAGTAATATTTTTTTTTCATGTATTATTTGGAAAAAAGCATTTCAGAATCCCTCTAGAATTACTCAGTTTGGAAAACATCCTATAGACATAATTTGCTGGAGGCAAGCTAACACTACAAATTAAAAGTTTACATGGAGACAACAGACAAACCAGTATTACTTTAAATCAGACTAAAAGAGAAAAAAATATATTTCTGCTAGGCCTGAAAGACCTTTGTTTAGTATTTTCTCAAAAATTGAACTGTTATTGCAGACCCAGTAAACTATTGATCTCCACTCACTTACTATGATGTATTCCACTAGTATTCTCTTCTTAATGCTAGAATATGGTCTCATGGATTCTCAGAAATACATTTTAGTTTCATCAGAATTAGGCAAATGATTCACGGGCAATATCAAATGAAATACAAATGAAAAAAAATATGTAAGAAACATACTGACAGTGTTAAAAAATAAGCAAATTAGGAAGCAAAAAAATGAAGAGCTTTGAGATCTTCCTTCATGCCACTGTGATAAAATTAGTCATTCCTGCATGCTACTATCAGTACATCATGATTTATTTCAGAGGAGGCTACAGGGGAATAGCAAAGCAGATTACTGCTTAGTATCTTCTTGTAGTTATTATGCACTCTGATTTATGTATACATATACATATTTGTATATGTATACTTATTTCCTGGGTTTTTTTAAACGTAAGAGCTTTATCTTAGTTCTTTCTTTTGTGTTAAAATGAAATGTTAATTGCCATGTTGCTTTGTAAAAATATTCAATGGAGCGCATTTTTATGTGGTGCGACAAATTAGTAAGAATATCTGAATTGTAAAATGAAAATATGAAGGTAATATTGTACTCTCATCCTTAAATCATAAAGATTATTTTGCATGTGTAATATTCAAAAAGGTCTAAATAAGACAGTATTTCCAGTGATTGTCAAAGGACTGCATGTCTTAAATTAACTGCTCAACTTAAAGCTCGACCTCCCTTTTCAGGGTATTAGGTACTATGTCATGATCTGTTATTGTGTCAGTACTGGTTTTGTCTGGGATAGAGTTAATTTTCTTCATAGTAGTTCGTATGGTGCTGTATTAGGATTTGTGATGCAAGCAGAGTTGATAACACAGGGATGTTTTAGTTGTTGTTGAGCAGTGCTCACACAGCATCAAGGCCACGAGCAGACTGGGGGTACACAAGAAGATGGGGGGGAAGAGAGCAAGGACAGTTGACCCTAACTGACCAAAGGGATATCCCACACCATATGATGTTGTACTCAACAATGAAAGCTGGGGCAAGAAGGAAGGGGGGACTTTCAGAGCAGTGGCGTTTGTCTTCCCAGGTAACTGTTAAATGTGATGGAGCCCTCCTTTCCCGGAGATGGCTGAACACCTGTTTGCCAATGCGAGTCAGTGAATGAATTCCTTCTTTTGCTTTACTTGGATACGTGGCTTTTATTTTTTCTATATAACCATCTCTACCTCAACCCTTGAGTATTCTCACTTTCACTCTTCTGATTCTCTCTGTCATCCCATTGCAGGGATTGAGCAAGTGGCTGCATGGGGCTGAGCTTCTGGCCAGAGTTAACCCACAACAGGTTTTCTATTGGGAGATCAGTTCTTAAATATTTAAGCCTCTGGATCACAGAAGAAGCCATTCTCCATTTACAGCCTTTTCCTTGCAATGGGAACATTCAAGAAGTGACTTAAGCAAAGTGAGGAATGTCAAACATGAAAATAGACCTCTCTTCTTTATCAAAAGCTAAAAATTCCTTCTTTGTATCACTGGTTTTATTTTGTTGCCTCTGTTTTCTTGCTTCTCCTTCCATTTCCTGGGAAAAAAAAGTTAAATTAATCACATCAAAGCTTGGGATATGACCAGAAGACTCTCATTGTTAACCAATCCTCCTAAACCTTCCAATGTTTACTTCTTATTTTGCCTAATATTTAATTGAATTTCTGAAGGGTGCCTACTTAATCAAATAACTTCCTAAATCTCAGCAAATTATCTTCCTTCCTTTCTTCATCTATTTGCATTTCATAAGTAACATCAACACTAAGCCTAGGGGTTTAATATACTTCATCTGGTGTCCATAGTTAAATGGATAGTTGTGTTTACTAATAGCAAAAATTGTTTCTCAGCTTGCCCCAAAAGTGCAAAATATGCAAGGCTCTTTTTTTTAAAGTTTTCAACCTTAGTCATATGGAGTAGCTGGTCACCCACTCAACTGTGCCATCCTGCAAATGTACGCACCACTGCCATGGCTCCTCTGGGCCTCTGGAACCACAATGCCAGGACAAGAACTTGCCCCTGGCCTCTCTGCTGTGGAAAAGTGTCAAAAAAAGGCAAAATAAGGCTGATAGCACAGTACTGGGGAATGCAAGTAGCACCTCTGTTCCCTGACATTTACCCTCGTATTGCTCAGGAAAGTTCTTAGAGTACTTTGCCAACCATGTAAGGTTCACCCTCTTTCTTCTCCTTTTTCTGAGTGAGCTAGGAAATACTAACAGATACTGTAGGAAACCCATCTCTATTCCTATAGCATCACTGAAGGAGCTACTGGAATCATGTTGTAGAATGAACAGCTCTCTGTCTGAGGTCTCCAAGACACACCATCCCCATTATTAATGCTGAAAGAAACACAGTCCAGGTAGAAAGGTACTGAGGAGCACTTTCACTGATTGAGAAGGAAAAGGAATCTGAAAACAGGTAATGGGAGAACAGTATTAACTGTATTGATTTTTACTTCACAATGCCAGAGGCGGGAAGTGGTTCCTTGTGGCACCATTCCTTTCTTCCAAAGCCATGGAGCAAAGATTTATGCCATTTTTCTGCACCCTCACTGTTGTCTTGGTTGTTTTTCCTGATTTCAAGATGTGGGATTTTCCTCCTTCTTCAACTGCCAGTTCTGACTCTGCATGGAGCTCACCTCCCCACTGTGCAGCTGCTCTCATTTCAGGGGGTGCTGCCACCAACAAGCACATTTGTCTTCACATGATAAGATAGCAGGCAATCGTTTCATTGATGCAACACAGCAAATGGACCGAAAAGGCATGAAGGCTCCTAAGATTTCCATTTCCATATATCTTGCCTAAAGGCTCCAGCTGGAGCTGTCCTAGAAGGGCCATGTACAGTATAGTACAGTATATTCCCTGACTGCTTCTTTAGCCAAATAAATTTTGTTGATGAGTCATGTGGGCACTGCAGAGCATTTCAAAGACCCATCTGGCAGAATAAAGTCACTTGCATTCAAAGCATAGTGTATCTCAAAAGGTTCAGCGTTTGGATTCGGTTAGAATTCTTGGATCCTTATCTGAACTCCCTGAGACTGTATAACAGGCTTTCTCGCAGAGTTTCCATCATTTCATCTTCTAGTTAAAGGCACAAGAAATCTCTTCTCCTGATATTTCTGTCAAAACCAGAAGTGTCTGTCAGGAGGTGGGGAAAGAGGAAGAACTTGAATATATCATAATTTCGAGTAAGATTTGGTTCAGGATTTATTCTAGATACAAATTGAGGATTCTACTTTTCTCTTAGATGTTGTTTAGATATTTATAGTATTTTAGGGGCGGACTCATTTTATTTAAGAATACTTTCATATATCCTATGTTCCTACTAAATAATCAAATCAACTACTGTTATGTTCCCGCCTGGTAGCTACGTCTCCTAATGTGGTGATCTTTGATTTGAATGTAGCCTTGTGTTTCAAAACCCTGCCTATAGTCAGTTCTATTTTGCTTCTGTTCTTCTAAACCATTTCTATGAAGAATATGAAATGCAATGATTTTTCAAAGAATTCATATTTGAAAATATTACATTTAGTAACTCAAGCCACAGCTGAAATCTCACTGTGCTAACTTTTTCTAGAAAGATTTAAAGCAACTAATGGATACTTAAATATTTTCCTTCTTCTAAGAGAATATTTGTATTTTTTTATCCACATGACTTCTGCTTAGCAAGCAAATTATTCTTATTGGCCTAGGTTCCTTCATGGAAAGAACACATCCAAAACATCTATTCACACTTATAAATCTGTGGACGAAATGCACACCTTTTTTAAAATTCCTTCCATTGGCTCTGTGAATATCTGGATCTTTATCAATTTTTATCTCTTAGCAGATTAGACCTAAGATAGAACATGGAATATCTGGAAACACATTGCAGGCTGCCATTCATTACTTCAAGCTCATCTGGATGGCCCATTTTGTTTACAGCTGCTGATAGATAAAATCTGATTTTTGGAAGTGCTGAGTATCTTCTAACTCTGACAAAGTGGAAGTGGATCATCAACATTAGTTCCACAATTCTCCCGTCTTTCCCTCACAGGACTAAGTCTGTTATGGTATCCAAATGTAATAAAATATCTACTGGCTAGGAATGATACCAAGTTAAAATTTTGAGAATACTCTCAGGGCTGGATCATATCCAGTGTTTCTGAGTGTATGTGTACACCAAATCAGAGAAAGGCCATGCATCCCATTTAAGAAAGACCGGTTCTGACTATGATTTCTCTTTTGAAATCAGAATGAACTGTTGCTTGCTAATGTACCAAGCACCATGAGTTGATGAAGAAGGAAGGTTTGTCTGAATTCCTAATATCCTATTAGATGCAGTTAGGGTTTTGAAAATACTTTACTGTACCCTGCCTTAAAACAGACTCTACATACTTCATTCTGATTTCAGGAGTGTGTAAGCAAAAGCAGCATGGAGAAACATATTAGAGGCAAAGTAGGATCACCGAATGTTTACAGTCTTCACAAGAAAAGTAGAAAGGGAGAGGATTAGGATCCACACATACTAAGCAACATTTTATTTTAACGAGTTCTGGAACAATGCTCTCTTCTGGATGAGTAAATATAACAATTCCATTGTCAACATAGGCATTTGTCTAAACTGGAAACGTACTGTTAGAATTGCATAGCAAAAATGCAAACTGGTCAGTTCTCAATTTATTATGATAGAGGAAGAGAAAATAGAGGAAAAAGTGGTATTACCGTCATGTAGTCATCACAAAGAGGTCCGTAAATTACTTGTTTCTTTAGTACCATTTGGCAAGGTGAATACTTGCTTCTTTAATACTGCTTGGCAAGATGCAAGCCAGTGAACATCAAAAGCACCAAGAAAACCTGGTGGGGGAAGAGGGGGAGGTGGAGTGGAGAGAAGACAGTTTTTCAAACGTTTTCAAGCCATTACGATTTTAAGTGGTTTCATGCTTAATTTCTTCACATTATACTCTCACTTCTGAGTGCAAACTTTGCCGATGGCAAAGGGAAATACAAAGTGTTGACAGTTAACTATAGCTGGCCACCTGGCCATCCATTACACCCCAGATGTGAATTGTGCATTTTTATGTTCTTTCTATTTGAGGAAAATGCTTCCTCTGATGTTCTTGAGCAACACTTTTCAACTGGAGAAATCCACAGATTCTTAGTTTGATGAACTTGCCATTGCAGTGTAGACCTATGAAAGAATGGTGGGGACAGGGAAGAACCAAGGATTTTGTGGCAATTTTTTACCATCTGTCTGCTTGTAAATTGGGTACCCATCTCAGTAACTGCCTGATCCATGAAGGTCCTTTTAAGTCTGTAAAATAGTTATTTCATAGGCGGATTTTCTTATGCTTAGTGAGTAGTCCAGCTGGGTTGGTGAACGTGGCTTTCTCAAAGTGAAATATCTTAAGTGTGAGTGAAAATGTGTAGCTTTTACCTGCCTGGCTGAAACAAGCTAAAATTGAAGTGAAAAACGCAATTGCTGTTCCTGTGCTTCGTACAAACACAGGAATAGCCTCCATCTAACAGAAAGAAGGCCGAAGTACAACTTCTCACTCTGTGTGGTTGACACGAGAGACTTAAGCTTCACTTCTCACACTTTGCTTCACCAGGCTAGTGGCAACCCTGGGGCTTCCTTGATGTGCACGGTTGGAGCTGCTATGCTTTGTGACCAGTACTTAAAGGGAACAACCTGATCATCGTTTTTATGCCACTAGACTAAGCAAGCAGTCCAACTATGGTACGCTGTCTTCTTGTTGGGGTTTTTTCAATTTTCCATAGGAAAAGAAACAGCTGCAGTAGAAGTACTTAAGATACTGCAGTGTCTACATGAACTGGTGGTGAAACATGGGATGTAATTTGATTTCTCAGTCAGAGTAAGATCCAGCATGCATGTAAATCTTGATGTCCTACCTAATATATGAATAACCTTGTCATCAAGGCAAAATTTTTCTGTCTTATCTACTTCATGAGTTTTAGCCCAATACCTAATCCTTGTGGTAACAAATGTAACATATTCCTGGGAAGGGCTTTTAGCTCCTGACCAAAAAAACCCAAACCAAACAGCATCTCTGACAAGATCAAGTACAAAGATAGCCCAGGAAAATGGACGAGGGAAAACCTACGCTATCTGATTTGTGAAGCAGCTTAAATAAAGGAAGCGGCTATCACTGCAGTATCATACTGGCTTAGTCTGCCCTCTCTCCTCTCTTACCATTGAGGGATGCATGAGCAAAAGCAGTTCCCTCATCAGATTGTCAGGGTATAGGGAGAGGTGTGACTTGGATGGGAGGAGAGTGGAAAGATAAATTAGTCTCCAGTAAAGTTTTACTGAAGTCTGTTTTTTCCTCAATCACATTAAAATTCAGCTAAAAAAAATCACTTCTATTAACCATTTATTACCTCTAAGACCAGATTCTTGATTTTTACTAAGGTTCCTCCATACAATGAATTAACAAGCTTCTCACTGTGGTCAGAGTGGCAGAAAGTATCTGTAGAGTAAATGAGAATGCCATGGGACTTTAATTTTTAAAAACCCACAGTCACCCGTCTCTTTATCTGCCTCATGCCTCTTCATCTAGTTTTCTTCAGAAGCTCTACTTAGCAGCAGTGGCACCTACAGGACAGAAAGCAGTGGAAGCTGCTATATTTCAGGCAATCATTTCACATGATCAGAGAGATGCTCTACTGCATGCTGACAGTACACTTGGCATTAATTCCTAGTCATTGCACAAAATTAAAATGCGTTTTGTAATTTTGATGCAATATCTGGCACACCAATAACTTGCTTCTGCCTTAACTCCACACTTAAGATATGCACAGCGTTTGCTGGAAGGAAAGGCTCTGTTTGTAGGCAGAGCTGAAAATTTACCACAAGACACAAGCATCATCCAACTGTCAAAAACAGTTTTTTTCTTGTTGGCAATGAAGATTTTTTGGCCCATTTTTTACCTTTCAAACTTAACTATGATGTATGGCGCTTTTTTTTAAAAAAGGAAAAAGTGCACTGTGGAATAACCTCATGAGATGTACAACTCATCTGGAATGATCTTTTTCCAGTACTCAGTTTTTTATCTTCTCAATAAAGTAGCGTTTTCCCCACTGATCACACTACTACTGAAGCATGAATTTTAGGGCTTTTAACATTAGACTGTTTTTATTGCTCTTCATGAGTTTGCAGTGAGGACTTCAAGGTCATTTGGTCACCAGGGTTAACTTTGCAGCAATGAAAAGCAATAAATGCTTTCAGGATAGGCGGGTATTTATTATGAGCATTTAATTTCCCCAAAACTGCAATACTTGTTAGAAAGTATTGAAAAAATAAGTTCTTGTTTCCTTTGACATGTCCTTTCTTTAAGCATTCTTCTTAACTTGCTGCCCCCGTGACCTCCTTAGTAGCAGATACAATTCATTTCTTATGCAGACTGACAAAAAAGATGCATGGTATATGGCACTGCATATCTTTACTTCATTATTTCCTCATAGCAAAGACTTGAAACTGTAATGTGTGAGAAAGAAAAGGTGCCAACATGACATTTACTACTGCTAATATGAATCTGATTAATTCTACAACAAGAAACATCATCTTAACTCTTTATCTTCTTGTGTGTGTTTTTTGTTTGAACCAAATTGATAAATCAGAATATTTTGACAAATAACATATACTTGCAGCCCTTGTTGAAGCAAACAATATCACAACCTAGTCATTTGCAGTAAGTTTATTATAAGGAAAGCAAGAGGCTGTCTTTTAACAATATTTACATTTGTCTACTAAGCTGAAATCTGTTTTATATAGTTCATTTACAATATATTTAGCCATAGTTACATTTTATTTTTAGGAGAGCACAGTGAAAGTCAGAAATAGTTTCAGTGTGCTTCACCATGCCTTATTCTACACTGTTGTGATTCACCATCTTCAGTGAAAAAGACTGTTTCATAGGGAGGTGTTACTGAAGCCTAATTATTCTATTTGAGTCTATTTAAGTAACTCAGAATGCTTGCTTTCTGTTTGGAACTTGTGCATCTACAAGCTGACCTCTTTATATTTCAGTGATGCAACTTTTTCTTAGTTTATGTAAACAAAATGTTGATAACAATATATTTTCATTTGGCTTGATATCTCATTAATTACTTCTTTTGGTTATGTAATTTAAAAGACTGTCCTTATCCTTCCAGTTATTGGTGGACAGTATGTGAAAAATTAGCTGTTGTATTTCCATATTCTTCAATCTGATCTCTTACTACTTGCAGTTTTGGTTGAAATGACAAAAACGTAGAAATTGAAAAATACCTTATAATGTGTCGAAGTATATACTTATAGGGAAAATGTTTTTCATTGAGGGAAAGGGTTAAAAAAATAAAATTGCACTGCAAGGAAGCAGAAAAAAAAAGCATTTGATCTATACACTTATAATGTTCCCTTACATATAATGCGTATATTTAAAGAAATTTTATATTTAAATTTATATTTAAAGAAATAACCCAGAACATTCAAACACTGTGATATTTTTAAATACCAGGTGGCAAACATCAGATTACGATATTTGATGACCTTGTGAGTAAAATATTTTCCTTGGATTAATTCCTTTCTCTTCCTTTATTGGATCAAATTTAAAATGTCCATAGAACTATTACTGTGGAGCAAAATAGCTGGCTGTTAACCCAACTGTCTGGCCATAAAATATGGAAAAGGGGAAAAAAAGAAAGTAGGAGGAAAAAAAATTGTGAACTAGTACCGGGGAGGATAAACAACATTTTGCTTAAAGTCTATAGGCTACTGCTAAGCAAGTGAGCTTAAGGCTTGCTGTGGCTTTGTAATACCAAAGCCATACAAATAACTGAAAGCAAGCAAATGACACATAGGTCAGGATTTTAAATGTGAACACATGCTTCAGAGGAAACCATACAGGAATAAAAGTTGTTCCTGTTTTGTTAGTTTAGATTCTGAAAGAAGCTTTTGTGTGTAAAGATGTAACACGATCCCATGCCTGGAGCCATGCCCCTTGGTACACAGAACACTGTGTTTGTCCCAGCACCAAAGGTAGAGAAACTTGCAGCCTGTCCATCTCCAGGCTGGCACTGGCTTTTGTGAAATGTGATTTACTTTTACCAGAACAATACCAAAAGGGACTTTTCTTATCATTCCATGGGGATATTTAGCAGGGACAGCATGAGCTCTGCTGAAGGTAAATGTTCACAATCATTGCTTTAAAAAAAAAAAATAAAAAAATTAAAGAGCAGTTTTGTTTCAGTATTATAAACTCTCCTCTTTGAATACCTTCCAGAAATCTGCTGGTTTAATTTCTTAGTCCCATCTGTTTCCCTCTCACTGGATATATTTGTTAGTATTTCCTCAAGCAGCATGTTGTATTGCCCTTACTGTGCTGGAGGAAAAGGGCATAGATTGATCATTTTACAGGACAGGGAAACGTTTATTTTGGGCTGGAGTAGAGTGCATTTCCTTGCTTCCTGCCCAGAGTTACAGAAAAAAAACTTCTCCAGGAAAAAAAAAAGCAAAAAAAAGCAGAGCCTGTTTTTGGTATACCAGGGAATAAAAGAGGCAGCAATGTCAGGAGGGCCATTAGGCTGCTTATCTGTCTTTCTACTTTGGCACGTGAAAGCTCCCAGCTCAGCATGCCATGTGTCAAATCTATCATTTGATATGTCAGGAACCATTATTCCCTCTTTTGTCACCAGTTTTGACCAAAGGATGAAAAATTGCTGTCTTACACAGACAAAATTATTGCTGGAAAAAAGGGCAACTATGGCACATAGGAGTAGGCCAAGGTGAAACCTAGGGAAACTCTCCTTAGATTAGGTCTGGGTTAAGAGAATATTGATCTGTGTGCTAAAAACTGTTGATCTCTCTCTGAGCAGAGGATGACAAATGGTAGCAAACAAAAAATTGAGTGTCTCCAAGGACATTTGAGCTGCTCTCTGTTTTCTGTGAGTATTTGTTTGGTTTGTGGGTTCTGCTCTAGGGATTTAAACTAAAATAAGCAAATATTAAACAGAAAGGAAACAGCAGCAAAATGATACAGTGAGAAGCTACAAGAGGCCTACAGTCAGTTAGAAATTATACTAGGTATTAAAACTGATAAATGGCTTAAACACAAGAAAATGTACATGTTTATGGTAACAGTTTAGCATATTGTAATTTTTAGGTGTTTGGGGCCAATTTTTTTTTTTTTACAATGTTCATGAAGTTTTTTTATAGCAAATGGATTGTCAACTATATTCCAAAATCATATTATTGTTTTAAATTAATTTCTGGAACTTTCATTTCAAGCATTTTTAGAAGCAAAAAGAAAAGTAGCAGTAATGGTTGACCCAGCAAGCACCAAGAAAGGCAAATATATTTTTTAAGTAACAGAAGAGAAGTGGCAGGTAGGCAGGTAGAGAACTCCAAGGAGAAGAGATAGTTTTGTTAGAGGAGAAAATTGTGGCCAGGATTTCATTTGTCTTCAAGATTTATCTGTAGAGCTCTGAGTCTGAATAAAGATGAAAATAATGGCCACAAAAGAATATTTTGGCCTCAGAGGAGTTCAGGCAATGTAGTAAACTGGTTGTGTATATAACCAACATTGGAACAGGGATTTGTTTTCTCAACTTTGAGACCCACAGCAAGTGCGACTATCCAAGTTTGTGTTGGCAAGAACTTTGGGTCTCCTAAGGCCATCTCATCTGAACAATGCCAGTGATCAAGAGTCCCTTCAGTGCATGTTCCTTCCTCCATTCCTGCATATACAGCTGCCAAGAGTTAGGCACCTCCTGTGACCTTTTTTGCATTTGGTAGTGCAAGTTTGCCATCCGTGCACTTTCCCATTTTCTGTTCCTTCCCACTGGAGGTCACTGTGGAAGAGAAGTTGTGGACAACTAATCTGAGCTTCCTACCAGTACAGGTACCCAAGAGCAGGTAGGAGTAGATGCAGCTGACGTGTCATTTTGAACCCCTCAGTGAAAGGAAATAATCAAAAGACACATATAACTTCTGGATATATCTAACAGAATGAAGAGAAAAGGCCATGGGGATTTTTGGAGACCCCACTCCGGCTGCACTTGTCTGGTTGTAACAGAGCTGACCTGAATGCTCAGCTGAAAAGTTTGCTCCACTGAAAAATGATGACATTAAAACTGAGACTGAAATATCCCAGCGTTAGTTTCATTCTTATAAAGCTGCAGCTCATTTCTTGCTGTTTTTCTGCTAGCTTACCTGCTTTCTTTGTGAGCACTCTGCCCCTGAGCTAAAGGTAAGCTAAAATGGATCTCCAGCTCCTAAATTCCCAGGTTCTTTCACTTTCCAGCATCTCGCCTAATAAGCTGACACAGAGCAGAAACTCCTTCCACGGACACAAATTCTTTCTAAGAGACCACTGATATTCTAGATGAATGTTGTGTAGTATTTTATGCCAACCATGGCATCCTAGCATGGAAAAGTAATTTGGTCCCACAAGTCATTGACAACTAATATTGGGTTAGACTATTTTGAGACTGAGCAGGAAAATTCCAGCACGCTTTGCTATCACCCAGAAAATAGAGGCATGTAAATACTAAAAATGTTACATCACTGTGAACTGATATACTCAGTCATGTCATGCTTGGCTTCAAGTAGAAGTTCTTTGAATATCTCAAACATACTTTCAATGTAAAAGGTATCTCGTTTGAAACTGATAATTTGCCCACATAATTCCATTCTGACAGTTTCACTCCTCCTCCCTTATTTTTACAAGAGAATTAAAATATGGTGAAAAAATATTTTGTTGTTTAAAAGAAAAGCAAGCCAAAATGTCAGTTCAGAAAAAAACATACATGTTTATTTCATTTCTGTTATTCCAGATCAGAAAAAAATGTTCTAATCATTTGGTTTCCTTATGTGAAAAAGGAGATGCAAATCAAGTTTTGGGGGTGGGGGTGGGGCGAGGTTTCCCTCCACCAATACCGGGTAAGTGACTAGACAGGTGTTCTATACCTTTTCTTTATATTGCTTCCAAGGAAGTTAAATCCAGGTGGGCAGAGATAAACACTAAGCACATTTCTGTTGAAATAGTTAGATTCCCTAAAACACTGAAGCCATGGAACATCCGTTGTTGGAAGTAGCTCTAAGGATCTGCGCAATGTGTTGTTTAACATTTTACTTCCCTCAGAAGGTAAAATACCGGTTCACTGCCTAAGTTAGTCATATATTCTTGTGGACGTGCGCTTGCGATTGGCTCCTAGTTTTGTAAAGTTCTCATTTCAGTCTAATACTGTCACAGAGGTGCAGAATATTTACCCTTTCAACTTACTATTAGTAGGTTCACAGTGAGGCACAAGACAACTGAGCAGGTGAAACAGCTCAAAGAGACAACCCTGCCTCCTGCCCCATCCCACTTTCATTTTTGGTACCAATTCTGGCACTCTTCTGAGCCCTCTGACAGCTCAGCTCACTGCACTGGCAGAACATCATTCTTGATGTTTTGCTGGGTTCATGTTCTGTCCAGTCAATGATCTGAACTGATTTACCAAGGACTCACGTGAGTCTCAGAGCCATCGGAAGACATGTAATAGGAAGGTACAGTCAAGGTCGAAGAGTGCTGGGAGGAAGAGAAGAGAAAGAGATGGAGGGAAGCTGACTAGCTCACACCATCTCATGAAGAAAATTAACGTACTTTGTTACTTTTATGTTGACATTGCTTTGACACATTTGCATTATCATTCCCAAATAAGTGCTTATCCCCATGACCACAAAAAGTGACTTAAGTCTCACTTGTTTGCATGGGAATGGACCTAACAGTGCAGTTGCAGGTTTAAAATGAGGGATGAACTGGAGACAATAGAGAGGGAGGATTTCTCCTGCCCCTTTTCCTGGTAATCTGTACAGTAGCATGATGTTACTTGTCCTCACTCCCCAGATCTCCGCGCCTGAAGTGACATCCACGCCACAGCAGGAGAACAGGAAAAAGGAGCTGCTTTTCATATTTGAGTAGTCACTACAAAGACCACCTTTGAGCACTTAAGTAGTATTGTCTTATCTTTCTTTAATCACCCACAATTACTGTCACAACTGTGAAAAATACCCCAGTGCATCCCAGATACAGACTGAAGGAAACTAGAAGCAAACAAGTAAGCTTGTTGGCCATTAATTTCTCAGTATGGAATATTTTCCTTTCTGCTCTGGAGTCCCTCATATTGGCTGAGGGGACAGAGTCCTACAGAGCAGTCTCATTGCTGAGTTCAAAAAGCTTTTTTTGAATTTCAGAAGGGCTTAATGCTTCCCATAAGATCTTGCCACAGTCTTTCTGAAACCTTCAAAGGGACAGAGAAAGATCAATGTTGTTACTTGCAAATCTCTACAAAGTTGAAAACATATTTGCCTATTGAAATGGCTGAACCAGTGTCCTCAGGTTTGATGCTTCTCCATATCAATGAGTTTCTCACAAAGAAAGCATCCGTGTCTCTACAGGATGAATTGTGGTGTCACACAGAGAGTTAACACCAGACACTGAAGGAGTATGGGCTGAACTGATATGTATGCTAAGAAAGCATACAGCTATGTACTTTCCTAAATGTGTTTCAGAGAATCCCTAATAAGACCTCAACATATGGTACAAATTGAATCTTGTAGTCAAATTTTCTGTCAGGAGCTTCTAAAACGTAGCTTTAAAATTACATATAATGCTAGATATTAGAAAGGAGATATGTAATTAGACGATTTGTACTGTGTTTTTTCCCCTATTCAGCCATTGCTCCCAGTTTAAAAATATCATGTCTTTCTCACTTCCAGTAGCCTATGAGTCGCATGTGTTTGTTTGTGAGATAAGTCAGCTCTAGATCATATATTCCCAAAGACTAAGATCTGGGAAGCACTTATTAGACCATCGTGTCAGTTTTCCTGATAGCACAGGATTGTTCCCTTCAGCTTCTTGGAGTGTTTCCATCAATATGGTAACTGAGTGTCTTCTAGAAGTGCGTAACTGACAGC
The DNA here is from genome assembly GCA_033558235.1 of Neomorphus geoffroyi. NCBI lineage: Eukaryota > Metazoa > Chordata > Aves > Cuculiformes > Neomorphidae > Neomorphus > Neomorphus geoffroyi. Next base: position 32,475,181 of record JAUMJM010000005.1, on the reverse strand, counting down.
TGACATATATGATTCATGATTTTTTCAGTCTTCTGAAGGAAAATAGTTTGTGTGCATTCAGAAAAAGCCAGAATTGCAAGGAAAAATATTTTATCTATATAAAGGTAATATAACCTTCTCTAGGCAAGCAGCACTTCAATAACCACACTGCAGCTGTAACATTAGTTCTGATGTTTGTGTTGTAGCTGCATCTTTAAGCCAGAGTATTATGAACACAGCAGTTCAACGGTAGTTTTCCATAGCTTGCAGTTTGCTACTTGAGCACTGACATACTTTTAATGCATATTTCCTCATTCTCAGTACTATATTCTCATTTCTGTTTACATGTTTCACTCTGTATTTTTAATGCTTTTTATTAAGCAGAAATAAGCCTTTCCAGCAGAAGTATACATACTCCACAGAAACTTAAATTTTCATTAATTTACAAGCTCGTATATGTAAAAGAAGACCTTAAAAATACTCCCAGCACATCATCCTGTCTCATTTAGCAGTCCTAAACACAGACACAACCGACACATAATCTTCGACACTGCTTTACTGTTTTTAGACATTCCCTCAAAATCCCTTTATATTATGTCATAATCTCCTTATTCTTAAGATAACTTAGATGTCATAATTTCCATGACAGCCAAAAAATTACTTTAAACAAATATTTGTGATAATTATTGTTATTCATTACAAAGCTATTTATCTCCTATTCAATTATTAACCAGATTAAGAAAAATTATGTCACAGAAAGGACTTTCAGAGCTCATGGCCCCTAAATTCCAAGGACATAAGTTATCCATATAGAAATATATGCTACCCTTCTGCTCTAGGCAAAAACATACTTAAAAAGTGCTACACTTGAGTTGATTGCCTCATTTTCAAATTTTTTCTCGCATACTGTTGAGCTCTCCCTGTATGGAGAGGGCCAGAAAATGGCTGATATACAACTATTACACTACACAAATGATTTCTCCTTTTATTGGTCTCCCTCAGCTCTTATGTGTAAAAGTATATGAATGTGTTCAGACTCTGTTCTTTAATCTTACAACACTAGTGTGTGTTTATTGCATATGAAATGTAACTTGATACAGCATATAGCCGAATTATTATCAGCAATGGTCTATAAAATATTTATCAAAAAAACTTCTAAGAAAGGCGAGGAATTCATTAGTATAAAAAATGTATGTGAATAAATTGTTAAACTCTTTATTTGTGCCTGGACATTTGTGAGATATAAAAAGTAATCTAACGTGGCTTTACAAATCAGTTGGTCTAATTTGGAGCTACAGTCGTGCTGCGTATTTCTGTGCAATACTTCAGAGAGCAGTTAAAGTTATTCTTATGTCTTAGTTGCATTTCTGTACCCAGATACATTGGGATATCTTCTATGTTTAACTTGACCACTGAATTTCCTGAGTTTGTGACATTTGGCTTGGGGGAAACTACAAGGGCCCTAGAATACTTTTTGGGGGGTGAAATTACTGATATATCTTTGCCTTAAAATGGTCTTTTAGGCTGGTTTCATTGCAGATGTCATTAACCTTCTAAATGCTGGATATCTGGTCAAAACATGGTGTCTAAGCTTCTTTTCCAGTCTGTGGAAAGAAAGAAAAAGAGGATGGGTTGTTCCATCTATTTTAGTCACACCTATTTTAGAATGAATTGACCCAGATACTACTGTCTCTCTTCACTGATCTCAGAGGGACCCTTGGGACATGGACAAGATTCCTGGCTTTTGGAGAGTTGAAATAAGATTTCTGTTGCTTCAGTATAACAGTTTGTATTGAACCAAGTACTGCTCTCAATTCCACACATAAGGGTATGAGTATATAGAGAATTCCATTGCCTCTACTCCAACTCAACAACACTTGGGCTAGACCTGTTCTGCATGCCATGTGAAGGAAGCAGCCCCACACAGTGCCTGCTTCTCACAGTGACTGATCAGGTGGGTCGTTGCATTGTTAATGCAACCATGTGATGTAGGCATCCCTTCTCCCAAGGTTGGCAGAGCAAGTGCACCTGTGTTTGCACCCACTGTCCACAGAAAACACTGTCAGGTTTAGGCACTTAAGTAGAGCATGTTTGTTTGGGTTTCTTTACTTACACTTGTGTAAACAAAAAGAGAATCTGACCTGGTTCCATTTCCAGCTCCTTGGTGTCAACACTAGACTTTAAAATGTAATGTTTCCCACATAAATGCAAAACTGTGCCTTTGAAACAATCAGCTGAGTAATTTATTTCATCATACTCCTCTCCTTTTGTCGCTTGAGATGAACCCAATTTCCCAAGAAGATGGGATAGTCTTCCCAGTCCTGAACACATCTCCTCAGTCAAGTCAGTTTTTTACAGAGCAAATTAAGTCTGAGCTTTTTTTTTAAGAATCTGGACATCCTATTTGTGGCAAAGCTGTGGGTAGTAAACCATTCATGCCCAGAAGCCACATTGTGGCTTCATAACATGTGCTTTCCCATCCTGCCAGCTCATACCTGGCCCGAGGTACATGGTTGTATAGCCTGAAGAAGAGGAGGCTCGGGGGAGACCTTATTGCTCTCTACAACTACCTTAAAGAAGGCTGTAGTCAGGCAGGTGTTGGTCTCTTCTCTCAGGTGACCGGCGACAGAACAAGAGGACACGGTCTCAAGCTTCATCAGGGGAGGTTTAGGCTTGACATTAGGAAGAGGTTCTTTACTGAGAGGGTGATTGGCCATTGGAATGCGCTGCCCGGGGAGGTGGTGGAGTCACCTTCCCTGCAGGTGTTTAAGAGAGATTGGATGAGGCACTTAGTGCCATGGTGTAGTTGACAAGTAGGAGTAGGTGTAGGTTGGGTCATAGGTTGGACTCGATGATCTCAAAGGTCTTTTCCATCCTTAAGATACTGTGATACTGTGTGATTCTTCTACACATTATGGTCCTCTTACCTCTATTGCTCTAAACGCAGAGACTTTGAAGACTGGATTAGAGCAAGATCTTTTGACAGACGCTTCCTCCATATTGAAGGCCTGTAACTGTTAGCAGACAGAATTGCACTGAGTACAATGCACTGAGTAAGAGTTATATCTTAGTGAAAAATTAAAGTGCATGGAGTTCTGGAGTCACAGGCCCATCAGCCTCACCTCCATCCCTGGAAAGGTGATAGAACAGCTCATTCTGGATGTCATCTCCAAGCAACTGAAAGTTATAAGGAGTGATCAACATGGACTCACCAAGGGGAAATTGTGCTTGACCAGTCTGATAGCTTTCTATTATGGCATTACTGGCTGGGTAGACAACGGGAGAACACTTGACTTCAGCAAGGTTTTTGACACTGTCATCCATAATGTCCTCATAAGTAAGCTTAGAAAGTGTGGGTTAGATGAGTAGACAATGAAGTAGATTAAGAACTGAGTGGATGGCAGAGCTCAGAACTCGTAATCATTGGTTTAGAGCTCAGTTGGAAGCCTGTAGCTAGCAGTGTTCCCCACTGGTCAGTACTTGGTCCAGTCTTGTCCAACATATTGATCAATGATGTGAATGAGGAGACAGAGTGTATCCTCAGCAAGTTTGCTGATGACACAAAAGTGGAAGGAATGGTTGATACACTGGAAGGCTGTGCTGCAATTCCAAAAGACCTGAATGGGCTGGAAATATGGGCAGAGGGGTCTCTAATGAAGTACAACAAAGGTAAGTGCAGACTCCTGCACTTAGGGAGGAATAACCCCTTCCACCAGTAAAGGCTAGAGGTTGACCTGTTGGAAAGCATCTCTGCAGAGAAGGACCTGAGAGTCCTGTTGGGCAATAAGCTCGCCATGAGCCAGCAATGTGTCCTCATGGCTGCATCAATAAGAGCATGGCCAGCAGGTCGAGGGACGTTATTCTCCCTCTCTACTCTGCTCTAGTGAGGTTGCATCTGAAGTACTGTGTCTTGGCTTCCCAGTTCAAGAAAGACCATAAACTACTGGAAAGAGTGGAGCAGAGGGCCACAAAGATGACTAGGCGACTGAAGCACATCTGTTACAAGGAAAGGCTGAGAGATGTGGGTCTGTTTAGCCTGGAGAAGAGAAGACTGAGAAGGGATTTTATCAATGCTTATAAATATCTAAAGGACAGTTGTAAAGAGGATGGGGCCAGACAGGACAAAGGACGGTGGTCCCAAACTGGAGCATAGGAAGTTCCACCTAAATATGAGGAGAACTTCTTTAATGTGAGGGTGACAGAGCACTGGAACAGGCTGCCCAGGGAGGTTGTGGATTCTGCTCCTCTGGATATATTAAAAACCTGCCTGGATGCATTCCTGTGCAACCTACTGTAGGTGAACCTGTTTTACTAGGAAGGTTGGACTGGATGATCTCCAGAGGTCTCTTCCAATTTCTACCATTCTAAAATTATGTGATTATGCTTTTCTTTAAAGGCTTTCACTGACTTGCCTGGTATGGATCTCTCTATCAGCACTAGAGTTTCATTGCTTACAAGAATCTTGCAGCACAGGCAGTCTTGCACAGACTTTTCTGCCAGCCTAGGCAAGCTTGTTAAGCATGGATTTCTTCTGCTTTCACAGAAGACTTTGGACTGTCATGTTTTCTTTTCAACAGATACTTGTGTTCCCACTGTGCAAGTCTTGACACTTTCACTGGCTTTGTTATTCTTTCCTAATTCTTGGTTTGAGGTTCATTTTACCTGATTTAGGTGCCAGAATTAAGTAGTTTAAGCTGGCTAATTTAACTAGGAATAAATTGCTATGTAAGATAGCTATTTTAGGATGGAATGAATTGCCTTCTGGAAGTGCTTATCTGTATCCATTAATTATAGAGCCAAGCTAGATGACTAGCTTAAAACAAACATTTAACATTAAGATAGTAAAAGGTAAGTGAAATGAGTCCCATGCTTGTGCAGGAATAAATTAATGTAGACGATGGAAAAACACAACTCCTCCAATTAAGGCAGAGCATTTTCCCTCTCACATTCTGTGGATGGTCAGGAAATGCAGCCTGTCACAGAGGCTTATCCAAGCAATAGTCACTGCCATACATCTCATTTTTGTTACTACAAAGTATAATTGTAATATTTTCTAAAAAAAGTGAAAAAAATATCCATTTAAGAAGGATTTACTTATCTATCTGTAAATTTTCAGTTCTTTAATATTGTCCTCAGGATTTCTAAAGTGGAATTTAAGGAAGGTAAAAATTTACTTTTATTCATTCTTCTGATATTGTCTTACAATTCCCCCAGAAATCAATTCATACTGCTTCTTTGAGCTTCAGACTAAAGAGCACCATGACTCTTCTCATGAAATTAGAAAGATTATTCATCTCTTTCTGTCAATTACTCCATCAGCAGCTTGGGTAAAACAGTGTCATAAATCAGACAGGAAGTTTGTGATAACTTCTTGGCTACTGCTTCCCAAGTGTTTTACAGCTGAAAAGGAAATTTGGAGTGTATAGTAATAAATTATAGTATTTTAGAGTTCTTTCTGATTTCCTGTTTGTTAGGCATACTAGACAATGACTCTCAATGTTTTCTGAGGTGCAATGCTGTTTCAAAAAGAGCATAGTTCATACTGTATACTTTTACTGATTCAGTTACACTCTGGGACATGTTTCTCCAAACAATGATATCTGATAAGACGAAACAGGATAACATTGTTAAATTTATTTGAATAAAGTTAGAATAATATCAGCCAAAATCAATGTACTCTTTGTTGCAAGAGAGAAAAATTCTCTGTTTAATGACAGATTTGGGGAGAGAAATTTTTCAAATCCTGGAGAGTGTATGTGTGTAGGCAGAAATCTGTCCTTATGTGTGTTACTTTGTCCATCCAGAAGTATAAATATTGTAATACTCTGCCATCACTGAGAAGGGAAAATCCTCATAAGTAACTATTCAGAAGGCCTCTCCTAGGGGAATTAGTGTTGACATAACATTCTGGGTTGTTTGGGAGTTCTATTTACTTATTTATTTATGCTATTTAAAGTTTGATGTCTTATCCCTGTTTAGTTTTCTTTTTCCTGCTTGTACCATCGGGGCTATATTTGGAAAAAGACTTTTGGCTTGTGTTTTTCAGGATCCATTTAAGATTTTTTGTGATATATGAAATGTGGGGTGGCCTTCAGATGTTTTATGTGAAATATTAAAGGGTGTTGATTTTGAGAATCATTGTTATAATTTCAATAAACTAAGCTCATAGAATAGCTACGGGGAACTACTATAATAGAAAAAAAAATCATAATACCTAGTTATATCTAAAAACTGAAACACTAGGCACCATTACCAGCAGTCCATTTTTTTCTCAGTTTTCAGTCAATCATTATAGGTTATAATACTGAGTGAGAGAAGTAAACCTAGTTAGCAGATGTCTTCAAAATCTTGCATGGAACTGAGGACAGAGAAAAATGCCTAAATGTGGGCTGAGTTTTTTGTTCTGGAATGACTTCATTTTATAGGTTAACAGCAAAAAAATTAATACAAAGGAAAGAGAAGCCTAAATTGAAAATGGATCTTGAGATCTTAGTAATCATGTATAAGAGAGACAGTATCATGTACAATACAATCATATATATGTAATATTAACTATGGCAATCATGAAGAGATAGATACTGAGCCTTTTTCATCCTGAGGGCCAAGTAGAAGTTTCACAAACCTTCAGGAGAAGTTGCTTTTAACATCATCCAAAAATCATTAAGAAAACTCTAATCTTTATCACATTTACATATTTCCTAGGTCCTCTTTTATCTCACCACAAGAGCAACAGGACTGTGAGTTGAGGCTGGAGCAAGAGCTGTACCATGATCTAATCTGGGGACAAATACGTACTGCTTCTTCCCCTGAAAGAAATCTATGAATCCAGCTTGTTACTGGGGGGTGGAGGAAGATGATGTGTGTGAACAACAGCTGATCCCCTGGGTTTGTTAAATCATGAGCCCAGTAACTTTTTCCTTAAGGAATTAAACTCAGTGTCTCCGCAGGAACACTGAAAGTGAGGGCAGGAGAAACTTCTACTGTAAAGGCTGGATGTGTTCAGCCTGCCTTTCCTGTTTCTATTAGATGTTCTAGAAGGCTGGTGCTGGGTAGTTGAACAGGTGTTGTATTATACAAAGGTCAAACTACACCACTAAGTTTTACCAGTGGCATGTGCTCGATCTTCTTTCTGAGCAGCAGCAGCAGGGCCTGACTCTTGACCTTCAGAACAGGACCCAGCTCCAGAAAAAAACAAAACTCCTTGTAAATAATCTCTATCATTTTGCCAGCTGCTCTCAGCACTTAATCTGTCTCTTAAAACTGAAAAATTACAACTGCACCTGATGTTCCATCCTTTCAGGTCAGCTCTCGCTCAGGATGTCGATGTGCTTTTCTTGGCTTAGACTGGCTTCAGTGTTCATTTGTTCATTGCAGAAGCTCATTTCATTTAAACTGCTATGAAGTGCCCATTATCACAATTGACTTCCCTGCACAATTCCCATTCAAAACAATGGAAGGTTTGCAGATGAATTAATGGCAGTGCAGATTTCTGGCTTTAGCAGATTAGAAACCATTGATTGCTAGAAAGAAGGGCTAGTCGTCAGTTCTTCCTAAAATTGATATGATAAGAGAACTTCTTGGGCGAGTAATCTCTGCGTGTTGAGTGCGTGCAGTGTAGTGTTGCTATGTACCTATCCACTACTTCTCATTAAGGGGTTTTCCCACCCTGTAAAGTTTAGAAATTAAATACAAATTAAGATCATGAAATGCTAGTTGTTTACAAGTTTCCTAAATATCAAGTACTAGCAGAACTTGTAAGGACGTTTTACTCCCCTTTATTTTAAGTTCATGTACACAGGATAGATGAATAATTGTTTCTACATCCATTTGTCTGGTGAAATTCAGCTTTTTACCAATTAAAATCTTCCTTGTCTTCCTGCCTAAAATAAAATGTGAGGCTGCATAAAATCTCTTGTTTAAAATATGAAATCAAATCCTGTCCTGGCAAGGTCACAATCTGAAAGATGGTCACCATCCATTAAGAAAATCTTCTCATTCCCATGGCTCTCATACTGATGATAGAACCTTTCTCAGGAATAAAGCTACAGCAAGTGGTAGGGTTGCAGCTCTATTTTATTCCAGCCTCGTGCTTAATAGTTCTGCTTCTTAATACCTGCTAAAGGAGGCATTTTAATGCTTTGCTGAAGACAAAACAAACAGTTAGGCTTCTCTGTTCTGCCTTACATTCAACTACAATTCATTAGCAAAGTCTGCACAATGTTTAATGGCATGTTCTGGGGCCTAGGGGTTCAGATCTATCCGAAACTTATAATGATGCCTGGCTGAACTTCTTACATGCACATGTTTTTTCAGAAACAACGCATGCGTAATCATTGACTGTACAAACACAGGACCATGGTTTCTCTGGGATACTGTCTGCAAAGCGGAGTGCTGAAAAAAGGATGAATGAAGCTGTCATGTTATGGAAACACAGAGCATATCCTTCCTAGGGAATTACTGAGGCCAACTGGGACGGATGGGTAAAGTAGAATTTCCACTTTGCTCCTTGCTTTTTACTGAAGATGCTCTCAATATTCAGCAAAATCAGTTAAGAAGTTCAGAAAAAGACAAAAAGGAAAAAATGCTTTGTGTTCTTTTTAATGCTTTTTTTCTTTTCTCTGATAGTTTTTAAACTTTCTTCTCCAATCTACAGAGATACGTTAAGCTGTCTAAGATGATTCAGATACAGATAGCCATCTCTACATCCTACAATATGTGAACACTACTGAGGAACCTTATTTAAAGTGCTTAGAGAAGAAAGGGTTATTTTTACTACAACTGTGTATTTTTCTTTATCACCTTTTTACTCAAAAGGTGTTGATTGAACAGGACAGAGTCTTTGTTAAGGAAGACTAAAGTTCATAGGATCTTTATTCTGTAAATTTTATACACATTTAATTATACAGATGGATTAATCCAATCAGATATATACCCTTTCTTCCTAACACAGTTTATACACATTTTCTGTTTAAAAACTTTGAAGCTAGCTATAGTCCATTATTTTTTTCCCTTCTTAATCTTCTGGTCAGTCCTTATGTACAAGGGAAGAGGGTTTTCTTACAAGGATTATTTGAACTTAATTTCCGTGTATGATATACATTATTCAAGCAATGTAAAAGACTACCTAACTGAACCAACATTCTTGAGATGGAAGTGATTAAATGCAGCTGCTTACATTGTGTTCTGTGTAAAAATAAAAGAGCAGACAATAGACCTGAATATTATGCAAAGCATACTGAACTACATTTTAACACACTAATGTCAGAACCATACCTCTGTAACATGTGCAAACTTAAGAAAGGAAGGTTTGGAGCATTCCTACAGGTCTTGCTGTACTTTACAGTAGTTTCTGGGAGTATTGTATCTGTCCATAGATGGTTCAATCTTCCTTCCATTGAAATTAATATAAACTCTTCCATTGACTTTGTTAAGTGCTGTAGCTGACTTATTATTTGTTTGTCATTGCAGATAGGCTTGGGGTGTCCATACAGTGACACACAGTTACTTGCTTACACATGATAGAGGTCTTAGCTCCATATTTGTTGGACACATTCAACAGCTTTTCAGTTCTCTTCCCATACACAAACATCAATACTCATCAGGCAATTTACCAGATTACTGTGGGGAAATAATTTGTTTGCACAAGTGTGGCTTCCAAGACAGACTTTCTAATGTAGACAACATGATCAGAAACTGTTCTTTCTCAGGACTTAAATCATAACTATTTTCTGCTTCAACACACCAAGTGGTTGCTTCTCCTCAGGACTCATGAATGCTCATCCAATAACCACAGAAGGCCTGAGATTAGGCTCCATACCTCTTGTTTTGGGCAAAGGAAGAGCCATTGTGCACGAGAACGTGAAGCCTGTGAACTTCTGCATGCGGATATTTAATGCATGGATTAAGCTGATTGGAGTGCATCAATTTTCCACGTAGCTTTGCTTTCAGTAGGAACATTGGGATGGAAGAGTGACATAGCCTGTTTATTGTTCATAGCAGACATTTATTGACACAAAGACGGTGACAAAACTAAGAACGCAGTATGTGTTGTTGCTCCACTTGCCCACATCCTTGAGGACCAACTCTGACCATGGTAATCTCCTAAAACAGGGATTTCAAACTCACAGCTCTGAACATTCTCCTGCTCCTGCAGAGTAACACACATCACACATGTTGCACAAGTCACTATCATGCTGGCAGGAGGGTAGGGGCAAGGAGATCCGTGCTACCGCCGGGTAGAAACAAGGTGCCAGGCTGGATAAAACAAGGCGGAGGGCCGGATTCAGCCCATGGGCCTTGAGTTTGACATTGCTATCCTAAAATGTTAAATATACCTTCCAAGAGGTGTTTAGTCTCATTGAAAGATCAGATACAGGCTTTAGTGGTGCCGTCTTGAAAATGTTATTTTCCCCTCTTCTGGATTGAGCAGTAGGACAGGCAGAGATATGGGGGAAAGCACTGCAGATGTGTGAGCTGTTCTTCATTCTACCAGACTCTACTCTTCAGTAAGGAGAAAAAAAAAAAAAAGAAAAAGGACTGTAGACAGCTTCTAAAAGCAGAAGTCTGTGGTGAGATAAAGACTGGAAAATAAAATGGTTAACAATAGTGAAAAGTTACATTCCTGGGTGTAGAAACAGTAGAAGAAAAATGTGACAAATACTGTTGTGCCAATCTTTTTTTGGTGAATATAGCAGTTGCCACACACACGTACTGCACGCATTTGGCAACAGATAAGCCAGATTCATAAGCAGCTGCCAAATATCACTCTAACTGGAGCTACAAGAAGTACTGAGAGATTAGCTTCAGGCATTGCTACACATGTGAGGTAGGTTGTGTACGAAAACCCAGAGGGGTAATTATTTGCCTTTCTCTCACAGCATTTTCCCCTTTTTGAAACCTGCATTACTTTGTTTTCAGCTGAAGAAAAAAAGAAGCGTCTTCCACGAGGCATGCTTTTTGCTCTGTGTGCTGTCACGTTCTCATGTGTGAAGACATATTATCTATTTAGTAGTCCCAACTGTAACACCTGCTGCCACCCAGACAGTATCAAGGGGACTAACAACACAAAATTGCTCTCTCTCCATTGCTGTGGTTGTGAGGTGTATTCATATGTCTAATTATTGAGTTTAAACACAAAGAATTTCTCTGAAGAAAGATACCTTGTTCCATGCAGAGCTTAGTAATTTAGCTATTCTGCCAGTAAGAGTGTGAAGTATTAAGGCTAGCACCGAGACCCCGACAATTAAACACATATCTTCGTTTGTCTCCTGTAAATCTTTTTTAAGGTTTAGCTACATAGGGACGTTTTGGTATCAATGCATGCAAATGGGTTTTTTTTCCCCATTTCAGTTTTTAAAAAGCATAAGAGAGCATTTGAAAGGACCAAAGGCCTGGTGTAACAGGTAAATATGTCACAGGTGGAACACCACAACTACAGGGAAGCTTAGCAGTACCAGGAAAAAAGCAGGAGGATGCACCAAAGTACCTAAACTTAACTGATATCCCAACAAATGACATAAGTACATGCTTAACCTAAGACTGAATTTAACAGCAGCACAGCCCTACCTGGTAAGAGGTGGAAAGGCATGGTTGCAAAGTATCTTGGTGTGTTTATCATTTTGGGACTGAGAACCATTGTATTGCCAACCTAAATGTACTCTGATCCAATGTAACATCAGGAGCCCAGGCGGGTTTATTTCCCATCTCTCAGTGTTGAGTTTTGTAAATCTAGAAACATATATGGTCATTCCAGAATTGCTAGGACTGCCATAATCTCACAGTGAAATATCCAGATGTCAAATGACAACCACCAAATCATAGGCATGCAACTGGGATCTCAGTGAGGTGATGATCCCAGTTATCAAGTCATAAGGCTCCAGTAAAAACCTGTGAAGTCGAGAGCAAGGGTAAATTAGCAGTCTAGGATCCTATTCTAGTTAAAAGTGCCCAGTTCTAGCCTGATTAAACATGCAATGTCACAACAGTCAGTGTGGTGACATAGAATGTAAATCAGGGTAAGAAAATCTGTAACAGGCCAATCCTTCTTCTATTTGTATTTCTATTTTCTGATTCTTATATACTGATTATTGTAGCATTTAACATGTAAAAGAGCCACTGTTATTATAGCCTTCATTTTTTTTTAAATACAATAAATATACAATAGCAATGACATTGCTAAAGGTAATATTTATTTCATTTTAGATGATGGCAGTCTCATTCACCTGTCGTCAGCATTATGCCCCACAAAGTCTTGATTGCTTTGGGGACATTTTTTTACCTTCATCCTTACAGTTGTGTGCTGTATTTCTACAGTGTTTGTGCTTGAAATTTCTCAGGCTTTTTAATTGCAGTTTTCCCATAGTTTGTATCCTTATCTATTTTGTCTCTTTTTTCTACTACGGTAGAGGTAAGATCAGAGGATAATGAAGATTTATCTTGAACATGATATTAGTTCAGAAAAAGATCATTAATGGGAGATGCAGGGGAGAGTTACAGGCAAGTAAGCATCGTTTTCCGCAAGGGATTATATATCAACATCCAGAGTTTGTTCAGGAAATTTTAAAATTAATTTTAGTTTTGTATATCTTCTCTAATTGTCAACCCAGATGAGATCTATGTGATCCACACATCCACCTTTCTTCCACTCTTCTTATTCAACATCATGACAACAGTTCCTCTTTTGTACTGGTTTAGAGGAAAAAAAGCTTGATTTTCATTTGTGTGGATAAAGGGAAAGACAAGTCAGAGATGAGTTTTGCACTTCGCCTTGAGTTCCGAGGTAGGTCTGCCGTTTCTGCTACTTTTTGGCACCAGGACGTGAAATCCGAAGTTTTGATGTGGCTTCAGTAACAATTGTGCGTCCTGTGTTCCACATTTCCCCCTTCTCTCCAGCAGAGGTTTCAGAGCAATAGAGATATCATGGGTCACAGCCATGTAGAGGGAGATGGTCTTGCAGGCAGAGAGGCAGAGATCTCATATCACACTGAGAGGTTTAAATATCAAGATGGAGACCTTGAATTGGATAAATGTGGCAATTTGCTTTGCTAAGCGGACATTCTATCATATTTTCCCCCTTGTGGAGCTTTTTCAGGCCATACAGCTTAATTTATGGGTCTGAGTTGCAGTAATGCAGCCTGGAGGTCACTAATGCAAGGATAACTATGGGGTATGATTACTGTGCAGATTGTCATATCGCTATGACTCCAGTGAAGAGGAGGGAGCAACATGGCCGTTCGGACATACAGTGGCATCAAGGAATCAAAAAGGATATGAAAGCTACATATGAGTTTCCCCAGACATATAAGTATCAGCTTGAAGGAACAGTTTAGTTTGAAATAAATAACTGTTTTAAACTCTTTTACTTGCTATTACTATAACTAGCACCTAATTATTAAAATAGAATAGGAAAAGAGAAAAGTATTTGTACTTTTCTTTTTAATTTTATTTTTTGTATGTTTTTCAGAATTTCATATGCAATTTATTTTTGCTTTTCTCCTCTAACAGATACATGTTCGTATTTCAATTGCATAGGCCTTAGATATAAACCATTATGAGGAGGAAAGTATTCTTTCAGTCTGTTTTCCAGTTGGAAAATGTCATTCCCCAAACCATAAACATTACTGAGAAGTTTCTGTAAGCTATAGTAGTAAAGCTATAGTTTAAAGACCTTCACAGCTGCCACAACGATTGGACTTCATTCCAAAGCTGACAACATGCTTTCATAATTTGCTCTCAATAAATTAATCATAATAAGATTTGTAAAACATGTTCTTCCAAAGATTTACAAAAGGGAGACACTAAATGTCTGAGGGAGACAAAAATCTTCCACATGACCTAATATCCTATAGCTGTTTATTTTGGGGGGGTGCAGAGAAGAGGAAAATTTATTAATTGATTGTAAAAATGCTGTGAGGATATGTGTAACTTGTAGAGTCCCATTCAGTGCAGCTGGGAGTCTCGATCAGGGTGTTTTGACTCATTACTCTGGGCCTTCATCAGCTGATGGAACTAATTTTTTTTTCATCAGCTGATTAAGATTCAAGATAATGAGTTGAAACATGCCAGAAGGAATTCCCTTCAGGACTAGAGACAGAATGTTAACTTCCAGGCACACAGAAGAAACCACAAAAATCGTAGTCTTCCCAGGTTCATTTAGCTGGTGAAAAAAGTGAGAGTTTTACATGCATCTAAGTAATAAAAACAGCCCCAAACTAGAGGACTGTGAAGACTGTCATGTTTTTAGCAGAACAGGAGGGGAGACAAGACAGATAAAGAAGCAATAGCAAAATACAGAAGCGGGAGGAATTATTGCATGTGGATCAACAAAGAACCTAGGGAAACATAAATTCCAAGTATTTGGAGCTTATTACTAAAACAACAAATATTCTTCAGAATGCTTTTGATCTTTTTTTTCCTGCCTTGAAGTAAATGTATGTAAGCTTAAAACCATAGAAGTTTTTTCCAGCAACTTCTTTGACTTCCTTTGAATGTTTACCACGCTGCTAAGCATTGACTTTGACAAAGGAGATCTTTCCATTCAGTTTGAAACCCTTTACTGTACACAAATGCCACTGTGAGTTTTCACAGAATCATAAAATCACAGAATCACCTGTTTGGAAAAAACCTTTGAGATCATCGAGTCCAACCGTGCCTGTCTCCCTACTAAACCACGTCCCTAAGAAACTCACCTACCCATCTTTCAAACACCTCCAGGGATGGTAACTCCACCACCTCCCTGGGCAGCTGTGCCATTACCTGACCACCCTTTCAGTGAAGAAATTCTTCCTAATATCCAGTCTAAACCTGCCCTGACACAACTTGCAGCCATTTCCTCTTGTCCTATCACTCGTCACTTGTGAGAAGAGCCCAGCACCCACCTTGTCACAACCTCCTTTCAGGCAGTTGTAGACAGTGATGAGGTCTCCCCTCAGCCTCCTCTTCTCTAAGCTAAACAACCCCAGCTCCCTCAGTCTCTCCTCAGAAGGCTTGTTCTCCAGCCCCCTCACCAGCCTCGTTGCCCTTCTCTGGACGCGCTCCAGCCCCTCAATGTCCTTCTTGTAGTGAGGGGCCCAAAACTGATGCCAGCACTCAAGGTGCGGCCTCACCAGTCCTTTTTCTTTTGGGAAACATTTGAAATATTTCCTTACTATATTATTTAATGTGTAGTTTGAATGGGGAGGTTGTCTGGGGCTTTTTATAGGGCTGTGTTTTTTAAGCTGAACAGTGGGAGGGAAGGGAGATAGGAAAGGACAAGCAGGACTTGTACTGAGGTTGTAGTCTGACCAACAGTTCAGTGTTCAGTTACAGTTAATGGGGTGAAAAGCTGTGATAAGGCATGTGATCTGAATAGTTAATGTACTATTGCTACAGCTAGCCAAATTCAGGGCTTCCTAAATGTGGTTTATTATTCCAGAAGTTGAAAAAGGAGTAGTCTCACAATATGAGCCAAGCTTTTTTAACCTATCCACAGAAATGTCAGTATTATTTTAGCAAGTGATTCATAATATCTGTAATACAAAATCTTGTATTTTGTATATTGCATTTTATATAGTAACTGGCAAATTACAGTATAGCATAAACTGAAAGTTAATGATTTGTATTGCATATCATGGCTGTGATCCCAGCATCTTCAAACCACAAGGACTAGAAGTATGTAGCAATTTTAAATGCAAGCCTCTGTTACCAGAAAAGAGACTGAGCTCTTACATGTATGATTAAGGATCACTTCTCCCTGCAGTACGCAGCTGATCTTCATGTTTCTAAAATAATCTTCTTGCTGGAACACTTTGTTACAATTGCATATAAGGTTTTAGAAAAAGGCAAAGTGCTGCAGAGCTAAAAACTTTTATTTTTTGCTTCTCACCCCACAGATACGGCTATCCTGTAACAATTCCAAAGCTGTCCGCTTTTGCAGACATTATCAGTAGGTATATTAAAGAGCAGGAACTACTACTTTTGTGCAATTTACAATGAGCAATTGAAGCAGAGCAATTGTCATCCAATCTGTAAAGACTTACTCATAAACGTCTTCAAAGAGGGTCTTAATTGCTGCATGAATTATTACATGGAGAATACCTTCTTTTTTGTGTTTGGAAGCATTTTGCTGCAGGAGAAACCTTTTTAGCCAGGCTTTTATAGGCCAGTCTTTACGTTGGTAGCATGCATTTACTAGCTGTATAATTGGTGGCACAGTTCTTCTATCATAAACATTGTTATCAGTTAATTAAACTTGAAATGGAGCTTTGTTCCACAACATGTTTTGTCAGATTGTTTTCCTTATTTATTTATCATCATAAAATTTTATTTTATGACTGGCAGCTTCTCAGCCCTCCAATAATAATATAAATCAAAACAAGATTTTAGTCTTCATGCAATTTCCTTTTGGTCTCAAAATATGAAACCAGATGTTTTTGGCATGCTAAAGATGCTTTTCATCTTTTTTTAGATTCTTTCAATGCAGTCAAAGTAAATGCATTTTTAAAACCAACTTATGAAAGTTAAATTTCCTTTGTTCGCCTGGGTGTAGTCTGGTTTGCATTGATGCCGCAGCAATGCGAGACCTTTTAGATAACACACAGAATGCCATTGAAGAATTACACATGTGTGTCTCAAACCTCAGACAGCAACAAGAATTGTATTCATATCAGATCAGTAGATTTATATTATAATTTAAAACATTATAAACTTTTTTCTTTTTTTGTGTAAAGGCTTTTGCAGGCACCTAAAGGAAGACTGGACTACAGGACAACTGATTATGTTGCAGTCTGTGTACAGTAAGTGACTACCCTGAGATATTTGTTCACATATTTAGCAACATTTTTAAGGTTGAAATATCTTTTTTTAGGATGCCCTAATGAAGTGCTATCAGTGTTTCCTTTAAGAAGTCAATCCTCTTTCAGCAGACATTAGATCTGGGCCTAAAGCTATTACCACAGGACCTAAACATTCCCAGGTGGGCCCCTCCTCAGTAATAACAGCAGCCTTTGGGGGATTTACTGATACTGTAAAGAACAAGAAGTAATAAACAGGAACTGGAATAAAGTGGGACAGTTGTTATGAACATTTGCATGCCAGTCCTCAGAATTCTCTGTCCTATCAAAATAGTTCTGCTTTTTAACCCCTGAAAACAAACGGAAAGGCTTTGGCATGCTTGTGCACAGTGGTGTGTTCTGAGGTTGTTTTGTCTGCTTTGCAAGCTGGGTCTGAAGACGGGCTTCTCTGTATCAGCCTCGACCTCTGAACTCAGTGAAAAAAGTAAGCACACATTTGCCATTAACCCTGCTTTAGTCTCAGGCGTTAGAAAAATAATAAGTTTTATAGTGAGACTAAACAGTCTCAGCCCCACAAAACTGCAAATGAATCTGAGTGCTGCACAAATTACAGAATTACGATTACAGTTGTGGCATCTGTTAAATCTCTGAGCCTTGTTTATTCAGGAAAAATAAGTTGAAGAAGAGATATGTTACTGAAAAAGAAAAAAAGAAGCCTGCAAAATAAAATTAAAATAAATGTTATCACTCCAGCTGGTCATTTGATTTATTTGTTCAGATTTTCTGGTTTTATTTTTGGTTACTTACTTAAACTTTTCTTATTATTATTTCTCCTTGTTTTGGAAATCAAAGGAATACCTGTAAAAAGACACATATATGAAATTTATTGCACATTAAATTTACTGCAGAAATATAATGCTTTTACTATTCTGAAAATACGTCTTGGCTTCTTACTTCAGCGTTGTCCCTATTCATATGTTTGAATGGTAAAAGATAATTAGGAGCTAGGTCTGAATTTCCAAATAGGACCTTGCCAGAGAAGAGAAGTCCAACATGCAAATGTTGAGATGGGAGGCAAAATTTTGTCAGGAGGTAATTCAGGAATCCAGAACTGTGGGGATGGATCAGATTTTTAGGTGTTCAGTTCCTCAAGATGGGAGATGAATGGTTCCAGTGACCAACCCAAAAGCTCAGATATGCAGCTGGCTGGGAATGAGTTAACAGGAAAAAAATAAGAAGTGGTAGACGAAGTAAATGTGGACAGACTGTCAGTTTTCTAAGAGCTTTGATTTTCAGTGCTTTTATACAAAGGATGACATTTAAGTAAAACAGAATTGAGTGATTGTCACTTCTCTTCTGCAGAACTACGTAACCTTCCTCTCTTCTTCCCTGCAAGATCTGTACAGCCACCAGACTGTTATTTACTAAGAAAACTGTTTGTAAGGAAGAAATTAGGAAGACAGATAATTGTTTGGGGGATTTTGAGTAAAATGTCTGTATGAATTCGAGCTTGGATAATTTTACAATGTGAATACTGTACAGGCAGTAGGTACTTACTGGCTTCTGGCTTGTCCTTGCAATGAAGAAATTATAGAAATGGCTGGAAACAAGAAACACATGACTACCTAGCCCTCTGTGAAGCTTCAACTATTTTTCCATGGACCACAGGCCAGAATCGG
This sequence comes from Neomorphus geoffroyi, assembly GCA_033558235.1. Classification (NCBI taxonomy): domain Eukaryota; kingdom Metazoa; phylum Chordata; class Aves; order Cuculiformes; family Neomorphidae; genus Neomorphus; species Neomorphus geoffroyi. Next base: position 32,456,754 of record JAUMJM010000005.1, on the reverse strand, counting down.
ATCACCTACCAGCCTTAGAGCAGCTGGAAATAATTTCTTGCTTACTTTTTTGTTTCTCGCAAAAAAGTAACTGCATTAGATATCATCTATGTTATTGGAAATTATGAGTAATCAGCTTCACTGGTCATGAAACTTTAAATCTCTAATCCATCTTTCCTTTCTTCACTTGTTTGTTGCCCTATACATGTTGCTCTACTGAATAAAAGGAGCCACCAGCACACAGACAGATGCAGATATGAGAAGTTCTTCCTCTCCCATGTTAAAACAGGAGGATATTTGGATATACAGGATAACTTCTGAGTGCTTTTATAATAACCCTTTTTTCAAGCTAATCATGGTGTACAAAATAAGAAACGAGGAGTGTTGCTTACATCTCTCTGCACAGGGTTGCTTATGTCTTTTTGCATGTATCACCAAGCTGTTTGGCTTTGTTTGAAGGAGTGGTTACCTTCAGCTTCATTTTGTAAGGTAGTGTTTCCTAGCCCTTACCTTGTGCCCCTGAACTCACTGCAATACCCTGTGTAACACTGTGCTTTCTCTAGGCCACTGAATAACATCAAAATTTGACCCTATATTTTAATATGCAGATATAATCGAGTGCAGCCATCGTTTTAGTCATTAGTGTAAAGAAATTCCTATAGGGAAGGCGTGTATAAGTTGGAGCCATCGAATGGCTGCAAAACCTCAGAAAGAGTTTGCTTAGTTTATGAAATGTTCCATTAAAATCTTGCTAAATACACACTGCTGAGATTTGACATTAACCACCTTCATTCATCATAATAAACACAAAAAAAATTCCACTTGGAGTATCAAATCTGATTTTTTAATAAGAAACAACTATGTTTATCACAGTTTTCTGAATGTATTGCTCAGATATCAGACTAGATTCATAATGTTTTGATATTGTCCAGAAGATGTATGTTTTCTTTCTCTAGTAATTTTTTTTCCATTTTGCAAAAGTCAAATGAGACTTAACAAAATACCTCCTGCCACGTGGTGGTAGGTCAGATACCTGTGTTATATAAATCTTCATGCTGAGAGTTTATGACATTTTAAACTTAGAGCTTCATTCAACTTGATGATTTTGTCAGCAGCCAATTATGACATTAAACAGTTCACAGAACTTAACCTAAGACCTAAAATTATATAATTTTTGTAATGACTGATTTGCACCTCTCCCAGTTCGTTTAGAGCAATTCAGTTCAAAAGTCATACCCTTCTTAATTACTCCCTTTTAATTTGACGCTCCAATGTCCCTCTGTTTCTGTACTGTATCTACTTATTAAAAATTATCAATCAAAAAACTCCACCCCAAACTTCAGTCTCAGAAGAGTTATATGATTGTCCATATATATGCTGTTTGAACAGGAGTGGAAATTTCTTGCCTTTACTCAGAAGCCAAAGACTGACAAGCATTTTTTGACTGTATTATATTATTTTAAAGTGTGATGAAAGAGTTATTGCATTTTTGCTTTCTTAGTATGAGAACTATGAGATCTCAGTAGATAAAAGATGGAGTTTGATGTTGCTTACCTCAATAATAAAACCCTAAATGCTGGCTAATGCTAATGCCTCTCCTCATGGCACAGTATCTTTCCTATTTTCCTTTGTCCTTCTGGTGACTTAGTGGCTCTAAAAGGCTGTTCTGGGCAAACACTCAAGCTGAAAAGAGCAGAGTGTGGCAGGTCACTCAGAGTAGAGCATCATCTCTGACGAAAGGAGAAGAGAGAGGAAGTTCTGGAGGAGAAAGTAAATAAAATTTCCTGAAATGGTAGAAATAATAAAATGGAAGGTAAAGGATTTTTTTTAAATTGGGAGATAAGGAGGAGGGTTTGAAAGACCAAACCATAGAAAAAATGGGGACCGACGAAGACATATTGTTCCATGAAACATGGAGCAACAGCCCAAAGAAAGAAAGTACACCCCAAATTAGAAGACGCATCATCTAGAAGAGACTTTTGTGTAACAGTGTAGATTTACCACGCCCTCTCTTCTGAAGTATAAATTCAGCCTCACTTTTCTGAACAGGGCCCATTCAGATTCTGCCAGAACAGATGGAGTTATTTCCAGTAATCAGGTTTTAAAACCAGCTTTACCCCGAACAGCTTATATTGCAGTGTACAGTTTTGTTATAAAATAAGCCGCACGGAAAAGAAACCATAGCAGTATCTTGTTAACAGTGTAGAAAGAGTTTTTGTAGTGCTTTGTACTCTGAAGTAACAACTTTATAGTACTTACTTTTCACATGTGCATCAATAGGATTTGAAATCTGGTTTGAATCTCTGCAGCACACAGTTTGGCAGATCTTGGGCAAAACATGGCATCTAGTTTAAAATAGTGCAGTGTCTTGAGTAGCTGGGAGGCATATCGAGGAGACAGAAAACCCCTCTTGTTAAATATTTACCACTTGAGTCCTGAACATCTGCAATTAGCTAAGAATGGTAATGTCGGTGGACACTTCCCAAGGTTAGCTGCCTCAATATTTGTACAGATCTAATCTGAAGTCCTTTCCTTGAGAAGAGGAACACATCCAAACTCAACAAATTGTCATTGACAAATGACCACAGTAGTCTAAGGATAAAAGAAGGGCAAGTATTCAACAGAGAAAGAGAGCAAGAACATGAACATTAACAGAATAAACCTGACATATTTAGTGTATTTAACCCTCTGTGATTTCTCAGACTTGGATTATTTATTAGCATGTAGAACTCGAAATTTTTCTTAATTTCTCACAATTTGGATACCAAGCAGCTGTAATTTAACTGTGGGTTGTTTTTTGGTTGTTTATGGGTTGGGTTTTTTTCTCCCTCTGAAAGGATGAGGAAGACTCTGTGGGCATTAAGATGCAGCATTAGGATTGGGTGCTTTCCAGGTGGCACGTCGCTCTCTGTTAAATGGCTCAATTAGTAAGTAGTTTTCTATTTTGGTTACGTGAGTTTTGCCAACCCTATATTTTATTGTGGAAGGGACAATGCCAAACTGCCCCAGCCTCAGGCCCCTACTGCATGGCAGAGAGAAACAGGATGCATGAATACAAGGGGAAAAAGTCCGTGGTTTTTATCACCACCTGGTAGTGACAGGCCTAGCATGAGCGCAAAAGGCGTGTTATTGGAGGTTGTTGGATGAGCAACAGTGAGCATCTCTGGAGGGCTCACCTGAACACAGCGCCTGCTCAGCTAGATAGAAGGGGCTATAAACCAACTGTGGCTGTGGAGTGTTAAACAAAAAGGAGCAATGCAAGGGCAAAACAACAGCAATGCTAGTCCCTACAAAAACAAACCGGGTAGCCTAACAAAGAGTTTCAAGTTTGGGTGGATAATTTCTAGCCAGAGCCCTTCATCCCAGCAGAAAACTAGGTGAAGAAATCTAGTTTATTTAAATCAGCTGACATAACCACATTTTTTCTCATCTGAGCCCAGCCTGTATGAATTATCGTGTTTAGTTGTCAGCAAAAGAAAATTAGACCTCTGTTTTTGATGTCAGTTTGCTGGTCAACCAGATGTAGACAGACAAGTACAAATGAGAAATCTAGGTGGCGTATGGGGTGTAGATGTGTCTCACATCTCATAGCTCTAGAGTTCAAGCTTGATGCAGTTACCAAGTCTATTAAGGAACGTAAAGAAAAAGGTTTTTTCTGCTTAGAGGCAAGATCATGGAGGCTTCTGACTGTTTATTTAATTTGCAAAATTGTTCATGGTATTAAAAATGAAACCGTTACGGCATTTTGGCAATCATACAATATAGTCTATTTTTAACTTGTTAGAGCTTTAATGTCTATTTTTTTTTTTTTAAATGGAGTTATTAAAAAAATCAGGCATAGTTTTAAAATTTCAATGTATTTAATGTGTTAATAGAACTCCAGTTTAAATCTGCTTTCTAGTATGAAACTGAACAAAACATTAACAAAAGAGAGTAAAAAATATTAAAAAAATAAACTTTTTCTCTCTTTATTGTGTTTGTGGAAAACATCTTTACCAAACTCTTTAGAGAATCAACTGAACACTAATCATCAAAATATGTACATATATGTTATGCTATTAAATGCATATATGTTATAAACCAATATATTCTTATGCATCACTAGTTTTTATCAAATTTTCAACCATTTGCTACATAGTATTGCTCTACACCACCTGTGAAACTCTTGAGTCTCAGAATGTCAAGCAGTATTTCTTCTCATATAAAGTGATTTTTGTCACTGTGCATAACAGCTTGTAATATAAAACTCCAAATTTTTAAATGTTAGATGTCAAATGGGATGATGATTTCATCAAAGACTGCCCACTTACTCTATTGATAAAGCACCAAGTCTATAGAACCATGTAGCTGTGGGATGAAATGCTGAAAAGAAGGAGGATTTAATTGTCTTTTTTTTCAATGTTGACTGTTTACTTTCTTTTCACTGAAGCTCAGGGTAGTTAGCAGTCTATGTAAATATGCACTTATTCTTAAGGCTCATATTTAATACACTTTAAAAACCAATCTGAGTTTATAATATATTTAGTAGAAAGTAGTGTTATTGGACAGTAGCATTGTAAGTAATTCAAGATTTTCTTCCCCAGTTATCAATTTTTAAGAAAAAAAGAGAGGAAATCCAGATATTGAGCCAGTGACAAAACAATATGCAGTTATTTAAGGGAGGAGGGTCCCTTTATTAGAAAGAAAAATACTCTAATTAGAAGAAATATGTTAATTTCAATAGCATATTCTTCATATCTCTGCCCCTAAAAATCTTTGCATACACGTACATTCTTTTTATGGACAGTACAAAGGAGGATAATAGATGCCTATAAAAGTAACTAGTGAAATTCTGCATTAGGATAATCTGTCACCCATTTCCATTTTTTCTGAAGAAAGCAAGCATAATCAAAAGCCTAAATGACAAAGAGTTGACAGTAAGATTCTGTAGTAAATGATTCCAGAGTTGCTGGCCTGCGGAGATGCTGAAGAAGTCCCCAGCAGACCTGATTAATTCCAGTTTCTCCAGCTGCCAGGGGAGCAGAGGCTAAGCAGTTTCACAGAGAGGAGCCTATTACCACTACTAGGCTGAAATAGATCTAATCAACTCACAGCCGCTCAAAAGAAAACTTTACAGGTTTAGCTCACTAAGGCAGTGCTTTAAAATGATGACTACAAAGGATCATGGGAGTCTGAAAGCATTTAGTCTTTATTGCTGCTCAAGGAAATTTTCTGCTGTGGTTAGGCCATGCTAATTTACTGAACATGACAATGCCTCCCAGATTGTATGACATCATTTCAGTAATGGCCCTGGTCTTCTTAGTTAAATATTTCTACTACTACTTTTTTTGATTCTCAATACTTCATTTATTGAAATACTCTCTATTTCGGAATTAATTATGTTTACTGATTAAAATCTATGGGCTAGCCTGCTTTATCATTTAATTTGAGTGATGACGCTGCATAATTTGCCATGGCACTGACAGAAACATTGCATTTAATTTTTTTTTATTATGTTTTAATTTTCAGAGAATGAACACTGTAAGTATCCTATACCTCTGCTGTAAATTTTATGGAAGTTGTGCATTGTTTCGAATATTTTAGCAGGCTTCACAGTTATAGGATTTGAACGATTTTAAGAACAAAAATCCCAACAGATTGAGTATTACTTATTTTGACTGACACCAATTATACATTCAAAACAAGAAACCTTCAAAACTTTTTATTTCTTTTGTTCATTCATTCATATATTGTTGGGTTTTTTTAAATCCTCTAGTCCCATGGGAGAACGTCAAAGCAAGAAAAATACACATATAGATCATTAGATTAAGAAAATAATTCTGTCAACACTTCCTCAGTATTCAATAAAAAAACCCCTTCCTTAACAGGTAAAACCTGCTTTTTTAAAAACAATCACTATATGGAAACCCCAAGCATAAGCAGTTACGTGATACAATACTGTAAAGACCTAGCGTAACGCTCACAATTAACAAGGCAGTTCGTTAATGATGGCTAATACATTATTACTTGACCAGCCTCCCTAGTGATTTAAGGTAGAAGCACACAGTAGAATGACATTTGGAAAAACAAGTTACTTGTGCCCCTGATTGGGAGGGAGGGACAGCAAGCAAGCAGCAGTGAATCAGGTAGTGGAGGCTGGCATCCAGGACTGGGAGCTGAGAGGTTGCTGCAAGCTGCCACTGGCCTAAATAGAGCCCAACTCACTAATCGCAGGGTTACCAGCTGCTCTGCGCGTGGCTGCTTTTGTGAAAGAAGCTTGGCATTTGTAATTTGTGGCACCGTGGAAAAGTACTGTGTTGGAAGTAACACTGTTCATGTGCATTTTATCAAGGAGCTAAAAGGCAAAGGGGATTGAGCTCTCCCTGCCCCGGGAGCACAATTTAAGATCTCACAACTGCAAAGCTCCCAGGAAAAAAAAAAACAGAAAAGCTGAAAATAGAATGAAACTCGTCAGTTTTACCACACATATTCCATACAAGAGATATACCCAATATCTATTTCTCAAGCAGTGTAAAAATTGGACACTCATCTATCTGTTACCAGATCTTTTTTATTCCAAGCACTGAACTTTTGAGAGTTAAAAGGTAGCAAAAAAAGAAACAGATTGCAACAGCCCAGTGATCCACCGCACAATAGATATATGAATAGTCAACTAAAAATAAAGGAAGAGAGAAGGATTTATTTCACTTAGCTTCTTGTGTAACTTTTAAATGTATTTAAATAAGTTATGAGAAAAGTGCCACAGATGAGGGCGGGACACTTGTCAGCAGCAGAAGCTTAATTAATTTCTAGAAGAGAAAAGTAACCCAAACTGCTTCCCTATCATTCTTTCTTCTTCCCACAATGTTTCTGGAAGTAGGTAGGGGAAAGTATGTTGCGCAGTACACTTTAGGCACTGAATTGCAGTGGGAACAAGAGTCAAGGCAAGAGTTAAAGTGAGAAACAGTGGAGTACTGGAAATACCAAAAGGTAAGCAGTGTGTCTGTTATTGGTAGATGGCAAAACAGCTTAGTTAGGTAGAAGTGAGAACTGCAAGACTTTTAATGTTCTCAGTAGGGTCAGTTGACTTAGGCTTGATACTAGGAAAAATTTCTTTACTGAGAGGGCGATTGGCCATTGAAATGTGCTGCTTGGGAAGGTGGTGGAGTCACCGTCCCTGGAGGTGTTTAAGGAGAGATTGGATGAGGCACTTAGTGCCGTGGTTTAGATGATGAGTAGGTGTTGGTGTTGCGTCATAGGCTGGACTCGATGATCTCAAAGGTCTTTTCCAGCCATGTGGTACTGTGATACTGTGATACTTGGGTAGGTTGACTGTAAAAGTTGGAATGAACTAGAACCAACCACAGGGGAGACAAGGCAGGAAGGTGGGATCAGCACTGAGCAAGAATTTCAAGTGTACAGTAACACCCCTATTGAACATACAGAGAAATGAAAAATTTCCCAGTTACCCAACTGGGACAGCCTGTTGGTACTTGAAGTTGCTGAGGTTGTGTCAGTGTTAAAGTAACAGGTATAGGAGTTGGTATGGACAGTAAGGTTTCCTTGTTCTCTTTTTTCTACTTCTATCAGGAAATAGCTATGAATTGGGAATGTGACTAACTGTCATTTTTGCAGTGTATGAATCCTTGCCTCTAGTTCATTCTTTTTTTCGTATTTTACTAATTTGAAATCCTACTGTATTTTTGGGGGGTCTTCTCTGAGCTCTCTGAAAACCATTCCTGTTGATGCTACAGTGCTAGGAAGACACTTTGACAATTCATATTTGCGCATATGTTAGAGGCTTCTCGACTACACTCATTGCAGAGTTAGACTGCTGACATACTTTTCTCTTTGTTGAGGTGTCCTGTTGCTCCTCTGCTCACTATAACTGAAAGAGGATCAATACTCCTCATGTTTCTCCTCCTCACACACCTCAAAGGCAAGACCAGTGTGCTTCGGACCACAGTACTCCAAAGATTTCCATCTATTCCTAACAATGTGGTTGCCATGCTCCTGCTTCCTGTGCTTAAGATCTGAATCAAAGTTCATTAAAGTCAACAGAAAGTTTCACATTAATTTTGATCAGGCCTCAGATAGACCCATCACCAAAGGGGGCGGGATGGGATAGGATAGGGATAGGATAGGGATAAGGACAGGAAAGAAATTTCCATTGGAAGGGACCTACAGTAATCGTTTAGTCCTACTGCCTGAACAACTGAGGGCTGACCAAAAGTTAAAGCATAGTGTTAAGAGTATTGTCCAACTTCCTCTTAAACACTGACAGGCTTGGGGCTTCAATACCTCTCTTAGGAACCCTGTTCCAGGGTTTGACCACATTTGGTAAATAAATGCTTCCTAATGTCCCATCTAAACCTCCCCTGATGCAGCTTTGAACCATTCCCACACATCCTATTACTGAATACCAAGAAGAGATAAGCACCTCCCTCACCACTTATTAGTAAGCTGTAGAGAGCAGTGAGGTCACTCCCCAGCCTCTTTTTCTCCAAACTAGACAAATCCAAAGTCCCTAGCCATTCCATGTAAGGCAATCCTTCCAGCCTTTTCACCAGCTTTGTTGCTTTCCTCTGGATACATTCAAGGACCTTCACATCCTTCTTAAATTGCGGGGGCCAGAACTGCACACAGCAACAGAGTGGAAGAAATATGGGCACGGGCGGCTCCCACAAAGAACTAGTTGTTTGAGAGCACTTCATGCTGTCTCCTTTTCTACTAAAGCATGTTAACTGCAAGGAGGAGCATAAAAATATTCAATATCTTTCAATTTGCTACAGGTTTGTCTGATAATAGGACAAGATGCTGTAAACGCAGCAGGTCCTCATGGCTGGGGGCTCACAGGGGAACTGTCAGTGCACGACCTCACAGCCAGGAGCTGTCCCACCCCCAGCCATGTCAGCTCTGAGCTGGCCCTGGTCTTGGAGGGCAAAACCACAAGAGAAGGGATGCCCACAGTGCCCCAGTGTGGAAGTTTGTGGTGGGCTACACAACATTATGCCCATTCCTGGTATGCACTGCAGAGCGACACCTTGTTTATTATGCGTGTTGTGATGTTGCTAATGTGTATTCAGTGTCTCCAATCAATGTCATACATAGCACAATAGCTCGTGAAGCAATAGAGCTGTCATTGAAGGAAGTGGTAATGGACCACAATGGGAATTTTAATGCACAACAGGATCTGTTACTGGAATGGTAATGGCCAGGATGAAGGTGGAACAACGAATGTCAAATACAAATAGATATATGTGTGTATATACATGCTTATATGTATATAACACCTATAAATACTTCTGTGTCCATAATGTGTTTATAACATATGTACACACATATATGATCTTAAAGTACTGTGTGCACTGTATTTTAAGGTATGTGTTAATTTACCTTTGTCAATGAATTTTTGGGTCATCTGTAAACATGTAAATGAGGTAATATAAGCTGTGAAGATTTTGATGGGCTTCTAAGAGACTGGATTTACAAGAACAGGGGAAATGGTGAGAGAGGGCAATGTAGGACAACAGCATTGTTAAAATAAAAAGTAAAATAAGGCAAAGAAAATCTTAAAAACTGTGTTCTAAGTGAAACCTGGACAGCTGATTCAAAAGTTCTGTTTTCTAACATATATTAAGAAATGTCTTGCTTTTGTTTTCTTTTAACATCCCTTATGGAGGCATCCTACTGAGTGTAATAAAATAATGTATCTACCTATCCATCTGCCAAGGTCCTTACACTGGCACCCGTGACTGTAGAATCAGAATACTAACATTTGATAGAAACTTTTCCCACAGAATCACTCAAAACACTACAGAAAATAGAGGTTTCTGTCATCCTTACAAATCCTGTTTGATTTTATCCTTGTTCAATTCTTTTCCCTACAGTAGATTTTTGGATGCTGATTTCACACTGTTAACTACACGTTTTAAGCATGTTTTCAAGCTAATGTTATGAACATATTCCTCTGGTACTAACCGCCTTAAATACATCGTACCAGGTAACACTATATAGCCTTATTAACTTACATTTGGTTTTGACACATTTCATTACCAGCACAACAAACAAAAATTTAAGTGCTTAAGACATCATTCATAAAATCCAGGTCCTGTGCAAGGTGTTACCAGAAAATGTAAAGATTCTCCTTTTCCATGTAAGGCCTCAGAACTGAGATTGACAACCTGCGAAGGAATTTCTGCACAGTATTTCATCTCTGTACAGGTTTTGCAGTCTTTTGAGAAGCTGCAGGAAAATGCCAAAACAGATACAAGAAGTAAATCACAGGCCTATCTTAAAAGGCACTCTCCCCTAGTTAATGCTGTCTCACCGATGAAGCGCAAGCTAATACCCCAATTTGTGTCATTACAGATCATAAGCAATTTTCACGAGACTATGGGTGTTAATTCCTTTCTCCTTGTTGACTCCCTTCTTGGGTAATTGTAGTCTATGTGCTTAACTTCCTCTGCAGCTTCAGCTCTCTAATGGGCTCTTCTCTCTTTCTGATCCTTCAGTGAGTGCTGCTGAAAGCTACCAGCTATCCATGGGGCCTCCCGATTTATCACATTGGTATCACCAATGTATATGTGGTTTAAACACAAGTATTGTGAAGTACTGCAAAAAAATGTCACTTTTCTGATTCTCCTCTCTATCACCAGGTCAAGGACTAGGAAATTATATAAATATTTTAAGGACTCAAGTGGGAAAAATCAGTACTTTAAATGGCATAAAAAAACACCCTTACATGTTGTGGACCTTAAAAACTTGTCCTTAAGAATATAAAGTGTGGATGTTCTCAAGTTAAGCTGAGGAATATTGTCTGATTTTGAAAGAGAGAAAATTTAATGAGGACCTAAGTACAGTATGTGCATTTAGAATTCATGGTATTGTTGCATTTCTAGTTTACTCTATGTTTCTAGTTTCTGTACATATATTTCCACCTTTCCCTGAATGAAATGGAATTATGACTACAAATGCTAGCTGGCTACTGCTGCTTATTGGGGGGGGGGGGGCGGTTTCCATTTGTAAAACCTGAGAGCAAGAAAAGTCAATTAAGAAAATGTCAAGTCTTGGAAAGGCTGCTTAAAATGATTGTCTATATTGTCCCTGGCAGAAAACTCAGAAGTCCATTTGTTAGAAAGCCAGGAATCATCACAGTCAGGAAGAAGCTCCTAATACATAAAGTCAAACAGCAGAATCTGAGGTCTGCAAGTAGCCTTTGTAGCCTTTGTTTCTTTAGTACCATAGAGAAGAAGATGACATCTGGTTCTGTCAAGTCACAACTCTGCTAATCACAACTTTCACAACATCTGAACTTCATGGTACAGTAGGATGACAATTTTGGTTGTAATAGGTAACCATGTCAACATGGTAGACATATATTGGTTAGGTTTATCACTCACTCTTGCACAGAAGTAGAGCAATATAAAGTGTGTGTGACACACCTTGAATAGATTCAAAGTAGTTCACTGATCTCACAAATATTGCTGTAAAGGCTGTGTTTCTATCAAGGTGTCACAAAGATAAGCTGTGACCCTTTTCTATTAAACATCAGCTACCAGGGAGAAAACATGAACTGGTGATTGACAAAGTTTGCAGATGACACAAAGATTGGAGGAGAGGTAAGTGATGGTAACAGTACAGCATTATTCCTTAGAGATATTAGAACCCTTTTGGAAACTGGACCCCATTTCAAACAAAATATATTTCATTGCTGCATACCTCTCTGAAAAAAAAGGAGGTTTGACCTGCTTTTAGGATGGAGAATTCTATTCTGAGAAGAAATGATGCTGAAAAAGACTTCGGAATACAGTGGAGAATCACCCAACTGTAACTTTCCCGTGTAACTCTATGGTTAAAAAGGCTAAAGTATGAAATCTGAATAAATAAGCAAGAAGTGTAGAGAAGCTGAGGTTACACCACCTCTTCTTGGCATTAAAGACAAGATCACTGTAAGTGATTATTGGCATAAGTGTGAGCAGTCTTTTATTACCAAAATCTGAACTGTTTTGAGTAGTCACGAGTGATGTGATTTGTTTCTGTCCACCTGAGTGTGTTTGGAAATTAAGTTTTCCTATGGGACTACTCAGGACTAGGAATTTGGAGCACACACTATGTGAAATTCACTGATACGGGTTTAAATGTGCTGTTCTAGAAACGACGCTTGTTTCTCTTCTCTGTCAGAACTTGTTCTCCCAGGATCTTCTTAGATAATCAGAGCACAAGGAAGACAAAACCAGAAGGGAATTAATTTTTAAAATGCATATGGATAAACACATAGCATTTGCACTGTTTTCCTCTCTGTATTAAAAAGTTAGTGAAATACGCTTCGTCTCCTCGACTACAGCTAGACACTTAAGTCGCTTTGCAACGATTCAGCAAGAATCATTCTATTTATTTCAGGTATTAAGTGTCTATCACTTTGATATCTAAGCACCTACGTGAATATTACACTTCATAATATTGAAAGAACATAGAAATGTTGCAGCACAATCTGTCTGTATTTACTCTATGGCAGCTTAATCACTGATTAAATACGAGCAACAATATGAAGATTGGCATATGAGCCACAGGAGAAAGAAAAGTTAACTGCACAAAGGTGAATTGCTATAACTAAGGATTGTTTCTGTCCTATTCAGAGCATGATCTTCAGCGAGGGAAACAGCTTTCTTTTTCTAGTTGTCCCCTTGAACTCTACAAAACCAATCAAGTGAGGACAGTGAACCAATTTTTTGTCAGCAGTACTTCTGCTGACAGCCAGGAAATCAGATATTGTCTTTTAAAATACTACTCACTTATAAAAATTAGAGTTCTGAGTGGAAAAGGAAATGGTACTTAGGTTTATCTTCCACTGTCCCTTGAGTTTACATAATTGTAAGAAGGTGGGCTTTCCATGAACCCTTATAAAATCTCTTAAAATAATGCGTACTTGGGCATTTAGAATGCATCTTCACACAGCTGCAAGTCATAAACAAAGTAAGTTGCTTTCTACACAACACCCACTTTTTAAATCTAATCAAGGGATCTGATAGAGATCTAAAGGATTAAAATATGGAGTTATGATCTACTGTAGGAAAGAAAAGAGAAAACCACATTGTTAATGCTGGGCTTACACTGTTTTCTGTTGATAGAAATCTGACAAAAGCACAGGTTGGTCTCACCATCCCATAATTGCTGTTGCAAGGCATCTCTCACAGGCAGAACGGACAAATAAATGTATAGATAAATGTAGAATTTCAGGGAAATAATAGAACAGAATTAAGTTGTTCTGAAAATTAACCGATAATTTTCAACTGATCAAGATCTTCTGTGATATACATTTAAGAATTAAACTTAAATTAGCTCTTTAAAGTGGCCGTGTGACTTTAATTATTCAAAATGTACACAAATTTAATGAGTTTTTAAATATTAAAACTATTCTCTATTGTCACTACTGTGAGATCTTAATTTACAGAGCAATTAAGTCAGGACCCTCATTTATCAGTACATGTGCATTTGTTGAAAACATAGTCAGTTTTTATTAATTGATGCTATAGAAATACTGAGGTAAAATTAATGTGTGTGCTTCAGAGGTCATGCTGGCGATAGTAGGTAGCTAGCAAGGAGCAAGACGTGAGATAAATAAGTAACTGCTGTTCCCTGATTACACTAGAGATAGCTGAAATATTAAGTGGCACAATGGGCACTATGCTTAGCCAAAATGCTTGCAAACAAATGCCCCCTGAGTTTTCTCTGGCAAGCATCTGTCATGGCAGTAGCTGAGAAATAGGGAAACTTCAAAGCTTTAGTTTCTGATTATTAGCAGTGTGTGTAGTGTAATGTTCTTACATTTTTATGTAAACTCAGCGTTGATGAGCTGAGAGGGTAGAATTAAAAAATACTTCAGCTTGCCTTTGTTCTTTGGGACACGGCTGACAGGAATGTTAGCAGCTAGGAGTCTCCCGAGTGTCTATCAACTTGTGAATTACAGGGAGTACGGGGCCAAATTTGCAAAAGAATCAGGTGAATAGTTACAGAATTGGAGCACATTTTTTTCTACATTTTCCCTGCCCCCAGTGGTGCATCTACAAAAGCTCTGTGATGGCACGAAAAGTGACTGGAAAGTAGGTTAGGCATAAATATGAGCACAGCCTGGGTGCACAGAGATTTTGAGAGATGGCTGGTGGGCTGCAGAGCGTTAGCCTCTTTGCCTCTTGCACTGCCAGAATGCCCTGTGGCCATCCTTCACATCTCCTCTGATATCCCAGTACTATTTGACCGGTAAATAAAAATTTACTGTGGAGACATTAAAAACAAATAATGCAAAGTTTTTTTTGAAAAGGACAAAAATCTAGCCAGGCCCTGCTGCTTTAGGTGGTTGTGTTTGCAGTAAAAACTTTAAAAGCCTTATACTTAAAATATTAAACGATGCTGTTATTGGGAGTCTCTTCCGTGGACCCAAAAGGCAGCTGAGAGTAGAAGTTCAGTATTTCCTTTGAAGTTTCTCTAATGCAAAAGTACAGACTTCAACTGGATAAGCACTACTCAAATGCCCTCCTGTCCTGTGCTCCAGGAATGCAGCACGCTTTGCTGGTTAGTCTGTGTGAAAAGGTGAAAGAGGTGGGAAACAAACTTCCTTAAGAACTCCAGTCTTTCTGGAAATCCTGGCAGCTTACTGAAAAAGTTCTCACTTTCTCTTTGGTTGCCAAAGAATTTCAGTAGATTAGAGAGAAACAATTTCCCTTTTAAGAGACCAGGGATTTTGGCTTTCTTATGCCATGGTCTGTTAAAATATTTTACTTTTATTTATTGTTTCAGATGATTTATCTCACACTGCAGTAAGGTCAATTGATCTGTGATTCTGCAGATTGCTTGTGTGTCTTTTTGAAGATATTGTGAGACATTATGGTCATTTTTATGGAAGAGTGTATTTCTCCAAATTGACTGGGTTTATGTTTATTTGGAACTTTTACAATGGATGATTCTATTGATTTTTTTTGTTGTTCTTTGTCAGTATCTTTAAGACTCTTTTCTTTTGACAACTTGATCTCTGATACTGCCTTGTGTTTATTATCTGAAAATAATTGGCTTAGAGAAAGCCATCTCCATAGTGAATGCAGATGCAAAGAAACTGCTTCATTTTTATGCAATATTCTTAATTGTTCTCTTTATCTTTACTGGTCCAGTGTCTGACCAAAACATTTGCAAGCTCTTTGAAATTGTCTATGTACCACTGCATGGGTAGGGGGATGGATAAAGAAGATGTACTTATAATTCTGAGCTGAGAAAGTGTGGCATCCCTCTTTCTGATTATTTACCAACCAGCTTCTCAAACTCCTTTCCCTACTGTTTATTCACTCCCCGAGCTGTTTATTTTTGTTTTGAAATGTGGGATCAAAGGGCTGCTGCTGATATATGGGTAGGATATGATCCTTGCAATTTTGCCACTGATTTTGGGAGCCAAAAGTGTATTGCCTGTTAATAATTGCCAATAGAGTGGGTTTAATTGCTTCTGCAGTTTTCCTTGATGTGGTGTCTGTTACTGTGACCAATACTAGATAATTTCTGGTTTGGGAATGCATCTGTCTTAATGTTACTGTGTACCTTGTTGCGTTTTTTAATTTGTATATCCCACAACTTCTCTGTCCTGATCTGTCCTGTATGTATATTTTGAGGCCAGAACAATCTCTTAGCTGTACAGCTGCTAAGAAAAGGACCACCAGTACATTGACATTTCCTATAGATGTTTTATCACAGTCAGCTGATGGAGATCCTAGGCTTCTCAAGCATACAAATGCTTCACTAATTCTTTAATTCTTAATTTATTCTCTGTTACAGATACAGCCCCATTGTCCTGAGGACTGTACAGACCCAAAAGGTGGAGGAAAAAAATGAAAAATAAAAAGTATCTTTAGCCATATCCTTAGCCTTAGATCACATCCCTGTTGCGATTCCTCCACAGTCCCAGGAATTTACTTTAAAGTACCTTTATTCCCTTTTCCTCACTATTGACATGTCCATTTTGAGTCTGGACATAGCCACAATAGAGGGCCATGGAAGCTGAGCACCTAAAGCTGTGTGAAATATTCAGCTTGGATTTAGGAAAATAGACAGAACTGGCCTTCTCTCAAGGCTGATATCCCATCCAACAAAACATACCTCTCCTTCAATACACGTGTTGTGTGAAATCTTGACCTTACTTAAAGCAAAATTTCCCCTTCAATCTGGGTATTTCAAAGTGTCTCAGGAAATCTCAGAATCTTAATCATAACCTCTAAGCAAGTGTTCTTATGCCTGAGTGTCCAGGTGTACAGATATGTCAGGCTACTTTCAAACGGCAAGTGACATACCTCATCCCAATAATTTAAGAAACGATACTTTGCACAGATCCCTTCATTCATCAGTGCAGTGTACCATAATGGTTTAATACAACTCACACCCAGAACGAGTGTCTGGAGGGAGTGTGGAGCCAAACCATTCCCTGATGTGTCTGTTGCTGGTGATTGCTGCAGCCTACAGACACTACAGGTGAAACAGAGGATGTGGCAAATGTTACAGAAAGTCCTTGCTGTTTTAAGTATCTCATGGGTGCAGAAGGACTGGTAAAGGAAGAAGACATACTCAGAGTTGGCAAGCTTTGGTCAAGGCCATGCAATAGCCCTGTGACAGATCCGGGAAGGCAGGAACCCTATGAACCAGGTCATGGCAACTTGTGCCTTGCACACTGTCTTTCCAGGCAGAGAAATCTCTCTGCTGTTAAAAAAAAAGTTCAGGGGACGCGTCATTATCATGCTTCATTTAGTAAGGATTGTCCTCAGTGAAAATAATGTTGGTGCAAACAGAGGAAAGACTAAATGGCTTCAAATGAGTTTAGCATTGACTTTTCACCATTAGTGTGTATTTCTTTGGTCTATGGTGTATTAACAAAGATGCACAAACATCTAGGGCAAACATCCTGGTGGTAAATGTGGAGTTGTAGCACGGCACAAATGTTTCTCAGGTTTATCTATGTGACTCCTAAAGAATATTACGTCTCACTGCACTGTACACTTTCCCACCTGCTCCAGGCTGGATAGTACCCTCCTCCTCGTGACATCTTTCACTGCAACCAAGTTCCGGCTAAAGAAATAAAGTGACTCCATCCATTCCCAGCAGTTAAGGTTAAAGAGATGCACTTGGTTCTAAATCTTGGCTGCTAACTCTCTCTTGACCTTTGACTCGCCTTAGCACGGCGAAGTTTGATGGGCCCATGCCAAGCCGTCTTCTGTAACCCATGAGTTGGTTAATATACTCCCATTTCTCATTCAGACAGCCAACAGAGGCAAAAAAGGCAGCAGGGCAACAAATGCTGTCTCCTGCAAATGCTCAGTAATAAATTGCTCTTTCAGTAGTGCAGAAGACAGATTTTTCTTTCTTTTGCTTCTTTCCTTCTTTTGCGCTGCAGTCACCAATGGGAAGCTTGCTTTCCCACCTGGCCCCAGCTGACTGCCCATAAATTTGCCTATGCAATGCCTGTTTACGGGTCGCTGCCGGAACACGGAGACGGGTGGGTTTTCTAAGCACCGGGTAGATAATCATGGTAATTGATGTTTGGAGCTGCTCGCTCCTAGGAGCATAGGGTCTCTTTCTCCCAGTGAGGCCCCGCTCCATGTTATCAGTCCAGCCCATAATTAAATATCACTCTTTTACAATATGTTTCAGGCTCCTTAATGAGTCTAAAGCAGAAATAGTCACCTCTTTCCCCTTTGAGCTTTATTTGCTTGTTATTAAACAATGTTATTGAGCTGCCTTCTTTCTCTGTGTTGCCAAACCTGCATCATTTCCGTTTTATAATTGCACAATTAGAGTCAGTGCTTTGCTTTCATACATCAGCAGGACCTGAGAGAGAGAGAGAGAGAGAGAGAGAGAGAGAGAAAGAGAGAAAGGGGAAAAAAATCAGGTGTTCACAGACAACTCAAATGCATCTTATTTTCATTAACCACCAGATTTTGCAAAATGGGAAGCTATTTATCATGATCTGTTTTCTACCAGCAGCCACCCCCACCACCCCACTCTGGTGACTTTCGCTATGACCTTGTGCTGTATTGTTAAGGGTCCAATTTGCTCATTGTTACTTGCCTGCATAATTCTATGCACCTCCCCCACCATCTTTTTTTTTTTCTCCCAAGCAAAATCCAGTCATTTATATTCTGAGCCTAAATGGTATTCCTCCTCCCCTACAGCCTCCCCCAAAAAGGAAAAAAAAGCAAGCCCTAGCAAGCTGTAGAACACTAGTAATTCCTTCTAAAAAATTTCCACAGAACCCCCCTCCTTACACACATGCACACTCTCTCTCTCTCACACACACATACTCCTTCTCACACGCACACCCTTAAGCTGCTCTAAGCAGTGTATTAAGTAGCTGAAGAAAATCCATTCACATTCTGCTGTGTCGCTTTCTTCTCAAGTCATGAACCCATCACAGACTTTTTCTAGCTGTAGGTTGCCACGGTGAAGATTTACAATGCCAGTTATTCATACATCTGCCTTCTCTTTTTTCCCCCCTTATTCTTAAATCCCTTGGGCGAGGGCAACCTTGATACTGAGACTCGTAAAATTCATGCAGGCTTATCATCCTTGGTGAAGGCTTCAGGCATGCATTACCGTATCCAACTGCCTGCTCACCGCCATGACAGAACTGGGCCTATAGCTTTTTATTTCTAACGGGGGAAAAAATGTATTAATGTGTTAAATAGCAAATAAAGCTTAAATGTTTTAAGGAAGAAAACAATAGCTAGCATTATCCATTTCTTTTAATGATTTTTAAATTTGTTTCAATTACTCTGTTCTCCATAGAATATTATAAATTTGAAATCTTTTGGTTTTTTTAAAAGTACCCTTTAATTTGTGTGGAACAGTGCTCTGAAAGTCCAACCACATTGCAGTGGGGAAGTACAGTATTAATACCGTCTCTGAACTCCATATCAAAGTATTAAATATGAAATATATGGAATGAAATTAAAATGTAAATTTTGAAGTATTTTCTCTATTTTTTTCTGTATTTTAAAGATTTGTCATAAAAAGGTACTTTCTCAAAGGGAGGTGAAAGGGAGAAGGATGTATTGTTTTTACATAATAAAAACCAAAAAAATTAAAAGCAGAAGAATCCGAAACAAATTGCAAGAGTTCATTTACAGAGTCACAGTTTAAACACAGAATCTGCAAAAATGCAAATCATTGTGATTATAATTTTGATATAATCATAATTTGCTAGAATATTAATGATGCTTTTGCATTTATCTGTTGTTTTCAGAGATTACTCCTACAGAGCATTGAGGGGTCCTTTACAGGGAGCTCAGGTGTGAAAAACAGAGAGTTTGGTTTCAGACTTTGCTTTTGTTTCTCTGTTTTCACTAGACCAAAATCATGCTAAAACATCTCAGTTTTTCAAGGATACAGATTGCTGGATGCTTTTTTAAAGACCTGTGCAACTCTTCTGTTCTCTTTGCATGAATGCGTGCCATTCTAAGTCTACTGTTTTATTTTACTATGGGTTCTGAAACTGGTCATGATTTTAGGAAGCTGAACAGTGCAACTGAATTATAAGCATCCTATAAAAATCTTTCCACGTGCTTATTATGCCTGTGAAAGTGAAGCCAACATAGCTAGAAAAGGTGAGAGTTACAGAGAAAAAGGTATGAAGCTGCAGTGCTGCCTTTAGAAGATGCCTAGGTGTATTACAGGTTTTTCTGGAAAATTGTGACTTGCGGTTTCAGAAAGAAGTAGTTTTGAAGACACGAAATTATTCAAAGAGAAATGAAACCTCATGTCCTTTGAGAAGTCACACCCCATTATCCTCATCCTTTTCCCCCTTTTGCGTTTTATTGTTGCTTTAAATGTTTCAAAACTGTTTCAGCCATTATGCTGTCAAAAATGTCTTTTCAATCTCAGATCCATATCTTCTGACATCCTAAGACAGCTACAACAGAAAAGAAGACTTGTGTTGATGTTACTCAGTCAGCATTAAGTTGTCACAAGTGCTGTCTCACTTCATCTTGGTCCTGATGCCTAGAGCCCACTCATACCACCATCTGCCTGCACAGAGGTAACATTCTCGTTTGCATGATGAAGCACTATTTACAGGGTTCCACTCTCAGGTCCACTGGGCTCTGACAGAAGGTGCATTCTCCTCAGCATGTCACCTATAATTACCTGCAAGCAGCATTTCTCAGTGAAACAGCCATGCAAAACTTCTAATGCTTTGAATCAGAGGCACAAAGAAAAATTTATGTGTCAGTATGTCACAAGTGAAGCAGTTGTTCTTCCACCTAGATTGGTCACAGTACCACAGTATCAGAGTATCACAAGGCTGGAAAAGACCTTTGAGATCATCGAGTCCAACCTTTGACCCAACACCTACACCTACTCATCATCTAAACCGTGGCACTAAGTGCCTCATCCAGTCTCCCTTTAAACACCTCCAGGGACGGTGACTCCACCACCTTCCCAGGTAGTGCATTCCAATGACAAATCACCCTTTCAGTGAAGAATTTTTTCCTAATATCAAGCCTAAACTTCCCCTGGTGAAGCTTGAGACCGTGTCCTCTTGTTCTGTCACCGGTCACTTGAGAGAAGAGTCCAACTCCTGCCTCACCACAACCTCCTTTTAGGTAGCTGTAGAGAGCAATAAGGTCTCCCCTGAGCCTCCTCTTCTCCAGGCTAAACAACCCCAGCTCCCTCAGTCGCTCCTCATAGGGCTTGTGCTCCAGCCCCTTCACCATCTTTGTTACTCTCCTCTGGACACAAGGGGGTGCAAAATATTGTGTTCTCCAAAGATGGTCTAAAATTACCTTAGGGTCATTCATCTTTTCTGGCTAGGGGAGGTGCTTTTCAGCCACCTCTTTCCCACAGAAGGGGGCACTCCATGCTGCACCCTAAATGGGAGTTCACATACCTTGCATAGAAACCATAGGGCAGGAAAGAAGAGTTCTGCTCACCCAGCAAACTGTGTGCTGATTTATGCCAGGAGGTTGCTGAGGCACAAATGCAGATCTTTGCACAAGGACATGTCCCTGGGTCCCACAGTAGACATCTTGCTGTTGGGTGTCTCTGTACTCTAGGCACACAAAGTGAGCTCAGATTGTTAGGAGGGACAGATTCATCTACAGTACCTGCAACAGAGGACGCTGCTGGTGTTCAAATTCCACCATGCTTGCTGATGCCTGTTGCTAGGCCAAGGGGCTCAGAGGATCATCAAGTCCAATCCCTTCAAGCACAGGCCACTATGCAATCAATGTGTCTAGTAAAGCAACCTCCTCATTTATCACACCTTGTAAAATGCCTTCCAGCATCCTGCACTGAGCTTCAGACTGTAAGTAAAGAGACCGAAAGTCACAATTACAACCTGACACGAAAAGAAAGAAGGAGATTTCAAGGACATCACAAAGTCCTTAAGTTCTTGCAGTAGGAAACTGGCTGGAAGCCTGAGTTCCTCAACAGTGTAGGAGTTACCAACACTACTTGCTGCCAATTAGTCTTTTTGTGTGTTGAATCTCCTCCCCCAAACTGGCTTACAAAGGACTCACCTCCCAGATATTTCAACTAGAAATCCAGGCTGTTTACCTCAAGCAGCAAAGCTCATGCTTTTTCTCCTTGAAATGCTGTATTTCAGCTGAGGTGGTAAGCAATGAGACCCATAAGCATACCAGTGATACCTCCCACCAACACATTCTTGTGCTGGTACGATTTGCTCCAAACATCATCAGAAGCTGGTACAGATGCTCAGAGAATTTGGCTCTTTAATTTCGTTTCTTTAAGGACTAGCACTAAGCATAGCAATCAATGCTCTTGATGTTTTCCAGCTTTGTCTCTTCTTGCTGTTGTCCCCTTCCTCTGACTGATCTTTAGACAAGACTCTCTAAACCAAAGTACACTTGACAGAAGTGCTTTCCGTTTAGGGAGACTTAACTGATGGTATATCCCAGTATCATTCCATTCCAGTATCCCATGTGAACATGTCACCCTGGGTTGCAGTACACAGGTCATATAGTCAAGCACTTTATGTGCAGAGATTGTATATCGTTGAATATAAGATTAAATTGAAGGCCTTCAAAATATGGGAATTATAGGCTGCCACAAGGAAAGAAGTGGATAGATCAAAAAATTAGAGATCTGGGTAATTTCTTCTGAATCAGTTTGTATTCTGAGGCCCATTCCTTAATACTAATAAACAATATGAACTGGTGCAGGTTTTAATTACTTTTTTTAAACAGCATTTTCATCCTACTGCGTCCCTTACATGGTATGAGAAGTCCAATATTTTGTTTCCTACCTGAAATTTAATTGGGAAACTCACCTTCCTATTGGAGGCTGCAATTCAAGCTTGATTTTGTCAGCAGTTCAAAGTAATGTAATAAAGGAGTTGTGTGAAGTAAACCCCTTCTGTGTTTTTGTCGTATTCAGGGTGTACTAAGTGGTGGAGATACCGTGAAGAAGGAGCTGGAGGAGGGGGAGGAAGCTATCCCAAGCCTGAATCACTATTGTCTTGGTGAAATTTTAAGTGCCTAAAAAGCAAATCTAGATATGATTCTGTTCAAGCTATCTAACTGGGACTTATTGTATCTTACTACTGTAGGCAAAACCTGAGGTGATTATGTAGAAGCTGTCACTTCCCCACCTTGTTCAACAGTGCACAAATACAATAGATCTGTGGGTCCAGTGAGCTGAGGTGAACGACACAGAATGTCTTTAGCAGGTAACCTAGAAGATTCCTTTGTGTGATGCCCAGACTACTTTGAAGGCAGCTTTGCCAATGTGGAATAGACTGGGTGAGGGAGGGGATTCTGGCCATGGCAGCTCAGCAAAGCTTGTGATTACCGTGATGTTTGTGATGTTTGAGTATTTGCATCTTTCTTTTATGATAGGGCTGACAGCCAGCACTAAAAAATGGATCTACTGGCCAGATAATAGTTTTCCTGAATGTCATGTGTAAAAAAGGCAGATATGAATGCACCTGGAAATGCAGGGGAATATTTCACAAATACTTTGTTTACTACACAACCCCAACCTTCTTAGTGGAGCAGCATATTATTCTGGAATACCAGAGTCCTTATTAGTAGTTACAGAATTATAAACACTAAATACTTATCAGTCTAGTCCATAGAGTAAATAGATATGGATGCATGCAGTATACTGAGATTTGATTAAGTCTCTTGCACTGTGTGGCATCCTTGGTTTGGCAATAGTTTTTTTATGTCATAACAGGAAAACTGGAGAGACTCCATGAGAGCTTACTAGTCCTAGAAGACTTCCTATCGTTTCAGTAATGACTAAGCAATAAAATAAAAATTGTTGTGAACCTCAAAATGGTTTGCCACTTTAGAGCAAAAAAGTGAACAGTAGAGAGTTTCAAAAGTTTTCACTTGTAAAAGCAAGGAGATTTAGGATTAAGCTTGTCTGACTTGTATTCAGATGTTGTAGTTGCTGCATTCCACAAGCTAGTTGTAGTCCAGTCATTCAGAACAAAAGCATAGGCTGTCAGTCCCTATCTTTATTAAATAACAGCCTTTTTTAAGGTAATGTTCTCCCAGAAATATTTGTGCACTGAGGGTTTCCTAGTTCACTGAGACTATTTGCACGTTTAGAAACAATTATGTGCATTTCTTTTACAGAATACACTAAAAAAATCCCTCCAACAGTTTATCACATGGCATTCATGAATGTCTTTCTCTTTCAGGTTTTCTATGTAGGGTAGATGTGATGGGTTTGTTCCACATTTACTGATCAATAGGATATTAGAAATCCAATATTTTATTTCCTACCCGAAATTCACTTGGGCAACTCACCTTCCTATCAGAGGCTGCAATTCAACTAGATTTTGTCAGGAGGACTAGAGTCTTCAGGCTGGCTCTTTGCCACACATAAGTAGCAATCAGTTTTTATGGGGTCTTTATGTGTTTTCTACCTTTGGGTTTGGTTGGGTTTTGGTTAGTTGATTTTGTTTGTTTTCCTTCCCATATTTTCTGTATCCTTATTTCAACAGCGCAAATTTAATGAGTAGAACTTAAGGTACTGGTCATCATAATAAAGCCAGCAAAGAAGAGAGAGAGGACAGCTGATCACGGACTTAAGACTGGATTCTGCAAAGAAAATTAAGAAGGATTTTTCATGACCTTGCCTCTGCAATGTAAGTTTAGGGGAGCACTAATGAGTGTTTGTAACTGCATGGGTGTTCTTTGGTCAGTTTAAGTGTGTTCCTGAGGTGTAAGACACTGAAGCATTAGCCACTCAGGGAACATTTTCCATCTTAGGTGGCTTTAAAAAGCAACTTAGCCATCCTTTGAATTACGGGCATGTCACAGGTGGGCTAGAAAGAAGGATAGAAAGGGCCTTTTCCTGGTTTCTTCTGCAATGGCTTTCATCAGGGCTCTTGGGAAGCCAAGAGCGTAAGATTAAGGCTGCTCTAATTTACATTGCAATCCAGATTGCAGAGAGGACAAATATGAATTCTGGCCATCTTTGGTCTAACTTCCCTGCTCTTATCATAGAATCATAGAACCACAGAATCATAGAATTACTCGAGTTTGAAGTAACCCAGAAGGATCATCGAGTCCCTCTCCTCTCTCCATAGGACACTCCCAACATTCACACTGTGTGACTGAGGGCATTGTCCAAATGCTTTCTGAATACCCGCAGACTCGATGCCATGAATATTTCCCTGGGGATGATAATGATTCTTTGCTTCAAAGTGTTTACTAATAGAAGTAAATTTTGTTGAACAGATAGCATTTGATGGATAGGGGTTTGAGATGAAATGGTGCTCTTTAGGGCAGAGACTATGTGCTTAGTCTGTCTCATATCAGCCTTGCACATCAATACGTCTGAGTAGAAAATAAGTACCATATACTGATCACATACTTGTTTTACACATGCACACACCCCTAGAAACGTGCATATGAGAGGGAAAGAAATATGGAAAAAGATGAAAAATAAATATATGAACATATAGATATTTTGAACCAATGTGTGAACGGGTGAGCCATAGACTTTTGGACTTGGTATTTCATTTATTAAACTTAAGGTGACACCGTCTTAGAAAGCGATCATTTTGGTTTGTATTTTCTTTATTTGCATTATACAGCACACCTGGTTGTAAGGGTATTTAAGCAGTGAAGGGCTTGCAGCATTAGTAATTAATAGGTCCCATTATGCTAACTCTCATGCAAGTTTAGGACATCTTAGATGCCAGATAAGAGATGAATAATTTGAAGTAATTTTCCTGTAATCATGCCAATCACTTCAGCAAAGTAGTTATTAAATGAAACAGTATTATGATGAATTATAGGACATCTATTGAATATCTTTTCTTATCAACTACTTATAGTGCCTGATGCTGAAAAGAGGCAAACATGTGAATGCTCTTTTCCAGTAAAATATGCACACTTCTCACTGTAAATAATAGTTTGTTTAGCAAACCTTGTTTTTTTAATGAGGCCTGGAGACAGATATCTGTGTCTCATACTCTTTGCTGCTCCAGGAGAATATCTAGTTTTACCTTTTCTTTAAAGGTAGATATTAGCAAGAATGAGTCACCACTGATGACAAGGAATTTTTCTAGTTCAAATTTGCTGAAGTGATTAAATATTATTTATCTAATTAAATGCTCAAAACAGATCATTATTGAAAGGAATAAATTTAGTGGATTTGTTGAGTAGTGTTAGCTGAAATGTAACTGCACATCATTTGACTTTTTAACATTTTATTATATCTAGTAAGTCTTTCTGTGCTTAATTAAATCAACTTATTTTTTACAGCTAATTTAACATGATTTCATTTTAGTTACAGCTTTTGCATCAGATATGGAGAAAGCCAACTGTATACCCGAATTAAGCATGTGCTACTCAGGTGAGCTGCTGTACTTCTTATCTCTCTGTTTGCTGCTGATGCCTGGACTATTTTTAAGTATTTTCTTATCTTTTGCTGGAGAAAGGTTACTCATTTGTTATTTATAATTTATTTCAAATACCATAGTAAAAAAAATTATACCATATAGTCATAAAACATTTAAGAATTCTGTCATATGTAACATGCTCTGAAAATCAACTTCTTTTTTCTTGGGATAGGATTTTACCTGGTGTCTAAAAATGCCAAACAGGAATGTAAGATTAATTCTATTTATGGTTGCCCCACCAACTTAATCTGCATGCATTTGGGCAAAACTATGTGTGGACCTGATGGTGTACATAAAGCTCTCATTTTTCCCAGGGTACACGCTATCTCCAAAGTTTTTGCATGTTGTTCCAAGATTTTTGAATCTGGTTTTGTTGTTCTCCTAAAAACAATTCATTGGCTTCATCCTTTTTAAAACTTGCCTCTTCACTGAATAGTATCCCACCATGGGGGTAGGCTAGGGTGGGAGGTGAGAAATTCAGTTAACTTGCCTGTGACTGCAGTTGGCTTGAATCAATGCCACTTCTTTGACTTCAGTAGGATTATTGCCTAGACCACACTAGCACATGTGAGATCTGAGACTGAGGACATCCCTATATTGCTTAAAAAAAGGCTTTCTATGGATTTTGGTCAGCTTGCTCACTGGCTAGCTGTTCCCAATGAGTTGTTTTAAGAGACAGTGTCCCTCCAGAATCTAAATGAAGAGAGTGAAGTGCACTGAGTGAGTAGATATGAGGTTTTGATTGGTCATTGTGCTTTCCTTGACCCAGGAATTTAAAACTGCGGGCAGTTTCCTTGTTGTTTAGATTCAAAACCGATAATGCAGCTTGAAAAGCATTCTTGAGCTTTTCTGAAAAGTATTCAGGTATTTGGGAGGGAAAAATACATATTTGAATTAGACAAAGATATATTTTTGGCTACACGCATGTAATGTTACTATTCCTGCAGCGGCTACCAAAAACCATTTCTGCATATAGAGAACACCGTCTAACACTTGGGCTTAAATTCCCCAGAGTAACTGTTCACGATCACAAATTTGGCTAAAGGATTTTTTTCATTACCCTCAAACATTTCCTTTCACCTCCAACCTCTAGGCAGAGCCATCGCTTTCCCTTTAGAGCAGGAACATAAAGCCATGGGGCCATGGGGCTGGCTGTGCCTGACCCCGAGGGCCCTTCTGTCAATCACTGCCTCCCCATCCCTTGCTCTCTTTCACACCAGGCAGCTGTACCCATCGCTGTCAACCAGGTAACAACCAGCAAACAATAGAGGCCTGAATGCCTGGTCTAGACACTCTTTTAGCCACTTATTTGCTGCTCTTGGCAGCTGTTGAAGCATAAATAAGCAGTTTGTAATCAGAAAGCTGACATCATTGCAGCTCAGCTGAGAGGGGGAATTGTTGCTGTGCACTGAGCTGCTTTCCCCCTTCCCCCCCCCCCCCCCCCCCACCTCCCATCCCGGCCCCCTCCCTCCTTCATTTTGTGACAACAGATTCTGGGGTGGGGATGCAGATTTCAGCCGGGCTAAGCTGGCTTTTCTTTTTGTTTCTGGAGTACAATGACGCAGGTCGCAGAAAAAGGCAGGCATGTGGCAATGTAGTTTGCAACTACCAAAACTGAAAAAAAAAAAGAAAAAAGGGGAGGAAGGGGGAACCCGGGAACCCACGTAGAAAAAGGGAAAAAGACTTCACCTGCAAATAAATGGTCAAGTTCTTTCCTACATGTTCAGAAAATGCTGCAAGGTTCCCAAATATTTTGAATTTAAAGGGTAGTATTTTAATAGATTGACCATACTGGACCAATGGGAAGAGCATGTTCCCTGTCCTGACTGGTATTTTTACCTTTTCTTCTTTTTTAACCCCTAGAAGAAGAGAGGAGGTAAAATCAGTCTTACCAGAGCTTAGTGAACACTTTCTAACAAACTCTGTTTTGTGCCAGTGTGCCTCCGTTTCTGCTTTCAAAATGCCCAGCTATGTATCTCCCATCACTGCAAACATTTGTTGTTCGAGTACATTACATATAATTTTAACACTTTTTTTTTCTACTTTGGGGCTCGATCATAAACAAGTTCACTGGGCAAATTTGACACAATATTCGAGACTCAAGCTGGGTTCCTTGGGCAGGATTGGTGGCACGAGGCACGTGGCAGTGCGGCTGCTCCCTGACTGGGGGAAGACAGCAGCATACCCAGTGCAAATATTTGCACATGCAAATTTAGAATTCGTTTTCCACAAACACTCGCACGTATGACTTTCAAATTAGCTTTCTGCAAGCATTCTCATGCTGCTAAGAAACTCTAGTTCAAATATTCATAGAAAGTGAACATAAAAGGGCCACAGGTTTAGGTGATTTCATTT
This sequence comes from Neomorphus geoffroyi, assembly GCA_033558235.1. Lineage (NCBI taxonomy): Eukaryota > Metazoa > Chordata > Aves > Cuculiformes > Neomorphidae > Neomorphus > Neomorphus geoffroyi. The sequence goes on along the minus strand of JAUMJM010000005.1, from coordinate 32,428,535 downwards.
TTTTTTGAAGAAAACAGCCATAGAGTGAATATTGATGCCAAAGTCCTTGCAGTGTTTGTCCGGTTCTGTTGTTTTCTGGACATTCTCCTTCAATGTTGAGAACCAGTATGTGTTTGTGTGGTACCGAACAGCAATGGCACATTCTGCTGCCTCAAATATATAGTTAAAACATAAATCTTACAATCAGTGGTGCATTTTCAGCTCTTTATTAAAAGGGAAAGTAAAGCCCAGCACGCAAACTTTAAAATATACAATCCATAGCGGGTCCCAAATCTTTCCCCCATGTTTCATTTGGTTTGTTCTTGTGCTGACTATGCCAATAATGGGAAAGAGGTAAAGGGCTTTTTTTCAAGGCCTTTGGCCTCAGCTGTATATTTAATCATCTGTGTGCACTTTATGCACGCAATCAGTAAGGGAGGTGGGCTTTCCCCTTCTTGTGGAGCAGTGTGCAGGTTCAACTGACGATATGTTGAAGTTTGATCTGACTGCTTGTTGGTACACAGAGGTAGGGTGAATACCAGAAGGTCTATGGAGTTTGCTAACTATCTGAAATATCTTCAGATAGCTCTGCCTATCTCCAGTTTCAACAAGAAAGAAGACCAGTTCAACAAAAATATTGACTTTATATGTCCCAAAGGCTTTCTAATATTAGTTTGCTCTAAGTAGCTCATGATTTAGAGTACAAAGGCATTTCCAGAATGCATGTTTAACAAAATGACATAGCAGATAATTGAAATTTATTTGCAATTTTCAAACTACAATAAACACAATTCTCCTTTTCTTTCATTAATAATCGCACGGCTAATGCATAACAATCCCTCTGCAGCTTTTACAAGCAAACTTGAGCTGCTGTGTTGTAATAGCTGGAAAAGTTAATGTAGCTTGAACAAGGTTCCTAATTGTCCCTGTCTCTGTCATATTTGTCTACTTGAATGGTCCTAAATACCACAGCGATTAATTACTACAGAGCAGGTATTACAAGATGTTATCATCCTTCCCCAACTGTCTGGGTGAATGGAGAGAGGCAGTAGATTGTTGCAGTGTTTCATCTTTGCACTTCCTGTAAGGCACTTTAACCAGAAGATTTAATGTGTCAAAGTTAACTGCGTTCTCGCGCAGATATTCACATTCTAATTAAAGATTAAGAACGTAGTACATTACACTGTGATTTGTCATACATGGCTTGTTAAATAGGAAACCTACCGGGATTCCCTAACATTTTATAAACATTATTCAGGGCTTTTAATGTGGGCAAAGGAAAAGATTATTCAGCTGCTCTGCAGAGTAGAAGGCAGGTCATTTCTTCCCCCCCTCCCCCTTCCCAAGCTCCCCCCTATCTAAATAAATAAATAAGAAAACTCCAGTGGTTTCCAAACTGGAATTCTGTTGAGATCTCTTTAAACCATTTATCTTCCCGGCATGTATGTGTGCATGTGGAGAGATATATATATAAATTATATATGTCTTAATTATTTTTTGGCATTTTTCAACTTTTGCTGTCAGCTATGTAAACTGAGGTAGGAAGTCTTTGTTTGAATTAGAGTGGCAAAGGAAGGAAGAAAGATGAAACAGTTTTTCAATATGCAGAATGTGCTTTCAGCTGATTCTAGCAATGCTGAGCGGCGTACCACTTCCAGTATTAGTAGCAGAGGACTGGTTCACATTCTTTGATTGCCTGAGGAATAAATTAATGAGGTTACTGGAGACATTGAACATTTGCATATTCACGGATGCTTATTAGGTATAAAGTGAATGCCAGGTGCATTGAATTTTGGGAATACTAGCTTTGGTTTTGGTCTTCTATTTTTAAAGCAGTCACATCTTTCTTTTTCCCTAAAGTGGGAAGTTCTGTGAGAAAAAAAAACAGCATTTATAAAAAAAATAACGTGAAAAAAAATCAAATTCATTCCATACAGGCAAAGATTCGCCATAAGATATACGTCAGAATAACTACGATACAGCATGAAGCTGGGGACTATCTGAATATCTTGTTTGGAACAACAGTTAGGATGACTACAAATATAAAAACAGTTGTTCCAAGACATAAGGAGAACAAATGTTATATTTTTCACGTGCTTCTTATGGATTTCTAGCTTTAAATAGCAATAGGACAACTCATTATGAAGTTACCTTCCATAATAGCCAAAGCTGAATTTTAAAGCACTGATATTCTAGCACTTTTGTCATCTCAAGTCCCAGACTTGGCCTGCAAAGCACAGCAGACAGGATTGCAAAATTTGCTTGACTCTTTCTCCAAGTAGTATCTGCACGTGGTTGCATCGTTGTCAGTGACTTCCATCATTGCTGTGTGAAAGCACATTGTGTGAATGATTTGCACCGTATCTCATTATTCCTGGAAGTATTTATTTATATTGTTTATTTGGGATCTTTATCCCTTTTATATTCTTAAAGATTATACGGTGCTGGGTTTTTTTGTTTATTCCTTCCTATTCTCTGACTGTCCACGTGCTAGAAAGCACAGTATATTAGCACTGCTTGTTTTAGCAGAGAAATATCTGTCAATTGAAAACGTGTATTGTTTGTTCTGCCTTTTGCTTGTCTTTTACGGTGTAAGTATCAAGCGTGTACATGTGCACAGACTACTGGCTTACATGCCCTGCACACAGATAAACACAAACACACGTGCTCACACAGATGTGCACCTACAAAATTATTGGTGTCACCTAGTTCCAAGTAGCTGGTGTAGCAAAATCAAGCAGCGATAACTGTTTTCTTTGAATAATAATATGTATTTACAGCCTCCCTTCTGCCCCCTTGTTTCACAGAATACTGTGCTCAACTTCCCTTTCCTGGATGTTGCACTGTGTTGATCACTGCCCTGCCTCTGCAAATCCTATTTGAAAATCTCATTTGCAGCATAACTGACAACAAAGGCATTACATGGTGTATGCCCTGCATATTCGGCAGACTATTTCTTCCCTTTGTAAGTGATTTCTAACTTCTAATGAAAATACTGTGTGATCAGTTGATGATCTTTTTTATTTATTAATAGTCTGTAAAATTAAGTGTGTCTAATCAAAGAATGGATCCTTTCTTAAAAGTGCAAGGTGGAATGCATTAGATGATTGGTACAAAAAGCAAATGTTCTTTACTGCAGTAGGCCTTTCTTTGGGTACTCTAGGAAACAGAGACTTAAACAAAATATTAAATTGAAGAGGATTCTGAGGTGCAGTCACTGCCAGCCAGTGCAAGATGCAGAAATCCTCTTTAGGTACACATTTTCTCTGCATTTGTTTCCAAACTATAATTCTGCCCTCTGTTAAAAAAAAAAAATAAAAATATTAAAAATTATTTGATGTTTCAGTCTCTCAGGGCAGCTTCTGAATAATTACATGCAAACCGATCTATTATATATTTATTGAAAATAGTATTGTGGAGCATAAACGTGCATTTTATTCAGACATGTCACTTTTTAAAACATCCATTGTAGCTGCTTCACTAACGTCCAGGGGTTTTTGCCATACACACAGCACAGATTTTTTTGATTATGTAGATTTTTTTTTCTTCCCTATTGCAGTTTCATATGCAAAGCATGCATCAGCCACATCCATGCTATCTCCTAAAGCAGTCATTCTGAAACCCAATCTGGGGACAGTGCAGACTAAATAAAATTTCATTTTGATTTGGCCTCCCGCTGAGAATGGGACTGCTTTGTTTCAGCCGACAGAACCAGCAAGCCAGAAAGGTATGTCCTGTTTTGCATGGCTGATGGTGTGACTTGAGGATCACAATCAGGCCGTTCATGCTCTCAGGGCTCGGCATCTCATCCACATCCTGTACCGTCTTTCTCTTTTCCTTGCCATTTGCTTTCCTTCTGTGCCGCCTGCCGTCTACCTGCAGGGCAAAGCCACAGCAGACCCTCACACTATTGTTTACTTTGGCATATGTTTAATAGCTGCATGGCTGTTTCAGGGTAGGGGTTTTATTCGTGGCTTTTTTTTCCCCCTCCCCACCCCCCTGCCTTTGTTTTTTTCCTTCCCTATCCGTGTTCACTTTCCTTATTTTCTAGGTCTCGAATACACAAGTACTGACTTAACGGAAAATTATGTAAGTACTGCTTGCAATGCTTCGGAGATTTTACTAAGAGATATGTAATGCAGAATTTTATTGTACATCTGAAGAAACATTTCACAGCTTTGAAGGACTTGAGGTTTCATAGCCCTTTAGTGCTGTTTAGGCAGTAAAGCAGTCACCCATTATAGTTAGGAGAGGAAACAAAAAATAAAAAGCCACTCTTAGGAAGGGGTCTGGCTGCTTTGCCATCCTCATGTGCTTTATAGTTACAGCCGCAGTGTCTGGCCGGGGGGACATCAGTAAATATTTCCCTCTCTAAATATTAGTGCTTATCTTAAAGCCAGTTTGCATTCCAGGAGAGGCTGTAAAACATGCTCCTTGCTGCTACTGTTCCTGCTGCCCTGTCTCTTGGAGGAGGTGTTTGCAATTAGGGGGATGACCACTGCTTTAGCCTCTGGAGCAGTTTTTCGACAGGGCAGCAAGATGCCTGAAAGCCTCCTTACCACGTGAGCTTACTCCTCAAAAGTGTATTTCTCTGTCGAAGCTACATTGTCTGTTCTCTGTGAAGATTTTGAGGGGTAGAAAAATATTTTTTTCTTATGAAATAGAATTAGCATAAAATTTACCTCAGAAAAAAGGCAAATTTTAATTTTGATTACTATGTATTTGAACATGGACAATATTCTGTTTTCTTAGTGAGGTACAACACAATTATAGCCCAAAAGAAAAATTCAATCCTTCAAAAAAAATGAAAAATATGTAGCATTTTCTATAGAGCATTGACATTATATGGAAATTCATGTCTTCAAAGTGATTTACAAACCCAAAATTATTATTGTATGCAACAAACCTTTATGGTAGGTGATATTAGTAACAGTACATTGTTCAGCAAAGTCTTTTGGAACATAAATGATCAATTATGACACTTGTTTCTCAGTATAGAAAGTTTTATACCCAGCTTTTATATCTTAGTCCAACTCCTTGACTTTCATTTTATAACCAGATTCACCTTCCAATTTCTGACTTTCTGAGATGGCCAGGGGTGCAGGCCTTTGGCATAACCAGGTGGATCTTTATGTAGCAGAGTTTTCTGGCTTGAAAATTCACTTTCTTTCCATCGTTCTTAATTAAAAAAAAAACCACAAATGTGAGGATTTGGGGGTGAAGGCTCATCCAACAAAAGTTTGGAGAAAAAGAGAGGTAAAAATACAATTGCTCAGTGGCCTCCCTGTGAAGAAGAGGAAACCAATTCCCATTTCAGCTGCATGCATTAACATTGGCGAACTCCAACTGGATTTTTTTTCTGCACGTGACAGAGGGCGTGACCTAGCCCTGCATGTTTTGTTATTCAGAGGTGTTTACAAAGTGAAATGCAGTTTGAGAAGACTTTAAAGAAGCTATCTGTAGTGGTCACATTTTCTTTAGCAAATTTAAGGTTGTAAGGAAACTACAAAGGATCTATATTTTTAAGAAACAAGAACTACAGCTTTTTAAGTGGATACAGTGGGAAAGTGATCAGTTCTGTGTGGCTTTTCCTCAGCATCTCTAATCTTCCTGCTTCACCCCTCAGGTATCATTGGAATGTTTTCCCAAGTTATCAACTCTGCATTTTAATCAGAGTTAATAAAAAAGAGCTGCAACTTTACATTTACCATAATTTAATTTTAAGAGTTAAATTCAAATTTTAAGAGAAACCAAACTCTACCTATTGTGCAACAATGTATCCTAGTTCCTTTATTCCAGGACTCGCAATCCTAGCAGGCTTTTTGTGGCACAAAGCGTATTTTATATTACACCAATAGTTGCATTAAAAAAAAAATTAACTAAGGAGGTATGTATGGATCACTTGGATGCAGACAACATTTTTCGTATAAAATACTCAAGGAAATTAATAGAAGTATTGTTTTTTTATTTCCAGGGATGAAGTATTTTTTAAAAAACTGATGTTCAATACAGTAAAGGAAAATAATCATAGCTCCAGAATTCTCTTACTGTTTTGGATATATAACTGTTGTATTTAACCAGGAATTAACCCAAACTTTATTCCGGTCTCCTTAGGAGATCAAGGTTCCTTTTTTTTAGATTGGTTTATAAGAACTGTATCTTGTGGTCATATTCTGGATCAGTAAAAAGAAGCGAGTGGGTTTCAGAAGTTAGTTTTGCCTTTATCGCTCCCACTGAAAGAAAACTGTAAAAATATTAGCCCAAAGTCCAGAAACAAAGACCTCATTCTTAGATAGCTTTATAAGGCTACTCTCAGTGGACTTAGCAGTATTCCTCTTTATTTATATCTGTGTGCTTAAGAAAGGAATCAGATCCAAAATCCCAAATCTGCCACCTCTAGCACACTATAATTTCAAAAAAAACCCCTAAGATACTTTGACATGTAATATATTGACTTATGTGTTTGTTTTTTAAGGCAGAGGACTTTGTAATTCTCAGTTCTCTGACTTTTCCCTCACTTTTTGTGCTTTACCTGAATGAAGTGACATGGCTGAGATGTCACATCCATGCCCAGAATCATGGAAGAAAACAGATCATCCCAGAGAATATATGGCAAATCAGAACCTAGATTAATGCATCGAGAAGACAAGTTCCTATTTATAATTATATATATGCATATTTGTATATAAATTAGCTACATGACATTAATATACATATGCGTATGCATGTGTATATGTACACATACATTCATAAATGCATATACACGTATATATGAAGGACCCTGTCACAAGGGTCGCCGGGGCCCGCAATTCATACGTGGGCAGATGCTGTTACTGTGACCATATAGTAGAGGAGAACCTGCATAATAAGTGCATTTACTGATCTCCAGCCCTTAGGAAACTCTCAACAACTCCACAACAGATTGTCTTAGGAAATTCTCCTGGAACAAATTCACAGTTGTCTGATGTTGGTATCTGCCTAAAAAACTTGCAGAGGTCAGTAGGATCCCAGACATGAAGATCTGACCGCAGGATCAAGTCCTAAAGGTTTGGCAGTAGCTCCTTGGGCAATCCAGGACAGACTAATCAACAAACTTGTGGAAAAAAGGGGGCAGAAATCTTCCATAACACTGGACTTGGTTGGGACCCACTAGAAAAATTAATAGATAACTCAATTGTCTCAAACTCCTTGTATTGATGTTCTTACGTTATGCACCTGTTTTACCAACACCAAGAGAAAAGGTCTGAGAAACTGGTAAGAGATACTACAAAATTCCATACCAAAGGGCTAGAGACTAGGAGAAGATAGTATCAAATCACATATCAAAGGAAAGCCATAATATCCTCTCAGCAAGTATGACCATAGGAACTCATTGTGTTCACAGTCCAAAAGGAGTGAGGAGTAGAATTCCTTTAGTTTGGGATATTTTTACCCAGTCTCCTTAGAAATAAAAAAGCAAATCTCGAAGTTAGATTTTTATTTAAAAAAGAGAAGGTAAAGTGAATCACAGGCCTACTGTTCGAGTTCACTGGGGCAGCAGTATGTTATTAAAAAGAATCACTTAAACCTTCATTTAATGATGTTTCACATTTTCAGAAAGTTGCCTTTCTTGTCCACAAAAATAAAGCAGGGGATTTCTCGGCTTTAAGGAGGTATTCTCCACTACAAGGTGGTGTTCCTCCTATAATTCTTGTTGTAACTGAAAATCTAATAAAACAGTCTAAGTAGCTCATCAAACGTCTGAGTGTGAACAGAAAACCAGCTTTAGACCAAAGCTAAGGAAGCAGGCCTAACAAGCAAGCTTTAATTTTTGGAGGAGTGGAGGCAGAATCAAAGATCTCAGCACAGCAGCTACTTGGAAATCTACTGTTTCCTGAGTGGGAAGAGGAGAAGTAGGTTTGTAAATGGTAAAAAAAAAAAAAAAAAGTGAACAGAAAATCATGTTATTTGTAACAAATACACACCAGCAGAAAATCTACTTTTGGGATTACTTTATCAGAGCAAAGATACACCTATGGAGACAACTTTTTAGAAGAATAGATACAGAAACGTTCAAAGAACAGAAGAATTTCAGAGTCTTGATAATCCAGCTCTTGTAAGATTTTCTCAAAACAAAATTTACGTTGACCTTCCATGTATCAGGGCATATAAATGTGTTAAGATTTTGTTGATTACATGGAAAAAATAGACAATGGGTATTAGTTAACTATTTACCAGTCTTTTCTTATCAAAGATTGAAAAAATATTTTTTCTATAAAATATGGGATGGACGAAAGAAATTACTAGTGAATGTCTAATGAATATTATAGAGCACAGAAACAGACTACAAATTAATAAAAACATCCTCTCCTTCATTAACTGTTCCTTACCCTGTGGGGGTGGAGAAGGTTAGGTTGTAGTAGCATTATGTCCTCACAATAAAAAAACATTTAGTCTCCTAGCATCTACTGCAATTGGTTATTCATTATATATAATTTTCTTTATTTTTGAAACCATTTCCCTCTACCAGCTGCCTGACAAATGCAAGCATGAAACATTCTGAAAATAAACTTTTGGAATAATTTGCATTCAATGGGAAAATTCCACTAATAAAATAGTATTCATTGAATTTTTCTAGTGATGGACAAATCTCAGAACATTCAGAGGACTGTTCCAGTAAATCATAAAAATATCAGTGTTTGTCTAGAGTGTTTTGAAAAAAACCATCTCTACTACCACTGTACCCAGGAACCTCCAAATAATCACGTTTTTTGTTGTTCTTTAATGAGACTTAGCTTTACTTCTGTGCCTTTTTGAGGTTCATTTACTTTACCAGACAGAGCAATGTCTCCCCATGGCTGACAGACTACATTTCAGAGAAAATTAATACATTCTCCAATCCATATTTCTTTCAGGAGTAACCTACAAAATCTTGATGCAGAGAGCAGACACAGGAAGTACTAGGAAACGTTTGCTTCCATAGTTTAGTTTAGTTTTGGGTTGGGTTTTTTTTCTATCTCTCTACTCTGAATTATGATTTTCTTACATACATGTATTGCTCCTTGCTCTAGTAAGATAAAAAGACATTCCTGAACCTTATACTTGGAAAAAGAGACTTGCTACTGTGAGAAGATTTACAGTATCATCTCAATCTCTTCTTATTTTCACATGGGAAATCCACAGTAAATCAAAGTAAGGGACTTTAAAAGGATAAGAAAAAAAAGGGGGAAGAAATGGCTAAATAAGATCCACCAGTATCTCAATTCTGTTGGCCATACTGCAAATTATTAACAGATTTTCCTCTAATGGAAATGAACACTTGAAGCTACTTTTTAGTAGGCTGGTGGCAAGAAGGGAAAACAGGATCTAATTTTTGTGATTCCACTCTCTCTCTTATCTTTTTTTTTTTTTTAAGAGATTCAGTTAAGATCCCAATTTGCGCTTTAGGGAGGTAAGATGAAAAGACTAAAAGCTGCCTCAATAGGATCAGCTAAAAGAGCAAAATAGATCTGGGTGTTATCAGGTTAACAATGATAACTCACCTTAAGGTCCCTAAAAATAGAAGTGAAAGGAGCACATCAGTACTGAAGAGCAAGGGGGCCAGAACAAAATTCTGAAGATCCCCATAATTAACAGGTAGAGGGTCAGATGAACACTTATTAAAATGCAACAAAGCACAACGGGGTTTCTCAAAGAAGGAGTTTCTCTTAACCATGAATTTCTTGATTTTGTCAGTTACAGCCAGGCCTGCCATGTTAATTTAATAAGTACTTTTCTCTACCTATTACCTTTGAGAATTTGGGGGGAACATTTATTGGAAGAGTTAAAAGGTCCATTTAGAGACAATTCAGGAAAAAGGCCTCCTTAGAAAGTATAGGAAGAATGGCATTACAGTGATATTTTAAGATGTATTTGTATCTAATATTTGAATGCTGTTAGAAGAATGCATCAATTTCCCCTCTAATTTCAAAGGCAATAGTAAGCCTTCATTAAGAAACAGCCTTCTTCTAGCGCAATATTCCTACCTTACCCTTATGTTGTTAAATACTATATATTGTCAACTCCTCTTTTTGCAGCATCAATACGACACTCTCGAGCTGCCTCTGTCAGATGATTCTGATGAGGATCAATATTTTGCTTCACAATTTATCCACACCAGCTCTCACCCCACCCTGATCCAAAACCAGTTGTCCAGGCAGCAAATGTAGATAATCTGTCTCGAGAAAAGGATTTTAAAGCTTTTTTGGCCATAAATATCACTTGTTAGCACAAAAGTCTCTATTTCAAACCATAGACTCCATCTAATTCCACCTGATTTTAACATCATTCTAATTTGGCTGATGTGTTTTATTTTGGGATTAAAATGTGTTCTCCGAATTGGTGGATTAAAGATAACTGAAAAGCAGGGAGAGTTGTAGAGGCCTCTGACACATGTGGGGGATCTGGAGAGATCATAACAAAGGCAGGGCAGGAGGAAGATGAATATTTCCTCAGCTTCAACAGCAGAGGGAAAGCTGTACCCCATTTCCTAATACTCAGATGTGGTTTACACTATATATTAAATATGATGTTTATTGAAAGGTTTTTTTGATGAAATATAACGCAGACTACATTGTTACATCAGGATTTACAGATATTTTCTCATATCTTAATATGTAGGCAAGAGAACATTATGAGCAGCTGATCTGGCTGAAGTCCTCAAGTATATTGTTTTACGATAGTGTAACTTTGTTAGTGTAATTAAGTCCAGCAATACTTTTTTCCCCAGGTGTAATTTGAAGTGCAGTGATGTTTAGCTTCTCATATGTGGGAGGGATTTTTTGGCTTCTATTTTTCTTTTGTAAGTAAGATTATGGCATCTTGGATTTTGTAATTTCTTCATAAATTATTTTAAGTTTTCTTTGCATATGTGCATACCCACACACATATATTTACCACTTGGAGGACAAGTTGGATAAAGCAGAAGTGTAATATCACACCTCCCCTCTCCCAAATGAAGGACTGGCCGTCAGTGAGTACCCAAAGTTCTATGTACTCCCTGGAACACAAAGAACAAAATTCTTTACAGGCAGCCATCAATAATGTGGCCCCAATTTCTCATTGCTGGATGACTCTTAGATCTCCTGCAGTCATGGCTTAAGTAAGCAGCAGTGTTGTAGTGCACCAACAAACAGAATCCCAGCCTTCCAAAATCTTGCCCTCCCAAATTGTTATGCTAAAAGTAGTTCAGTTCAACCCTTGCACCCAAACATGCAACCACAGCCCATAATGAACACAGTATGGGGTTTTCTAGTGGGAAAAGCTTGGGCTGTAGGTTGTTTAAAACTGCCTGCCGTTGCTTCAGTGGAGGAGGAAGTGAATTAAGAGAACAGGAGGAAATGAGAGAAACAGTCACGAGAAGGATCCCAAGACAAAGCAGAGACAAAAGAATTACAATAGAATTGATTATGTGGGTAAAAAAGAAAACTGGCAAAGGGAAACTTTTTTGCTTCAGTTTCTCATATGATCAAGGAGACAGAATTTTGTGCAGTTTTTCTAGCAGAGTTGCACCAAAGGTTATACTGCATTCGTACCAGCCACTGCCCAAAGGCGGCAGTTCTACTACACCACAATTTGAGGATCCACTTGAACAAAAGGCATAAAAATATGAACATCTGTCTGAATTTGACCTGTTCTCTGTATTGCTCCTGCCTTTTCTTCTTCTCATCCTTCTCCTTCTCTCTACGAGCACTTCTCACGTCCCAGTTTAAGGTCATTTAAGAAGGGTGCAATAAGGAAGCAAGATGAAGGAGACAAGTCCTTGTTGTAGTTCTTCCAAGAGCACAGGCATGACTACAGCCTGAATCCCATTAAATCAAGAGTCATTATGTCATGTGGAAGACTGGCTCTTGCATCTGTTTCCAAAAACATGCCAGAAAGATGTTCTTCACATGGAGTGGTTTTTGAATTTAGTGCTGCAAGAAATGCACCTTCCAGAGTCAAGATTCTGGAAAGGATGCAACGCTATTGCAGGGCAATCTTAAGGTCATTGTAACAATGGTGACCCTATTTTCCTGAGCAGGAATGCAGATTTCGTCCATTGTCTTCACAGTCCTCCTTGACTCTCCATTTGTATTCGATCTTTAAGTGGGACAACAAGAACAACCCCTACAGCACTTCTTTTCAACAGATCACTCATTCTCTCTTTACCCTCTGTGGGTCCTCACCAGTCTCTCACCTCTAGATATATTTACACATGTGGGTTTTCACTGATACTACCCAAATTTCTTGCCTACTCCTTTATTTTTTTCTGCAGTGCCCAACTGTCTTTCCTAGTCATAATCTGTAGAAAACCATTATGTACTTGTAAAAAGACTGATATAACCTCTTTTTCTGCTCCAAGCAGAACTCATCAACATCAATCATTTGCTCAGTATTTCCAGGCACTCACTATTCACTTAGAGCAATGAGCCACCGTCCAGGAATCCTAGATAAACAGCCCCTCTCAATGCACAGGCTACCTATACACTACACAAGATGTAGATCCGGTTATCCTAGACCCACTGGTTGCATCATAAATGGACCTCATACACTCAAAGCCATGGTAGCCTGGCTTCTCTGATCCCTCAGGCAAAACACAACTTTCCTGCAAGGAGCAGGTAAATTTTAACCCAAAGTGTTCCTCTAGCCAAGGTTTATTCATTGCAAGAGAGAAATTAAAAACCATGAGCCATGCCATGTGGCAGGTGGCAGGCACTGAACCTAAGTGGAAACCCTGGCTGAGTTCAGGTATTTCATAAGCCACACTTTCCCTGCACAGTCCCTCCTCTTAGCCCTTTTCCAGCCCTGTAGGGTCTACTACAAAGCACAGTTTGTCTTTCAGGCTAGAGAAAATCTTGCTTGTGGACTCTAAATAACTGTTCTGTCATAGCAATTTTCCTTAGAATCATAGAATGTTTTGAGTTGAAAGTGACCTTAAAGATCACGTAGTTTCAACCCCTCTGCCATGGGCAGGGACTCCTTCCACTGAATCAGGTTGCTCAGGGTCTCATTCAACCTGGCCTTGAACACCTCCAGCGATGGGGCACCCATTACTTCTCTGGGCAATCTGTGCCAGTGCCTCATAACCCTCACAGTACAAAATTCATTCCTAATATATAGTTCAAATCTACTCTATTTCATCTTAAAACCATTATCCCTGCAGTCCCTGATAAAAAGCCCCTTCCCTGCTTTCCTGTAGGTCCCATGTACCTACTGGAAGGCTCCTATAAGGTGTCCCCCTAGCCCTCTCTTCTCTAGGCTGAACAAGCCAAACTTTCTTAGCCTGTCTTCATATGGGAGGTGCTCCAGCCCTCTGATCATCTTCATGGCCTTCCTCTGGACTCGCTCTAGCAGATCCATGTCCTTCCTGTGATGAGGACTCCAGAACTGAATGCAGTGCTCCAGGTGAGGTCTCATGAAAGCAGACAGGAGAAAAACCTGCATCAGCCTGCTGGTCACACTTATTTTGATGTGGCCAGGGATACAGTTAGCTTTCTGGGCTGCGAGTGAACATTACCGGCTCACATTGTGCTTCTCATCCATCAGTACTCCCAAGAGCTTCTCTTCAGGGCTACTCTGAATCCGGTCTCCACCCAACCTGTATTTGTGCTTGAGATTTCCCTGATGCAGGTGCAGGACCTTGTACTTGGCCTTCTTGAACTTCATGAGGTTTCCACAGGCCCACCGCTCGAGCCTGTCAAGATCCTTCCCTCCAGTGCATCAGCCACACCACACAGCTTGGTTTTTTTGGCAAACTTGCTGAGGGTGTACTCAATCCCACTGTCCATATCTCCAACAAAGATGTTAAACAACAACAGTCCCAACACTAACCGCTGTGGCATGTCCCTTGTCACTAGTCTCCACTTGGACACTGAGCTGTTGACCACAACTCTTTGTGTGCAGCTATCCAGCCAATTCCTGATCGACCGAGTGGTCCATCCATCAAATGTCTTCCCAATTTAGAGACAAGAATATCGTGCGAGACAGTGTTGAGTGTTTTGCACAAGTCCAGGTAGGTGATGTCAGTTACTCTTCCCTTATCTACCAGCACTGTAGTCCTGTCATAGAAGGCCACCAAATTCATCAGGCATGATTTGCCCTTACTGAAGCCATGTTGGCTTCCACCAATCACGTCCTTATTTCCCACGTGCCTCACCAGAGTTTCCAGGAGGATCTGCTTCATGATCTTGCCTGGCACAGAGGTGCGCCTGACTGACTGGTAGTTCCCCGGGGCTTCCTTTTTGTCTCTCTTAGAAATGGGAGTTATAGTTCCCCTTTTCCAATCAGTGGGAACTTCACCAAACTGCCATGACTTCTCAAATACGAAGGATGGTGGCTTAGCAACTTCATCCGCCAGCTCCATTAGGACCCCCGACTGTGTCTCATCAGGAATTGTGCATCTTCTGGTTTCTTAGATGGTCTCACACCTGATCTTGTAGAGTGGGTGGTTCTTCATTCTCCCAGTCCCTTCCTTTGCCTTCTGCAACTTGGGTGGTGTGGCTTAAGCCTTTCCTGGTGAAGACTGAGGCAAAAAAGGTTGTGAGTACCTCAACCTTCTCCTTATCCTGGGTAATCAGGCCTCCTGTTTCCTTCCAGAGAGGGCCCGCATTCTCACTAGTCTTACTTTTATCACCGACATACCTATAGCAGACCATCATTTTTACAGACTCACTGTTGCCATGCCAGTGTTGACACCTTGTGTCCTTACAGCCCCTGGAAACCACCTACTTGTCCAGCCTCAGGAAGAATGCTTTTCCGTACAGAAAATCACAACAGAACCACCTCCTCTGAAGTTTCATGGTCCTTCCTGTTCTCCTGGAGAACAAGTTTACCAGCATATCAACCCTCCTACCATCTGTTCAGTCTGCGGAAAGCTACTTGTAAGTGAAAGGCGAACAATCCTGGGAAAGTCATCCTACAGGCCTGGCTACTGCACAGAAGAAAATTTCCAGGGAGAATTCATTTCCTGGTCCTCTTCCTGTTGGTAGAATAGGATTCCTTAAGCAATAGGTTATCTCCTTCCCACACTGAAATGCAGGTTAATATTTTTGGAAAATCCATTAAGTTTACTTTTAATTAATGGCTTCCACACATTAAGCAGCCGGTCCTTGTAGCTTTGTAGCAAACAAACCACTTCTCACTGTTTGCACAAACTAGACAGTAAAACCTAGAATCACAGGAAACAGGACTTTCTTCATTGGTTAGTCCATGTAAACAGCAGGACCTTGAACATGCCTGAAAGAGATCTGCACGACTTGTTCTTGAGATCTCCCGACAGTGGAGATCCTACAGTCTCCCTAGGTGAGGTAAGTGTTCTTCTCCAGTGCTTAGCTTTTCTTATAATTAGAATTTTTTTTTAATGTCTAACCCAAATCCCTCTTGCTGTGATTCAAGGCTATTACTTCTTGTCCTATACACATTGGGCTTGTCATACAGATTATTCTCTTTCTCTTACATATCTCTCAGCTGCTATCATTTCTCTCTTAGACATCTTTACTTTTAGATAGAACGACTACTGTCTCTTCATCCTTCATTCATAGGTCTTATTGTCTGATCTTTTTCATTCTCTTTTGGCTTCTGCTTTCCAAATTATCCACTTTTAGTTTTAAGAACAGTGGTCAAAAAGTGGACACAGTACATCACTGGAAGAACCACTGGTACCAAGCAGAACTCAGATTGTATGATTGTTCTTTCTTCCTTAAGAAAAGGATGTTTTATTTGGTTTAATCCACAGTTTATCAGCTCTTCTGGCTGTAATGTTTTTCTGTGTAATAGGAGTTAGATCTTTTAATACACTTTTTAGGCAGCTAATGAATGGTTTTTTAGCTTTTCTAACATTTTAAATGCTCTCCAAGAATTTTGTCATTGTTAGTATTTGTAGTATAATTGTAAGGCAAAGAAATATTATTGTAACCCTTTTTCCAATTAAGAGGACTGCAAAATGTGCTCTGTAAAGGCATATTTTGTCTTGAGCTTTGTGAAGAGAAAAAGTGTTATTGGATTCTTCTGCACAGGATTCTGCAGTGTATTTGAAATCTCCTTCCACAAAGCATGATTATTCAATGAGTGTGTTCATAGTGCACGTTTCCAAGCCAAGTCTCTCTTCTTAAGGGCTCTCAAAGGTGCTTAACTGTAAGCTCATATGATTAATATTTTGTTCATTTCTGCATTTTCCATTTAAGCACCTAAGTTTTGGTCTTACGTGTGCTCCAGAGCACTTTGCCAAATTCTTTTATCCCTCCTGGGAGAGTTGGTCAAGGAGAAAGGGAGGATGGCAGCTGGAGGAGATAGGGCCAGAAAAGAACCTATGGGAGAGGTTTCAAGTGACAAGAGATACTGTTTCTCTGAGTAGAGATGAAGTAGAAGCATTTGTCTCTACCCCCAACTCCTACCCAGAGCATGTGTGCTTTCGAATTTTCTTAATTTACGGTGTTCCTTCAAAGTCAGCAAACACCTGAAACGCACTTAAATATGTAACTTACTTCTCCCTTGTGACTAATACCCCCCAAAAGATGACAATCTACTATTGCTACTAGGTTTTCAATAGCTCAAGTGGCAGAGATCTTCATTGTGGAGCAGAGGTTTTCTGCTTCTAAAGTACAAATCAAAATGGTTCTGAGTAACCTCATTTGTGCCATGGCTGTTTTTCTTATTCTTTGTATTTTGATTGTAGTTTAGTCGTCTTGTTTCTATGCATTATATGCATAGACATGCACTATAAAAGGTGGTGTGACATCAATTTTCGGAACTGCTAGGGTATTTTTACACGTGATGCAATCTGGTACTCTAGTGCTAGGTTCTCATGTGAAATAAATTGATATCACAGTGAATCATAATGCAGAACAACAGGTGCACCAAAATGTTTTAAATGGTTTCTATTATTTTTTTTAAAAAGTCAAGTCATAATCAAGAACAATGGCAGCCATTAAATTATTTCTGCAGATTTTTGCAGGCAGAGCAGCTGGAAAGAGAGGATCAGGGAGAGGACATATTTAGCTATTTGCAAGGGAGATGCAAATGTAGTTATGCAGTATAAACCACATATTATACTTTTTGTCTTTTATGTGTTGTGATAAAAGTAGTTTTCTTACCAGTATAACATGTTTCATTAATACAACGTTTAAATAATTAAATACATCAACTCTGGAGGCGATGGCTAAGATAAAAGTTTGTAGGCAATCCATTATTGTGATCAGACAGTACTTCTTAAAACCCATGGAGATGCAATTTAGTAATTTAACTTCTGAAGTCAGTTGTTTAATAAACTATTACATTTTAATATAGTTTTGTTCTTGTCAAAGGGAATGTTTCATTTCCCCTCTGTCGATTGTTCCAGCTGAAGTTATTAGTGGTTCCAGGGTTGAGGGAGTGCTGGATTCCCATTTGAATATCATTACCATGCTGTTCCCACTCTCTAGATGTTGCCACTGTAACATTACACATGTGATCTTTGCTGGTTATAATTATTTTGTAGGGATAGTAGATGCCACCATTTGAATCTCCGATATTGATGTATTTCATTAGGTTTTATTCTGTTGGCAGAAAGTAGGATAGTGGTTAAGTGGGATATCTAATTAGTTGTACTAGGACTAAATTAATATTAGTACACTCTAATAATGAATGTACGAGAAAGAAACCTGGCAAAACTGTTAAACAGAGGGAATATAATAGCAGACAAACTAAACATTACCTCTGCTACTGTGCAAGTTTGTTATATTTTAAAAATATTTTTTGCTGAAGTTTCAATATGATCTTCTTGCTTATTTTTCTTTATTAAAAAAAGATTTTATAAGAAACATATTCTTAAAAAAACAAAAGGCTGTGTTTCTCTCTATTTGTCTTTCCCCTCATATGAAGATTTTAGTTATGTAATGTTGGGGTGTAGGTTTAATGTGGTCTATTCAGCTCCTTTTTTTTGCAAGTTGCTGACAGCTGCTAAAAAGGCTCGGTAATCAGTTAAATCATTCCCCTTATGCTCTTCCGTTACTGGTAGCGATCAAGTGTGGTGGACATTTCCATGCTACTTCTTCACAGAAATGCTGAGGGAGCAAAGACCGGGATGGCAGCACCCACTGTGCCTTGAGCTGGTCATTGCAACTCACCTGCTGTGGATGCTGTCTCAGCGCAGTGTGACAGGTCCATGAAGATTAGGAAGTGAGGGCCTTTCCACAAGCATTAGTTTCTCACTTGCCTTGGTGACATGTGGGATTATTCATGGCTGAGTCCTCTACCACAGCACTTACGGTTACTGAGATAAAAAGCACACACCAGAGTCCCCACTGCCTCTCCAGCTACAGAGATGGAAATTGGCATTATTTGAAATTCAAGGAGTTTTTACTGTACACAGGAATAATCCAAATGTGGAACAGGATTTGTTATTAACTGTAAATCCCCTTTCCCCTAAGAAAACTAGAGTAAATGCAGGAAATAAGCTCCCACTTATATACCATAGAGACAATGCTTCATTGTCACTTATTTTAAAGTCACAAGTGAAAAGTAAAAGGAAAATGGGAGCAAATATCAAGGTGTTAGTGGCTGTGATCCTTCCACAGTGCAGTCAATAATAATTTTTGTAGCTTACTTGCAACCAATGAGAGAAAGCTTACATATAGCTTACATATACATAATATTTGATGGTTTATTCTCTAGAGCACATTTTATTCTGCACCCAAACCAAGGAGAGGGCAAACATCTTCTCTTTTTTCACAATTAGTTCTGCATATTTCATATTTTTTTACTCTTTACATTACAGCATTTAAGAAACTTCTAATTATTTCTTTAAACCTCACAAAAAAAGGAACTGTATTAAAACAATTCCACATATGCATTTCCAGAAAGCCTGAATCTTATTGTTACTAGGTACTTAAGAGGCACATAAAATTTAATAAAAAAAGCTGCAAATGAAACTTCTTTATACATGCTATGGAAATTTTGCTCAGTCCAACTATACTTCATCATTGTCAAGTTTACCCTCATAGAGGACCATTCCCCAGAATATTATTATTCTCCCACTGTTGTATGCAAACCCCCAGAAAACACTAATTTTCCTTCCATGCATTTATTTCTTCTCTTGAAATTATATTTAGGACAACCTGTGCCATAATCCGTGGCTAAAGCCAGCCTGGCTGTCTCTGTATCCCTGCACAGTACCCCTTGCAGACACATCACGTGTTACCGAACTCCCACGGCACTTCAGCATTCTTTAAATGTGGTCCTCAGCATTATCCACTGCACTTTTCTTTCATTTCTGTTCAAATTATTTTCAATTTTCATTGACAGTCTTCGAGTTTCAAGCTTACAGGAGGCAGAAGCCAGAATGCATGTGCTGTAAAATTTGGGTTTCAGACAAAGTGACAGTTTTTCTGTAAGAATTTGCAGTAGTTACTGATCATTACCCACTCCACGTGGATATTATTTTCTCCCTCTCTTTCTTGGTCACTATCACTCAAACTATTTGACCCAGATAGACATTTCTTTCCAACCTCTAAATTGCATGCACTGGAATCATACTGAGTAAATCACACTGAACCTTTGTGTCCTAGGAATATTTGTCAATACCATTGTTGTCTTCTATGGCATAGATTTCTTTTTCTTATTGTTCCTATGACTCTGCAGAAGAGATTTGCGTGCAACCTGTTGCATGCTGCAAAGAGAACAAACCTAAACTGATTTAAAGTTCTGTACTAGGATTTATTTGCCTATCATGCCCTACAAGCTCTACAAATGGAGATAGGAGAACGTAGGTGTAAGCAAAGGTAATTTGCTATCAATATGCTAGTCTAATTGTAAATGGCTACCAAACTAGATCTCCCTTTTTTCAAATTCCCTTTGGATATATACACATAAAGCTTTGCCAGCTACTGTACTTTGTATGTGTAACGCTGGAGGTATTTGGTCTGTATGCAAAAATAAAATCTTCCTTGTTTTTCACAAAATGGAGAAATAAGAAGCACTGGTGTTCTTGATACCTATGCATCACTTTTAGCATTATGGTAGCCTAGACACTGGCATAATAGAGGCATCAGATAAAATAATAATACTCAAATGATGTTTGCAAAGTTGAACTCGTAAATGTCAAAGGTGATTTGAAGTGGACAAGAGTGAGTCTTAACAAATCAACTAGGGGCTGCTGGCAATTGTTTCTGTTCTCGGTTCTTATTGAAACTAATATTGGACAAATTGAAAGAGTGATTGCCTTAGAGCCTTCGCAATGTCTTCACCAATCTGTTGCCCATTTCCATAAAAAATGGGAGTGAAAATGGCAGCTGACTTCTTTTGACCTCTCTCAATTTCACTGTGGCTCCTGTCGGTGGCTCGAAAAAGCAGTTTTTCAGGCAGACCATTATCTGCCATTGCAAGTTAGCTTGCAGAGAAATTGAAAAATATCAGTCAAATAATCTATTTAAGCCTGGTCTTTCTGTATATGTTATGGTCTGAATAGTAGCAAACCAGCAGAAAAATAAAAGCCTCGACTTGAAAGTGGGTTAAGATAGTTTCTTTACCAGACATTTTCTTTTTTTTATGACAAATTATTTTTCTGTCCCTCTGTCCTCATTATTTGACTGTCAGTGCTATAGTAAGATAAGAAGCTACCAGGAGTGCCTGCAACCTAGTCCTCCTTATCTTCCTGACTTATTGGTTTCTACCCTTCTGGAGTCACAGACCAGGAGCTGTTTTGCTCCACTTCTCTTGCAAACTCACCCGTTTTCCATCAAGTACCTTTCCTTAGATTGACCAAAGCGTCACCACTTTGATTCCACAAACTACATGCAGAAACCCCTCCTTCTTCTAAGATTTATTTTCATGGACTTTTACTTCTTAGAAACTTAGAGTCCCACTAAAGTTTCTCTTCTCTACAAAGGCCAAGACCTGTCTTGCACGGGTATCAGAGGCGTCCTGATGCTTAGTTTTCCCCAACTTCCTTTGTAACCAATGACAAAGATCTTTATTTCCCTTGAAAATAGATCGAGCTACCTGGTATGGATTTACTCTCAGGAGCTGTAATTGTCTTCTAGAGGGAGTTTGCAGAACTGCTCTCCTAACGTTCTTTCGTCTTTCAAATGCTTAAAATTAGAGAACTGGAGGTTCCATGACCTTGGATAACCCTTAAAATGAACGCCTCAGGACCCTAGTCCACCCTGTGAATCACTCAGCCTAACAGTGCTGGGATTACCCAGCAAACACCTGACTACATCAAGGGAACAGTTTAGACCCCATTTCTACCTCAGCTGGCTTCCGTTAAGCTGATTTCTTTCTGCCTCAACCCCATGTTGCTAGAAGGTATCAAGACCACTACAATCTCTCTTCCTGCCGACATCTTCCACTATAAAATTCCCTTATCCTTTCCCAAATTAACTGTGGGTTTCAGGGGTTCTCTCACAACTCCTTCTAGCTACTACTTTGCTTGCATTTCTAGTCCTAGCTTTCCTTCACTGCTGCTCGGTCACCAGCCTATTCTTACCTTAGGGAAACTGCTATCTTTCACTCTCCTTTTTCACAGAAGCTAGGCAGTTTATAGAGATAATCATGATTTCTTCTGGGAAAGGAATTAAACCTTTTTTTGACTCACCTTGGCAGTCACAGAGGACTCTTCTTGACTTAGTTTCATGGCTCGAAGTGCCCAGGTGTCCTTTCTTAACATTTCATTGTCTTCTGAAAGTATATTTTTTTTTGCTGTGAGATGTAAAAAAGACATATTATTTGTCTTTGGAATAAGTTAACTAAAGCATTTGCTGAAATTTCAAGGTTAGTCTGCTGTTACTGAAAATAAAATCTCTTTTGTAGCGAATTCTGGGTTATTTAACGTAACGTGATTGCTATATCAGAAACAGATTCTTTAAAAAAACAGATGCACAGTTTTTCAGCCACAAGAAAAAAATCCCTTGTTTCCTTTTGTATGAATGGAAAGAAACAATTCAGACTTCAGAGGCTTCTTCTCGCTTTTCACTTTCTGCCATTGTGAAGAACCGCGGTGTTTAATTAAGGACAGAATTACCAGGTATACTCAAACAAAGACTATCAGAGTCATTTGGTTTCTATCAGCAATCAAAAGGTAGCACTAGGGAAGGAACTATGCAAACGCTAGAGACACTGAAGTAGCAAAACCGGTGATAGTTGCATCTGCCATTATGAGACCTATTGGAGAGAAGCTGTTGACCGACCATGTTATAAAGTTATAATACCGCAGCAGCAGCTCAAGCTTTCTGCAGAGCTATCCTAGTTTCCAATGGAGTTAATACATAGTTGCCATGTTCCTGCAAAATACTATTCTATAATCGACAACTCATTAGGTGATGTACAGCAACTAGGTCAGACCATTCCTTTGATTTCTGACTTCAGAAAATTTGATTTTTCACGCTGGTGCAAAGTTTAAAGGTTGCTGTGGTTGCTAGGATCACAATTTGACCTGTATTTGGGCAGTTTTTCACTACTGTGTGACTTGTCTCCAACTGATTGTTTTCAGTTTATTCCTTTGATTTTTATTTTGGTTTGTTGGGCTTTAGCACTGCAAGGCTATCCAACTACTGAGGGATAATATGACCAGATTAAGTGCAGGTTCCAGCTAATAGTATTCTCCCTTGCAATGCTTCAGTGTTGTGAACCTACAGAGCTTGCAGACCGAATATCATTATTTCACTCACAGACACCCATCTACTCCCATGAGGCTGCTATATTAACCTCCTACTTTTCTGTCTGTCCTTTGTAAAACTCAGATTGTTTTTCTCTACACTTCCCACCTTGATGCAAAGAATGACCCAGTTCTGATCAGAGGTTCTCAGCTGTCAGAATCTAACTGTGGCACTGCAGTCTCATAAAGAGGTGTCTGAACCTAAACTTGACCATGTTTTTTATTACAATTTTATTACAATTACAACTATTACTTCACTGTATGATGTAATGCATACATATTTCTTTTTTTTTTGATTCAAAAGAATGAAGAAAACAAAATACATTTTTTTTTCTGAATTTGTCAATCCTTCACCTTGTGCAGGATTTAAATATCAGACTACTAGGTATATGCAGATCACCTATAAAGACCTCCCTTGATATTTAAGGTAAGAATCAGGATTCAGCCTGGTCTCTTTACTTTCACTGAGGCCAAGCTTTTCATCTTGATGTGCAGTTTTCCCTCAAAGGATTTTTCTGCATTGACAGAGGAAGACACAAGATTTTTGTATATATGCGTAACAGCGAGGATAAAACAGGACTCTGTTAGCTACTGCAGGCAGCTGGGCTGACCAATTTGCTCACCCTCCAGGACAGTTGCTTTCTGTGTCTTTGCAGGTGCTGGGGAGTTAAAAATAGCATGGTTCACCTCTTGGACAAACATGGCATTAGATTTCAAAATCCTCATCCTTAGGAAGAAACCAGAATAAAAGGGCATTGTGGCAAACAGCAGTATGGGAGGTAGGGCTCAGAGTGGTTGGAAAGTAAGCTATTCCTGCAAAAGTATTAAGCGTGACCTACTGTTGTTCTGTCACCATTTCCAGTGCTGCGGTCCAGCAGGTTTGCAGTCTCCAGGATCATAAATCCACACACACAGACAGGTTTCCTCCACCCCAGCAGTTCTTTTTTCTATAAAAGTACCGGTTTTGCACTGCTCCTCCATTGATCCAAGGGCAGCAGCTGGTGCTGAGTGGTAACAAATTGTGACAGTGCCCTGGCCAGCACACAACTCACTCACAAGCTTGTGAAAGGGTGAGCAGGCAGTGTCCAGCCCGCCCCACTTACGGGCACCAAAACTGGAGACCATTCATGGCGCAACGCAGGCCTCCCCTCCTGCCTGTTTGCAGGAGTCACGGTTTGCCTCAGACACAGCTTTGATTACTTTATTCTGCAGTACTTTGTGGGCGACAGGCTCTTTTCCAAAATGCCTTTCTCACGCAGACATCTCGCCTTTCCAGGCATGCCACCCTTCTTTTTTCTATTCTCAGAACATTCTTTTTCGGGGGTTCAGTGGCAGTGCAGCAATCCCCTGAATGTGACCTTTATGTAAGACTAGAAAAGAGTAAAAATTACTTATTTTTCCTGTGTTCTTTACAGTGCCTTTGTGATTTATAAAGAAACAACAGCCACTGAGCTTTCTTACTTTTATCTTTGTTTTATTTTTAACTTCAGTAGTATCAAATCTTGATACCCTTCCCCCTTTTTCATGAAGACTTTCTTGGGAACTTTGCAACTGCAGCATTCAGAGCTCTTTCTCAAAAGGCTGACTGAGCCTTTTTCTCATGTGTTTGTCAGGAATTTAAGTCCTGTAAGTACTTTTAGGGGAAAAAACCCTACTTTTACAGAGTATTTTTTAGATGTCCCATCCTCCTGTCATTAAACATCTTCCCATCTTTTGTCCCTTTTGATGTCATAAACCTACCAGTTCTCTAGACTCCTGAGGACATACTTAGGGAAAACATGGAAATAAACGCCTGAAAAACAAACAGATATGAAGGACAGAATTGAATTTTGATGGTTTATTTATATGTTTAAAAAAAGAGTCAGCAAATAAGTAGTTTATATTTATATAAATTTCACTGTTAAGTTCCAGCTCGCCTGTATCCCACTCTTTGCAAACAGGAATGAAGAGGCAGTTTTAGTATTCTGGTTAGTAACACAGACTGATTATCAGAATTCCAGGGCTTTTTTCTACATCATATTCTGTTGTGGTTTGGGTTTTTTTCTGTACTTACACATGTGTATCTGGCATAATATCAAATGCTATGTAAAATTCCGTAGATCTGAATTACATTTTCAACTTGCCAGTTGTGTCAATTTTAGATATGACGTTTTTCCCCCTGCAAAGTCTTACTTTTAAAATATGGATATAAAATAGCAATTAGAGTACTGTGTCAATCAGTGTCCACTATTTCAACCTGCTACTTTCACTCAGAGCAGCTTATACATTATACTCTATTCATGCTGTGGAACTACTATGCCCTAGAATGAATACAAACTAGGGATAAAAAGCTTTTTGTTTCAAGGCTCCACCAATGTGGAATCAGTTACCAGTTGATTTAAGAACAATTGGGAGCTTTTCCTGTTTTAAGATGGAACTGAAACAATACTTCGTGATGACTAGAAGTCGTTGTAATTGTTTTAATTGTTGTTATTCTGGTGTTATCTTGGTGTATTTTTTATTTATATGCATTTGTTTATCACAGGTCATGCTTGAAAACAGGCTTTCATCTCAATTTACATAGTCAGCTAACAAATATATGTATGTATGTATATCAGCTATGCTTGTTTATAGCTGACAGTAAAACCATATGTATGCTACGTATATTTCTTGCCTTTATGTTTGTGCTATCGGTTAAGACATCTGAGTTTGATTTCAGCTTGACTTTTAAGTTTGCAGGACAAATCAAGCAAGTATGTCTCTAATAATATCAGTCAAATTATTGTTTGGCTCCCAAAGCACAAATCAAGTTAAAGCATTAACTAAGAACATGTTACTGTGCTTTATAAAGCGGTTAATTCTTTAGTTGCAGGGTTTTACTCCTGCTCTGTATTGGCTTTAAGGAGCATTAACATTCAAAAATTGGTTTTGTGTCTTAGAAGGCAAATGATGTATTAAAAACAATGATAACATCCCTTGTAGAGAAACACAGTCTGGCATCAAGTACGTATTATCATAGCTGATAAAGTACTGGCGTGTGTAATTTACACTCTCTGTGAATGATAAATATCTGCATAAGTATCCCTACCCGTTTCTACATATCTAGCAAGTTAACCAATATTTAAGACAAATAAAAAGGAAGAGCAAGTCATTATTTCATCTATTCCATTTACAAACTCAGAAGTCACAAACGTGCAGCTGGGAAATGTTTGTCTCAAAGCTTCAAATCTGTGACATGTTAATTCATAAATAATTGCAGTCACATGGTCTTCCTCGAGGGCATTAGCTCGGTATTCCCAGTACAGTACACTTACTTCTAATAGGAAAGAGTGGACAAAAGTGGTTTTCATAAATCAGATAAAATTGCTCAATAAATCCGAAACAGCTTTCATTATTTCTAACGGAAAATGAGCTTAGTTATGTAAGCAACATTTTTTACATTTGAATGGTCTTTGGAAACTGGCAGGTGAGGAAATAAAGGGCAAAGCTACATTATTTTTGGTTATGCAATCTGTCAGCTAAAGGTTTCACAGCCCAGGACCAAACAGTGCTCTGACTTACATCCCATGCTAATCCATGGACAACGTTACAATCGGATGCTAAATACTGCCATTAAACCAGAGCACTTTTCTATTGGGACAGTCATATGATAACATTGCCTGTGTCATTGTCTAAATGCCACTGTTTGCAAAAATATAGGCTTTTTCCCCCAAATTTTGTCTTTACCACTCTGACTGCAGAGTGATACTGCAGTATGAAAGAAACCTGATAGAGCCATCAGAGTCCATTGTGTCAATCCAGCTGCTACGCATCCAGCCTCCCTCCTGCCACTCACCTTGTCTGCCCTGCAGCGTTTGTGGTGACATATAGTCATCGAGGGATGGAGTGAAGGCACAATTTCATATATTTGTATATATTTTATTACATCATCATGATCATTGTTGATATTATTATTATTATCATCATCATTATTATTATTTCATTAAAGCTGTAGTTTTAGTTTTCCAATCCACAAGTCTTTTCCTTCATTTCCCTTTCCCCGGGGGTGGGGTAGGATGAAACTGGGGGAACCAACTGTTTGGTTTTAATTGCCAAAATTGGCAGGGCTGAGGCTAAGCTGTGACACTAAGCCACTCTGAACTAGACTTTAGAAAAATTACAATTTAAATTGAAAACCCTTTTAGTTATACGAGTAAGATTTTTTTTTAATCAGGTGAAATTCAGAAAAGAATCATGAATATTTAGTAAAAAAAATTGTATTTCCATTGGTTACTAAAAAAAAGCATCTTGTCTCATCTGAGAGCTGGTTGTCAGGCTCCAATCAGCATTGAATCTTGCCTCCTGAAAGCAGGAATTAGAGTGGAAACCTCACTGACCCTGACTGTAGCTGTTGTTCAAACCACCACAAATTTCTCTTGATAAGAATAATGTTTTGTTCAAATATCAGATTAATTTGCTGTAGACATATGGTTGTCATCCAAAATTTCATATTTCTAATAATTCATTTGCTAGAATACTTTGAATTCAGAGAATCAATCTTGTGAGTGTAGCATAAGTACAGCATCACAAATGAGAATGCCAAATTTAAACTGTTTAGTCTGGGAATTTATTGCTGGCACTGGAATGGCTGTTGGCAGAATACGTCCATACAGGGGGTTCATTCAGCTACTTCATTTTGAGTCTATGTCATTAGGCAGTGGTTTGAGAACACTTATGATTTCAATGCACTAGACAACAAAAACGCACATACACCTTTTTTTGTTTAATTTCATATTGGTAGCTCAGACTTTTGGCTTAAATATTAATCTGCTTTACATTTATACATTGGGAATTTCTTAAAGCAATTGAAAAAGTTTTTCATTAATATTAGCTGTCATGGTTCTGTATTTTGATACTAGTCCTAATGCCCATCTTTCAGATGCTGATGCACTGGGTTTTATCTTGAGTTTTAAGAGCCTGAACTACATAAAGGATGTTGAGCAAAGAGGTAGTGTAGGGCCTGGGGCACTGTGTTCTTGAAAGATACTTACTTTAGCATTTATCACACTCCAAGTGGAGAAAGTGTAGATTTAGGGTATAAATTGTGCTTTTACCGGTTAATGGAAAGTATGGGGGTGAAGATTTGAAAGGGCTTTAAAGATAAACCTGGGTCTTACCTGCAGCACACTGCAGAAGGATGTCAGACACAATGAGTCGCTACTTAGACCCAAGAGTCACCCTGTGGTGGAAGGTACGAAAGCTTCTGTTTCCAGCTGACACTCTAAATGCCGGCCTGAAGATGGGAAAGATGGTCACACCTCTCAGTGCATAAGGTGGATACGTATCAGTATTAATTTAAGCCCTGAAAACACATCTGTATTTTGTCTTTCAGATGAAGATATGGATTACAGATAGGGGAAAAAAATAACAATAGTAAATAAATCTCTCGTATGACAGAGTCAGAGAATCATGAAGTTATTTACCAGCAAACACATCCCATGCAGCTCATTCAGCTCAGTCTTTTTCCTCCTTCCTTCATGTGCTGTCTTAGGACCGATTTCATTAAACTTAAACCATTGCTGACAGATCAACATCAAGTTTGGCCTTAAAATCCTGCTATGGAGGTGATTCAGGAAACCTCCTTGATGGTTTGCTCCATGACCTAACTGTTCCTGCAGTTGTAAAGGTTTTCCTAATATTTAACCCTATTATCCATGTTGCAGCTAAAGTCCATTACTTCTTGTTTTGTCCCCATTGACTAATGAGAACAATTGGCCCTTATTCTCATCGTAACACCCCTTTATGCAATTATCGAGAGTTATTATGTCTCCCTTTTGGCTTCTCTAGACTGAACATATCCCAATCTCTTAGGCTTTCCTCTTGGGTCTTATTTTCAAGACCTTTTATCATTTTTTATGTCCTTCTTTTAAGTCCTTCTAATTTGTCTGTATCTTTTGAAAAATGTGGTGGCCCAAACTAAATACAGCTCTCTGGATGAAACCTCAGCCAAGTCAAACAGAGCGGAAAAACTGCCTTTCTTGTATTACACACAATGCTCCAATTAACACAAGCTAGTGTAGCTTTTGTCTTTTCTGTGACAGCATTGTCTTTTTCACTTGTTCAGTATATTGTCCATTATCACTACTACTCCCTTCTCTGGAGCTTTCAGATCTAAAGGGATATATCTGTAACTTTGATCATTCTACTCCTAAGTTGTTCCATCATCTGCTTTGAGTTTCCATATGGCCACATGTGCTTCCCATCTTCATATTTATTTGTATGTGGCTTTGCTTTATCTGAACAGTTTTCCTAATACCTCTAGTGTACCCATAGCCATTGGAGTAATTTTACTATACCATCTCTAGGATGAACTTTTTCCTACAACTGAATACTTCCATCAGCAATATCAAAACCTCATCAGAAGCTTATCTTCATACCATTTCAAATTTTGCTACTGTGCATGTAGGGATTAAAAAAATGACATATCCTTATATATATATTATCTCCTTGGAAAAGGAATATTCTCTTGTATGTAGTTTGTCAATGATCTGTGAAAACAACAAGAAGGCTAGACTAAAATTATCCAAACCAAATATTTTCTTATTTTTCTGAACTTACAGTGTTTTGATGTGGTATTTCCTTTCATCTTAATTCTGAAATCAAATATTCAGCAATTTTCCACAAACTAGATTTTCAAAACCTCATTTCAGAAACCAACTCGTGATGTTCTAGAACTGAGATATACATCTGTCCCCAAAACACCTGGGAAGCAGGCAGGAAGGAAAGCAGCCACTGTTGAATCTCAACCTAGCGATGCTGTCTTTGGAGAACTAGCCTGGGCCTATGCAAACCCAAGCTAATTCTAGCCTTGCTGGCATAAAATCCTTGAGAGACCATTTTGCGTTGGATCTGCTGTTGCATTACTCTACTAAAACCAGATTTGGGAGGCTGCAGTTCAGGTTTTCAAGGCTTCTCTTTCTTCAGCTGTAAACATGGAAGCCTTTGGAGCCCCAGAGTGGATCAAGGAAATATTCTGATTTTTAATGATTCTGATTTTTAATACAGCAATACTTGTAAATTTTGGGGAAAATGTCCAGGTTTAGCAAACGGATATATTCTCACAATACATCGTTTTGTTAGGAACTCTGTGCATACGCTAACAAAGACTCCTGAAGTACCTTAGTTTATGGACATACATCTGAATCTTTCCAGGGGTTTCATGGGATTCTTGCTCCAGATGAGAGATTAAACATTCCTTTTACTCTTACTTACCTTTTATTTCTGTTACTCTTTATCGTGCATGAAAGCATGCTCTTTGCTCTTGCTGGCCTAACGAAGATTTATAATGTTTATTCATTTCCTTTTCCCTCTTAACATGAACCGGAACAGTTTGCCTTACTCAGGTTTCCAGAGGTATGTCTACCTCACTTGCTCAAAATGCATTCCCAGGAGCAGACAAGAGCTCATTGTGCTGACACGCAATCCACACCAGGGCTTTGGGCAGCCTGCCCAAACATGCCTGGCAGGGTCCTAACCACCTACTTACATATTAATACCACCAAAGAATACCCCATGTGTTCAGGCCCACAGGATGCTGCATGTGCTGAAGAACCATGGTTTCTGCTCAGGCGTTTGCTGGGTGCAAAGGCTGGTGCAGCCTAGGGGGCAAACATGGGGCACCCCTCAGAGCAAGAGTCACTTCTGCTCTGAGAAGTGAAATGGCATTGCCAGTACGGTCAGTCTCAGGCTTTTGAAAGCGAGGAGTTAGGCTACCCAAAATATGACATGTTATGGTCTATTAATAAGTGTATAAAAAAGGGAAGGGGTCCTTTTACTTGTAGATGTTGATATTTAATAATTTGATGTCTGTTTCTAATGGGAGGGGATTACTGGGGGGGGAGAAATCTTTTGCTTTTCCTTCTTCTTTTTGAAAGGAAAAAAGAAGAAAATGAAGCCTTTCACTGTACTCTCACTCTGGAAGTACAAGGCAGCACTAAGATTTTTGCAATAAAATGTTGATAATTCCATATGGTAGGAAGTCCATGTAAACAATGACTTTGAACAGGCCACATGCTGAGATACTGACACTAGGTTAGTATAGTTATCCCCTTGAGCACAGCTGTAGCGTATACCAGCAATAAAGGCGTTCTGATGGTGTTTTATTCACCAATTCAAAAAGCAAAAGAATTTTAAAAATAACAGTACTTTTAGATTAATATAGTGGCTTAAACATTAAAGCTTCTGCAGCACAACATTTAATAGCATAGTTAAAATTAAAACCATGAATAAACACTCCACTTCAGATTGACATTGTTTTGCAAACCATTCCTAATACGGATCTGGCCATTGTCTTACCACTGCCTATGCCAATAACATTCCCTGTATTAATAAAATGTTTGCTTGTACAGTTGGTCCATATTTCAGACTCAAATCTATCAAATAAGAGTGGGAATGAAGCCCAATGTTCTGAGTCGTAGTAAGGTTCTTTTTGAGGCCGAGGAAAATGTAACTCCCAGAATAAATTACCATACACAACATTTTTTGGGGGGCCAGCTACCGCTTTGTAAGAATCATTCAAGTTTTCTTATCTCTTGTTCTAAAAGGCTTGCTTTGGCGTAGTCAAACGTTAGCTGCTTGTTACAGGAACACTTACCTTCGAGGAATACAAAGATTCAGTCTTTCATCAAACTGTTGGTAGCGGTACATTTACTCTCCCTGAAAAAATTGTTTCTGTTGATACAGTTCAAGTACACTGAAAAAGAAGAAAAAGTTCAGCTCTGAGCAGATGGTTAGGATGACTGACTGCAAGCCAGGGCTAAGAAATTGCTAAATATTGCTTGCGTTAAGAGCAGTGTAATTTGTCTATATATCTCACTTCCAATTTCTTAGCCATTTTCTTCCTCCTCAAGAGAAACAGGAGTTAGGAACTATTTCAAGATGTTTTCTTTCTTCTTTTTTTATTTAAAGCATGTTTTTCTAATCTTATATTTATTATGGGATTTTTCAGCAGCAGGGGAACCATGAAATGTTGTGTTCCATGATGTGGCAAGTAGTTCTCCAGAAGCAGGACCAAGATAGGAATCTCCCTCATTTTATGAGCATGCAGCTAAAAGTTTCTCAAGACATAAATTAATCTCTTCATTCTGTAACATTTCCTCTGAGTGATTTTAGACAGCTAAAGCTATAAGTCTTTAGCGGTGACACTTTTTTGGAAGTTTTATTCTTAACATATTAGGACTGATGAATAAAGCATGGGACATTCCACAGTACCCCAGCTGGGGGATTGTGCAGCTGGACAAAATTATCCCTATTAGATTTTTTTTTTTTTTAAATGATGATATATCTTTTGATAAACCTTCTCGTTATAGCTGAATAGTAGAGACATTATGGGACTTAAATAGAGACATAATAGGACAAAATAATTCCAAGAGAATAATGAACTTTTAATTTTGAACAATTGTGCCGTTAGCCAGAATATTTGTGACGTGTCTTGTGATTACTACAAAAAGCTAATAGAATGAGATTTTTAAATTCTGAAATATGATGATTTAAAACAGAAAACCTGACTCTGAGTTACTTCCACTCAGAGAAACACAACATGTAATGTGTTTTGCTCCAGCTAACCAAAGGAGCAATATTGAATGCCAAATTTTGAATATCAAGCACTTGCAGAGAAGTGCTCATAAATGATGTACCTTCATTCAGGGAATAATTCTGAATAATAAATCTAAGAAAGTCATAAACTACTCTTGTACAATTCACAAATAGAAAAAGGAGGTGAGGTTTGTCTAACAAATTATTCAGAGTAAATTATGCATCCGTCAGCTACTTTGAGTCCCTGATCCTTATTTTCTAAAATTTGTATGGGATGTCTCCTCTAAAGATTTTGCAATATAGTTACCTGGATCAGTCATTCTCCAGCTGGATCCTCTACAGCAGCATCAGTGTGGTCACGTATTCCTGGATGAGCGTGCTTATACACCATTTCCTTATGCCATGTCCACAGTACCTTTCTAAGCAGATTTGTCACCTGTTCTGGGAGAAACTGTGGCCTCCATTTCCTTCAGTGACCTAAAATAATTAAGAGCTAAATCTCCTGTCTTCAAGGACTTTTGCATATGCTTAAATTTATGCACGTGAGTAGTTTCATTGATTTCAGTGAGTCTATTCATAGGAGTACATTTAAGCAAAATTATTTGCTGGTTTGGGCTCTTAAGAGATTTGTTTCCTGGTGTAATGTGCTTCCTACTTTATCAGTAAATAGATCATTGTCACTCAGCAATGTCCAAAACACGCCCTACTAATCAAAAGAACTAGTAATTATCTATAATAAAAATCTATAATGCTTGCATTTATATCATTATTTTCAGGTAAATATTTGTGATTTACGTGGAAGTATATGAAATCAGAAAAAGACCTGTGTGTTAGGAATCTTCTTTTGCTTTTGAAAGGTACTTTGGGTCAGATTCCCAAAGAAAACTTGGCATTTAATTGCAGTTTCAAGATGTGCTCGGTAGTAAACTTAGCTCTGATCAATACAAAAAATTGTGCATTTTTCCCAGCCATTTGTGGAAGCAGCACTGACAGTGGGACAAGTATAAATGTACAGGGCTGTAATGCATTTCACCGCTTGTAACCTGTACAGACAGCACTGGAGTGCAGCAGTCAGCTGAAGGAGCTGGCTTTTGGAAAGGGGAGAGAGAAGGAATATCTAAATGGGTTAGCTGTTAAGAACAAGAAGCTTTTGATTTAAGAAATATTAAAAGTGAGTTCCTGGATTTTATTCCTGACATACACCCAATTAATATATTTTCCAAAACCAAGACACTGTATTTGAAGGATTTCTTTAATATTAATGGAGGTATTAAGGGATAATCTAGTACATGTGAGATGCTTTTAAATTTTTTTTTTTTCAGGTTTTGTTTCAAAACACAGAAGCTGCTTCTGACCTAATTGATGAAAAATGTTTTTTTGGGGGGAAGTAGCGTAAAATGTCTTCAAGGCAATTGAATTTGGGGAATAGTGAGAGAAGGAAAAAGGTAACATAGGCTAGCAAAAGTGCCAGGACTTGAGCTGGAAATAAAACTCCAGCAGGCAAGCATTTTGGTATTGTTTGTACAGCCATTCAGAACTTCTCTTTCTCCATTTGGATGCATACAACTAGTTAAAAATATATTTGTTATATCTTTTCTTATTACTTTTTCAAATTTCTCAGAAGGGATATTCTTCAAAGTTATCTTATGATTGCTCTTTAGAAATTTCCACAGGTAGGAAACCTCACACAAAAATAAGCATATTAATGAAATAATTTCACTAATTAAAGAAAAAAAATTAATCAGAATAAATTATATATTTTATTAGGGATTTTCGAAGATATGTCTAGGTGCCTTATCCCATATCTACACAAAAAGTTTATTTTTTTCCAGCTGCAAAGTTTATCTGCTATCTTACTGTGGCAATTATATTAATATATTAATCACCAAACAAATTGGTAGAAAGGATTCGGTTTATTGTAATGGGACAAAGTTATCAACTATAACTCTCTTAAAGTATCTAATGTGATGAAATTTTTCACTAAAGTACAAAAAAAGAACTATAATACTTTCTGACTGTACACACATATGTTTCATAAATGGAGGGATTGCCTTTCAAACACTTAACTCTTATTTAAAAGAAAAAAATATATACATTCTTTAGATGAAGTACTGAACAAAGACTGCTAAGACTCCTCTCAACAGGGTGACTTTTCGCCTGTGATCCAACCTCACTTTCTCCTCTTTTCTCCTTCTTAATAACTGCATGGACATCATTTACCAGATAGAAGAGGAATACCTTACATAAGGACACATAACCCAGGACTCATTTTAATATTCATGAGTTTGTCAGCTTTATTAAAGAAACTCAAGTAGCTAGTGAGCCCTTGGATTGCATTCCTCCACTATATATCTTTTATCTGGCTGTTGAAGTTAAGCATTACTAATGCAGTTTTAACTTCACATCCTTTGGAATTCAACTCCTTGGCGGACATGTAATACAGGCTCTAGATTCTCCAGCATGCATACCTACATTAACAACCACAACTATTTGTAATTGCTACCAGAGTCTTAAAGAAAAGAAAGTTCCCAGCAGGTTTGCTTTGAACTCAATGAAAGAAAGAACTCAAAAAGTTAGAAAGTTCTTCCCTTGAGTCAAAATCTAGAGGTTCATTTCCCACCTCAGATTTTTCTTTCAAAATTCTAGCAAAGTCCAGATTTAGGATTCAAAAACCACGAGGAAAAAGAAATGCCTTACTGTCACTGGTTTTTTTCTGGACAAATCTTGACATTTTCCAATTGTGTCTCCTTCCAAAACAAGAGATCAGTTTTGGAATAAAAAATGCAATTACTACATGAAAGGAAACTACATTCAAACATTGTTAATTAAATGGGCAAATGGATGTCAATGTTAATGTGTAGGTACATAAAAAGAACCTTATTTTGCAGATGTATGACAGGACTCCCTGAAGAACACAAGTTTTTCTATATTAATTCCATGGTAGTTGAAAGCTATTTAATCAAAAACACCTTCTAAGTTTGGCAGAAATGTAACACTGGCTGTTTAAAATAAAAGGTCTGTATGGAAAGTTCAGTTTTGTTTTGTTATTTTTTTTATTCCCCTAGGGTCATTGTGGTGGAGGAAATATTTTTATCTGGGCCTCAGGAAACGGTGGTCTGGCTAGCGACTGCAGCAGTGTGGATGGTTACAAGAACAGTATTTACTCAGGGCAAAGCATGCCATCACTTACCTCTGCCTCAGAACTCCTGGACTACAAGAACTAATCAATGTCAATGGCCACCTGGAAATATCCAGCATGGAAGTACTGTGGAAGCTGCTACCCTAAAACGACCCTCCATCTGAAGTAAGGTGAGTCAAGAAATGTGGGAGTAAAATATTGGTGTGGGTAGGCAGAAACCTGCTGAGTCCTTTTCCAAAGAGAAATTCAATGGGAGGCCTTCCCGTACGTCACTTTCTTATATAAACGGAATGAAATGACAAGTGACATAGAAAGTTTTCTGATGGAGACTTCGTGCTTTGCAGGTGAATATTTATGGCAGAGGCAACGTGGCAACCCCAAGTTAGCAGAAATCTGGCAGATTTTCTGAAGGCAGTTTTACCAATTTTCACTCCTCTTTTCAGAACTCTGCAAGTGTTTCTCACATGCCCCTTCTAATATAAGAAAGTCCATCTTCTGTTCCAGATTTGAAAATTAGTGCACATAAATATGTAGGTCTATCTGGGTTCTCTTGCTGTAATTCTGCCCATTCTCAATACCTTGGAAATTGGTTGCATTTTACTTGGCTTCTTCAGAAAACATGGAATGAAAACGCTGACATCAACTGTCAGGCTTAGAGTGCAGAGAGTTTACTAATTGTCAAATTCTTCCACATGTAAAGTTCATTTATGGTATCACTTACAAGTTTAATCAACACTCATTGGGTCTTCGGTAACCATTCAGATACACTTGGGCAAGTATTTTCCCATGTTGTCCCTTTCTCTTCAATACCAGAAGAGTCCATTTAGGAAACTCTTTCAGCTATTATGTTTTAACTTTTATTTCCTTTATGTGTTCCATTTTTTTGAGATACTTCCCATCCTGTTAGAGCTCAACTTTTTGTACAGCTTAAATTTTTTATTATGTATTTTTCTCCAAGAAACCTCTTAGCTTCCAAGCTTAGTCAACATTTCTCCATCTTCCACTTTCTGTTTTATAAAATATGACAAAATGCACTGTTTCCTTTTCTGGTGTTGATGACCATTCAATTACATACAAAACAACTTAGGAACAACATAGTGCATTAAGAACAGAAGGTAAAATAGAGTACATTCTGATTTACCTCTTGATTTGCCAAACTATGGCATTACTGCTTAATTGAATGTTTGGCAACTAACTTTGATTTTGACATATGATGTCTAGGTGATGATATAGGGAGCTGAACTTTCACTATAGTCACGATAGATTAACAGCAACTTTGGTAGCACCAGTGGTAGACCAGCAAGATTTTGAGAAGCAGACTCTTATTTTTCTTACAGTCACTTTGCTTCAGGCCTCCTTTTCCTCTCTTCAAATATTTCAAACAAAACTTATCAGTAGTATCCAACAATGAGTCCAGGGACATAATCTTGTTTTGTACACATTGAAAAAATTCTGGCAGTCTTTCCTTTGCAGTGCTCCAGGTCTTCTGTGCCTGAGACCAAAGGCTTGAAATTTTAAATGGTTGCCTAGCATTGATATAAATCCAAACCCATTCTAACTTGGACAATTAAGGAACTTCCGGGAAAGCATTTCCAACAGAGGTTTCACAGTATTATAGAATCACGTAGATTGAAAGGGTCTTTAGGAGGTCTCTAGTCCAACCTTCTGCTCAGAACCAGGTCAACACTGAATTCAGAATTCAGATTGCTCAAGACTTTGTCCCATCAGGTCTTGAAAACATCCAAGGGTGGATTCCACAGGCTCTCGGGGAAACCTACTCTAGTGCTTCATTTTCTTCACAATTAAAAGAAATTTTCCTGATATCTAGTCAGAACCTCCCCATTCCAGTTAAGTCCACTATCTCTTGTTCTCTTGCCATGCACCTTAAAAATAACTTAGCAATAAACCCTGTCATCTTAATATCCTAATCATAAGTGTTGAAAGGCAACTATGATGTCCCCCTGCAGCCATGTCTTCAGGCTGAACAAACCCAGCTGCCACAGACATTCTTCATAGAGAATTTATTCCAACCCCTGTTGGGGAAAGCCCTCACCCTCAGAGGTAGGGAGTCAGGCAACGGGCATTCCCAGTAAAAACAGTGAAGAAAAAAGAGTGAAAATAGTTGAGATGGGGGTCTTCATGGGTAGACAGAGATGAGAACGGTCTGGGATTCTAAGCCCAACTAAAAATTCTGAGATGAGACTGTTACCGTGAACAGTGAATCTCTTGCTGGCCTGACAAAAAAATTCACTACGATGAGTGAAAATGGAGATGGTTATGGGGAAAGTATTGAACGGAGAAGGCTGTGGCAGCTTGGAAGTTACAGAGAGAGGGTAACAAGGTTTGGGAAAATGGAAAATGACATCTGTAAAAAAAAACAACTATGTGAATATATAGTCAAACAAAAGGGTTATTTATGTTTAAAAGGCAAAATTTTTCCAAATGTTCTATCTGGGGTTTTTTGGCTGTATCATTATAGGTTTTGGTTGTGTATATTATGCATATGATTAAAGTCTATTCTTTTACTTATGTTGTATCATATACAGATTAGTAGCAGATTAGTTGAAATTCCTAATAAAACTAAGGGTAGCCTATTTCTCCACCTTAGTTCTATTGACAAATAGCACACCATCAGCAGAGCTCTCTGAAGGAAGCTTAAAACCTCAGAGACTGTTCAGCCTTCGGTCTTCTCCTTCTTAAAGTTGAGATTTTTGTATGAAGGAAACATTAAAATGAGTTTTTCTCTTTTTCAGTTTCCTCCAGTCAGAATTAGGAGTGAGAATCTCTGGCTTCTTGAATAGCAAAATTTGTATAGATCATTCACAAAGGTTACTGTTCTATGCACATGAGTAATCCAGCCTCTGCAAGTTGAACACGATGTTATCTCTAGAAATGTTATGCATAAGCTTTATCTTCAAACATATTTCTGAACTTAACTTATGCATATCTTTGCACTCAAGTTTGATTTGATAACCTGTCAAGCAGATCTAATTTGTTTGTGTTTTCCTGCGTGCTTCTGCATACTGGGAAGCATCTTTTGCTAACCACGCATTGATAAAATGGGTATTAAGTTTATTAGCACCATTCACACTTCTTCAATAAGAGGGAAAACAAAAGACAGAGAGGGGAAGGGAAGGGAAGGGAAGGGAAGGGAAGGGAAGGGAAGGGAAGGGAAGGGAAGGGAAGGGAAGGGAAGGGAAGGGAAGGGAAGGGAAGGGAAGGGAAGGGAAGGGAAGGGAAGGGAAGGGAAGGGAATGCAAAATATGATCATAAACCTGTCAAAGTGTGCATGGACTTAGATTACAAAGAGCATTGAAATACAGCAGCAAAATAAGGAATGAGTGTATGCCTGTAATTCAGCTTTCCTTGAAGACTGCATAATCAGTCTGAATGTTGAGATGTCGGGTTATTGATTCCAAACTGTTTTCTTTCTTTTTAAAAAATGACATTTGTTTGTTTAAAACATTAACTTGCTATCATTCCATTAAATCTCTATATACCTTTGTTAAAAGTATGCCACTGACACCTTGAAGAAGGTGTAATTTGGCTACTTCGTAGAATGGTAGAATCATAATCATTGCATCACAGAATCATAGAATGGTTTGGGCTGTAAGGGGCCTTAAAGATCATGTAGTTCATGGTCCCAGTCTCCTCTGACTACTTCCAGCTACTTGGCTAGGCTCATCTCTTGTGATTTGTCATCTCAAAGGGGATCCCAAGAGTCACCACTAGAAGGAACCAGGATGAATCCTGGAACATGGAATCCAGGCAGAGACTTTGCCCTACATAGAAGGCTGGAAGCCTGAAGCACCGACCTGTCCCTGCCATGAGGCCACAGAAATATTTTCTTTCTAAACTGAACTATTTTGAAGGTTGTTTTTTTATCAAAATGTCAACATTTGACACATAAAATGTCAATTTTCCAACCATTCTAA
The DNA here is from genome assembly GCA_033558235.1 of Neomorphus geoffroyi. Lineage (NCBI taxonomy): Eukaryota > Metazoa > Chordata > Aves > Cuculiformes > Neomorphidae > Neomorphus > Neomorphus geoffroyi. The sequence continues at coordinate 32,389,303 of JAUMJM010000005.1, read as the reverse complement.
AGTAAATTGTACCTGATACAAATGTAAGTGTGTCTTCTCCATTTCTCCATACTAGCTGTTTTTTCAATAAGAAATTATGGGGGAAAAAAGTGAAGATTTGTCAGAAACTATAGGCTTTAATAGTGGAATTCATCCAACCAAATACAAAAATCTATAACTGAGACATCTACATCTGAGGTTGTCACCCTAGGTTCTTTTCATAATTAATGGAGAGAAATAGGTACTTTTAGGGTATGATTCATCTCATCCTGAAGTAGATAGCTAAAAAAGGTCAGCTGAATCCTGTTTTAAAAGCGTCTATTTCTCTCCATTGGTGGTAGAAGGGATATATGGTGACAACTTCTGATGTTGACAGCTCAAGTTAAATAAAATTACTCATACCTTAAGAGTTCACAGTACTGTTGTGCATAAACTTGTCCTTTTGCACCATAATTTCACCTCTTCATCTTATTTGCTTCCAAATATGCTATGATGTTTTCTTGTACCCTTTCTGCCCATTAAACCATTGTTTTACCTTCAGTTTTACCCTACTTATATTGTGTTGTGCATCCTTTTTCTATTCTCCTCATGACTATAAAACAAGGCTTTAAACCAGTAATTTTAAGCCAATATTGAGATAAATCCATGCCATATCACCAAAAATGTGACATTCTACAGTACCACCTACTTTTCTTTTTAGTCTCACAGCTAGTCTGTGGGCATTTGAAACACATTTTGAAACACAAGTCCCATAACTGAATTATACCTGTTGTTTGATATAGGAGACCAAGATCAGGCAAAAGATATTCCTGTGTTGTTTCACCACACAGACTACACAGCATCCTTTCACAAAGGATGTCATTGAACATAATAACAAATTTCCAGTATTGTCTGTACTTATTTGTGAATGCTACAAATTAGAAACTTTTTGCTTTGTCACCTTTACTCACATACAAAGCAAGGATTTTTCAGTAATTGCCGGTGGCTTCTGAGAGAACACGGCAAATACAGTCATATAAATAATAATGATACTAGGTGGTACAGTGAACACAACCTTTCTGCATTTTGCCATGCCTCGATCCTAGAACTATACGCCACAGACGTTAATGTCTTTTTTGATTTCTTCTAGAAACTAGGTATGAATGAAAGTCTAAACAGCGGTTGCAGATCTTTGCACTTCCCTCAAGTTCTCCGACACAGAACACTGCCTTAGCAGAATCCTGAAGGAAAACAAACAGCAATCTAACTTCCCACTAGATAAACCCTGCAAAGGGATATAAAAGAGTGAGGGATGGGGTTCAAATTTCACTTCAATGCACCGTTAATCTGACTGGGCTAAATCTGGGGTGGAGGACTCAGTTTAACTCCCAGCTACTTACTGTAGGTTTTCAAATTTTCATAGTGTAAAAAGCAAAATAAAGAACTCCTAGATCATGTAATCTGCTTTCTTCTCGATCACAGGCACTTATATTTCACAGTTATCCCTACCTTGAGCCAAATAGTTTCTCTGCAGCTAAAGTATATCTTCCTGAGAGGCATCTAATCTTGATTTGAAGATCTCAGGAGATGGAAAATCCACCACTTCCCTCTATAATGTGTTCTGATAGCTAATAGCTATCAGCATTAAAAGTGTGTGCCTTATTTCCAATTTGAATTCATCTGGCTGCAGGCTCCAGCCTTTGATTCTTATTATGCCTTTCTCCACTAGATTACAGAGTCCTTTCATATCCATTATTTTCTGCCTGAGAAGGTATATATGCCATAAGCAACTCACCTCTCAGTCTCCTTCCTCATAAACAGAAAGATCCAACTCTCTAAATCTCTCACCAGAAGGCATTTTCTCTCCTTTTCAAAACATTTCTCCATTTCTTCTTTACCTTCTCCAGTAGCTCCACTGTGTCTTTCTGAAGGCGTGGACTGCAAAGTGGATGAAATACTCCAGCATTTGTCTGACCAAGTTAGAACAGAAAGACAAGCCCTCCTGCTTCCTCATTGGCCATTCAGCCATCATGTTGGTTTTTCGCTCTGTCATCCCATTCTGAGATACTCTTTGGTTGCTTGTCTAGTAAGAATCCTCTGTATTTTTAGGTCTCTGCTTTCAATTATTCAGTTCTGTGTTTTTCATCTTCATTTTTAGAAAGTTAATTTATGATTGGGCTATATTAAAGCACCCTGTTTCTAATAACATAGTTTACTAATCAATCTTACCCATCTCTACAGTGTTCTCTTTGTTATTTACCACTGACTTATCCATAAATGCTTCAAGGAGTAGTTTCTTGTTAACTTCTGGACTGTTGAGTTGCAGTCATTTATCTGGTACCTGTTCTTGCAGAATCAGAGGTGAAATACCCTATGCCAGCTTTGCATTGTTTTGTGTAAGAGTAACAGCAGGGGAAGAGGTCTTGATAAGTAACATTGTTCAGTTACTTTCTACAGCTTTCCTTGTATGTTAAGACTTGTTCAAAATAATCATCCATGTCCTGAACCTTTCTACAGCTGCTGTTAGGAATTCTTAAATGCTGGTTATTCAGTGTTGCTGATTTCAGAATGTTAATCTTTAGGTTTTGTTGTTCAACACCCTCTTTGATTACTAATGGGAAATCTTCTTTTTTATGTGATACAACTAGGACGGAACAATTTTTTCCCCTTGGAACAGTTAATTCAACTAAAGATATTAATTTTGATGGATCTAAAAGTATTCAAGTATCTCAGATGAACTGGATCAATAGATATGTCAGGATTTAAATGTCATACCAAAACCAGAAAGGAATTCTGTTTTATTACACTTTTACATCCATACATCAGTGCATCAATGAAGTAGGAAAGGAAAGCTTAGGTCTCCCTCTTTTTGACTGAATAAGAATATGACCTTGTTCTCTTGTCTCTTGGGAAATTTTTCAAGAGCTGACATAAAGGACTTCTGGACTCAACATCTTCTTCCAGTTTTCTTCTACTTTATCTAAGTACCTAGATATACATTACGCCACTGATAGGAAATGCAAATGGACATTAAAAAGTTCTATTTCTATATGCTGACTTTTTTTTAAAAAATCTGTTTGAATTTAGATGAAATCAAATATAGTTCTTTGATTGCCAAACAACAGAAAATCAATAATTCATATAATGCATATATAAGTATATCATTTTACTTTTTCAGGTTCAAAGCAGAAATATTTATTAAAAATTCTACACTTTTAACTTCATAGCTAGTAGTTTTACCACTTCAACTTTCTGAAATTTCTGCAGTATACATAGAATATTTTGTTTGTGTAAAAGTTAAAAATGCCATCCTGTTTAGAGTTCTGTTTGGCACACATTTTTACTTGGTTCCTCTAGCTGCTTGTATTAATTTTCTTTGCCTTATAGATTCTACTGGGCTATACGTGTCTGTATCATATCTGTCAACACCAAGTCTCGTATTAGTAATCTCATTTTGGATGTTCCATCTACTCTTCAATCAAAGACAGTACATATCCAACCCATGAGAGGAAAGTCATTCTGTTTGTGTAACTCCTTAGCCTAAAAGAATGAGCTGGCACCCAATGTCCAGGTGTTCCACGACAGCAAAATCTGCCTCTTCAAACGTATCATGGAACCAAGGTTTCAACAACAGTGTTTTCTATTTTCTGCTCTTGCTTTTGACATTGGAAAGTTTTCCCAGAAGATCATGTTTGTGGCCTTCTTGACAGTCATGGCACTATTGTGTTGTCTGCTATTTCATTTCATTCCAGCAAATACATCTTTATTATAAAGATTTACTGAATGAGTTCATAAAGCCTCGCAATTCTGATACGATTAACTCGATGTTTGCTCTTCAGCATAGCAACTGAAAAAGTTCACAGTTGATCTGAGCCATTACACAGCACTGTTCCTAGAGGTTCAGGAGTGAATCTCTTCCCCAGAGTCCAATGGCAACAGTTGGTGAGGTCTGCACTGCTCAGAACTTTTCCTTTTTGAGGGCTAATTTGTCTTTGAACCACCTTCAAATAGATTCTGCCAACAACTGAGCTATGTAAACCATCAGCATGAGGTTTTCAGAGCCACAAAACCCATCCGCATTGTGTATAAAAGGATACAGACTTACAATTCATTAAGGCCATTTAAAATACTTAGAAGCTTACTATTTGTTGAGATACCTAATACCTTTTTTAAAGGGTGTTAACTTAGTCAACTCAAAATTCAGACTCTAAATGTTTCTGCTGAACCTACCTTGCATTATTTGATCATCTATGGCTTAGACTCTTTAACAGTCTCTTTGCCCAGGGTCAGCTATTTGTTTAAAAGTCATTGCTGAGCTCCATTGTTTCAGTGGCAAGAGAAGTCCTTACATAAAGAAATCTGACAGGATACAGCGTTGGGTTGTCCTTAAAAAGGGGAGCTTCCAGCTGGGTCCAGTCAAATGTATGCAGATTTGAGCTACTGCCTTAAATGCGCTTATAGGGTAGGAGCCAAGCATCCTCCATAGCTGATGAATCTGGGAGCCCAGCTGAAGTGATGAGTCTGGCAGCATCACCCAACGCTGGTGGGTGAAGATTTCCTCAGCTACCTGGGAGACACCCAGGCCAGATGCCTGAAGACAGAGATTGTGAATTACTTCATTGCAGTGAAAAAAACCAAACCAAACCAAACCAAACCAAACGAGAAAAAAGCAACTAACATGCAGTTCAAGAGACCTTTTATCTTGAAATGGCTGGAAATTCAGAGACTGGCAGATTCTTCTGAGTCACACTATACTACAGGCCTAGATAGAAAAGTGTATTAAATATTATTGACAGTCAGTGCCTATTCAGATGCCTATTCTAACTTAAAGAAATACTGCATGTATCAAAGAAGAATATTTAGGATACAAAATCTCATGGTTTTCTGTTGTTTTGTAATGTAATAGCCACAAATGCATATGCTTCTAAACTAAATAAAACAGTTACGTACCACCTTGGTTCTTATATTTATCACAAGAAACTACTCAGTACAGTCCAGTACTGTGTTAGTCAAATGAGAGGAGTACTTATTCCTTCACATTAGTTCACATGTCAAAAGCTTTTTATCTCAAAGATATTAAATGGTAAGAACAGTGTGTTTCAACTTCTAAATTGTCATACATCAAAGATTTTGGAGGATTTCTTTTTTAAATTGACAGTTGTCATTTAATATACCATATGATCCAAAGCATATTATTTCTGCATGTTACCAGGGAGATTTCATTGGTTTTTGTGACATTTCCAGTCTTTGGTATAATTGGCTAACAGCTTTTTTAACCTAATATCTTATAATAAATAGTCTACCTGGTGGTCTGGGGTAGCACATCTTCTGTTTTCTGTTTTCTTTGTTGTCCAAAAATGTTACCGTAATGATAAAAAGTGACATTATTTTAAAAGATAAGAAACACCAAAATTATTTTCTGTCTGACCTTTAGAGTTACCAGAACAAGCGGCTTCTGTTAGCAAAATAGTTCAAGCTTTTTATTACAAAGGATATTTGGCAGTATTCCATAAGAAAAAAAAAAATACATGTAGTTCTTGTCAGGAGAAGTCATTAAGCCCTCTCACCTTATGCCAGGCTAACATTTTAACAAAAATAAAATTCTGGATATTTTAAGATGGAGGAGGAAGTTGACTGTGAGAGGCAGGGATATTTCACATAATGCTTTTTATGAATGTACTAATGTAGTTTTACGTCTTTGACTGCACCACATTGAAGCAAGTACTGTGGGTTTACCCAAGGGTTCAAGGAGATTTCAGTGACCTTCATTTCCCAGTACATTTATGCATTCAGAGTTTTCTTCCTCACCCCAGTCTGTTGTGTTATTAAAACGGTGCTCCTTCTTCAGTGGAGGCGGCGGGGTAAGACAGATAAATTACTGAATGACTCAATGTGGCTAAATCACTGTATTTACAATTCTTTTAATAATTACAGCTACTCCTCAGCCATACTGTTTTTTTCCAGGTAAAGGCTTACAAATAAATTGTTAGCTCTACTCTCTTCTCTCATTGTCAATTTTACAGGTTACAGCAGAACTTTAGAGATAGAAATGTTTGAGAATTCAAAGATACCTCCTGCACCGATCTTTTTAACCACTGTTGTTGTTGCTCTGGTTTTTCAGCCCAAGTAAGTATGATATACCTCTTGCTTTCAATTCAGATGACAAAGATATGACATTGTTGTCATTGATTCTTAAGAAAACCTGTATGAGTCAAATTACAATGACAACAAAAGTTAAAACAAAGCCCTCTTTCTTGTTGAAACAGTTTGCTGGTTCACTGTCTTTTGCTCAGCTGGTGGTACTGTACATAGCCTGCAAGTGGATGAAATGCATCTTAGGTGCATGAAAATAAAAATACTATTTAAAAACATAACATTCCTTCAGGAAAATAATTGGAGGTAGTTATCGTCATTAACTCTGGAATATGTAATTCTTCTCATGGTTCTTAATATAAAGTGAATGTTGTTGCATGCCATAGTATTAAAGAATATTGGAGTTTAATATCCTCCTACTTCAAAGATGCATGGCCTAAAACCTGAAAAATTATAGTATATGCAAATGATCATAAAGGACTGACTTTACTGACCATTTCTTTGTGTTTGGGGGATAGATTTCTGCATGGCATAATATTTCCACTTGCATTGGTTTCCTGGCATGAAAATGTTTATTGCACTCATTAGCTAAGAGGATGTCGGCACTGGTCCAATGAACACAGATCTGCCTTCTGATTTCAGCCATTAAATTGCAATGGGATTCATAGGCTTAACATTGTGGGTGTGAGAATAATAAAATGGAACTCCATCTTTAGCCCAGTTACCATGGATGCAGTTAAAGGTCATAGTGGCAGCTGCTAACTAGTTGCCTTTTTAGCTGTATTTCCCCTTCTGCTTATGTATTTTGTGTACCTTCGCTTCTGCAGGTCTGCCTTAGAGCAATCCACTTCCTTAACTTGGCATATGGGTGTCTCCCTCATCGTGATGGGTACATTCCAATAAATATGGTTGCTGCAGGCATTTCTTTATTCAATTATTTGTGTTTTAACAGAACATAAACGTAAAGACCTTAGCAAAAAAATAGAAATGCAGCCTGCTCAGCATCCCAAATTATTTCTATTTTCTGTACTTTGCTTCACATTCCTAACTGAGAAAAAAAAAAAAAAAAAAGAAGAGAAAAAAACCCTGTATATAGTGAATTCCCATCTCCGTTTAAATTCATAATGGATTCAGACACTGAGGTATTCACAATGTGGAACACCAACTACTACTTCTCCATTCGGCCCGAAGTCCTAGGAGTTAATTCCTTGTACTGCATGAAGTGTCAGAGTAATTACTGCTGATCAGCCCTATTTCTCAGTATTTTGTCCTGCTTTGAGAGGCACCCTGTTTATTGATGCACCGCCACATCATCACAGTGCTTTCATTCAGGCAAGCTGCTTAATCGAAAGGGCTTCGACAATGCAGGATTTTCAAAGAGAAGAAGTGGAAAAAAAGTAAAAGTAGCCAAGTAAAATAAAGTGAATGGTAAAGAAACCTGAAAGCCCTACAAAATATTTCCTTATGTCAACACTTCATTTCAATAGATTTTAAAACTCCTATTCATTTCCAAAAGAAGGTACTGTGAGTCTTTTCTGTGGTGGCTGAACTACGTGATCATGTCCTTTTTGAAGATTTTTAAGAACACAGTGCTGTAAGCCCTCTTTGAGGAATGTTTATTGTTTTTTGTTTTGTTTATGTACAGGCTATGAGTGTGTCAACCTTTATCAAGCACAATACAAAGAAAGATTTTTTTAAATTTTTGCCTCTCTGTTTTAAAGATACATTTATATAACCTGTCATTTCACAAAAATAAATTAAGTACTGTAAGAGACAAATGTTTTAGTTGCAAACGAGGGTGGCTTCTGGTTCTCTTTGGCTGGATGCCATTTTATTAATCTTTATTTCAAACGCAATGTGAAACTTAATTTTAATACAGTATATAAGTACGATGGCTATAAAGCCTACACTGTAACTAATTCATGCTCCTCCTTTCCTTGCACTTCTGTGGATTTTAGAGGGTGACAGAAAGTTACACTGAATTCATTTCTATTTAAATACTACCAGGCTTTGTGTGTTTGTTAGAGAGTGGAGAGATTTATTTGGCCAGTATTTTAAGTTAGGACTCAGTGTTTTCCTTGATTAAGTTGCTTTTGAGTACTGTTCTTGTAGGTCTTTGGCTACCTAGCCCATAGTGAAAGTGACTTTTTAGTTGAGTCTCTTTTGCCTGAAGAAGGGCAATAGATTTCCGCGTGCAAGAGGAAACAAACAGGTAATGACAAATGCAAGTGTAAACAAACCAGTTATCTAACTGTTTACTGAGATTCTTTTAATGATATCACCCCCTCTGTGGCATTGCCTCATTAAAAAATAATAATAAGTTTCATAAGTTGTTCAGCAATGTTGTTGAAAATATCTGAATAAGACTGTTATGACTATTACAGTGTCCCGTTTTACTGTTTCCTCTGCCATACTTTTAATCAGAGAATTTCTTCTTGTGCCTTGTTTACTGTTGATATTTTCTGGCTGATTGGATAGGAATGACATTTTGACAATTTACTGTAGCAGTAAGCACTGTACAAACAAAAGGTGCTGATGAAAACTCGGAACCCATTATTATGTAAATTATGGCTGACTAACACAGATTCCATCTCCCAGTCACCATCATTGAGACCAGTTTTACTCAATGATAATAATTTTCATGATTGCAGTCTTCAGAGAGATCAGAAATATGCTTTAGCTGTTGCATTTATCTACTGTGGGTACTTGACCCTTAATTAAATTCTGAAACTTTTTTATATAATAAAGTAAAATACAGCTGACACTTCTATTCAAACAAAAAGCATCAAACATAGATCTACCAAACAAGATAAAGGTATTTCAGACTTACCTTGTTGTAATGCTAGTAAACACGAAGACTACAACGTCTTTTGAAAGAGAGCTTAAAGTTTAAAATGAAAAAAAAAGCAAGCTGTTGGGCATTTTAAATGTTGCACTTCAGTGCTGTGTCTGCTGAATGCTGGCTTGCTCTGCAGAACGGTCTTGAACTTTATATTAAAATATGCATAACAGGCAGGAAAAAAAGGAATGAGCTTTGAGTATATAGATGATGTTTGTCTGCTCCCATGTATTATTGCAGTCGTAAGTGCAAAAAGATTAGAAAATAAAATAATAGGTTATTTAATGTTCCCCACTAACTTTCTTAAGATGTTACTTTCCCGAATCTTGAAAAATGTGCTTTGTAAAACTGTCCCTCCTGAAAAACAGGTTAGAAGCCACTCAAGGTGCTGCACTACTGAGCTAGTGTTTTACAGCTAACAGATACAAAAATGACTAAATGTTGTACAAACGGGTCAGTTAATTTGGTTTTTATATGTATATGTTCCAAAAACAAGACTGGAGAAAAGGGATACACTGTACAGAAAAAGGAAGTGGGGCTTTTCGTTTAATATTTTCATTTTTAAAGACAGCTCTGTAAGCTTTTAGTACTTCTTTCCCCCCTCTCCCCCCATTCAGTTTTCCATTCCTCTCTCTCCTTGCCAGTTTTTCATATGAGAAAATGGCCTTTCCAGGTAGGCAGGAACAGTCAAGCTTAAAAAGAGGTAAGGTATTATAGAAATGGAGATTCACTATTTCTTTAAACCTGGCACTTTACTAAACTGTCAGTTCATAGAGCCAATGAGCTAAGAAAAGTAATTACTTAAGTGGATTTCATGAAGAGTAGAAAGATGATTGTGCCACATTAAATAACAATTGTATCCTTAATGATGTGTTGGACTATAATACAAACATCCTTCTGCCATTATACGCACTACAATATACCTTTCTAATTACTCCAGTGGCTTTCTCTTCCTTTACTAGGACGCTATGCTTTCAGAGACTATGTAAGCATTATATGAGTTCTTTTTTTAAACAAAACAAACTACAATGAGTACACCTGTGTGATCATTGATAAATTGGCAATAAATTACTGACACATTGTGTATGAATGGGACCGTTGTTTTGTTCCTTTGCATTCTTTCATGAAATGCAATTTTTCTTAAAAGAGATATAAGGAAATTCAATAAAATTACTTCTTCAAGTTTTTTTTGGTATTTCTACATATGTAAGCAGTATAGTAATACAAGTCCAGATAATTAATAAGACAGATTCAAGGCAACATGACAAACTTCAGAAACAAAGTTAAAATGGGGTAGATAAGTTGGTATTATTCATTCAGTGATATCTTTTTTACAGTCTGTGAACCCTTGGGAATCCTTGGGCTTCCTGTCAGTGGACCCTGAAAAAGATGTTTGATACTCTGTAAGCTTAAATAAATGTATTACATGAGTATTCCTCTCCACTAAAAACATTTTTACATTGTCTACAAACTCAAAAAGGTTGAAAACCACTTCTCCATGTCGTTGTTTATATTCTGTGCCTTAGAAGTTGAAACCCTACACTCCTTAGCGCTGTTTTCTGTAACAGTGTGTTTTCTATGATTTCTAGAGTTGCTTTTGTGCACTCATTACATTTGATTTCCTAACGTTGTCAGCACACAGAACTTACACTTGGACCCAGTCAAAGTCTTCACACATTAATAGTCCCACTGAAGAAAAAGGAAATTTCTTTTAGGAGGAAATTCTTCTAAACGTCTTGAAGAAGTAGGAAAAAATCCATCATAAAATTAGACAGTTCCAGATTCTCTCAGAGCTTCATTTACAATAGAAATTTTCATGCAAAAAGAAGCTTGTATAAATAACTGAATGAAATAAAACCTGTGAAGTAATCTTCTGTTGTCTCTTAGTAAAGATCCAGTCCTTTAAATCCTAAATCATGTTCTGCTACTTATTAATGCCATTATTAGCAATAGTTCTATGAACGATCCATTCCACTTTTATGCACATTGCACTGCAGTCCCAAATTGGTTAGTAACAGTCACATCTTGACAATTATATAAGGAAAGTGGATAGAATATTATCAAACTTTCTTACCACTGTTGGGTGACCTGAGGTTAGCTTATGCCAAAGAGAATGGTATTCTTGTTTTGAAAATCAGGTTTAACCCTTTTGAAATATGGCAAAAATAGGAAAAAATCATGTCATAATGTAGCCAAAATATTTTGTGGTTCTCATCAATATTATATTCCTTTTACGAAAAGCTATGATGCATTATACAGCTACTTTCACATCTGACTGCTCACACACTGTCAAACAAAGAAGCAACAATGTCTATAATTTAAAATTAAATCCTTTTATAAAATTCATCTGTAGTTAAAATAATGCATTTCCTACAAGCAGCTTGTTAAGTATATAGTTTCTCTTTAGTCCCAAATTCTTACTGATATAGGAAGCGCTCTGAGCTTGGATCGTGTGCTAGGCAGAATCATGGGAATCTTTATAAACTCCCTGCTACACTACTTGGTTAGCTAAATCCAAGACTAGTAAATGGTCCTTGGAAAGTAAGCAGAGTGGCCTCCCTGTTACTGTATTTGATGGGTATATACAGAGACACGTATTCTTCTGCAGTCAGTCATAAAAAGCCTAAGCCAAAAGCAAAAAAAGAGCATTGCCTGCAACTAAGTGAAATTTTTGTGCTGGGGTGAGCAAGTAGCAACTGGGAATAATTTGTCATTCCTACCTGTACTCCTTGTCTTCCGTAGAGCGTCCATTACTCAGTACTTCCCAGAATCGAGCCCACCACAAGGTGACAAATTGTCTTGCTCAGTTTACTGGGAGAGAAGGATGTACAGTCTGCTTTATCCTAAGGTTAACACTTAACCTACTTGGATTTGCTTAAATCCAAGCAAATCATATCTTGAAAATTAAAATAAATTGTTGAAAATGTGTTGCTTATGGCATTTTCCACTTTTTTTAAGGAAACGGATATTGCTGGGAAAGAAAGAAAACTGTGGAGCTGGACAAAGATGGTTACATATAATGATTCAGGCATACTTTGTAACTTATAACTGTCACTTCATATCACAGATCTTCCCACCCGCTGGAGAGGATGGTGAGTCAGTTTTTCTTCAAGTTAGGGAAAAAATACTTTTTCCCAAATTAATAGCTCGTATATTTGAAACTTCTAAGTTACATCTGAGACATTGGGAACTCTGTTCAGTAGGAAACTTCAACTGTGTTTACGCATTTAAGTGAAAATTTTCAGACTTTGAAATCTTTGGTTGGGGGATTTCTTGCTGAGTGCTCAGATTCTATTGAGGTCCTGATTTTTCACAGGGTGTCTAATGTTCCTTGCTGTCTAAATTGGTTGTATCTAGTAATGTTTCTGTGTAAGAAAAAGTTTGAATTACCTGACTTTCTCTTTCTGCTAGCTTAAGGAACAAGCTTTGGTTTCCAGATCCTTTTCTTATTATACATTATCACCAGATCACCAGAAATGAGCTAAAGTTTAAGTTCACCTCAAGTACTTCCAAAGATTGGCATCCAATTTGCTTTAGAAAGCAAGAACGAGAGTGACACGGAGAAATAATTTCCTGAAACTAATCTACTGTTGCTTGTTAAATGGCAGGTTGTTTGCTGTTGTGGCAGTGAAGGCGGTAGGGATGTAATTCCTGCATGCTCAGCATCTGCCTTCTGATGGCCACAGTGATCTCTGCTCATTCGGAAGCTGGTCAGACGTGCTGGGAGGAGTGCTGGTTTTGCAAGAATACAGAATATCTCTGTGGTATAGGCAGATTTCTTGATTCCTAAAAGACCTACACGACTGATAATGGGAGCCAGCCTTGATATCCAAGAAGCAGAATATCTTAACATAAGTGATGCAGCAATTTTTTTTTTTCCATTAGGCTTTCTAATCAAAGATCTTGGAAGTGCCATACACATTGTCAGTTAGGCTTGGCAACAGCTCTGCCATGTGGCAAAGTAATGTTGTAAACATTCTAGAGAAGGGAAAACAAAGCACGGAGACATAAATTGACTTACCTAAGATCATACAGCAAGGGCACTGTAGAGATAGGAAGAGTGCCATTTTGAAATCTATATCTGAAACAGAAGTCCATTCTTCTCCCTTTGAAAGGGAGAATAGCACAGCGGTCTGTAATTCTGGTCTGCTTAGGTTTATGCCTAGGATGGCATTTATCTTTCCAAAATTCAGTCTCGCTGCTTAGGAGGTGCACAACTTCTGAGATGGTGTGCAGCTCTGCGTCCCTACACAGAGGGAAGACTACGAGTGCCTATGTGAAAAGTGCCTGTGTTGCATCCCTCTGCTTACAAACAAGCCAGCGTGTTTTGTGTTGCTGTGCTTAGGTGTGTGCAGCGCCAGGTTACGTAGGTTGCTCACAGGAAAAATTATGCAGAGCAGCAGCCTCACATGTTCCAGCAATTTGTGAGATTCAGAAAGAAAAAGAAGTGCAAAACTGAAATTGCAGTGAGACTTTTCACCTCAATTTTGATGAATGTATCAGGAAGTTGAGTCTTCTGGTCCTCTAAAGGGTGTTGTTGCCAGTTTCATGCCATTGCCTGCTCCTCAGTGTGGGTCCTGAAGGTGCTGTAGAGGTTTTGCATTCCACCTTCGAGTGAGCTGGACTTATGAACTGGAACTAAGATCAGAACTGGCAGCTAGGCTCATGCCAAATTGAAGTTTTATTTATTTGATCATTTCATTGCAAGGTAGACACTGTGTCTGTGGTTTATATCTTTAAAATCAAATAAACTATTTATATATGGTGAAGAACTGTAAAACACATAGACCTTATTCACTAATATTTTTATGGTTTCTTTACACTTGACAAGTAAAGAATTTGTGAAAGTGGTTTTTGTACCCAAGTCCCACAGATTTCTTGGGTATTTTTAAATTAAGAAAAGGTACAATCTAGATTAATAACACAAACTTAGCTCCCGTTTTTCCCTAACATGCAGCATGAATCCTTCCGAGTGAATTCTAAGAAGGTATTTTTAATTGAATACATTTGGCGAAAACTTAAGAAAATACCATCAACTTTTATCTGTTTAACATTTTCATGTTATTAAATGAGGATACCCCATGTGAATTTCAGGTCAGAGTGGAAATATAAATTAGCTAATATTTTCCTTCCCATCCTGATAATATTGTTTTGTTTACATCACCATGGAAAGCTTTATGCAAATTTTCTTGCCACACCATATCCATTATACCTTAAAGAGAAAACAGTCTAATAAAAATTCTCAAAACAGCTATTACTTGTAGGAAAGGAAACTCAAAGGTCTGCAGTCTTTCAAGGTGTCATTGCTTCTAACTCAGGCTTCACAGAGGAACAAATCAGAGCTGTTCTTTCATAGAGACAGATTACTGTGAGCTCCAGATGAAGCCAGCAAAGCCAGGCTGCAGTTTACAAGCCAGGTCTTGACTGATAGTTTGGTCCTGTGGACATGAGGCTCCTGGATGTTTTTGCCACTCTTGCTGACAGTTTGTCAGGTTGCTCTCGCACACACCTTTACAGCTGCAATTCCTGCTGCAAGTGTTGCGGGACACGTGGAAGGTCATTAGTGGTTTCAGTCTGCATTACTGTCCTCCTAAAGTACAATCTTGCTATGCACTTTGCACTACGAGGGCTAGGAAACCAGTATCTTTCGTAGTAATGACTTCCAGTTTACAGCCTTCATTTGTTATATTTCCTCAATAGCTGTTGTGTTGAGATTAACTGCATAAATGGTCTGCAGCTGGCTGTTATGAATTAAGGGAGTTTAATCAAAGTATTTCTAATGTACAGCATAATGATAATACATGGGGGAAGTACTATTTAAGAGATAATGATGGCTTCAGAAGATCACTGTTGTAATGTTTAGTGCATATGCCTTCAGCATTGAATTTGTTGTTGTTCTGAATATGCTTAATGGATCAGTGAAAAGCTGCCTAATGTGGGATTGTTTGATGGGGCTGACAGAGCTGGAATTAGCCCATTGCTGTTTACTGCATACAGCCATTAAGATTAATTGCTGCCAGATAATTTTGACTGTTTTTATCTTTGGGAAAAAGTGTCACTAATGGGTTTATAAATTGGTTCACTATTACTAATAGTAAGGCCAGTGTAACAGGAGAGGGTGTCAGCAGCTAATTCTAAAGATAAAGGTAAAAAGTGTAGAGTACTATATGACTTGCTAGTTTTAAGGGATAATGTTATCTAATAACAGACAGACTGATATATGATGCTCATTAATGCTATTTCCCGGGCTTTGGGTTGAACCTAATAGATGCTAATAAAGTCTTATTTGATGTACCATTAAAAAGCTCAATCTGTTTTCTGCATTAATGCACAGTGTTGTTTATCACATTTTCAGTGACTAAAACCCAAACCCTCAATCTGTTACATAACTAAACAGTATCAGGCTAGTTACACCTATTTTTGTCTTTGTTTAGAGACACAGAAAAATTTATAGGGCAACCACATTTCTGTATATACTGCCCACAATTCACATCACTCAGCTTCCTCTCAACAATGAAAACACTTCAGGTTTCATTTTAACATATCCTCTCTTACATACACCGTCACCAGTAAATTCTGCAAAGCGCTCCCTCCAAGAGATCAATTAATTGGTTTGCAAATGTTACAAAATAGTGGTGGGATGTGGGCAAAAGATTATTCAAGGAGGAGAAATCCACATTAGAGGTTAATAGGCTGGTACACCACATATACATGCCTGTGCTGTGCCTCTAATTTGCTGTCTATTAAAATGAAAGTTATTTGTGCACTGTCTCAAATATATCCCTTGCATCTAAGGGCATTGGCAAGGGAGTAGGAAGAACATGCGCTAAATAGATAGAAACACAGACAAGGAATGCTTAATGAAGAGGTGAAAACAAATAACTCATGAGTAGTAAAGTTGTTCTCTTCTCAAGTAGAGATAGTGCAAATTATGAAGTAATTCCCTTCTCAAGTCAAAAGAGTATTGTATTTTTCCTTACTAATTTTTATGTTGTACTGAGAACATCTTCAGGTTTTTTTGAGAGGCTCTGGATAGTAAAACAGTTCATGTCTGAAAAAAAGGGCAATCTCAGACAGTACCAGAAAAAGCTCTTTGTGTTATTTTTCCGTTTCAGAGTGCTAGCATGTGAAGACCTTTGAGAAGTGAAGAGGAAAAAATATAGGGTGGCAAGATCTGTTCTGCTGTATTTGCTGTTTCCACAGTAGTATTCCAGGTGGTATCCTTGTTTCTTTGTCATCAAGGATACGAGCCTTTTATTCTGGTTTAGGCCCTTTCCCCACGCATCCATTTTCAACTTCCATCCTTTTGCCGTACTTATACCATCTGCCTGCCTATCTAGTAATGCATATTAACATGTGCAGACCATATATTATGTAGGGAAGTGACTACAATCTAAATATTCTTCCTTCTATTTATGTATCTGAACATGCCTGGACTTATCCCTTCAGGATTTTTCATTATGTCCAGATCCTGATATTTTTCTCTCATATCCCCCACCATTGGCTGCATTATCCATATATAATCAATCATTTTCCTATTAAACTTTCATCTGTAGACAGATGTAGCACGATTTCAACTTAAATTGATTTAAAATCACTTTCATTAATTCAGTACAAACTCTATGTAGACACATTAATTTTGGGTTACAAGCAACTTACTTTAGTTTACTTTCAACTCAATATGTTAAACCAACCTCTACTGGGCTCACATTGATTTTAAAGAAGTAATACAACCTATTTCATTGTTTTAGCTACACTGATTTTAAGTCCCATTTTTAGTTAAACCAATGCAATTTGCACATAGACGGTCTCAAGTTTTGTTTCTAAAAAGTGTTGCCAACACTTTTTGTTCTCCGAAGTGTTGTATGGCCCTGCGTAGATGCCCATTAGGCTCTCCTCTCTATTGTTAATGATTCTAAATAATGTCTTGAGGCAAGCCTTGATTAGGTTGTTAACCAAACTGTCTCTGGCAGGCAATTTAGGATGATAGCTTACACAGAAATTATTCCAGAATAAGGTACAGGGTTATGGGTTGTTACAAGGCAAAGTAGCTCTACTGGAACAGTTCCAGGCAGAGACAACTTGAAGAAGATTTGGACAGAACAGGGCATCCTTTTCCAGGAGGAAATGGATGCCCTGTGTTAGAGCAGCCAACCCAAACATCTTTGGCATAGTACAGAATTTCAAAGGACACAAAATATCTGTGTTCGTTCTCCTGAATTCCTTCCTCTCATTCTAAAGTAAAGTAAAGGATTGGAAGGATCCTGCTTAGTTAGCCCTTCACCTTGCAGGTGTACTGGTTTGTGTCATGCTATACACGCAATGGATTGCTTACTAATCTGCTGTTTGGCACAAGGCTGCTCTTGTTATAGATTTGCAGAAACAGCATGTTAATCCTGAACTTTCTTTTCCAAATCAAGCACAGATTTTGGACTGCTTAACCTAAAAACAGCAGTCACTGAATATGCTCAGGTGTTTCTAAACTAATATCTGTTGGGTAAAACAAAATGACATTTTGCAGAATGCAAGGCCTGATCTTCAGTGCAGTAACGAAGTAACGACAATCTAATATAGAGAGCACTTCACTACGTTTGCACAGCAGTATGAGCGCCAAAGCTGAACCAACAAGAGGAATATATATATATGTTGCAGTGCAGTATAAATGCAACTTGATTTTTTCCTGAAAACTTGACCAGTTTTTATTTTCATTCTTAAAATTATGATGAATACTTGAGCTTTTTCCTGAGAGTCTAGCTGCTTGCGGCTGTAAGTAAGGAACACATGAGTTGCTGGAAGAACATATCTTTCCAACCTGTATTCCCTGAAGGATTTTTCAAACGCAGTGTAGTCCAGGTTAGCTACACAAAAATCCTACATGAAGATACCAGCCAGGTCCTGGGACAGTTCCTTTTCCTGGTCCTTTGCAACCACAAGTCCCATGACAGTGACCCCTACAAAATGAATGTAACTGACATCAGTATTCAACTTCAGATCTGCGTTATGCTCCAGAAAGCAGGACCCAATTGACACTGAGAGATGCCTTATTCAGGAGATCAGGCTCTCTCTGTAGCCCGTTCAAAGCGGATACTTCACTAAAGTGTTTTACAGGACTGTCTTTTCCTTTCTATTGATTAGACAAGAAGCCTTATGAGATTAACCTCCTACCTCAGGCACTTCATTTAAGTATCTACATTTAGGCATTGTAAAGAGCCTTATAATTTTCTTTCTTTCAGGAAGATTTTTTTTATTTGATTGTCTTCTTCTAGGATGAAATTTATCCCTCTGCAGCAGTCCAATTCAGGACAGAGAACTCTTCCAATTCTTTGCAAACTCTGATTCAAAGACTTCGTTCCAAATCAGAACAAACCCCTTACAAAGACCCATGCCCTTGTAAAGGGCTATTAAGTCCTATTATCCTGTTCAGGTTAATCATCCAGTAAGATCGATGTCTCGGAAACAATCTGGATATAGATGAATGCATGGTATACCAGCATTTTGGTGTTTAGTCTGACCCACTTGGCAGACATGAATTTGATCACACCATTCTGCAACTCTCTTCAACCTCATTAAGAACCGTGGTCCCCAAAATAAAATCCTATGGGAAATCTGTACTTTAGTGGAGAGGAAAAAAAATCAAGTCAAGTCTCCAAAAATTATAAAATGTTCCATTAATTGCTTCTTTTCACTTGTCACTTTCTTGATTTGAGCTTTTACAGTTCATATATTTGAACTTTCCTCTGCAGTCCAGACCAGTAGGAATGTCTTTCCTCCACTTCTCCCTTAATAAAAACAGTGATTATCAGATAATAACAGGATTTTTGAAGATTAGGCATTAAAAATACTGTCTGTTGCAAAATTCATGATTAAATCACAAGTCTGGGCAACATCATAAAGTGCCTCTCCTTTCAAGACTAATTTTCATATATCTATTTGAAGAAATTAAGCAATTTCTCAAATGAAACTGCTTTTTTTTTCTTTACATATACACAGATCTGTGCAGGTTAGGAAAAAAAGCAAGGATGAAGCCATCCTGTAGATAACTGCAATTCTTTGTCTGATTCATGGAATATTATTTTATTGCCACAGAAGGATATGAGGGGTGCTTTTTACAATTGAAGGATGAATTTAAAAGATTGCAAAACTTTCTCCCTAAATTCACACTTGAAAATGTTGTGCTGAAATTTTCAAATTGACCTAATTTAGAATATTAGCAACAAATGCAGATACTTAATACAGCAAATGAAATAGGTTAGATTTAAAAAAAAAAAAAAAAGTCATGGATATATTATCCTGAAATTAAACTATTTCACAGGGAAGATTGTCTCAGCTTCAGACAGTTTCAGGCCAATTCTTCCTAGACTGCAGCTATTACCTAAAAAAATTACATAACTTTCCTTTTTTCTGCAAATCACTGAAGCCCGACTGGTGCTCCATTATTATTAACATCAGAGCTGTCAGCATCTCAGGGAGGCAAGAGAAGAAAGCACAACATTCCTACCAGCAGCAACAAAACCATGCTTACACTTAGAGAAATCTTCCTTCAATCCTCTTTACACCGAGCAGAGAACTACTTGAAGTACTGTACGCTGGAGATGATGGGATTCATTTCGCTTTCACTATCTATAAGTCAGAAGTCTTTGTTAGATGTTCATAAGTTAAAGTCAGCTTGACTCCCCCTCTAGACAATGAAGAGAGATAGGCACCTCCAGAGGGTGATTCATCCCATCTGAAGACAGGTATCGAAGAGAGATGGAAGGAATCACCATTTGGAGATGCCTATCTCTCTCCAGTGACTACAAAGGGAGTCTGTAGTGAGTGGCTTAAATTTGACAGCTAAAGTTATGCAAGATGAAATCTAATCCTAAGCATAAATAACACAGGAGGAGCCCTACTCCTGTACTGAAGAGAAGGTTATTAGTGATGGTTATTGAAAGCATTCTGCATTAAAAAGGCACAAATTGCATCATGCGTTATCAGATAGCATTAATTAACTTGATTTTGCATATAACTACATTTATATGTCATGGGTGTCAGACCCTCCAGAAAAAGTAGAAAGAGCAAGTTTAGTACAGGACAATGGTTCCAAAAGAGTTTCACATTCATCTGGGCCCCTGACCAGCTTCTGAATACTCCTGTTTCTCTCAGCGCTACCTTTTTAGCACCTGTCTTAAAGTAATGACAACCCCAGGCATCTTCTTTACCATCTAAGTGTCATTTGTCTCTGTGTCTGTTGAGATCATAGCAGCATGGAGTGTTAGTTGACTTTCATTTTACAGTAAGTGGAACTGTATTATAATAACACTAAAAGAGTCAGAATATATTCCTTTCAAATGATTTGCATTAACTTTCCAGCCCATCAATGCATTATTCATTTTAGTTTAGAATCTGAAGACAGGCAAAAAGTATCTTCCCCTAGAAACTGTAAGCTGTAGTCTGTGCGGCACCAATTGATGGGCTTTCCATTGTTTCAGACTAATCCTATCTAGAGGACGTGAAGGTCTGTGAAGTAATAACTCTTGACCCTGGCTCTCCTAGGCTCCATACAATGTCTTCATGACCCTAAAGCTTCTCTTTATTTCAGTTCAAAGAGTCTGACATCAGAGAGGGCTGTGCTGGAGACAACGAGGCTGTTGGGTGTTATACCATGAAAGTGACCACACACGTGGCCTGGCTTAGGGTTTGGCATGATGGAGTTGTCTGAGGGTGCACAGACTGCTGAAAGTATGGCTGAGAAAATGAAGTAATAGGAAAATTAGCACAACAGAGGATCAAGATAACTATGTCTGAAATGGTTCCTGTACTTTTTTAATATAGCAGTGTAGATATACTCAAATGGACTTAATCTTATCATCATTTTGGCTGCTTTAATGAAGGAACCCAAATTTTAGCTTTTGTCTCTGCAGCTTCTACTAGATAGGATGTCAAAAGAGAAAGAATTCAAGATACCTCTGTAACCTCGGTATTTGTGTCTTTATTAACAGTTTCTTGAAAACAAAAGAAGATAGATATAATTTTATGACTGTACCCAGGAGTCTAAATGCTCTGCCCAACAACGTTGTCACCACCCTCTCCTCAACTGTATTGTGGGCATTTATACAGCTGAGGTTTCCCCCTGAGGCATTTCCTCTGATTTAAATCAAAACGAGTAGTGAATGAAGGCCTTTTCACTTTGTTTCAAGAGACTTCTTTGGAAGATATAATTCATGTGTCTCTGAGTATTCCATCACTACTTGGATGTTCTGTCAGCTCAGTCTTTTAAATCTGGGTATTTTTAGTATTCTTGGTGTAACACATGCATGAGAAAATACTGTAGCTGTGAAAGTCCAGATTGTGCAATCTACTAACCTAGAAGATACTGTCACTTTTATGTGCCCTATATTTTATTCATCCATAACTCAAATAAATGCAAATTTAAAAGAAAATTATCTTTAGCTCTTGCCTTGCTTTCCAGTCCTCAGCACTTGGAATTTGAGAATCAGGTCATCTAGATAAAAGCTACAGTATTTGCTCACATGCTATGCACCTTCATTTGGCAGCACTACACAAATAAACAGTATTTCACATCTTCCTATAGGAAAAATTTCAATATATTCCAATAAGATTTGGTTCTATTTCATTGTTTGTAAAGTTGGTAGTTCCAACCTTTACACAAGAAAAAGTGAAATTAGAAACTTGTATTTAAATATCCATCTAGACAGAAAGATTTATAAAGTACCATTTACTTGGGGAATCTTTCACTCTTAGTTATCTAATGGTTTTCTAAAATTAGATACCACTTTCAAAAAATCAAACTCAGAGCTAACAGAACGTTTTTAGGGATTTTGTTAGATACACAAACATCTGGGAAAAATGCTGGAAGAACAAGTTACATCAGCCTTGAATGTGTTTAAAGCAGCACATTAAAATACTGGCAAGGTTATGTTCGTAGGAAGAAGCAAATTGGTTGAAACCCTGACCCCACTGAAATTAATGAGATTTCACCCTTTGTCTTTCACTATTCACACATGTTCCCACGGCCATGACCATGAGATAGATTCTTGCACAAGGACATTTGAAATGGTAGGCTCTGTCTCTTGAAAGAGTAGGTTCATTTGACACTTCTGTGCTCACTATTTCTCATAGTCAGTGCACAATATGTGTCCCAGCTTCTAATAGTTCACAGAAGATAAAAATAAATGTTGTTCTTTTCAGATTAAAAAATTCTTAAGAGCAGGAGTGAAAAATGTTTTGATTGTTTCATAAAACAAGTGTGAAAAATGGTCAGCAATTAATTTTTAAAGGGTCAGTATTAGATTTATATTATTGCAGTTAAATCCTAGGTAGGAATTGCAGCACAAATTCAGTAAAAAAAATAAATGACAGGATGTACATTCTGCATTCTGTGAACTCAGTCTCTAAATCTCCAGTACTGGGGAGTGGGGCCTTAAATGTTCATGCCTTCTATAATATATCTTCAAGTATATTTTAGTATCTTCTTTTATCTAGTGATATTAATGGGACCACTACTTTCTTTCAAATTCTTGATTTCGTGGTGTCAAAAGCCCATAGCACATTTCAGGACGCCTCTGACCCTTGAAAGCACAACATGTCAGATCTGAAGACAGCAAACAGCCTTTGCCCAAAAGCAAGAGCCAGGTTGCCAGAGAACATAAAGGCACTACAAAAGATACAGATGGGAAAGATCTGGGGAGTGGGGGGAGAGGGATAGAAGAAAAGGAAGGAAGAACTAAAGAAGCAGTGAGGTGGTTGGAAAGGTATTTTATCTTGGACCTAGTTCTGTGAGGCTATACGGCACTAACTATACCAGGAAAAATGGTCTTGGGAGATGAAAGTAGCAAAACAAAATGTTGAAAGAAAAGGAGAGTGTTGGAAAATGAGGTGGTTGAATCCAGAGAAAGCAGAAATGGACAAGAATTTAAAATAATTCAGTAAAGTGCTGGGAAGTTGAGAGCCTTCTGATATTTTTACTGAGGAGCTGAGATTCTTGCTCAAGGCACAAGCAACAGTGTTTTGTACCCCAGGGCAGCAGACTATCGGGTTTGCAGAGTGGTGTTACTGCCTGCTGGGTCTGTGCTGGTGCTTCAGGAGAGCAAGCTTGCTCGTTGCTCCTTTCTGGGAGAGACAGAAGCAGCAGGGACCACCCGGCAGTCACGAGGCCAGGGACCACAGCCCCCTTAACTGTATTTCTGTTTCCTTCCCTATCCCATTCTGGAGCAGCTGCTGCTTGCTGTGGCAGAAGCAAAATTCAGTTCTGGCTCCAATCACGGAGAGCCCTAGTGCCTCTGGCTGCCAGAAATAACTGTCATTGCTACATCTCCACCAGACTTAAGAATGATCTGGGGTAGCTGCTGTAAAAAATACTCAATTTTCCATTAAAAAAAAAAAAAGAGAGAAAATGCTCACTGCCTAAGACCTGCAGTATGATGATCCTGGTTCAACACACGCATGACTTAAAGTATGCAAATAGAATGTTGGCTTCAAGATTAAAACTTCTGTGTTTAGTCATGTCCTGAAGTAATATGCCAAGGACCTTCACTGATTTAAATGCTTAGCTATCTATGATATAGTTGGGATAAAACAGCGTGATTTGGTAGTGGATCACCCTTTTCTTCAAGTGTTCCTTGAGTGCAACAGCAAAATACAAGACTAAAAAAAAAAAATAAATGGGATTGATCTAAGGTATTTGGATTTTTGAAAGGGTTTTTTTTGCACGTTCCTTGCAGAAAAATGTCAAAAAGGTAACACCATGCAGAAGTGCAGTGGATTAAAAGGAGACCATCACAAAGCAGAAACTGTTCCATTTTCTAGCAGCCAAAAAAAAAAAAGTAATTAATACAGAATACACCAAAGCTGCATGCTGCCATTGATAATGTTTTGTATGTTTGTGACATGAAAATCTGTGAACACTGAGCTGACCATGCTTAGGTGTAGCACAAAGGCTGATCAACGCTAAAGAACTTTATAGGGAGCTTCAGAGAAGTTGAAGAAAGTGAGGTGAAAGGACAGTATGGTAGCAGGTGAAATTCAATGAATGTGGATTAAAGTATGTTGAAGGAGGAGGAATCATTTGAACTACTAAGATCTCCGAGTTTAAAGAGTCATGAGTTTAAAGAACAGTGACTATAAGTTAATGAAAGTACCTTCTGAAAGGGAGAAGTGGTGATTGCTGCTGTGGTGCAATTATTTGCTGAAAGGAGTTCGACATTCCAGAAGGCATCAAAGAGTAAAAGAAAACAATAACACAAAAATTACTATAATGTCAGTATATGACAGTGGCATAGCATTGTTGGGGGAACTATTTTCTATTCAAGAGACATTCGCTCTCCAAAACGAAGCATAGGAAAAAAAAAAGAGAATTTAAAAATGCTTGTGGAAATCATAAAGGATATGAGACAATGAAATAAAAAAATAACTTTTTCAATAAAAGAATATGGCTAGTGGGTTTGCATATTAATTTCCTATTGGCAAGACTTCAGTCTCTGACTAAGTAGATGCTGATGTAAGATACCGGTAAGCAGAGTTAAGATATGGGGATAGGCAGCATTGGGCTAGTCCAGCATGGGAATTTTTATGTCGAAAGAACTATCATCACCATTAATAAGTTACTGGTTTGGCTGCAAAGTAATTCCTCTCCTTGTTTGCATCTCCTTACCTTCTGACCTCATTAACTCCAAGAAATTTGACAGAGTGGTGAGACCTGAGATACTGCAGTTCTTAATAGTCTATAGCATGAACGGCAAATACAAGGCCTGCGGGCCAAATCAGGGCCATCACCTTGTTTAACCCAGCCCAGCACCTTGTTTCTACCCAGCGGCAGCATGTACGACACGCGTTACGCTGTAGGAGCAGAAGAGTGGTGGGAGCTGTCTAGTTAGACACCCCTGGTTTCTAGGGACAGACGAAGGCAATCCTTAAATGCTCTGGGGAAGGGAGATTTGCACCTTCCTGGATGGGAAAGCATGCAGTGGAAAAAGACTTCATAAGAAATCAAACCTGCAAAAATCTTCTGTCAGATCCGGGAACGCTTTAGAAACCAAAATACAAAAGTCAGAAAACGCATTCACGGGAAACCACATTTCATCTGTTCCAGGGCTCAAGGAACTTGTTTCAAAAATCACCTCAGATCATGCACAAGAATATGTATTCACAGACAAATGAAGATGCATCTGGTCTTCCCATACTTGGAGCTCTTTAAGTGTTTTATATGAAGAAAGGTGATATTTAGGATGAGGATCTTCTCTGTGTTTCAGGATTGACATTGGGCAGGTCCAGAGATTGAATGCTGCTGAACGCTTACTTTTTGTTCAGGTTTGTCCTGGGTGCTAGGCTTACTGGGATAATGGACAAACTTGATTCTGAAATATGAACAACTAAAACTATGCAATCTCTCTGAATCCCAATAGCAATCATAATATTGCACACGTGGAGAAGTGATGCAGACAGGCAACACATAAACCCACCAATAAAATTTTAACAACCCTTTTCCTGAGTAGCATAAGACAGTTGCCAGGCTACTTCTGTTCCTGCCCTCTCCACTATTCCACCATGGAAAAGTCTTGACTTTCTTTAAATTCTTGAAGATCCTAGTAGACCTGAGCCCTAAAATTCACAAGCCTTAGATGTCTCAGTCTGAAAGGTTGTTGCTCATTTATTGTAATTTAAAAATTCCTGGATACAAATCCATTTTTCCATTTTTATTTTCCTCTTCTTTGTCAATAACAACTAGTGGTTTATTTTGTAGCTTAGACTCTTACAGTTTTCCTTTTCAGTCTCAGCTGTGGTAATACTTCTTCTCTTTATTTCTGCTTCAGGCTGTTTCTTCTTTTGCAGCCTGATTGTATCTTTATAATCTATCCATTCAGCCCCCCTTCTCTCCGTTCTTGTCATTGCACTCTCTTACCCCATGTTCACAACTTGTCCACCTTACCTCCACCAGCCTTTGAACTAACTCACTCCTCACTAACTACTCATCACCTTACTACCTCTTCAATTCCTTTCTGTTAGTTAGGCTGCATTGATATTAATAAAATAAATAGGATTGGGGTTATTTTCTTCACTGAGACAAATTGACACAAAGTGACACTCTTGTGAAATGGACTGGCTAGATTTAACCCTCCCAGTCTCTGCGAATTCCCAAATCCTGCCTGGGAACAGTTTGAAGACTACCAAATGGTCCAGGGAAAGACCCTTTCAGAGACCACACAAACTTTCCAAAATGGACAGTCAAGTTCCAGTACTGCCTCTAGCACTGTTAAATATACTGTCACAGCCATATTCACCAGCAACTGAAATAACATTTAAGGCAATGATGTACATAACAGCTGACTCCTGTGGTTTGCAGGAAATGTAGTTCTATACCAGATCCAAGCCTTTTCCGTGTGTAAACTGATTTCTACTTTTGAGATGCAGTCATTGGCTTCCCAGCAGCTGATAACTTTAAGCTGCCTGAAGCCAAGTCAGTTTCTCTGCTGAGCAGGCAGTATGGTTCCTTGCCATAAAGCAAACAAATTGAAAGGCAGTCTGTTGACCATGTAAAGGATGGATGTATAGAACTTCTGTTCAAAGACAATGCTTTCGTGCCATCCTCCCCAAAGACACCTTAAATCTGGAAACCAGTGATTTCATAGACAAATTCAAGTCTCAGACATAATCAAACAGCCTCAACACGACACGTTACTACACATTAGCAAGACTTTGGTAAATGTCCACTACAAATACGAGATAATGTGACATACGTTAGCCCGCAGTGAAAAGGGGCTAACCTAAGCCAAATTACTCTGACTTGCCACAGGCTAAGAGCATTTGCACAGGCAGTTATTGAGACTCAGCTGATGCATGGTAACAGTTAACCAGAGTAATTTGATCATATGTCTGATCCCTAAGACAAAATAGACTCTAAATTGCTAGTATGGTATATGGGAAATGTAGCCATGACATTCTGCTACATTACCATCTGACCTAACAAGAATGTAAAAGATACACTCCCTTCCTAGCATTATTTTAACACAGCTTTTTACCAGCCTGAATTATGAAAGCAAAAAAAGTGTTATATTTAAACCTATAAAAATGCAGTTTATTCCTCTTTGATAAGGCATAACTTTTTTTAGCAATTGTAATCTGTAACATTACAGCCTCAGGAGGTAATTTACTAAATAGGACAAAATTAGCTGATTTTTGGACCATTTAAAGGAACATTTCTGTTGAAAGCATATAAAATGTATTAAGGCAATCTCTAAAGTCTTTACCCCTGCTTGAGATTTTAATTTACTCAGAGCTAATAAATTATCCCCTTTCAGAAGCTATTGAAAATTTTCACTTAAATCCTTTTTAAAACTTAATGTTTTAACTCAATTGAATCTTAAGCAATTTATACACACATACACAGAGCTTGAGGTGGTCACCGCACCAAGGTGAAGACTGAGAAGAGGTTAGATTAACACTAACTCCTCTGCCCTTTGGGATTGCTGGGGTTCTATTTAATGAATGTGAATTCCCTCCTTACCCAGAGCCCTCCCCCTTCATGTGCACTAGTTTGGCTGTTGGGTAATTACTTTTCCACGACGGCATTTAACAAAATGCCGTGTTCAAAGCCTGGGCCCATATTCTCTCAAGTTGAAGGATGCAGCTGTAATAAAGGAAAGGAAAGGAAAGACAGATCTGGGTCACTCTAGCACTCAGGTTAGCTGGGACACAAAAGCTTGCTTCATCTCAGACAAGATTCTGTGTTACACTTGCACACTTATCAGAAATATTTTTTCAGGCTATCAATTATTATATTTGAACATTGCATCCTCGCTCTAGGGAGCCCTTAGCAAACTGTAGCAAAAATCAATCCAGTTTTACAACTTTTACCTTGGCACAGCTCCAGCTCTTTATCTACCTTGCACAGTTATTTAAAAATGCAGTGACTTTTTTTCTGGAGTACAGCTGTATTCCTGAGTAGGACTTGTCCTTGGTGCATGTGATACCCTTTTTCCTTGATTAGGGTTAATCTCTGAATCTGCTTTGTTTTCCCTTGTGATGTTCGACAGTTTGCATTTCTGTGGTGAGGTTTGTGTGACCAGGTACTCACCTCTCCTGAGCAGCAGGTATTTCTCATAGTGGTGGGATGCGGGAACTTATTTCAGTGAACTTGCAAGTGGGTTGGAGCCCGCTCTAGTTCAGATCGCTTTAATGTCGGCTGCAGCTGCAAGTAATGACATCCAAGTATTTCTCCACGAGTTTATTCCAAGCTTTATTTTTCCAGTGCAAACCCCACCTAGAAGACTGCCAAGCCAGACTTCCCCCTGTACGTGTGTAGGTGCATGAGGCAGCTTTGCCGGTACGATTCAAGGACCACCTTCATCAGAAGGGGTCATGAATCAAAACAGCAGTGGCAGTGCTTCAAAAGACAGACACTATCGCTCTTTCAAAATGTGACCGCCGACCAGATGGTAGGGAAATTTGGATAGCAAAAACTGGTCTTAGATGTTACTTAGATGTCAGTGTAGGCTGCAAAACCATACAGCGGATCCTGTGCTTCAGTGGAGTTATGAAGGAATAAGCATTAAAGGAGAAAAATCTATCATAGAGCTGTGCTTTGAAAGGATTTTATGTTTATTTTAGAAGCAGACCCAGTTTCTATTTCCCTATTGAACATGCATGCAGAAGCTCACAGAGCCACTAATCAGATTGCATGGGTTTCCATGTTTCTGATTCTCCACTTCTCAGCTCAAAAATTTGTTTTGCCATTTCCTGTTAAAGTTATTTTATTAAATTCCCTCACAGCATTTAGCTCAAAGGCTGAGAGGCACCCCTTCATTTACACCATGCAAGTTTATAAAGAGCAAATGCTGGAAAGTCCCAAAAGCATGGGTTTGGCTCATTCCTTAAGCCTGTCTGCACAAACCAGCTATGGCCCTGCTCAGAGAGATTCTATTTGAAAGGATGTAAGGCCGTGACGGCACACACATGCATTCAGTTTCTCTTGTGGGGCTGGCTGGGACACCTTCAACTACATCAGGTTGCTCAGAGCCCCATCCAACCTGACCCTGAATGTGTCCAGGGATGGGACTTCTGCCATTGCTCTGGGCAAACTGTTTTACCGCCCTTATTTTAAAGAAGTTTCTTCCTTATATCTAGTATAAATCTACTCTTTTTTAGTGTAAACCCATTATTCCTTGCCCTAGCACAATAGGCCCCGCTAAAAAGTTAGTTCCTATCAGATGGAATGGTTCATCTTCTCATAGAAAATATATGGAATCTTTTAGAATAAAAAGTGCAACGAAAATATAAAGTAGCATTACTGATAGCAAATTTTCCATTTTTTTCTTTTTTGGGGGTGGGGTAAATTACAGAACAATTAGATATTCTAACCTCAGTGTAGGCAAAGTAGGACTACGTGGCTGGAGCTATTCTTATCTATTAGCATAATAAAACTTTGCAAGGAAAATCAGGGGGAATTTGTGGTTTGTGTCCCGTAACAACAAAAAACAAGGAACTCAAAATTTGGGTTCAAGCTTCTGATTGCATTACCTAGTTAAGGTTGGAATGTTTGCTGGAACTTTCTCTTTCCCATCTTTTGTTGATTTCTGTCATTCAGGAATCACGAAGAAAATATTTATTAACATGGGAACCCTCCTCCCTTCCTGCCCTTCATATTTGTGCTTCTTATGCTAATAGACTTACTTTAACAAGGGAACCACATTCCTCCTGGGTCTGCATCAGTTCTGGTGCCAACACATTAGTTATTTAAATGTAGTTTTATATTAATTTTTCATATTGTAATGCATTGTTCCCTGCAAATATACATGTAGCGGGTTTTCAACAGTAAACAAATATGTATTAGAGACATTGCTAGCTGAAAATCTTTCATCTTTCATTTTGCTTCCTGTGATAATGGTGGTCATTTCTTGCTCTTGCCCTATGAATTTTCTCAATCATTCTCTTTCCCTTCTACACTCCATCTGTACCGATCACCATCAGGGAGTTGTTTTCTGTTTGCTGAAGCAGGTTTCAGATGCAGATGCAGAATTCTGAAACCACATGTTTTCCATCCATTCAGCACTTATCTCTGGTATCCTCAAAATTTAACATAAAGGTTTGCAGGTTTTGAGTTGTGGAATCCAGCAAACAAAACAGGAGTTTAGCAAAAGCTTAAAAAAGACATACTCTTGAAAAATCTTACTAGCACAGCAATGGTACTTAGGAAAATATAGGGAAAGTTACTCTATCCTATCCTTCGTACTTTCTCACCCACCAAAAATGACATACTAACTAAATGCCTGCAGATGTGTTTGTATGATAGAGGATCACACGGTCATGAGAAATCCTGTTGATTATCAATTAATTAAAAATGACAACTACTATTCTCTGTGAGTTAGAAACTACTACTTTCAAGAGACATGCTTTTAGACTAAAAAGTGGAAAATAAACTCCATCACATATTGTATTGCCATGGGTGCCATGCAGTGTATAAAAAGTTCAGGGCTGGCTGCACCTAGACTGCTCCATTTTGAGTCATTTAAAATTATTAAACTTTTGATCTCAGAAGTGGGTTGCTATTAAACAATCTGATAGCGATATTGAAGACTTCGGTTCTCTGTAGAGTCCTGAAGAAAAACAGACACGAAACCAATGAACTATTATAACTGAGGTGTATGTGAGGCATTGCTTTATGAGTGTCAATGCTAGGGAAGTAGAAGTCAATCAATGGGTCTCCAGTCTTTGAAAAAGACTTCAAAAATAATTCAAGGAGTTACAGATTGGTGAGTCTGACTTCCATATCAGGTAAATAAAGGAAACAATAACAAAAGAGACAATTAAAAGATATTTAGATAAATATGATATCACAATATCACAAGGCTGGAGAAGACCTTTGAGATCATCAAACCAACCTATGACCCAACACCAACACCTACTCGTTATCTAATCCATGGCACTAAGTGCCTCATCCAATATCCCTTTAAACACCACCAGGGATGGTGAATAATTTTTTTCCTAATGTCAAGCCTAAACTTTCCCTGACGAAGCTTGAGACTGTGTCCCCTTTTTCTGTCACCGGTCACCTGAGAGAAGAGACCAACCCCTGCCTGACTACAACCTCCCTTTAGGTAGTTGTAGAGAGCAATAAGGTCTCTCCTGAGCCTCCTTTTCTCCAGGCTAAACAACCCCAGCTCCCTCAGGGGCTCTTCATAGGGCCTGTGCTCCAGCCCCTTCACCATCCTCGTCGCTCTCCTCTGGACACACTCTTGCATCTCGACGTCTTTCTTAAACTGAGGGGCCCAGAACTGGACACAGTATATATATTCAAGGGAAGAATCAACTGGGGTTTTGAGAAAGGAAGTCCACTCTCAATGAAATGAGAGATCAATGAAAGTTGTTTGAGGAGTCATAAATGTTATGGGCAATGGTGACCCAATGGCTCTCTACTTACAATTTCAAAAAAAATTCAACAAAGTCCCTTAGGAGACATTTTTAAAGAAAATAAGCTGTCATGGCTAAGAAGGAAGATCCTCTTATGGGTTAATAACTGATTAAAAGGGAGCATAACTGCATCAAATAGAGAGCAAATAAACAGGTGACAAAGTGTATGAGTGAGACAGAATAAACCAAACACTCAAAACCGATACTAACGATAGCGTATTTCATAAGATGTTCACATGTCAATGGTATATGAAATTCAGTAAATGGCCATAACAGTGTACATGTGATATGGAATAATGAACTATGAATTAACTACTGCCATTCAGGAAAGGCATGTTGGAATTGAGGATGGTTCTCTGCAAACACTAATTCAATGAGGAGAAGTGATCAAAGAAGTAAATGAATCTGATTCAGAATATTGCATCCAGTTTAGCTTATAGGAAACCTAGGGAAAAAGCACCAGAGAGGAGAAAATGAAGGATGATTAGTAGGGTGGAATAGCTTCTGTACAAGGAGGGTTATAGAGCCTGAAACTGTTTAGCAGTGGGGATATGGCCACCATCTAGAAGTCCATGTGGGAAAGTGAATAGGAATACTATTTTTTGTAATTGGAGGACAAGTCATCATGCACTGAAAATAATGAGTGCCAGGTTTAAAATAAATGAGAAAAGCACTATTTTTTCTGCCCAAATGGAAGAAATAGTTGAACTCATTGGCAGAAGATGCTAGGAAGTATCTAAAATGATCTTAGAGAAATTAATGATCATAAATTCATCAGTATTTTAGACACTACTAAATCCCTACGCTGCTCATAGTTCAACTCTTGGAAGGATCCCTCTACACCTAAACTTTTCTCCAGTAGTACTTGTCAGGTCATTTGGAGAAAAATGGTGCTTGATTAAATGAAGCTTTGATGTGTAGGACCAAAAATATTCATACTAATACCTTTGTATTCCTATAAAATCAAATCATTTGCAATTTACAAATAAAATGTTTCAGTATTTATTTCTTCTCCTTGTCATTGAGAAAATACATTTTTTTATTCAGGAGTTCAGGAAGTGGAGGTATTGAAATACTGGTATGTATTTGCAGAAATTCTGGAGTTTTCTTACAGTTGGTATAAATTATTTGCTAACTCAGCATTATGTAGATTTGGACGAAACAAATCCTCTAAAATAGGTTTGATACACAAGATCTCGATATTCTGTCTTTTCAAGAATTATCATGCGTTACAGTTCACTCACTAAAATCTTGTTTGCCCTTGGTCATTTCAGTTTACCCTAGTAATTGTATCGAACTACACAAACTAATCCATTCATGTGTCAAAATTAATGTCTGCATGGAACAAAAAGGCATTTATTGTTGACATTAAAACTCTAAAAATCAGTAAGGAATGGTTTAAATAATGTCAGCCATGTCAGTTTTTCCTTTGTAAAAGAAACCACTAAGGGACAAAACATTGACAATTTCCATTCTTAAGGGAGTGGTACCTAGTATCTGTACTTCTAGTAAAACCCTCCAGGTGGGCAAAAGACAAAGCAGTGAAGATGACTTTTGTACCCAGTCAGTGCTGCTGCTGCTGAGGTACTTAATGAGGGTCTGAAGTATCTCATGTATCTGCTCATGTTTTTGCTCTTCCACAGTATTTAACTTTCTTCTTCTTCATCCCTGTGTCTATCAAAAAGGACTATATGGCATGATCTTTCTCTTTTTTTTAATGCATTTATCATGAAGATTATATTTTGAAGTATCATTTTCCACTCTCTCATTCACGTCCATTTTAGTAACCAAAAATAACTGATGAAGAATACTGACAAAAAAGAACCAGATAAAAATGGAAAACACAACAGGATGTGATGCAAGATAAAAAGGAATATCCAGAGAAACTGAAAAAGTTTTTGCATATATTTTCTTTTGTTCTTATCCATCAGTGAAACAAATTAATAAATTTTCCTCATCTCCAGTGACTGCAATCCTATCTTAAAATAAGATTAAATTCTAGCGTCATAAATCAACACTTAACATGAACATTAGGACTCTGCCAGCCAACCCTAGAAAGTGTCAATTGATTAGATTCTGTTCTTAGGTCTTCATAATTGTCATTTGTCCTATATATTTTTTTATACTTAAAATGTATTTGTTTAAACAATGTGATAGTCACTGTAGGTATTTCCTAGAACGATAACAGTTAAGGTGGAAAATTAGCAAGGTAATGAGTCAGCCACGATTTTAGCAGTTTTATCTCTTGAATAGTTCTTGTTCTCCTGGCTCGGGAAGATTTTACCATACTAGTTTTAAAATGATAAGCCCTGGAGTTATTTAAGCTTAGCAATGCATGTTAATTAAATGACAGAAATAAAAACTCAGAACTGATTGGAACAACCAATTGAACCACTGAAATCAGCTTTGTCAAAGGTTTGGTTTTCAAGTACTTAGAAGATTCCCAGTGGCTTAAACAGCTTCCCACTGACTTGTCCTAGGCTCCAAAATCTTACCCTTCCTCAGTCACTTGTGTTTCAACATTGTGTATTGATGCACTGCAGATCATCTTTCCTCGAGACAGACCATTGGTGATTGGATACAGCAGAAACCTTGCTTTTTACATCCTTCCTTTTAGTCACCTAGGCTGCAGAGCTATTTGGGGATTGCTCTGCTCTGGGACATGCACATTTTCCCCCCTTTTCCCAGGCACAGGTGGGCGTTAGAAACACCCATACATAAGTAGAGAGCAAGTTGATTATCGTCCTTTGGGCATCCCAAGCTGCTGGCACTGCCCTGCTCACTCCTGCTCAGAAAGCACATGGGGCTCAAAATCTGCTTCACAGAGCAGTTCAAGGGCTTGCAAACCTCCAGCAGGCTCATGGAGTAGGGAGGACAGCTGTTAATAGGATTCTATTTGTGGCAATTGGGTGATGGGAAGTTATTCCACTCTTTCCTGCTCGCTTTTAAATCAGATTACATCCACCTCTTTGTCTACTCCCTGCTCAGTCACAGTGACAAACCCAGAGGTGGCTGGAGGGGGTGAACGCTGTGAGGGAAAAATCCCAGCAGGACAGCCACCTCAGGTATGACAAGCTTGGCTGCCAGCCCCAGCCATGCCACCTCACCCTGGAGAAATCCTGTGATGTTGCAAGGCAAAGCTGAGAATATAGGCTCTTCTACAAACACCGTGCTATTCCCCACCCTCTGCCCAACCTATGGGGAGGTCAAGAGGGATTGTGCATCCAGCACTGATACTGTTTCCACCCTGCTTTGTGTGATTTTGTCAGACTGTCTATTTTTGCAGCTGAAAAATTGTTTTCCGAGTATCCCAGGATGCTTCTAATCCCCCTTACACTGTGAATTATGTTAGCAATCCTCACTGGGGCAAATTAACAGCAGTGACACAGCTTTGACTTTTGTCCCACAAAATCCCCAAATTAACAGCCTACGTCGTAACAAGCTTGTTCCTAATGAGCACTGGGGGTTTTTTTGTCTCTTTGTTGTTGGGGTTTTTTTGTTTGTTTTGGGGACTATTTATTGTGATGTAAGTAATTCCATCAGGTTTTGTACTTTTCCTGTGTCTGAGAAACTTATTTTAAATTATGCTGGTATGATTTTAGATGAATTGTGTAAAAAAGAGGTCAGAAGGAAAGTGATGAAGGGAGTAAGTAAGCATGCTTACTTCTTCTTTGCATTTTAGTCCAAAAATTGCACACAAAAGATAAAAACAAAAAATGTCTGTGCTTGACCCTTCATTCCTTTTCTATCACCCAGTAATCAATTGACTTACCTTACATCTAGATCTTCCTCAACAGGTTAGCAACTCAGTATTTCCTGCACTTATAGACAGAAGGAAGGAAGATAATCTCTGTGCTGTTGCAATCAGGTGTAATGAAGCCTTCTATAGTCTTTTTACAGAAGTTTATAGCACCCTGGCTCAGAAAGGTTAGATTTATTGTTGCCTGTTTACTGGCATGTGAATTTATGAACATTCAGCTCTGAAGCTTGGTATAAACATACCAGCATTGTCTTTTCACACGACGTTGCTCACAGTTTTGAAGAGGAAGTCACACAGTGTAACACAGAGTAATCACGCAGCTTTCATACAAGCTGGTACAAGGAAGACCTGCTCTACTTGTGTCTGAGGAAACAAGAAATGGCTAGGATGCCCTTGCTGAGCTTAAAAGAAGAAACATTCAGAAGAGAGAAAGATTTTTTGAACTTGAATGATGACAAACCTCTGATATTAATCTTTGTTTAAACAATTTTTTGCCAATTAAACTAGTAAATTGCTGATGACTTTTCTCTCTAAAACAATAAATTTATTTATATTAGTTATTAAAATGATGTGTAGAGAGGATTTTTTTAATTCAATCTATTTAGCTTTTCAGATAGCTTTTCATGAAGTCACTCTATGAGATGTTATTAAAGAAACTGGGCAACTAGGTAGTGACAGATAAAAGTTTTAATGTGTCAAAAATTGGCTAAGAAACAAAGGCATGACTAAATTGGTCATTTAACCTTGCTGTTAAAGCATAATTAGCAGCACAGCTAGAAAATTTTAGGGCAAGTATATTCAAAACATAGCTCTAAAAACCTATCAAAATACATTTCTATTATCATTTACATTGTGCATCAATTCTTTGAAATGTTAACATGTGTCTACTGTGTTCAGTCAAAAGCCAACTGACCTAGTACCCTTGATATCCTTTATGAAGGTCATGGCAGCCAGGAATGGATATTGGAACAGCACATAAACCGACGCTTCCTGAGAATACCCTTGCAATCTCCAACAGTTCATAGCTCAGAGGTAGCTCATTCTGTTTGATAATCCGTTATGGATTTATCCTCTGTGCATGATGCTGTTGCTTTTAAAAGCCCTGTAAAGCTTCCGGAATCCAGGAATCTTACAAGGAGTTTCACAAGTTAACTGTATGTAGCCTAAAGGACCAACTCATTTTGGCATTGTTAACCTGCCATATGTTTATTTCATTTAATACCTCCTAGCTCTTGTATTGGAAAATACAATGAAGGATCATTCCCTAGTTGCTTGCTCTCTGTCTCTCACTATCTTATCAACTGCTGTAGTATCCTCCAACCAAGCAATCCCTTTTCAGGCTGAAGAATGCCAGGTTAATTAATCATTCCTTATACAGAAACCATTCTGTAACTTTGGTCATTCTTATCACCTTTCTCTGAACCTTTCACAGCTTTGCTCAGTCTTTGTTGAGGTGGAGGGATCAGAAACACACGTTATTCAAGATGCAGGTGCACTATGGAATTACCCAGCATAATGATGTCTCCTGGATTCTTTCTGTATTGCTCTCTTCACAGATCCTAACAATCGGTTTCCTTTTGTGATCACAACTGGGTACTGAGCTGACATTTATTATGAGTCCAGGATCACATGATCTTAGAGGTCTTTTCCAACCTTAAGGATTCTATGATTTTATAATAGCCAGTTCAGCACCTGGCACTGCATGTATGAAGTTCTGTTTGGTTATTCTCAAAAGCATCGCTTCTAATTCTTCCGCTCTGAAATTTATCTGCAGTATTATCACTCAGTCTTGTAGGATCCTTCTGCAGTTCTTCACAGTTAGACTTCATTTTTACTATCCTGATTAAATTGGGGAAGCATTTGTATACTATACAAAATCAATAGCCATGTTATTTCTCATCAGTTTCTCACATCTTTTTAAATGCTCTTTTGTCCAAAGAACAATAGCAGAAACCAAATGTAGACTACACATGTGAAGACATGAGAACAATATAGATCATATACTTTAAAAAGATCAAATCATCAATGAATCAAAAAATCATAAGCTGCAAATTGAGAGGTATGGTTTAAAGCAGAATGACTTTTCAGCTAGTTAAAACCTTTGTTGTGATCCTTAAACCTTCAGGTCCTGACCTGAAGGACAAAGAGGAGACGTAACCATTTAGCCATGTTACTCATTGCTCAACATGCCTATTTTCAGAAGTGCCATTAATAATGACCTAAACTATTGTGCTCATAATCTGCATTTTCAATTTACCAAATATCTTGGAACAAATTTAACTTTTCTCATAGGCCCTGGTATCCTACCCAAATAATAAAAGCGTCCAGCCTGAGGTAATCCCTTTAAGAGAAACCTCAGGGACTGAAACATCATTTTCCTTTTTTGCTCGTTTTTGGCATTAGCACTTGCAAGCAAAATGAAACACTTGATTTGAAAGTCAAGGCCAGATCTTAAGAGGTGGTAGGCCCTTACGTATCCCAGTAGCTTTGGTGAGATCAGTGCACTTCAGAACTTATCCCCAAAACTGGATTTGATGAATTGTTTTTGTTTTGGTATAGCTCTGTTATGGATTAACCCACTGAGAATTTACTGCCCTTTTGGAGAACACTCCTCGTTTCATGTACATATTTGTCATATTTTCCTTTGGCTTTGCCAGACTGAGCATGTTATTTTGTTGTTTGATAAGACATGTATCACTTTAAGAATTAACCATTTATACATGAATCAGAATATAGGTTGAAAAGTGTAGATAGGGTCTTCTTCCAGCAATACTGTAAAGAGTTCAGAGATTTTTGTCATTTCACACCTATCTAAGCCCCCATTAAATGAATTATCCCTGGAATAATTTACAGCTTTAACATTAAAACTATCATCGTACTTCAGGGCTAACATTGTGGTGAAATAACTTCTCAGAAGTCTGCCGATCCATAAGGTTTTTTGGAAGACTTCATTTTTTGGAGATTATAAAGGAATTGTTTGTTGGTTTGTTTCTTTAATCAAAGAAAGGTTAAGTTCTGCAAAAGTTGATGGTGCTGTTCAGTAAGTTTTATATTACTTTAGGTCTCCTACCTACACGCAGCCAGCAGACAGAATATGTGACAAAAAAACTCGCCTAGACAAATCAGTTTTGACTTACTTGAAAACCTTTAAGAAGATTGGTTTAATCAGAGAGGTGGCGGGGAAAGATGGGGTAATGTGTCTAAATATCTTTATTAATTTTCTTCCTTTCTTATACTACTTGCTTGCAGATGTTTCCTGCTATGGATACGGATATTCTGAGGAGAATTTGGCTGTTGATTGCTAGCTATTGGTGCCATGAGCATTTTCCAAGATTTCAGCTGTAAGATCCCATTGACCAGAGATCTAGGTCTACCTAGACCAATAGGACTACACCAATAACATGTGTGTAGAATTTCACATGCCTTTTAGGACATTTCCGCATTAAAGCGTTTTAAAGCATTCAAGATTATCTCCTCAGAATATTTATAAGACAGATCCATGGGGGAATTCATCCTGTTCTGTGGAATAGTAGCATCACAAAGCAGCCTTAAAGTCAGCTTAGGCATCTCTTTGAGGATTTCTCTGACGTACAGAAATCCTGCAGTAACGGTTTTTTCCCTTTCTCTCACCGCAAGTTCCACTTCAAAGGTGTTTGCATGGCATGACTACTGGAGAGGAACTTACTGCAATTTTCTGTGCCTCAGGTATTGCTCACCATTGGAATAACTTCTCATGGCCCTTAAGAATCAACAATAGCTCAAGGCAGCTCTGAAGCTACTTTAAATTACCATGAAATCCAAAGGTCAGCCGCAGGATCCTGAGTTTCAGAGATGTGCTTCTCTTCCTGTCATTTCCCCTAGAATTTGTTCCATATTTCCTTCTTTTCTGAAGTCATAGCCCAATGATTCTAGCTTATTTTTGCACCCTGGTAGTAGAGAGACTTTTTTTTTCAGTCATCAGTGGAGATGGAGAGTGATTTTGATTAATGACTTCATTGTCCCCAGCCAGCAAAAGACCTACCTTTTTCAGTTTGCATCAGAAAGGATGCTGAATACTGTAAGTCTCTCACTGGCAGTAAGTTTCACCTGCTGAGAAGTGAGGAAATTAGTCAGAAAAAAATGGTCTCAAAATAATATTGATTTACTCTAAGTTCAGCTAGAAGGTCAGTGGATGCAAAAGTTTTCCTAACCTTCTTTTCCTAAGACAATATACGCAGGGAAAAAAGTGTTTAAATCATCAAAATTATCTTAAGAATCAAATAAACCAAGTTTATTTTTTTCATTTGGCATCTTTCTTTGTATTTTAATATAGAGAAGGAGTAAAGTGGAATGTGAACTTCCGATTATACTAGCATTAGTGTATTTTAATGTCAATCCATGCTTCTCTCTTAGTGAGAAGACTGGGCCTGTCACAGGAATTTTGGGAATACTGGTTTAGTAGTGTGCATGTAAGACTGTAACATATAATGTCGTAAGTATTAATTCCAATCACAAGTCATGACTGGATCTTTTAAATCTCAGCTAGATCTACTCTTCACACCAAAGCAAGAACTTCTTGGGGACAGAACAGTCAACAGCAGTGTTGACTGCAGTGACCACAAAATTGTGAGGCCTTAGATCCTGAAGGAATGCAGGGGAGGAGAGTAGAAGAATATAGACCTGGGTCTTCAGAAAAGCAGAACACAGCTCAGTCAGGGAATTAATAAGTGAGATCACATGGGAGAAGTCTCTGAAGGGTGAAAGAGCTCTGAAAAGATGACAGACCTTTGAAGACAACCTTCTCCAGGTGCGATTATGGATCGTCATGATACTGAGGAAAATAAGTATCTTATCTTATCTAGGAAACTGGACTGGCTAAACAGGGAATGTAAAACTGAGCTTCAGTGTAAAAAAAAGTATAACATAGGGGTGGAAGTAGAGACAGGCTACAAAGGAGGAATTCAAAAACCTTTGGCATGCAGTTATGGTGTTATGAAAAGCTCACTTAAAGTTGATGCCTGCAAGGTTCTAAAGTGTATGATGTCCTGGACGCATTAGTTAAAGTATTGCCAGTAGGTCAAGGGAGGTGATCGTTTCCATCTATTGAGGACTGGAGAGGTCACATCTGGAGTGCTGCGTTCAGCTCTGGGCTCCCCAGTATGAGAGAGACATGGACATACTGGAGAGAGTCCAGCAAAGGACCATTAAGGTGATTAAGGTAATGGTACATTTTTCAATGATGACAGGCTGAGAGAAGAGAACCTGGAGAAGAGAAGGCTCAGGAGGGATTGCATGCATGTAGATAAATAGATAAAGGGAGGTTGTGAAGGAGATAGAGACAGACTTTTATTGGTGCTGACCAGTGACAGGACAAGAGGCAATCGGCACAAACTGAAATACAGGAGACTTCACCGGAACAGCAGGAAACACTTTTTTACTGTGAAAGTGACTGAACACTGAAACAGGTTGACCAGAGAGTTTGTGGTGTCTCTGTCCTTGCAGTAGATGACCCTCCTTGAGCAGGGGCAGTTGGATGAGATGACCCCCAGACTTTCCAGCCTCAACCATTCTGTGATCCTGTGATAACAAGAAAATTTTCTAGCACTTCTACCACTACATAAGTATTCCAAGCTTGACAAAGAAATATGTGGGACTGTTGCAAAACTGTGAGGGGTGGAGGAAGTGTGTGTGTGTGTGTGTGTGTGTGTGTGTGAATGTGCATGAATTAGTAATGGCAAACACAAACAAGGCTGAGGTACCAGGGCCTTCTTTGCCCGAGTCTTCACCAGCTATGTCTTCCAGATCTCTGTGTTGCAGCCAAGGTTCAGGAAAGAGCAGAATGACCAGTAACCAATAAGGGCTGACTCAGGAAACTCAAAGGAGCCTGAGGGAACTCTACCTATACAAATCTAGCTTAGGCAGACGCTCTGTCAAAAGTCCCTGCAGGTTTTGGTGAACAGTAAGGTGCATTTTAGCCTGCAGTGTGTCGTGGAAGCAAAGAAAGCCAAAAACCTGTTGGGCTGTATGAACAAGAACATAGCCAGCAGGTCAAGGGAAAGTATCATCCTCACAACACAGCACTTAGAATCATAGAATCATAAGGTTGGAAGAGACCTCTGAGATCACCAAGTCCAACTGTGCCTGTCTCCCCACTAAAACATGATCCTAAGAAACTCATCTACCCGTCTTTTAAACACCTTCAGGGATGGTGACTCCACCACCTCCCTGGGCATGTCCAGTCTAAACCTCCCCTGGCACAACTTGAGGCCATTACCTCTTGTCTTATTGCTCGTCACTTGCAAGAAGAGACCAGCACCCACCCCGTCACTTGGTAGATTATATCTAGAATACTGCATTCAGGTTTGTTCCCCACCTGCCAAAACAGGAAAGACATCAACAAGATGGAGCAAATCTCATGGGTGACCACCAATGGAGTTGGTGGCTGGAGCACTGTCAAATGAGGAAGGAGTGAAGGAGCGCTTGTCCAGCCAGGTGATTTGACCTCACAGCAACCTTCTCATACCTAAAAGAGGGACATCAAAGAGGCAAAGTCAGACTCTCCCCAGCACTGCAGGGTGGGAGGATAAGAGAAGAAGGCACAAGTTAAAAAAGAACTCTAGACCCTTTTCTCCCTATGAGGACCTTTACTCCCCATGAGGACAGCCGGGCAGTGGAGGAGTTTACCCAGGGAAGTTATACAGCCTCCATCCTTGGAAGTTTTTAAGGCCATTTGTGCAACTTGGTCTGATCTCTCTTGGTCTGACTCTGCTTTGAGCAACCAGAGGTTGGACAAGAGACCTCTTATCCTATTTCAATTATTTTGATTCTAAG
This sequence comes from Neomorphus geoffroyi, assembly GCA_033558235.1. Lineage (NCBI taxonomy): Eukaryota > Metazoa > Chordata > Aves > Cuculiformes > Neomorphidae > Neomorphus > Neomorphus geoffroyi. The sequence goes on along the minus strand of JAUMJM010000005.1, from coordinate 32,347,439 downwards.
TTCCTGTGAAATAGGAGAAACTTTTCGATGATTTCTGTGAATACAATAGAGAAGTCTGTGATTATCAGAGTAATATCAACAGGACAAAACCAAAAGTAAATAATTTCTAAAAGTACTATCCAGTTTTTCAGGAGGAACTGAATCTTGTGTTTTTTCAACTTTTTCACTTAGATGCTTTAGGCATATATAGTTCATGAAAACTGATTCAATTTTTCTCATATTTTAATGAGTAAATGTTGCATCAGTTGGGTCATATTTTGAGTAAAATCAACCAACATTTCAAATACTCGATACACTAAGGAACTAAATCTTCACAGGAATTATCACATTGTGAAAAAAAAATAAATCAAAATCTTCTCATTTACTGGTTTTAGGAGTTGGCTTTAAAAAAATGGCAGGAATGTTGCCTACAATGAGCAAATACAAGATAAACCTTCCCAAGACAAGTATTTCCTTTTAAGTCCCTTTTGCCAAAAAGTTGATTATGTGATGCTTCACAAGCCCAGTTAATTTCCATTACACTTTTTTAATTTTCAATAATAAAACATCTATTCTGTAATTTCTCAATCATATATCGTGATAACCAGGTTTCTAAATTAATGGTATGTTGTGTTGAAAAGGAGACTTTCTTAACAGCCTGCTATTGCCATTTTTAAGTTTCATTCAATGTCTCCTTCTTTGTACTGTGATCAAACAGGGTAAATAAAAGTTTCCTCTTCCATGTATGTTGTTCATTATTTTATGTAATTATTTAGATGGTCCCTCTCTTATAAGGCAGATACTATCTGTATGTATTATCCTTCTTCACATTCTGTTACTAATTATTCTAATTGTTTTCATTTCCCTTCTTGTTTTCCTTATTTAAAGCCTGAATTCCTTACACAGAATACAGTATTTATTTGAAGTTGTAGTACTAATTTATACAAATACACAATAATAGTTGTGATACTTCTGGGTTTCCTGTTCCTTACGGATCCTAAAATGTTTTCATCACTGCTGTTCCTTGAATATAAAAAAAAAAAGAACATTTTTGGAATATTCTAAGTGGCCTAAATTTTACTTTTGTAGTAGTAATATTATGTGTACTTAGACCCAGACTGCTCTACTACTCCAGTTATAATAAAGAAGTGGTAACAATATTAACAAATAAGATGGAGTGATTACAGATTTATAAACAGAGATGGAGGAAATGTCTGTTTCACGTTTAACATGAACAAACCAAAAAATTTGGAAAAGTACCTTGACATTTGGGAAGAGCAGCTGAAATGTTTCCAAAGTTTCTGAATTTACTGAATCTGTGAAACTGGTTGAGAAATGAGGCAAAAACAGGATTTTTTTTTTCTTTATTTTTTTGTAAGATGTCTTCTGAGGTTCTGTTTGAAGAGTACTACTTCAATACTTACTCTTCTAATGCTTGTTTGAGCAAGAAGGAACAATTATTTCAGAGGGTATTAAGCAGACTTGATTGAAACTTTAAATGTTCCATAGTCACTATGACTTTTGGGGAAAGATAGAAAGTATATGTCACGCATCCAATCCATATTTTCACAGTTGAAAAGGGTCTTTATTTAGAAAGACTTAAGATAAAACTCCTATTTTACTGAAGTGTAATAGATGTTATAGTGTTGATCTATTACTATCAGATATCCTGAAGTTTGCATTTGTTTTTTAAGTCTGACCTACAACTTTTTACTGTCCAGAGGAAACTGTATTTCTTGTATCTGAAGATGAAAGAAAAAGCATTTCATAAAGGACATAGACACCCTGGGGACACTGGAGTAATAAAAAGGTCTTCCACCATTTCTAAACACCATGTTAGCCATTAGTAACTCATACAATCACGGGAAATCATTCTTTGTTCATCTCGGTGCTTTGTCCATGTTGAACCATTTTGGAATCAGCAGGGAACTAAGAGCCGCAGAAGGGCTACAGTCTTTATTTACACATATTTACATAACGAATCTGTACCTACATGATGTTTAAGGTCTCTGACCTGTGTTGTAATTTGACACTTGCTTTGTTACTTAGCTTCAGAAGTAGTGGGAAAAGAGGGAAAAGTGTATATACAATACCAAGGGTCAATCTACCTACCTATCACTTTGGCTCAGTATGTTTTTATTACTCAGCTGTTAGTCATAACCATAAAGTAGTTGAGTTCTCACAGCCTCACACACTATTTAGACAATGTATTAATATGTCTGAAAGAAATTCTCCACCATGTACATTGTTAACTTAATTTCATTTGTTCTCTTCAATGTTGATAAGGTAATATTTTGCGTTTTATTGTAAGAGGTACTGTATTAAATTTTGTTTAGATCTTTTGGAGGACTGCAAACTGCTCCAAGCCATTTCTGCCAGAAACACCTCAGGCACTATATATTTTTCCTTGGGACAGAAGGAAGAAAAATGGGGCCATTCATCACATGAGATAGATAGAATATTTAATTGTCTGGGATTGCTGAAGAGGAGTTATCATTACCTTCATTCTGACTGTAAATAATAGAACCACACGGAATCTGAATAGAAGGACCATGCATAAGGAGATGGATATTATGGAGAGTGGAAGAACAGGGGAGGTATTTTGAATGACACCTAAATGGTTGCCATATTTTTACATGTAGGGACTGAGCACACAGGTTGCCTGGGAGGAAGTTTCGACAGGTTTTATTCCAGAGCAAAGTTTCACTGAATGATAATTAAATTTCCTTGAAAAGTAAGAACATGAGATGGGGAGATGGGAAGGTGACAATATGCACATCTATACACAATATATCTTTATTGGTGGTTAGCTTGTTATATTGTCATAGCGAGTGAAAGTCACTAAGAAGACACAAGAATGTTTTGCTATCAATGCTGAAGTTAAAGTTAATGCTAAAATGAAAATTTTGAATGGTATAATCATTTCGCCACAGGACTTATCCAATTTCTGCTTCTAAATGGTGATTGCTGACTTCCAATCTGTAGAACAAGCACCAAGGTCGTTGTTGCATTCACCCACATACTGCTTACAGTAGTCAACGTCTTGACATCATGCAATAAGTATAACACAATTGCTACACATGCAAATATCTAAAGGCATCTTGACATGGGTTCACTATACAAATAAATCTGCAAACAAAACTTGTAAGTGATTGTAAGCTGTGCCTGTCATGATGCCAACTGAAGTGTTGTTTCTGCTAACCTGGGTAGTGTATACTTCGAATTATATCCGAGGCAGTGAAACCCAGTGACGGGAGGTGGCTGGAATGATTCCAGGGAACCTTCAGGGCCTCATTCTCATCTGCAAGGTCACCTGCCCAGCTTCTTCAAAACCATGTGATGGGAGATTTTAGCTGCTCAGAATCTGTGATATGGGACGCCTCTTTGAACAGGTTGGTTCAGGGACCTCAGATCTTTCCTGTTCATGCTGTTAGGGAGACTTGTAGGAGGAGAGCCTTGGGGGAAGAGTTGCCTTGCAAAGACTGTCCTTATTTGTTTGATTTTGTGGAGGGTTTCCACATTTTGAAATGTAGTTTTGTTCCTATTGGGAACAACTCCCCGAAAACAATTTTCCTTCCAGCACGCTACTCTCCTGATGAGAGGATGTGTTCATAGAGTGCTGCCAAATAACAGAAATGAAGAAAACACACTGTCACAAGAATGGCTTTCGACACTTAAAAATTGCTTTCTGACTCTCTTTGAGATTGTCAGCTAATAAGGTATTCTTCTTTCATAACTCCTTTAGAGTAATGCACAATTGGGTGAAAACCCACCTCAAACAATACTTACTTTTGTCTTTCCTTATTTATCATCAATTTCACCACTTTTTACTTTGGTTACCAGGTGTTTCTTTAGGACTCTGACATCCTTTATAACTTGCATATTTGTTAATTTATCTGGCAGAAAAGTCAACATACTGTACGCTACAGTATGCAGTTTGTATTTAACACTTACATGCACGTGGTAAATGCAATAGGAAAACCTCTCTGATATACCCAGTACATGCTGAATGTACAAATTTAACATACTTATTAAAATTCGTGTATTTGGACTTTCAAGTCATGCAAAAATGTCTGATTATTTAGAGCAGAGCTCAAATCCAAAGAGGAATCATTCTGAGTCCACAGTATAAACTCATAGCATTCAGGCTGTAGCTGTGACGAACAAATCAGTAACTAATTGGGCATTCATTCCAGTGACCTGTCAACATTCAAATGCTTTAATTAGATGGAGAAATGGAGGCAAGTAATGAGGGCCAAATCTGTATCCTTTTGAATTCAGTGGCAAAACATCCACTTGCTGCAATAAGATTTAGTCCTAAATGCACGACAGCACACTATAGAAGATGTCGTCTCCACCAACTCTGGTTCAAGTGTATAATGCTGATAATGTCACCGGCATTGTATCTTTCGTTAAGGAAACAATAATGCTCTTAGGAAGCTTTTTGTCTACTCATGCATACAAAACAGGCAATTTTCATAAAGTATTAATTGCAAATTATCTAGTTTAAATGAGGGTCCCAAAAAAGAAAAATCTGCTTTATACTGTATCTGCAGTTTATTTCATTATTAGTATTCTTCATTGTTTATTTCATTATTAGTATTCTTCACTGTTTTGCTTGTGTGGTACAGCTGAAAGGAAATACCAAATCCTGTGTAAAATAATCTCTGTTTAAAGATACAGGTGTATACAGACCTGGATTTTTTATTCTATTCCCAAGTTTTTTCATAAATGTTCAAACGTATATGTATCTACATGTACGCTAGAAGCGTGTGTCTACCTATGCTTTTCTATGTATTTTTTTCAGTTTCAATTAACACACATAGATGAAACATATTCAAAATTTCTGCACTAGATCAAAATGCTGGTGATATATTGAAAGTGTTTCCTTTTTCTTCTAAAGTTACTGTTTCTTGCTACCTAGCTGGCATTAACTTTGCACTTGAAGTGTTGGTTTGAACACTTAGTTATGAAAAACAGACCAGGTTTGAAAACTGACTTATCATTTGGACATTCATTCAAATTAAATTAATTTGATATTATTCCAAAAGTGCTTTTAGTTTCACTATAGTTTGGGTCCTGTTTTTTTAAATAACTCGTCTAATTTACAAGGTATGTAACGGACTTCATGGCAAAATGCAATGCTCCACTAGGTTTGAACGAGGAACATACCTCCATCCTAAGGAATCGTAACCATCTAAGTCTCTTCTTCCACTTACTTCCCTTCCTGTCTGTTACAAGTTGCCTTCTTATTTCACAGCCTTAATATATTCATGGCCATCTTACATAATTTTCTTCTTGTGCATATACTCTTCTCTTTCTTTTACTTTAAGTAGTATTTTCCCTTTATATTTTTAAAACTATATTGAACTTTATTTATAAAACAAAAATATATTCCCTGTTAGCTTTCACTTTGCAAGGTTAAACTTCTGCAGGTCTCCTGTCAAAAGTATGATTTCTCTTCCTCTGAACATTCAAGTGTGTTCATCTTTGCTGTGTTCATCAAGTGAACTAAGCTATATGCAGTTTTCCAGTTGAAGTTTCAACTGTATAGAAGCATTAATACTTCTCAATCCCTACCAAAAACACCCCACATGATGTATTTGAAAAGTAGTTTCATACTTTTCACAATCAAATCAATCCAAAGTTCACTGACTTGCTGTGATCAATTGATAAATCCTAGGTATTCCCTCTTCTGTCTTTTCAAAATGATGAATTTTCAGTCTATAACAGAGATTCTTATTAGGCCTGAAGTACATGAGTTTTCAATCTGAGCAATTATACCTCATGCCTTCTTTTCTAGTTCACTCAACTCTTTCAATACTATATTCTGATCACTCTTTAAATTAGTTTCCATTGCTTGGTTATTGGCTGTTTTCTTTCTTCTCCAAGCAACTGGCACAAGCCCTCAGTACCTCCCCACTATATGCCTTATACAGTTCCTCATAATCATTGCACTGAAGTAGATCTCTGTTGCGCCTAGATTTTTTCCAGAAGGAATGTCACAAGCCACCTTAAAGATAGGGTCAAACAAGCTTCATAACAATTTCCCAGTTGCTGAATCTTCAAAGATTATCAGTTTCAGAGTAGTATTAACTAAACTCCCGAAAGAAGGACATTGCCTCAATAAGATTTTGGAGTTTTTCTGGTCTTTCCCACAAGCACCTCAGATAACATCTATACTTTGGTGAGAATCACCTTGGGTCCTGTGCTCAGTTTTGGGGAGGGTCTTTATTTTCTTCATTTGTAAGAGTCACCATCTGGGAGCAGTGCTGTTTTACCTATCTGGGAGCAGAGCAGCTTCCCACCCATGCTTAGAGCAGTGGCCTAACCTCCAGAACTGCTAAATAACACAGAGTTCTTCTGACTATAGCAACTTAAAAATCCCTAGTCTGTATTTGGAAGAGATCAGTATCTGACAGGCATAAATTTCTGGGGCGAGAAAGGGTGGAAGTCAGTATGGTTATCTGAGTGAAGCCATAGACCCATGCTGATTGAACAAGTTTGCCACAGCAGTAAACACTGGTGTCATCCCTGAGGATACTTTTAAGCTCCACACCATGTAGCTGAAATTGTTCCACTTAGATCTGGAATTGAATAAATCTCTGCAGAGTTCATCAGATACCTACTTAGTCCTATTCCCTGAGCAAGCTTACAGTGTTTTGTAGCTGCCTATTTAGCTCAGCTATTACCCTATCTGCTGAGAAATTATGTAAATAACTAGAACCAAGAGTTCTTGAGCTCAGATAGCCACCCTTCCAAACTTATGATTTTATTTTGATTTATTTTCTACTGAATGCCTCCAAATATTCCATGAGACAACAGTGGCATGTATACAGGTTCTCAGAATCCCTGTGTCTATAATATATTAGGCTGTCACATCATCATTCAGTCGTGGTGACTGAGATTTCCCCTTATCATCTCGTCGTCTTTGGCAGATGCAGACACAAGGCTTTTGTTACTAAAGTGACAATCATGAGGCTTTTACTCAATGTGCTGTAGACAGGGCTTATGTATTATTACGTGCTACCTTCTAGCAGGGTCTGCCACAACGTCTGCATTAGCCCCAGTAAAGGAACTTTTCCTTGTTGTAATTCCCCGAGATACTACTGATGGTCTGAAGGTATCCATTTGAAATTATGAATGGTCTTACTCCATAACATCTGCCCAACACATACTGCCAAGGAAACCCTGGACAAACTGCAGTGTCCACCAGACCTCCCTAGAAAGAGAGCAGACAATTCCTTGTACCAAGAAACATATTAAAATCATTGTGCTCTTTTGCCCTTGATTTCCCAGTCTTTGTACCAAAAGCAGAAGCCATCAAAACAATGTTATATTAGTGCTGAGCTTTTAGATGCCACAAATTCTGACCTCAGTTGAGAGTTGAATTGAAATCCTTCCTTCACCAGCCACTCCTTTGACCCAGGCAGCAAATTATCTTAGACCAATCGGTATCAGCATTGTCTTTCAAGGCTCATCTGGCCCACCGAACCACACAGCTTATGAGTTTTATCCCAGCCCTCTTGTGCTACCTATCTCCAGAGACCTGTCCTGCTGGGGCCTGCAGTTACCTGCAGTTCAGAGCTTCCATGTGGTAGAAAAAACAAACATAGGTCATTGTCCTCCACCATTCTCTGCTATTTCAACTGTTGCAACAGTAGTGTTTTCTGTTAATCAAAGAAAGGTGAAGGCCAGACACCCGGCACAGACTTAAGAAACGTGGAAGACTTTTAATTACAGGCTCCCTGTCATAGTCATGGCATGAACAACTTTCTCTTGAGCAAGCATATATATCTGCACCTTTCAGACCGCATGATGTATGCTTCCACATCTCAGACTGGTTTCTACTTCACCCTGGGTCAGAATCATTTCTTTGGCGGTATATCTTCCCATTTGACCTCTTCATACCAGCAAATGTACCCAACAAGATTTGGCTTCTGTACATGTCTATCTGATATTAAGCAGTGTGATAATTCGTTCCAGATTAAAGCACCAAAAAAAATGTGGTGCTAGGTGCTTTAGCTCCGCTTGGGATTATGAAGCCCTACCTCCAGTCTACAAAGGTTTTACATTTCATTTTAAATAGATATGTATTTTACACTTTCGGTTTGCAAATTAAGGTCATGTTCATAAACAGCTTAAGAAAGATAGGATATGCCTGATTCTTCAGTTTGAAATAAGAAATGTGCTGAACCAAGCAGCTCTGGTTTGGGATCACTATTGCAGTTGGTCTGTGAATATAATGTCCTCAACTGGATCATCCAATAAAACAACTTTCATTCATTTCCCACCCAGTACACCTTGAAGGATTACCTCTAAAATGAGCAATACATGGATGAATGCAGCAATCATTGTGGCTAAAATATTCAGATATCTCCTTTAACATTACCTCAAAGTCTATGTTTAGAAACTGAAGAGGTTTACTGATCAAATGGACCTCTAATGGTCTCTCCCTTTGGACATTTGACCTGACTGCACATCATGCTTGCCAGCATCATCGTGTATGGAAGAGTTGGTGAAGTAAATTAATAAAAGTATTCTTAACTTTCCAGAATTATGTGTTTACATCATAAATTTACAGCCTAGTCCATCCTATTTCATTCTCTATTTCAGGTCTTATAACCAAGGGTCTAAGGGACTTAATGAGCACAAGTGACACTGGATCTTAAAAAGTCTGCTATTTCTCCTTAAGAAATATAAATTACATACTTATTTACAAAATAAACACAGTAATATTTATAAAATTTATTGTCCTTTTAGTGCCTCCTATCTTAGCATCCCAGTGTTATGATGGCTACCAGACATGATCAAAAAGAGGAGTTCTCTGTGTGGGAAACCTACCAGCAAATCAAGGTACACGATTTTTTTCTCAAACATCACAATCACAACTGTGTTTCTTCTTACCTTTAGTAGTGTTTGCCTGAGGTTCCTTGCCCTGCTGGCAGGTGTTCATCCAGCTGGGAAAACACAAAAAGATTTTTTTGCTGACTCAGTAACCAAGCTCATTATTTCACTCAATATAATAGAAATAAAGAGAAATAATGGCAGAAAGTGGTCAGGTCTGAGTAGACGTGTCCTGAGGGAACAAGGCATAGGGAAAACCAAATCCAAGGAAAAGTTTCAGATTGTGGCTTCATAGCAAATTTCTTTCAGAATTACCTTTGTGTTAATAAGCAAAATTTATTAATGAAGAAATTCACTTGCCTGTACCCAAACATGCATGAATATTAGTCAATATTCTTTTTAATAGCTGCTTTCTCTTGCATGAATGTCTATCAACCACCCATAATTCTCAGACATGTCTGCAGCCAGCTTTTGTGAACATGATAATTAAGAAGTCTGTACCAGCTGAGTTTCTAAGATGAACAGCAAACAGTACTGCTCTTGCACCCCACCCCCACAACATGCACCCAAACAGCATGGTTTATTCAGCAGGAATCACATAGAGGAGAGAGACTAGGTAGATCTGGAAGCTCAGAGCTGTAATGCAAAAATATAAATCCTGCCTACATAGAGAGCTTGAGTGCCACACTGGCATTCAGTGACAAACTGTGGTCTCAGATCCTGGCTTTTATGTTTGTCTCGAGTAGCATAAATGGTTCATTTTGTAACATTGTGAAGAACCTATTGGGCCCCAATGCATACAAATATGCCAAAGTGCAAGCAGAGAGGTAATTTGTTCTGTACCTTCCAACAAGCAGAGAGGTAACTTGCCACAGAACATAAGACTGTGGATTAACTTTCCTTACCTCAAGGTAATCATTTGGGTTTATAGACCAAATTTGGGATTATAAATTATCTGCTTCAACACAATTACTTTGCTAAATGATTTCTTGGCTATTAACAACACAACTAAAATCTTCCTGAGATCAGGCTCTTCCATGTTCAATGGGATTGATACCAAGGAAATAAAAGCCTGTGAAAATCTGAATAGCTAAATATTGGCTTGTTGTAATACTGGTAGTGTAAGTGTTTGTACGGAAATTAGTGCTGGCTCAGAGAACTAATGGTGGCACAGCTCTTTTGAATACATTGTGATAACTGTATATGTGCTTTAGGATATAGGCATTACATAACTTGAAGAAAGACATATGTAAATATTGTTTTACATAAGGCAATTGTTCGTAGTAAGGTAGGGTGTGAGCTTTCACTATAGTGATTGTCTCTTTAGGTTTTATGGAGAGAAGGATAAGAAACTTCTGATAATGTATTGGTTGACGGTATCTGGTGTGCTAAGACTTTGTACTTGGCTCACTGTTTATGACTTTGATAGAATTAAAAAAAAAATAACAGAACTGCATTTCAGACTGCAAGTAATGTAATAAAAAAAGGAAAAGAGGTACAGAGAAGCCTCCTCTGAAGTTCCAAGCAATAATACCTCTCTGAAAGCTCTGCCATTTGTCAGGATAAGGTCATGTTCCCAAAACCAAAAGCCCAAACCTAATCTAAAAGTACTGAGCAGGGCTGGAAAAATAAGCATAGTCTATTCACAGATAGAAATTGCCTGTTACTGTGTTATAATCTTATCTTCAACAATGTAAGCTTTTCACAGAGTGGTACCCTGAGCAGAGCTTGAAATTTGTTTGACAGTAAAATAGGCAAGGAAAGTTGGTGTTTCACTGAGATACCTTCATGAAGTGTGGACAAAGGCTTCAGCAGCCTCTTTTGTGTTTTATTTCTCCAGGAAGCTATAGGACAAGAGGACGCTGGTCATGTGAGGCACCACTCTAGTCTTGCATGTTTGGAAATGAGGCTGCAGCTCTTCCAGTTTTCCATCGAGAAGAAAATAAATGATGGAAATGTGTTGTCTCTGAGATTTAAGCTTTTCCTTCACCCATGTTGCTGACATCTGACCCCCTACACCCTTTCCAGCACTCATCTGCCCTATCTCAGTATCATTTTCACTTTCTTCTCTTCCTACCTCCTAAACACACACACACACATAAAGCTACACACTGTTTCCACAACCTGAGGAGTTGTCCCTCAGAAATCATTTTCATATCAGGACTATCCTTCCAAAATCTGTACTTTCTTGGTCACCTATTTTTAAATGTAACTCTTCATATGAAAAATCTGGGTGTCACAATTAGAACTGCACAAACATAATAGCATTTCTGCACACTAATGTTTATTGCTTCACCCTCAAGTAATTCTTGCATTTTTACTATCCTTAAATTTCAATCAAATGAACATTCCCTTTTAAGAGTTTTTGAAAACTTGGATTATTCATACAAAGCCATTGGTTGTCTCAAAGAGGCCCAAGTTCCTCTGAAAATTTCAAAATTCAAGGAAATTAAAATACCACTTCAGGTATCAATTATTTTCCTCCACAGTTTCTTATTTATTTCTTACATCTTTCACTGGGGCACAAATATCAAGAAAAGTCAAAACTCCCTACTAAAATGTGACCTGCTCTCTCCCTCTTACCAAAAAGGTGCACTGAGAGGCACAACTATTTTTACTTAGCTTTTCAGTTAAATCTTTTAAAATGTCTTCTAAAAATGTCATGTTTGGAAAGTTTTATCTTCAGTAATAACGGCCCTAAAATTTCTCCATTAGCATGGATGAGATAGTGTTCTGAGTTCAGTTATAAATAGTTGATCAACGCTCAGTGAGGCCATCAATATCCTTGTCATGATAAACGCTAAGAACACGCAAGAGCATGTTAAGAACCAATATTTTGTTTACACAAAATAATATCTTTATATAGATGCTTAAAATTCAGGAAAATGGAAGAAGTATGTCCTTCTTACACGTAAAAACATTCTCTCTCTGCATCCATACGGCAACAAAAGCGTCGTAAGTGTAGCCGTTCAGATTCAGCACAATAGCCCAAACAGGTTTCAACAACCTCTGATGAAAACATGCACTTTCACAAGTTTCACAAAAGGGAATTTTTTTTCCCAGTAGGGCTTTCTGAGGTGGTTTGGGGCTTGGTTTTGTTATGAGGAATCTGAGAGTGGTTAGGCACTGGAACAGGCTGTCCAGAGAAATCATGGATGGTCCATTACTGGAGGTGTTCAAGGCCACTTTGGATGAGGCTCTGAGCAACCTGATCTAAAGGAAGGTGTCCCTGCCCATGGCAGAGGAGGTTGAACTGGATGATCTTTAAGGTCTCTTCCAACCCATTCTATGGTTCAATGATACTGAGGAACCAGTAATTGTGCAATGGCAGCATGAGAAGGACCTCAACTTCTGTAGGGCATTTCACATTTTATTAAGAATGTGAAAATTGAGTGAGAATGAACTGTTTTCATCCAAAGAGATCTAAAACCATTAGTGAGTTTATGTCAAACACAAATTTTTTTCCTACAAATTAGGGCAGTGTCTGCAGAAATTTTTATTACTTGTTTGTTAATATTTTCTTGGAGGCTTTGGTTTGGTTTTGCTTGTTTATTTCAGGTGGATTTAATTTAGTTGGAGTTTTTGTTTTGATTTAATTTGCTTTTCTTACAGTTGTGCAGGGAAAGACTTTATTGTGGAGAGGCTGGTTTTTTTCATACGCATACCAATATTTTTCCTTACAGTCATCTTCAGAAAAAAAACCCTAAATTCCCACATCTTGATGTGCTATTGTCCTTGTGATATACCTGGGCACATTTCCATGCATATCTAGAAAAGAGGGCACCCTTGCTTTTGGAAAATGTTCATAGTGCCTACTGCATCCTCACTAACACAGCAATTCCTTAACACAATGACAGATAAAAGAACTTTCCTTTTATTGAACTGAATGCTGGTTTTACATAAAATAGACTATAATTCAGAGTCTGTAATGTCTACTGAAAGGTTAGACTCGTTACCATCCAAATAAGCTGAGCTAATAAAAATTATATTTGTTACAATCCAAATAGATTAACCGGCCTTAAGGGCTTAGCTATGTATCACACTTTTCAATTTTCTTATAATTAAATTAACATAAAGCAGACTTGACAAATAAATGACTGTATCAGAAACAGTTAAGCTCTATTTAACCAAAATAACTGTTCTATTTACAGCAACCTGTGTCTGGTTTGGGAGCTATAAGAAACCTATCTAGTTAACAAATCCTTAGGTGCCCACAGTCTGCTAACAGTCTTGGACCCAGTCTTTCTGAGAACCTCATATACTGAACATGACATATTTTCTGGTTCACCTTCTTCATTCCCTGTTGGTTCCCTCTCAACCAGATACTTCCTTTGATGCCCTGTCACAACTGCACAATGGCCTTGAAAGGCTTTGTATGCACAGCTTAGTTTTATTCACTGAGTATCCCTTTTGACTAAATAATTTCAGTGGCATTACTTATATTTTATGAAGCTAAGCACATGCCTAAGTCTTTGCAAGACAGTAATTTTAGTCTCTTCACCACATTTTCCCCATCCATCCATACATCTGCTACCCGCATATCTATGCTGAAATAAGGTCTCTATTAATGTCTCATGGATGACAGAAGGCTAACTCTTTAATAGTTTTAGCAGTTCATTAATGAACGCTGCATGGTTTATTCAGCAGCATTGACCTTCCCAAAAACACCCTGGCTCTCCATAAAATATGTCTTTACCTATTAGCTTTCTGGCGTTCTTTTCCACCTCTTCTATTTCACTGTAAATCTTGAAACCATAATATTCAAACCCTTAATTTTTACCATGTCTCCTACTTACCTCTAAAAAGAAAGAACGAGATGCAAATACCACTCCAGCTTTTAGTCCCCTCTGTGGCTGACCCTTTGGATGAAAACCACAGATATAACATTAGTGGTTGGCAAGGGCACAAGTATGAGACAGTGGGTCAAGATAGTAATTTTCCTCCTTGTTTCACTCAGGAGTGTGTTGGCGCGCATGGCTGGGGAAGGTTTTCCCTTGAGGAGGGCAGCTGGAAAGCTTTTCACAGAAGTTCTGCTTCCCTTTCTGGTGTGGATATTAAAAATATAGTATGACCCTGCATTAAGGAAAACGTTTACAGAGACCATACCAGGTGCCTGTGATATAAGATTTGTTGGATGTGGTAATGTTTTTCAAGAGCTTTTTGTGTCAAGCTTTTGCATAGCAAGTGAAATAATTAAATTGATGTGTAACCTGGTTTTGCAAAGGCTCTGAAAATCTAGCTGCTCTACTGTAATGCATGTGTGGTTTGGCAAATGGTAAAGAGAATAGTTTCCACTTTCCATAAAGCCATGCAAAATCCACTTAAGTTTCTTAGGGCTTTGTGCTATAATTAACCATTCTGAGAGTGCTATTGTCTGAGGACTCTGCCTTTAAGCCCCTTCTCCTCCCTGTAGGACCTCACTCAGAGCAAAGGAGTGCCAATGGAGTTGAGATCAGCAAGCTGCGTACCTCCATGCTTCTTTTGCTACTGCTTTTCGGGTACCTATTTTATGAACAATGGGCTGCCTATTGCAGAAATGATCAGTATTGCACCTCAGGTATTCTCCCTAAATTACAATTGTGCTGCCTAGATCTAAGCTAAAAATAACAATGTATATCAGAGAACTTTGCTTTAAAAAGAAAGAAGAAATGGATACTATTTTTAAATGCAGCCCTAGAATCAGATGGCTTCATGCTGTTATGATAAGGAGCTGAGTGGCACCGGCTGAGAAGGAGGTCTAAGCAGCAGCATAACCTCTTCTCCCTGCAGCTGGCCTGATAATCAGGAACTTGTGCTTCAACGGGTGGGAGAGGAGCAAAGTGATGATTATTGTTTTACCTTAGGCTTCCTCTGGGGAATTAACTGAGCTTTTGAAATTCAGTTCTCCAGAGCGTAGTCTTCATGGCATTCTCTTGTACAAACTCATAATAACATTTCCACACAACTCCTGCAAAGGAAGGACCAACAGGCAAAGAAAAGGGCCAGAGCTGTTCAAACACAGCCCTGAAAGGAGACGAGGTGACCCTAACAAACCCCACTGTCCCGCAAGTTATGGGTAACCCAGGACCAGACTCAGACCTGTGAGGTGAAGCGTTGTGATAGAGCAGTTTCCTAAGATAAGCTCCAAGATGTGTTTTCCACCCGTTTTTTTCCCTTCTCTATACGTAATGGCATGTTCTTGCAGGCTTTATTTCTGGACCGCATTTAAACTATAGAAGAGTCAGGGCAACTGGCAACTTAGGACACTGAAAGGACTCATCGCAGTATGGACCTCTCAGAAGAGGTTTTATAACATTCGTTCTTGTTTGCCAATATGCGATTTACAAGGCCAGGGGAAAAGGAAGGGGGGGGGGAAACGGAGGGGAAAAAAAGCAGTGCTGTGGACTGTGAAACAATATATCTTTTGGGGTTTGGCAGGCTGAAAGACTTGGCAAACTGTTAACTCTTTAGGACTTACTACACACTGTTTCCTCTACACACCACCCAATACCTCTCCCTCTAATCTATCCCTGGTTCTCTGCCTTCACCTTTGGTGAAGCACAACAGCACTTGGGTTAAAAGCAGAGCAATACAGTATACACAAACTCAGAGCTGCTCAGTAGCTGTACTTTGACTTCTGAGGTATTCTCTATGCTCCCTTTTCCTCAGCTTTATGTATTAAAGCTTATTTTTAACTAAAGCTATGATCCTAAGCTTCTTCACAGCCTCGACTAAGCTGTGTGATTCATGTTTCAAAGACTAATATTTTAGCCTTAAAAGCAGGATGAAATACTGTCATTTGAGTTTTTTAATGACTATGGACTAGTACATGCTTTTTCAGCCTTTCCTCAAAGGCTCCAAATTAGAATAAAACTAATTTCCACAGCACATGTAAGCCAATAAAACGAGTATGGCAAGAGGAGGATACAGAGCTGGAAGAGAATAGCATGGTACCGGGATCTGAGCTGGGTTTGTAGTGTATAATGATAAATTATGTACAAATATTATTACTATTATTATTATTATGTAGCATTATTCTGTGCCAGCACTCTTTGCTTGTATGTCAGTCCAGAATGCACAATTCTTTTGTTTCTCCTTCCTTTTGCATAGTTTGAATAATAGAGCTTATTTTGTGCAAGTTTTGCCCCAGGGTTTCCCTTCTTTGACTGGCAGATGCATATGTGGTTATAGCCTTCCACTCCAAGTCTGTGGAGCTACCCAGCTCCTCTGCTGTGATGCTTTCTGTAGCATAATATTCATGCGGAGTTCTACAACAGAGAGGACAAGTGGTCATGGGAGTTTAGCTGGTAATCCATAGCCCCTTGAAACCAAAGGGCGTTTTCCCGTTGACCTTCGTGTGCTGCCAAATTCTGCTCTGGGAGGCAGAGGAAAGGAAAAACTGTGTGAGAAATTTAGGGAGGATGCAAGGATTGCGGAAATGGGTCAGGGAAGCTGAAAGGAAAGGAAAAAGGAAAGTGGAAGTGAGAGATTTAATAATAAGAGTCTTCGGGGAATAAATTGCAGTAAGCACTGAACAGTAAGAGTGAGGAGGTGGCCCCGCAGTGAGGATCTGTGAAAGAAATGGAGACCGATACGATGTCATCTCCATAAAAGAATGCAGATGAGACTTTTTCTGCACAAACCTGGAGGCAAAAAAAATGAAAAATATTCCAGACTTCCCAATATAAATTAGAGATTCAGTCTGAGGCATCCCTTCCTGTGGATTTCTCTTTCTGTTCTTGTCTTTGTGGCGCAAATCAGGAGTTGCCTAATTACCTACCTCAGCATGGGCAGAGTTAAAGAAAGATTGTTTGGCATCTTATATTATCTCCAAGAACCTGAATAATCAAATTTTTGATGATGCAGCAGGCAAAGAAGACGAAGCTACACAGTATTGTGTAGCTATTTTTTCATGGACTGTCCCAAGTTAGAAAATACCACAGCCAGAAGAGTGGCAAGGAGCTGCTGGAGACATTTAGTCGCTTGACTCATTCTTTTTATAAAAAAACCACAGCAAAACAGAATAGCTCCACGCAGGAATGAGATCTAAAGCACATATATAGTCAAAGACAATTGATTTGCAGAGGATGTAGCTTTGGACTTTAAGGAACAGAAACACTCAGCGCTCCACCACTGAAGAAAACAAACTGAAAAACAGATGACCAAATTGTGTGTCCCTCGAGTTCTGCCAGTGCCATTCTTCTGATGCAGCTGTGGGCTGCAAACCCACTATACCACACTTGCCATGTTCCTGGGATGGTTATGAACTAAAAGTGAGTTTTGCTAGGCTGTGTTGGTCACCAGCTTTCAATGATCACCAATAAAATCATAAACATTTCACGGAACAGAAGCATTTAAGTCTCAGTTGCACTTATTTTGGCAGTATAGCATGCTTTTTAACATCTAAATATTTTTCTTTACTGTGTTATAAAGAGATGGAAGTCACACTTAATGAAGGATGAAAAGATCTAGAACGATTTTTACTTTCAATTGCATCAAAATATAAGCATATCTTGGTTACAAGGAAAGAAAATCTGTATGAATTATTTACTATGAGAAATGCAAAGAATAACACTGAATAAAAATAATAAGTGCTATTCAAATGCAATAGAAGCCAGTAGAAGGTGGGTACTTGCATTTAAAAAGTTATTGTATCCATGGCTTCATTTATTTTGGTGGTGGTAGTATGTAAAGTACAAAATAAATTAGAACCAAAAATGGAAAAGATGGGATTAATATACAGCAGGACTGTGAATGATTTGTTTCTTTTCCCACAATGCCCCTCTCCAGCTTATCTGAACACTTAGCTATGTTTATTTCCATAAAGAATGCATTTTATTCTGAAGGAAGCTGGGATGTATTTTTTAAAATAAAGCAAAAACTTTATTAAAATTCAAAAGAAAAGTAAACAGAGATGATTTGGGAAGCTTTATTCATTTATTTGGGCAAACACTGTTAAAAACATTCAGGTGCACTGCGTGTTTAAAAAGTAATAAATAGCTATTGTGCTTACTTCATAAACTTGTCAGACTGTCTTCATTTTATTTTCCTGAACAAACTGAATTTCTGTACTGCTCATCCCCAGCCAGTTAATAAATACATCACCCTAAAAAGTGCTGTGGTATTAAATTTACAGCAGATAAAATATGGATGAAGTTGCTGTGCTTCAGGTACGTCAACTGTGATTTAATATCTCTGACTACCCTTATGAGGAGTAAAAGATTACTCGGCTGCTCCAACAGCAAGATACTGACCTTTGCTCCCAAGTAACAGCCACTCAGCAAATAGTACCAAATGAAGAAGTAGAATAACATATAGATTTGCCATAAGAAAAAATTGATCTAAATCCATATATCAAATCTGCTGATCAGAGCTCTGCAGAAAAAGTGTCTCATAATCTTTAGTGTGCAATTGCAAAAACTTTTGGTGGAGAAGAAACTGTGGGTTTTATTCTAAAGTAAAAGATTTCTTGAGGCAAAGTGTTAGGTGAGTTCTATATCTCTAAGTGTGGTTATGTGGAGAGAGACATAAATATGTAAGTGAATATAGGTGTATATGCTTCAAGACATCTTCAAGTACAAAAACATCCACTAAGCTATTAGATTATCAGCTATAGTGATTTAGCCATCAGTCTTATCCCCATTTTTCCATTTTTTCTTTATTTATGTGAAAGAATGGAGAAAAGTATGACATTGTCTCTGAAAATGAAGGCAAAATTCCCTCAGGAAATCTCATAACAGTCCGATTTAATTTGTATCTTTAAAAAAAGTTATATCTAAAAGGGATAAAAATCCGCAAGAAGAAATGTTTGTTAGCAAAGAAAATAAATTCTTGTGATTTACATTCTGCCTTCAAAAAAGGTGGATGAGTGAAAGGATGCTGCTCTGCACTTCAAAGAAAAAGCAAATGAAAAATTTTCAACAACAAAGCCGAAATATGAAACAGACAAATCACTCTACTGAGTACTTTTTAACCTACAGTGGCACAAGTTAACAAAGCAACTGCTGTGTATATATAATAAGAATTGAAAAGGTAATATTTAAGTGTGGAAATAAAATATGAAACTTCTTTATTAGTGCTGATTAGTGCTATTTAAGGTGGTAGAACTTGATTTACAATGGTAAAATCAGTAGATTTACACTAGCATTAAACTTGCATAGATAAGATTCTCATATTTTTTTTTTAAACTTCTTCCTCTAACACTCATATTTTTTACATAGTCTAATAATATTTATGCTTTATATTTTTCACCGCTATGTACACTTAATAACTTGATATCAAGGTAATTTCTGAATCCAATGTGTTCATGTCCACACAAAAGCTTTGTTCAATACCCAGTTCTGTGCAAGATATTGGTTTTAATAGGCAGGATATTTTTCCTGAAGAGATGATTTGATTAACAAGTCCAAGAAAAATAACACAACTTCTGTCTCAAATGCCTGCTATGGTTATAACATGAATGATAAACCATGACCTCTAAAGATTATCGATATATTTTTCTAGAAGCTAGATTTCTTTCCAATTAAAACTTAGAAAATAAAGTGATTTAAAAATGTGGAAGTGGTAGCATTTGTTTCAAGATTTCATTTGGGGTTTTCTTTTCAATTAAAACACACTCTTTGCTATTAAGATGCAATGGCTTAGTTGAACAAGAATGTGCATCCTGCCCATCCTAGCCCAGATGTTACTCATTCAAACAGACGTCAGCCCATAAACCTTTCTAAACAAGTGCCTTTCTCCACTGTGACTGTACAATGGATTCGGTCGGGCAAGGTGACATTTTCTTGAATGACAGACATTCATGCTGCAGCAGAACCATGGACACTCATAATATCCTTGCAGAGCATCTACTCCTTGAGGATTTTATGGTAGGTTTTTTGTATTTGTAATAATAAAGAAAAAAAATTGCCTTACCTTTTATATTTGGGGAGGTTAAAAAACACACACGGCAATGAGAGCCAAGACCTAGTAGCAGGATTTATGAAGTCTCAGAAGCTGCAGATGTGCAGATACTGTGAACTTTTTAATGGTTCATCACTTCAAACAACGTCGAGGTACTTCGTTGGGCATTCCTGCCTTGCCTGAACTGGTAGCAGAAAGCAGGTACGGGAAGGACCACAGGAGATGGAAGGAGGTAAAGAGGAAGATGAAAGGATCATTGGTAAATAAATTGAAAGGCTCAATTTTTCAAAATATGTGGGTGACTTCTAAAATTTATGGGTGATTCCAAAAGATTATTTATCTGCATTTGGAATTTCAACAAGCAAGAAGAAATCAGACTTTTTTTTAAATATGAATTTTTATCATAATAATAGAAATAATAAGCAGCAACATCTACTATCAATGCATGTTAGGAAGATTAGGAAGCATCACTTAACAGTTTATTGCAAATGGATTTCCAATGAATTTCAGAATAGAGAAGTTAAAGAAAGCTGCCAGCACCCTGAAGCAGAGGTAGGTAAGATCAAGTGGCATTTCTCAGCATCTCCTTTATGTCCCTAGCCAACAGAGTAGTTTTTCTCTGGTACGACCAACATAGTCTCAGTGACATCATGCTGTAGCCCATTACAGCATTCCTGAGCTCAGATGGCTGCAATATAAGCTCATTGAGCAGCTCCCTGCGTGTCATGGAATATGACATGCCACAAATATTCATAGAATTCAGATTAATATTTTTCTCACTGCTCCTTGGATGTCACTTCACATAGCTAATACCCAGCCTCAATCCTAGCCTATAATCAGCAGTTAAGACCCAGCCTGTGGTGCTCATATGGTGATGAGAAGTGCTGACATGAGGAGAGGGTGGCATTTCACCCTGAAATCCCATGTAAGAATATGAAAATTGGCGCATTAATGGTGAGAAACTTGTGCTACCTTGATACCACAGACAAGATTTTTTTTGTTGGACAGTTTTCTGTGAAATGTGATGCTGAATTTGGCTTAGCCTGGTATGCACCCTCTCTCAGATACATCCAGGTGAGATGAAAACCATCCCTGCTCTCTAGGGATCCTATGAGAGAAGGTAACTAATACTGAGAAAAAATTAATAACACCTAAAGCTAGCATAAATGTTAGCTGTTTGCCTAGACAGGCCAAATTTAGGAGATACGACTTGCCATTTAGACTCTGCTGCTCATCATACCAAGTGAGACTTAAGAGCCCCTGGCCAGGAAATATAACATATTTATTGTTTCACTGGTGCCTACAGTGTACCTGCCCTGTGGCTAACAAACAAGGCTCGGTCTTTAAAACTATCAAGTGTGTGAAAAATCACTTTTTTCTTAGAAAGGAAAGTTGTTCTAAAAGACAAAGTGAAACGATCTATCAAAGTCATTACTCTCAGAGAATGGCATTTGATCCCTCTTAATACTGCTAGGGAGTATTACAGAGAATATTCCTTGGAAGGGATAGTCTAAGTATAGGCTCTCCTGGCAAACAGTGACTAAATGCATCAAGTCTAAATGCTTTATAATCTGTGATTTTATTGGTATTCTCCTGAAGTAATAGTGAAGTTGATATTGAAAATACAGCATCAACATAGTTTTATAGTTCTTAAAACTTCCCTGCAGGACAGGGGGCAGAGGGTGAAGAATTGCAGGTGGGGGAAAAGAGATGGGCATGGGTTTTGTTTCTTTAGCAGTTAAATGAGAAACAGAGAGAAAACATGATGATCAGAAACCTGGAAATCAGAGCCAGGGGCTTTTGGGTACACCGGGAGATATTTAAGATCATAATTATGTGGAGGTTAAAAGAGCTGCGAATCAGGGACGCAAAAATAAATCAGAAAATCTTCTGAGGGTTCAAGGACACCTGAGAGGACGGTAATGAGGAGCAGTGATGTTAAGCATGGTGCAGGCTAGAAAGGGCTTTTTGCCTTTCTGAGAGCATGGAAAACCTAGGCTTCTAAGAAGTGACTTTGGGAGATGCCATACCAGACATAATACAGGTTGGATGAACCAAGGGAAAGTGCAAAAAACCTTTTGGGAGGTTGTAAACAGGATCTGAGGACTCAGAGTTGCAGCAGGGGCTTTATTAGCAGAAAGCTTGCAATATGCAGGAGACCTGGCTGCAGGACCAAGGACATGGAGCCTCCTAATAAGCAGAAAGGGAGACTGTGAAGTAAAGCTCCTGGTTTTTCTTGTGCCTAGATTAGGTGCTCGGTGTGCTCTTCTTAGCCTAAAGCCAGTTCCCTGCATAAGGACATCACAGCAGAATGTCTGCAGAAGGCTGAAGTCTTAACCTAGATTTTATTCAGCGAGGATTGTTTGATAGCACGGTCTCCCCTGTGACTGCTGCTGAGAAGGGAGCTCAGCTCGTGCAGTCGTACGCTGAAGGATTGATTCTGCAAGCTGCTGAGCACACCTGGGAACTCTTCAGCACACCTGAGTTCGGTGGGGCTTGTGAGCACTCAAATCCTCACAGAAGTGATTGGCAGATGCCAAATGGCATCCGTAGAGAATAAATGTTGCTGGATGTTCCTTCACCTCCTTATTAATAGCAAATTATACCCGCAGCTGTCCAAGTTTTTTTTACTCTGGCCTGTCCCAGCCTTAATCAATTGAAGATACATGTGTGTGCACGAGGTGAAAAAGCATATTCGTTACTTTCCTTTTAAATATTGGGCCAAGAGACGAAATTAAAGGGGGGCAGGGAGTAGGATTCACAGATATTCTTGCAAATAAAATCCATTGATTTATTCAGCTTTTTGCTAATTCACGAAGATCAAGAAGAGTAAGAATTTATTCACAGAAATGTTCACAGAAAAGCAAAAGCAAAGCAAATCCTACCATGAATAAATATTCATGGGAGTGTTTGCACTGGGAGAGCTCCCCTGGCTATTCTAAAAGTCTTTTTTTCTCCTGTAGTGTGGCTGGAAAGGATAAAATTAAGTAGTTTCAAGAAGTGAAAAAGGAACAAGAAGTAGTAGTTAGAGAGAAGTGTATTTGCTGTTATTGCAGCAAGGAAAAGTGAAGCTGAGCTCTGGGCAGATGATCTCTCCACCTTATGACTGGTTTGCCTTTAGCTGTGAGGCTGAAAGCTGGTGGTTCAAGGGAACAGCAAACTCTCCTGGACATGAAAGGGGAGATGGGCATTTAGGAAGCCACCACTTAGGTGACGCTGGACTCTTGTTGGTAGGAAATCTCCATAGGTTCTTTAAGCTGTTGCTGGAGAAGGCAGTGGGACAGTCATCCTAACAAGGACAAGGACAGAGATCTTCCATGCCATGCTGTGGCTGCACCAGAGCCTCCTTTTCATTTCTCTGACCTGCTAAAATCAAAGATTTCTGTCTGTACAGTGGCACATCTCCAACAATGCCCTGCTCACACTGATTTCTAACTTGAGGATTACGGGCTTCGAAACCTTTCAAACAGAAGTGAGAAGTGATCGTACAGAGCTGCTGCCACCACTATCCTTCTGCAGGAGCTCAGATCCAGGACTCTCTAATGGAGAAAAAAGTTGTGCACATTTGAGAAAGACATGTCAGGGTCAGCTGCCTCTCCTCGGCAGGTATCCACTCTCTAAGTATTGCCAGTCTCTGCTCAGCACCTTCAATACAATCCACCACTGGTTTCACCCTCTGATGGAAACTGTGGTGGCTGAAAAGACAGTGCAAGTCCCACTCAGCCACCCCTTCTACTGCCAGGGAAAACCCAATGTGCTGCTGCTACCTTTAGCCACAGCAGCTAAACCTTTCTGCAGTCATCAATGAGGAGTCTGAGCTCCTCGCTACCTGGAAAAAGGGAGACCTGCAGAATGCCTGTGCATCCACACAGATCTGGCAATTAAAATTTGGGACTGTGGCTCCAGGAAGAAAAGAAACTTCCTCTTTTCCGCTGACAAGTTCACACACCTCTTGCTCTTACGCAGAGAGTTAGTAACACACTTTTATACTAGCAAAAAGGTCCAGTTACATTTTTGATTCTTAAAATATATTTTTATAGACAATTGAGATACTTGTGGTTAAATATTTAAAAAAAAAAAAACTAAAACAACTAAGACCAGAAATCTTACCACTCTTGACCATATGCTTGAAAAACCAACAGCACTCAATATATGCTGCAGCACTTCATCATTTCATTCCATATTTTCTGTAAAAACAACAAAACCAAAAACCAGTGCTTGCTTGACTTTGTGAGCACTTTTATTTATTTATTTTCCTTCCAGTTTTTCACCCTTGATGTATCTCCTAAGACTGTGAGCAGGATACATAGTGCTTCATATTCCAAGCGCTGAGGCCTATCCATCAAAAGCTGACTGGAGTGGGTGGTGAGATACAGTAGGAGGTGGCTAGCTACACAGTTGTACTATTAAATTACTGTCTGTCCAGGGAGAGTAATCTCTTGTTTCAGCAGCAGGTACTACTACCAGAGAACGTAAAAACCTCAAGCACTCTGAAATAGGCTGTCAGATGGAGCACCATAAATTACGTCAGTCAAATATTCCATCATTCATTCATTCTGCAGTCTTACAGTGGGAGAATAGTCTGCTCGAGGGAGGAAAACAGCCACTAACTTTCTGATTCCTTTTCTATTTACTTTCTGGGAGAGCTTCAGGGGCCAGTTCCCTATGGGAAGTTTTAATTAACCGTAAAATATAATTTTCCATTTGCATAGCTGCAGGTTTCAGGTATCAGACAAGTTCCCCAAAATGCAGCACAAGTACAGGATTTTCTTTTTCTTGAATTGCAGCTATTGTTATCCACCCTTTTATTAAGAAGTTTAAGAAGTGCAGCATCTATGACTTCCTTTTCATCTTTGGGGAATGGAACATTTGACAGTAAGTTAAAATCCTAAATAAAATATGAAAGCTGCCAGCACATGCCAAAAGTCTCTCCGCGAGCATATATGAAAAGTTGCTCCTAAGACGCAAATGTCACTAATACCATATGAAAATTGCAAAAAGGTATATGAAAGTCACTAATGTGACATGAAAGAACAAAAGTCTTCAAATTATGTGAAAGTTGCTGTTCCGATATGTTACCCTTACTGTTCTAGTTACTTTCTATCCTAGCTTATTAGCAACTTCCATTTCAAACTAATCTTTGATAAAAGTCTTATTATATTAACAGTTTTCCTTAAGTATGAGAAAATTGTATTTCCAGTTGCACTAACTGAAGTCTGACCTCATTAGCAGACTTTTGTGTATGTGCATGATTTTTTTATTCTCCTTCCTTCTGAAAATACGTACATTCCTGCAGCCACACTTTGCTCACTTTGTAGACTGTGTACACTGGCTATGCTTTCCACAAAATCTTAAGAGCAGAATCAAAGTAGATTTTGGAATGGAGGTTTCAATCACCTGAATGCTGTCAGTCCACATTGCTAGTTAGAAAGCTGTATAAAAATATAAAAAACATGTTTAGGAAGAGCCATGGTCTTTAGCTAACGCTATCCACAGTATCACAGTATCAGAAGGTTGGAAAAGTCCTTTGAGATCATCGAGTCCAACCTGTCCGAATGAAAGCCAGAGCCCACAGTAAGATGCCACGCGTGTCTGAGTTCTCCTTTCAGTGGAGAGCTCTGGAGAGGGGTTTAAATCCATATTTGCACAGGAAGGGTGCATTTTTTGTAACGCTGTATGGAGGGTATTCAGTAAATCCCTACTTCTGCGATCCGAATGACAGTGAGACCTCATGAATGCGTAAGAGCAAGAGAGCACAAAGCTGAGTTCAGGGTTATTAGTACTTCAGAGTATTTCTCTATAGACCAGCACCCATGGAACTGTCAAAGCTGAAATGATCTAGAACACAGACATAATAGTCTTTGGGCTTTATGGCTCCACTGATTTGGAATATATTTTTAAAAGCCAAGAGTTTTATTTCTTCTTTTCTATCTGAAATCTTGTGTGAAGGTGATGAAATACATGTATTGCTAGTTCTAGCTGGTAAAGTCCTGTATTTCTCCCATGTAACTTGTACAGGCAAAATACCAGGTCAATGCTATGAGAGGGTCAGGATGCTAATAGGAGATGAAAATGTGAATAGATGACAAACATTTGTAGTGAAGATTTCCTGGCTCCATGTGTAGGCCAGACCTGACCTCTGCAGACTGTGAGGGGGTGGCTGTATTCCTCCACGGTGTAGTATTCAGTCTGTATAGTTAGTCTGACAAAAAGGTACCTTCTACAAATGAAATGGCCATTGAATGACATGTGGTAAAACCCTGTCCCAAAATGAATAAAAACAATGCGTTAAGTGACATTAAACATTGCATCCTATTAACAGTTTCTCCTTACATTTGATTTTGATACTGGTAAACAGTTATTAAACACTATAAATGCACTAGTTACACATCAGGTGACTATTCCTAAACAAGAACCTATAATTTGCCCCCAACAAACCCTTCTTCTTTGATTATTGGTCAGAAGATAATGCAGTTTGCACATTTAATAACAGTTTGGGTATACTGCTAAAAGAGGAAATTATTATAATACTATGTATTTACAACAAAAAAAAAAAACAACTTTGAAGGTAATAATCAAAAGATTAGAGAAAGGATATCTTTTAATTAATTTCAAACCCTGGATTGAGTATTAAATAGAAACATGAAAGAAAGATTTCCAATTGGAAGGGCTGGTAACTGAAGATTTTCCACTCTCTTGAGGTTTACCATTTAATTTTAAACATTGATTTAAAATAAATGATGGTACAGTCCCCAAGGAAAGATGTATTTCAGTTGTAAACATAAGAGTGATGTATAATAAATGAAATATATAACATTCTCCTTGAGGAGTTTTTTTACTTTATTGTGCAATCATGCTATGGGAATTATTTATACCCTTTAACTTGAGTCTCAGACAAAAGCTATCAGGTATCTTTTTGTAATCAGCTTTTCCTTTATTTATATTCTTGTATTTTCATGCCTATATTTACATTTTCGAGAATTTGTCTGGGATACCAGTTTTTCTGTTACAAATGCTTATGAGGGCATGTGATAGGTGAGAGCAGTTTACTCTGGATTATCGTCTCAATGCCCAGGGTCTCATTCCGGTCCTGACCAAGTCCATACCATCTCACTTATAGAAAGCATCACAGTTCTCCACCACAGCCAGTTTTCTCACTTATTTCATCCTAGCCCGTGCAATGTAGCCTTTCTCATTCATGACTGCATTTGTCAGCTCTTCACTCCATTGCACTACTCCCATTTTCTGATTTCTTCTTCTTAAATATTAAGATATATTGCACCCTCGTTCTAGGAGAAGCAGCTTTTCCGCTTCATTTGTTTTGTGTCCTGTCAGCATCTAGGTGAACACAATAATTAATTATGAATAGTTGTTTCGGTAATTCTTCTAAGGAATCTGCTTTTTCTACATGTTCCCTTGCAACCAGTTTTTGTTTTTTTCTTCTTTTTTGAGGAAAAAAAAAATGACTGTCAAGATTATTGGGCAAAAGTTTTGTTTATGCAGTTTTCGGTTTTTAGGGAAATGTATGCCATATTGACTCAGCTCTGAAGATCTGCTTCTGAGGTTTATGTGCTTACGTTAATCCAGCTAAAGGACAAAGTCACGTTCAGTGACCTATCAGTGAAGATTCTACCTCCTGATCTTCTAAATCTCACCTTTACTAAGAATTTCTTGGCTCTGATTGTGAAAAAGAAAGCATTCCCCAAGATGACTGAGGTGTAGCTCAGAAGGCACTTTGAAAACAAAAACGGGTACTTCTTAATGAGGCCTGATGGTTCCCACATTCCTAAGAGATCTAGTTAAATAAAGTGTGAATACACATTAAGCTGGATGATGTCTTTTTGATGACAATTCTTACTTCCAGTGCCCTCTTTTCAGAATCATAGAATGGTCAAGATTGGAAGGGACCTCTAAAGATCATCTAGTCCAAATTCCCTGCTAAAGCAGGTTCACCTAGAGCAGGTTGCACAGGAATGTATCCAGACGGGTTTTGAATATCTCCAGAGGAGACTCCCCAACTTTGCTAGTCAGCCTGTTTCAGTGTTCCATCACTCTCAAAGTAAAGAAGTCTTCCCCCGTGTTGAGGTGGAACTTCCTGTGTCCCATTTTCCCTTGTCCTGTTACTGGCCACCGTGGAGAAGAGTCTGGCCCCATCCTCTTGACGTTCGTCCCTTAGATATTTCTAAGCATTGACAAAATCCCTACTCAGTCTTCTCTTCTCCAGGCTAAACAGACCTAGTTCACTTAGATTCTCCTCATGAGAGATACTCCAGTCCCCTGATCATCTTCATGGCCCTCCTCTGGACTCTCTTCAGTAGTTCCTTGTCTTTCTTGAACTGGGAAGTCCAGAAGAGGGAGCAATACTCCACATGCACCCTCATTAGGGCTGAGTAGAGCAGGAGATTAACCTCCCACAATCTGCTTGCTACACTCTTCTTGGTGCACCCCAGGATACCGTTGGCCTTCTTGTCCACAAGAGCACATTGCTGGTTCATTGCCAGCTTATTGTCTAGCAGGACTCCCAGGTCCCTCTCTGCAGAGCTACTTTCCGATTGGTCAACCCCTAATTTGTATTGGTGCAGGGGGTTATTCCTTCCAAGATGCAGAACCATACACTTCATACACTTGCCTTTGATGAACCGAATGAAGTTCCTCTCTGCCCAACTTTTCTGCCTCTTCAGGTCTTGCTGAATAGCAGCATAGTCTTACTTTTGTAAAAGTTCAGTGCTGTTTTCAGAAGGCAACTACTTCTTTATTTTTTGTCATCATTTGGGTACTACTGCATCCTGTTGTCCTTACAGAGCATTTTTGGATCTGAACTGCATTGTAACTACCTTCTATTTGAAATGGTACAACAGAAGGTGAATAAAGAGACAGGGGATGGAATGTGTTTCCTAATTAATTACAATATTAATAAAATAATTATAGTAGGGACACATTACTCAAGGATTAGTCATTTCTCACTATGAAAATTCTTTGGCACTCAAAGCCACATGTGGAGAGTTGCTGTCCTTGAGTTTATCCTGCACACTAGGCTTTTGATTAAATGAAGTCCTCAATGGATCTCATGATGTTGCCAAAGTGGAAACTCCTTTCTCTACTCTCTACATTTAGACCACTAGACAACAGTATTTTTCATAGTGTAGTGTGATGTTATGAGAAATACTGAGTCTATTGGAGTAATAATATTTTCACTGAATGTGTGGGTGGAGTTAGAAGTCAGTGCAGTACAGGTTGTAGACCATTAATATTTATTTACCTGCAGACTGTAGCACTCATGGAAGTAAAATATGTCTTCTGAGGAAACCTTTACTGACCTGCTTTTTCAGATTTTCTTCTGACTTTATGATGGTTGTGTTGGCAGAGCTACTCCCTCGAAGATGAAACTCTCCCTACGTATGAAGCCTTCAGCACTCAGCATGCAAGCGGAAATGTTAACTTTCAGATTTGTTTCTAATAATTTGAAGAGAGAGGAGTTATATTTTTATTTCCTTCCTTTGAGTGGAGTTTCAAATGGGACCAATAATACCTGCCATTCAAAAATCAGTGGGTTTGGTGCACTTGAATGAGCAGGCTTCTTGGATTGACAACACAGTCAGTCAATTAATCAAGAATCCTGAGTGGAACTGAGGTCTCATCTTGGTGAAAGAAACCTAGCTTTCAGCTCCTGCTGTAAGAACTGAATGAAGTATTGCTGATCAATTTATTGGACCTAGCCTTAGCCTCAATGAGAGAGCACCTTGCCATCTCTTCTTTTCCAAAGGTCAATCAAAAATTAGGTAGGTAGTCAAACCTTACCTCTAGAAGAGACACGGCCATCCATCTTCCCCTGGACTACCTAACTAAGAGCTGGATACAGTCTCAGGCACTACTGGTCTTCAGAGAGGTAGGAGGTTCCAGAAGGCGCATCTGAGACAGGTGAAGAACGCAGGCTCACTTGTATTTGCCAAATGCACTGCTTTTATTGAACATTAAAAGTTGGAAAATTTGTACTTGGAAGTCCATTCTCAGAAGATACGAAGAGGTATGAACCTCTCTTCCCAGACATATTTCAGAAGGGACTGAGTTCCCAGCCCAACATCACCGAAAACTAGAACAAAATGAGTGGTTAGAGCCCCCATGAGACCTGCTGATTCAATATATCTTCTGGTGGCCTGATCTACAGTCAGTGTCTCCTGGCCATTTTCTCCTAGGCTGCCTCCAGGAGAGGGCAGCAATGGATCTACTGTCTA